>CM019066.1:7290299-8737870 GCA_009667805.1 Leptobrachium leishanense | reverse complement strand
AATTTAAAAAAATAAATAAATAGAGACTTTTTGTTGCAAATGGAAAGAGTAAACCTATAAAAAACATTTAAGAAAAACAGGGATTTTTTTTACATTGAATCCTATAGGATTCGCCTGCTTAAACCGGCCGAAAAAATGCCTAAAAGATCCTAAAAAAAATCAATAAATAAAGAGACTTTTTGCTGCAGATTAAAAGAATAAACGGTTTATTAGATATTGAGTAAAAACGGGAATATTTTTAACATTGATGCATATGGGGTTCGCCTGAATAAACCTGCCGAATGAAACCACCAATAAGCAGGGCATTTCTCTGACATTTCGGTGCTGTTCGGTATTCTCTGAATAGATTAACCATTACGTCCCTATGGGTGATATCACTGCCGCCTTAGGTCACAGTATTTCGCTGGCAAATCATCAATATTTGGTGTATCGCCAGCTATTTGAATAGCCTAATGGCCACAGAGTTGCACCATATGGAGAAATTCACAGTTCGGTGCAATTCGGTGGCCAATTCGAATAACCTCTTTTGTCTTTTACACAAAACAGTAAGTTTTACTGCACAAGCACTCTTTTCTTTTAAGGCTAGAGTCAGAGGAACTTGTTTTCTATGGACTGTATGTCCGTGCACACGGACGTACGTTAGTACGGAAGATGCAGTAGTGGCCACACAGTCCGTTTTTTTCACCACGGATGTATACTTTGACGGATGTAGGAGGGAAAATAAATTAAAAAGCAAAACCATTTTGTCCGTGAAAAATTCTGGACGTATAAATGCAGTCCGTCTGACCACGTTCATCACTCACACACAAAGCTATGCAGACGTTGCGGACGCAGCACCAGGGCTGGATTAAGATCTCTATGGGCCTGGGGCTGAATATTTTGGGTGGGCTTTTTTTGGGGAATTTGTGAAATGAAAACATTTTTAGGTTATTAAATAGTGCAGATACGGGTATATCTAATGAGGCAGTTACTGTGTGATTAATTTTTCATTCAGATTTCAATCATTTAAAGTGTGTAAAGTAAAAAAAAAAAAAGTTCCCATTTTTTTCATCCAAACCTTTGTGGTTATATATTCTAAAGGGAATTATTGAAAAGAACAAAAAAAGGGAAATGGGAACCTGTTACTGTATTTTCTGAGAAAACACATAATTTGAAAAAAAAATATGAAATATTTCCCCTGTGTTTTGGAGGATGGTATTCCATGAATAATATGACTATTTATAAAACACTGACCTTGCTCCTAGGGTGGGAAATTAAAAGGTGAGTAATGGCAGTGGTATTGCTCATTCTATACGTGACAAATGGACAATACCATCGCTTTAGAACTAAAAGTAAATTAAAAAAAAGTTTTTCTTTTCTCTTTTCTTTTAGATTTTACATGATCATGTTTTATATTAATGCAAAGGCCAAACTCTGCCCTGTCCAATGATGCTTCACATGACCTTGTGAAGTGTGAAGATTAGTGCCGCAGGGGTCCAAACTCTATCCCCCCCAAGTGCTCTTCGCTGCAGTGTGGCAGTTTAGGTTTTTGATTGTGCCATCACCTCCACACTTGTTGGTGACATGAGAAATGTGATGGCGACTTAGTGCAGCATCATTGTTCACTTTATAATTGAAAAGTGAAAAATATTGCTGTGTTAGAAAGAAAATGAAAAAATAAAGAAATATTTATTTTTTATTTTTATTGTTACAAACTTGGCCATGTTTGGTATCATTGGAAAGGCCAGGTTCTGGCCTTTCCAAAGATACCTCACTTGACCCTGTAGCTGTTATGGAGTTGGAGATATAGTGGTCCAAATGCCCATCAATGCAGACATAGTTATGATTTCTCTGGGCCTATTCTGTGGCATGGGACTGGAGCTGATGCTCCATCAGCCCCTATGTTAATCCGGCCCTGCGCAGCGCACTTTGTGCGGCCGTTCTAGGGGTTGTACATTCTTGCATCCGTGGGCCGCGGCCGTTGTGCGTCCGCAGTTCAGTGCGGACGTACTTCGTGTGTGGAGCTCCGATGGGCCTTCTTTCATGCTATCACGGACGTACTTTTAGGTGCCATCACGGATGTGAACACTACGCTCGTCTGACACCAGCCTTAATGGCTTCCATCTCTAGATTGTTTGAGGACATGATCATAAATACGGCTTATGTGTAGGGATGAGCTGTTCGGTTCGATCGGTTCGGAGTTCGACTCGAACATTGGCAGTTCGAAAGTTCGCGAAGTTCAAACTTTTTAGCGTGTTCGGCTCGAGTTCGAAAAAAAAAACATTTTGAAAAAAGTATAAAAAATGCTTAAAAAATACAAAAAGATCTAGAGATAAAGAGACTCTTTACTGCAGAATATTATAAGCAACGGTTTATTAGATATTGAATTAAAAAACTACCCAGGGCAAGAAGGCACGCATGTGGGCGATGATTACGGATGCAGTCAACGCGGTGGGAGGCAATGGACGGACTGTATATGTCGTCAAGAAGCGGTATGTATAATAGCATAAACATGTTACATACACATAACACACATTACACACATCTACCAACAATGTCAACACATGCTGCAGCGTAATGTATTATCTGTTTGTCAGACAAATGTGACTGTCATAAAATTGTTCTGGCTTTATTTAAAATATTTGCACACGTGTACATTTTCCTGAAACTTTCACACCTCAAAATTACATGGTGCAAAGATTCTCACCTCTAAATGACATGTGCTCTCAAACGACGTAAACAATAGGTGTTAATCAGTGTTTGGAAATAACATGTGCTTTTAATTAGTCTGGTCTAATGAATTTGATACATTGTCTGTAGACTGGGGGTGTCTGGGGGTGTCTCCTGAACATGTATCAACAACACCTGTGCTTCTGAATTCTAAGAAGTGTTCATTTCTCTACTAAACTTTCCTCTGATATGCTGTTTAACCCCTTAACCCTTTCACTGCTAAGGCATTTCACCTCTGTGTGCTCAGCTAATTTTTACCGCTTTCGCTCATCATGTTTAAACGCGATTTGAAGCGACATTTTATTAAATGACCCAGACATATTAGATATCGTTCTTTCCGGCAGACTCCGCAGATTCATAATATATCATATTTATATTGAGCAAAAAGATTACAACATAGCGCTCAAAAGACCAAGGTCCATGAGAAAGTAAGAGAGACACACTGTATGTCCACAGACAGTTCTTATCTTCAAGCGAGAATCTTCTCTGTTGTGTAGATGAAAAGACACACACTGCAGGAAAAAGCAGAAAGAAAGGACCACAATTGCGCAGTACATCAACACCCAATGGAATGAAATTTCGTTTGTATTTGACTCACATTCTGGGGAGCCCACAACCGGCTCCCGGGAATATAGCGGGTAGGGACTTGTATCGGGTGCCCATGAACCCCTCAATCCGCTCCTTCGGTGTCACAAAAAGTGGTACTGCAGAAAATAGACAAGGCAAAAAGGGAGCACCTCTTGGTGCGGTAAATCACAAATCACCTTAATGATTAAGAAAAGCCAAATTTGCACTTACAAACAAAGAGCCTCTATTGGCTCCGTCATAACTCACACAGGGAATCATACAGGGGTTCCCCAAACCTTGTTTTCTTTTTCAGGATCAAAAAAGGCAAGCAGCAATCAAAAATAAAATAAAAACATTTATTGTAAGAAAATCATCATATCTACCAGGACGTGTTTCGCCATTAATGGCTTCCTCAGCTGGAGATCTCTCGCTTGAAGATAAGAACTGTCTGTGGACATACAGTGTGTCTCTCTTACTTTCTCATGGACCTTGGTCTTTTGAGCGCTATGTTGTAATCTTTTTGCTCAATTTTCTAGGTGTTTAGAGAAACCTCCGTACACAATATATAGCGAGTGGGTGAGACACTCGTTTCCAGTGGGCGCTTCACCCCTTTTTCTGTTTTCTATCATATTTATATGTATACGTCATGTCCTGCCTGTATATTATGACAAAAACTGCAATAAAAATTGAATTTTTAATCATCTGCAGTGTGTAAAGTTTTTTTTTTCACATTTTAGCACATGAGCATTTGCGGTTATGTTTACTATGGGGTGCACTCGTACAAAAATTAGAAATGGGGACTTGTTACATTTTGTGGGCGGAATTACATGATTTTTAGCAAACGCACACCATAGAAAAAAATCATTAGTGCAGCATCATTGTTCACATTATAATTGAAATGTGAACAATATTGCTGCATTAATAAAAACAACACACACAAAAAACTGGTTTTTATTTATTTATTTATTTTTTAAAATTTATTTATTTTTTTATTTATGTTTTTACTTTTTTACTTAGTCATGTTGGGTATCATTCGAACGGCCATGCTCAGGCCTTGAAAATGACACCCTCCATGACCCCTTAGCTGCCATGGTTCTGGAGATATTGGGGTTCACAGGAACCCCCTATCTCCACCAGGGGATTTCCTTGGTAAATCCCCGGGCAGCTAAGGGTTCCCCGGCTATCTGACGTTATCACGCTATGCGTGATGACATTGGGCAGTGAGGGGGGACCCGGGGGTGGAGCTGCCATCCAAGATGGTGGCCCCCACCGGAGCTAGGCCGCACTTCGGCACCTCAAGGCGCCGATGTGCGACCCGGCGCTTGAGGGGTTAAAGCCAGGCACCGCTTAAAAGGGGAGACTCTCCCCTTTTAAGCGGTGCCTGGCTTTTGGCGCTGCTCTTTCCCAATTGGGAGGGAGAGGGATCCCCCCTCCCTTCCAGGCTATCTTCCGGCATTGCTGGGGGTCGCCTGGAAATGACGTCATCACGCATGGCGCGATGACGTCATTTACGTCGGGAGGAGCTTGACTTCAGTGTCTGAGGATGCTGAAGTCAGAACACCGTGGGACCCTGGACAGAGAGGTGAATATCTCCGCCGGGGGTCCCGCACAGCTGATGACGTGTGGGGCACGTCCTCAGCATGTAACGTGCATCAATGAGGACGTGTCCCACACGTTGTCAGCAGTGAAGGGGTTAAGGACCAGGGCTCTGTAAAGCCAATCATTAATGATGTAGATGTTACGTCATTTGTCATCAAGGGCTTAATAAAATCTTTATCACACTCTTTAGATTTAAACGTAATATTCCAGTATTTGTATGTCATGTACCTCTCTTATACATTTCACAGGGCGCCCAGACTGTCAGCTCACAGCCTGTTGCCTATGGGATACTCAGTTTGAATAATATTGTGAATGAAGTACAGAGACATTTCAGGAACAAATATAGTACTTGTCTATTGATCATCCCACGATCAATCCTGGAGGATTGGGACAATAAGTATTATTGAAGGCTTAATATCCCATCTAAACATTGAACTCAGAATGCATTCAATGCCCATTTTTGCATTGATCGCATGTACTCCATACATGAGAACCAGAATGTAAATTTGCATATTGGATGTTCTCCTGCAATCCTCAGACGTTGGTTTGTGACTTGTGTTCTAATGTATTGCTGTATATCAAACCTCTTTTCATAAATGGCTGGTTTACGCTTCAGCGATTAGCTAGGTAACTACACCCATCCTCCATTTATTCACTTAAAAGGATCCCTCTACAAGGATTAATTATTGTATAGCAACACATATATTCCACGTGCCTAAAGGGATACCTTGTAAAGCGTTTCAATATTGTCACTTTCAATCATTTTGTTTTTTTTTTTACCCGTTCGTCAGCTTGATGGCTTTTCCCAGCGGCTGCTCTTCACTGTGATTGTCGGCTCGTCGGATTTTTCCGACGTGTTCGGGGTGTGTTTTTTGCGGCGGTTCCGGTGGCATTTTGTAAGGTGTTCGGCAGCTGGTCTGCGCTTTGATCGTCAGCTTGTCTGCTTTTTACGACATATTCGTCGTATTTTTTGCAGCAGTTCCGACAGGTTTTCGGTGGGATTTCATCAGGTGTTAGGCGGGTGTGCGGCGGCTGTTCCCTGCACTCCGGGGACCCTGCGGTGAATGCTGAATTCAGCGCAGGGTGTGGAACTTTGATTCCCGGAGGTGCAGGGAAACGCGGGGAGTGAGGGAGCATCGAATTGTCGGCAACATTTCACTGCTCTCGGAATAACCCCCATAGATTTAAAAATTACATATAATTATGTTCAGAAATTACAGAAAAATTCAAGCAGGTGTGTCATTTTATGTCTGCATTGTTTGTGGTGAGAGATTCTGTAATCCCTGGGTTGTTGGGGAAGCGCTCCCTCCCAGGCATTGTATTCTTCATAATTTAGCCTCATGTTTGAAGAAAGACTTAACAATGGAAACTCCCTATGACGGCACCGTTGTGTAATTACACGTTGTAACATACAGTAAAACAGTGGAAAATTTGAAGCATTATTCAAGCAATTAAAGAAAAGGACTTACAAAACAGAATATTATGGATCACAGAAGGGAATGAGAAATAATGGAAGCATTTTAAAACGCATGTTATTAATGCGATTTTAAACCCACTGATATATTATTGTTTGCGATTATATTTTTATGTGTCCAGTGCGGGTTATTTCCTGTTACAATCCCAAGTCATTGAAACGTTAATTGATCTTTTTTCATGTGCAATGAGTATGTATGCACATAATGACACACACCATCAAGCGTATTGATCGGAAATTTGTACAATAATATGTTTTTAAACAATGGACTGCTAGAAATATTTCTAAAAAGATAGATTCCAAGAAATAACCACCATAAAAGATGTCAGCATGCTGCCTTTCCACAAAATTTTAATACGTTTCACTCAGAACCCCTGAATTTAATCTCAACGAAGTTCACCAAACAACAAAATCGATTTAAGGAGCAAGATTGCTGAGAATATTGTTCAGCCTCGATTGTCCACTGTTAGTGTTTTTAGAGGTTTGAACTCTGCATTTAATGAATACCTCCTTTTCACGCAGCATTACCGTAGATACTCGAGTATAGCGCGACTCAAATATAACGCCATGGATAGACTTATTATGGAAATGAGAGAATACTCAAGACTCGAATATAACGTGAGGAGCAAAATTATAAAAGTATACTATACCAATAAACAATTAAAATCTTTCCAGGTTCTCTTAACACAGTCAGGCTCCCCCTCAAGCCAGGGTGCTCTGCTCTAAAATGATTGTAGTTGTTACTAAGTATGAAGTCGCCAGCCACCCGTCCCCTTTACTTCTGATAAGATGGCCGGAGGAGCAAGGTGACAAACGCAGTGAATCATACACTGATAGCCAGCACGCCGAGGTTTCGTTGTCTGACCTCCAGCAGGCAGGCTCATCCACCGCGTCGTCAGTCAATAGTCAGCCCCCCTCAAATGAGTTCCTGACGTCACTGCAAAGTAGGGATGTGCGTTTCGGGTTTCGGAATTTTCACAAAATTTCCCGATTCGTGTTTTCGGATGCGGCCGATTTTCCGAAAATTTTTAGATCCGAAAACGGCAGATCCGAAGAGTTTTCCGAGCCGAAACGAAATATTTTCGGAATTTTCGAATGGACTTGAAATGTGTCAAATCGAAATTTATTGCTTTGAAACGAGGAGAACAGACGTTCCGAAAAAATGAAAATTTCCGAAATCACGAAAAGTCGATACAAAAAACGAGCTAAGTGACACGAAAATACGAAAAATGGTCGATATTCCGGAAACATGTACAATTCCGAAAAATGAAAATTTCCGAAATCACGAAAAGTCGATACAAAAAACGAGCAAAGTGACACGAAAATACAAAAAATGGAGCCAAACCGAATCGAAACAGAAATCGGTCGAAACGAGCCGAATCGAAAAGTTTGAAAATACGAAAAATCGAATCGAACCGAAAAAAAAATCGGTGCACAAGCCTACTGCAAAGGCACTGCACGATACTCCTCACACACAGAATGTGAGGAGAATTGCGCAGCATGTCTGCAGTGACATCAGGACAGGGCAACAACAGGGTGGGGCTTACTCTTGGCGGACGACACAGTGGAAGAGCCTGCCTGCTGGAGCCGGAGGTCAGAAAACTACACCTCCCGGCGTGCTGCACAGAGCGAGGGTCAGTGCCGTCTTTAAGGAGGGGCAAAAGGGGCAGGTGCCCCAGGCCCAGTCATAGTTGAGGGGCCCAAAGCAGGCTGCTTCGTTTGTGGGCTGCTGGGGCCGTTTTACAGTGGTGGCTCTGTTTTTTGGAGGCCCAGGCTTCTTTGAAAACACTGCAGCCTTCCTAGGCCCGGTGGGCCCCCTCTGATGATGTCAGAGAAGGCGTACCACAGGGGGTGGGGCCAAACGGGAGGAAGCCAGTTGAGGTTTCCTGACTGCATAGGCCTGGACACACCCTAATCAAAATACCTCACATGGAGGCTGCAGCTCCTTGTGCTGACTCCACCCCCTCCTTCCACAGACAGAGCCATGAGCCTCCACGTGCTGCTGGAGTACAAGAAGGTATTTGAGGGGGGGCCCTAGGAGAAACACAGGACAGGTCCTGCTAAAAAACTGGCTGCACATCACAATCTCCCTCCAGCTCTCAGCTTAGAGGCTCCTCTCCTTAATGCAGCAAGAGCTGTGCAGAGGCTGACTGTCACAATCTGTGTAGAGCAATGTTTGTGTGCACAGCCTAATAAAAGGATAAACATCAGATTAAACCTCTGAGCTTGCAATCTGACTCTGGGGGTTGCAGAGGTATGGGAGAAGGAGCTGCCCATGGTTTCAAGCAAGCAGCAGTTATCTGTCAGTGATCTGAGGCGCGTTCAGTTCCTCAGCAGCTGCTGAATTGATCAGTTTGCTGCAGCAGTCTCATTGAACGCTTTGGCTGGGAATATGGAAGCGAAAGGGTAGAGGTTTGCTTAATGAAAGGTGCTGTGTCTGCAAAATCCACTTTTGTCCATTTTATTACATCTTTAGTGTTACTGTTTTGCTCCACCAAACCTACAAACTGAACATTTCCTTATTGGATTATTTGCTCCGTAGAGGTGGCCATCTTTCGTACGTCACATTCAGCTAACCCCGCAGCACCTCTCGACTTGGATGCAAGTGCTAAGTTAGCAGTGCCGAGCGCTGAGCTGCAGAACAGCGTTCAGGGGCGAATTGCTAACTTAGCACTTGCAGCGGCTGAGCAACTGAACGTGCCTCAGGCTGCATTCCGGGAGCAGCATGTGGGGAGTGAGCTTAAACTTCTTTGGGTAAGGGAAGTTAACCCTCTCCACTCACTACCCCAGATACTGCACTTTCATTTTATAGCTTACTGTCGTATAAATAAATGCAGGTTCTTACCTAAGCTCTCAGTTTGGATGGAATGGGCAAACATGGATTCACATGCATTATTTTTTCAACATTTTATAATTATTTAAATATAAATATATCATTATTTTAAAAACGTTTAATAATCATTTTAATAGTTAAAATAAAATATATTTTCATACTTAAAATTTTAACAATATAATGAAGATTAAAAAGCAATGAACCTGAAAAAAGTCTAGAAATTTGAAATGCTAATCTATAGTTAATGGCACCACGATGTGTAATCCAAGGAATACAGACTAAATTTGAGAACTATTTGATCTCTACATTCATACCTATATTATGACTAAAGTATATAAAATTGCATAATCATTATTAAATGTAGAATGAAAAGTACACCAGGCATAAGGACCAGTGTGGTGTCATTTGTATTCTACAATTTAATCATGATTAAACGGTTTTACAGATACTTCTGTTTAATGAGATCTATTGATTCTCAAAGTTAGTAATGATATAATTATTAGAATATATAATTTAAGTTTTATTGCTGTGGAGCTCTGTGATGTTATGCTCGCACACTGCACATTACTGTCATTGTTTGAAAGTCTGTACAGACTCTGACCCAACCACCTCAACAGGCAGATAATTCCACAGCTTTATTGCTCTTCCTGTATAAAGAAAGCTATGCGTTATGCTGAATTTCCTTTTTGTCCAGACAAAACATTATGTGTTTATGTATATAGAATGTGTGTAAATATATATGTCTTCTAATATATAAGTCCATGATGTATTTGTATATTTGTTTTGGGTTTTTTTGGATGTTGGGGTGGAGAGAAGAATCGTGCGGGCTATCGGGGGGCACAAGAAAATGTTTGCCCAGGGTCCAATCAATATTAAAGACGGGCCTGGCGAGGGTGCATGCCCGATTTTAAGCCAATCTTGAATGATTGGCTTAAACCAATCCTGCCTTCTAGCTGTGATGGATCCCACCTCTACCAGGAGTTCCTGAAGTGTTTGCGGGGCACCAGGGGGCCCGCATTCACTTCAGGGAGACTACCGGATCTTCCGGGAGACTTGTGATCCCTGAGCATGTCAAGTTTTTTATGCGCGCGATGCAGATGTCTCAAACATAATGCGACCCCTTCAATTTTAAGGTAAATTTTTGTCACCAAAATCTAGCAGTATACCCAAGTATCTACAGTACTTCTTTAGGATACATTGTGTGTCACCTGTTAGTACTCCCAGTTACTTTGAGTATTAGGATTGTAGTGCATTACTGACATGGATAAAATATGTGAAAAGCTCCAAAAGAATGAGTTATGAATTCCATTATCTTCCATCAAAGGTAACACAAGATAGTTTTGGAAAGAAAATTGATTCATAAGTCTGAAAGGTAAAATTATGCTTGTGTTGTTGTTGTGGAGCTCTATGATAAACGTACACACAGCACATTACTGTGAATGTTATTGCTGTTTAGCTCTGTGATATGCTCATACACACCGCACATTACTGAGTGTTATTGCTGTCTAACTCTGTGATATGCTCATACTCACTGCACATTTACTGTAACTGTTATTGCTGTCTAGCTCAGTGATACGCTCATACACACCACGCATTACTATGATTGTTATTGCTGTCTAGCTCTGTGATACGTTCATACAAACCACACATTACTGTGAGTTTTATTGCTGTGAATCTCTGTGATACGCTCATACACACTGCACATTACTGTGAATGCTATTGCTGTCTAGCTCTGTGATACGTTCATACAAACCACACATTACTGTGAGTTTTATTGCTGTGGAGCTCTGTGATATGCTCATACACACCGCACATTACTGTGTGTTTTATTGCTGTGGAGCTCTGTGATACGCTCATACACACCACACAATACTATGATTTTTACTGCAGGGACACTCTGTGATACCATCATACACACTGCACATTGCTTTGAGTTTTATTGCTGTGGAGATTTTTATACACAGAGCTGTGAAGCTGTGTGATACATGCATACACACTGTATATTATGGTGAGTTTTATTGCTGTGGATCTCTGTGATACACTTACACATAGCACATTACTGAGAGTTTTAGTGCTGTGGAGGTCTGTGATACGCTCATACATGTTGCACTTTATTGGGAGTTGTATTGCAGTGAAGCTCTGTGATATGCTCATATGCATTCATTCCTGTGAGTTTTATTGCTCTGAAACTTTGTGATAGGCTCATACACCCCACACAATACTATGATTTGTATTGCAGGGGAGCTCTGTGATAGTATCATACACTCTGCACATTGCTGTGAGTTTTTATTGCTGTGGAGATTTTTGATGCTCTTATGCACACAGCATATTACTGTGAGTTTTATTGCTGTGAAGCTCTGTTATACATTCATATGCGCCACACATTACTTTGAGCTTCTTTATTGTGTTTTTCTAACGTGTGCACATACAAATCTTTCATGAATTGAAATTTTGTGGCACTTTGTGATATACACCGTCACCGACTATTACTGTGAGTTTTATTGCTCTGGAGCTCAGTGACACACACATAAACACTGTACATTACTGTGAGCTTTATAGCTTTATTGCTCAGGATACACACATACACACTGCACATTACTATGAGTTTTATTGCTCTGGAACTCAGTGATACACACTGTGCATTACTGTGAGCTGTATTGCTCTGGATACACACACACTGCACATTACTGTGAGTTTTATTGCTTGGGAACTCAATGATACACACATAGACACTGCACATTATTGTTAGTTTTAGGCTGGGGTCAGACTATCGCATTTTTAGCGTGCATTTAGGCGCACTTAATCAAGGCTGCAGTAGCAGCAAATGATGGGCAATGACGGCCAAAATACGTAGTACGGCCGCACGAACGTCCGGCCGCGCAACGCAAGTGGAAAATGAATGCATTTTTTCGAGAACGCAAAACCGCTAATACTGACATACAGACTGCGCTGCGGCGGCATAGCGGCGGGTTTGCGTGATTAGGAGATGTCAGACGCTGCTAATGTCCAGCCTACATATTGTCCAGATGCAAACAGTGTTTTATTGACGATCCGTAAAAAAATCACGCATGAAAATGCACGTCGTCTGACCGTCTCCACAAATTCCGTGAAAAAATACGTCAATGTGTTCTGACGCACTTTTTGACTGTCGCTGCGAATAATGCGTTCGTTTGACCCTAGCCTTATTGCTCTGGAACTCAGTGATACACACTGCACATTACTTTGAGCTTTATTGCTCTGCATACACACATACTATTACACACCACACATTACTGGAGTTTTATTCATGTGGAGCTTTTTGATACAGAAATGTGAGGTGTTTGTAGGTTGTGTTTAAGCTGTGGTAAATTGTATTTACATTTCTGTATAGGGTATGTAGCTCTAATTCTGCAGAAGGACCTTCAAGCTCACAGACCATCATGACTAGGTACAGTAAATGAAATAACAAGCAGCGGCATGAGTCACTTCGTTATAAGCACAAATAGCAGTTTTCATAGTGTGTGAAATCATGACATGAGCTTAAAGGGATTAACATTCCAATAACAACTTTCCATGAAATGCTACTTTGTGTCACTTAGAGAAGAGAACCCTTGTAAAGAATGCTGTGTCTCAGCTTTGAAGATTGCATGGGTTATAGAAGAATTGTCTAGAACTAAATTACCCATCGCTTGTAAAATATGATTGTTTTATCTTCTACTACTTAAGTGATAAAGAATAAAAAGAAATACAGTTGAATCATTTTCCACTCACTGAGAAAGGAAAATCTGTAATAAAAATAATGATTTTTCATATTTATGCATCTAATATTTAAACACAATTTGTTTACTGTAGTACATGGAATAACTCAGATTGGATTTATTAGCTCTCGAAGTTGAACTTGAAAACGCGAATGTTATTCTATAGAGTTTAGACACTAGATGTTATATAGATCACATATGGATTTTACCACTAGCTCAGATAAGTATTGCCATCCAATATTGATATGTATACATACACACATTTAAGTTATGGTGGAGGGCAAAAAGTGAGATTAAAAAGCTACTACATAGCAAATAATAAAGTTTATAATTGTAGAAGACATTTACACATCCCAGCAATTCATTTGGGGAATGTAGCACATGAGCTCTGTGGGTAAAGCAGTTCTCTGAATTGCTGGAATCTACAAATGCTTTCTACAATCATAAACATATATATATATATATATATATATATATATATATATATATATATATATATATATATTATATATATATATATATATAGTCTTTATATACACTCACTGGCCACTTTATTAGGTAATTAGGTACACCTTACTAGTACCGGGTTGGGCTCTCTTTTGCCTTCAGAACTGCGTTAATTCTTTGTGACATAGATTCAACAAGATGTTGGAAACATTCCTCAGAGATTTTGGTCCATATTGACATGGTAGTATCACGCGTTTGCTACAGATTTGTTGGCTGCACATCCATGGTGCAAATTTACCATTCCACCACATCCCAAAGGTGCTCTTTTGGATTTACATCTGGTGGCTGTAGAGGCCATTGGAATAAAATAACTCATTGTCATGTTCAAGAAACCAGTTTGAAATGATTTGAGCTTTGCGACATGGTGCCTTATCCTGCTGCAAGTAGCCATCAAAAGATGGGTACACTGTGTTCATAAAGGGTTGGACATGGTCAACAACAATACTCAGGTAGGCCGTAGCGTTTAAACAATGCTCAATTGGTACTAAGGGGCCCAAAGTGTGGCAAGAAAATATCCTGTACACCATTACACCACCAGCCTGACCCATTGATACAAGTGTTGTGCGTGTTGTTCTCTCTTGCGATCACCACCATAGGGCGGTCTCTTGAAGATGGTGATTGCAAGTGGGAATGAGGCAGGACGATCTGTAGCCATCAAAACAACAAGCGTCGTCTGCCCAGAAGCCAGAGAAAACATGTGATCAGAAATGCAACTGATGGAGGATGACCAGGAGACGTCCCGGAAGCAGGACACATACCAGAAAGTATGGAGGATGGAGAATGCCGGTGGGAGGGAACAATTATCCACTAATTGGACCAGTAGGCTATATAAACACTATGGTAATATGGAGCGCTAACCTTGATAAAGTCTTTAATGACGAAACGCGTCAGACAATGTTATCCCTGCTTTTATTTTGTTGTATTGTCTTAATACATATGTTAAGCTTTTTACTTCATCTCTGTGGTGGTCTTCCTGTCCTGGTAGCAGGTGCACATAAAGAGAGGTGACTTCAAGTCTTCCTGGGACTGCCTGATCACACCGTAGACACCAAGTATCGATGGATAATTGGAGGAAGGAGTCAGCTAAGTACCTATGAGATGGGCTTATTAAGTTTATATATCCTGTGAGCGTGATTCTAGCAGGAGTTTATATCCATATTACCTACAGTATAACACTAGGAGTATATCTAATTTTGTTGTGCATCCACTCTATTTTGTCTCATGGTATTCTGCAGACCTTGGTTGTAGCGAGTGGTTATTTGAGTTACTGTTGCCTTTCTATCCTCTAGAACCAGTCTGCCCATTCTCCTCTGACCGCAACAAGGCATTTTCATCCACACAACTGCCGCTCACTGGATATTTTCTCCTTTTTGGACCATTCGCTGTAAACCCTAGAGATGGTTGTGCGTGAAATTCCCAGTGGATTAGCAATTTTTGAACAAGCAATTGAACAAGTGTACATAATAAAGTATGAGTGAGTGTATATTTTATTGTACATATATATGATATTGTGTGGAATCCTAAATAAAATAAAAATAAATAAATTGTGGATGTTTCTATATCAATCTGTGTGTGTTAGATCTCAGTTTCATTATAAAATGCATTTCTCTCTATTGCACAGAGCTAGGGCCCCTGGTGATAAAACAGTTATAAAAAAGACATTCCATAGCAAAACTAATGTGAGTGAAACGAGAACATTGAATGAAATAGCGACATCCAAAATGCATCAACAATTGTTCTCTAAAATCTGGCCCAGTAAACGAAATTCCTTTGCATTGCTCCAGAGTAACACCAAATCGAATATACACTACATCTGAGCACCAGGAGGTGATTTGAAGATCGAGTATACTCAATCTTGTTAGAGAAAGGGTTATCATATAATCCTAGGGGCATATCTGTTGATGTCTCCTCCAAACTATAAGCAACTGCTGTTCTGTGTGTTTAACTTGTATGTTTATTTTGTTATTCTGTCTCACCCATTGTACAGCACTACGGTACTTGTTAGCTCTTTATAAATACTTGTAACTGTGACTAAATGATCCTGAAGCAAATAAAATGATAAATACCATTTAGTAATGGCTTTATGGCATGGCAATTGAATTCTGCAAAACAAGCCCACTGCTTTGAACCAATTTTATGGATAGCTGGTTACTAGATGCATTCCCTGAAATGTAACAGGTTCAGTTGCATTCTCGTTGCTATTAGGTTTATATTTATTTGTTTTCTTTTTTAATTTGTTTAACTGCAGCGGGGCTCTTTCACCTCCTTAAAGCTAACGCTAGAGCTCACATAAATGAGTGTTAATGCTAGCTTAAAGAGGTGATAGCTGTAGCTATTAGGAGGTGATTAGTACGGAGCGCTAAAGGGTTAAAAACCCGTTAGCGAATTGGAATTAGCACTTTTTAGCATTTACTTACTATACTTTGCGCTCCCTATACTTAACATGGGGAACGCAAAGTGCAAGCAGAGAGTAATTAGTGTTAGGATCGGTCCTAACGCTAGTTACTAAGAGCTGTTGTTGTTAGCTCAGAGCTGCTGCAGAATCAGTTAGCAACAGCTAAAAAGCCCACAAAAATCAAATATTCATCTCTCATCTTGCAGCGAGAAAGGCGGCCCGATCTGCCTCTTCTGGCCACCGAGAGCAGAGTGAAACTGGGGAAGAAAGGTTCCCAGTCTCCCTCCGCAATCACCCCACCGACCAGCAGGATATCGTGAGAGTGACCTGGCAGCAGAAGCCTCCATGGAGTCCAAAGCTCTATAGCGCTGCCCCAAGCATCCAAAAGCCTAGTGGCCACTTCGGGGCTGGCTACTTGACTCAGTGCCTGCCCCGTAACACACTGGGAAAACCGGGACGCAAATGGGAAATTAGCGAACGCTAATATTTCCCTTTAGCGTCTCGGTTTTAGCGAGGCTCAGGTGATAGTCCCCAAAGTATAGTATTATTACTTTCCACATTAAAAAAAAATGTAAACAGTCAATGTACATTGTTAGCTTCTGGGTCTAGTATGATATTTTAGTATTTCCGCTCGCAGACATGGAGCTTTAACATGGAGCCATTTGTTTCCGCGCTGTTTGTGCGTCATTTAGAAGCAATACTTTAAATCACTGGTACTAAGGCTAATGTCAGATGAACGCAGTCTGAGCGCACTCTGCGTGCGTGCATAACAGACAGACGTACTGACGGAAGATACTGTAGACACCATACGGTCCGTTCTTTTTTGACGAAAAAAAAGGGAACTATGGGAAATAAAATTAATATGAAAAATGATAAAAATTTGAAAAGGATATGAAAAGGCATTTTGTGCGTCAAGGTGCTGGACATCGCAAATGCGCTGCGTCTGACTTCGTGTCATCACGCACACAGAATGATATGCGGACGTGGCGCACTCTGCGTGTCCGTCTTAGTGGTTTTACGTTCTTGCCTAACTTGCGTCCGTTTGCCACGTGCGTTGTGCGTGTGCAGTTCGGTGCGCACGTACTTCGTGTGTGGGTCTCTATTGATCATGATTCTATGCTACAATGGACGTTAAACTGTGCGGCAACACGGACGTCATCACTGCGTTCGTCTGACGCCTGCCTAAACCTTGGCCTTCCAGATGTTTGGAACAACACCTCCCATGATGCTCAGTCACTCATTAGGTTGAGAAACCAATGTGGGAAATGTAGTTTATTTATTTATTTATTTGCAAAGGATTTTACCAGGAAGGATACATTGAGCTTTCTCTCGTTTTCAAGTATGTCCTGGGTTCAAGAACGTTTAAATTTTACAGTCGTTACAGAAATACATAGTTATAAAATGCAAGATATTAAAAACAAAACACAAATATACAGATTAACACAGAAAATAAATATGTAAGTAATATAGTCACTATGTTACATGTTTACAGGTGCATTCTGTATCGAGGTATGTTATTAGGGAGCTCTTAAGTGACTTTAGACTGGGGGAAGATTTGATGGTGTCTGGGAGGTTATTCCATATTTCCGGTGCTCTGTAGGAAAATGAGCATCGAGCCACTTTGTTTTTGTATTGTGGTATTGCAAGTAAGGTGCAGGTCCTGGATCGGAGGCTATAGGATGAGGGAACTGCTAGGGGAAGCAGCCTATTCAGGTAGGGTGGCAGCTTCCCAGAAAAGCTCTTAAACACCAGGTTGGAAAGGTGAAGAGTGCGTCTAGATTCCAGCGATGGACAGTTTAGCTCTTTTAACATGTCACAATGGAGGGTCATGTAGTTACATTGCAGCACAAAGCGGAAGAATGAGTTATACAATGTAGTAAGTTTATGAAGGTGTGCTAGCGGGTCAGGTGCATACACTACATCTCCGTATTCAATAGCCGGCATAAGCATTTGTTGCACAATCTGCTTTTTTACCGCGGGGCTCAGGCAGGATTTGTTTCTGTACAGGGCACCTAGTTTGGGGTAAATTTTAGATGAGAGTTTTTCGATGTGGGGGCCAAAGGATAGATTTGGGTCTAACCACATACCTAGGTATTTGAGAGAAGTGACTGTGGTCAGCGTGCCATTTGATTTTGTCCTGACACATAGATGGGGAGTTTGCAATTTATGTAGTTTAGGTGCTGTTCCAAAGAGCATCGTTACAGTTTTGTCAGTATTTAAGAAAAGGTTGTTGTGTTTGATCCACTTTTCTACCTCTTTGAATTGTTCTTGCAGCACGGCCTCCATCTGCGGGAAATTTGGTTTGCTGGTACAGATTACGGTGTCGTCTGCGTACATGTGTACAATTGAGGCTTTGCAGATGTTAGCAGATCATTTATGAATATTGTGAATAGCAGGGGGCCGAGTATCGAGCCTTGGGGTACTCTGCACGTGACTGAGTTGAAACATCTGGAAGGCCAAGGTAGAGCATTCCTGTTGTAAAGAGTGCTGAAGCTGGAGAATCACTATAAAAGCATGATACTGCTGATTATATATCTTAGTTTTAGCATCACTCTCTTTTTTTCCTTGATAATTATGGTTATAAGCCGGATAGTTTTCATAATCAGGCCAAGATATTTAGTTACGGATAATGTTTATGGCAGATTCCGAAGAACATTATCCTCCTACACAGAACTATATAGTTGGATGCATATATGACTCACATTTTACCGCATTGTAACTTTGTGGGGGGAGAAAGAACTGAAGTCCATAATCTGTTGAAATACACATTCCAGTAACCAGCATGGTCTGATCAATGAATTGACCAAATCCCTGAGATCCATTAACTTATTGATGTGTCTCATCGGGAGCACAAAATAGTACATTTTCATTGTGTGGAGTTTTGATCACTGTAATATAATTATTATAATCTCTTTTTTTGTCGTTTGTTTTCTTCATTATTAAAAGATTTTTAATTTATATAAATGGGTTGAAGGTCAAATCCATACAACTCACGTGCGATATAAACTTAAATGATCAGGGGCAACAACAAAAAAACAAAAAAACAACAAAAGCAAATATCATGAAAGAGAACCACAACTGTGAATAATGACTTTGCAAAAAGCAATAATAAAAGCCTTACTTATGAATGGCAATAGTAGAACCAGTAAGATCTTTGTACAATCAAGTGGATATTTGAAGCGCAATGTAGAACCACAAAAAAAATGCATGAATGAATGTATAACGTAAACATAAATGGGGAAAAACCAAAGTACAGATTGTATGTTTTATAGAATGGGCCACGAAATAAAATCAGATTCACGGATCAGTAAATAAGCTAATATGAAGTAAATGTTCAATTTGCTTTCAACTCCTTCACTACTATGGTCATGTATGATCAAAATTACTTCGCAAATGTGTTTCAGAATAGACATGTGCACAGCACAAAATTTCGTTTTGAACTAATGGATTAGTCCTAAAATGCATTTTATTTAGTTGGTAAAGAAATTCGTTTTCAGTTCTTTAGTATGAAAACTAATTTCATTCATCCGAAAACCAGTGGATACAATTACTATTGTAGTGGCTCCTCAGAGGGCTGAGATCGCTGCTTGTGACTGTATCTCTCACTCTCAGCACAATGTGGGCCATATTACATAGTTGGTGCTAACTTAACCAGCGCTGTTGTAAACTTCCCAGAGCCATTATAGCCTATGGAGGTTTTCAGTTTACAACAGCTCTGGTTAAGTTAGCACCAACATTGTAATACTGCCCCCTGTCAGGCAAAGCTGTTACAGTAACTGACTGCTGCTCATCACAGCGCTCAGAGTTTCAGTAAAACTAGTAAATAATATTTTTATACATAAGAGGTTAGAACAATATTATTTCCTTGTTTTACTGAAACTCTGAGCACTGTGATGAGCAGCAGTCAGTTACTGTAACAGCTGAGACTGATACATTGTACTGAGAGATAACAAGCAGCCGATCTCAGCGCTCACAGCCACTGGATTTAAAGGGCTAAAAAAAAAGGCTCCTCTCTGTATAATGTATAGAACATCCTCCTGCATTAATTAATGCCCCTCTCTGTATAGAACATCCTCTTCAATTTATACCTTTCTCTGTATAATGTATATAACATACTCCTGCATTAATACCCCTCTCTGTATAATGTATAGAACATCCTCCTGCATTAATTAATGCCCCTCTCTGTATAGAACATCCTACTGCATTGGCATGTGGAGGGTGCAGAACTTCGGATGTTGCGCTCTTCATTGCTGGTCTCCTTCACTCATCAATGTAATATCACAAAAAGGACTGAAACTAAAATGTAGTGCACTTTATTTTAGTTTCTCTCGTTTTTTGTACTGAGCAGTTTCGTATCTCTTGAGTCATACAAAAACTAAATTATCCCAAAATTCGGACTAAATCGCTTTAGTACTAAAACGAATGCACATGTCTATTTCAGAATGTGCCCTCAAATTTTCAGCACCATTGACAGTCATCCAAGGTGCTAAGGCTGTTTGAACAGCTTGGAGATCCATTTTTCTTATACAGGAGGACAGAGCTCCAGCTGTATTACTGTACTTGTAGTAGCACTTTATAGCTAGCAGGGGACGCCCTCTGATTGTCAAATAAGCTTGCACTCTCCAAAGTGGATTCATAACAGATCTCTGTGCCCCGACTGGGTCGAATCTCTTAATACCACTTCCTTGCCGGACTCCCGTTCTCTCCCCAGCTGTCTTTCGTGCCCATCTCCATGTCACAATCCTCCCTGATATCTATAGATCTGGTCCCTGTACACGGACAACTATCTACACTTCCGATCCTTAGATGATTGGTACAACTACCTATAGCCAGAACCAGAATAAGGAAAACACGAATACAGAGGGTTGAAACAGTAACCTGACACACAGGGTTAACAGCAGCCTGATACACAGGATAATCAGAGAAATACCAAAAGATGATAAGTTAATTAAATAGACAATAGCCTGATTCAAAAGTCTGTCACAGATGTAAACATATTCCAGAAAGGGGGATTTGGAAAAAAGGCTTCAGTGACCACACAGTAATCCGATTAGCAAATAGTAAAAGATAAAGATACACAATAACAATAATTACAAAACAGTATTCATGCATAACACAGATAAAACAAACACCCCGCATCCTCTACAGGTACATACATCTCTTCAACATACGAGAGGGCAGGGAAACAATATAGAACATCAGGCCTGCACCTCTCAAATACATCTCTAGGCCCATGTACCCCAAGTTCGAAGTGATGCATGTCACAGTATTTTATGTAGGGTACATTAAGTTTTACATTGTCTGCAAAGGGAAGTCATTTTCCATAAATTCAATGGGTTCTAGGGGTGGTTTTAAGGAAACCAACTTTATAGTGAATGGGGTTAAAAAGCTCACTATCGGGGATCATTTTCCGTGCACTAGTTCTTGTAAGTTTTGTGATTAAAAAAATGTGCACACAATAAAAACTTTTCTACAACAGGACTTGAATGTTTCAGTAATCAGAAAAACATTGATCAGATTGTAGTATGTCCTAGAAAACAAATACCTACAGTAAAAGAAAAATACCGGGCACATTGTTCTGTAGACTATAAACTGGAAGGTAGGTAATTAGCATGGTAGGGATCAAACCATCTGTTAGCACTCTGGGTTTGATCAGTTCCATGGTATGCGTTGGAGCATTAACCCATTCACTACCTTCAGCATGAATACATGATCAGAAGTAGCATAAACAGCAGCCAGGGATCACGGTAACACGTACTGGAGCTGTGCTGTATTATTGCAAATTAAATTCATTTGTTGCAAACCAATTTGGGCTTCCAAAATTTTAGCACCCTGGGCATGATGCAGGGAAATGTTCTGATCATGCACGGACCTCAGAACTGCAGTAACTCCATTTGGCCAGCAGATCTATTTCTTATTTTTGATGTACAATATATTTATAAGAGGTGAAGATATGCGGTCCATGAATCTTGACTCCCATCATAATTGTATAAAGTAATGCAATGATAATGCAGTGGTATAATAAGAGTTGATTAATTTTACAATTGTTGTTCCATCCTGCTAAATAAATGATATATATATATATATATATACATACGGAAAAAATGTAACCAAGAAGTAAATAGAAGTAGTGGTACAGTGCAGCGCTCCTGTGTATATATCCACCAAAAGTGGTATATAAAGAGCAACAAAGCTTACTGTACATTTTAATCGCTGAATAGTACTAGCAAGTAGTTGCTTGGAACAACGTCTTTCCACAATGGGCTCCAATTATCAAATGTCACATGTAACAGAAAAATTAAAGAATACACTGCATAGTGTAAATCCGTGTGCATAGTGAAATACAAAGGTATTTTATGAGGTTGTTAACTCACATTTCTTTGAGCACTTCCACTCAAGTTAATTCGCTTCTGGGTATTTTTAGGGTGAATTAACTTGAGTGGAAGTGCTCAAGGAAATGTGAGTTAACAACCTCATAAAATACATTTGTATTTCACTATACACATGGATTTACACTGTAGGGGTTATGCAGGGAGGTTTGAAATGTTGCCACACGTTTGGTGCCCTTTCGTTCCCTGCACTTCGGGGTGTATTCAGCAATTCTAGATCGCCGACCCTGAGGAGTATTCAGCAAGCACTGCAGGGCCCCCCGTAGTGCAGGGAAAACCCGCCGCAAACCCAACGAACACTCGTCGAACACTTACCGAACACTCAACGAAAACCTGCAAAAACCATGCTGAACACGCCAGAAAACCCTGACAAGCCGCCGATCACAGTGTAGAGCAGCCGCCGGAACAAGCTGACAAGCAGATGAAGGGGGTAAAAAAAACAAAAAACTGTTTTTTAATGGCCATTAAAAGAGTAAGCTCACCCGCCAACGTCACGGCACCTCCAGTGAGGGTGAGTCCTATCCAAAACTGAAGCCGCAGGCTGCTGTGTAGCGAACCATAACTGCTCATGCTGGTTTTTAGTCATGAGGTAGACTGGTGGGCTTTTAGCTCCAATGTTGACAAGGTACAGTGAATTTAGTGAATTCATGTATTTTTGGCAAAATGGAATCGCAGAATGCAGCGAAATGCGGCAAAAAGCAAAGCACCGCAATTGCATACAATTTCAGTGCTTTGTGAATAAACCCCTAGACATGTTAGTCAATTAAAATATTTATATAAAATTAATTAAAAAGAAATAAATACCAGTCAGTACAAACACATACTCGATAAACAATTGATAAATTAAATTAGTTTTAACTTAAAATTCCACTTTAATTTTGCAATTTTTTTGGTCTGTTCTCTATGCAGAAGATGCAGAAATAATTAACGTGTGAATACTGCAGTGTGCAGAGGGTTAACTGCTAAATGTGTTGCAGCATGACATTGTAGAAGCATCTTTGTTTCTTCTGTTATCACAAGAGGGTGCTCTGTCTCTTTGGACATTTTATTGTCAAGTCTGCGCTATTCAAAGCAGTCCATAAAAATAATAAACAGAATGTATGTTTAATATATACAGTATACTGTATATATATATATACTTACATTCAAAGCTTCTACTGCAACTTAACATTTAATTGTTGCAAAATATTCAATATTTCAATGTGCTAACACTTTAACGCTTTTACCAGTATTACTCAGGAGTCTCTTACTCTCCTGTGATAAGGAGGTAAGGAGGACATTTAACAACATAAGTAGAACATTATGGCACATAAAGCAAGTAAAATGCTTCTGTGCAGACCTCTGCTGTTGAAATGTTACGTGAGACTTGTATTTATGAATTCATAATTAAACAAAGTAAGTTTTAATTATTTCCTTCTACAGGTAACACAATAGTCATGTCTGTATGCGAAAAGTGGGATTTACTCATTAGTTTTGCCATATTTTTTTATCTTTTTATTATTATAAGTTATATATAGATATATAAATAATATATATATAAATATTTAAAATATTTACAAAAAAATCTTGGAAGACTCACTGGGCTGGATTCACTAAACGGGTTATTCAGAGAACACCAAATTAGCCAAGAAATTGCACCGAACAGTAAATTTTTCCATACGGTACAATTTTGGGGCCATTCAGCTGGTCAAAATGCTGGCAATTCGCCAAATATTGGTAAATTGCCAACTAAATACGGTGGTCTTTTTCGGCAATGAAATCCCCATAGAGAAGTAAAGGTTACTCTATTCAGAAAACACCCAACTGCAGTGAAATGTCAGAGGAAACCCCGATGTTCGGTGGTTTCATTCGACAGGTTTAATCAGGCAAATCCCATAGGCTTCAATGCAAAAAAAATTCTGTTTTAATTAAATATTTATTCAACCGTTTATTCTTTTCATTTGCAGCAAAAAGTCTCTTTATTTATAGATTTTTTAGGCATTTTCCATGATTCTCTAGGCAAAATTTTGAATTCTTGTTTTTTTTTTATTTGGATTTTTTAAATTCTGTAATAGACCTTTTTTTTTATTATTCATAGGACCTTACATCTTATTTCCAGGCATTTTCATGCACTTGTTTTTTTTAATACGCGTTTTAAAAGCTGTGTTTTGTTTTTTTTACCCCTGTTTGGTGGCTTGACAGCTTTTTCAGGAGGCTGGTCTGCGGTTTGTTCGGCGGGTCGTCGGCGTTTTTCGGATCAATTTTGCGGTCTGCTTGGCTGATTGTTGGATGTATTCGTTTTTTGGATGATTTTTCCTTTTGTTCGGCTTTTTTTTGGATTTGGATTTGTTCAGCAGTTTTTCGGCAGTTTTCTTTTGCTTTCAGGGGGTCAAACACACTTTAGGGACCCTGCGGTGAATGCTGATTTTGTTTGCTTTTGAGCTGCAGAAGGTGTCCCCAAAGTTTTAGATCTTTGGGCATAATGCCCGAAGTGCAGCGAATCAACACGCCAAACACATCTGAAAAACCACTGCAAAACCACTGAATCGAATCGCAAAACCACTGAACGAATTGAAAAACTGCCGAAAGACTGCCAATTCAATCCAAAAAACTGCCGAAGGCATCCAATGTTCCGCCGAACAGACTGCAAAATTGATCTGAAAAAATCTAACAACCTACCAAACAGACCAACGACCGGCTGCCGGAAAAACCCGACAAGCCACCGAACAGGGGTAAAAAAAACAAACACAGTTTTTAAAAGGCATGAAAATGCCTAGAAATAATATAAAAGGTCCTATGAATTACAATAAAAAGGTCTGTTACATAAAAAAAACTGTCATTTAAAAAAAATGAAAAAAAAATGCAGAAAAACACCTGAAAATGCCAAAAAATCCTAAAAAAATAAACAAATAAGGAGACGGTTTGAAAGGAACAAATAGTTGAATAAATATTTAATAAAAACAAGGATTTTTGTAACATTAAAAGCTATGGGATTTGGTTGATGAAACCACCGAAAATCAGAGCATTTCACTGACACGGTGTTCTCTGAATAGATTAACCATTGCTTCTCTATGGGGAATTTCAGTGCCGTCGAAGATCACTGTATTTCGATGCAATTCGGCAATATTCAGCTTTTTGAATACCCGAATGACCCCGAAATTGCACCGTACGGGGAAATTCACTGTTCGGTGCAATTTCTTGGCCAATTCCGTGTTCTTTGAATAACCCCTTTGGTTTTGCTTCATGAATATAAACATATATTCCCGTCACTATGTGCAATTGTACTCAAAAGGGATTTTATTGTGTCTTTATATTAAGCTTACATCACGAAATATTACTTTTCATATAACATCCCATGTTGAGAATGACTAAGGGAAATGTAATCACAATGTTAATGGTGAAAAGCTATAATAAAAGCAGACTGTGAATCTAAACAGGATAAAGGAAAAAAAACACAAATTAAAATCTATTCAAATTGAGTTATAAAAACAGAGAAATCTTGGCACGGGCAGCCAGAGCTGGGCATATTTTGCATCATTCGCCATTGAAAAAGGAGTATACAATTTGATTGTGTATGAGAACCACTTGGCCCACTTTCAGAGCTTTCAAGTCATGTCAATTATCTTTTTAGAAGTAGTGCCTTTTGAACGATACTAAAAATTCAGAATATTTTAAAATATGTTCATTCCAAAAATATGATTTTGGTCTTTAACCCTGTCACTACCAATTGTTTCTTGTTGGAAAAAATACTGTCATAACATTTATTTGACACTTCAGATGTGCAGCTAACAAGTAAATGTAGGATAAAAAATATATATTTTACACCAAGATTGTTACTCTGAAATAAATAAAAGATTAAAAAAAATTCAATAGTTTTCATTTTTCATTTAGTTATATTTAGTTATTTTGCAAACCCAAAAACAAAAAATATTGCCAGACAACTACCCCTAGGGGGAGTAGCGGCTGCTTATACAGGAGTGGCACAAAAATTGGCACAAATTGCCTTTATTATTTCCAAAGAGACATTACCAAAAACCAATGTTTAAAGACAACATCAAACAAATGCAGCACGAGGGCACCAATATACTGAAAATCAGAGCGGCTTTTATATTCAAAGTTAAATGGCAGGCAACAAACGGGTTTCTTATGCTTGCATTCAAAGCTCCCAACCGGGATACATAAATTGCTTAGAAACAACATGCGCCATAACTGGCCACTTGCCACGCATCTGAACTAGCCCATATATTTTAAAGATTCTGCTCTTGCCCTCACAACTGCACTAATGCAACACAAGTTTAAAATCAAAACATTTAAGCAATCAGCTCAACATATGTTTCGCCGGCCTGAACCAGCTTCGTCTGGAGCAAAAGATAGAATGAATAGCTTGTCGTTGCTTGTCTACCTCCCACCTTAAAAAGAAAAAGTATTCTTTAATTGACCAATAGAAACCAAGGGGTTTCAAGCATAAGAAACCCGTTTTTTGCCTGCCATTTAACCCCTTCACTGCTGAGCCATTTCACGTTTAAAAAAAAAAAAAAAACACATTTTCTTTTTGTTATTATTGCTATTTTTTTTCTTTACTATAAACATGGTCATGTTTGGTATCATTGGAAAGGCCATGCTTGGGTCTTTCTAATGATACCAAACATGACCCTGCTAGCTGAAAACAGTCAGGAGATATCGGGGTTCAAACATACCCTATCTCCACCCCTATCTTTCCTTAGGAGTCAATAAGGACGTTCCCCACACGTCCTCAGCAGTGAACTGGTTAACTTTGAATATAAAAGCCGCTCTGATTTTCAGTATATTGGTGCCCTCGTGCTGCATTTGTTTGATGTTGTTTTTAAACATTGGTTTTTGGTAATGTCTCTTTGGAAATAATAAAGGCAATTTGTGCCAATTTTTGTGCCACTCCTGTATAAGCAGTCGCTACTCCCCCTAGGGGTAGTTGTCTGGCAATATTTTTTGTTTTTGTGTTTGCTAATACCAGCAGGTTTAATCCTGGGAAGGGAGTGTTATCCCCAAGTCGACATTTGAGGATAAGTGATTGTATTACCAGGGGTTTTCCCTTGGTGTGTTTTTCTTTTTTCTTCAGTTTATTTATTACTTGCAAAAATGTTACTGGGGTGAAAGGTTCTGAACTGTAGATTGTGTCCTTTATCTTGCACATGGTCTGCATTATCAACACACAGGCAGAAATGGCTTTGGTGTAAAATACAGCAAACGTGATAAAGATAGATTGTAAATTGATCAGATCTCCTGTTTATGGGGGTTTGTATTGATCATAATGAGATTATTAACAATGCAGCTTCCAAAAAATACCAATAGAATATAAAAATAATATCTGTATGTGCATAATGCCTATGTATGGAAATTACAGTAACACCTTGTATCTGTATTCTACAGGGATTTTCAGTCTTTATAACCCCCTGATTTATCCCTCTACAGCAGTGAATGACCCCAGAGTTCTCCCTGTATTCTGCCCTCTCGCTGGCTGTTGTAATGCAGCAGCAAAGTTTTTTTCCATTAACAACAAAGGCTCCACTGGCGCGCGCAGCCCTTTACATAAGGGTGTGTACCCTAACCCTTGCAACATTTATTAAATGAAAACTTATATTTAGAAAATGTTGCATAAAATACACCTTTTCATTAGAAATAATGAGCCTGTAATCAGAGATACTGTCAGTTTTATGTTATTCATCACGAACCAGGTAAGATACATCTAAAATGTCAATGTAGAAGGTGAGAGAGGACCTCTTCACCCAACATTAGAGTGTGCCTGGGCATACCAGGCACATCCCAAGCGCATGCTTAAGGGTGGCTCCTCCTTACAGTCCCTTTTGCAGTAGTAAAGGGTAGCAAGAATGAGGTCTAAAAAAGAAAGTTGTTTATTCGCAGAGGGAAAAAAATGCTGCTGCTTTAAATAGGTATGTTAGAGGTGTTCTATTGGCTAAAGAGATTTTTTTTATGTTTTTCAAAGCAAAAAAGGTATACACATTTTTGGAAGTTAAGGGGTTAAGCCAGGGGTCACATCCTACAAAAATAAGTGTGGGAACGCAGCAACATTTCTGTCCATCCCGGTTTTCGGAGTCGCTGCACCTGCAGCACGTATTTATGCATGAGAATGCCATTTCTCTGGTAAACACTTAAATTGTTTTTTCCATGCCTTCCCAATGTACTTAAAACCAGAAAAAAACTTATATATAGACTGTTTAATATATCAGCCTAAAGGGAACTAGGTTCCTCCAGCTAAATAGTGAGGGAACTGTGTTCCCAAGCGTTCCTGTAGGACTTGACCCTTGAGCTTCTCTGTGTAAGCTCAGAATGATTAGCCTTGATGCCTAATCACGGATGGCACCTTTCCCTCTCTCCCGGTCTGGCATGGATGTCCTTTCCAGGTTCTGGTCTGGAGCGTGGACGTTCTTATATCCTGGGTTGTAAAGGGTGGACAATATGTCCTGGATAAATACGCAAGGGCTTGTATTTTTAAAATTTATTAGAAATAAAACCAAAACAAAATTAAAAACCAATTAAAATCAATAAAAGAAAGAAAAATATGTGGGTTCTTCGATGGGGGGGTCAACCCCTGAAATCCCAGCTTTCCGAGACGCGTTTCGCCTGAAAAATGCCTGGCTTCTTCAGTCAGTTCCCAAGCATTCCTGCAGGACTTGACCTAATGGGTTAAGAAAATAAAAATATATTAGTAGATTAAATCACAATGTATTTATTAGAATATTAAGTGAATACAAAGTATGACATTTGGTTTATTATACAATGAACTTGCTCCTCTCTTAAAATTATTTTGTGCTTTTTGTTAGATGAAACAGTGTATGTATGTATCCAAATCAGGCCATCCATACGTATTTTATATATAAAAAGGTGAAGCGCCCGCCGGAAACTCGTGCACAATCCATATGTATTTGTTTAACACAAGCAATTTTATGAGTTAATCTGAACTTGCAGTATAAATGCCAAATCACGCTTGCCATATTATTTTCCTTAATATCCTATTTTCCATCATTTTATTTATTAATTTATTTAGTTTATGTATTTCTAATAGCCTGCAGAACTCAGAAAAACACCAAGGGGGAAATAAACTAGATTACAGGTAATAAACATGTGTTGTGCAAAGCAGCTACTTGCAAATAAAAGAGTAATTTTTAAAACAATTTTATTCGCCTCCAAGGTATAAACTAAAGGATATATGTTTGGTAAATCACCAAACTACTGCAGCGCCTGGCTCTAAAGGTATACTTTTTTTTATTGTTTAGCTAAAAACTGCTTAGTCAGCACTTATGCTGGTTTTCTTACCTTGTTTTACATATGTTGATATTATTTCTTCTAACTAAACGCTCTGGGCCCTATTCCTCTGTTTTTGGTAAAAGGGGGGCTGGAAAGTGAAAAAAATGTGACGCAAACTGTTTCTTCTTAGGTCTCTCTTTTACCTCAATCAGTTCCGGTCTAGCCATTTATTAGCACCGGACCGTGGCAGGAAGTAGATGTGCAATGTGACATCGGCAGTGGCGCTGCACACCACCACTGGTATCGGATTCTGGAGTCTGTGGGACTCAATGGAGCCCAGTGCGTCTCAGCTACAAGCCCACACTTGCAAGATCGCGCAGGACCGGCAGGTAAATCAAAGGGGGATACTGGGTGCTATGTGTTCCCAGTCCCCCGCTGCTCGAGGCAAGAGGAAGCGTTGGATCGCCTCGCCGTGTACACTGTGGAATGAGAGGTGAGTAATAGATTTTTGGGGGGGGAGATTTTGTTTAGTGTGTTAAATGATGTTGCAAAAACAGAATCACTTAACACCAGGTCCTGGGAGTCAGTATTTTTTGGAGAAATATTGGCTCCAAAAGAGAAGAATGAGCTAGCATGTAATAACCTGTTCTTCTGCTCCCAGATGTAAATGAATGCCTCCTATAGAAAGTATTTTTCATCAGGGACGTGTTATATGCAAGCCGCAAGAGAGGAACGTCTGAGTTATCTTAGCGTCAACAGTGGAATAAGGCCGTTACTTGTTAGATGCTTCATAGGTGCATTAGGTTGATCCTTCACAGTTGGGTAACGTCATATAAATAGCACCATGAGGAAAAGAGATATACGTATTACCTGGTTACAAAAGGAGGTTTCAATACACGGTACTCTTGGGTAAAGGGTCAATAACTGGATAATCCAATACAGGGACAGATGGCTGTACCTAGAGCTTTCATAATTGGGGGTGAACAATGTATACTGGTGCTGCCTACATAATCAGTAGTCAAAGATAATACACAGGAATTGCAGGATAAATTGCATGAGAATTACAATTCTCTGGAATGGGTTTGACTGCTGTGTGCTTTAGAAGTACATACATAAACACCCTGGTACTACTGAACAATGTAAATATATGTTTATAATGTTTCTTGGTGCTTAATCGATTAATCAGATTTCTTAATTGGACTTGCAGGCTGTCAGACAAGAGGGTTTTGTTTGTATTTGCTTCTTTGTGAAAGAATCTCCTTTTTTGTTAAACTAGTTGGCTGTATCCAAGTTCCTTTCTCCATACACCCTATCCTTTATACTATTTTAGTTCGACCTTCTAAATAAATGAGATTGTGTTCACCTTGACTCCTACAGGCCTCTCCAATCCCTATAATCAAAACACCTTACAAAAGTCTGCTTAAAGTACTTCCATGTCACTAATATAACCAACAACAGATTATTTTATATGGTGCTCTGGAATAAAGGGGTTGGCCATTTGAAGGTTTCTTATACCAACATTTTGGCCCCTGCAGTCTAACAGACAACTTCCATTGGCTACATGCATGGAAATACAACTTTACATTATCCACTGGGAGAATGTCTCACTATCAAGCAATATAAAGTTGGGTTGATCCTCTGACAGCTGCATGAAATTCCTCACCCCATGGGCCAAGTTGGACACTGTTTGTGGGAATGTAGAATTCTGCTGTCTTTTTGGAAAGTACTGCAAAGGTTCCATATCCATCTTCTTGGAATACACGTTAGTCTTAGAATTAGGAAACAATAAAAGTATTTGCTATGTATTGCGGCAGCAAACAGAAACAAAGCAATCTTTTCCCATGGAAATCATCATTTGTTGTTTCCTTCCTAAACAGATAGAGGGATTTTTAACTATTAGATTTTATTGCACTGGAGTCACTGTTTTATTATTTCTAATACAGCTTTTACAGATTAACAGTGTATACACAAGGTTGCCACAGCACCATCTGTGCTCTTCATCCCCCTTTGATTTTTTCCCCATCTTTTATCATTTGCCTATCTTATTTAAACTGTACTATGCTAATGCTTCTTTGTATTATATCAAGTCCGGTGTATGTACTAGAACACTGAACAGTAGTTTATGTATTCTGCTACTTTCATTTAATAAAGCAGAGTTTAGTCAATTGACTTCAGGCCCATTAATGCCCATTTCATGACTTATGTATTACAACAAGAGATTTTCACCGTAACCATTATATACTTATATATAATTAAAAGATGTAAACATAGCAGACACTCACGGGTCTTCTTTAAAAAAAAATCCCTTTTTACCTTTATTTGAAGATTACATGATACAATGTCAGCATTTCGGCTCAGTAGTGGCTTTATTACAAACATAAAAGAACATAATAATATGTTTATTACAAACATAAAAGAAGACGTACGACTCGGCTGTAAACATACATGGTTACGCATTGCTTAAAAAGGATAGGAAATATAAGAAAGGGGAAGGAGCATGTTTGTATGTCAATCATGATTTAAAGTCGAATATTACACACCTGATAAGCCAGGAGGGAAATGTGGAATCTTTATGGGTAAATATCTGTCTAGGGGAATAAACGGGTAAGTAAACTATTGGCTGGCCTATGCTACTAACCACCAAATATAGATAATGATGAAGAAGAACAGCTGTTAGAGCAAATCAGAAAGGTTGCACATCTGGGTAGCACTTTAAATATTCGAGATTTTAATTGCCCGGACATTGAGTGGGGCTAGTAATTCAGAAAAGGGAATCCGGTTTCTGAAACTGTTAAATGATACCTTCATGTCACAACTGGTAGAAGCACCAACTTGAAAGGATACCTGTCCGGATCTGGTTATAACAAACAATGCAGATCTTTTCTCAAATATTCAAGTAAGGGAGCAGTTGGGAAACAGTGACCACAATATGGTGTCTTTTGAAATAAACTCAAAAAAGAGCATTTATAGGGGGATGCTAAAACATTGAAAGGGTTATTCAAAGAGCAGTGAAAAGCAGGAGAATGACTGGAGAATGGAAAATTCTAGGTCAAAATAGCCAAACCAAAAAAATTCTCCCATTCATCTCACTTTCCAAATTGTCTATTTTGACCTAGAATTTTCCATTCTCCAGTCATTCTCCTGCTTTTCACCACTCTCTGAATAACCCTGATAATTTTAAAAAAAGGCCAACTTCATTAAAATAAAGGAAGCTCTCAATATCATTGACTGGCAGAAACTCTTTCATGGGAAAAACACACAGGATAAGTGGAATATCTTCAAACTAACACTAGAAAAGTAAATTTCCCAATATATTCCACTAGGTAATAAATATAAAAGAAACAGACTGAAACAAATGTGGCTCAATAGGAGATAACAAGGAAATTAAAAATAAAAAGAAGACATTTAAAGCTTTTACATCTGATAAATCTGAGGCATCCTATAAAGCATATAAGGCAGCCAATAAAGCATGTAAAAAAAGTGATTAGATGGGATAAACTAGAAAAGGAAAAAGAGATAGCCAAACAGAGCAAGACCAACCCTAAAAGATTAATTAGGTACATAAATTCTAAAAAACCCAACAGTGAAAGTGTAGGTTCACTAAAAACTGAGACAGGGATATTATAAACTGAAGATAGAGATAAAGCAGAAATGTTGAATGATTATTTTTCTTCAGTATTTATCAAAGAGAAACCTATAACAGGAGACATGGAAATCATTGCTAAAAATGTACTAATAATATGTGATTGCTTGACTCAAGAAAAGGTGTTGCAGCAACTAAACAAAGTGAATGTGAATAATGCTGCAGGGCTGGATGGAATTCACCCACGAGTACGGAGGGAGCTGAGTGTGGAAATATAAAACCTTGAGGGTTATTCAAAGAGATCTGAATTGTGTCCGAAAGGTAACGGTTACCTTTCCTGGCCATTCGGCTATTCAGAGAGCAGGCAGTTTGCCAAATCTTGGCGAATTGCCTGCACATACTGTGCCTGTTAGGTGCCTGTTCGAGGGCAGTGAAATCCCCATAGAGAAGCAATGCTTAGTCTATTCAGAGAACACCAAACAGCAGGGAAAACTTGCCGAAATGCCTGCTGTTTGGTGGTTTCATTCAACATTATTATTCAGACGAATCCCATAGGCTTCAATGTTAAAAATATTCCCGTTTTAATTCAATATCTAATAAAACGTTTAATATTATATTCTGCAGTAAAAAGTCTCTTTATTTATAGATTTTTTAGGATCTGTTAGGCATTCTTTGGGATTTTTTTGGCAAAAAAAATTTGTTTTTTTTTCTCATTGTTTTTTCTTTTTACTGTAACTGCCCTTTTATTATCATTCATTAGACTTTATATGTAAATTCCAGGCATTTTCGTTCAGTAGTTTTTTTTCCAAACAGCAATTCAAATTTCAAACTTGCAAGCGTACTGTTTTTTTTTCCTGCAGTACAGTGGCCCTGTGGTGCTTGCTGTATACACCGCATGGTCAGCGAACTAGGATCGCCGAACCGCTGCTAATTGCAGGCAACGAAAAGTATCTGAACGTGCAGTAACTTTTCGATTCACTTTGAATAACCCTGCGTGCTCGGTTTTTAACTTTCAAGATTCTTTTCTTTCAGGAATCGTACAATAGGATTGGAAAAAAGCTGACGTGGTCCATATATTTAAGAAAGGTCTAAAATGTATGCCTGAGAATTATAGACCTGTGAGCTTAATATCTGCTGTTGGGGAAAAATGTGTGGGGTTACTAAGGGATAATATTCCGGAATTTATTGGGAGGTATAATGTAATTATTAAAAATCAGCATGGTTTTATGAAACACAGATCATGTCAGACTAACCTAATTACGTTCTATGAGGAAGTAAGTAGAAGTATAGATCTGGGGGGGGCACAGTGGATGTGATTTACTTGGATTTTGCCAATACTTTCGACACAGTTCCACACAAGAGGTTACTATTTATATTAAGAAAAATTGGTCTAGATTACATTTCTTGGAAAGAAAACTGGCTAAAGGATAGGGTACAGAGAGTGGTCATAAATGGTAAATTTTCAAGATGGACACCAGTGGTAAGTGATGTCCCTCAGGGGTCTGTTATAGGAACAATTCTATTCAATTTATCTATAAATGACCTTGAAATAGGCATGGAAAGTCATGAATCAGAGTTTGTAGATGATACAAAACTAGGAAAAGTAATACAATGTGAGCAGGATGTTACTTCGCTGCAGAGGGATTTAGATAGACTGGGGGACTGGGCACTTAGGCTAGGGTCAGACGAAAGCAGTTGTAACGTGCGTTTAGACGCACGAAATCACGGCCGTGCTAGCAGCAAATGACGTCCAATGCCGGGGAACACACGAAGTACGGCCGCACGAAAGTTCGTCCGCGCAACGCAAGTGGCAAACGAACGCATTTTTTCTAGAACGTCAACCTGCTAGTACGGACGTACAGAGTGCGCTGCGTCCGCTAGAGGCGTGTGTGCGTGATTGGGAGACGTCAGACGCTGCTAATGTCCGGCCAACATAATGTCCAGACACAAAAAGTGTTTTATTGATGATCCGTACAAAATCACGGACGAAAAGGCGCATCGTATGACCGCTATCGCGTATACCGTGAAAAAATGCGTCCATTCGTTCGAACGCACTTTTTCACAGACAACGCGAAAAATGCGTTAGTCTGACCCTAGCCTTAAATGGCAGATTAAATTTGATGTAGATAAATGCAAGGTTATGCACTTTAGAGTGAAGAACACACAAGCAACGTATACCCTAAATGGTACAGAGTTAGGGAAATCAATGCAGGAGAAAGTTTTGGGAATAATCATGGACTTCAAACAAGTAACAATGTGCAATGTCAAACAGCAGCCACCAAGGCCAGCAAGGTAATCGCATTAAAAGGGGGGTTCACTCTCGGGATGAAAATATAATTTTGCCTCTTTATAAATCAATGGTAAGACGCACTTTGAATATGCCGTGCAATTTTGGGCACCTGTCTTAACCCCTTAGTGACCGGGCGGTTTTACACAAATCCGTCCTTTAGTGACCGCTGCTGTTTTTACGTTTCTGCGCTGTTAGTGTTTACGTCAAATTTTCCTCTTACTCGTTTATGTAACCCACACATATTTTACACTGTTTTTCTCGTCATTAAATGGACTTTATAAAGATACCATTTTTTTCATCATTTCATATAATTTACTATAAAAAATATTGTGAAATATGACAAAAAAATTGAAAAAACACCACTTTTTCGAACTTTGACCCCCAAAATTTCTTATGTATCAACAACCGTCAAAAAAAATTAATTCCTTAGTAGTTTCTAAATTTAGTACTGAGTTTAGCAATACCCAATGTTTACATATTCCTCGCTTTTTTCCTTATTTTATGCAACAATAAGTGCAAGTAGCACTTTGCCATTTCCAAAGAGTTTATTTTCAAAACTAGTGATAGTGACATTGTAACACTGATATCTGTCACTAATTCCTGAATAACCCTCCACATATACATATTTTTTTAAAGTACACAAATCAAGGTATTAAACTTGGGGTATTTTGACTCTTTCCAAGCAAACCATTTTACCACAAATCTATGCCAAAGTTTGAGAAAAAAACATTTTTGGGTGATTTTTTTTTTTAACGCAATTTAAGAATACATGTACTGTGAACTTTAAGGTTTACTGCCAAAGAGCACCCCAAAATATGTTCAGCAACATCTTCTGAGTAAATTGATACCACCCATGTATAGGTATGTCGGGTCATTTGGGGGCTAATAGGCCTTATTTGGGGGGTGCGCATTTCAGTTTTCCAACTTGGAATTTTCACATTTCGTCATCATGCACCCATGTCCTATTTGGGACATTTTTGAAGCCGGCCAAAGTAATTTACCCCCATCAAACCATATATTTTTAGAAAGGGCACACCCTAGGGTGCTTCAAAGAGTTGTATTTTAACACTTTCCATGCACTAGCTCTATGTCAAACTTTCAGGTAGTCACTTTTTGGGTTATTTTTTCACACACATTGTACTTTAGGCATGAATTGTCAAATCCAGTTATGGGTTACTGCCAAAAAACACCCCAAAATATGTTCAGCAACATCTTCTGAGTAAATTGATACCACCCATGTATAGGTATGTCGGGTCATTTGGGGGCTAATAGGCCTTATTTGGGGGGTGCGCATTTCAGTTTTCCAACTTGGAATTTTCACATTTCGTCATCATGCACCCATGTCCTATTTGGGACATTTTTGAAGCCAGCCAAAGTAATTTACCCCCATCAAACCATATATTTTTAGAAAGGGCACAGCCTAGGGTGCTTCAAAGAGTTGTATTTTAACACTTTCCATGCACTAGCTCTATGTCAAACTTTCAGGTAGTCACTTTTTGGGTTATTTTTTCACACACATTGTACTTTAGGCATGAATTGTCAAATCCAGTTATGGGTTACTGCCAAAAAACACCCCAAAATATGTTCAGCAACATCTTCTGAGTAAATTGATACCACCCATGTATAGGTATGTCGGGTCATTTGGGGGCTAATAGGCCTTATTTGGGGGGTGCGCATTTCAGTTTTCCAACTTGGAATTTTCACATTTCGTCATCATGCACCCATGTCCTATTTGGGACATTTTTGAAGCCGGCCAAAGTAATTTACCCCCATCAAACCATATATTTTTAGAAAGGGCGCACCCTAGGGTGCTTCAAAGAGTTGTATTTTAACACTTTCCATGCACTAGCTCTATGTCAAACTTTCAGGTAGTCACTTTTTGGGTTATTTTTTCACACACATTGTACTTTAGGCATGAATTGTCAAATCCAGTTATGGGTTACTGCCAAAAAACACCCCAAAATATGTTCAGCAACATCTTCTGAGTAAAGTGATACCACCCATATATAGATTTGTTCTGTTGTTTTTGGGGTGCTACGCCAATCTTTGACATGTGCTTGTCAATTTTCTAATTTGACATACAGTATCTTCTTTGCTTATCTTCTTTTTAGGGGCCTTTTTACATACCCCAGTTTTATGAACGTGCATATATTTGGTAAGCTTACACCCCAAAGTATTGTAAATGGAGTGTTTTTATGCTATGGATGCAACCGTTTGCTCCAAACATTGGATACTGTTTGGTGGTCATTTTTCATTTTCACACCCACATCAGTTTTGGACTGTGATTTAGGAGACACGGTTGTTTGTTACTGCATGAAAACTCTCCAGGTTGTTTTCTGCAAGGTCTCCTGAGTACACCCATGCCCCCCATGCATATGTTTGCCAGGATTTTGGGAAGGTTCAAATCCAATTTTTATGACTTTGTCATTGGAGTTGAAATTGAGATTATTTCTTCAGCTAGGCCTAGCTTTGGTTTTGGGTCTACCGCATACCCCAGTTTGAATTATTGCCATAAAATTGTTTATATTTGTTATGTTGACACCCCAAGGTATTGCATATGGAGTGCTTTGATGCCATGGATGCAACGGTTTTAGCCCAAAACATTTGAGAAGGTGTGTGGCGGTAATTTTTCAATTTTCAGATTTTTACGCCCACAGTAGTTTTGGACTGTGATTTAGGAGACACTGTTGTTTGTTACTGCATGAAAACTCTCCAGGTTGTTTTCTGCAAGATCTCCTGAGTACACCCATGCCCCCATGCATAGGTTTGCCAGGATTTTGGGAAGGTTCAAATACAATTTTTATGACTTTGTCATTAGAGTTGAAATTGAGATTATTTCTTCAGCTAGGCCTATCTTTGGTTTTGGTTCTACCGCATACCCCAGTTTGAATTATTGCCAGAAAATTGTTTATATTTGTTATGTTGACACCCCAAGGTATTGCATATGGAGTGCTTTGATGCCATGGATGCAACGGTTTTAGCCCAAAACATTTGAGAAGGTGTGTGGTGTAATTTTTCAATTTTCAGATTTTTACGCCCACATTAGATTTGGACTGTGATTTAGGAGACACTGTTGTTTGTTACTGCATGAAAACTCTCCAGGTTGTTTTCTGCAAGGTCTCCTGAGTACACCCATGCCCCCCATGCATAGGTTTGCCAGGATTTTGGGAAGGTTCAAATACAATTTCTATGACTTTGTCATTAGAGTTGAAATTGAGATTATTTCTTCAGCTAGGCCTAGCTTTGGTTTTGGGTCTACCGCATACCCCAGTTTGAATTATTGCCAGAAAATTGTTTATATTTGTTATGTTGACACCCCAAGGTATTGCATATGGAGTGCTTTGATGACATGGATGCAACGGTTTTAGCCCAAAACATTTGAGAAGGTGTGTGGTGTAATTTTTCAATTTTCAGATTTTTACGCCACATTAGATTTGGACTGTGATTTAGGAGACACTGTTGTTTGTTACTGCATGAAAACTCTCCAGGTTGTTTTCTGCAAGGTCTCCTGAGTACACCCATGCCCCCATGCATAGGTTTGCCAGGATTTTGGGAAGGTTCAAATACAATTTTTATGACTTTGTCATTGGAGTTGAAATTGAGATTATTTCTTCAGCTAGGCCTAGCTTTGGTTTTGGGTCTACCGCATACCCCAGTTTGAATTATTGCCAGAAAATTGTTTATATTTGTTATGTTGACACCCCAAGGTATTGCATATGGAGTGCTTTGATGCCATGGATGCAACGGTTTTAGCCCAAAACATTTGAGAAGGTGTGTGGTGTAATTTTTCAATTTTCAGATTTTTACGCCCACATTAGATTTGGACTGTGATTTAGGAGACACTGTTGTTTGTTACTGGCATGAAAACTCTCCAGGTTGTTTTCTGCAAGGTCTCCTGAGTACACCCATGCCCCCCATGCATAGGTTTGCCAGGATTTTGGGAAGGTTCAAATACAATTTTTATGACTTTGTCATTGGAGTTGAAATTGAGATTATTTCTTTAGCTAGGCCTAGCTTTGGTTTTGGGTCTACCGCATACCCCAGTTTGAATTATTGCCAGAAAATTGTTTATATTTGTTATGTTGACACCCCAAGGTATTGCATATGGAGTGCTTTGATGCCATGGATGCAACGGTTTTAGCCCAAAACATTTGAGAAGGTGTGTGGTGTAATTTTTCAATTTTTATTTACGCCCACATTAGATTTGGACTGTGATTTAGGAGACACTGTTGTTTGTTACTGCATGAAAACTCTCCAGGTTGTTTTCTGCAAGGTCTCCTGAGTACACCCATGCCCCCATGCATAGGTGTGCAAAGATTTTGGCAAAATACAGCACCAATTGTAGAACATAAAAATGTACGAATAAAATGCAAAAGTCTGGTGCAGTAAAAGAAAAAAAAAACTAAACTGAACTAACTAACTGGAGTGTGAGAAAAAATAGAAAGGAAAAAAAATAATCACAGATCACGCACAGTGTGATATAGCTTGAAACAGTCCCCAAGACACAGACCGGGTTGTCCAGGGCATTCTGGGCAGTAAAAGATTGTGTCTCTCCTCTGCCCCCTCTTGAAACACACCCTGCACCTTTTTTGGGGTTTCTGTTTGCCCTCAGTAGGGGGGATTTTATAAATAAAATGCGTAGCCCCAACTCTGTCCCCCATCACCGCCCGGGGAGCAGGTGCATCCTGGTACAAAAGCCCCAAAATGACCTGGAGCTGAAACTGTAAAAAGGACAGCGTCACTCCGGGGTTTGCCTTTTTGCAGAGCAAAAAGGCATTGTGGGTTGCAATTTGCATCAGGTAAATTGCAACCTTTTGTACCAGGCCCTTGACTTCCGCATAATCTGGTAGGGCTGGAGCAGCTGATCTGCCAGATCAACCCCACCCATATGCCGGTTATAGGCTTTGATGCACACTGGCTTCCTGATGCGCTCAGCTCTGCCACGTACAGAGACCTCCACAGACCTCTCAGTGTGGATGGTGGATAGAAGGTATATATCCTTCTTGTCTCTGTACTTGACCGCCAACAGCTCCTCTTGGCGCAGAGCTGAGGTCTCCCCCTTTTTTAACCGGTGTGGACAAGCTGTGCTGGGAAACCTACGCGGTTCTTGCGAACAGTACCGCATGCTGCTGTATCAAAACAATACAGCAGCTTGAACAAAGGGACACTTGTATAAAAATTATCAACATACAAGTGGTACCTTTGTTCATGAGGGGAAAAAGTAGGTCCCACACAATCTTGCCACTGGTTCCCATGTGTTCTGGGCAACCTGGAGGGTCAAGGCTACTATCCTTTCCCTCGTACACCCGGAAGGCCTGAGTATACCCACTCTCGCTGTCACAGAGCTTATACACCTTCACTCCATACCTGGAGCGTTTGGAAGGAATATACTGCTTGAATCCCAGCCTCCCTTGTATTTCATTAGGGATTCATCCACGCAGATATTCCTTCCAGGTGTATAAGCCTCTGCAAACCTGGCGGCGAAGTGGGTAATCAGGGGGCGGATTTTATACAGCCTGTCAAACTGGGGATGCTCTCTAGGAGGGCACAGGCTGTTGTCACTGAAGTGCATGAAACGCAAAATTTTTCATACCTTCTACGTGACATTGATTGGGGGTAAATGGGGTAGAGCAGATGGGGCTACTGCTCCAGTAGGAGCGAATTGAGGGCTTCTTTATGATGCCCATCAGCATAGTAAGTGCCCAGAATTTCAGAAATTCTGGCACATCTAGCGGGGTCCATTGCTGCCTTGCCAAGTAGGAGTCTGGCTTCGCAGCACAATGCTGATGGGCATACAGATTTGATTGGGCAACAATGTGGCCCAACAAATCATCCCCCATAAACACCTGCAAAAACTGTGTGGCGGTAAATCCTGCAACATCAATATTGATGCCAGGATTTGCCGTGAAAGGATGGATATCTGGCCTCTGGCGATGAGGCACTACCCACTCCTCAGCTGGAGCTGTGCGTCTCCTGCTGGCAGTGGTGACCCAGGATCTGCATCAGAAACATCACTAGATACATCAGCCAGCGTAGATGATGTATCTAGCGACGTCTCTGAGCAGTTGCGGGGTCAAAATCAGGGTCGGAGTCTGACGCAGATGCCTCAGATTCTGACGCCAGGATGGCATATGCCTCCTCGGCGCTGTACACCCTCTCAGACATTATATATAATAGATTATAAAATTTTATAATTATTATATATAATAAGCGGATTGTTGGTTCTTAGAAGAACCGTTGGGTTTCACAAGAAAATACAAATAAACACCTAAATCTCTCTAAATCACTCTAAACCTGCCTCAATTCTTCTAAATCTCCCTAAAATCTCTCTAAATCTGCCTAAATTTTTCTAATCTCACTAAAATCTCTCTAAATCTGCCTCAATTTTTCTAATCTCACTAAATCTCTAACCTGTCAAATCTTCTCTCTCTCGCTCACCCCAAACACAAGTGAGGAGAGGGAGGGAGAATCACAGAGGTCAGAGCTAATATTTACAAAATATTGACCTGACCTGACAAATTAGAAATTTTATTTTTGATTTTTTTTTACTTCTGATTGGATGTTGCTAGCCTGCCTCTCCTGATGAGGCAGGCTAGGAACAACATCCCACTCAGCCCCAAGATGACCCTGCCCTTAGAAGGGCAGCGCCATCTTGGCTGTCAGTTTATTTTATTTTATAACTTTTTATTGATTTTTATTTTTCTTTTTTTTCTTTTTTTACCTCTGCTGGGTGCCTTGATCCCTCGAGGCACCCAGCAGAGCACCTGATCACTCATGTGATCTTTTTGTACTGAGTGCCACGATACCTCGTGGCACTCAGTACTTCCTGCCGCTACCGGAAGTGATCGCTCGGGGGGAGCGATCACTTAGCGGACCGGCGGCAGGTAAGCATATTGCAAGGATGCCTCGATGTCGAGGCATCCCTGCAATATACACAGAGCAGCTGGAAGCGATACCGATCGCTTCCAGCGCTCTCTAGAAGTGCCGGGCACCTCTCCGGATGTTGATCGCTCCCGGGGAGCGATCACAAGGTGCCCCGGCACTTCTCACCGCCATTGCACGGATGCCTGGACTCCCAGGCATCCTGCAATGGCGTTTGAGCTGCTGGAAGCGATCCGATCGCTTCCAGCGCTCAAAAAACCGCAGGACGTACCATGTACGTCAGCGGGTCTAAAAGAGACCCGCTGCAATGACGTACATGGTACGTCCTGGGTCCTTAAGGGGTTAAGAAAGGATATTATGGCGCTAGAAAAAGTGCAGAAACGGGCAACTAAATTAATACGGGAAATGGAAGGTTTAAGTTATGAGGAAAGGCTAACAAGCTTGAACCTGTTTAGTTTAGAGAGACAGCACCTTAGAGAGGATCTGATACATTTATATAAATATATACGGGGCCATTATAAACCATTGTCTGGAAACCTATTCATTAACAGGACTATACACAGGACACAAGGTCACCCATTTAGACTGGATGAAAGGAAATTCAGCCTAAAGCATAGGAAGGGTTATTTTACGGTGAGAACAATAAAGCTGTGGAATTCTCTGCCTGTTGAGGTGGTTGGGTCAGAGATTGTACAGACTTTTAAATGACAACTGGATGATTTCCTGCAAAACATAATATTAAGGGTCATAATATTTAATATGTGGGTAAAAGCTTCTTGATCCAAGGAGAAATCTGACGCCATCTGGGGTCAAGAAAGATTTTTTTCCAGTATCTTGTATATTGGTGAGCGCTTCAGACTGGGGGCGGTTTTGCCTTCTTTTGGATCAAACAGCAGTAGGTAATGTGTGAAAGACTGAACTCGATGGACGCATGTCTTTTTTCAGCCTTTGTAACTATGTAACTTTGAGTGCCTGCTAGTTTTACATTTTTGAATTGTTTCTAGAAGACAAATGGGCACCGGCATAGAGACTAAGGGTGTTAAATATCCACTAAGCACTGGTGTACTAGCTAAAATCATTGGTAGTGCATTGCCGAGAAAAGCCAGCGCTTCTCAAAACTTTAATCCAAACACCAAAAAGAGATGCTTTACTGTAACAAGAAGGACCCTCTTGACTCAGAATAGTATTGTGCAATAAATTAGGCAATCGATAAAAAAGCCCCCTATAAACCTCACTCACAAGAAATAAAACAGTTGAAGCCCATCAGGGCTTTTTATCGATTGCCTAATTTACTGCACAATTATGCTTGTTTGTTTTTATATATTATAGATCCACCGAACATTTTTTTTATACTTATATGTTCTATGAGCGACGTCAAGAGGAGATGTTGTGGGAGACATCAGGGTGTTTTATAATTACATAAGCATCCCCACCACTTGCTTTTTGTTTTTCAGAGTAGAATTGGTACGAGGGAGCCACTAAGGGATATCATGCTGATAGTTTCTCTTAGCATATCTCTGTTTCCAACAAAGGGTTCGATTTAATTGGACCCGATGGCAAAAATCTAAACGTTTTTCAGTACGGATAGTTCAAATGCGAGTTTACCCGCATTTCGATTCCAGATAAAAATTTGGATTGGATATCGTCTGCCGCAGCTATCCCTTTCAATGGAAATATCGGCTTCAACGATTCGATTCGCATTATTACTGTAGATACTCGAGTATACCGCTAGATTTTGGTGACACAAATTTACCTTAAAATTGGAGGGGTCGCGTTATATTCGAGACATCTGCATAGCGTGTGTAAAAAAAACAAAAAAACCTTGCCTTGCTCTGCATCCCAAGTCTCCCGGAAGTTCCGGTAGTCTCGCTGAAGTTAACACAGACTCCCTGATACTTGCACACACTTCAGAAACTCCTGGATTTGGGAGAGGTGGGCTCCATCATGGCCAGAGGGCACGCTCGGTTTAAGCCAATCATTCACCTCGCTTGCCTCTGCCGGCCATCTAATCGTTAGTAAAGAAGACGGGTGGCCGTCGGCTTCATACTTCGTAACAACTGCAATCATTCTAGAGCAGAGCACCCTGGCCTGAGGGGAGCCTGACTGTGTTAAGAAAACCTGGAAGGATTATAATTGTTTACCGGTACAGTAAAATTTAGTTCCTCGTGTTATATTCGAGTCTTGAGTATTCTCTCATTTCCATAATAAATGTCTATCCATCGCGTTATATTCGGGTCGCGTTATACTCGAGTATCTACGGTAGTTTGCCGAGGGAATAAGACAGAAATCGTTTTTTTAAAACATCAGATTTTTCTAATAGCTATGTTTAAAGGTGCAAATCTGTATGCTGGCTGAAAATAAGATTTATCAGCTGTTTTACTGGCCAGCCTTTTTTTCGCAGACCAGCAGCATTCTTTGAATATGGCCTCCAGCCGAATTTTTTCAACTGAATCAGCCAATATTTTGAAAACAGTATCAGTTGCAAGCAGCTGATACTTTTTTTTTTTTTAAAAATGGCCGATAGAATTAAATCGGGCCCAAGCTCTGGGCATAGCCCCTTTTTTTGTTATTTTTTATCTTTATCCGCCTAACCCTAATGTTGTGTACTTTTCTTTAGCAGCTTTTTCGCCCAGAATCATAACGGTGTCATCATAAAAAGATACAAAAAAATTACAGTGGATTACTAAAGGTGAAAGTCCTCCTAATATATCATCTTAATATAGATTTCTATAAATGTCACCTTTTTTTACAAGTAATATACTTTAAGTATACAGTGAGTAAATGAATGTGTGAAATAGATCTGCTTTTATATTGCTTCATGTGACAAAGTAAAAAATTGGACATTAAATAATCCAGCCGCAGGCCATACAGGCAGATATTATCTCCGTTCCCAATGTAAGAGTTGCATCCCTCATTCAGATCATAATTTGACAAATGAATCTCCTCGTTGGGCTCCATTCCACAACCCAAAGCCTATTATTTCAGCATTTCATCTGTTTGTGTTAGCATCTGAACAGCCTTGGAGCCGGCTTCCAGTTTAAGCCTCAAAGGTGCTGTGATTTACAAGTGTACATTGCTGGGTTCAAGTCGAAGACAAGAAACACAATTTCAGAAATATTATTCTATATGTTGTTTATGGTATCTCTCTAACAGTTTTAGTAGAAATGATCTGGGAATATTGTTTAAATCTTAGGGCTCGATTTAATTAATAAAGGCAGCCAATAAGGTATGTAAAAGAGCGATTAGATGTGCTAAACTACAGAAAAAGAAATAGCCAAAGAGAGCAAGACCAACCCTAAGAGATTCTTTATGTACATAAATTATTAAAAACCCATGAGTGAAAATGTCGGCTCATAGAAATCAGAGTTGAGGTGTTGCTGAACTGCATCTCTTCTCTCTGCGCCCTGAACCAAGCATTGAGCATACACACACAGACTGATCTGCATCTCTTCTCTCTGCGCCCTGAACCAAGCATTGAGCATACACACACAGACTGATCTGCATCTCTTCTCTCTGCGCCCTGAACCAAGCATTGAGCATACACACACAGACTGATCTGCATCTCTTCTCTCTGCGCCCTGAACCAAGCATTGAGCATACAAACACAGACTGAACTGCATCTCTTCCCTCTGCTCCCTGACCAAGCATTTAGCATACACACACACACAGACTGAACTGTATCTCTTCTCTCTGTGCCCTGAACCAAGCATTGAACATACACACACAGACTGAACTGTATCTCTTCCCTCTGCTCCCTGAACCAAGCATTGAACATACACACACAGACTGAACTGCATCTCTTCCCTCTGCTCCCTGAACCAAGCATTGAACATACACACACAGACTGAACTGCATCTCTTCCCTCTGCTCCCTGAACCAAGCATTTAGCATACACACACAGACTGAACTGTATCTCTTCCCTCAGCACCCTGAACCAAGCATTGAGCATACAAACACAGACTGAACTGCATCTCTTCCCTCTGCTCCCTGACCAAGCATTTAGCATACACACACACACAGACTGAACTGCATCTCTTCCCTCTGCTCCCTGAACCAAGCATTTAGCATACACACACAGACTGAACTGTATCTCTTCCCTCAGCACCCTGAACCAAGCATTGAACATACACACACAGACTGAACTGCATCTCTTCCCTCTGTGCCCTGAACCAAGCATTGAACATACACACACAGACTGAACTGTATCTCTTCCCTCAGCACCCTGAACCAAGCATTGAACATACACACAGACTGAACTGCATCTCTTCCCTCTGTGCCCTGAACCAAGCTTTGAGGTATCCAGCATTCAACATGCCGTCCAACACTATATTCCAGACTGCTATATTCTTGCAAATGTTTTTTATGTGTGCAATTAGAAACATAGAAAATGTCGGCAGATAAGAACCTTTCGGCCCATCTAGTCTGCCCAATTACATGGATACTTTACCTGGATTTATCTTTTGTTTAGGATAGCCTTATGCCTATCCCATGCCTGCTTAAATTCAATTACTGTTTTGGCCTCTACCACTTCTACTGGAAGACTGTTCCATGTATCCACCACCCTCTCAGTAAAATAATACTTTCTGATGTTACTTTTAAACCTTTGCCCCTCTAATCTAAGACTATGTCCTCTTGTTTTGCTACTTTGTTTCCTTTTAAATATACTCCCTTCCTCTACCTTGTGGATTCCCTTTACGTATTTAAATGTTTCTATCATATCTCCTCTGTCTCGTCTTTTTTCCAAGCTGTACATGTTAAGATCATTAAGCCTTTCCTGGTAATTTATAGAAACATACAGGGTTATCCAAAGAGATTCGAAAAGTCACCGCACGTTCGGTGACTTTTCGTTCTCTTCAATTCGGTTCCTTTTGCCGATTGCATTTCGGTGACCCTGCGGTGTATTCAGCAAACACCACAGGGTCCCCGAATTGCAGGGAAAAGCTGCCGCAAACCTGACGAAAACTAACCGAATGCACGGTGAAAACAAGCAAAAACACCTGGATTAACCTTCGAAAAAGCCGAACATGAGCCGAACAGGAGCCGAATCACACAGAGCCGAAGCAGCTGTGACGTAGAGGAGGCAGTGAATAAATTAGAAAAACCATTTGTATGAATCTGGGAAAAAGAAACGCTGTTTGCAAAGAAACTACTAAGCGAAAATGTCTGAAATTTTCACAGGAGGTCCAGGGAATGATAATAAAGAGGGCTGTTACAAAAAAAATAAGTAAACTGAAAAAAATAATAAAAAAAATCGGACTTTTAAAAAAAAAAAAAAAAATATGAAAAATGCTTAAAGTATCCTAAAAAATCTATAAATAAAGAGACTCTTTGCTGCAGAATTTTATAATGAATGGTTTATTAGATATTGAATTAAAACGGGAATATTTTTAACATTGAAGCCTATGGGATTCTCCTGAATAAACTTGCCGAATTAAACCACCGAATGGCAGGGCATTAGGGGAACCTTTCACTGCTGGTTTGTGTTCTCTGAATAGCCGAAGCAGTGCTTCTCTATGGGGATTTCACTGCCCTCGAACAGGCACCGAACAGGCACCGTATGTTCAGGCAATTAGCCAGGATTTGGCTAATTGCCTGCTCTCTGGATAGCCGAATGGCCAGGAAAGGTAACCGAACGCTGATTTTCAGCGTTCGGTTACCTTTCTCAAGCAATTCGGATCTCTTTGGATAACCCTGATAGAAAAAATTTATTAATCTCTGGATGACCAGTTGTCCTTAAAATCTCCCTCCCTTTCTCTTAGAAAATCCCCCTCTGCGTCTCCCTCCTTCCCCTACATTGTTAAAGGTAAACAATCTGGGCACTTTAACCAAACCTCATTCTTTCATTACAGCATACACACACAGACTGAACTGCAAGTCTTCCCTCTGCGCCCTGAACCAAGCATTGAGCATACACACACAGACTGAACTGCAACTCTTCCCTCTGCACCTTGAACCAAGCATTTAGCATACACACACAGACTGAACTGCAAGTCTTCCCTCTGCGCCCTGAACCAAGCATTGAGCATACACACACAGACTGAACTGCAACTCTTCCCTCTGCACCTTGAACCAAGCATTGAGCATACACACACAGACTGAACTGCAAGTCTTCCCTCTGCACCTTGAACCAAGCATTGAGCATACACACACAGACTGAACTGCAACTCTTCCCTCTGCTCCCTGAACCAAGCATTGAGCATACACACACAGACTGAACTGCAAGTCTTCCCTCTGCGCCCTGAACCAAGCATTTAGCATACACACACAGACTGAACTGCAACTCTTCCCTCTGCACCCTGAACCAAGCATTGAGCATACACACACAGACTGAATTGCATCTCTTCCCTCTGCACCCTGAACCAAGCTTTGAGGTATCCAGCATTCAACATGCCGTCCAACACTAAAGGGGTTGCATTTTTCATAGAAACCAATGTGGTGGCGTTGGCACTTCTATCCCACAGATGTGAGAACAATCTGTTCAGAGAATAAGCTCCAAAGCCCAAGTAGTCTCCTTTCCTCATGGGTAGATTCCTCTGTTGCCCTCAAATGAAGAACATACTTACTAGCAGGGTTATCCAAAGAGATTCGAATTGCTTGAGAAAGGTAACCGAACGCTGAAAATCAGCGTTCGGTTACCTTTCCTGGCCATTCGGCTATCCAGAGAGCAGGCAATTCGCCAAATCCTGTCGAATTGCCTGCACATACGGTGCCTGTTCGGTCCCTGTTCGAGGGCAGTGAAATCCCCATGAAAAAGCACTGCTTCGGCTATTCAGAGAACACAAACCAGCAGTGAAAGGTTCCCCTAATGCCTGCCATTCGGTGGTTTAATTCGGCAAATTTATTCAGGAGAATCCCATAGACTTCAATGTTAAAAATATTCCCGTTTTAATTCAATATCTAATAAACTGTTCATTATAAAATTCTGCAGCAAAAAGTCTCTTTATTTATAGATTTTTTAGGATACTTTAAGCATTTTTCTGAATTTTTTAAAAAAAATTAAAAGTCCGATTTTTTTTTTATTTTTTTTCAGTTTGCTTATTTTATTTGTAACAGCCCTCTTTATTATCATTCCCTGGACCTCCTGTGAAAATTTCAGACATTTTCGCTTAGTAGTTTCTTTGCAAACAGCGTTTCTTTTTCCCAGATTCATACAAATGGTTTTTCTAATTTATTCACTGCCTCCTCTACGTCACAGCTGCTTCGGCTCTGTGTGATTCGGCTCCTGTTCGGCTCCTGTTCGGCTCCTGTTCGGCTTCTTCGAAGGTTAATCCAGATGTTTTTGCTTGTTTTCAGCGTGCATTCGGTTAGTTTTCGTCAGGTTTGCGGTAGCTTTTCCCTGCAATTCGGGGACCCTGTGGTGTTTGCTGAATACACCGCAGGGTCACCGAAATGCAATCGGCAAAAGGAACCGAATTGAAGAGAACGAAAAGTCACCGAACGTGCGGTGACTTTTCAAATCTCTTTGGATAACCCTGATAGTGTAATGTGTTACACACAATGGAGTAAAAAATACACAGGAGTTTATTCACATTTTTTTGGTGCCTCAAGAATCAGACAACAGACACAAGGTCATCCGATGAATTTCCAGGAGCACCGGATCTCCAATCAGGCTCAGCCACCTCTTCCACCGATAGTAAAAGCTACGGATGTGTATGACTTTTTTTTTCCGTGGGTCGGGGTTTTTTTTCAGGTCTTTTTATCACTTTGGGTCATCTAGGACACTTTTTGTTTAGTTTCGGGTGGATCAATTTGGTGATTCGTATCTATTCTGGTTTTGTATCGATTCGGTGAGTCGGATTGATTCGGATCAATTCATTTTTCGGATCAGTTCGTTTTTCGTTTTTAGGAATTATTTAGTTTTTTATTGGTTATTTAAGAATGGAAAGTAAATTACTACCAATAGAATGAAAGTTTCTTTACTTGTTTATTTTTTTAGGATTTTCTATGCATTTTTTGGGTGAAATTTTAGGTTTCCTAACTTTTTTTAAAGAAACAAGGCTTTTTAACCCAAAGGTTTCAAAGCAGCATATGAATCTGCACACTGCGGGGCAGCACCTCTCTGCAGTTTAATTAATCCAGCATATGAATTCGCACACTGCGGGGCAGCACCTCTCTGCAGTATAATGAATGCAGCATATGAATCCACACACTGCTGGGAAGCGCCTCTCTGCAGTATAATTAATGCAGCATATGAATACACACACTGCTGGGAAGCACCTCTCTGCACAGTATAATTAATGCAGCATATGAATACACACACTGAGGGGAAGCGCCTCTCTGCAGTATAATTAATGCAGCATATGAATCCGCACACTGAGGGGAAGCGCCTCTCTGCAGTATAATTAATGCAGCATATGAATCCACACACTGCTGGGAAGCGCCTCTCTGCAGTATAATTAATGCAGCATATGAATCCGCACACTGCTTGGAAGCGCCTCTCTGCAGTATAATTAATGCAGCATATGAATCCACACACTGCTTGGAAGCGCCTCTCTGCAGTATAATTAATGCAGCATATGAATCCGCACACTGAGGGGAAGCGCCTCTCTACAGTATAATTAATGCAGCATATGAATCCACACACTGAGGGGAAGCGCCTCTCTGCAGTATAATTAATGCAGCATATGAATCCACACACTGCGGGGCAGTGCCTCTCTGCAGTATAATTAATGCAGCATATGAATCCACACACTGCGGGGCAGTGCCTCTCTGCAGTATAATTAATGCAGCATATGAATCCACACACTGCTGGGAAGCACCTCTCTGCAGTATAATTAATGCAGCATATGAATCCACACACTGCTGGGAAGCGCCTCTCTGCGGTATAATTAATGCAGCATATGAATCCACACACTGAGGGGAAGCACCTCTCTGCAGTATAATTAATGCAGCATATGAATCCACACAATGCTGGGAAGCACCTCTCTGCAGTATAATTAATGCAGCATATGAATCCACACACTGAGGGGAAGCGCCTCTCTGCAGTATAATTAATGCAGCATATGAATCCACACACTGCAGGGAAGCGCCTTTCTGCATAATAATTAATGCAGCATATTAATCCGCACACTGCGGGCAGCACCTCTCTGCAGTATAATTAATGCAGCATATGAATCCACACACTGCGGGGCAGCACCTTTCTGCAGCATAATTAATGCAGCATATGAATCTGCAAACTGCTTTGAATTTCCCAGCAGTGTGTGGATTCATATGCTGCATTAATTATAACTCATACAAAATGAAAGACTAACTGATCCGAAAAATTAATCGATCCTAATCACTGAATCGATCCGAATCACCGAATTGATACGAAACCCAAATCGATCCGAATCACTGAATTGACCAGCACAGGAATTTCGGATCGATTCGAATTTTCAGATGGCCGATATTTCGTTTTCGAAAATGCTCCCGAAAAATGAAAATGGTGATTTTTGTCCGAATTTGGATTCAGAATGAAACAAATTGCACATCTCTAGTAAAGGCCTGCTTCCATGCTTTGCCCATCAGCAGGAATAAATTATATATGCCAAGGTAAATATGGCTGATCTGGCAAACCCACACAGAACATAGGGTTCTTTTTTTTTGCCGGTTTCATCGCAGAGGTTTGATGAGCGACAGTTTCATAAGAACAGTATTGGTTCAGTATGCCGACTACCTGTTTTCTTGTAGGTCCCATAGAAGTCTTCCAGTGCCTAGCCAGGAGAAAAGTCGTTGTAGTTGATCTTGGTAATTTAAACAATCCTGTTCGATTTTCCTAGCATTCTGATCCCAATAAACATTTTAATATTCTGTACATGCAATATCTATTAACTGAAATCACTTAATAAAATGCGTTAAGGTATCCATGGCCATGACATTCTATAAAATGTATCTGAAGGAGCTTGCATTTGAAAAAGTTATAGTGAATGAAATGAAAAGATAAAAGGTGAGAAAATGTAAGTCGTTTTGTAAAGAAAGGCTTTGCCATTATTTTCAATAACCTTAACCAAAGTTAGCTGAAGTGCAAGGTATGTTTTCATCAGATGGAGTACTTAAGCTCTCAGCTCTTACATTTGTTTTGAGATATGATGCATTGTACTTAAAAGTTCTGCATACATATACACAGACACACAAGTATATACAGTACAGTCGATATGTCAAGCAGCAAACAATTCTTTAAAATGTTCTGCTATCCTACGTGTCTTTATGTGTCTAAATAGAATTGTTATAGCCAAAACATTTTCTAAGAATGATGTATAATATAAAAGCACATTCATAACATATATTATATCATATGTTTGCTAGACTGTATTAGGAATTGAATTGGAAAAAAATGTTATTTAATTGCATTTAACCCCTTGATGTCCAAGTGATTTTCCAAAAATGCACTGTCAGGAGCCAGCGTTTTTTCAGAAATTCATTTTTTATTAATCCCATAGCAACCAATGATGTACCAGGTATGGCCTACGAAAACGGTCGCTTAACGACCAAGGACCTACCTCGTATGTTATGTCATTTAGGGGGTCCTCCCTCCCTGTACTCCCCTCTCTGGTTGGGGTCCCATGGTGGTTTGAATTCAAGGAAGTCAGACCACCCGTTTTATACCCCAGCCATTGCCCATGACGTCAGTTTGGGAATTAACCCCTAGCTGTCAAGGTATTTTCCTATGGTGGGGATAGGCTGGTCCCTTGGACTCCTATCTCCCGATCGGTGGCAGCTCCACGGTCATGCCAGAGCATGGCCTTTCCAATGATACCAAACATGACCATGTTTCGAGTAAAAACAAATCTAAAAAACTAAATAAAAATATGTTTTTTGTTTTTTAAAAACTTTTTTTATTAAATAAATAATAAATTAAAATTTATTAATGCAGCACTATTGTTCATGTTTCAATTATAATGTGAACAATGACGCTGTATGAAGAGGTGAAATGGCTGAGCAGTGAATGGGTTAAAAATAAAAAAACATGTAGTAACATTTGGTATTTCTAAACTCAGGACAAAATTTAGAAACTAGTCGGGGTGTTTTTTGGCAGTTGTAGAGTTTTTTTGGCTGTTGTAGAGTTAGAGATTTGAGGCGTGTTAAAGTTCGAAAAGCTGTTTTTTTCCATTTTTTTCATCATATTTCATAATTTATTTTATAGTAAATTGCATAAAGTTATGATGAAAATAATGGTATCCTTAGAAAGTCCATTTCATGGGAAGAAAATTGGTATATAATATGTGTGGGTTCCATGAACGAGTAGGAGGAAAATTAGACCTAAACCCAAACCGCGCAGAAATGTAAAAACAGCAGAGGGTACTTTTGGACAGACAATGGTAAACAGTCTGGTCACTATGGGGTTAATAGTACAGTACTAAATAGTTGGGAATATGCCAAATGTATTCCTTACTGTAATAACCAATTTAGCAGACAGATGATACCATCTGCTGGCCAAACGGAGTTGCTGCATTTAGAACTGCAGCTTGTGGCTTCTTGTCGGCGAGGGACAACCCAATATACCAGGAATTCCCTAGCCAATTTTATATAGTTGTAGCACCTTGGGCATTACTATTATTATTAGTAATATTTATTTGAGAGAGTATTTTACCAGGAAGGATACATTGAGATTTCACTCGTTTTCAAGTACGTCTTGGGTGGCGAGTATGTACCGTTAGGTGTCTTGCCTAAGGACACTTACTGCAGAAATGGTCTTGCCGGGATATGAACCTGTGTCTCCACAGTTAGAGAGCAGTGATGTTACCAGGGCTGAAACTTTGGGGGGACTTTCTGGAGCTCAACTGAAAATGAAATTAGTTTGCAGCAAACTAATTTAATTTTCAACCATTCAGCATAGCCCCAGATCATTTTAACACACTCTCTGGCTGCCGTGTCTGCTCCTGCCGTACTTGTGTACATGATCACAGTAGAGAAGGTGTTAAATCAACATTCTCACAGTCGTTTTTTTCCTGTGTCCTTCACCATGTTGTGGTTTTCTACAGCCTACAGCCTGGTGCAGAATCCGTTAGCACCAGCAGAAATCCCCCCTCAAAAATCCAGAAACTCACCTTCTGTCCCGTGGCCATGACCTTGTCTATGTCCGTCTCCTCTGTCGCCGGGAACAGAGGGAGAGACTGGGGGAAAAAGTCTCTCCCTGCGGAGGCGAGATCCAGCAGGTCATGTGACTGAACTCCATCAAGTGGATGCTCGCGGTGGCACTTAGCGCTGCCGCGTGCATCCCGGGGCTAGCGCCTGGTAACAATGCAGGCAGCTGTTTAAGCTCCTGCATTGTAATCTCCCCTTTAAAACGGGGGCCCTAGGGAGAAAACTGCGGGCGCAGTTTTTTCTCCCTAGCACCCCCGTTTTAACGGGAGGATTGTAATGGAGCCCTATATTTTTTTTCAACTTATAATGGAATATGACACTTTACCAAAATTAGATTTAATATTTAATTCTTTTATGCTTAAATATTTCATTTTTGTTATCTAGTAATTATGTGATGATGTATAAAACGAATACAAAGTGGAATTACAGAGATGAGTGCTGATTTCATTATGTGAGTATTCACTTTTTATAGTGCCTGCCATTAAACCAATTTACTATCTTAGAAAGAAATAGAAAAGGACCATAAATCAATCTTAATATTTCAATTTCATATGACTGATGCGAGTCAGAAAGAATGATTGGGACAGAGAGTAATATAAAATGCTATTTAATGGTCAAGATAACAATTCAATTTAATGGTTTTGCTTCAGCTTATTACTATTGCTATTCGAGATGCATTTTTCATTTGGTTGTAAATGAAAGTTCTAATTTATGGCTATTGTTAAGATTTCTGCTCTTTGTAACTACAGCATCTCTGCTGGGGGTCCTAAAAAAAGCTAATTCTAGTCCTGCTATGGATTGAGAGTCTAATCGTTTTCATATGGTTATTTGGTTGGCACGGTGATTTTGAAATGTTATTGTTTGATAAGGTTTACCAGCAATACACCAACAATTTGCATTAGATATATGTTTCCTTCCCCTGTGATGACCCCTCCACACACACATTTCATTGAGGCAATATTGGATAATTTTACATCGTATGTCCCCATTCCTAAACCACCATTAATGCTGCGAAAGATCTATAGATCGATGAAGTCATATAATGGTTTTATATCCACATTTATGTAGTATTAAAAAGAAACTCTATTTAAAAAGAGCCCCCTTATTTGCCACTAAATAATTGGGCAGATGCTGCTGACAGTCTGTCATGTTCCACAGATGAGGAGACCAAGATGCGTAATAGCCATTTAATAAAAGAACCTTCAGACAGACCAGGACGAGTAAGGCAACGAAATCAGGGGAGGCACCAATAAACTGCATTCGATACCAGGAGGAAACTGGAAACCAGGAGAATACAATCAGATGTCCTTCCCTTGCAACAGTGGGTTTAAATAGAGAGCCCTGGCCAGCACATACCCCCTGCAGGAGGGTCTCCAGCCACACCCCCTCTTAGGCCAAGGGATAGCCTGGATACCCTGGCTCCCCCTAGCAAACCCAGACAGGGAACATGCTCCCCGGAGACGGAATGCCTCCCCCTAGCAACTGCCAGGCTCCCGCAATAGGCCACGCCCCCACGCCAGGAACGCATTATGTCGGCTATGTTCGGCATCCTCGCCGGGCGAGGCATCCCCCTTCCAGGGCCAGCCAGGAAAGGAGCCCGGATCAGGCCCCCCACCAGAGCCGGAGTGCAACGAGCACCGCACAGCCGACCACCACCCGGCGCTGCCAGCCGAAGCCGCTGCACCAAAGGTCTGCCGCCACGATGCCCAGCACGCCAGGACCCCCCTGCTAGATGGGCAGGGCCTGACACAGTCTCTGTAAAATTATGTTTTTTTATATACATGTTTTTATTTCAGGTGATTTTACTCACCTTTTGTCCCTTGCCGCGGTTATCTCATCCTCTTCAGCTCAGGGACTTCTGAAACCGGAAGTCTCTACAGCTATGCTACTGTCAGGATTAGTGATGAGCCAAACACCCCAGTGTTCGGTTCGCATTCGAACTAAAACAATTTCAAAAGTTCGAGTTCAAACTGGAACACGAACCGAACTCAATGCAAGTCAATTGGACTCCAAAGTTCGATTTTTAGAGTGCCCTCCAAGAGAGCATATATATGCAAGATATTTGCCATAAAAGGTGTATGGGGGTCCGGGTAGTGCCGTGGGGGACAGGAAACAAGGAAAAAAAGTTTAAAAAAAAAGTTTTTAAAGGAACAGTGATTTTTCCATGAAATAAAGGTTAATAATAATAAAAAAAAATCCTTCAAATATCGTGCCTAGGAGGTCCCCATAACCTGCCCGTGAAGTGGCGGATTTGTAGGATGTATAGAAACATTTAAAACCAAAACAATTACATTTCAAATGACGGTAAGGCTAGGGTCAAACGAAAGCATTTTTATACGCGAACGTAAAAAAGTGCGTCCGAACGAAGTGACGTATTTTTTCACGGAGTGCGCGAAAACGGTCATACGATGCGCATTTTCGGGCGTGATTTTTTACGGATCTGCAATTAAACGCGTAATCTAATTTACCAAATCAATAGGTGAATCAAAAATTAAGGTGAAGGGGTATAAAAAGCCATTTCGTGGATGGTGGCGTTTCACCAAGATGGATGCACTGCAAGTGTTTGTGTTTGCTGCAACGGGCTACCTGTACCTCCAGCACAAAAGACAACGGCGAACATGGGTTCATCCCATCAACGCTGCCAGACACACTCATGGCCACTTTGTGACGCTGTACAGGCCACTGCGAGAGAGGGACCCCGTGAAGTTTTTCAACTACATGCGGATGTCCATCCCCTCATTCGATGAACTGTTGTCACAGTTACGGGAGCCGCTGACCAAGAGGGACACCAACATGAGGGATGCCATACCACCGGAGGAGATGCTGGTCATCACTTTGCGGTAAGTACTTCCAAACAACAGCATGCATGACCTCGCTGCCAGTCAGCAGACATGTGCTCGGTGTGCAGAGCCCCTATTGTCGGTCTGTAGTGACATGTACGCAAGCACATTCATACCCACCCACACGCAGGCATCACATTTCAAGACACGTCCAAAAAACCTCTGACACTGACAAGAATGTATGTAAATAGAAATATATTGTAATAAACAAGAAAATAAATGAATTACATATTTGTAACATATATACAAAAGAAAATAACATGAAGGACAAAACATAACAGTGACAACAGGAACAGCATGTCAACCAAAAACATAAAACAGACAAGACACCTCACAAATCCTGGTACAGAGGAGCATCTGGCTCATGAGGACCATGTGTGGATCCGCGGCGGTAGCCAGACTCTGGGGGAGCCCAGCAACATGGGACATGGGTGGGTGGGTGGGTGGCGCCTGGCTGTGGCTGGCATCACCAGTGGCCTGATGGCGTTGTGGCACCGCACCATAGTAGACCGCAGCCTGTTCTGGACGGGACAGGATCTCATGGATGAGGTCCAGGGATCTGCGGCGGTACTCCACCTTCTGCGCCGGGGTCATCTGGTCCAGCAGGTATTGACAGGAATGGACAAAGGACATGTCCTCACTGTCAGTGATGGTGCAGCGTGGAGGTTGTGGATTGTGCGACCCCATGAACCTGACCATGGCCTGCTCGAAGTCGCTAGGCGGTCCCCTCCTCCTGTTGTGAGCCGGTCTGGTGCTGTCTCTCGGTGCTGCAGCTGGCACCGGTCCGGTCTCCACCTCCCCCTCCACCTGCGAGTCCGTGCCACCCTGGTCAACCTCCTCCTGCCAGCTGGCAGAACCCCCTGCCGGCAGGTGTTGCTCCTGTGACCCAGAGGTGGATGGCTGGTCAATGCTGCTCGCAGTTGGCCTTGGCTCCTGGGTCCTCCTGAGGAACGACAATTGTTCGGCGTAAAGATAGCTGTGCACCTTCCTCCTTGCCCCAGCTCCAGAGCGCGCAGCTGCCGCTTCCTTCTTCAGGACCCGGGTGTAGTTGTCCCTGATAGTGCGCCACTTGTTGCTAATTTCATGTGCTGCAAAACATAATGAGAGTGACATTAGGTTCGGTTCATATGATGTGATCATAACACACATTTACTTCATATTTTCCAGGTATCTTGCTAGTGGATGCAGTTTGAAGGATCTGCATTACAACTTCCGCATTGGCAGATCAACAGCTGGTGAGATCGTCCGCAAGGTGTGCCAAACCATATGGGAGACCATGAAGAAGCAATGTTTACCAACACCCACGGACGAGGCATGGGTAGCAATTGCAGCAGGATTTTGGGGGAGAGCCAACTTGCCCAATTGCCTTGGAGCCGTGGATGGCAAACATGTCCGCATAGTGAAGCCACTGCACAGTGGCTCACTGTATCAAAATTATAAACATTTCTTTTCCATTGGCCTACTGGCGGTGGCAGATGCCAACTATAATTTTGTGTATGTGGATGTCGGATCATACGGCAAAGACTCTGACTCCACACTGTTCAGGAACTCTACACTGTGGGATGAGCTCGAGAGTGGGACCCTGCACATACCCAGGCCCGCACCATTGCCTGGCAGTGACGTGGTAGTCCCCTATGCCTTCGTGGGTGACGAAGCATTCGGCCTATCCACACATCTCCTACGGCCCTACTCAGGGACACACCTGACTGTGAGGAAGCGGGTGTTTAATTACAGGCTGTCGCGGGCGAGACGGTATGTGGAGTGTAGCTTTGGCATACTGACCAACAAGTGGAGGATTTTTCATAGACCGCTTGATGTAAATGTGGACTTCTGTGTGGATATAGTGAAATGCTGTTGCATCCTACATAATTATGTTCGTGCGAGGGATGGTTTTAATTTCGCTGATACCCTCACAGTTACGGGTCTGGATGAATATGCAAACCATGACATAATAGCTGTGAATAGACACAGCAACAGGTTTCGCGATGCTCTGGCTAATTATTTTACTAGCGATGCAGGGCAGGTGCCCTGGCAGCTGGGGAGCATTTAACATGTGACGGCACCTATTATGTTTGCCTTTACTTTTATTGTACATGCAATTTACATGTGATTATGAATTAAATAATCATGTACTCACTCTGTAGCTTCTGCTCTCTGTCAGACCACGTATCATACTCCAGGTACACCTCCCTCGAGACTGCAACCCATGCGCTGGCCTTTCTCAGTTTGTCCTTGTACAGGTCACAAGCCGTGTCCCAAATCTCGGGATGCTCCGCCACTGCCGCTATCAGACGCTCCACATCAATATCCACACCAGCCATCTTCTGCAATTGCCAGGTACAACAACAGCCACCACAGGACACTTTTTTCGTCTGGACGTTATATAGGCCGCACATGTGCAGCGTCTGACGTCTCCTAATCACGCAAACACGCCGCTATGCCGCAGCTGCGCAATCTGTACGCCCGTACTAGCGGTTCGGCGTGCTCGAAAAAATGCGTTCGTTTTCCACTTGCGTTGCGCGGCCGGACTTTCGTGCGACCGTACTTCGTATATTGGCCATCATTGCCCGTCATTTGCTGCTAGTGCGGCCGTGATTATGTGCGCCAGAACGCGCGTTTAAAGTGCGCTGGTCTGACCCCAGCCTTAATGGTTTTCCTTTGATCTATTCATAAACAACTGCTTGGGGCGGCAGTCTGTATGAAAAGAGGAGACATTTTAGGATACGCAGAACAAGTTTAGTGATTTTTTGGCTAAATTATGGTGAAACTTATGCAGGCTTTGGATGAAAGTAACAATAGGTGCTTTAAAATTGGGCCTTTAGTGTCGGCAACAGTGCCGTCACACCGTAACCCCTCTGTGGTATTGTGGAAGAGTGCAGGGTTGGACCTTGCGGTCAAATATTAAAATGATATGAATCTGGTATAGGCGTCAGTGGCAGTGCACCCAAATATTGTGCCTTTGGTGACAGCAAGTGCCTTCACACCGTAAGTAACCCCTCTGTGGTATTGTGGAAGAGTGCAGTGGTGGAGGTTTTGGTAATGCAGAAGAGATCCCCGATCTATTCAGTTACATCAGCAGCTATAACAAAACCGGGTCAGCAATGTTTAGGCACTTGTACTGCGCTACTGTATATGGTGAGAATCGGCGCACATCAGTAGCAACAGGAAGCAAACAGAACAGGCAGCGAATAGTCAAATGGCAGGCAAAGTCGGCAACAGATCGGGTCCTCAGAACAAGCAGGGTCAGTAACAAGTATACAAACTGATTTGGTAAGCTAGCGATGCGGGAATAAAGGCTGAGACACACTGAGCGTGTAGCGACGCACAGCATAGCGAAGCGAAGAGAAGCAAACATTTTGTAGGCTTGAATTCACTCCGCTCCGCCTCGCAGCGTGTCTACACTACATTACGTTTGCTTCCCACCGCACTGGACAGGAATCCACTAACTAAATTAAATTGTACACACAAAACCGTTTTATTTTCACAAAGCACATGTTATTTAGGCAAAAAAAAGTTTCTACTGAATAAAATACATCAAAAATTACTGTTAATTTAATAGGAATAGTATAAAAATATAAAAAAGGTAACCCCTGATCATATATATTATAGGGACACAGAGCGCCATGTATAGAGTAGGGATGCATTGATACCACACACAGACATATATGTATATATCAACACGCAGACCTATATATACGTACAGTTGTGTTCAAAATTATTCAACCCCCAATGCTGTAAAGGGTTTTAGGGAATTTAGTGTACATTTGTAATTGTATTCAGAATGAAATCCTACAAGGACTTTTTAAAGAACCATATGCAACTAAAATGACATCAATTGGTTTTGTAATACAGTAGTAAATGTTTATTTTGTGAATTCTTCATTGACACAATTATTCAACCCCTTAAAGTCTACCACTCTGAAGAACAGAGGTTCATTCAAGTGTTTTCAATCAGGTATTGAAAACACCTGTGGATGTCACGGAGCAGCAATAAAGCATAATAAGCACCAATTAGGCAGCTTTAAAATGACCGTGATACTCAGCTCCTTCTAGACATTTACTGGTGTGGTTACAAACATGGTGAAGTCAAGAGAATGGTCCAGGAAGACAAGAGAAGAGGTGATTACTCTTCACAGGAGGAGGAAGAACAAGGCCTATGAAGAAAAAAACACCTTGCCTACTGTGAAGCATGGCGGGGGGTCAATCATGCTTTGGGGCTGTTTTGCTTCTGCAGGTACAGGGAAGCTTCAGCGTGTGCAAGGTACCATAAATTCTCTTCAGGACCAGGAAATATTGGATGACAATGTGATGCAGTCCGTCACAAACCTGAGGGTTGGGAGACGTTGGACCTTTCAACAGGACAATGATCCCAAGCATACCTCCAAGTCCACTAGAGCATGGTTGCAGATTAAAGGCTGGAACATTTTGGAGTGGCCATCGCAGTCACCAGACTTAAATCCGATTGAGAACCTCTGGTGGGACTTAAAGAAAGCAGTTGCAGTGCGCAAGCCTAAGAATGTGACTGAACTGGAGGCTTTTGCCCATGAAGAATGGGCGAAGATACCCGTAGATCGCTGCAAGACACTTGTGTTAAGCTATGCTTCACGATTAAAAGCTGTTATAACTGTAAAAGGATGTTGTACTAAGTACTAAGATTGAATGTCACTAGGGGGTTGAATAAAACTGATAATGATGTGAGCACAGAAAAGACATTTGTGGTTATTTCATTATAAATGTTATGTTATATTTGTCTGACCTACACGTGCCTCTTTGATTTAATTGTAAGCAAGATGACTGAATGATCAAAATCAATGTCAAACTGGCCAAAACACTCAATTTCAGTGGGGGTTGAATAATTTTGAACACAACTGTATATATCAACACGCAGATATATATATATGCACCCACAGACCTCAGACCATATATACACATACGCACATGGGGGGGGGTGGCATGTGGACAATCTCAACTAAATGTGCCCCCCATTTTGGCAACTAATTGCCCCCCCCCATTTGGCTGATCCCTCCAGAAGAAATGTTGAACCCGACAGAGCAGAGAATATATATATAGATATAGATCTATATTCTTATAATTATATATATCCAGACTTCAATTACACACACATTTTGGCAACTAATTGCCCCCCCCCATTTGGCTGATCCCTTCAGAAGAAATGTTGAAATGTTGAACCCGATAGAGCAGAGACAAGTGCCGTCGCGCAGCACTAATTTTGGGCCCTCCCCGCAGCCGGCGTGCAGTGCGCGTCATTGGCTGCAGGGGACGGCTTGATTTCAGGCCGTCCCTGTGCAGCCAATGACGCGCACCGCGAGTCAGCGTGTGCAGGCTGCGGGGAGGGGCCGAGGCTGCCCCATTGAAGACAGCGGGGCGCCTTCAAAGCCCGCCCGCCGCCAGGACATCATGGAACGTCCTGCGGCGTTAAAGGGTTAAAAGAGAGTATTCGGTTCCACTTGATAAATCGGATGCATAAACCCCAAATTAATTTGGTCCTAAAAACTGTTGGCGAGGAGTCTGTACTTAATGGATGATATTACTTGGATCTGATGTCTGGGTATATATGTACCTGGCGTCTGATGTCTCGATATACATGTATCTGGAGTCTCGGTCTGGTTAAAGTTATTTATTTTTGTAACTTTATTCTGAATAAAACCTTTAACAGTGTAATTTCATAAGAAAATTTAAGAGGGTGTGTTTGGGGGCGGAGTTCAGAGCAGGGTAGGTGGGGCAACTGGTGGCGAGTAACTTTTAAGGTCTGGCTAGTAGCTTGGGACTTGAAATTTTGAGCCCTGTATATATCATACCTGCCCTTACCTTCCCCTATAAATTTGCTAAAAATATACACACAAAAAAACCAAACCACTGCCTGAGACCCCGCGCAGCCCACATGCCACCCCCTCTACCTGGCTGAATGTATCTAATATATATAATTAAATACATTCAGCCAGGTAGAGAAAGAAAAAAAAGGTTTTATTTTATGTTCCCGGGGACATTTAAAAATGTCCTCGGAGTTTATTTTTTTAGAAATGTGTCGCCTTACCTTAGTCAGTGGGGGCTCCCTGGATCCGGGTTGTGGGGGAGGGGTCTGCCGTGGCCGCAGGTGCAGTGGCTCCATCCCTGCGCTGCCTGTCTCTGCCACATGCACCCGGGCGGCTAGCCCGCACAGTCACAGCTCTGTTATCCGGCAGCCAGATGCTCCTCAAGGAGATCCTTGGGAGGCCCCTGCAGGCTGCCCTCTACAGTGCCCGATTAGAGGGCCGTGTCTGCCTGATGTTTTAGTAACAAGAATGTTTTATCCCATAGGCTTCAATGTTAAAAATATTCCCGTTTTAATCCAATATCTAATAAACCGTTGCTTATAATATTCTGCAGTAAAGAGTCTCTTTATTTCTAGATTTTTTAGTATTTTTTAAGCATTTTTTACACTTTTTTCAAATTTTTATTTTTTTCGAACTTTTGGCGAACATCCCAAAAAGGTCAAAGTTCCTGAACTGTCGAACGGCCGATGTTCGATTGCTCATTTCTAGAATCATGTGTTGGCTGAGCTTAACCACTGGCAGCACTCTCCATGTACTGCTCATCCTCAGCACTGGAATTCCTGTACACACACAGTTTCGCTGCTGAGGCTTTTCACACCTCTGTGCTGAGGTCATTTTTACCTCTTTCGCTCATCATGTTTAACCGCGTTTCGTAGCCATATTTTGATATATGACCCAGACATATTATATATCGTTCTTTCTGGCAGACTCGGCAGATTCATAATATGTCATTATTATATGTATACGTTATGTCATGTCTGTATAGTATAACAAAAAATGCAATAAAATTTGAATTTTCAATTATTTATTATGTGTAAGGTGTTTTTTTCACATTTTAACATGCGATCCTTTGCGGTTATATTTTGTATGGGGTGCGCTTGTTAAAAAAATTAGAAATGGGGTCTCGTTACATTTTTTTGGGGGGAAAATTTCGCTTTTTTTAACAAACACACTGCATACAAAAATCGTTAGTGCAGCATTATTGTGCACATTATAATTGAAATGGGAACAATATTGCTGCATTAACAAAACAAGAAAAAAGTGTTTATTTTTTTTTTATAATTTTTTTTAAAATATTTTTATTTTTTTATTTTTATTTTTTATTTTTTTTAAAAAACATTTTTCATTTTCATGTTTGGTATCGTTGGAACGGTCATGCTCTGGCCGATCCAATGATATCAAATATTAACCCCTAGCTGCCACGGACCGGGAGATGGGGGGTTCATTGGAACCCCCTATCTCCACCATTGGTGGCAGCTAGGGGTTAACTCCAGGACTGGCGTCATCGTGCTATGCACGATGACGCCAGTCCTCAGGGGGAATTCCTGGAGGTTTGGCCGACATCCAAGATGTCGGCCAGCTCCAGGAGAGGATCACGATCCGGCGCTTTTCAGCGCCGATTCGTGATCCGGCTCCCCAGGGGTTAATCACAGCCACTGTTTGGAAGGGCAGGCTGTGCCCTTCCAAACGGTGCCTGTATTAACCCCCTGCCCCCCAGCGATCAGGAGGGAGAGAGGTCCGGAGGACCTCCCCCCTCCCTTTCAGGCGCCTCCTCCGCACATGCGGGGGGGGCGCCTGAATTAGATGTCATCACGCCACCGCGATGACATATAATTGCTCCGCTGGGGTCCCGAGTGCTGGGCTGACATCCAAGATGTCAGCCCACACCGGGGGGGGGGGGGCGCAGCAATCCGCCAGAATCCGGCGGATTGCTGCCTCCTGTGCATGGACACGCTCAGCGCGTCCATAGCACAGGAGAACCACTTGGCTGGACGCGCTGAGCACGTCCATAGCAGCCATGTGGTTAAACACAGACTACATGACTCACCTGAATAAAGGGCTATGTCCTCTTATTACCAGTGCTTCAGCTTTGTAGCTCAAACCTTGACAGATTGCAGTCCTGTGCTCTGTAAAATTCCCTGAGAACAAAACCTGCTGTCTTACCATGATCCCCTATCCATCGTCCTGTTCCTGTGTGTGATTCCAGCAACTTCTTCTCCTATCATCCTCAATTACTGATCAGTCTCAAGTTTACTCAACCTCCTCCACCCATACCTGTGTGTGTCTGTGTGCAGATCACTGCATTTGGGGCCATTATCACAATCCGATGCCACCCGGAACCAGCACCTGACAGCTACACAATTTGAGTGGCTACACAGACTGTACAGAGTAGGATCACTGTGGTTCATTGTGCATCACTTAGGACTTGCACAATTTACGTACGAAAGTCCTGTAGCGTCTGCGTAGAATGATGGATTAACCACTTCGCTGCTACGGACGCGCTCAGGAAGTTCCAGAAAGTTCCCGCTGCTGTGCGGAGGACGCGCTCAGCGCGTCCGATCCTCCCGGCAGCGAAGCGGCGGTGTGGCTGACATCCCCGGCGGCAAACAGTGAGGGACCGACATCCGGGATGTCGGCCCTCACTGTGGGATCATGGGAGTCGCGGTGACGTCATCACGCCTGGCGTGATGACGTCACCTTCAACAGCCGCATAGACAGCCCTTAGGAGGAGGGGGGAGAGGTCCTTAGGACCTCTCTATCTCCTCATCCGTAAGGGCTGCAGTAATAAATGAGGCACCGATGGAAAGCCCAGAGCCTGAGCTTTCCAACGGTGTGCCTCATTATAATGTAAAATGTAAAAAAAATGTTAAAAAAAAAACATAAAGTAAAAAACACCACACACAGGGTCTCTAAGGGCAGTAAAAAAAATCAAAACTGCCCAGATGCCCCCAAACCCCACATTTAATAAAAATACAATCCCCTTTTTATTATTTTATTTCACTTTTTATTGTTACAGCTATGTGATCACTGTAGTAACAATGATCACTTAGCTGTCACAATTATCACTGCCACCTCCAACATGGCCGCTGAGGATAGAAATATAACCCTAAAATGACCCCGTAACCTAGAGATTGACCCTCCAGCCAATCACGGGGAATGAATTTTTCAAATCTTGATAATTTTTTCATTTCTATCCTCAGTCTGCATGTGGATTGCGAGGTGTTAGTGTCGCAGAGGCTGTCTCCATAAAATAGGTGATAAATTCCTAATACACACATTATATATATATATATATATATACACACACACACATATATATACACATATTTACGCACGCACACGCGCGCACGCGCGCACACACGCGTACACGCACACACGCGCACGCACACACGCGTACACGCACACACGCGCACGCACACACGCACACACGCGCACGCACACACGCGCACACACACGCACGCACGCACACACGCGCACGCTTATATATATATATATAGAATATATTATATACGCACACACACGTGCATATATATATATACACACATATATATATATAGATACTATCAAACGGCGTAATTTTCTTTTGAAAATACATTTTCAGAAAGCAAATTATGGCTAAAAGGTTTCTAAGCGCTGAGGAAGCAGCTGACGTCCTTATGATGTCAGACTCTGATCTCAGCGCTGATGAATCTTTTGAAGATTCAGGCAGTGACTTTGTCCCTGGAGCATCATCAGATAGTGACGGTTCCAGTGACGAAGAACTACATGATGAGCCACGGCGTGGCCGCATGGAGTTACCAGGGTGCTCCCGTGGTAATGCAGGGACCGCACGGTCTGTAGTTGCACTACCTGATCCTGCACCGGCCCAAAGGCCTATTGCAGGGGTATCTGCAACACAGGCTGTGGCGATGCCTGAACCAGGATCTGACTGGACCTCCCCTAATATGGTCCAGCCAGTATTGCCACAATTTTCTGGCAATCCTGGTATACTAGTGGACACCACTAATTTTGAACCATCAACTTTTTTCAGCTATTTATAGATGATGGGTTCTTGGAATTTATTGTTCAGCAGAGCAATCTGTATGCCGAACAATATTTTCAAGGTCTAGGGGCAGAATTGTTGCCAAGTGCGAGGGCGCGTAAATGGACCCCAACCAGTTTGCCAGAGATGAGGAAGTTCTGGGGCCTCACTCTGCAGATGGGGATTGTGCAAAAACCCAGCATAGCCTCATACTGGTCAAAAAAGAGTACCCAAACCACCCCTATCTTCCCTGCTACTATGAGCAGGGACAGATATTTATTGCTCCTGCGGTATTTGCATTATAATGATAATGCAAATGCTTTGCCCCGTGACCACCCAGATCACGACCGACTGTACAAGTTGCGGCCACTTCTTGACCATCTGATGGCAAGATTTGAAGAGTTATACACTCCAGGCCAAAACTTGTCAGTCGACGAGTCCTTGCTGCTTTATAAGGGACGTCTTGTTTTCAAGCAGTACCTCCCTTCGAAGCGAGCTCGGTATGGGATAAAACTTTATAAGCTGTGCGAAAGCTCCAGTGGATACATGTATCGCTTTCGTGTATACACTGGAAAGGACTCGCAGCTGGCCCCCCTGACTGCCCCCCGCCCTCTCCACCACTGAAAAAATAGTGTGGGACCTCGCTTATCCACTATTCGGTAAAGGTTACTGTATTTATACAGATAACTTTTACACGGGTGTGCCGTTGTACAAATTTTTGTACAGCAATGGTACTGGAGCCTGTGGCACCATCCGTTCGAATAGGAAAGGCTTTCCAACAAAACAGTTTGGGAAGCAAAAGAGAGGAGAAACATCTGCCTTGCGCTGCGGTGAACTGCTGGCTGTGAAATACACAGACAAAAAGGATGTGCATTTACTTACAACGATACATAACGAATGCACATCTGCAGTTCACGTCAGATGGAGAGATTCCCCTATCATGAAACCCCTATGTGTACAGGATTATAATCGGTACATGGGGGGAGTGGACAAGTCTGACCAGATGCTTGTACCATATCTCGCTTCTCGCAAGGCATATGTATGGTACAAAAAGCTGGCAGTCCATCTGATACAGATGTCAATGCTTAACGCATTCATCTTGTATCAGGCCACTCATGCCCGACGGATAACATTCCTAAAATTTCAGGAATCTGTTATCGAGTCCCTTCTCTGTCCAGAAGAGAATGCTCCCATTGTTGAAGAGGTGGAGGATGTAATTAGGTTGCGTGACCGCCACTTTCCTGGCTACATTCCTCCAACTGAAAAAAGAGTGACCCCATGTAAAAGGTGTCGGGTTTGCGCGCGCCAAGGGCGGCGTAAGGAAAGCCGCCTTCACTGCCCTGACTGCCCCTCCAAACCAGGTCTTTGTGTGCCCGATTGCTTCAAGATTTATCATACAGTGACACATTACTAGTGGCATACCGGGACCGAATTGTTTCTCGGCTGAGAACAAACAGATTTCAGGTTGAGGTATGCCACTGATTTTGTGCTTCTTGATAAATCTGGCTATAGCACCGTTAAGATCTTTGCAGATCTTGATGACATTCTGATGGACACAGTGCAGTGTAATCTGGACAGAGCTTGCCCGGATCATGCTGGCATTTATTCCTGGATAGTGCTATTCCTCTAAATTTTCCCAAATAAAAAAACAAACCAAAACCATCCCCATTATTTTATAGCAGTGTTAATAAAAAAACTACCCACCACGTTTCACTACCACTCCGGTTCAATACCCACCACGTTTCACTACCCACCTACAGTTCACTACCACCCCCCAGTTATAATGTAATTCACCCCACATACAATAAAATAGGTTGCCCCATCCCCAACAATCTGATGTCCTCCGTACGTCAGATGTAGAAAGAAGCCTCTGAAGACAGATTGAACTGCGGTGTTAATGGTGTGTCTTCAACTTCTTTGTCTCTGCCCTTTTCTTTGCCCCTTCCCTTCACCCACTTCCCTTACCTATCTTCTTTCATGAATGGTGTGTGATTCAGTGAGTGAAACAGATGTGAATGGGGGGGGGTGTTCTATTCCACCCCCTCTAATCCTCATTATCTTTCTCTTTTCCCCTTCCGTGTTTCTGCACTTTTCCCTTCTTTGCCCCCTTAACGTCACTCACTCCCCTTTTACTAGCTTCTTGCATGAAAGGTGTGTGATTCGGTGAGTGAAACAGATGTGAAAGATGTGTGAATGGTCAGTAACCTGGTTGGGGCCTTGACGTGGCGTTACTGCTCACATGGATGCCCCATGTGCCAATCCAACTGATTGAGTGAATGTAAAATGTGTGGCGGGCTTGTTGTGTGTTTGTGTAGCATTTTGAGTCACTATACAATTGTTGATAGACTACATAATTGTTGATCAAAATTCATGGGGAAAATTTTGTGAATGTTTTTTTTTTTTTTTTTAAGAAGGCATACCTGCATTTAAATGTCTCTAGCCCAACAGAAAATTAAAACAGACCACATAAAGTATATATTAGGAGAAACTAGACACCCAGATGAATCAAATGAGGGGTTAAATAAAATTCTATCATAAAAATAGAGGGCGCAACAGCATGTGGAATTTCCATTTATTTATTTTTTTGCGCACAAATCCAAATTCCACAAGTTGTTGCGGGCTCAATATTTATGATAGAATAATAAGTAACCCCACGTTTGATTCATCTGGAAGTCTACTTTGTCCGGATATATACTTTATTTGGCATATTTTAGATCCCTGTTGAGCTAGAGCCATTTAATTGCAGGTATGCCTCCTTTCAAAAACCGGCATAAAAAGCTTCTCTAAATTTATTTTGCGCATGGCGCAAATTAGCGCCTCGTGCTCCATCTAGGGGGACCCGGACCACTAAACCTGGGTCTCATTTTTATCACAAGGGTTGGGGCTTTGCGTTGAGCTAGAGAAAGGCCTAGTTTTCAAAGATTTTATCATGTCTGAAGTGATTGAAATAATTTTTTTTTTTTTTTTTTGCGCACAAATCCAAATTCCACAAGTTGTTGCGGGCTCAATATTTATGATAGAATAATAAGTAACCCCACGTTTGATTCATCTGGAAGTCTACTTTGTCCGGATATATACTTTATTTGGCATATTTTAGATCCCTGTTGAGCTAGAGCCATTTAATTGCAGGTATGCCTCCTTTCAAAAACCGGCATAAAAAGCTTCTCTAAATTTATTTTGCGCATGGCGCAAATTAGCACCTCCAACGCTGCCTAAACTTGATCTGTGCAATCAAATTGGATCTATTATTTTATAGGAGGGATATATTTATATAGTTAAGCAAAACAAAAATATTTTACCCCAAAAATTAATATGAAATTATGCAATATAAATCTTGACCTATTATGATTTTTTTTTACATTAAATATGATGTTTTTTGAATAAAGTTATGAATAACAAAATAAATTTAAAAATGTGTCATAAAGGTCTCTTTTTTTGCGGAATTTTGTCTAGTTTCAGAAAATATATAGCTTTTCCATTTCAATTGGTTTAGATATACTAATTTTATGTATTACATACAATGAGTCATGACATAAGAAAAAAGCAGATTTTTTTGATTTTTAGAAAACTGCATATTTTTGTACAAAAAAAACATGAAATATTCTCCATTACACCATTTTTAAAAAGGCACCTAATGTATCAATATAGAACCACAATAGTTCTGGTCATAAAGTGTAGATAGAAAAAAATATGCAATGTTGTTCTTCTGAATTTTAACAAAATTTTACTTTTTTTCCCCCTTTTTTTTTCTTTTTTTTTTTAACTCTTTACTTATACACATAATAATGATAAATTTTGAATCTGTGGAGTCTGCTGAAAAAAAGGATATATAATTTGTCTTGGTCATATAAGAAAACTTGACTTCAAATCGCATTTAAACATGATGAGCACAAAACGGTAAAAATGAGCTCAGCACACGGGCAGGAAATGCCTCAGCAGCGAAAGGGTTAAAGCTGTGCTCGCAAGTGCAGAACTGACCCATCGGCTGCTTCTCTGAGAATGCTCCCTATTGCGGGCAGTCTTACAGAGGGTGAATTCAGTATGCTCTGCGTACTGACAACACTAGTGACCCATTTGGTGACCAGCAGCCAGGAAATTCAAAATTTCAGCTGTTGGTAACACTGGGTGGGGTGGAGGAAACTTAATTTCAGCAATTACACCAGAATGGGGAAGGAGGGAGGGGAGTGAAAGAGGGTGACTTTACACATATCAGCCACTATGAAAAGATAAAGAGGTCAGGATGAGTAGGGTGTTCCTTTAAGAAGGAAAACATAACCACACAAAGAAATGACAATACATGGAGGTAACTAAAGAGCAACTTGTTACAAAGGTAACTTGGTATGCATTCCAGGGTTACATAGCCAAACATTTACTCTATTAAATATACGGGGTTATTCAGAAAAAGGTGAAAACCAGGAGAATAGCAGGAGGAGAGAACAATCTAGACCAAATAGCCGATTTGGAAAGTGAGAAAAATGGGCGAATTTTTCTGGTTTGGCTATTTTGGCCTAGAGTTTTCACTTCTCCAGTCATTCTCCTGGCTTTCACCTCTCTCTGAATAACACTGATAGAGTGGGTAGGAGAGTAACATGAATAACAGAATCTCCAATGAGGAACCTTTAATCTACACAAGTGGGAAGGGGAAGATAAAATTGGAAGGGTAAGTAAGGAAGAAGGAAAAATAGGCGGAGACAGAAAGTGCCCCACTCCCCTTATTTGAGGAATGGAGTCTTAGTTTAGCTGCTCGAGTGGGGGTTGGTTCAGCATACTAGCTTCATAGATAGTGATACATGGATCAGCATAAGATAAAGTACCAAAACTTGTTTCAAGGCTCAAGTTCTGCAGGGGAAAGCACTTTCCACTCAGTCCCAACCATAGGCATGCGCAGGGGTGTGTCTGGTGTGCCCAGGCTCATGCTAATGTTGGGTAAAGAGGTTCTCTTCAACTTGTATTTTAGATGCCCCATATCTGGTTCATGATGTATGACATAAAAACTGATATTGTCTCTGATTACAGACTTGTTATTTCTAATGAAAAATGCATATTTTATGCAAAATCTTCTAAAGATAAGATGTCAATTAGTAAATGTTCCGTGTGTGCACACCCTAATGTTACGGGCTGCGCACGCCAGTGGTCCCACCCCGGAGTAAGATTGGAGTTGGCCGGGAAGGGAAGTGGAGATTCAGTAAAAAAAATGATTCAAGTAGAAAATTGACTCCAAAAGAACCCAAGGTTCGAGAATGTTGTGAATCTTCACAACACAAATGCTGAAGTTCTGTTAGTAAAAACACGAATACGTAAAATTATTCAATTCACAGTGTAAAACCAGAGACTGACTTACAGACAGACAAAAAGGCAAAGGGAAATACAGAGAAAAACACTGTTAGTTATGTTATGTTAATTATGTAATAAAAATATCTTTTGGTCACAACAATGAAGTGAAGAATATGAAACACCAAAATAAAGAGAATAATAGGAACATCACATAGCTCAAAGAAAATGAATTGGATCCAAAACTACATTGCAGAGATTTGTAGAGCTGCAAATATCTGTCTTTTTTCCCCCCAAGATTCTCGTTGAAGTTGTTATGGCAACCTGATGATACATTGTTTTTTTTACCTCTTATAATGGAGTTTCAGGAAGTGGGAACAGCAGGGAAATTGCAGGGCATCAAACTAATGAGAGTTTTATGGAACTCTATGATACGGTCTATACTTTCCGTATATTTATAGAAAATACTTTTTTCTCCCGTTTTCAAATTGGAAAACTAGTTGCCAGAAAATACCTGAAAATATTACACCAGTTACATAGTCCAGGTATAAGTAACCACTGTGGGCGGTTTGTGAACTTCATTCAGCTACGCTCTGAGGACCACCACACGTAAGAATTAGAAAAGCAATGTAATAAATCCATGACATAAGAAAACAATCCCTTAAATATAAATATAAATATTTGGCTTAGTGCAACCAATAACTGGTTAACCCCTTCACTACCAGGTGCTTTAAAAATAAACACTGTCAGGATCCTGTGTTTCTACAGAAAACTATATTACAGTAGCCATACAGGACAAATATGCTGTAGAATCCCTTCAGCAAATTTCCATACCGTATGCTCTATTTGAGTATCTGTTGGCCAAAGAGTGCTACAGGGCAGTTGGGACTGTCGTGTCTCTGAGAGGCGATAAAGACATCTCTGCTGTTTAAATTAATCTAGAAAATTGGCTGTAATGTCTGATGTGTTAGAATTTAAGGGGCACAACCTGCAGCCCATATGACATTGAATTTCATTTGCAATAAATGAAATTACCCTGCATTAGACCAGATCAACTTAACTCGATCTTGGGTACCAGTAGTGACTTCTCCAGATCGAGTTAAGTCAATTTTGTAAGTGAGGGGGTTGCGACATTACATAAAACAGTGTGTGATTAAACACAAACATTTTATATATATATATATCTATATGGTGAAAAAAATGGGAGCACTCACGGACTTAAAATAAAATAACAAAAGTTTATTGGGAAAGCATTAAAAATTGGATTTTAATGCTTTCCAATAAACTTTTGTTATTTTATTTTAAGTCCGTGAGTGCTCCCATTTTTTTCATCATATAGATATATATATATATATAATGTTTGTGTTTAATCACACACTGTTTTATGTAATCTCGCAGCCCCCTCACTTACAAGATCGACTTAACTCGATCTTGGGTACCAGTAGTGACTTCTCCAGATCGAGTTAAGTCGATCCTGGAAGTGAGGTGGTTGCGAGATTACATAAAACAATGTTTGATTAAACACAAACATTATAAACATATATATATATATAGATTAGGTCGGCCGTGTTAGTCCAGATGCCAAAATCACGAGTATAGCAGTCTGTAGTGATACCTTTTTTATTGGACTAACGTTACATTTAAAGTACAAGCTTTCGAGAGGATTCCTCCCTTCGTCAGGTATAGAAGCTAACTGATCAGAATTATAGAATTAAACATTGGGACAGTCATAGGGCTCACAGTTGGGGGTTTTAGATGTTGTACATCGCCAAATGGCATGGTCAGAGGGGGAATAAAAAAAAAAAAGGAAACATTAATTGTCGCAGGCAAGATGCAATAATGTCCACTTCAAAGGGAATGTGAAAGGACAGAACGAAAGAAATAAGAGAAAAAAAAAACCACAAAAAAACACTACACAGTGAGTATAGGGAAGACACAGAAAAATAGGAATTATGAATATTACGTGACGTTATTATAGTGGGTTAGAAAACCCAAATCTATATTAAGTCCTTGTTTTATATTGTTGAAATATGTGATTATTTTAATTTCATATGTTTTGTGTTCCCGGTGATCTTTAAAATGTCCTTTGAGGATTTTGATTCTGAGGTTTTGGATGGAGTGGCCTGCTAGATTGAAGTGATGTCCCACTGGGGTACAATATGTGTTTTCCTGGTGGTTCCTGATGGAGTGTCTGTGCTGGTTCATCCTGAGATTTAGTTTAAGGCTGGTTTCACCAATATAGCAGCACTTATCACACGCCATGCACTGGATCATATACACCACATTTGCTGACGTGCACAGGAATGATCCCTTGATGTTGTGAGTGGCGTTGTTGTGCCGCGCAGTGCTGCTGTCACATATATGTTGGCACAGTTTGCAGCGGGGTTTGTTACAGCATTTAGTCCCATTCTGTATGTCATCCTGTTCCTGAGCGAGTTTGCTGCGGACCAGTTTTTGCCTCAGGTTTGGGGGTTGCTTGAATGCCAATAAGGGGGGCTGTGGGAATATTTCTTTGAGCGCAGGGTCTTCTGTGACCAGTGGCTGCAGATCTTTGATGATTCTGCGAATTCCCTAGAGTTGGGTTGTAGGACAACTAGAGGGATCCGTGTGTGTTTTTTCTTTTCTTTGTAGCGCAACAGCTGTTCGCGCTGTGTTTTATGGTTATATAGTGTGTTTATTATTGCAGAAGCCACTTGCACATCACAGCAATTCGATGAATTGCATCCCAGAGCTCCTATGTCACATTCCCCATATGCAGCAAGGAATTCTGGGTAGGATATGCAAATGACATCTGTCCCACTTTTAAGCATCCTGGGTCTGTTATTACACAGAACCCTAAAATCAATGCTATTCCACACTGTGGCTTTCTAGCAGAGATAAGGTTTATGCAACTGGTCAAAGCCACTCCTAGGACAGCGCTGTTTTGGGTTTGTTGGACCCCCATCAGCTAGGAGCTAGGCATGATGACCAGTTGCATTGGATGCTTGGGACCCGTAGGGCAAGTCAATGAATATATATATATTATATATCAAAGTTTTTGGATAATTCCCCCAAATTGCAGGGTTTTTTTTATGGGAGAGACAAAATTTATGAGAAAAGAGAGAGTAGTGTAGTATGTTTATTTTGTGCATTTGAATGGATAACTACTCACAGATATCGACAAGCATTGAAACAGTACTTCACTTAGTTATTACAGCATAAAACTAACACAGAGACATACACACAAGAGACACTGACTCAACAGGAGAACAAATGCTCACATTTACTATGCTGCCATCTGCTGGGTGGAGGACAACATAATACTGCAATACATAACAGATTAACAGTCCAATAGGGAAAAATTATTTATAATGACCCACTCACATTCTTAAAGGAATAACCATCTCCCAATGCAAGCATCCAAAACGCTTCTCTGGAGCTTTCATCACAGCTTTCACCATCACTGAAGACTGGAAAAGAGTGATATGATCGATTGAGTTGCCGTTTACATTATTCTCAAAAGCAGTTCAGCTTTATGTGTGGAGATCCCCAAAGAAGACATCCAAGTCAGAGTGTCTGGTACCAAAAAGCAAACATTTTGGACAAATCAGTGATATTTAGGGAAGCGTATAAGTGTCTTTATGGCACTGGAGAGAAATCAAGAGGTTAAAAAATATCCTTTACTGATTCTTACTAAAAAAACATGCTTATACTGACATAAAACACAAATACAGAAACGAACACAAACCAAAGGTATAGATACCAAGCCTGTGGGTATATCTGTGTGGTAATTGATACATCCCTATAGTAGATAGATAGATAGGGTCCGTGATAATTAGGATAGCAGAGAGAAATATTGCAATCACTGATAACTAATCTAGTGGGACCATGACAGTTTTTTAAAAAATCACTTGCTATTTAAGGCTAGGGTCAGACGAAAGCAGTTTTAACGTGCGTTTAGACGCACGAAATCACGGCCGTGCTAGCAGCAAATGACGTCCAATGCCGGGGAACACACGAAGTACGGCCGCACGAACGTTCGTCCGCGCAACGCAAGTGGCAAACGAACGCATTTTTTCTACAACGTCAAACCGCTAGTACTGACGTACAGAGTGCGCTGCGTCTGCTAGAGGCGTGTGTGCGTGATTGGGAGACGTCAGACGCTGCTAATGTCCGGCCAACATAACGTCCAGACACAAAAAGTGTTTTATTGATGATCCGTACAAAATCACGGACGAAAAGTTGCATCGTATGACCGCTATCGCGTATTCCGTGAAAAATGCGTCCATTCGTTCAAACGCACTTTTTCACAGACAACGCGAAAAATGCGTTAGTCTGACCCTAGCCTTAGCTGTGGTAAAAAAAATCCCTGAAGGATAAACATGGGAGCACTACCCAAATAAATATATACAGGGTGGACCACATATAGCAGGTTAGATAGGCTTGGATCAGGGAAATAAAAAAATAAAGTTATTAAAAGTAGAGGCACTCATAGCTCAACGTGTTTTGCCAGATGGCATCTTCAGAAGCTAGAACAGAGTGACATGCAGCATAGAGAGCCAAGTCTCACAGACTTGCAATATTTCTCTCTGTTATCCTATTATCACAGACCCTCGAAGGCCCATTTTCCAACTGCAAACCCTTTATACTATCTAGGGACGTATCAATTATCTCACAGATATACCTACAGACTTGGGGCTCTATTACATTCTTCGCACAAACGTTAACGCGTGCGCAAAAACGTATTAACGTGAGGGGCAAAACCCTTTGCGCTGAACGTCGTATTACAATGTCTGCGCAAAAAATGCACGTTAACATCTACCGTGGGTGAACCTGCGCAAACGTCGTATTACAATGCCCGCGCAAAAAATGCGCGTTAACGTCTACGTACTGTGCTGCGCGCGTCCTATACTTAACATTTTGAGCGCAAATGCGTTTGTGCACTGGTACGCGGATGGTATTACAATCTACGCGCAAAATTTAACGAACAGCATTTGCGCGCGTAATTTTTAACGTCTTTTAAAAGCTGGTGAAAACGGCAAATCTGAACGTCCTGGCCGAACCCAAATACACCAGCCCAAAAAAACAATACAGCACAGTATAGTTACACATTCTACACATACCCAAACAATAAAATTGAGAAGTTGTGTGTGTTTTTTTTTATTGCTGCAGCATATATACTCAGATTGACAGACGCAAAAACTTAACGGGAGACAATTGTGGTTCTTAATTCTGATTGGCTGAATCGCGTGAAAAAACAGTCCGCACACTGATTTCTGCGCAACATTAATGCGCACGTGTTTTTGCACGTCCGTTTTACGACAGATGAAAAAATGCACGAGGATTGTAGTACCAGCATTATTTTACGCGCGTTAACGTTTAACGCTGGGTGCAAAAATTCACACTTTCTGCGTGCGTTTTTGCATGAAGAATGTAATAGAGCTCTTGGTATCTATACCTTTGGTTTGTGTTTGTTTCTGTGTTTGTGTTTTTTGTCAGTATAACCTTGTTTTTAATGTTTTTTTAGTAAGAACCAGTAAAGGTTATGTTTTTACCTCTTGATTTCTCTCCAGTGCCCTAAAGACACGTATACACTGTTATTCTCCAGGGTTACCCCTTTATCCAGTCAGGTCACTGGAAACATATTCTGATTTATCAGGAATCTGCCTGAATTCATAATCACACTACCTAGAAATACTGAATTTTGTTTTGGGATATTTAGGGATGCCATATCTTTGTGTGTGGATAACCCCTCCATTTCCTTACAGTGGGGATCTCATTTCCCGGCCCCCCAAAAGTTGATGCCCTACAATTCTCAGAGTTCCTTGGGTCCAATAGGATCCCACAGAATCAAGAGCGTTGTAGTTCAGCTACACCTGGGGGCTCTGACTTTGAGACCCAGTCCTACATGCTTCAATTAGTGTCATTAAACTAATATGCCCTCTCTGACTTCTCTATCTTTCTGTCTGTCATTTATAAACCTCTTCACTTCTGAGACCAAGATAGCTCAGATCATTTCCAGACAATATTAGGTGCACGACATTGAGGTATCAATCAGTAGCTGTGCAGGAAAAAAGCAAAGGATATTAATTTGTTGCAAACAATTTTCATTTACATTTGAACTCCAGAACATGCCCATAATGTTTTAGCGCCATGGGCATGATGCTCGAAGTGCTAACACTTTTTAAAAGCAGCTGGGGATGCTCTAACTGACAGATCCCCACCTGATGCTGCACGGAGCTCAGAACTGCAGTAACTCATTTTGGCCAGCAGGTGGCAGAAATTCGCTGCTAAATAGGTTATTATTGTAAGGTACACATTGGGAATATTCCCAAATATTTCTTATTATATAGAATTAATTGAAAGTTATTTTAAAAAAAAAACTGGTTCTTGAGAGGGGGTTCTTGTAAAATCACTTGGTAGCAAAGGGGTTAAGTGAAGTCTGGGGATATTGGTTTGGTGAGCCAAACCAGAGCAGGTCAGAAAATAACTTTTGTGAGCATTTAAATATTTTATAAAGGAATACAAAATTAATTGGAATGGGAAATCTAGATCCACAGTAAATGGGGAAAAATATGGTTTGTTTTTCTTATCTTACTCATGTTCGCAATGCTTATATCATAAATAAAAGCAAATTTCCTGAAATAAATTGTCTTGTGCAGGAAAACAAATTCGGGACTGCTGCAACAGCAAAAGTCTCACATAAACTGAAATTTAGCGTAATCATTTTTTTTTTCATGCTGTAATCATCAGTCATCCATAGAGAAAACAAGGATAATGGAAGCTGTACGTAACTGCATGTAATGTTAAGTGCAGTTGGAGCAAATTTGTGTACTGGCGTGCGAGAAACACAGCAGCGCACCAACTTCCCGAAAAAAAATAAAAAAATTAAAAATGTTATTTGTTTAGGACACACAGTGCCTTTCACGATTTTCCCCACGTCACATAATTGCTGTGTAAAATTGAAAATGTACTAAGAACACTTTCATGCGTAGCAAAATGATACTGCGGTTTTGATGATTAAGGCTTATAGTGAGTGATTCATGCAGGAGAAAGTAAACAGCCAGTGTAGTAAGAAAACCAAGATTTGACATATTTGTCGTGTTTGGAAATATTTTTCAAGTCTTATCTTTTCCGAGCTTTGGAAAGGTTTACATCTCTATATTTAATTTTGTTCCGTTTCAATTTCATCCCACTTCGGACAGATCCCATTCGTTATTTCGGACGTACGTCCGAAATACAAATCAGCAAATTTCATCCGAATTTTGATTCGGAATGAAACAAAATGCACTTCTCTATAGGTTAACTGCACAATATTACATAGTTACATAGGCTGAAAAAAGACATGCGTCCATCGGGTTAAGCCTCTCACACATCACCTACTGCTGTTGATCGAAAAGTAGGCAAAAAAAAAATCTGAAGCGCTCGCCAATATGCAACACACTGGGAAAAAAATCCTTCTTGACCCCAAAATGGCGTCAGATTTCTCCTTGGATCAAAAAGCTTTTACCCACATATTAAATATTATAAACCTTAATATTCTGTGTCTGTAGGAAGTCATCCAGTTGTTTTTTAAAAGTCTGTACAGTCTCTGACCCAACCACCTCAACAGGCAGAGAATTCCACAGCTTTTTTTTTTTAAGAAAGGATTTTACCAGGAAGGATACATTGAGATTTCTCTCGTTTTCAAGTATGTCCTGTGTGGCGAGTATGTACCGTTAGGTGTCTTGCCCAAGGACACTTACTCGCTGGTTGCTTGCTGGGATTGAACCCATGACTCCACAGGCTCTCTCCATGCAGAGCAGTGATGTTACCGCTACTCCACCCAGCCGGTACAACATTATTGTTCTCACCGTAAAATAACCCTTCCTATGCTTTAGGCTGAATTTCCTTTCGTCCAGTCTAAATGGGTGACCTCATGTCCTGTGTATAGTCCTGTTAATGTATAGGTTTCCAGACAATGGTTTATAATGGCCCCGTATATATTTATATAAGGTTATCAGATCCCCTCTAAGGCCCTGTATATATTTATATAAAGATATCAGATCCCCTCTAAGGCGCTGTTTCTCTAAACTAAACAGGTTTAAGCTTGTTAGTCTTTCCTCATGACTTAAACCTTCCATTCCCCTTATTAAATTGGTCGCCCGTCTCTGCACTTTTTCTAGCACTATAATATCCTTTCTTAAGACAGGTGCCCAAAATTGCACGGTGTATTCCAGGTGCGGTCTTACCATTGATTTATACAGAAGCAAAATTATGTTTTCATCCCGATAGTGAACTCCCCTTTTAATGCATGCCAATACCTTGCTGGCCCTGGCGGCTGCTGTTTGACATTGCACATTGTTACCTAGTTTGAAGTCTACGATTATTCCCAAATCCTTCTCCTGCTTGGATTTCCCTAACTCCGTACCATTTAGGGTATAGGTTGCTTGTGTGTTCTTCACTCCAAAGTGCATAACTTTGCATTTATCTACATTGAATTTTATCTGCCATTTAAGTGCCCAGTCCCCCAATCTATCTAAATCCCTCTGCAGCGAAGTAACATCCTGTTCACATTGTATTACTTTTCCTAGTTTTGTATCATCTGCAAACACTGATACATGACTTTCAATGCCTATCTCAAAGTCATTTATAAATAGATTGAATAGAATTGGTCCTATAACAGACCCCTGAGGGACACCACTTACCACTGATGTCCATCTTGAAAATGTACCGTTTATGACCACTCTCTGTACCCTATCCTTTATCCAGTTTTCTATCCAAGAACAAGTATTTTCATCTAGACCAAATTCTGTTAATTTAAATAGTAACCTCTTGTGTGGAACTGTGTCAAAAGCTTTGGCAAAATCCAAGTAAATCACATCCACTGCTACCCCCTGATCTATACTTGTACTTACTTCTTTATAGAACGTAATTGGGTTAGTCTGACATGATCTGTGTTTTATAAAACCATGCTGATTTTTGCCAATTACATTATACCTCCCAATAAATTCCTGAATATCATCTCTTAGTAACCCCTCAAATACTTTCCCAGCCACAGATGTTAAGCTTACAGGTCTATAATTCCCAGGCACAATTTTTAAACCTTTCTTAAATATAGGGACCACATCAGCTTTTCTCCAATCCTCTGGTACGATTCCTGAAAGAAAAGAATCTTGAAAGATTAAGAACAGAGGATTACATATTTCAACACATAGCTCCCTCAGTACTCGCAGGTGAATGAATTCCATCTGGCCCTGGGGCTTTATTCACATTCACATTGTTTAAATGCTGCAAAACCTTGTCCTGAGTCAACCAGTCACTTTTTATTAGTATGTTTTTATCAATGAATTTCATGTCTCCTGTTACAGGTTTCTCTTTGATAAATACTGAAGAAAAATAATCATTCAAAATGTCTGCCTGATCTTGATCTTCAGTTAACAATACCCCTGACTCAGATTTTAGTGAACCTACATTTTCACTCTTGGGTTTTTTAGAATTTATGTACCTAAAGAATCTTTTAGGGTTTGTCTTGCTCTCTTTGGCTACTTCTTTTTCATTTTCTAGTTTAGCCCATCTAATCGCTTTTTACATGCTTTATTGGCTGCCCTATATGCTTTTAAGGATGCCTCAGATTTATCAGATTTAAAAGCTTTAAATGCCTTCTTTTTATTTTTAATTTCCTTGGTTATCTTCCTACTAAGCCACATTGATTTTAGTCTGTTTCTTTTATATTTATTAACCAGTGGAATATATAGTGAGGTGTACTTTTCTAGTGTTAGTTTAAAGATATTTCACTTATCCTCAGTGTTTTTCCCATGAAAGAGTTTCTGCCAGTCAATGACATTGAGAGCTTCCTTTATTTTAATAAAGTATTATTATTACTAGCAATAACATCATCATTATTATTATTATTATTATTATTTTGTTGGATGTGCCACCACTTTGATTGCCAAGCTAGGAAATGACATGCAATCAGAGAGGCCTCATGCAGGTCAGGCCCCCCTAACTGTGCAAAGTCCCTGTATCAGACAGGAATTCAGTTTTAGACCAGTGCCTGTCAGTGTCGTTACTAAACTTCTCCGTAAGCAAAAAATGAAATACCAGTCTGGACCTGATCAAATACCAGCAATGCTGCTGAAAATCAGTGCGCCAGCAATTGCAAATCCAGTCGCAACCCTAATAAATGAGTCACTGGCAACTGGTTACATACCCAAGCTCTGGAAGACTGCAAGAGTGGTACCTATCCATAAAAGTGGTGACAGTACTTTGGTATCCAACTACCGTCCGATATCGTTGCTCCCTGTAATGTCAAAAGTCTTGGAAAAATGTGTCTACACACAATTACGTGATTATTATCAATATTGGAACTACTTAACCCCGGATCAATCAGGCTTTCGCCCAAATCACTCAACCACAACCGCCCTTTTAAAAGTCTGCAATGATATCCAAGCTGGGATGGAACAAGGAAACCTAACTGGAGCCATCTTCCTTGATTTTGCCAAGGCCTTTGACACGGTAGACCATGGCATCTTGTTAGAAAAACTTAAAAACTCTGGCATTGGTGATCGCACGCTAACCTGGTTTCAATCATATGTATCCGACCGATCACAATATGTGTCAATTTCTGGCAGCTCCTCCCTCCCGCTCCCAGTCACTTGCGGTGTACCCCAAGGCTCAATACTAGGCCCCCTGCTATTCACAATATTCATAAATGATCTGCCCAACGTCTGCAAAGCCTCAACTGTACATATGTACGCAGACGACACTGTGATCTATACCAGCAAACCAAATCTCCCGTAGCTGGAGGCCGTGCTGCAAGAACAATTCACAGAGGTAGAAAAGTGGATCAAAAACAACAAACTTTTTTTAAATACTGACAAAACTGTAACGATGCTCTTTGGAACAGCACCTAAACTACACAAATTGCAAAATCCCCATCTATGTGTTGGGACAATATCAAATGGCACACTGACCACAGTCACTTCTCTCAAATATCTAGGTATGTGGTTGGACCCTAATCTATCCTTTGGCCCCCACATCGAAAAACTCTCATCTAAACTTTACCCCAAACTAGGTGCCCTGTACAGAAACAAATCCTGCCTGAGTCCCGCGGTAAGAAAGCAGATTGTACAGCAAATGCTTATGCCGGCTATTGATTACGGAGATGTAGTGTATGCAGCCGCCCCGCAAACACACCTTCATAAACTTACTACACTGTATAACTCATTCTGCCGCTTTGCGCTACAATGTAACTACATGACCCACCATTGTGACATATTAAAACAGCTAAACTGGCCATCGCTAGAATCCAGACGCACCCTTCACCTTTCCAGCCTGGTGTTTAAGAGCATCTCTGGGAAGCTGCCACCCTACCTGAATAGACTGCTTCCCCAGCAGCTCCCTCATCCTATAACCTCCGATCCAGGACCAGCACCTTACTTGCAATACCACAATACAAAAAGACAGTGGCTCGGTCCTCATTTTCCTACAGAGCACCACAATTATGGAATAACCTCCCAGACACCATCAAATCTTCCACCAGTCTTAAGTCACTCAAAATTTCCCTATTAACATACCTCAATACAGAATGCACCTGTAAACATGTAACCTAGTGACTATATTTCCTACATATTTATTTTCTGTTAATCTGTATATTTGTGTTGTTAATATCTTACATTGTATTACTTTGTATTTCTGTAAATGTAACACTTCAATGTGCTTGAACCCAGGACATACTTGAAAACGAGAGAAATCTCAATGTATCCTTCCTGGTAAAATCCTTTATAAATAAATAAATAAATAAATGGTCATATATATCTACAGTAAAAATGCAAATCATTCTAGGTCTATGTAGCAACCATTTATCTGGGACTAAGTGTATTCATGTCCTCTGGGTTCCCTGTGAGCAAAGTCTTAACATTAAAGGCACTGTCACTATTTAGCCTCTTCACTACTGAGATCGAGATATCTCGATCTGCAGCTCTGAAGGACAAAAGCAAATAAAATTAGTTTGCTTCAAACTAACTTTGCTTGCGTTTGGGCTGCAGAAGTTGCTTCCAAAGTTTTAATCTTTTGGGCATAATACCAAAAGAGCTAATACTGTGTAAAATCAGCTGCAGAATGCCTTGACATCGGGCATTCAGCAAGCGGATACAGGGAAAAAAATCGAGCTGCAGCTGAAACGGGCATAACTAAATTTGGCAGTAGATTGCACCATCTACCGGCCAAATAGGTTAATTCAGCAAGAAATACATTGGGAATATGCCCAAAAATTTCTTACAGTATAGTTAATTAAAAAAAAAATTTTTTTAAAAAAAAAACACAACAATGTTTTTTTTGTATAATCACTTGGTAGTGAAGGAGTTAACTACTCCATAGACTATAATGGCTCTGGTAAGTTACCCCAAACCTATAGGAATAGGACTCTAAATACTTTTAAAGGGTATAAGTCATTTTAAATTTCAATTATGTCATATATAAATGTAGATTTTTTTAAACACATCACTCTATATTTTTTTTTAATTTCCCAGACACCCTTTAATTTTCATTATTTTGTTTTCAGACATACAGCACATAGACTTCAAGTCTAGTTTCATTGCTGCCAACTTATGTTTCTGTAGCTATCGCTTCCACTCTCGCTGCAAAGCTGAAAGATGAAGCGATGACTTTTCCTTTCCTTTAATAAACCTATTAGTGTATGTTTGTACTTCCAGCAGGTTACTGTAGCTTGAACTCATTATTCTTTTTTATGAGTAAGGGGAGATTACTCTGCTCCTAGCAATAGATGCCATTCCACGCTGATGAATTTGTAAACTAATGGTACATAATGAATGAGCGTAAACACAGCCGCACAGCTTGGGAAGGAGCTTTGATTAGCTCACTCAATCCATATTACTGTGAATTCTTAGAATACCGTGTAACACTGTTACATGCATTTCATACTACTTTAATATACAAGTTATTATTGCATGATGTAATTGCATGAGTGAATGTAGAGAGATAAACATCGGACTTGCGAAATGGGCAAACGATAATACACTGTTATGGGAGAAAAAGTAACAGACATAGGGTATATAATAACAAAAATAGGGTATATAATGGTGGGGACTTTGGTGTGTGTGAAAACTGAAAACAGAGATATTATTTGTTCACAGAGAGGGTGGATGGTGGCAAAAAATTTTTGCCAGGATGGTTGTATTTCTTACAACTCTGACAACCACTTCAGACAGAAGGAGCTATTCAAAGTTATCCGAATTTGCCACAGAATTGCACTGAACGGTGAATTTCCCCGTACGGTGCAATTTCGTGACAATTGGGCTATTCAGAAAATGGATAATTCGCCAAATATTGGCAAATTGCCAGTGACATACGGTGCAATTCGGCGGCAGTGAAATCCCCCATAGAGAAGTAATGGTTACTCTATTCAGAGAACACCGAACAGCACCGAAAAGTTTGCAAAATGCACAGATTTCGGTGCTTTCATTCAACCGGTTTAGGTTTAAACAGGCAAATCCCATAGGTTTTAGACATGCGCATTACGTTTCGAATTCAAATTCGGACAAAAATCACTGTATTTGGGTTTTTTTCTGCTCTCGAAAAACAAAATATCGGACGTCTGAAAACACGAATTGGCTGAAAATATGAATCGTGGTAGAAAAACGAAAACAACTAAGGAAAATATCGGGGGAAAAATTATCTGAAAAAGATCCGAAACAATACAAAACGAAACGAAAATGATCATACACGAAAAAAAAGAACAGAACGAAATGACCCAAAATGCAAAAAAATGGAACAAAATTATTTCAAACTAATAATAATGGGATTGTTTTAATATTGAAATCTATAGGATTCACCTATAGGTTTCAATGTTAAAAAAATCCTAATTTTTATTAAATATTTATTAAACTTTTTATTTTTTCACTTGCAGCAAAAAGTCTCTTTATTAATTTATTTCTTAGGATATTTTTAGGCATTTTTTGGGGATTTTTTGGTGAAATTTTAGCTTCCCTATTTTATTTTAAAGCAACAAGGCTTTTTTTTCGCATAGGTTTCAATGTAAAAAAAAATCCCATTTTTATTAAATATTTATTAAACCATTTTATTTTCACTTGCAGCAAAAAAACTATTTAGTTATCTTTTAGGATTTTTTTAGGCATTTTTCAGGATTTTTTTGGTGAAATTATATTGTTCCTCATTTATTTTAAAACAAGTTTTTTTTTGTTCGCAATTAAATAGATACTATGTTCCAACACCATGGTGAGCTCCGTAGCTCTTCATGGTGCTGCACTGCTGAGCTGAAACATACAGGTCTATTCAAAGAAAGGTGAAAATAGCTAAACCAGAAAAATTCACCCATTTATCTCACTTTCCAAATCAGCTATTTGGTCCAGCCAGTTCTCCTGAGTTTCAATTTTCTCTGAAAAACCCTGATAGTATTCATTGAATATGTTTTAGCACCATGGAGAGACCTGAAGGAGGACTGGGCACATAAAATCCAAAAACAATCAGCTTCATTGGAGATTACTGTCAAAGTTTTGCCTCTACACAAGCTCAGGATTATTCAAAGAGATCTGAATAGCTGGAGAAAGTTAACCAAACACTGAAAATCAGCGTTCGGTTACCTTTCTTGGCCATTCGGCTATCCAGACAGCAGGCAATTCGTCAAATCCTGGCGAATTGCCTGAACATACGGTGCCTGTTCGGTGCCTGTCTGAGGGCAGTGAAATCCCCATAAAAAAGCACTGTTTCGGCTATTCAGAGAACACAAACCAGCAGTGAAAGGTTCCCGAAATGCCCTGCCATTCGTTGGTTTCAGTCGGCAGATTTATTCAGGAGAATCCCATAGACTTCAATGTTAAAAATATTCCCGTTTTAATTCAATATCTAATAAACCGTTCATTATAAAATTCTGCAGTAAAGAGTCTCTTTATTTGTAGACTTTTTTGGATATTTTAAGCATTTTTCTTTTTTTTTGTTTTTCTACAAAAAATTTTTTTTTAAAGTTTACTTATTTTTTCTGTAACAGCCCTCTTTATTATCATTCCCTGGACCTCATATGTAAATTTCAGACATTTTCGCTCAGTAGTTTCTTTGCAAACAGCGTTTCAGGTTTCACACATTCAAGCAAACTGTTTTGCTAATTTATTCACTTCACTCATCTGCAGTGTTGCTTTTTCCGGCGGCTGCTCTGCATGTGATCGGCTCCTGCTCGGGTTTTTCCGGCGTCTTCGGCGGGTTAATCCAGATGTTTTTGCGGGTTTCGTTGTGCATTCGCCGGGTTTTTGCGGTGACTTTTCGTCAGGTTTGCAGCAGCTTTTCCCTGCGCTTCGACGGCCCTGTGGTGCTTGCTGAATACACAGCAGGGTCGCCGAAATGGGATCGCCGAATCGGCCCGAAATTGAAGCGAACGAAAAGTCACTGAACATGCGGTGACTTTTCGATTCTCTTTGAATAACCCTGGCTGTGTTACCACCCTCACCATGTCAAGGGGAAGTATAGGATGCTATGGGGGTCATTAATTATGATATATATATATATATATAATATTGATTGATAGTCATATATTTTACTTATTTTTTTCCAGTGACGGCTAGCTAGCCTAGACCAGGCAACCACTAATTTATCCTTGTACGTGCTGCTGGGCATACGCCTGCTGGCAGCTAGCGCCAGCGCTGCCTCTGGGCAAATAGGTCATTGCGCAGATTGGTGTTTCTGAATTTAAAAAATAAAGAAATTCAGGTGAAGCGATTTGGATGAACCAAATTACTGTTTGCCGTGCGCATATCTAATATATACCCTTTAAACACTGTTCAGTTCAGTTGACGAACTTTGAAATATTTTTCAAGCTAATCAGGTTCTTTTCTTTCACCTAACAAAAATGACAGTTTCAGTTCTGCCCCACCATGTACAGACGGTTATATAGCGCGCTGTGCTTTGCTAAAAATTGCATGGTAGCTTTCAGTGAAGAAATGATCAGAAATAAAAGGGAATAGCTATCTGCTACAGTTAGTTAATACCCAAAGGATCGTTTGTAACAGCACAATATCAGACTAATCTATTGCTAACAATAGACGACTTGAAACAAAAGTACTGCTGGCAGGATTATTAATTGCTTCTCTAATCTCTTCATACTTTGGGGAAAACATAAACAGTAAGCCAAGTGAAAGTTAATGGCTAGTTAATTGCAATAAAAAGTTTTATAATGGTGACATTGATTTTCCGGACAATAGAATATGACTGAAAATGAAGTCGCAATTCTTTTGATAGCAAACCATGAATCACAATGACATTGGAAACATGTTGAAAACTATTTAGCCTGCAAATTCTTTTCGCCGGTGTATTAAATATTGTATTTCCTGTAATATTCATGCAGCACTGTATTTTTCCAGCTGTTGTTATGCTGCGTTGAATGGAAAATGAATACCATAAAGAATGTTCTGCACTTTACCCTTTTAGTAGTGGAACACCATATTAATGTGTGTAATATGTGCACATACCACCGCTAGATCTAATGTAACATTTTATTTATTTATATAATCCGTTTATTTTCAATTTCCCAGTTCTATTTTTTTTCTTTTAACATTCGTATCCCATAGAATGTGTATAAAAGCAAAGGCTTGAATGAAAAAAAATGTGAAAAAAAATTACTATACACGCTGTAGATGATTGTAATTTTAATGGAAATTCACATATTTTTACATTTTTTGTTATATCATTCTGGAAGGACATGACGTTTAGATATAATAATTAGGGATGGGCTGCCGGTTCGAATCGGTTCGATGTTCGATTAGAACACAGGCTGTTTGAAAATTTGCGAACTTCGATCTTTTCGGGACGTTCGCTGAAAGTTCAAAAAATGCTTAAAAGGTCCTAAAAAAATCTAAAAATAAAGAGACTCTTTACTGCAGAATATAATAATAAACAGTTTATTAGATAGTGAATTAAAACGGGAATATTTCCCACTCTTTGTTGGTCAAACATTTCCCACTCATTGGTGATAAAACATTTCCCATGGCTTCAAATCGCGTTTAAACATGAGCAAGAGCGGTAAAAATGAGCTCAGCGTACAGCGGTGAAATGGCTCAGCACTCAGCAGTGAAAGGGTTAAAAACTGGTTTTTCCCCCTTTTTTTCATTGTTTCCTGTCCCCCAGGGCAGTACCCGGGGCCCCATACACCTTTTATGGCCAATATCTTGTATATATGCCCTCTTGGAGGGGACCTTAATATTCGAACGTTCGAGCCCCATTGACTTGTATGGTGTTCGCATTGTGTTCGAGTTCGCGGTCAAATTTTTTCGGGTTTTCGTGTTCGAATGCGAACCGAACACAGGGTTGTTCGGCCCATCACTAATAATAATGATAGATTATGAATCTGCCGAGTCTGCGGAAAAAAAGGATATATAATTTGTCTGAGTTGTATAATAAAACGTGACTTCAAATTGCGTTTAAACATGATGAGCAAAAGCGGTAAAAATGAGCTCAGCAGACAGGGTGGAAATGGCCCAGCAATGAAGTGGTTAAAAAGTTTACTGCAATGAGAAAATATAAAGACTAACATAATATAAGGTTTTAGAATAGTAAAATAGTAATTGTAGCTGTTCTATAAAACTTAAAAGTGTGTGGGGTTTAATGACTATATACAGAATGCACCTGTAAACATGTACCATAGTGACTATATACAGAATGCACCTGTAAACATGTAACATAGTGACTATACACAGACCGCACCTGTAAGCATGTAACATAGTGACTATATACAGAATGCACCTTTAAACATGTAACATAGTGACTATATACGGAATGCACCTGTAAACATGTAATATAATGACTATATACAGAATGCGCCTGTAAACATGTAACATAGTGACTATATACAGAATGCACCTGTAAACATGTAACACAGTGACTATATACAGAATGCACCTGTAAACATGTAACATAGTGACTATATACAGAATGCGCCTGTAAACATGTAACATAGTGACTATATACAGAATGCGCCTGTAAACATGTAACATAGTGACTATATACAGAATGCGCCTGTAAACATGTAACAGTGACTATATACAGAATGCACCTGTAAACATGTAACATAGTGACTATATACAGAATGCACCTGTAAACATGTAACATAGTGACTATATACAGAATGCACCTGTAAACATGTAACATAGTGACTATATACAGCATGCACCTGTAAACATGTAACATAGTGACTATATACAGAATGCACCTGTCAACATGTAACATAGTGACTATATACAGAATGAACCTGTAAACATGTAACATAGTGACTATATACAGAATGCACCTGTAAACATGTAACATAGTGACTATATACAGAATGCACCTGTAAACGTGTAACATAGTGACTATATACAGAATGCACCTGTAAACATGTAACATAGTGACTATATACAGAATGCACCTGTAAACGTGTAACATAGTGACTATATACAGAATGCACCTGTAAACATGTAACATAGTGATTATATTTCCTACATATTTATCTTCAGTTAATCTGTATATTTGTGATCTTTTTAATATCTTCCATTTTATTACTTTGTATTTCGGTAACGACTGTAACAATTCAATGCTCAGGACATACTTGAAAACTAGAGAAATCTCAATGTATTCTTCTTGGTAAAATACTTTATAAATAAATAAATAAATATATAGAGAGTTGACAGCTCTCATTTGGTATGCACCCCTCCCTGTTCACAGGTGCTCCACCGTGGCAGCCTATAAAGTCCTGGGGCTGTTGGGGAGCTCCAGGGTGAGTTGATCCTGTAAATGCAGATTTGTTCAAGTTAGATAGGACCTGTCAAAGATGGGGTACATTGGCGACTGTGACCGGCTTAAGCAAACTACGATCATAACTTTGTGAACTGAATCCCCATAATTTTACCTTAGTCAGGTTTTTGAACATTTATAAAACTGTGCCTTTTTTTCCTACAGAAAATGATGGAAGAAGGTTGTCAATAATATGGAGTGCTCTTTCTTGGGGGGTCACATTGCAATATTGATGCAAACGTTTGCGCTGGCTTAAGTAATTTTTAACGCGTGGAGTATTTTGAGAATTACATACTCAGCGCAACAACCGTGCGGAATTGTGTACCGCGTGTGAAACTGCTCGAACCTTGCGCAAGGTTACTGTACTTTGCGCTCCCTATACTTAACATGGGAAGCGCAAAGTGTTAATCAGCATTAGGATGACAAAGTCCTAACGCTGATTAACGTCCAGCCGTGGTTAACAAAAAGTTAACCAGAGCCAGGACTTGGTGCTAACGGATTCCGCTTCTGCAGAATCCTTCAACACCAGCCAAAAAAATTATAAAAGGAATTGTATACTCACCTCCTGTCCCGCGGCACTGTCTGCCTCCTCAGTCCGGCGGGAGCAGGGAAAGACTGGGGGAAAAGTCCCACCAGTCTCCCCCTGCGTATCACTACGCTGACCAGCTGGATCTTGCAAGGCGAGATCCGGCTGGTCATGTAACCGCCGGCGTTTGCTTCAATGTCCTGTCCCGTGGCACTGTCTGACTCCTCAGTCCGGCGGGAGCAGGGAAAGACTGGGGGAAAAAGTCTCCCCCTGCGTATCACTTCGCTGACCAGCTGGATCTTGCAAGGCGAGATCCGGCTGGTCATGTAACCGCCGGCGTCTGCTTCAATGGAGTCCTATGGACTCCATTGAGAGGATGCGCGCGGCTGCGCTTAGGCTAGGGACAGATGAGCGCATTTTCTGCAGCCACCGTCAAAATGTACGTCGATGCGTGCGCACGCATTTTTTCACGGAATGCGCTTGAGTGGTCGGACGATGCGCAATTCTGGACGTATTCCATGACGGTGGGGTGAAAAAAGAGAAATCAGATGAATCTAATCACTTTAAAAATGAAATAATAAGGGCAAGGGCTATAAAAAGTCGTTTCGGGGATGGTGGCGTTTTTCTAAGATGGATCCTGCACACGTCTTTGTGTTTGGTGTGATGGGGTACCTGTACCTAAAGAGGAAGAGAAAGCGGCGAACCTGGGTTCATGAAATCAACGCTGCCAGACCCACGCATGGACACTTTGTGACGCTGTACAGGCCACTGCGAGAGAGGGACCCCGCGAAGTTCTTCAACTACATGCGGATGTCCATCGCCTCCTTTGATGAACTGTTGTCGCGGGTACGGGAGCCGCTGACCAAGAGGGACACCAACATGCGGCCCGCCATACCACCGGAGGAGATGCTGGTCATCACTTTGAGGTACGTACTGTCACACACCTGTATACATGACATCGCTGCCAGTCACCTGACATGAGTGCATCATGTCTGTAGTCACATGCCCACTGTTACATGCACACACACACACACACGGGCATCACATCACACGTACATAATCATAAATGACTCCGACAACAATGTTGAAAATAATACTATAATATGAAAAGAAACTGTAATATATTATGGACATATATTACAACTCGTAAACTGAAGGTCAGTATATATACAAAATCAAAACAATAACACATAACAAACAAATAATCAAACATATTTAGCTCATGTATCAAAGTTGCTGATACCGCGGAGCATCTGGGTCATGAGGGCCGGTGGTGTGGCTACAGCTGGACCCCGACTCCGTGTGTGGCCTGGCTCCAGGGGGCATGGCTGGGTGGGTGGACAGCACCTCACTGGAGACGGAAGATCCACTGGCGGATTGTGGCACAGCATGGTAGGCGGCTGCGTGATGGGGACGTGAAAGGATGTCCTCCAATATCCGAGAGATCTGTGGCGATACTCCATTTTCTCCGCCTCGCTCATCCTGTTCAGGAGGAGCGTACATGCATTGGAGAACGACATGTCGACGGAGTCCGCAAGCATGCAGCGTTGGTGTGCATGGGTGGTCTGTGCCTCCATGAACATGACCATGGCCTGCTCCAGGTCTGCAGCCTGTGCCCTTCTCTTCTGGCCAGGTCTGGTGCTGGCCGTTGTCGCGGTACCTGCCACCTGTGGTGTCGCCAAATCCTCCTCCATCTGCGACTCAGCACCACCCTGGTTCTCCTCCTCCTGGCAGCTGGCAGAATCTCCTGGCACCATTTGTTGTGCCTGGGTGCCGGAGGTCGATGGCTGGTCCATGCTGCTGACAGACCTGCGCGGCTCCTGGGTCCTGCGGAGGAACGATAGCTGCTCTGCGTAAATGTACCCCGGACCTTCTTCGCACCAGCTCCAGAGCGCGCAGCCATGGCCTGCTTCTTCTGGACGCGCATGTAGTTGTCGCGTACTGTGCGCCATTTGTTCATTGCCTCTTGTGCTGAAAAACATGATGAGAGTGACATTAGCTTGTGTTCATGGTATGTGATCATATTCAAACAGTTTTGTTTTGTCTTCTAGGTATCTCGGTAGTGGGTGCAGTTTGAAGGATCTGCATTATAGCTTCCGCGTTGGCAGATCAACAGCTGGTGAGATCGTCCGCAAGGTGTGCCAAACCATATGGGAGACCATGAAGGGCGAATGTTTGCCAAGACCGACACATACGGCATGTCTGGAAATTGCAGCAGGATTCTGGAGAGAGCCAACTTTCCAAACTGCCTTGGAGCCGTGGATGGCAAACATGTCCGCATAGTGAAGCCACCGCACAGCGGCTCACTGTATCAGAATTATAAACATTACTTTTCTATTGGCCTACTGGCGGTGTCAGATGCCAACTATAGTTTCGTGTATGTGGATGTCGGTTCATACGGCAAGGACTCTGACTCCACACTGTTCAGGAACTCCACACTGTGGAATGAAATTGAGAGTGGGACCCTGAACATCCCCAGACCCGCACCATTGCCTGGCAGTGACGTGACAGTCCCCTATGCCTTCGTGGGTGACGAAGCATTCGGCCTATCCACACACCTCCTACGGCCCTACTCAGGGACACACTGACTGTGAAGAAGCGGGTGTTTAATTATAGGCTGTCGCGGGCGAGACGGTATGTGGAGTGTACCTTTGGCATACTGACCAACAAGTGGAGGATTCTACATAGACCGCTGGATGTAAATGTGGACTTCTGTGTGGACATAGTGAAATGCTGTTGCATGCTACATAATTATGTGCGGGCCAGGGATGGTTTTAATTTTGACGATACCCTCACAGTTGTCGGTCTTGAGGATGATGTGAACTATGACATCATAGCTGTGAATAGATACAGCAACAGGTATCGCGATGCTCTATCTAATTATTTCATCAGTGATGCAGGTGAGGTGCCCTGGCAGCTGGGGAGCATTTGAGTTTCACATCAATGATTTCATTTGTTTGTTTATTATCATTTTTGTGATTTACATTTATGGGATTATGAATTAAATAATATTATACTCACTCTGTATGTGCTGCTCCTTCTCGGACCAGGTATCGTACTCCGGGTACACATGACGGGACACCTCGACCCATGCGCTCGCCTTCCTCCCCTTGTCCTTATAACGCTCGCAGGCCGTATCCAGATCCCTGGATGCTCTCCCACAGCGCTTATCAGCCTCTCCACGTCCATCTCTGGTCCAGCAGCCATGTTCAACGGTCGCAGGTACACTCCAACGAAATGCAGGAAACTTTGGCAGTTTGGACGTTATGTAGGCCGCACACTAGCAGCGTCTGACGTCTCCTAATCACGCACACACGCTGCCATGCGGCCGCCGCGCACTTTGTACGTCAGTAGCAGCGGTTTCACGTTCTGATAAAAAATGCGTTCATTTGCTGGTTGCGTGGTGTCGGCGCACTTTTGTACGCACGTACTGCGTATATTGGCCGTCATTGGCCGTTATGTGCTGCTACTGCCGCCGTGATTTAGTGCGTCTGCACGCGCGTTCCGACTGCCCCACTCTGACCCTAGCCTTAACGCTGCCGCACGCATTCCGAGGGTTAACGCGCAGTAACAATGCAGGCAGCATTTTTTGCGCCTGCATTGTAATCTAGCAATAAAACGCACGTGCTAGGGTGAAAACTGCGAGCACTGTTTTTCCTCCGTAAAGCCCCCGTTTTACCGCTAGGAATGTAATTTAGCCCTTGGAGTTTTATATATATATATATATATATATATATATATATATATATAAATGTAGGTGGCATAATTATAATAAGTGGCATAACGGGCACGTGTATTACTGAACAATTTTGATATGAGTTTTTTTGAATAATAAACGATATGTATTTTAAAAAAACTGATAGTTGGCTAGAAATTGTAATCCTTCTATAGTTGTATTTTTTTTTTTAAATTACCTCCCCCTTTTTACTTAAGTTATGTAGATTACTATAATAGTCCAACCTGGCAATCTGTGTAAATTGCGTGTGATTTTAATAGGCTGAGAGAGAAACAGAACTGTAGCCAATTTCAAAGGTATCCATCTCCTTCTAAATTATTACACGCATGCAAATTAGGTTAGCTCAGTATCTCGTTTAAAAAGGAAGAGATGAACAAACCTCATGCATATTATGCATCACAAATTTTGCTTAACAGGAACCATATGTAACGATGTGATTTATAATTTTCTCTGACCTGCAATAGCCTGTGGGTCACCATTAATAATGCTCATTTCACCACCTCTAACAATTACCTCCTGGTTCCACGGTAAAATAAACTCTACATAATCCTTTCTTTCTCATATCTTCTGTTGGGCAAACGAGTCACTGAAGATTAATTAAATGCATAAATATAGTAAACGAGAATTTTCTATAAATTATACTCACACTCGAGAAATGGAAAAATTGAATATGCCGCGGCGCAATGATGAATCTGCTACTAAGATTTATTTTTACAATTTCTTTTTAATATTTGCAAATCAGCGTGCGTCGTGCGTCGTGCATAGGAATGCTATGGATAATGAGTAGCTGGATACCCAAGTATGCACAGTATTACAGTGTTCGCGCTAACGTTAGCGCTCAGATATGTAAGCGGTAACGCTAGGTTTATTGATTTTAGCGCATTTCCCCATATTACATTCTTAACGCTAAAACCGCGTGAAACCGCTTAGCGCTTCGGAGCTTGTACGAACCATGTTTGGTGCGTCCTATACTTGACATTGGGAGCACAAACGAGTACGGTATTACAAAGTAAGTAAGGTATTACAAAGTAAGTATGGTATTACAAAGTGCTGGTGCTAATTACCGCATGGATTCGATGTGTACAATTTTAGCTACTGCTCCAAGCTGGTGCTATGTCGGATATAATCTCTGCACGTGAATACAACACATTTGTATATATTGGATTTATCAGCCAAGCCTCCAATATCTCTATATTGGATTTACTGGACCTACCTCGGCAGTTGCCTCCAATATATCAGGGATTATTATTTCATAAGAAACTTATACGAGACACAAATATCAATCGTCTATATCTCTTAGAAATTATCCTGAATTCTTTTAATTGTCTGTGTTTTGCTTTAAAAAATACAATAAGCGGATAAAAATATATATATATTTATTACGTATACAAAAGAATTTCAAATCTCATTTCATAAACAAAAATTTACAAACCACACTCCATCAGCATATAAACTAGCTTCACAATATATGTATCTCCGGTTAGTAACTGCATATATGATTAATATCATTTACCTTATCAGTTAGTAACTAATACACAAATGGTTAATAAACATTTCTGCTTAATACAACATGTATTTCCCAGCAAACAATGTTTAACCAGCCAGCTCTTATAGATATATATATCTCTCTGCTACATGGATCAACAAAAGATGAGCTAATTTAATAATAAGTAATAAAAACTTATTTAGTGAATCCTCCCCTAATCTCAAGAATTAAACTTCTAATCTTCTGCTTTTTATTTTGTAGTTATATAATTCCTTGCTTATTAATTTTAATCACAGTAATTTCCAAATTCAATATATATATTGGTATCAATCTTGCAACATTTCTTTAGGAATAAATCCTTATATCCACTTCTTCATATTTCTATCTGCAGAATAGAATTACTTAGAATTTGGATTTTAACCGTATCCGAGAAGTCTCAGTCTACGTTGCAAAAATCTCTACAAATATATTTTTACATTAATTCCTTATTTCATACATTACCTGTCCAATTTGGATGTTGATGAGTCTGCCTTGGAATTTTCTATATGATGCTTTGTTTTGGAATATGTGAAAATTATCGATATGAGATAATCAATGCATGTGAGTTAGAGATTTGGTGAGAATATTGATTGCCTCATGTCTTGGGATCTGAGTGCATCGTGGTGTGAGTCTGATGTGAGTCTCTGTCTGTTGGAATCTCTGACTCTTCAGAGTGTCATATGTACGGGACGTCCGAATGCATTGCGGTGTGAGTCTGTCTGCTCACATCTCTGACTGCCTTACAAAAGAACCTTTGCCGCCTATTATACCCAATTTCACGTCATGGATAATCAATAATAATATGAATCATTATTTTTAGTATCCTCTAGAGGGCAGTATTGCACTTCTTATATTAATTCCATTAATTCCACTATTTCTTTTTAATAGTCTTATCTCGGGTCAAAGGTCAGACTGACTTAACAAAGACCTTCACTTCAGTCTCTAGACACAGTGTCTGTCATCTGATTTATATTCTCACTCCCTTTTGGTTGCTTAGATCAGCTAAATTCTTTCCTGGTTAACTCACAGAATCTATTCTTTAGTAATTTTTATTATTTACCAATTATATACTTTCTACAATATTTTGGAGTATATATTTCATACTGTAATTATAATAAAATATACCTTGATTATAAACATATATTTTGTGAATATAATTCTATATTACAGAATATTTAACTCTTATTCCTATACCAAAGAGAAACAAAATCTCTTTTGTTTTAAAAACTTAAAACAGACCAATAAATTTACTTATGACATGTCTTAGCATTATCTCACATTCATTCTAGGTTCCTTCATGTCTGGGACTTCTTAACCCAGGAATGAACTTTGTAAAAAAGAATCTTGTTCATTTCTAAACCTAGAGAATATTTTGAAAGAAAAACGGTCTTTAAAACAAAATGGCTACAAGCGTCCATTTTAAAATTCTCTTTTGTGTGTAATATACCCGACATAACCCCCCCTTTGGTTTCTTGGATTTATTTATTGACAAATTAAATAAATTTGAGGAAAACATACAATATCTCCCCCCTTTACCAATTAGGCTAGGTTTCCACCTTTCGCGAAACGTTTTTCTTCTTTCATCCAGGGCTCGAGTCGAGCGGGAACGCGCAGGAACGGCGTTCCCGCACTTTTCCCACAGCGGGAACGCTGCGGGAACGCAGCGTTCCCGCTGTGGCCCGAGCCAGAACGCCGCCGCCGCACATTGCCGGCGGCCGGCGTGCTTCCTGTTACAAGGGCCAGCTGACAGGAGGTGGAGCCGCTCGCCTGGCTGTTTCATAGTTCCCAGGCGAGCGGCTGCACTTCCTGTCAGCGGCCACTGAAGCAGGAAGCACGCGGCCGCTGGCAATGTGGAGCAGCAAAGGTGAGCTGGGCTGGGGGCAGTATCCATGAGACCAGGGGGCATTATCCATGAGACCAGGGGGGCATTATCCATGAGACCAGGGGGCATTATCCATGAGACCAGGGGGGCATTATCCATGAGACCAGGGGGCAATATCCATGAGACCAGGGGGGCATTATCCATGAGACCAGGGGGCATTATCCATGAGACCAGGGGGGCATTATCCATGAGACCAGGGGGCATTATCCATGAGACCAGGGGGCAGTATCCATGAGACCAGGGGGGCATTATCCATGAGACCAGGGGGCATTATCCATGAGACCAGGGGGGCATTATCCATGAGACCAGGGGGGCATTATCCATGAGACCAGGGGGGCAATATCCATGAGACCAGGGGGGCATTATCCATGAGACCAGGGGGGCATTATCCATGAGAACAGGGGGCAGTATCCATGAGACCAGGGGGCATTATCCATGAGACCAGGGGGGCAATATCCATGAGACCAGGGGGGCATTATCCATGAGACCAGGGGGCATTATCCATGAGACCAGGGGGCATTATCCATGACACCAGGGGGGCAGTATCCATGAGACCAGGGGGGCATTATCCATGAGACCAGGGGGCATTATCCATGAGACCAGGGGGCATTATCCATGAGACCAGGGGGCAGTATCCATGAGACCAGGGGGCAGTATCCATGAGACCAGGGGGCAATATCCATGAGACCAGGGGGCAATATCCATGAGACCAGGGGGGCAGTATCCATGAGACCAGGGGGCATTATCCATGAGACCTGGGGGCAATATCCATGAGACCAGGGGGCAATATCCATGAGACCAGGGGGGCATTATCCATGAGACCAGGGGGGCAATATCCATGAGACCAGGGGGGCATTATCCATGAGACCAGGGGGAATTTTCCATGAGAGCTGGGGCATTATCCATGAGACCTGGGGGCAATATCCATGAGAGCTGGGGCAATATCCATGAGAGCTGGGGCATTATCCATGAGAGCTGGGGCAATATCCATGAGAGCTGGGGCATTATCCATGAGAGCTGGGGCATTATCCATGAGAGCTGGGGGCATTATCCATGAGAGCTGGGGGCATTATCCATGAGACCAGGGTGGCAATATCCATGAGACCAGGGGGGCAGTATCCATGAGACCAGGGGGGCAATATCCATGAGACCAGGGGGGCAATATCCATGAGACCAGGGGGCATTATCCATGAGACCAGGGGGCATTATCCATGAGACCAGGGGGGCATATCCATGAGACCAGGGGGGCATTATCCATGAGACCAGGGGGGCAATATCCATGAGACCAGGGGGGCAATATCCATGAGACCAGGGGGCATTATCCATGAGACCAGGGGGGCATTATCCATGAGACCAGGGGGGCATTATCCATGAGACCAGGGGGCAGTATCCATGAGACCAGGGGGGCAGTATCCATGAGACCAGGGGGCATTATCCATGAGACCAGGGGGCAATATCCATGAGACCAGGGGGCATTATCCATGAGACCAGGGGGATTTTCCATGAGAGCTGGGGCAATATCCATGAGAGCTGGGGCATTATCCATGAGAGCTGGGGCAATATCCATGAGAGCTGGGGCATTATCCATGAGAGCTGGCATTATCCATGAGAGCTGGGGGCATTATCCATGAGAGCTGGCATTATCCATGAGACCTGGGGGCAATATCCATGAGAGCTGGGGCATTATCCATGAGAGCTGGGGCATTATCCATGAGAGCTGGGGCATTATCCATGAGAGCTGGGGGCATTATCCATGAGAGCTGGGGCATTATCCATGAGAGCTGGGGGCATTATCCATATGAGCTGGGGCAATTATATCCATGTGAACTGGGGAAAATATATCCATATAACCAGTGCTGTGTATATTATTCTTGGGGTTCAGTGCTGTGTATGTTATTCTGGAGGCTCAGTGCTGTGTATATTATCCTGGAGGCTCAGTGCTGTGTATATTATTCTGGAGGTTCAGTGCTGTGTATATTATTCTTGGGGTTCAGTGTTGTGTATGTTATTCTGGGGGCTCAGTGCTGTGTATGTTATTCTGGGGCACAATGTTGTGTATATTATTCTGGGGGCTCAGTGCTGTGTATTTTATTCTGGGGGCTCAGTGCTGTGTATGTTATTCTGGGGGCTCAGCGCTGTGTATATTATTCTGGGGGCTCAGCGTTGTGTATGTTATTCTGGGGGCTCAGTGCTGTGTATATTATTCTGGGGGCTCAGTGCTGTGTATATTATTCTGGGGCACAATGTTGTGTATATTATTCTGGGGACACAATGTTGTGTATATTATTCTGGGGGCTCAGTGCTGTGTATATTATTCTGGGGGCTCAGTGCTGTGTATATTATTCTGGGGGCTCAGCGCTGTGTATATTATTCTGGGGGTTCAGCGCTGTGTATATTATTCTGGGGGTTCAGCACTGTGTATATTATTCTGGGGGTCTGTGCCTGGAGATATATATATATAATGCGTTAGTCCAGTTGCCACAATCACGAGTATACCTGTACGTAGTGATACCTTTCACTGATCAGTATAGTTTCCAGTTTACACTCTTGAAAGCTTGTCTTTTAAATGTAAAGTTAACCCAATAAAAATGGTATCACCGGCACGCACTGCTATACTCGTAATATATATATATATATATATATATATATATTACAATTTTTCTTCAGGTAATGGGGGTTGTAGAATTCGTGGGTGAGTTCCCTCACTTTTTTTCCCAGGACTTGACCCCTGCTTTCATCCATTTAATAATTGAAGATGCAGTGTTTTTAAACTTCAATGTACGTACTTTCTTTGTTAGTACAATCATCCAGACAGTTAGAAACATAATTACTATACAAATCACAATCTCTGTAATCTTCGGCCCGTTATAAGCAGATAGCAATTGATGATCAATCTGTGAATACATTGGAGCATAAATTGTTAGATTATCTTTTTATTTATTAGAAGTTCAATAGTATGGTCATGCTAGTTCTTTAGCAAAGATTTCAAATCTGGATTCATGGGTATCTCTTGCACTTGGAATACGACAACGATTTGTATCTCTTCATACCAGACTTCATTTATAAAAAAATAACTTCTCGATAACAACTCTTGATTCTTTAGAAACTTTCACGAGAATCACTGGTGTGGGTATGAACACTCTCTTGTTTTGTACCAGATTCTTCCGGTAAGCATTTGCTTCTCTTTCTGTAGAACAGCGGTTGCAATAAAATATGCAGCAAATCTTTTCTTTCGGTGGTTCTTGTACATAGCAATCAACGGTATCCTGGCTGTATCCCGCATGTCTTTCAGGCTTGCATGAGCTTGATGCGCATGGGACTTGAGCATTCTCCTTGGAATTGTGCGGAAAACCGTAGAATTTCCAGATAGTCGCAGTCTCCTTGGTGGTCCGATTCATCTTTGCGGATTAAGTGTCGCAGTTCGGATTAACCATTTATCTCAATTTCTGTTGAAAGAAAGAGTATAAATAACCATTCATAGACTCGCGATTTCACTCAAATTCCCTATAGATACTCTGATCTCTGATTAAATTTAATTAACCGTACGGATCTAGTCTACTAGCTTGAGTTAAACATCTGAATGCTGGGAAGAAGAATCACATGTTAATTAAAACATCACTTCACATGATACCAGTTAAGTGTCTTCTGTTGTTCCATCTTCACATATCCTGAGATAATCTAGAATGACAATCATGCAATTGAACTTGACAGTTTTATTTCTTCTAGAAATATATAACATAACTTTTTCCAATAACATTAGGACTGTCTCCATCATTATCTAGATCTGTTATCCACTCATCTTGAGGATTTGGGTATCTGATCACTTCAGGGTCACTATGTCCATTTGGTTCTGTTTCCCTTTTGTGGAGGTAAATAATTAGCACGTCGTCTTCCAGACATATATCTCGAATTCTCTCAGGGGGGACACATATGGTGTTATCCTCTTGCTCTCCTGGAATCAGGGGCTTTGGCCTTAAGAAAGAGATATCAGGTGTCTGGCTATTTCTGAAGTGGACTTCAATAGAATCCGGCCTTTCCTCAATCACGTGGCAGTTACGCTGAGTGTGATGGGATTGGGATCTATCATAGCTGATTGGAACATTTACTTGGGACCAAATAACCTCATTGATAAAATCAATGATTGGATTTAACCTTTTGAGAAGGTCCATTCCAATAATTAGGCGATTTTGGGGCAGATCCACAACAAGTGTTGGATGCCGAATTACTTTATTCCCCAATTTAAAATCCAATTTAGCCGTGCCCAGAACTTTCAGAGATGTGCCACTCACACTCACTAGATTAGCATTAGATTTATCTAATCTAGGCTTCCTGGAGGACAGTTCTTGGACCTGTTCAAAATAATGAGCTGATATTAACGTAACTTGGCTTCCAGTGTCTAGCAAGGACGGAATATGTGGTAAATTATCTTGTAATTCTACATTCACATAATATCGGTCTTCAATGCTGTGCAAATTACAGAGAAATTTAGAGTGAGATATGAAATTAGGTTTTTCACAGATTTTACCAACTGATTTTGCGCTCTCAAACGTGCTTTTGGCAGCTGTGCTTTCCATTTCGGATCCAGTCTTCTCAGCTTGCTCGCACTTAGTCTGGGGAGATAAAATACATTTTCCTTCTCTTTGCAGGGAAGGGTTTAAATCGTCAACCATACAAACATTTGTATTAATCATTTCATCATCACTTTCTGGTAAATTGTCATGGATGCTGGTTACTTCATCAGAAACATCATCTAGTCACTGGTTGATGACAGGTATTGCATCGCTTACAACCTGACCAGTGTTATTTCCAGTCATTAACTGAGTGATCTGATCCAGTTTTTCTGTCAGCACACGGAAATCTTCCTGCATTTGACCCATACGCTGGCGTACATTATATCTCCGCTTTCTATTCGTCCTTGGGGACGAAGCTTGCGCATTATCAGACGCATCAGATTCAGTCTTACCTCTGGTTGCTTCCTGTCTAGGTACATTTTCCCTTGATTTAACCCACTGACTTCTAGGTACCCATTGCTTCCTAGATTGAAATTTACTTCCTGAATTTTCTCTGGCAAACCCTCTTTCCTGATCTGGCTTGGATTTTTCCCTTTGGGGTATGGAGTCACGCAATATTTCCGCATAACTCTTTTTGTGGGACTCAAATTTAATATCGCCCTTTTTAGCGTGAATTTCCGCTATTTCCTCAGGTGAGTTTTTCACTCTTTTCCCCTGAGTTTCTTCACTATATTCAAATACAGTAAATAGGGTCATACTTTCTTTTAGTACCCAATCCAAACCATTTCTCGGGTCATAATCTCTTGCCAAAATGACCTTTATTTTATTTGGCAATGCGTCATAAAATAATTGGATAAATTCAGGGTTTTCAAAATCTGGGTTTCTTTCAGCCAAGCTGTACGCATTTTTAAGGACTGAAAGAAATTCACGGGGGCTTTGATTAGGTCTGCATTTTAGAGTTAAAATTGCTCTTTTCGCAGCTAGACTGGTACGGTGAGGCCCAAATTCAGATTTGACCTCAGAAACTACTTTACTCCATTTCCTTATACCAGATTCTTTCAAAGACTGGAAAAAATACCTATGTTTACTTTCAAAGACCCATGGAATCAACTCAATTTTCTGAGCATCTGAATTTATTCCCATTATTCCCACAGCTTCTTCAAACATCGATAAATGGTTTATTATTCTTGAGGATCCTTTAAAATCAAAAATACCTACTGAGGTTTTCAGGAAATTAATAATTTTCGTTAAATCATTCACTTTATGATATTTCTTAATAGTGGCTGGCTAGAGTGATGTGATTTAGAATACTCCTATGTAAGAAGTTTTACTCTTTTTTCATCATAAGATTTAGTTTCACTTTCACATTCGCTCTGGCTCTTCAGATAAACAGAGCTGTCAGAAATCAGTGATGTATAGCTTAAAGCTTTCAAAGGGAACTTCTCTAACGAAGAATCTTTAACCCTTCGAACATCAGTTTCAACCTGACGTAACTCATCAGCGAATTTCTCATGTTCGCGTTTCATTCTCGCCAATTGTTTGTTTAGCCCCTTATTTAATTTGGATAATTGAGCAAACTCATCTTGCATTTGATCTTTTTCTCTTGCACACACCTTCAATTCCATTATCATTCGTTCTGACTCATCTTTTAATTTATTTATGGTTTCATGCAAGTCACAATTTTTATTTTCTAATCTGTCTCTGGTTTCTTTGTCATCATTCAATCTCTTGTTCATTTCTGCGATCAAGTATATGCATTCAGGCACAATTTTTAAAACAAACATTTCTTTGTCCTTTTTATTTGTGGCTGCACTTATCTTTCGCAAACACTCAAGAAAATTTGATTGATCTGACCAGATTGAATCAACATAATTCGATATATTTGATTTCAATTCTTTTATCCATTCAAATAAATCGTCTGTGACGTGTAACTTGTCCTTTAGATAAGACATAACATCTATCAATATTATTTGATTAGTATGTATCTCTACATCTTCCTGAGTCTCAGATTCTGACTCTGACATTTTTACACTGTTTAGTAGATAACCGTAAAAACCACAAGTCAAAATACAACAAAGAATCAAAATATATATATATATATTTTATCTCTGTCTAATCAGACAATACTGACAATTATATTCCAAACAAAAACTACAATCTCAGAACAGTGCCTCCAATTTGTCAGATATAATCTCTGCACGTGAATACAACACGTTTGTATATATTGGATTTATCAGCCAAGCCTCCAATATCTCTATATTGGATTTACTGGACCTACCTCGGCAGTTGCCTCCAATATATCAGGGATTATTATTTCATAAGAAACTTATACGAGACACAAATATCAATCGTCTATATCTCTTAGAAATTGTCCTGAATTCTTTTAATTGTCTGTGTTTTGCTTTAAAAAATACAATAATCAATAATCGGATAAAAATATATATATATTTATTACGTATACAAAAGAATTTCAAATCTCATTTCATAAACAAAAATTTACAAAGCACACTCCATCAGCATATAAAAACTAGCTTCACAATATATGTATCTCCGGTTAGTAACTGCATATATGATTAATATCATTTACCTTATCAGTTAGTAACTAATACACAAATGGTTAATAAACATTTCTGCTTAATACAACATGTATTTCCCAGCAAACAATGTTTAACCAGCCAGCTCTTATAGATATATATATCTCTCTGCTACATGGATCAACAAAAGATGAGCTAATTTAATAATAAGTAATAAAAATTTATTTAGTGAATCCTCCCCTAATCTCGAGAATTAAACTTCTAATCTTCTGCTTTTTATTTTGTAGTTATATAATTCCTTGCTTATTAATTTTAATCACAGTAATTTCCAAATTCAATATATATATTGGTATCAATCTTGCAACATTTCTTTAGGAATAAATCCTTATATCCACTTCTTCATATTTCTATCTGCAGAATAGAATTACTTAGAATTTGGATTTTAACCGTATCCGAGAAGTCTCAGTCTACGTTGCAAAAATCTCTACAAATATATTTTTACATTAATTCCTTATTTCATACATTACCTGTCCAATTTGGATGTTGATGAGTCTGCCTTGGAATTTTCTATATGATGCTTTTTTTGGAATATGTGAAAATTATCGATATGAGATAATCAATGCATGTGAGTTAGAGATTTGGTGAGAATATTGATTGCCTCATGTCTTGGGATCTGAGTGCATTGTGGTGTGAGTCTGATGTGAGTCTCTGTCTGTTGGAATCTCTGACTCTTCAGAGTGTCATATGTACGGGACGTCCGAATGCATTGCGGTGTGAGTCTGTCTGCTCACATCTCTGACTGCCTTACAAAAGAACCTTTGCCGCCTATTATACCCCATTTCACGTCATGGATAATCAATAATAATATGAATCATTATTTTTAGTATCCTCTAGAGGGCAGTATTGCACTTCTTATATTAATTCCATTAATTCCACTATTTCTTTTTAATAGTCTTATCTCGGGTCAAAGGTCAGACTGACTTAACAAAGACCTTCACTTCAGTCTCTAGACACAGTGTCTGTCATCTGATTTATATTCTCACTCCCTTTTGGTTGCTTAGATCAGCTAAATTCTTTCCTGTTAACTCACAGAATCTATTCTTTAGTAATTTTTATTATTTACCAATTATATACTTTCTACAATATTTTGGAGTATATATTTCATACTGTAATTATAATAAAATATACCTTGATTATAAACATATATTTTGTGAATATAATTCTATATTACAGAATATTTAACTCTTATTCCTATACCCAAAAGAAACAAAATCTCTTTTGTTTTAAAAACTTAAAACAGACCAATAAATTTACTTATGACATGTCTTAGCATTATCTCACATTCATTCTAGGTTCCTTCATGTCTGGGACTTCTTAACCCAGGAATGAACTTTGTAAAAAAGAATCTTGTTCATTTCTAAACCTAGAGAATATTTTGAAAGAAAAACGGTCTTTAAAACAAAATGGCTACAAGCGTCCATTTTAAAATTCTCTTTTGTGTGTAATATACCCGACAGCTAATATCAAATGTGAACAACCTGGACAAAAGTAAACGCACCAGCCCATATAAAGGAATGCAGCAAAGCACAGTTGCCAATTGTTCTCATACCAGAGTAGTTATACGATGGATGTTGTCAAGCGTGTTGTCAGCCGTATGCGTATCATCGCTGGTGCATATGTTATCGAATTTCGTTAAATTTGCAGAAAGTGTCTCCGACGCCAGCAGGAGTTGCTGCATTAATTATATCGCAGAGAGGTGCTTCCCAGCAGTGTATGGATTAATTTGCTGCATTAATTATGCTGTGCAGAGAGGTGCTTCCCAGCAGTGTGTGGATTCATATGCTGCATTAATTATACTGCAGAGAGGCGCTTCCCAGCAGTGTGTGGATTCATATGTTGCATTAATTATACTGCAGAGAGGCACTTCCCAGCAGTGTGTGGATTCATATGCTGCATTAATTATACCGCAGAGAGGCGCTTCCCAGCAGTGTGCGGATTTATATGCTGCATTAATTATACCGCAGAGAGGTGCTTCCCCTCAGTGTGTGGATTCATATGCTGCATTAATTATACTGCAGAGAGGCACTTCCCAGCAGTGTGTGGATTCATATGCTGCATTAATTATACTGCAGAGAGGCGCTTCCCCTCAGTGTGTGGATTCATATGCTGCATTAATTATACTGCAGAGAGGCGCTTCCCAGCAGTGTGTGGATTCATATGCTGCATTAATTATACTGCAGAGAGGTGCTTCCCAGCAGTGTGTGGATTCATATGCTGCATTAATTATACTGCAGAGAGGTGCTTCCCAGCAGTGTGTGGATTCATATGCTGCATTAATTATACTGCAGAGAGGCGCTTCCCAGCAGTGTGTGAATTCATATGCTGCATTAATTATACTGCAGAGAGGTGCTTCCCAGCAGTGTGTGGATTCTATGCTGCATTAATTATACTGCAGAGAGGTGCTTCCCTGCAGTGTGTGGATTCATATGCTGCATTAATTATACCGCAGAGAGGTGCTTCCCAGCAGTGTGTGGATTCATATGCTGCATTAATTATACTGTAGATAGATGCTTCCCTGCAGTGTGCGGATTCATATGCTGCATTAATTATACTGCAGAGAGGTGCTTCCCAGCAGTGTGTGGATTCATATGCTGCATTAATTATACTGTGCAGAGAGGCACTTCCCAGCAGTGTGTGGATTCATATGCTGCATTAGGCCAGGGTCAGACGAACGCATTTCTGACGTCCAGCGTCAAAACGTACGTTGGTGCGTGCAAACGCATTTTTTCACGGAATACGCGAAAGCGGTCAGACAATGCGCAATTCTGGACGTATTTCATGACGGAGCTGTAAAAAAATTGAAAAATTCGATGAATCTAATTAATTGATGAATGAAAAACATAAGGGGTAGGGTTATAAAAAGGCATTTTGGGTATGGTGGTGTTTTTCAAAGATGGATCCAGTACGAGTCTTTGTGTTTGCTGCAATGGGGTACCTGTACCTTAAGAGGAAGAGAAAGCGGCGAACCTGGGTTCATCAAATTAACGCTGCCAGACCCACGCATGGACACTTTGTGACGCTGTACAGGCCACTGCGAGAGAGGGACCCCGTGAAGTTTTTCAACTACATGCGGATGTGCATCCCCTCCTTTGATGAACTGTTGTCGCGGGTACGCGAGCCACTGACCAAGAGGGACACCAACTTGAGGGCCGCCATACCACCGGAGGAGATGCTGGTCATCACTTTGCGGTACGTACTGTCAAACACCTGCATACATGACATCGCTGCCAGTCACCTGACATGAGTGCATCATGTCTGTAGTCACATGCCCACTGTCACATGCATACACACACACACACAGGCATCACATCACACGTACATAATCATAAATGACTCCGACAACAATGTAGACCAAAATAATAATATAATATGAAACATGAAATAAAATAACAGTGATATATTCTCGACATATATTATAACTTGTTAACTGAAGGTCAGGATATATTAAACATGAAACCAAATAACACATGACAAACAAAACTAAAACATATTCATGACATGTATCACAGATCATGATACCGCCGAGCATCTGGGTCATGAGGGCCGGTGGTGTGGCTAGAGCAGGACTCCGACTCTGTGTGTGGCCTGGCTCCAGGGGGCATGGCTGGGTGGGTGGACAGCACCTCACTGGGGAGGGATGAGCCACTGGCATTGGTGGATTGTGGCACAGCATTGTAACCGGCTGCGTGATGGGGACGGGAAAGGATGTCGTCCAATATAGCCAGAGATCTGCGCCGGTACTCCACCTTCTCAGCCTCGCTCATCTTGTTGAGGAGGATCATACAGGAATTGAAGAATGACATATCCATGGAGTCCGCAAGCATGCAGCGTTGGTGTGGATGGTTGGTTTGAGCCTCCATGAAGGTAACCATGGCCTGCTCCAGGTCTGTAGCTGGTGCCCTTCTCTTCTGTGCAGGTCTGGTGCTGACCGTTGTTGCGGTACCTGCCACCTGTCCTGTCTCCACATCCTCCTCCAGTTGCGACTCTGCACCACCCCGGTTCACCTCCTCCTGGCAGCTGGCAGAACCTCCTGGCACCGTGTGTTGGACCTGTGAGCCGGCGGTCGATGGCTGGTCGATGCTGCTGACGCTACTGCGCAGCTCCTGGGTCCTTCGGAGGAATGACAGTTGCTCCGTGTAGATATATCCACGGACCTTTTTGGAACCAGCTCCAGAGCGCGCAGCCATGGCTTGCTTCTTCTGCACCCGCGTGTAGTTGTCGCGTACTGTGCGCCATTTGTTCATCGCCTCTTGTGCTGCAAAACATGATGAGTGTGACATTAGCTTGTGTTCATGGTATGTGATCATATTCAAACAGTTTTGTTTTGTCTTCTAGGTATCTCGCTAGTGGATGCAGTTTGAAGGATCTGCATTATAACTTCCGCATTGGCAGATCAACAGCTGGTGAGATCGTCCGCAAGGTGTGCCAAACCATATGGGAAACCATGAAGGACCAATGTTTGCCAAAACCGACACACAAGGCATGTCTAGAAATTGCAGCAGGATTCTGGGAGAGAGCCAACTTTCCAAACTGCCTGGGAGCCGTGGATGGCAAACATGTCCGCATAGTGAAGCCACCGCACAGTGGCTCACTGTATCAGAATTATAAACATTACTTTTCCATTGGCCTACTGGCGGTGGCAGATGCCAACTATAGTTTCGTCTATGTGGATGTCGGTTCATACGGCAAGGACTCTGACTCCACACTGTTCAGGAACTCCACACTGTGGAATGAAATTGAGAGTGGGACCGTGAAAATCCCCAGACCCGCACCATTGCCTGGCAGTGACGTGGCAGTCCCCTATGCCTTCGTGGGTGATGAAGCATTCGGCCTATCCACACACCTCCTAAGGCCCTACTCAGGGACACACCTGAATGTGAAGAAGCGGGTTTTTAATTATAGGCTGTCGCGGGCGAGACGGTATGTGGAGTGTAGCTTTGGCATACTGACCAACAAGTGGAGGATTTTACAAAGACCGCTGGATGTACAGGTTGATTTCTGTGTGGATATAGTCAAATGCTGTTGCATCCTACATAATTATGTGCGTGCCAGGGATGGTTTTAATTTTGATGATACCCTCACAGTTGTCGGTCTTGAAGATGATGTGAACGATGACATCATAGCTGTGAATAGATACAGCAACAGGTTTCGCGATGCTCTGTCTAATTATTTTACGAGTGATGCAGGGCAGGTGCCCTGGCAGCTGGGGAGCATTTGAGATTTCACCCCAATGATTACATATTTGTTTTTATTATTATTATTGAGATTTACATGTATGGGATTATGATTAAAATAATCAAATACTCACTCTGGATATGCTGCTCTTTCTCGGACCACGTATCATAATCGGGGTACACGACACGGGACACCACGACCCATGCGTTGGCCTTCTTCCCCTTGTCTTTGTACCTGTCGCAGGCCGTGTCCCATATCTCAGGATGCTCCCCCACAGTGCTGATCAGCCTCTCCACATCGATCTCTGGTCCAGCAGACATTTTCGACGGTCGCAGGTACACTCCAACAAAACCTGGAAACTTTGGCTGTTTGGACGTGATGTAGGCCGCACAATAGCGGCGTCTGACGTCTCCTAATCATGCACACACGCTGCTATGCGGCCGCAGCGCACTCTGTACGTCTGTACTAGCGGTACACGTTGTACAAAAAATGCGTTCAGTTGGCCGGTTGCGTGGCGTGGACGCACTTTTGTACGCCCGTACTGCGTATATTGGCCGTCATTGGCCGTCATGTGCTGCTACTACGGCCGTGATTTAGTGCGCCTGCACGCGCGTTCGCACTGCCCCAGTCTGACCCTAGCCTTAATTATACTGTGCATAGAGGCGCTTCCCAGCAGTGTGTGGATTCATATGCTGCATTAATTATACTGTGCAGAGAGGCGCTTCCCAGCAGTGTGTGGATTCATATGCTGCATTAATTATACTGTGCAGAGAGGCGCTTCCCAGCAGTGTGTGGATTCATATGCTGCATTAATTATACTGCAGAGAGGCGCTTCCCCGCAGTGTGCGGATTCATATGCTGCATTAATTATACCGCAGAGAGGCGCTTCCCCTCAGTGTGGATTCATATGCTGCATTAATTATACTGCAGAGAGGCGCTTCCCAGCAGTGTGTGGATTCATATGCTGCATTAATTATACTGCAGAGAGGTGCTTCCCAGCAGTGTGTGGATTCATATGCTGCATTAATTATACTGCAGAGAGGCGCTTCCCAGCAGTGTGTGGATTCATATGCTGCATTAATTATACTGCAGAGAGGCGCTTCCAGCAGTGTGTGGATTCATATGCTGCATTAATTATACCGCAGAGAGGCGCTTCCCAGCAGTGTGTGGATTCATATGCTGCATTAATTATACTGCAGAGAGGCGCTGCCCCGCAGTGTGTGAATTCATATGCTGCATTAATTATACTGCAGAGAGGTGCTTCCCAGCAGTGTGTGGATTCTATGCTGCATTAATTATACTGCAGAGAGGTGCTTCCCAGCAGTGTGTGGATTCATATGCTGCATTAATTATACCACAGAGAGGCGCTTCCCCTCAGTGTGTGGATTCATATGCTGCATTAATTATACTGTAGAGAGGTGCTTCCCAGCAGTGTGTGGATTCATATGCTGCATTAATTATACTGCAGAGAGGTGCTTCCCAGCAGTGTGTGGATTCTATGCTGCATTAATTATACTGCAGAGAGGTGCTTCCCAGCAGTGTGTGGATTCCAATGCTGCATTAATTATACCACAGAGAGGCGCTTCCCCTCAGTGTGTGGATTCATATGCTGCATTAATTATACTGTAGAGAGGTGCTTCCCAGCAGTGTGTGGATTCATATGCTGCATTAATTATACTGTGCAGAGAGGCGCTTCCCAGCAGTGTGTGGATTCATATGCTGAATTAATTATACTGTGCAGAGAGGTGCTTCCCAGCAGTGTGTGGATTCATATGCTGCATTAATTATACTGGGCAGAGAGGCGCTTCCCAGCAGTGTGTGGATTCATATGCTGCATTAATTATACTGCAGAGAGGCGCTTCCCAGCAGTGTGTGGAATCATATGCTGCATTAATTATACTGTCTTTGTACCTGTCGCAGGCCGTGTCCCATATCTCAGGATGCTCCCCCACAGTGCTGATCAGCCTCTCCACATCGATCTCTGGTCCAGCAGACATTTTCGACGGTCGCAGGTACACTCCAACAAAACCTGGAAACTTTGGCTGTTTGGACGTGATGTAGGCCGCACAATAGCGGCGTCTGACGTCTCCTAATCATGCACACACGCTGCTATGCGGCCGCAGCGCACTCTGTACGTCTGTACTAGCGGTACACGTTGTACGAAAAATGCGTTCAGTTGGCCGGTTGCGTGGCGTGGACGCACTTTTGTACGCCCGTACTGCGTATATTGGCCGTCATTGGCCGTCATGTGCTGCTACTACGGCCGTGATTTAGTGCGCCTGCACGCGCGTTCGCACTGCCCCAGTCTGACCCTAGCCTTAATTATACTGTGCAGAGAGGCGCTTCCCAGCAGTGTGTGGATTCATATGCTGCATTAATTATACTGTGCAGAGAGGCGCTTCCCAGCAGTGTGTGGATTCATATGCTGCATTAATTATACTGTGCAGAGAGGCGCTTCCCAGCAGTGTGTGGATTCATATGCTGCATTAATTATACTGTGCAGAGAGGCGCTTCCCAGCAGTGTGTGGATTCATATGCTGCATTAATTATACTGTGCAGAGAGGCGCTTCCCAGCAGTGTGTGGATTCATATGCTGCATTAATTATACTGCAGAGAGGCGCTTCCCAGCAGTGTGTGGAATCATATGCTGCATTAATTATACTGCAGAGAGGCGCTTCCCCGCAGTGTGCGGATTCATATGCTGCATTAATTATACCGCAGAGAGGCGCTTCCCCTCAGTGTGCGGATTCATATGCTGCATTAATTATACTGCAGAGAGGCGCTTCCCAGCAGTGTGTGGATTCATATGCTGCATTAATTATACTGCAGAGAGGTGCTTCCCAGCAGTGTGTGGATTCATATGCTGCATTAATTATACTGCAGAGAGGCGCTTCCCAGCAGTGTGTGGATTCATATGCTGCATTAATTATACTGCAGAGAGGCGCTTCCCAGCAGTGTGTGGATTCATATGCTGCATTAATTATACCGCAGAGAGGCGCTTCCCAGCAGTGTGTGGATTCATATGCTGCATTAATTATACTGCAGAGAGGCGCTGCCCCGCAGTGTGTGAATTCATATGCTGCATTAATTATACTGCAGAGAGGTGCTTCCCAGCAGTGTGTGGATTCTATGCTGCATTAATTATACTGCAGAGAGGTGCTTCCCAGCAGTGTGTGGATTCATATGCTGCATTAATTATACCACAGAGAGGCGCTGCCCCGCAGTGTGTGGATTCATATGCTGCATTAATTATACTGTGCAGAGAGGCACTTCCCCGCAGTGTGTGGATTCATATGCTGCATTAATTATACTGCAGAGAGGCGCTTCCCCTCAGTGTGTGGATTCATATGCTGCATTAATTAGACTGTAGAGAGGTGCTTCCCAGCAGTGTGTGGATTCATATGCTGCATTAATTATACTGTGCAGAGAGGCGCTTCCCAGCAGTGTGTGGATTCATATGCTGCATTAATTATACTGTGCAGAGAGGTGCTTCCCAGCAGTGTGTGGATTCATATGCTGCATTAATTATACTGTGCAGAGAGGCGCTGCCCCGCAGTGTGTGGATTCATATGCTGCATAAATTATACTGTGCAGAGAGGTGCTTCCCAGCAGTGTGCGGATTCATATGCTGCATTAATTATACTGTGCAGAGAGGCGCTGCCCAGCAGTTTGCGGATTCATATGCTGCATTAATTATACTGTGCAGAGAGGTGCTTCCCAGCAAGGCTTCCCAGCATTGTGTGGATTCATATGCTGCATTAATTATACTGCAGAGAGGCGCTTCCCCGCAGTGTGTGGATTCACATGCTGCATTAATTATACCGCAGAGAGGTGCTTCCCCTCAGTGTGTGGATTCATATGCTCCATTAATTATACTGCAGAGAGGCGCTTCCCAGCAGTGTGTGGATTCATATGCTGCATTAATTATACTGTGCAGAGAGGTGCTGCCCGGCAGTGTCTGGTTTCATATGTCTGGAGCCATGGATGAAATTCTGCCCCCCCCAAAGAAAAACACATGGCATGTATGAGCATATCACAGAGCTCCACAGCAATAAAATACACAGTAATGTGCGGTGTGTGAGTGTAAAACAGAGCTGCACAGCAATAATATTCACAGTGTTGTGCGATCTATTTGAGTGTATCACAGAACTCCACATTGCAACATCATTGTTCAGTTCTAATTGGCAAGTGAACAAAAGTGCTGCATTAGGAAAAAAAGTGACATTTGGTCTGCACCTCTATCTGGTGCAGATCATACTAATTGCTTCTTCAGCGATGAGTCAGAGTGATCTTACTGATGCTGCAGCCCACCTGGAAATTTCATGATGTGTTCATGGGCCAGCCCTGGGTGACACAGGGTATCCTTATGCTTGTGGCACTTTGACAAACTGCACAGGGTTTGGCTATGGCCCCTGGAGCTACTAGGCCCCTGAACATGTCATGGGCTGGCAACCCTTGATGGCTGTCCTGGTCATGCAGCGGGGCGGGGTTGTGGGCGTCTGCCCCGTTGGTACAGGGGAGGTGATGGGGCTGGTGAAGGGAGGAGTTGTTAGGCTGGTGGAGCAGATTCTGCTTTTGGTGAGGGAGAGTCCAAAAATGGCAACAAATCTTCGTCCCCCATGAGGTGCAGTAACGAACGGTCACTCTGACATCCCTGCTTTTCATCCTGATGGGGGCACAGGGTTTAATGGTTGCGTAGGGGTTAAGGTTACTGGGGGTGGTGGCGTTGCAGGTGTTGTACCTGTGAAGAGCGGACAGGATATCTTAAGTGCAATGCTCAATACAGACTTGAAAGTATTCTGAATTTACAGCAAACTTTTTATAAAGTGTCAGACACACATGTGCCACCATGAGATTAGAGTAAAATAATCTAAATTGCCACTTTATTTGCAGGTATTCTCAACTTGTCAACTCCAGCAATATGAGATATTCAGATTCACAGCAGAATCTAGTGTGACTATATCGGCCATGTTTAACCCCATCGTGACCAGACAGTTTTACCTGTCCGAAAGTACCCACTGCTGGTTTCACATTTCTGCGCTGTTTGTGTTTAGCTCCAATTTTCCTCTTACTCGTTTATGGAACCCACACAGATTATACACTTTTTTTTTTCTCGCCATTAAGGCTGGGGTCAGACCAGCGCATTTTTAACGTGCGTTCTGGCGCACTAAGGCTAGGGTCAGACTAACGCATTTTTCACGTTGTCCGTGAAAATGTGCGTTCGAAGAATGGACGTATTTTTTCACGGAATACGCAATAGCGGTCATACGATTCGCATTTTCATCCGTGATTTTGTACGGATCATCAATAAAACTCTTTTTGTGTCTGGACGTTATGTTGGCCGGACATTAGCAGCGTCTGACATCTCCAATTCACACACACACGCCGCTAGCGGACGCAGCGCACTCTGTACGTCAGTACTAGTGGTTTAACGTTCTCGAAAAAATGCGTTCATTTTCCACTTGCGTTGCGCAGCCGGACTTTTGTGCGACCGTACTTCATATATTGGCCGTCATTGCCCGGCATCTGCTGCTAGCACGGCCGTGATTAAGTGCGCCAGAACGCGCGTTCGCACTGCCTCAGTCTGACCCTAGCCTTAATCACGGCCGCACTAGCAGCAAATGACAGGCAATGACAGCCAATATACGAAGTGCGGTCGCACGAAAGTCCGGCTGCGCAACGCAAGTGGAAAATTAACGCATTTTTTCGAGAACGCTGAACCGCTAGTACTGACATACAGAGTGCGCTGCGTCCACTAGTGGCGTGTGTGTGTGATTTGGAGACGTCAGACCCTGCTCGTGTCCGGCCAACATAACGTCCAGACGCAAAAAGTTTCCTGGTTTGGATCCGCAAAACATCACGCACGAAAATGCGCATCGTATGACCGTTTTCTCCTATTCCGTGAAAAAATACATCAATGCGTTCGGACGCACTTTTTTACGTTCACGTGTAAAAATGCTTTCGTTTGACCCTAGCCTTAATGGACTTTCTAAAGATACCATTATTGCTATCATATCATATAATTTACTATAAAAAATATGAAATATGATGAAATATGATGAAAAAATTATAAAAACACACTTTTTCAAACCTTAATCCCCAAAATGTACAACCCCCAAAAAGACCCCTGCTAAATAGTTTAGAAATGTTGTTCTGAAGTTAGAAATACCCAATTTTTACATGTTTTTGCTTTTTAATCCCATTCACTGCTGAGCCATTTCACCTCTATGTGCTGACTGCTGAGCTCATTTTGACGGTGTTATGCTCACCGTGTTTAAATGTGATTTGAAGTCCTATTTTATTATACCCCCCCAGACAATTTAAAAAAAAACTTTTTTATTTTTACATTTATTTTGTTATTTTTACACCATCCTAGTCAAGTTTGATATCGTTGGAAAGGCCATGATCAGTCCTTTCCAAAGATAACCCTCTAGCTGCCAGGGATCAGCTTGAAATCTTGTGTAGCAATGTTTAATTGATTGTTTGCTCTTATTCTTAGCGCGCGCACACTGCTCCTCGGATCTCATTCCACAGCCTAAGACGCAGGTGCTCAGACAGGGACTGATCATCCAGCTGGTGTGCTCTCGACATATATGCCTCAATTAGCGCATTCTTTTCCTCCAGAGTTTAACGCCCTTCTCGGATCCTTCCACCTGAGGCACCTTGGGACTCATGTGTCCTGGAGTGTGTCTGCACACTGACTCCAAGTCCTGTCCATTGCCCCGAACCTGTCCCTTGGCTGGATGGCCTGACCTGGCACCTTCACTCACCTACGCCTCCTCTAATGCTCTCCACTGGAGTCCCTTAAAAAAAAAGTAACAAGATTAGAAAACATACCATTTCTGCAACCTGCAATAAAGCAGACTTACAGGCAAGGCTACATGTTTCTTAACCCCTTTACTACCAAGATCTAGCATACCTGCTGGTTCCCCAATTTAGTCTAATTCTGGAGCAACACTAAGGAATACAATTTATTGCAAATTAAATCCATTTGGAAATGGGCTCTGGAATTTTCACGTGAGAAAACAGTTTGAATGACAGCCTGGAATCTGTCCTCCCACATTAATTAACAATCCTGTAAACAGAGCTACAGTCAGGTTTTATACCATTCCTCATGAACCAGATAAGGGACATCTAAAATGTCAATGTAAGAGGTGAAATAGGACTTTTCACACACCATTAGGGTGTGTCTAGGCACATCCAGCACACCTATGATGTTTCATAATGTAGACTGCAAAGTATTGCTGTGCAGAATCTGTCGGGTCACTTGAGCAGTAGGGGGACAGACCCTGTGCAGCATTGTTCTGGAAAAAAGTGAGTGTGAGGAGCACAGCTTGAGACTTGTTGTGTCCTGCTTGTCACTGTGAACTGAACACCAGCTCTTAGCCAAAATTGGTAGAGTGCACCCCCCATGCGACTTGTGTCTGGATACACCCCTGATGTATCTTTCCATTTACAATGTCCTTAGGACACCAATAGGTTAAAGATTGCATATAAGTAGACACGATACAAGCAGGGGCATAACTTTCAGGGGTGCAGAGGGTGCCACCGCACCCTTCAATCCAGGGGGCCCACACTCGCCTGCTTGAGCCTGGGGCCTTGCCTATATTTAATGTATTTAATTCTTTTTTACATTTATTCTATACATATTTGTGAGTTTTACTTTGGAGCTCTGTGATACGCTCATACACACCACATATTACTGTGAGGTTTATTGCTGTGCTGCTCTGTGATATGCTCATACACACCACCTATTGCTGTGAGTTTTATTGCTATAGTGCTCTTTGATACGCTCTTACACACCACATATTGCTGTGAGTTTTATTGCTGTTCCGCTCTGTGATACGCTCCTACACACTGCACATTACTGTGAGATTTATTGCTGTGGAGCTCTGTGATACGTTCATACACAGCGCACATTACTGTGAGTTTTATTGCTGTGGAGCTCTGTGAGATACAAATAGTGCATGTTACATTAAAATGGGATGGACTGAAGCGGTCATAGTGGACCTGTAAAAAATGGGACACATTGTCTGAAGTGAACATTGTGGACCTGGAGGGGGACCAATGCATGTTGACGGGAGGGGGGGCAAAATATGTTTATTCCTAGGGTGGGTGGGGGGGCCCGTCATGGTTCCTGCACTTGGGCCCTGAGGTTTCTAGTTACGCCTCTGGTTACGGGCATTCTCCTAATTCTTTAAACCATGCTTTATTTGGCATGACATTAGCGTATTATTGGAAAGACTGGCTTCAACACATAAAATATCCATCCATGTTTGCCAGCTTGATTTTCTGCCTGTATATCTCAGGTAAAATGAATGTCTGCAATCAGATAGGTTTAATTATCATTGTTAGTTTTAACCAAATCCATATATCCTGATTCTGTTTTCTATCTTATTCATTTTGGAAGGAGTGACTTATTTGGGCATGAAAACATTTAACGAGTCTTTTCAACTTGTTTTATCTTCCAAATGAACTTTTCAAATGACCTGTGTTCCTGGAAGATGTACTTATGTAATAAGGGGATGCAGACGTCTAGGCTACATAGCTTTAGGAGCTGTTTCTGTGGGATCGATTCACTAAGGTTCCAGTCCTGAGAAGTGTACAAATCACTTGTAGAATTATGGCTGAGTGACAGGAATCAGAAATGAAATCTGTTTGCAGTCTCTTAAGTTATCTTGGAGTGTTGTTTCTTATCGATACCCAACATTTTTATACTGTGCTTCAAGATAAGCGAAAAATGCTATATATGTTCACAAACTGTGTCAAAATTCTGCACAAAGTGACATTTATGTCACTTTACATCCAATCGCTCTTCTCATCTTGCCTCAACCACCTCTGCAATATTGTCCTTTTCTGACTAGCCTCTGGACAGACCATTCAGTTTTCAAGGCTTCGCTTCATTTTGCAGCTACGATACAGGCAGTATATCCAAATAAACAAGCAAACAAACATAAATCAAAAGCCTACTCCTTATTCAGAGACTTTTTGAACATTTGTTCTCCCCTCACTTATAGTACTGGGCAGCTAAGCCGCTTGCCAGTAAAGTAAAGAACTTGTACTTCCCTTAGCAACGTCAGGGCTTGTCTCCGCCATTGCTGCTCCCAGCAAAAAAGACTGCTGTCCCAGAGGGAACCACAGTACCTATAAAGGCAGGGCAGTCTTAATCAGCAGACAGCTGAGAATTAACCCTACAGGGAAAAAGGACTTTCAACGAATTGATGAAATGAACAATGAATGCGTGATACAGTGGGTCGAATTTATCCATCAATTTGTTCCCTTGTTCTTCAATTTTGTATGCATTACTGTGTGTGTGTGGCAGATGTCTACACCAGTGGTTCCCAACTGCGGTCCTCAAGTACCCCCAACAGGCCAGGTTTTGAGGATCACCTTGGGGAAATGCAGACTGAATCCTGCAATCACTGAGCGGCAAATCATATCACCTGTGCTGTGCTACAGATATCTGGAAAACCTGACCTGTTGGGGGGACCTGAGGACCAGGGTTGGGAACCACTGGTCTACACGGTGGACCTGCAGAGCAAAAGCAAAAACACTTAATACCAGGTTCTGGAAGTCAGTATTTCTTTTAAGAAATGTGAACTCCAGAGATGAACGAGCAAGCTGGAAATCGGTTGTTCATCTAATTCTGGCTGCAAATTAAAGGCTCCTATTACAAAGTTCACAAAGTATAGAAACCTTTAACCTACAGTAAGGAGCCAAATAGGTGAGGGTGGAGTAGGAACTCTAGCTGTGAAGTACTGGAGTCATTATGCATACAGCTGTTAACGGCAAGGGTGGAATAAGGCATCCTATGTGCACCATGGCTGCAGTCAATAAATGTGTCTACCTAGCGCTAGGCATGAATGCATCGCAGAAACACCAATGAAATTAAATAGTATTTTTGCCATATGAGGATACTCATTGGAAGTGGTCATTCAGATGATGTGTGGTCTTTCCATTTGTTTTGCAATGCATAATCAAGCCAAGACAGTGATTGCACATTTTTGATAGAAAACTCATTTAAATACTTATCATTATTCTATAACCATTACTGACGTTCTTCAAAAGTACACAACAATATAAACATATAATGTACCATTTATTGAGATTGTAGTTGAAAAAATTGAACTATGTTTAGTGAGCAATGAGGCTTGTATTGACTTTAGTTGTGCATGAACATCGAAACATGAACGTGGAACTAATTGGTCAAGAACATCAATAAATGGCAAAAATAAACATCTGGAGACACAGTCTGTATTTTGCTCTGTTAATCAACATTTCCCAGTTTTATTTCCTGTGAAGTTAATGTACTGTGCAGCACAATGAGCCATGACAGCATTGCAGCCATAACTAGGTGTTTACTGTCAGCTTGTCAACACTTGTAGTATAATATAGGAGCTGCTTTAATTTTGATTGAGACATTTTTATATCAGTTGGCATTATTTGAATGAAGGCTCAAATGTGAGGTTAAAAGTAGAATATTGAACCTAGGCTCTTCATTGGACGGCGAATACTGGCTTGACATTTGGGAGGCTACACGCCAAGTGTCTATTTACACCACGCTACAGGAACAGTCCATGAAGACCCTGATGCGCTGGTACACTAACCCGGTCTTCCTGCACAAGGCTCATCAATCTGTGCTGGATGACTGCTGGAGGGGGTGTGGCGGCAGGGGGACTCAGGCTCACATGTGCTGGGACTGTCCGAAGATCTTAAATATTGGGACTCAGAGCAGGTTTTGATAGAATCAGTATTTGGCCCTGGAGTCACCAGGGATCCCTGGAACTACCTTTTCGCACTGCCGATGCTGGTTCTTTTCCTTCACCACAACCACCTACTCTTTAAAATTCTCCTAGCCGCAATAAAAGCTGTGGCTGAGAAGTGGCGCTCTCCCTCCTTGCCTCCTCAGAGGCTCCTGGTTCAAATAATGGATCACGATGAACTCTCTACCACGATTCATTTCACTATGTCTGCTTATTATAAGGTGTGGGACGCTTGAGATTCGTTCGGCAGGTAATGGTCCCTACCTACGACTCTGGTTCTTGCTTTGCACCTCTTGGGCTGCTGTGGCCTCGCCATGTTGGGGGGAGATCCCCCGATATTCACCATTTACAGGTGCCTTCTTGTGTTTGTCGTTCTGTGCCCTTGTTTAGTGTTTTGTTTGTCAGTGTTTGATGTAACCCTTCCTCTGCCTCTGCTTTCTCTATCTTCTCCCCCTCTCCTCTGGAAATACCAGAACTGGTTGTGTTTTTCTAAAAATAGTGACAGATGTGGTCTATCAGGCATGCATATTGTACTATATTGATTGTCGTATCTATGTACCGCCCTGTTTACCTTGAAATAAAGTCTTTAAAAAAATAAAGAATATTGAAATGAATTGACAAAAATTTCTACTTAAATTTCTATAGCGTGCAATTAGCAGCAAAATAAGTACTGTAGCACACGAAGGGCTATGAAAACGTTAATGTCAGGATAAGTGACTTTAACGCTTACCCCCCGATTACCTTCCTAACGCTAATCAAGGTAAAAATCAGTGCATCGGTGATTGCGCTACCTTGCGCGAGCTTACTGTACTTTGCGCTCCCCATATTAAGTATAGGATGTGCAATCAGTAATCAGCATTAGGAAAAGTAAGGTATTACAAAGTCCTAGCGCTAATTACTGCACCAAGGGGCAAAACATATTTTTACCGTTATCATTTAGCACCAGCTTTTAGGTTGCGCTTTTGCAGAATCATTTACCACCCACTAAATCCCCCAATAAATCCGATACTCCTCCCATGGCGAGAACAGCGGCCCGATCTACCACTTCTTGGCACCGGGAGCAGAGTGAGACTGTAGACAGATAGTCCCCCTCTCCGCGATCAATCCATGATGCTGTGCGATCTTGCGAGAGCGGGATAATGCAGGGTTCGAGGCACGGCAGTGCAACCCTCCATGAATCCTATGGACTACAGGAGGCGATACTCATGGCGGCCCAGAACTGCTACTGTGAGTATCACCGAGGTGCTGAAGTAGCACCTGCTACATAAGCTAACGGTAAAATGGGGACGCTACGGGGAAACCTGCAGGCGCGTGTTCTCCCTGTTATCATCCACATTTTAGCATTAGGAATGTAATCTAGCCCTAAATGTTAATTGTTCTAATTTTCTCTAATTATTGTATTGGTTTGTCTGCTTTCATTTTATTCATGATTTAAACTATTATTTATTTTTTTAAAAACCCTGCATTAGTGACCATGTGCATCACAAACATGGTGAAATTCCAACTGTTAATAAACTTTGATGCGTAAACATGAAAAGGAACAATGTAGTAATTTTCACCCTTATCTCGTTATAGTCAAGGTTTTGTCTTTGACTATATGGCCATAAGAATATATTAAACACTCTACATTCAAGCACTTTTTGTTTAAAACTAACAGGGTTATTCAAAAAAGAGCCGAACTGGCTCTGAAATTGCACCGAACAAATAACCATTTGGCTATTCAAAAAGGAGGCGGTTTGCCAAATTTTGCCGAAATACAGTGCCTTTTTGTCGGCAGTGAAATCCCCCATACAGGAAGCAATGGTTAATCTATTCAGAGACACCGAACAGCAGTGAAAAGTTAGTTAAATGCCCTGATTTTCGTTGGTTTCATTCAGCAGATTTAATCAGGCAAATTCCACAGGTTTCGATGTTAAAAATATTCCCGTTTTTTAATTAAATATTTATTAAACCCTTGAGACATTTTGCTGCAGATTAAAAAGAATTTTTATTTAATTGTTTCTTAGTATTTTAACCCTTTCGCTGCTGAGCCATTTCACGCCTGTGTGCTGAGCTCATTTTTACCGGTTTCGCTCATAGAAACATAGAAAATGTCGGCAGATAAGAACCTTTCGGCCCATCTAGTCTGCCCAATTACATGGATACTTTACCTGGATTTATCTTTTGTTTAGGATAGCCTTATGCCTATCATCATGATTAACCGCGTTTTGAAGCCATATTTTATTATATGACCCAGACATATTCTATATCGTTCTTTACGGCAGACTCGGCAGATTCATAATATATCATTATATGTATACGTCATGTCCTGTCTGAATATTATAACAAAAAATGCAATAAAATTAAAATTTTGAATCATTTACAACGTAAAGTGTTTTTTTTAACATGCGAGCGTTTGCGGTTATATTTTCTATGAGTTGTGCTTGTTAAAAAAATTAGAAATGGGGACTCGTTACATTTTTTTTGGGGGAAAATTACGTGATTTTTAACAAACGCACCGCATCCAAAAATTTGTAGTGCAGCATCATATATATTTCATATTCATTGCTCATAACTATACATACACATTACGGTGTGATCTGATATGAACAGATGGTTTTGATTAGTCTCGCAGCTTTTTGTATGAGATGAACAGTATCAGTTAGTGGAGTCTTGTTCACATACTATTGATGATTTCAGCATAAAAGTCAAAATAAACTGGGGACAGTCTTTCTTTAGTGTACATTCTTTTATATACTGCCTAGCTGAACATCACCCCCTCTCTATCTTTATGTACATCATTATTAAGCTGAACAGAAGTATATATTTTTAAGTTATTTTTGTATCAAGGAATCCACCTTATTTTTTTACCAAAGAAGTCAACATTTGTGTTATTTTTGGCGACACAGTAGTAACAATTTTCTACAGTGCATATATATTGTTATAGCAATTTTTCATTAATTTAATGTTTTTACCATTTTTTTAAAGATTGTTATACTTGTATTCTTCATCTTGCACTTATCACATTTAGGGCTCCTGGCTCCTTCGGTACCCGGGGGCCGGCAGCGTCTCCCTTGCTGGATGCTTGCCGGCAGCTGGTTTATATTGGCGGACCTTGCAGGCTCCAGAGAATGATGCGTCGGCCGGCAGGGGGTGTGGTGTTATGACGCAGGCCAATGAGAAGTGGCAATCCCCTTATTACCGGTGCTCTGTGATAATCTGAATTAAATTGAGACAAATGGAAACAATGACAATCACCTTCCCAGTAATGCTTGTTCTGCTTGCATAGCTGGCTGTCAACTGATTGTTTGACCATAGCAGAAGAGGCCATCCACCATGACATCTGAAAAGAAAGTGAATGTGGCCGCAGGCGTTTGGGAAACCTCACCTGAATTTACACTGAATATGCAACTTTCCAAAGGTTTCTCCCCATTGAAGCAGTTCTACCCTTAAAAAACTTTATTGGAAAGATAAGACATCTCTCCTTCTAGAGTTTGACTTATAGGAAATCCTCAAAGTAGAAGCGTTTCTCATCAGTTTCAGTTCTTTTTATACACTGTATTATAGAGAGACGTTGTGTAGTTCTTAAAGCATGGAAATCCTTCTTCAGAGCTGAAGTCATTAGAACGTCTTTGTCATAGCAATGACCGCATATGTCTTGTGGTAACAGCACATTATCAGCTGTTCAGTTACAATTAGTGCCTTTCATAACTGTTGTTATCTAAAACATCTTCAGTTTCCTCAAAAATTAACTTGAAAAATAAATTGAAAACATATAAAACACTTTACTTCAATGTGGTACAGAAAAGAAGGGTTAGTTTAGCTCTTTTATTCATACCCGTCCTTTGTCAATATTCTTAATGAGTATGACATGGATTAATTACATTTTCAACATTGACATGTGTAGCACGTTGGTGCAACCTAAATGTTTAGGCAGCATTGCCTATCTCTGTTCCTGTGGGTCTGCGAGTTGGGTCACAACGTATCCATGAGAACATTATGCTTTATACATTTGAGATCTACTTGAAATTTATGCACCTGAACATAAAATGACAAATTAATCAATGACATGGCTATTAGAGATGTGCATTCGTTTCGGAAAAATTCGGAATTTGGAATGAAATTCGATAATTCGTATTCAGAAGTACTTCCGAATGACGAATTGATACGAATACGAATTTGAAACAAAACAAAATGGTATATAATGAATTTATTTCGTTTTACACTCTGTCATCATCATATAAGAAAAATTTGAATAATTCATATCAACTATCGAATTGATCTTAACTTAAAATACAAGTAATAGTCAGCAAAGGACTTTATGAAACCAATTAAATTTGTTTCACTGAAACTAAACTAAACAAAATACAAAACGAAATTAGCTACAAAATTCCAAAAACTAAATTATTTAAAAACGTAACGAAACGAAACTAAGCGAAACAAATTTTTCAGTCATGCACATCCCTAATGGCTATCTAAATGCTTTGTTTTCTTTTTATTGCTTGTTAAACCTCCCTGACGTTGTTCCCGAGTGTGGCTCGGTGTTAACTTTCATTGCCGAAAGAGGTAACAACCAAGCCACACTCGGGCTGGATACATACCTATCCCAGCGCTGCCTCGCTGACCTCTATGATCGCATTCTCCTCCGGCGATCGCGGCGTTCTGCTTCCTGGTTCTCTTCTCGTGAGAAGGGATCCAGGAAGTAGGATGTTGCAATCGCCGGAGGAGATTGCGGGGGAGAACGAGGGAGCGCAGGGACAGGTATGTATTCAGCCCGAGTGTGGCTAGGAGTTACCGCTTTCAGCAATGCATTTAACCCCGAGCCACACTCTAATACCGCTAGGGGGCCAAATAAATTGTTCCGATTCTGACATATGAAATGTGTCAAAATCGGAACACTAGGGAGGTTAACTATTACCCATTACTGAAAATCATCCTGTAGCATGTTATTCTACTTTTATTTACTAAAAATTTTCAGTTTGAACACAGTCTTGCTTATAATCAAGTACTTTGTACTGTATTATGTTGTGTAAACACTAACTGCTTTGCGGTGCTTTGTAGCTGAGATATATAGGTGTTTCTGGTTCAGTTAAGAATGTTCTCATTAGAAAATGCCCCTCAGCACACAGTGTTCTGCTACTGTTTCAGAACATTACATTCAGGGGGCTATGTTAAATGTCTAATAGCATCATATGTTACACATTTATACATTAGTGCTGACTAATGCAACGCATTCATTTTTGTTCTGTGTGTCAGTAGAAAACTCACCGTTGTGTAATTTTAAAAACATCTTGACATGATATGGCTCAGTAACCGCAACACACATTGAATGTAATGTGGCTATGCATCACTTGCAATGCTGTGCAGTCCCAAATCAACTGTAAATTAGGGTTTTTTGTGCTGAAAGTAAAAAGTATTTTATTGTCACACACATATAGCTCAACTTAGTTTCCCAGCCAAATTGTGGCAGTTGCACAAAGACTTTAGTAAAAATGTTTATTTGCGCAGATTCAGGAGCCAAGGATGTTGATGATGATGTTAAATATATATATATTATAAAAATTATAGTATTATTTGAAACATGGGATGTGTAGATAACTATAAAATATAAGGTAGAACAGAAATTGTGTATGGCGATTGCAATTCTGAGATAATTAAATGACTAAAACAATTTACATTTACTGTTTTATTTCTTCTTGTATTTGTTTATCCTTCACAGAAATATTGCTAGAATGTCATGTTCTATACTCCTGATGGTGTTCCTCATTTTGCACAATGTCTGCATTATCATATCACCACTAGGAATGAGCCAAACACCCCCGAGTTCGGTTTGCATTCGAACTCAAACTTTCCAAATGTTCGAACTCGAACACAAACTCAATACAAGTCAATGGGGCTGAAAATTCGATTTTTAAAGTGCCCTCCAAGAGGGCATATATGCTAGATATTTGCCATAAAAGGTGTATGGGGGTCCGGGTAGTGCCCTGGGGGACAGGAAACAAGGACAAAAAGTAAAAAAAAAAAACGTTTTTAAAGGGACAGTGAGTTTTTCCATGAAATAAGGGTTAAAAATAAAAACCAAAAATTCCTTCAAATATCGTGCCTAGGAGGTCCCCATAATCTGCCCGTGAAGTGGCGGATTTCTAGGATGTATAGAAACATTTAAAAACAAAAAAATGACATTTAAAATGACGGTAAATGCTTTTCCTTTAATCTATTCATAAACAACTGCTTGTGGCGGCAGCCTGTATGAGAAGACATTTTAGGACACGCAGAACAAGTTTAGTGATTTTTTTTGGGCTAAATTATTGTGAAATTTATGCAGGCTTTGGATGAAAGTAACAATAGGTGCTTTAAGGCTGGGGTCAGACTAGCGCACTTTTAACGTGCGTTTAGGCGCACTTAATCACGGCCACACTAGCAGCAAATGACGCGCAATGACGGCCAATATACGAAGTACAGCCGCACAAAAGTCCGGCCGCGCAACGCAAGTGGAAAACGAACGCATTTTTTCAAGAACGCTGAACCGCTAGTACTGACGTACAGAGTGCGCTGTGTCCGCATAGCGGCGTGTGTGCGTGATTAGGAGACGTCAGACGCTGCTCATGTCCGGCCAACATAACGTCCAGACGCCCAAAGTTTCCTGGTTTGGATGCATAAAAAATCACGCACAAAAATGTGCATCGTATGAACTTTATCGCGTCTTCCGTGAAAAAAACACCTCAATGCGTTCGGACGCACTTTTTGACGTTCGCTGCGAAAAATGCGTTTGTTTGACCCTAGCCTAAAATTGGGCCTTTAGCGTCGGCAACAGTGCCGTCACACAGTAACCCCTATGAGGATATGAATCTGATACAGGCGTCAGTGGCATTGCACCCAAATACTGTGCCTTTGGTGCCAGGCCAGCAAGTGCCATCATACAGTAACCCCTCTGTGGTATTGTGGAAGAGTGCAGGGGTGGACCATGCGGTCAGGGCCAGTGCTAGACTATTTTGCACCCTAGGTGTCAAGAATCAAGCCTGTGCCCGCACCTAATCCCTGGCAAACCCTTATTCACCTGCCTATGTTTGTATGCAGGTTACATATTCCCCTATATGGCTGTTAAGCTTCTGTTGTGGTACCTACAGGTGTATGCTATTTCACCTAAATGAAGCCTGCTTAAAAGAAGGATCCACCCTTCCATCAGGGCTTCAACATAAACGTTCCTGGAAGTGCAGACAACCAGACCTGTCCCTGAAGCTCCCTACCATTGTACCTGAATCCCTCCAGTGATGCTCCCAAGTGGAACCCTGCTCCCAAGGAGAATCTCCCTATCAAGGTACCCCGCTCTCAAGAATCCTTGTTTTCGAGAATACCCCGCTTTCAAGAATCCTCGTTCTTCAAGCTGAAACCTGCATACAGTCTGTTGCCTGCCTGCTAGTGCTCCTATCATTTACTATTTGTTTTGTTTATTATTTAATAAACCTTCAGTACCCAGCAACCTGTGTGACTCCTACGATCACTGCATCATGGGCTTACTTCACCCACCGCCGCACTCCCAGCCTTACAGAATGTTGAAGCCTTCATACAGTGAGTCCGCGGTGATCCAAATCGTTCTGGAGTACCTCAGAAAAGCAATTCAAGACTTTCTGCAACATTTGGACTCCGTATTTACAAGTATGCAGCAGGGTTTAAGTGGCACCTCTACTAAGGTGTGCACTCCAGCTCCAAAGAAAGTGGGCAGAGGACCCCTAACATCTGAAGAAATCGCTAGGAGAAGGTCCCGGAAGCTCTGCTTCTACTGCGGGGAACCATCCCATTCCATCTCGGAATGTTTAGTGCGGCCCCCCAAGCTGCCCCGCACTTTCCCTGGAGTTGCAAACGAAATCCTGCAATCCCCAGTGCTACCTGGTTCCACTCCCAAGTCTGCACCTGTTAATCCAAAAAATACTTTTTCTATCAAGGCCAGAGAACCCTTTTCAACTCCGTCTGTGTTCCCAATGCCTAGTAAAGCACTGCCCACTAAGTTCAAGAAGGCAGTGCCTGTCAAATCTGCTCCCACCAGACCAAAAAGGGAAACTGTTTCTACCAAGTCCTTGTCCAAAAAATCCACCACTGCTAAAACAAGGACTGTGTATAAAAAGTCACCGGAAACCTATCCTGAGGTCACAGACCTTGAAGACCCCAATCGTGCTGAAACCATGGAGTTAGAGTCCACCCTACCTCCAGAATATGAACCTGAAATCCCCATGGAGATAGCTGCTGCCTCCCCTTCTCAGAAGACACCCACCACTCTCAACCAGCATTCCAGGTACCTTGGCATCGCTGTCTGCGCCCCGGCAACCGTCTTCGAGTCATCGGTGAAACCAGAACCCGAGATCTGGAAGCCAACTCCTGTCTCCTTGAGCTCGAAGAATCACTGTTGCTGCAGAGTCCAGCTGCCTCCATACCATGGAGGGCTTTGGGATTCAAAAAGGTTGAGACTCCCATTCCTCACAGCCGCAAGTCCGGGCTGGTTTCTGGACAACCATGCCAAGGAACTGCACATATTCGGCCCCACTGTCTCTACCCCTGAAGGCACCATCACTATGGAACCCTTGCCCCCTGGGTTCACATATGGTTCCAATGGGACTGTGGTCAGATGCGCAGACCTGCAGGTGTTTCAGAATCCCAAAAGCGCTTGGAGATCACTCCACAATAATAGAGTTCTGCCCAAATATGTCTCCAGTCCACAGTGCAGGAAAACCGCCTACATAGGCACCATCATATGCACCTCACCCTCTGTTCACGGGTTGCCTAAAAAACCTAAGCCAGCTTCTCGGCCTTGCCTGAACCCCATGGTCAAGCTTCACCAGGCCTCAGGCTTTCCAGTTGTCGCTGCCCTGCATCCCGCAGGCTCTCCAGTTGTCGCTGCCCTGCATCCCGCAGGCTCTCCAGTTGCCGCTGCCCTGCATCCCACAGGCTCTCCAGTTGTCACTGCCCTGCATCCCGTGCCGTACCGAGGTCGCCCAAGAGCCTTGCTGTACCGAGATCCAAGCCCCACAGCCGTGCTGTACCGAGATCCAAGCCCCACAAGAGCAGTGCTGTACCGAGATCCAAGCCCAGACTGCTGCCACCAAAACAGCATTTGTGGACACTGATACCGCTGCAACTACCCTGCCAACTACTGGTAAAGCCAATCCATCTAATGAAGTCCTGGTACTTGTCTCTGCCATGGCAGCCCAGGTGAATACGCTTACCCATACCATACAGGACATTCAGCTGAACCACAATTTCCTGCAGTCTCAGGTACAGGTTGCATTAGCCCGTGGACATATTTCTGCTCCCGATCTGGTTGCCACCAGCAACCCCATATATCTAGACGACTTCGAACCCACTGTGCTCGATAGCACCTCAGATATGGATCCCACGATACCCTACAGTGTGCAAGGTATCTTGATACGCCGAGCAGACCTTGAAAACCCAAAACCTCATCCTTGGAGGTGACGGGTCATGGCCCCCACCGGTGGCGGTGCAGGAAAAAATAAGTGGCCCCCTTTCTGTACATCTGATTGTTCGCGCCCAGAAGGCGCTCCTTGGGTTGGGGTACTGTCAAGAATCAAGCCTGTGACCGCACCTAATCCCTGGCAAACCCTTATTCACCTGCCTATCTGGCTGTTAAGCTTCTGTTGTGGTACCTACCGGTGTATGCTATTTCACCTAAATGAAGCCTGCTTAAAAGAGGGATCCACCCTTCCATCAGGGCTTCAACATCAACGTTCCTGGAAGTGCAGACAACCAGACCTGTCCCTGAAGCTCCCTACCATTGTACCTGAATCCCTCCAGTGATACTCCTAAGTGGAACCCTGCTCCCAAGGAGAATCTCCCTATCAAGGTACCCCGCTCTCAAGAATCCTTGTTTTAGAGAATACCCGCTCTCAAGAATCCTCGTTCTTCAAGCTGAAACCTGCATACAGTCTGTTGCCTGCCTGCTAGTGCTCCTATTTGTTTTATTATTTAATAAACCTTCAGTACCCAGCAACCTGTGTGACTCCTACAATCACTGCATCATGGGCTTACTTCACCCACCGCCGCACTCCCAGCCTGACACTAGGCAAGACCAGCTACTTGCACCCCCCCCAGAAAAAGAAAAAAAAAGACACATGAAACTGATAAATTTCTTTTTATTTAAGAATAAAGTTTGAAAAGCACCAATAGTAAAGGTAAAATAAATATGAATAAACTGTATTAAACCATTTTAAATTAACGAAAAAAAATAAGAGTTGTCACGTAAGTTTCAATTTCAGACACATCAAAATTTCACTTTGCGTGCCTTATCCTTTGCAAGTTTTCATCATGTATGTGTGTATATATATATATATATATATATATATTGCCAAGGCCAGCTCACATCATGCGTATATATATTGCCCAGGCCAGCTCACATCATGTGTATATATATTGCCCAGGCCAGCCCACATCATGCGTATATATATTGCCCAGGCCAATCCCCTGGTGGAGATAGGGGGTTCATTTGAACCCCAAAATCTCCAGGCAGCTAGGGGGTCATGGAGGGTGTCAGTCGAAAGGCCTGAGCATGGCCTTTCGAATGATACCCAACATGACCAGGTATAAAGTTAAAAAAAATAAAAACCTGTATTTTTTTTGTGTTATTTTTATTAATGCAGCAATATTGTTCACATTTCAATTATAATGTGACCGATAATGCACTAATGATTTTTTTCTATGTGGTGCGTTTGCTATAAATCACGTAATTCCCCCCACAAAATGTAGCAAGTCCCCATTTCTAATTTTTGTACAAGCGCACCCCATACAAAACATAACCCCAAACGCTCATGTGCTAAAATGTGGGGAAAAAAAACACTTTACACACTGCAGATGATTAAAAATTCTATTTTTATTGCATTTTTTTTGTCATAATATACAGGCAGGACATGACGGATACATATAAAAATGATATATTATGAATCTGCGGAGTCTGCCGGAAAGAACGATATCTAATATGTCTGGGTCATTTTATAAAATGTGGCTTCAAATCGTGTTTAAACATGATGAGCGAAAGCGGTAAAAATGAGCTGGGCACACAGCGGTGAAATGCAGCATATTAGAAGAAGATTTAGGAGAGAAATTAACACTTCTCAGAAGCACAGGTGTTGTTTGACACATCAGGAGACACACCACACCCTCATTGTACATACAATGTATCAAATTCATTAGACCAGACTAAAAACACCTGTTTTCGCCGTTTGAAAATACAGGTCATTTAGAGGTGAGAATCTTTGCACTTAGACATTATTTTTTAATTCAGTATCTAATAAACTGTTGCTTATAATATTCTGCAGTAAAGAGTCTCTTTATTTCTAGATTTTTTTTAGTATTTTTTTAAGCATTTTTTATACTGTTTTCAAAAAAAAATATTTTTGCGAACTCGAACCGAACACGCCCAAAAAGTTCAAAGTTCGAATCGAACTCCGAACTGATCGAACCGAACAGCTCATCCCTAATCACCACACAGGCAGAAATGACCTTTGTATTGAATACAGTGAATGTGATAAAAATAATAAAATGGTGACATCTCCTGTTTATGGGGATTTGTAGTGATCATAATGAGATTATTAGCAACGCAGCTTCCAAAATATATCAATAGAATATAAAAATATTATCTGTATGTGCTACATAATGCCTGTGTATGGAAATTGCAGTAACACCTTGTATCTGTACTGTATAGGGAGTTTCAAAAGTTATAACACTCTGTATCTTATCCCTGTACAGTAGTGAAAGACCACGGATCTCTCCCTGTATTCTGCCCTTTCCCTGGCTGCTGTAATGCAGCAGCAACGTTTGCTGAACGTTTAGTTAAGTGAGGGTGTGGCTACTCCTTTTTGCTGCTTTACAGTAATACAGGGTGACATGACACTCGCATTAGATTTTCTTTTTCCAATGGGGGACACTAACCTTGCACTAAAAATGTATGCAGAAGGGTATTATATGCTAATTATGACCTTTTGATGTATTACAATGCAAGATCAAGTTTAAACCTATTGGTAGTGAAAAGATTACCAATCTGAATATTACCAATATGAAAGATAATTCTATAAGGAATTCTATTAAGCATCCTGACACAGTTACCTACGTTAATACCAGCACACTTAACATATTAGCCACTAGTATGGCGCCCTGATCCTTCATTAGTTTTTCTTCTATCACTTGGGCATCCTTCCTGCATCTCCAGAATGCTGAATATGGAAAAGGGCATTTAGGTTCTTATGCAAAATGATTCTACTCTAAAAAGCAATGTTTATCAGCAAGTATATTAATTTATTTTGTTCTCATTATTGATTTTCTGTTTGTTTATATGTGGTAAGAATAGATAAAATTGTACGTGTAATTATTCTAAATGGAAACCAGCCACTCCACAATCCAGCAACCCCCATCAGTAAGAACCCATATTCAGATATGTTCAAATTCATCCACTGCACATAGTAACTGCAATCCCCATCAGCCCAAAGAACAAATCTCCAGTATGTTCAAATCCCGCCACATCATAAATTAATACTGCTATTCAAGCTGTCCCTGATTTACATTTATGCTGTCAGCCGTCAGGTGTTTTCACCACTCCATGGGCCCTATTACATTCTTAACGCAAAAACGCACGCTAAACGCGTGTTTTTTTGCGCGAAGCGCTTAACCGTTAACTCACGAAAATCAGGGAAATTGCGCTCGTAAAATCGACACGCAAAAGTGCGCGCAGAAATCAGTGAGCGCAATGTAATTTTTAACGCGAGTCTGTCATTTTTGTGCGGACTGCACACAACATTCGTACGTTTTGACGCGAATCCGTCATTTTTGTGCGGACTGCGCACAACATTCATACGTTTTGACGGAAGACAAGGTAGTGGCCGTCCTTTTTGACAAATCTAGTAAAAAAAAGTGCGCATCAACGTTCTCCGTTGTGAATCCGCAGTTTGGTACGATCAGGTTGTTACAATTTGCCGTTACCACCACCTTTTCAAGGACGTTAAAATTATATGCGCAAATGCTGTGCGTTAAATTTTGCGCTAAGATTGTAATACCATGCGCGCACCAGCGCACAAACGCATGTGCGCTCCCAATGTTAAGTATAGGATGCGTGCAGTACATTACGCTCACGCAGGGTTCGCGCAGGTTCACCCGCGTTAGGCGTTAACGTGCATTTTTTGCACGGACATTGCAATACGACGTTCTGCTCAAAGGGTTTTGCCCCTCGCGTTAATGTGTTTTTGCGTACGCGTTAACGTTTTCACGAAGAAAGCAACCCCCTGGAACATTCTGGAAGGGGGGCATGACTGCTGGCCTGGGATGGTCAATCAAGGTGTGTGCAGGGTCATTGGTCAGGATAAATTATGTTAATGAGGTGGAGTCCTCTATATACACAGGTGTGTGTGATTACCTGTTCCATGTGCTGGTGATTAGAAGAGACTGCATGTTCCCGCCCGCCCTCCCTCCCTGTTGAGGGTGGTTTTCTTTTTGTTTGTTTGTGTCACAGCTTGGCGGTATCCCTGGCCAGCGAAGAAGTGTATTGGATAAGCCGCCGAGTAAGGTGGGCTCTGGGAGAGACGTGCTCTGTTCCTGGTAAGTCAGGCTGAGCAACGAGCTCTGGGTTAAGGTATAACTGCCTGCCACAGGTTCGGTTGCTGTAGGGTCAGATCTAATTGTGTGGTGTTGGATTATATATAAGAAATTTTGTATAAATTAAATAAAGCTGTGGCCTATGCCCTTTTCCAAATATACCGTGGTCTTTGTGTTTATTTCAGGGCATAGGCATAGAGGATCCAGGTATAAGCAGTCATGTAATAGGACCCCATATATATACCTTTTTGAACTCCTGCAGAGCTTATACAGGCTTTGTAGCTTTCTCATTGTCTCTCTAGCCATCAGTTTCACACTCCCTCTACTCTCTTTCATCCTGTGACCCTCTATGACATTTAGAATATATGCTTACAGGCTGTCTAGAAAATCATTTGTGTAAGTGCTAGATCGTTCCAACGGCAGGGCTCTCTCTGTAAGTATCGTTATATATTTGCTTTGTATCTCGTGTGCTGTGAAATACAATATATTGGTGCTATATAAATACAAGTATGAAACTGCATTTACAAGATGGATCGTCTGTGTCCTTTTATGTTCTATGTGGTTCATACGTATTTTTTTTTACCTAATCATTAATTACAGAATATGCAGTATGGTCCAGCTCCAGCAGCACTCCTATTTATATAACAGAATATGGAGTTTCTTTGTAATTCCTCAGCAGGTACCTATTGATTGTCATGAGTTTGTGCTGCTCAGTCCCAACAGCAAGCTTGTTTTTAGCAATGTGTGAAAGCCTGAGCTGTAATAGACCATGATCCCATCGTGAGGATCAGTAAGGGGCCCCATCATTTCTGATGGCTGCCCTGAACGTTGCTGCAAGTCCGACAGACTTCGATAATGCAGATAGAGAAATTCATTGAGTGGTAGCCGATGATTTATCAGTTTAAACTTCGACCTGCCGTTCTTTGACTTTCACCCCTGAATTGTCGAAGTTCACCACGTTTGCAACAATGCAATTTTAAATAAGGCAATTAGCAGCTAACCCCCAAACATAGATCTACTCTCAAAAAAGACGCAGAACAAAGGGTCAATCCAGAAGGCAGGGGTTATATGATTTTAAACCCTACACTACTAAAATTGACTGTACGTGATCTGCAAGCACCTCCTTGTGCTCCAATATTGAGTATTATTGACATGGTGTTTCACAGGTGCAAATGCCACAGATTTTTGTTTATCTCAAATTAAATTTGTTTGCATTTAGGCTCCAGAACATGCTCTTAAAGTTTTTTTTGCACCGGGGGCGTGACAATCAAGGTGCTAACACTTTTTAACGCCAGCTGGGACTATGTCTGAATGACATCTCCCCAGCTGGTTCTGCACATAGCCCAGAACTGCAGTAACTCATTTTGGCCAGCAGATGGTGACCTCTACCTGTCAAATAGGTTATTACAGTAAGGAATGCACTGGAAATATTCCCAAATATTTCTTACTATATAATTAATTTAAAACGTTTTTTTTTCAAAAAGCCACTGGTTCCTTCCAATGTTTTTTTGGGAAAATCCCTTGGTAGTGAAGGGGTTAAACATACACATACCCATTTTACTTTCTTGAGAAATCCCCATGAATCATAAGTATTTAATAGAATTATAAACCAGATGCTTTTTCTGGAATAAGAACTTGATATTTTGCATTATCTCTTTAATATTCACTACCGTGACTTTGTTACCCAGATGTTTTATTAATACTTGAGGCTTAGAATCCTTAGATGTGTTTATCGACGGACCCGGGATGGAACAATGTAAGCAAATTAAAGGTCAGGACGAAATGGACGTATACACATTTTATAGAAGATTAGCATTTGGAGGTGATAAAACGAAGGCAGCATTGTAAAGGACTGCTGAGAGTGTGAGAAACCATTTCTTTTGTTATTACATAAACCTGCAGAATCTTTAGAGATAACCTCTTAAGGCAGCATCCAAATTGCTGACACATGGGACATGCCTTTCATATTTTCTCTGTATATGTGTTATTTTTTTGATACATTTATTTTATTGAGTTTTCAAAAGAATTCCTAATACAATAATGGGTGCAAATGGAAAGGTAAAAATAAGTTGTATAAAGCACAATATGTTCTTATAAAAATATAAAGCTAATAATGGATATTTTATTGCATATGCCAATAGCAAAACAACATTTTTCTTTAGCTTTAGCTTCCTGCATAAAGAACGCTAGAAAGAACTTCTTTGATGTTTCCGTTGTAAATGTGTGTGTCTATATAAAATATATATGTGTGTGTATATATATATATATATATATATATTAGTATCTCACAGAAGTGAGAACACCCTCACATTTTTGTAAAGATTGTATTATATCTTTTCATGTGACAAGACTGAAGAATTTACACTTTGCTACAATGTAAAGTAGTGATTGTACAACTTGTATAACAGTATAAATTTGCTGTCCCTCAAAATAACTCAACACACAGCCATTAATGTCCAAACAGCTGCCAACAAAAGGGAGTACACCATTAAGTGAAAATGTCCAAATTGGGCCCAAAGTTCTGTGCGGCCACCATTATTTTCCAGTACTGCCTTAATCCTTTTGGGCATGAAGTTCACCAGAGTGTCACAGGTTTCCTCTGGAGTCCTCTTCCACTCCTCCATAACAACATCACGGAGCTGGTGGATGTTAGAGACCTTGTGTTCCTCCACCTTCCGTTTGAGGTTGCCCCGCAGATGCTCAATAGGGTTTAGGTCTGGAGACATGTTTGTCCAGTCAATCACCTTTACCCTCAGCTTCTTTAGCAAGGCAATGGTCATCTTGGAGGTGTGTTTGGGGTCGTTATCATGTTGGAATACTGCCCTGCAGCTCAGTCTCTGAAGGAAGGGGATCATGCTCTGCTTCAGTATGTCACAGTACATGTTGGCAATCATAGTTCCCTAAATGAACTGTAGCTCCTCAGTGCCGGCAGCATTCATGCTGCCTCAGATCATGACACTCCCACCACCATGCTTGACTGAAGGCAAGACACACTTGTCTTTGTACTGGCCTGTTTGCCGCCACACACACTTGACTCCATCTGAATCAAATAAATTTATCTTGGTCTCATCAGACCACAGAGAATGCTGCCAGTAATCCATATCTTTAGTCTGCTTGTCTTCAGCAAACTGTTTGCAGGTTTTCTTGTGCATCATCTTTAGAAGAGGTTTCCTTCTGGGATGACAGCCATGCAGACCAATTTGGTGCATTGTGCAGTGTATGGTCTGAGCACTGACAGGATGACCCCCCCACCCCTTCAACCTCTGCAGCAATGCTGGCAGCACCCATACGCCTTTTTTCCAAAGACAACTTCTGATTTATGACGCTGAGCACGTGCACTCAACTTCTTTGGTTAACCATGGCGAGGTCTGTTCTGAGTGGAGCTTGTGCTGTTAAACCTCTGTATGGTCTTGGCCACTGTGCTGCAGCTCAGTTTCAGGGTCTTGGCAATCTTCTTATAGCCTCGGCCGTCTTTATGTAGAGCAACAATCCTTTTTTCAGATCCTCAGAGTTCCTTGCCATGAGGTGCCATTTTGAACTTCCAATGACCAGTATGAGAGTGTGAGCGATAACACCAAATTTAACACACCTGCTCCCCATTCACACCTAAGACCTTGTAACACTAACGAGTCACATGAAACCGGGGAGGGAAAATGGCTAATTGGGTCCAAATCGGACATTTTCCCTTAGGGGTGTAGTCACTATTGTTGGCAGCGGTTTAGTGGCTGTGTGTTGAGTTATTTTGAGGGTGCAGCAAATTTACACTGTTACACAAGCTGTGCACTCACTACTTTACATTGTATCAAAGTGTCATTTCTTCAGTGTTTCTTCAGTGTTGTCACATGAAAAGATATAATAAAATATTTACAAAAATGTGAGGGCGTACTCACATCTTTGATATACTGTATATATAATATACACACACTACAAACCAAGGAGAGAGAACTCCATTACACCATATCACAGCTCATACGGTATAAAGATTTTCAATGTTTTTTTAAGGATTTTACTATTTCAAAATGTTTCATAGCTTCCACAATCTAACTCAGATAATAAATGATGGGAGTTTAGTTCATGACATCGACAACAGGTCCTTTAAAAAAAACCTTGAAAATCTTTATGAGCTTTGTGATGCTGTAGATTGTGTCAAGGTGGACTCTTCCCTTGATTTGTTCTGTCTATTTTTCTTGCGAGCACCAGCCCGTTATGCGTAGTGAACGTTTTGAGTGCTGCCCCTCTGGTTGCTGTATTGTACAAGAAGAGAGCTGACAACCCTCTAGCAAGCACCCCTCCCTGCCACAGGTGTTCCATTGCAGGTTCTATTTAACCTTGAATTACTGGGAGCCCAGAAAGGATTCTGTCCTCTCTCAAATCAAGTCTGATATATTTTGAGTTTTTTCCATTCCTTATTGGTCCAGTTTCACATGATTCCTATGAAAGGCTTGAGGAACTAGAGGGTAGACAACCTATCACAATTATCTGGAATTGTAAGGTGTGTCTCTGTCTGGTGCTGTGCAGCTTGTGCCTCTCGGCTTTCCTGTAGTGTCCCCATTCCCCTCTAGCTATTTGGAATACTGAAGATTCCAAGATCTGGAAAAAATCCATATCTAGAATTCTCTGGGTCTTGAGTATTTGGGATTTGAGGTGCTCAACCTAATAAGTATCTGTTGTGATTGTTGCCCAGGATTCCAATATATCCATCCTGGAGTAATGCTCAGGCAAGAAAACCCAAATCTCATCTGTACCATCAACCCACCCCAATTCCTTAACTGTGTGCCTCTAACATAAGACGAATACAGTGCACAATATTTGAAAATGTAAAGACTTTGTAGACTGAGACCGCCAGAACATAAAGCTTTGTCTCCGTGTAATTCTTCTAATTACATTATTAGGAATGCCTTAAATGAATGGACCATAATTAGAAACCAGATGAAACCTACATAAAATTACCCTAATGTTTACACAGTCATCACAATTGAGCACAATTTAAGCAACGGAAATTTATGAAAGCCAATCGTTGTACTAAGTGGAGGATTAAAATATTTTCTCAGTTCTTTTTTCTTGTCTCTCTCTGATCTATTGTGTTCCCCTTCCCTCTCTGTTTCCTGTATGTCTTGTTCGTGGTCTGATACCTCCATTTTCCTCTATACGCTCCTATCTGTCTGGTCCATCTGTTTATAGCAGCGCGGCATTTGCTGTGTCACTAAAATAGGGTTTATATTTTGTCTGAGAATGATACCATTAATTTCTGCTGATGTTACCGAGTTGTATGCAGGGCCAGTGCTAGACTATTTTGCCCCTTAGGCAAGACAAGCCACTTGCACCCCCCAGAACAAAATTGTCAGTTGTTGAAATGTGGGGGGAACACAGACACTGTGTGCGCGGGGGGTGACACACACACACACTGTGAGGGACGACGACACACACACACTGTGCACAGGGGCCACACATTGTCGCTCAGTGCACATCTTGCCCCTCCACTGGTCAGGCACAGGATCAATCTGTTCCTCTTTCTTCTTTCCTCTGCCTCTTTCTTTCTTTCTTTCTTTCGCCTTTTCTTTCATCTGCCTCTTTCTTTTCTCTGCCTTTTTTATTTCTTTCATTTGCCTGTTTTTCATTCTTTCTTTCTTTCATCTGCCTCTTTTTTATCTTTCATCTGTGTCTCTTTCTTCTGTGCCTCTTTTTTCTTTCTCTCTTTTGTGACTTTCTTTCTTTCTTGTCTTTCTTTTTTCTTTCTTTCTTCTGTGCCTTTCTTTCTTCTGCCTCTTATGGCACCTGCACGTCATCTGATGGCCCCTGTGCGTCACCATAAGATACCCACTTTCTGCACCGCTACCGGGGGTCCGTTTTGCGAGCTGCCACTGCCAGCTACACAAGCAAACAAGGAGGAAGGGGTACAATAACGGAACCTGAGTTGGGGCCAGCTGTGCCCCTAGGTGGCATTGCGCCCTAGACGGTTGCCTAGGTAGCCTAATGGAAGCACTGGCCTGGTTGTATGCATTGTATTCTTTGCACCTCTGAAAATAAAGATGTTAAAAAAATATATTTTCTTTGTCCATTGGGATTACATATTATGGATTGAACTGAGTTATTTCACCCGAACAATAGCTTTCCAAACAGTTTGCATTATGAGTGTGTAACCTGGGGAAGAGATTTTCTGAGATTTATAGCCAGGAAATCATATTTTGGGGGCACTGTGTTAAGTAGTTAATTAAATTAAAAATAACAAACCTGCTGGAGGAAAGAGCCCTGATTAGCCAATATTGGTTTCATCTATACAGTTCTTTTATTCTTCATCTAGATTTCTACCAAACTGATCATTAACTAAATGTTATTGTTTAGCTGCAACAGATATTAGACATCAATGGTTATGTATAGAAATTTCCAAATGTAAACCAACGTCCCGATCAAGGTGTATGGCCTTATTCCAACCGAGCCACTAAAAGAAGTTTCCAAAATGAAAAAGTCCACATACTGTTGTTTTGCTATAAACCAACGTCCCGATCAAGGTGTAGGAACCTATTACAACCCAGCTGCAAATAGAGGCAGGCAAATGAATAAATTACGTGCAAGCCGTTATCAATTTTTGGCTTGTTATTCCAATTGAGCTGCTGTATTAACATCTTGGGTCAGAATATATGAGAGCCATTTGTAGATGGCTCCTTGGAGTCAAGCATTACCCTGCACTTGGACTGGGTAAGGTCAATGGAAATTGCTTCCAGTGTTTTGCTGCATATGGCCAGATGAGGTGATGGATCGCTCTACACTCTGCACCATGGGATCAGAGGTAAGTGATTTTTACAGCAATTCAAAAGTCAGTGCCAACTGATTTTACAAAGGTATATCACTTAACATAAGGGTTTGAGAGACAGTTTTCATTTCTGAATACCATCTCAAAATGAGAATAACAACCTACATTGTAATAGCTAATTTTTCATTGGTTAGCCACAAATTAATGGTTCCCTTTCAAAGTATGCAAAATACTGGAGCAGTTTGTTTCAGTAAGGGGCCTCAACTTATGTGCCGAAAGCAAAGCTTGTGGTTTGGTTGCGATAGTGGCTGGAACAACTAAGCTTCAATTTTCTTCTCGGGATTGGCAAAGTTTATCATCGTTGCGACAACGGTAAATTACAGTGGTTAGAGGGAAACTCAATATGTGCAGTTCTGTTGGATAGAATGCATTTTCAAGTCATACATACACTGTAAATAAATCCAATCCAGCATTAAGAGAAGTAAACATTGAAAATAAGAGCACAATTAGAAAGGAACCTATTGACGTTGAAGGTATTACTGGCATAATATCATAAAGCTGTAACCTCACAAGTTCTCCTATTCATTGAAGTATAATGATGCTTTTCTGTCAACTGGTTCAGGAAGTCTTACAATCTGAAGCATTCCAAACACCGGTCTTCAAAGAGAGACTAAGGTACAAGCATTTGTAGAGATCATTGTCTGGTTGGCCGAAGATGTCTCCGTGAAGTGGTTGTGTTCCAGTTTTAGCACATGCTTTTGTTGATCTCCTTGAATTCTTTTGGTTGAGGTAAGCTTTAAAACTTTTATAAAATCTAAGGTATACTTTTGGAATTATGGACACCTATTGTGTAATTCCCTTTTGTAACATGATATTTTTTTTTTCTTCCTATAAAAGCTCTATCATAGTTATAAATCTTGAACTGACATAACCCAACTGTGCTTTCACGCTTAACAAAACTATATCCTATCACGGATTCATTTTGGGTCTTTTTATCTATAGTATTTTTATAGATCGTTAAATCCATTATGTTCCAAAAACTATTTCTTAACTCCTTCGCTACTAACAACTGACAACTTGATCAACTTGACAAATGGACCATCAAAAGCTCTTGCATGGGCCCAAGATAGACTTAAGTCGATCTGGTCTTGTTGTGCAGTAATGCAAAGGAATTTCATTTAAGGGGTTATTCAGAAAGAGCCGACCTGACCCCAAAATGTCACCGAACAGGGAATTTCCCCGTACGATGACATTTTGGGGCCATTCGGCTATTCAGAGAGCAGGCACTTCCCCAAATTTTGGTGAACTGCCAGCCAGTACGGTGCCTGTTCGACGGCAGTGAAATAGAGAAGCAATGGTTCCCACATGGTGAAGCAGTGGTTAATCTATTCAGAAGAATTCAGAGAACACTGAACAGCAGAGAAAAGTTGCCGAAATGCCCTGCTGTTCAGTGTTTTCATTCGGCAGGTTTATTCAGGCGAATCCAATAGATTTCAATGTTAAAAATATTCCCGTTTTTATTCAATATCTAATAAAATGTTTATTTTTTTAATCTGCAGTAAAAAGCCTCTTTATTTATTGATTTTTTTTTTAGGATCTTTTAGGCATTTTTCGGGATTTGTTTCGGCAAAATGTTTTTCTGTTTTTTTTAAGTGTTTTCTCTTTTTTCTGTAACAGCCCTCTTTATTATCATTCATAGGATCTTATATGCAAATTCCAGGCATTTTCGTTGAGTATTTGTTTTGCAAACAAAGTTTCAATTTTGACACTTTCAATCGTATTTATTTTTTTCTTTTACCCCTTTCATCAGCTTGTCGACTTTTTCCGGCAGCTGGTCTGCGCTGGGATCAGTGGCTCGTCGGCTTTTTCAGATGTGTTTCGCGTGTTTTTTGCGGTGGTTCCTGCAGGTTCTCGGTGGGATTTTGGCAGGTGTGCGGTGGGTTTTCCCTTCACTCCGGGGACCCTGCGGTGAATGCTGAATTCAGTGCAGGGTGGGGAACTTTGATTCCCCGAAGTGCGCTGAAGTGCAGGGAACAAAAACCGGCGACATTTCGGTGTTCTCTGAATAACCCCCTTATTGAAAACAAAACTTGTTTGCGAATGGGTTCCAGGATTTGTCCCTAAGGTGACATGTCTACGGTGCTGAAACCTTAAATGCTGAAAGTGTTTGAACAGCTGGGATTCTGGAGACCCTGCTGATTGTAAATGGAGACCCATCTACCGTAACGTTATTTGGCCAGGAGATGGGATCACGTTTCTGTCAAAATAGTGTATATGGTATGGGTAGGAATTCTACAGCAGATTTATGGTGTATGGTTACTGTAAAATGTTTTTCCATAAAACCACTGGTTCCTGACAGCGATTTTATGGAAAAGCACCTGGTGGTGAAGGAGTTAAGATATTCATATTGTATAAGTGCCTATGTGGGGGACGCGGTTGAGGAGCCACGAGACACACTCTACTGCAGCACCAGTTAAATACATGCTGGGAGATACTGTACATCACTTTGAGAGAGACATGTACTGTATGGAACCAAGACATCTCGTGCTGACTCTGTGCAGCATGTCACAACAAAGTGTCTCTCGCGGTACTGTAGCCCTTAGAGGACCACCGGTATGCAGGATGACCTGTCCGGAGCATCAGGAGGTAAGTGTCACATTTCGGCTTTGCCCCCTGGTAGTGGGAGCAGGGATTCCTCTGTTTAATAGATTTCAGGCTCAGGCTCTGCAGACCATCTCCATTGGGCTGATAGTCTGCGGACACATGACCTGCTCAGCCCTATATATAGGGCCAGCAGTACACTTGATCCTTGGATCAGGATAGGTTTATACCTATCAAGTACCTGCTCCCTGGATTGCTATTCTGTATTTGCTATTTCTGTGTATGACCCTCTGGCCTTGGTTCCTGGATTATTCTCACGTCTGTCCCCTGAAATATATTCTGCTTTAATCGTATATGACCTGGACTGCCTTCTGACTATTCTCACGCTTATCACTTGTGTGTGTATATGTTGTATGCTGGTATCAGAGTGTATGCATATTTTATACCACATTATCTCAGTTTGTAGGTCTGCCCTACAGTTTGATAAATCCTGCAACCACTCAAGTTATCTGTCTGGTACGCATTCTCTGTAAAGATCATATTGCATAGTCTCTGATAGTGGGTCTTTTGTGAAAACCACTGAACCAAATGACCTCTCTAATAACTATATTGTGATTCATGAAAGTTCTGCCCTGCAGGTTGCTGAATCCTTTGTGCCTACGTTCTACGTTATTATTGAGACCAAAAATATAAGTGTCTTCGTTGTTGCCGATCTTGTCTGTCTGACTAACCCCCTTGTTCCCAACCTGGAAAGTACTTTGTATCCCGCTTTTGATAAACATATTCATGTTCATGTCTTGCTATACTTTCTCTCTCTGTATAGTTAGTTTGCTTTCACTCAGTAGCCATTTGGTCACGAAACCACTTGCTGCTGAGGTGGTATTTATCTTTTATATCTTCTCCATGGCTGGGAGTGCTGGGTGTGGCAGTTCTAGCTGCTATACAGTCAGGTCCAGAAATATTGGGACATCGACACAATTCTAGCATATTTGGCTCTGTACAACACCACAATGGAGTTGGAATGAAACAATCACAATGTGCTTTACCTGCAGACTGTCAGCTTTAATTTGAGGGTATGTACATCCAACTCAGGTCAAAGGTGTAGGACTTACAGCAGTTTGCAGATGTGCCTCCCACTTGTTAAGGGACCAAAGGTAATGGGACAGAATAATAATCATAAATCAAACTTTCCCTTCTTAATACTTGGTTGCAAATCCTTTGCAGTCAATCACAGCCTGAAGTCTGGAACGCATAGACATCACCAGACGCTGGGTTTCATCCCTGGTGATGCTCTGCCAGGCCTCTACTGCAACTGTCTTCAGTTCCTGCTTGTTCTTGGGGCATTTTCCCTTCAGTTTTGTCTTCAGCAAGTGAAATTCATGCTCAATGGGATTCAGGTCAGGTGATTGACTTGGCCATTGCATAACATTCCACTTCTGTCCCTTCAAAAACTCTTTGGTTGCTTTTGCAGTATCCTTTGGGTCATTGTCCATCTGCACTGTGAAGCGCCGTCCAATGAGTTCTGCAGCATTTGGCTGAATGTGAGCAGATAATATTGCCCGAAACACTTCAGAATAGGGATGTGCGTTTCGGGTTTCGGAATTTTCACGAAATTTCCTGATTCGTGTTTTCGGATTCGGCCGAATTTCCGAATCGGGTCGGACCCGAAAACCGATAGATCCGAAAAGTTTTCCGAGCCGAAACGAAAAATTTTCGGATTTTTCGAATGGACTTGAAATGTGTCAAATCGAAATTTATTTTTGCTCTATTCATGATTTCGGTTCCATTCGTGATTTCAGTTCCATTTCGGTAATTCTGGACATCGTATATTTAACTATTATCGGTTATATCGCTGATTCTGTAAATTTTGTATTTTTAAATGCGTATCACTTGTTTCTTGTGGCATTCGGGTCAGTTTAGCGTTTTTTAAATCGTTTTGTTCATTTTTTTTTGTTCCTTGGCTTTCATACCATTTTAATATGATTAAATAAAGTTGTGAAATGTATATTCAATTATTCATAAGAAAAAAAGGATCTTTATTTAATAAAAAAAAACACGATAGAATCGCCAGAATTATCGTAGACACTTTGAAACGAGGAGAACAGACGTTCCGAAAAAACAAAAATTTCCGAAATTTCCGAAACGTCGATAGAAAAAACCAGCAAAGTGACCCGAAAACACGAAAAATGGTCGATATTCCGAAAAACAAATGTACACGAAAAACGAGCCGAACTGAACCGAATCGAAACAGAAATCGGTCGAAACGAGCCAAATCGAAAAGTTTAAACATCCGAACAAATCGAACCGAAAAAAAAAAATCGGTGCACAAGCCTACTTCAGAATTCATCCTGCTGCTTTTGTCAGCAGTCACATCAATAAATACAAGAGAACCAGTTCCATTGGCAGCCATACATGCCCATGACATTACACTACTACCACCACCATGCTTCACTGATGAGGTGGTATGCTTAGGATCATGAGCAGTTCCTTTCCTTCTCCATACTCTTCTCTTCCCATCACTCTGATACAAGTTGATCTTGGTCTCATCTGTCCATAGGATATTGTTCCAGAACTGTGAAGGCTTTGTTAGGTGTTGTTTGGCAAACTCTAATCTGGCCTTCCTGTTTTTGAGGCTCACCAATGGTTTACATCTTGTGGTGAACCCTCTGTATTCACTCTGGTTGTCAGGTACCAGTTTTCCAGAGGAACCAATTGTGCAGAAGTAGCGGCCCTTTCAGTATAGCTGTTGGCAAAAAGAGCTGAATGGCATACACAGACCTCTCTTGCTCAGTAGGAGTGATGTTCAGACAGAGAACTCTTGGAACATTTCTTAGCACAACCACGATTAAATATATATATAGCAATAAACAGTCTCTCAGCAAGGTTAGTTCAGAAGTAAAGGATCATAAAGGCAGGCGGCAATCAGCGTAATCAATAACAGGCAAAGGTCGGCAACAGGTATCAATATCAGAATATACTTGCTAGTAGATTTTCCAGGAGACAAGGATCAACAGCTTGGTGTAGGTAGTACTTCAGCAAGATAGAAATTTGGCAAGTATTCAATGGAACAGGTAACAGGTGGGGCTTCAGGCAAGGATTTCACAGGTAAGAGGCTTCAGGCAAGGATTCCACAGGTAAGAGGCTTCAGGCAAGGATTCCACAGGTAGGAGGTTTCAGGTAAGGATTTTACAGGTAGGCTCAGGTTGTGAACCGCAATAAACGAGCAATGACTTACTCAGCTTGTAGTTTTTTTATAGGCAGGTATAACGAGTTGATTGGATCCAGCTGGCGTGCATCAGCGTGTCCAGACTTCCAGGTGAGTTGCAGCTGTAATGGCTATATGGGAGGATGCCTGCTCGCGCGCGTGTGCTTTTCATTCAGACCTTAGTTATTGAAGGAGAAGGACCAGAATTATAATGTCTCCTCAGCATGGACAGATCTTGGGGCCCAGGAATTACCAGGAGTCCAGTCAGCCACAGGAAGAGCTGCTGAGGCCAGGAGAGGTACGTGACAGAACCCCCAACAAGGCGACCCCTCTGGGGGCGAGATGGGTGTAATTGATGGAATCTCCGAATCAAGCGAGGAGCACTAACCTCTACAGCGGGAATCCATGAGTCATCCTGCGAACCATAACCCTTCCACCTGATAAGATATTCTAAATGACCTCTCCGAAGGCGAGAATCCAAGATCTCCTTGATTTCGTAGGTTTCTTCGTCACTCATAGATATAGGACCTGTTGCATGGGAGGCGTCCCGAAAAAGGATCATCATAGGCTGGTTTCAGTAACGACACATGGAACACAGGATGAATTTTATATGAAACAGGTAATAATAATTTGATTGCTGAAGAAGAGACGACTTGAATAATAGGAAAAGGTCCTATGTATCGTAACCCAAGCTTCTTAGATGGATATTCAACCTTTAAATGTCTTGTTGACAACCATGCCTTGTCTCCTACCTTGTATACCGGAGCAGGACATCGTCTTCTATCTGCAAATGTTTTGTACCTATATTGAGCACGCAACAATGCAGCATGCACGGTCTTGTACACATCTAGAATATTTCTTATTCTTTCATTGGTTGAAGGTACATCAGCTAGAATTGGAGAACCAGGAAGCATGATGGGATGTCTGCCGTGATTAACAAAAAAAGGCGACATACCGGTAGAAGAATGTTTCTGGTTGTTGTAGGTAAACTCAGCTATAGGAATGTACTGTATCCAATCATTTTGTAGATGCGTAATAAAGCAACGGAGATATTGTTCTAATACGCCGTTTACTCTTTCCGTTTGACCGTTGGTCTGGATGAAATGCAGTAGATAGATTATTTTGTATATGTAAACATTTACAAAATGCTGACCAGAAACGGGATGTAAATTGTTGTCCCTCTGTCCGTGATTATGGTCTCTGGGAGACCATGTAATGAAAATATATTTTTGATGAATAGATGAGCAGTTTCTGTAGCGGAAGGTATACTTTTCACTGGGATGAAGTGAGCCATTTTAGAGAATCTGTCTACTATGACCATTATGGTATTACAATCCGAAGACATAGGTAGCTCAGTTATAAAATCCATGGATATATCAGTCCATGGACTTTTCGGTATGGGTAATGGCTGAACAGGCCTTGGGGAGAGTTGAGGTTTAGTCTGAAGACATGTAGGGCAGTGGTGGACGTATGCTCTTATTTCCTTTTTCATATATGGCCACCAGAAGGAACGCTTTATTACCTCAAGGGTCTTGTGGAATCCGGTATGCCCTCCGATAGTAGTGTCATGGAAGTATTGAAGAACGTGTAGACGGCTTCTTGAGGAACGACTGTACGATTGTTTCGAAATACGTAACCGTTCTTTTTCTGTAAAGGAATATGAGATATAGTATCTTTAATATCATTTGAATATAATTTTATGGTATCCCAGATGGAGGAGGTTCTGGTAACAAAACAGGATTTAGGAAGGATGTATTCATCTTCGTCTGGCAGCTGTACAAAATTCATACGTGATAAGGCATCTGCCTTTCCATTTTTGTTTCCTGGTCTATGGGTGATATGAAGATTGAACCGACAAAAAATAATGCCCATCTAGCTTGTCTGGTTTGAGGCGTTTTGCTTTCTGCAGAATATTCTAGATTCTTATGATCTGTGAAGATTGTAATAGGAAATTCAGAACCTTCCAATAGATGTCGCCATTCTTCCAATGACATTTTTATAGCTAGAAGTTCACGATCACCAACATCGTAGTTTCTTTCTGGTGCTGTCAATGTTCTGGAGAAGTAGAGGCGACGGGATGTAAAATTTGTTTATCGCCTACCTTCTGTGATAGTACTGCTCCTATCGCATAGTTGGAGGCATCGACTTCGATGGAATACGGGGTTGATGGATCTGGTAAAGACAATATGGGTGCTGTAACAAAGTGTTCTTTTAGTTTTTCAAAAGCTTTCTGTGCTGACTGTTCCAGGAAAAAGGGATAGTGATACGTGTTAGTTCGTTTAGGGGTTTGACAATAGAAGAAAAATTGCGGATGAATTTACGGTAAAAGTTGCAGAATCCAAGAAAACATTGTACCCCTTTTCTATTAGCAGGGATAGGCCATTCTTCTATGGCTTTTGTTTTGGTCTTGTCCATCTGGATGTTACCTGGTGTTATGATGAACCCTAGGAATTCAATGGCTTGACTGTTGAATATACATTTTTCAAGTTTACCGTACAATTTGTTCTCTCTTAGTTTCTTAAGTACTGATGTCACATGGTCTTGATGTTCTGATAATGAAGATGAGAATATTAGTATATCGTCTAGATAAATAATTACGTAAACGTCTAGTATTTCACGGAAAATATCATTTAAGAACCTTTGAAACGTTGCAGGGGCATTACAGAGGCCATAAGGCATCACAAGGTACTCGTAATGCCCGTAGCGGGAACGAAAAGCTGTTTTCCACTCATGTCCGCTTTTAATTCTTACAAGGTTATAGGCTCCTTTGAGGTCAAGTTTGGTGAAATATTTGGCATCCTTAGTCTGTCCATTAACTCCGTGATTAAAGGAGAGGATATTTATTCTTAATTATATTATTTAATGCCCGGTAATCTATGCATGGTCTCAGGCCTCCATCCTTCTTACCCACAAAAAAAATAGGAGCTCCTGCGGGAGAAGTAGAGGGTCGTATGAACCCTTTGATCAAATTTTCATCGATGTATTCTTTGAGCACCTTGAGCTCGGGTTCTGATAAAGGATACACTCGTCCAAACGGAATAGGGGAGCCAGGGTATAAGTCTATAGGGCAGTCGTAGACCCTATGAGGTGGTAAGGTGTCTGTTCCTGTAGATTGGAACACATCAGAATATTCTTCATAAATTTCAGGTAAGGTGGTAGCTGCTGTAGCAGTTAAAGAAGTGTTGTATGGAATATCAGTTGAGGTTTTCTGTTTTGGTAGATTTAACGTTAGCGTACCTCTTTCCCAATCGATGTACGGATTATTTTTTCTAACCAAGGAAGTCCAAAAATCAACGGAAAAGCTGGAGAACTCACGATATCAAAAGAAAATGATTCTTTATGCTGGGTACCTATGGATACAGACAAAGAAATTGTTTCTTTTGTAATAGGACCAGTTTTTAAAGGGCTACCGTCTAGTAATTGCAATGCCACAGAATGTTGTTTAGTTATAAAGGGTATTCGTAGAATGCTTACAAGAGTTTGATCAATGAAACAACCGCTTGCGCCAGAATCAATCATCGCATTGAAGTTGGCGTGATCGTCCTTCCACTGGAGAGACACAGGGATGGTTAGGTGTGTAGATATATAACCATTAATTTTTTATAGACATGGCATAAAACAGAGGTGAGGTCTTACCTCTGCGGTGTTCTGGTTTCTCTCGACACTCTCTTAATTGATGACCCGAGCGTCCACAGTACATACAGAGCCCCAGTGATCTTCTTCGTGCTCTCTCGTTGTCAGTTAAAGGACCTCTTATTACATTTATTTGCATAGGTTCTTCTGGTGTATGCAAGGCGGGCAAAGGTGTCGGCTGCATTACAGCTAGTTGAGGTGGGCGCTTGTGTATTGGAGGATGAAAAGTAGCAGCTCTTTCTGCTCTCCTTTCTCGGAATCTTCTATCAACTTGTGTACATACGGTCATCATCGATTCTATTGATGTAGGTTTTTCAGCTCTAGCCAGTTCATCCTTTATGTGTTCAGCAAGGCCGGACTTGAACTGTGCTAATAGTGCAGGCTCATTCCATTCTGAATCCAAGGCTAGATGTTTAAATTCAGTAATGTAGTCTTCTACGTCTCTTCTTCCTTGTTTTAGGTTAGATAATGCTTGAGCTGCGCTTTCAAGTCTGTGGGGGTCATCATACATTTCTTCTAAAGCTTGTAGAAAGGAATTCCAGTTAGATAGGATAGGACTGTTAACATGTATAAGGTGATGAGCCCAGCACTGTGGTTTTTCTGTAAGCAAGGATATAACTGTGTTAATGCGTGCAAAATCGGTAGAGTAGGTAAGAGGCTGGAGAGAGAACATGATTGTACATGAAGTGAAAAACAACGAAACTGGAACGGTCCCCGTTAAACTTCTCAGGTGGAGAAACGTATGGTTCTGCTGATCCAGCTATTGGTGGAAAGAAGGAGTATTAATCATAGCTGTAGTTCCTGGTAAAGGGGTAGCGGCAGCTAGTCTTGTGGTTAACTGGGCTTTGTGGTTTGTATGGCGACTTGGTTCCTTTGCAGATCCTGGACTGTCTGTGCAAGACTTGCTAGTTGATCTGTGATGGTGCTCAAGGCCTCTGCTATATCTGCTGGTTCCATGAGATGGCTCGTTTATTCTGTCAGGTACCAGTTTTCCAGAGGAACCAATTGTGCAGAAGTAGCGGCCCTTTCAGTATAGCTGTGGCAAAAAGAGCTGAATGGCATACACAGACCTCTCTTGCTCAGTAGGAGTGATGTTCAGACAGAGAACTCTTGGAACATTTCTTAGCACAACCACGATTTAATATATATATAGCAATAAACAGTCTCTCAGCAAGGTTAGTTCAGAAGTAAAGGATCATAAAGGCAGGCGGCAATCAGGCGTAATCAATAACAGGCAAAGGTCGGCAACAGGTATCAATATCAGAATATACTTGCTAGTAGATTTTCCAGGAGACAAGGATCAACAGCTTGGTGTAGGTAGTACTTCAGCAAGATAGAAATTTGGCAAGTATTCAATGGAACAGGTAACAGGTGGGGCTTCAGGCAAGGATTTCACAGGTAAGAGGCTTCAGGCAAGGATTCCACAGGTAAGAGGCTTCAGGCAAGGATTCCACAGGTAGGAGGTTTCAGGTAAGGATTTCACAGGTAGGCTCAGGTTGTGAACCGCAATAAACGAGCAATGACTTACTCAGCTTGTAGTTTTTATAGGCAGGTATAACGAGTTGATTGGATCCAGCTGGCGTGCATCAGCGTGTCCAGACTTCCAGGTGAGTTGCAGCTGTAATGGCTATATGGGAGGATGCCTGCTCGCGCGCGTGTGCTTTTCATTCAGACCTTAGTTATTGAAGGAGAAGGACCAGAATTATAATGTCTCCTCAGCATGGACAGATCTTGGGGCCCAGGAATTACCAGGAGTCCAGTCAGCCACAGGAAGAGCTGCTGAGGCCAGGAGAGGTACGTGACACTGGTGAAGTCTTCTCTTGATTGTTGACTATGACACACATACACCTACCTCCTGGAGAGTGTTCTTGATCTAGCCAACTGTTGTGAAGGGTGTTTTCTTCACCAGGGAAAGAATTCTTCATTCATCCACCACAGTTGTTTTCCGTGGTCTCCCTGGTCTTTTGATGTTGCTAGCTTACCGGTGCTTTCCTTATTTTTGAGACTGTTCCAAACAGTTGTTTTGGCCACGTCTAATGTTCTTGCTATCTCTCTGATGGGTTTGTTTTGTTTCTTCAGCCTAATGATGGCCTGCTTCACTGATAGTGACAGCTCTTTGGATCTCATCTTGAGAGTTGACAGCAACAGATTCCAAATGCAAATAGCACACTTGAAATGAACTCTGGGCCTTTTATCTGCACATTGTAATTGGGGTAATAAGGGAATATCACACACCTGGCCATGGAACATCTGAGAAGCCAATTGTCCCATTACCTTTGGTCCCTTAACAAGTGGGAGGCACATCTGCAAACTGCTGTAACTCCTACACCATTCACCTGAGTTGGATGTACATATCCTCAAATTAAGGCTGACAGTCTGCAGTTAAAGCACATTGTGTTTGTTTCATTCCAACTCCATTGTGGTGGTGTATAGAGCCAAAGATGTTAGAATTGTGTCGATGTCCCAATATTTCTGGACCTGACTGTATATTTGAGAACCTCTTGTTGAACTCCTATGATTCATTGTCTACTCTCAGCCCTGCAATCTGAATTAGATTTGAAATCATACCCAGTGCAGGACTCCCCCTGTGTCTGTCTTCTGCACTATCTCTGTTGTTTCTGAGTTCTGCAAGTGTGTGCTGGATTCTGCTATATGCAGAAGGCTACTAACCTGCCCTAAAGGCTTTAAACTACGCAGCCTAAAGTCCCCCCATCACCCTCTATAGGGGGTGACCGTTACAGTAAGTAAAACTCAAAACCAGAATAATCTGAAAATTCCGTTGTTCTGAGTTTTCCAGAATTCCGAGTAACAGATACCTAACCTGTATTGACAAATACCATAACTATTGTTCCCAGTGAAAGCACCAGTCCCATATTGTGTTACTGAAGTTCACATTTCACAGAATTACTCTGCTGCTACCGCCTGGAGACTTCTGTATAAGATATAGTGCATAGAATACATATATTAGGCGCGGCATTCGTTCATAAGACCTGGATAAACATAATCTTTTGATATAATTGCTCAATGTTTGGAGATTGACAGTTTTCTTATATTTTACGTTATACTTTATTTTTTTGGAAGGTTGTCAAAATTATGTACCAAGATGGAAATGTCCATTTTTTTTCCCCATTATATTCAGCTATTTTCTCTTTGCCATAAAAATTAATGTCACGTGAATTTTTAATGGCCATTTCAAACCCCAGAAAGTTCACACTATTCCCAGTTTTTGATAGCCGGTGCATGAACGCATAAGTATTTAATGAAAGATATCATTAAAAACTGGGTAATGTTTATTGCTCTATGGTTGTTTAGGGAAGGCTTTAACTGAGGTCTGCAATCTTAATGCAGAATTTATGAAACATTACGCTGTAAGTCCGCCAGCTCGCATAATTGGTAATTAATCTAGATTCTTGGTCAGATGTTATCTCCTAGTGTATACTTACATATATTTATCATAAAGTAATTTTTCAGCAGCAGAGTAAAGAAGCAATAAACCGATATTTAATAATAATAAGGCATATTCCATGCAACACATACATGTCAATTTATGTAATGTGCTTTTTTATATCTTAAAATAGTGTTTTGTTACTGTAATCATCAGGTTGTTAACGATGGAAGACAAATTGAAGTTGACTGTTCTATAACAAAATGTGTAGACATTATGTAAAGTGATTTAAGAAATGTAAAGTATTTTTCAGAGGGCCAGACTAAGGCTATCAGCCATCCAATGGTAAAGGGGTCCAGGTGGGATCCCTTAACCCATTCACTACTAAGACATTTTCAAACATAAATGGTCAGGACAGGAACCAATATTTTGGAAAATCATTTTTAATTAATTATACCGTAAGAAATATTTGGGAATTTTTCCAATGTATTACATACTGTAATAACCTATTTGGCAGGCTGATGTCACCATCTACTGGCCAAAATGAGTTATTGCAGTCTTCAGGCTCCATGCAGGATCAGCTAGGGAGATGTCATCCAGACACATTCCCAGTTGGTTTTAAAAAATGCCCATGGTACTAAAACTCAAGGGGCACCTTCTGGAACTGAAATCCAGACAAAATAAGTTTGCAATAAATAAAAGTTTTCATTTCTCCTGAGCAGAAACTACTGTATTCATTATGGCAGCACCAGAACGTGCATTCCAGACCGAGTATAGTTGATCTTGGTAATAAAGGGGTTAATGATTGAACAAGCAGTACAGACTCTTTAAGTGCACCGGTAACCTGTGAAATACTGCTAGTGGTAACATTTTACCACTATGACGTTACCGTTGTAATTGCAAGTTTAGCCCAAGTCAGTTCACGTTATTTGGCTATTCTTGTTAACCCCTTCACTACCAAGTTATTTTTCAAATAACCATTGTCAGGAACCATTGTTTGTTTTTTTTAAATCATTTTTAATTAATTATAGATTAATAAATATTTGGGAATATTCCCAGTGTATACCTTACTGTAATAACCTATTTGGGAAGAAGATGGCACCATCTAGTGGCCACATGGAGTTATGGCAGTTTGAGCTGCAGCTCGTGGTTCCCTGCATCTGCTGCTGAAATCCAAATGTCAGGGCATTCATCAGCCGATTTTACACCGTTTTAGCACGTACACACTTGTAAACACACACACACACACACAAAGCAGCAGCACATATACAATACAGTATTGTGTATGTTTTGCTTTTGTTAGCAGCTGTCACTACAGTTGTGTTCAAAATTATTCAACCCCCACTGAAATTGAGTGTTTTGGCCAGTTTGACATTGATTTTGATCATTCAGTCATCTTGCTTACAATTAAATCAAAGAGGCACGTGTAGGTCAGACAAATATAACATTTATAATGAAATAACCACAAATGTCTTTTCTGTGCTCACATCATTATCCGTTTTATTCAACCCCCAAGTGACATTCAATCTTAGTACTTAGTACAACATCCTTTTACAGTTATAACTGCTTTTAAACGTGAAGCATAGCTTGACACAAGTGTCTTGCAGCGATCTACGGGTATCTTCGCCCATTCGTCATGGGCAAAAGCCTGCAGTTCAGTCACATTCTTAGGCTTGCGCACTGCAACTGCTTTCTTTAAGTCCCACCAGAGGTTCTCAATCAGATTTAAGTCAGGTGACTGCGATGGCCACTCCAAAATGTTCCAGCCTTTAATCTGCAACCATGCTCTAGTGGACTTGGAGGTATGCTTGGGATCATTGTCCTGTTGAAAGGTCCAACGTCTCCCAAGCCTCAGGTTTGTGACGGACTGCAGCACATTGTCATCCAATATCTCCTGGTACTGAAGAGAATTCATGGTACCTTGCACACGCTGAAGCTTCCCTGTACCTGCAGAAGCAAAACAGCCCCAAAGCATGATTGACCCCCCCACCATGCTTCACAGTAGGCAAGGTGTTCTTTTCTTCATAGGCCTTGTTCTTCCTCCTCCAAACATAGCGTTGATCCATGGGCCCAAACAGTTCTAATTTTGTTTCATCAGTCCACAGAACACTATCCCAAAACTTCTGTGGTTTGTCCACATGACTTTTGGCATACTGCAGTCGACTCTTCTTATTCTTTGGAGACAGCAAGGGGGTGCGCCTGGGAGTTCTGGCATGGAGGCCTTCATTACGCAGTGTGCGCCGTATTGTCTGAGCTGAAACTTCAGTACCCACATCTGACAAATCTTTTCTCAGTTCCTCAGCAGTCACACGGGGACTTTTCTCCACTCTACGCTTCAGGTAGCGCACAGCAGTCGAAGTCAGCATCTTCTTTCTGCCACGACCAGGTAGCGTTTCAACAGTGCCCTTTGCCTTGAATTTGCGAATGATGCTTCCTATGGTCTCTCTTGGTATGTTTAACATCTTTGCAATCTTCTTATAGCCATTGCCCTTCCTGTGAAGAGTAATCACCTCTTCTCTTGTCTTCCTGGACCATTCTCTTGACTTCACCATGTTTGTAACCACACCAGTAAATGTCTAGAAGGAGCTGAGTATCAGTCATTTTAAAGCTGCCTAATTGGTGCTTATTATGCTTTATTGCTGCTCCGTGACATCCACAGGTGTTTTCAATATCTGATTGAAAACACTTGAATGAACCTCTGTTCTTCAGAGTGGTAGTCTTTAAGGGGTTGAATAATTGTGTCAATGAAGAATTCACAAAAGAAACATTTACTACTGTATTACAAAACCAATTGATGTCATTTTAGTTGCATATGGTTCTTTAAAAAGTCCTTGTAGGATTTCATTCTGAATACAATTACAAATGTACACTAAATTCCCTAAAACCCTTTACAGCATTGGGGGTTGAATAATTTTGAACACCATTGTATATTGATGTAGTGACAGGTTTGAGAGCACAATGTCATGTTTTTTTAAACTATAAAATAAAGTATGCTTCTTTGACACAAATATAAAAACCTACAATATAATAGAGCGCCAAATCACTGCACAAGCAAGATATAAAACATCACGCAAGCTCAAGCTCCTAATATACATTAATTTATGTAATGTATTCAATTTTATGGCAGTTATTTCATATTCACGACACATATTAATATATATTATCACTTTTATGGATTTTTTTCATGTTCTGTAGCACATTTTTCAAATACTCTGCGTAAAAAAAACGTGGTTCTGCCTGGAAAAATACAGACTCCACTTCTGATGAAAATCAAGGAAAGGTGAGCAAAATAGCTGTTAGAATCTGTTAATGATATTATTGACATCTGTTTCGCACATACATTTTTGCTGTTAAATGACTATTGGTTTTCCAAAACAGCAAAGCTCCAAATATGAAGTGAAATATTTACATAAAAGTTCAATCTGCACTCGGCAGTGTTGTTGATTTTGTTTAATACATCTCCTCAAGCGAATAAATCGACTTTACACTTGACATTTTTAGAAGGGTATTTTATTTCCTTACGTTCAAATTGCATAACATGGTTTTGTAACTTTTCAAAATGATTAGCCGCACGTCTACATAAATAAAAATATATTCCAATTTTGCTTCGGCGTCAACAATTTTTTGACTTAAACTATTGTCAAGGTCTAGATTTTTTAAATTGTAGCCAAAATACCTTTTCCTAAATTATTCTGAATCTCTCAGTTTCTCTTCAAGCTTAAAATGAATCTTAGTGATGTATTAGACAACTTCGGAGGTTTTCACAAACTCTCATATTAGAGCTGGATTCTAGACGTGTGCCCTTCTAGACTGCTGAAATATAGGAAATGATGGAATACCGATTTAGGATTCCAAAATACTCAGAGAAGAGAGAGATTGTTGTGTTATATTGATAAGTCATGTATCTTACTGGAAGAATTCTCATCTCTGAACTTTTTTACGCTTACATATTGCTATCATTCATTTATAAAATGCGGACATATTCTGCAATGCTGAATAAAGTTCTCATCGCTTCAATTTTTATCTCTACATAACTGAAAGATTCGTCTGCTCAATATTCAGCACCAAATCTTTAACTGCTTTGCGCAAAACAGAAAAGTCTAAACTAAGCAGAAATAAATCCTTAAACGTTTCATATCTCAGGGCAACTGAGTGCAGATGCTATTGATTTCAAGATGCCGTGTGTTCCAATCAAATTTGCATATTTTTTCCTGCTGCATGTGCAAGTTTAATAATGAAAACCCTAAATGAATATCATCCACTTCTCCCCTGCAGTTACTTTATAAAGTAAGAAATAAAAAAAACTAACAGGGTTATTCAAAGAGAATCGAAAAGCCACCGCACGTTCGATGACTTTTCGTTCTCTTCAATTCGGTGCAATTTGGCGATCCCATTTCGGCGACCCTGCGGTGTATTCAGCAAGCACCACAGGGCCGTCGTAGTGTAGGGAAAAGTCGTCGCAAACCCGACAAAAACTCACTGCAAAACTAGGGCGAGCGCACACCGAAACCTGCAAAACCATCTGGATTAACCCGCCGAAGACAGAAACCCGAGCAGGAGCCAATCACAGCGTAGAGCAGCCGCCGGAAAAACCCGACACCGCAGACGAATGGAGTGGAAAAAAAAAACAGTACGCTTGAATGTTTGAAAAGTGAAACGTTGTTTGCAAAGAAACTACTGAGCGAAAATGTCTGAAAATTACATATGAGGTCCAATGAATGATAATAAAAAGGGCTGTTACAGAAAAAAGAACAAATGATTTAAAAAAAGACGGAGCAAAAACATCCCAAAAAATTATGAAAAGATCCTAAAAAAATCTAAAAATAAAGAGACTTTTTACTGCAGAATATTATAATAAATGGTTTATTAGATATTGAATTAAAAGGGGAATATTTTTAACATTGAAGCCTATGGGATTTGCCTGAATAAACCTGCCGAATTGAAACACCGAATGGCAGGGCAATTCGACAATAGGGATGAGCCGAACACTCCCGAGTTCGGTTCGCATTCGAACTCAAACTTTTCAGAAGTTCGAATTCGAACTCGAACTCAATACAAGTCAATGGGACTAAAAATTCGATTTTTAGATTGCCCTCCAAGAGGACATATATGCTAGATATTTGCCATAAAAGGTGTATGGGGTCCGGGTAGTGCCCTGGGGGACAGGAAACAAGGACAAAAAGTTTTTAAAAAGTTTTTAAAGGGACAGTGAGTTTTCCATGAAATAAGGGTTAAAAATAAAAATGAAAAATTCGTTCAAATATCGTGCCTAGGAGGTCCCCATAACCTGCCCGTGAAGTGGTGGATTTCTAGGATGTATAGAAATATTTAAAAACAATGTCCGGGTCCGGGTAGTGCCCTGGGGGACAGGAAACCAGGACAAAAAGTAAAAAAAAAAAGATGTTTTTAACCCCTTCACTGCCGAAGTGCGGCCTAGCTCCGGTGGGGGCCGCCATCTTGGATGGCGGCTCCACCCCGGGTCCCCCCTCACTGCCTGATGTCCTCACGCATAGTGTGATGACGTCAGATAGCTGGGGAACCTCTAGTTGCCCTGAATCCCCTGGTGGAGATAGGGGTTCATTTGAACCCCAATATCTCCAGGAAGCTAGCGGGTCATGGAGGGTGTCAATCGAAAGGCCTGAGCATGGCCTTTCGAATGATACCCAACATGACCAGGTATAAAGTAAAAAAATCCTGTATTTTTTTTTGTGTTATTTTTATTAATGCAGCAATATTGTTCACCTTTCAATTATAATGTGAACAATGATGCTGCACTAATGTTTTACTTTTTCTATGGGGTACGTTTGCTATAAATCACGTAATTCCCCCCACAAACTGTAACAAGTCCCCATTTCTAATTTTTGTACAAGCGCACCCAATAGAAAACATAACCACAAACACGTGAAAAAAACACTTTACACACTGCAGATGATTAAAAATTACATTTTTATTGTATTTTTTGTCATAATATACAGCCAGGACATGATGTATACATATTAAAATGATATATTATGAATCTGCGGAGTCTGCCGGAAAGAACGATATCTAATATGTCTGGGTTATTTAAGAAAATGTGGCTTCAAATCGCGTTTAAACATGATGAGCGAAAGCAGTAAAAATGAGCTGAGCACACAGCAGTGAAATGCAGCATATTAGAGGAAGATTTAGTAGAGAAATACTTCTCAGAAGCAGACACCACACCCTCAGTATAGTCTACAAACATACAATGTATCAAATTCATTAGACCAGACTACAAACACCTGTTGTTCACCGTTTGAGAACACAGGTCATTTAGAGGTGAGAATCTTTGCACGTACACATTATTGCTTATAATATTCTGCAGTAAAGAGTCTCTTTATTTCTAGATTTTTTAGTATTTTTTAAGCATTTTTTATACTTTTTTCCCAAAAAAAAATTTTCGAACTCGAACCGAACACGCCAAAAAGTTCGAAGTTCGCGAATTTGCGAACGGCCAAAGTTGGAATCGAACTCCGAACTGATCGAACCGAACAGCTCATCCCTAATTAGCAACTTTTCACTGCTGTTTTTTGTTCTCTGAATAGCCGAAGCATTGCTTCTCTATGGGGATTTCACTGCCCTCGAACAGGCACCGTATGTGCAGGCAATTCGCCAACATTTGGCGAATTGCCTGCTCTCTGAATAGCCGTATGGAAAGGTAATCGAATGTTGATTTTCACCTACCTTTTGGCAGCCATTCGGATCTCTTTGAATAACCCTGTAAATTAGTGTTTGTTTAGTGGATTTAAAAATCTGGTTGGAATAAAAAAAAAATCACAACATTGAATTTCACACTAATCAGCTCAATTGCCAGGAAATAGGTTAACAAACATGTGCGCAACGGGAAAAAATCTTTTGGTTCAGATCGATCCGTTAAGTTTTTTAATTAGTTTCGGTGCGTTCGTTGTTATCGTGATTTGTAATTCAGATTGATTCGTTATTACGGACGATTGTTATTTTGTATTTTGGATACATTTGTTATTTTGTTTTTATTAGTTATTATGGAAAGTGAAATGGATGAATTAATTACTTAGATTAGGGTAAAAAAAAAGGATGCTGTCCATCGTGCTGAATAGGTTTTAGGCTAGGGTCAGACGAAAGCAGTTTTAACGTGCGTTTAGACGCACAAAATCACGGCCGTGCTAGCAGCAAATGACGTCCAATGCCGGGGAACACACGAAGTACGGCCGCACGAAAGTTCGTCCGCGCAACGCAAGTGGCAAAGGAACGCATTTTTTCTAGAACGTCAAACCGCTAGTACGGACGTACAAAGTGCGCTGTGTCTGCTAGAGGCATGTGTGCGTGATTGGGAGACATCAGACGCTGCTAATGTCCGGCCAACATAACGTCCAGACACAAAAAGTGTTTTATTGATGATCCGTACAAAATCACGGGCGAGAAGGCGCATCGTATGACCGCTATCGCGTATTCCGTGAAAAAATGCGTCCATTCATTCGAACGCACTTTTTCACAGACAACGTGAAAAATGCGTTAGTCTGACCCTAGCCTTAGCACCATACAAAGCCACTGTCTAATGCAACCAAACTGAAAGATAAAAAAAACGCTGAGTTCAGCAAAGAAAAAAAGCCTCATTTTAAAATAATTAGGAATCCAAATATTTCACAAAAAAAATCCTGAAAAATGCCTAAATGATCCCAAGTAAATAAAGAGACTTTTTACTTCAAGTGAAAAGAATAAATGGTCCAATAAATATTTAATAGAAATCTATGAGATTCACCTGTTTAAACCTGTTGAACGAACCACCGAAATCAGGGCATTTCACTGACATTTCGATGCTGTTCGGGGTTCTCTGAATAAATTAACCATTACTTCTCTATAGGGATTTTCACTGCCGCCTATCTGCACTGATCTGCACTGCTGGCACCATGTCGCTGTCCATAGCCTGTGGTGCTGAATACAACAGATTCAGCACCACAGCCAATGGACAAGGACGCTGTGCTGAATCTAAGTGAAACGGTACAACAAATTCATGGGTAAAAATGAAATCAATTCATTGTAATTCATTTTGTTCTGTTTCGTTTTCGTTTCACTTCGGACGGATCCGATCCGTTATTTCAGACGTGTGTCCGAAATACAAATCGGCAAATTTCATCCGATTTTTGTTTCTGAATGAAACAAAGCGCACATCTCTATAGGTTAACTGTTAACAATATTAGTAGCAATAACATCATCACTGTCATATATGTCTATAGTAAAAATGCAATTCATTCTAGGTCTAGGAGACAACCATTTATCTGGGACCAAGTGTATTCATGTCCTCTGGGTAATACACACACGTTCCCTGTGAGCAAAGTCTTACCATTAAGGGTCACTTTAGGCACTATGACTACTTAACCCCTTCACTACTGAGATCGCAATATCTCAGGCTTCAAAGGCACCATCTGGTGCCTGATATTTCGATATCTCAATCTGCAGCTCTGAAGGTCAAAAGCAAATGAAGTTTGTTTGCTGTAAACTAATTTTGTTTGCTTTTGGGCTGCAGAAGGTGCCCCCAAAGTTTTAGCCCTGTTGGCATAATGCCCAAAGAGCTAAAACTGTAAAATCGGCTGAAGAATGTCCTAACATCAGACATTTAGTAGCTGATGCAGGGAACCTCAAACTGCAGCTGTAAGTCAATTTAGCAGTAGATGTCCCATCTACTGGTCAAATAGGTTATTAGAGTATGAAATACATTGGGAATATGTCCAAATATTTCTTACTTTATAATTAATTTAAAATGATTTTTCAAAAACATTGGTTTCTGACAATAGTTTTTAGTAAAATCACTTGGTATAGAAGGGGTTAATGGAATTTGTTATGATTACATTTTACCTGGGTGTCTCATCCCTCCCAGCCTTTCAAATGTGGGGGATTCTTCTGGCCCAGAAAGCTCAGATCAGCAAGCGCTGATCTATGCTGCTGTTCTGACTTCCTGAAAAGATCAGGAATAAACAGCTGTTCATTCCTGCCTGTAAGCAATGGCTCGCCATGCAATCATAGAGAGCCATTGGATTGGCTGGATACTGGACTCCATCATCCATCCACCCTCTCAGTCATGTGACAGCTGTGGCTTGAGAGTAAGCCATAAATTGACACATCCAGACCAATGCTGAGGAAGCCCGGTGCTGGATTCAAGGTAATTTTATTTCTCACTGTAAGAGTTGGGAGGGGGTACGTTGCAGGGAGTACATAAGTGATTGCTATTTAATCCCTCTGTTTCCCCCTTCCTTTTTAACCTCTTCACTACCAAGTGATTTTCCAAAAAAAAACATTGTCAGGAACCAGTGTTTTTTTGTAAAATCATTTTTAATTAATTATAAGTTAATTATAGGTTAAGAAATATTTGCGCTTATACCCATTGTATTTCTTGCAGTAAATAATCTATTTTTGGCCAGTAGTTGGCGCCATCTACTGCCAAATAGAGTTAGAGGTTTGAGCAGCTGGTCTGTTTTCTTCTATTTCTCCCTGCATCGGCTGCTGAAAGCCCGACATTTCAGAGCTTTGAGCAGCTGATTTTACAGTTTTAGCTTTCTGAGCATTATGCCCACAGGGCTAAAACTTTGGGGGCACCTTCTGCAGACCAAAAGCAAATGAAATTAATTTGCAGCAAACAAATTTCATTTGCTTTAGGGCTGCAGTTCAGCATACCGAGAATATCTATCGGGGCACCGGATGGTGACTTTGAGATATCTCTATCGGTAGTGAAGGGGCTAAACCCTAGAGCATCCTTTAACTCCTTCACTACCAAGTGCTATTCCAGGAATCCACTGCCAGAAACAAGTGGATTTTTGAAAAGGAAAAAAAAAAAACACTTCATAAATTATGAAGTGGGAATTGTCCCAATCTATTATTAATGTTCTAGTTATTCTGTTATTAATGTTCTAGTCCCATATTACAGGCAGATAGTGCCATCTGCTGGCCAATAGGACATATTACACCGGGGACTCTGTTGCTGCAAGTGATTATCTCCATGTTACACATAGATATTCACTTTCAAAAACTGTTGTAGGACCTTGGGTGTTATACCAGAGGCACTGAAACTTTTGGGGCACCTTCTAGAGCACAACTGCAAGTGAAATTTGTTTACAACAAACTAATTTCATTTGCAGTGGTACAGCATAGCTCCAAGTCGTGTTAACACAATCTCAGGTTGCTGTGACTGCTACTGCTAATCATATATACACATTCACAGCAGGGAATGGGTTAACTTGCATTATTTTTAGAGAAAGGTGACCTTATTTTTTTCAGCATAGAAAACATATTAAAGCCTTTAAATTACATCCTATACCCTCAGATCCTTGTTTTGGGCCAAACTTACTGCTGCAATATCAGCATTTTGGTGATAACTCTCTTGAGGTAAACAATTTCATGCTTGTTCCCGACTAAATTTAGATTACATTGTGTAACCTTTGCAGATTTTAGAGACAATGGCAAAACAGTCTGAAATTTCCTTGAGAAACAACACGTATTCGTTATTGTCACTCGCTGCCATGGGAAACATTAGACTCCGCTTTCTTTACAGCTTCTCTTGTGGCATTAAACTCGTATAACCTTTCTCATGTAGCTTTATGGTTCCATTTAAAGATCATCATAGAAAGGAGGAATTATGTTCTCAGCCAGGGTGCATGTTTTACACCATTTATCTTGGACATTGTTGGCTTTTTAAAATGACAAAAATTGTTCACTTGAGATCATTGTGGATTTTTTTTAAACAAAAAGCAAGTTACATAGAAACAAGTTTTACTGTAGGTGTAATCTGTATTTTCTTTAATCTTGATATTGTGTCAACCAGTCATGCGTTACATTGTTATTGTTATTTTTTACTTTTACTAAACAAATGTCTAGATAAAGGTGTAGCCATACAGTTACAATAATTTATATAAAATATTAAAAGAAAAAAATAAATAAATCAAGATTTCAGTAATGGTGGTATCCATTATCTGTGCACTGTTAACCATTTCACTACCAAGATCAACCATACTCGATCTTCAACGCACTGCCATGCCAGCTGGTGCTGCAGTGAGGTTTCCTGGACAGAGAGGGCGCCATTCTGGCAATCTAGCGTCTGGGACTGCTGCACCTGGTCAGAGACCTAGTAGAGCTTTAAATAGAGGCAACTAAATGACCTCTACGCCCTGTCGTGGTTTCTAGTGGCCCCTCATCGACTTCCTGTTTATCAGTGATCTTATTCTCCTGATTTGACTTCTGGCTAAGGATTCTCTGTTCTGATTTCAACTCTCTTCCCTGTTTGGTTTATATTTGTTCGGTCTACTGACACTGGCTATGGTAAAAGGACTTTGGTTTTGCTCTATTCCCTGTATGGTTATTAGACATGTGCACAATGAAGCAATTCGTTTAGTTTAATTTCGGATCAATTCGTTATGTTTTTTTAATACATTTTGGTGCATTTTGTTATGTTACCATGATTCGTATTTCGGATCGATTCGTTATTTCGGGAGATTAATCATTTGTATTTCGGATAGATTTATTATTTCATTTTGATTCATTATTTTGTTTTGATTAGTTATTTCAGAATGGTGAAATGGATGAATTAATTACTGTTAGATTAGGGTTATAAAATTAGGGTTAAAAATACGGTAATCTCTCTGTCCTTGGTGCTGATATTGGTTTCAGCACCAAGGACAGCAACCCTGCGGGCTCTGGAGAAAAATAATTCACATGTCCTTCGTGCTAAAACCTATTTCAGCACCAAGGACAGCAGCAACACGGGCTCCCGAGGAAAAAATCCCCCTGTCCTTGGTCCTGAAATTGGTTTCAGCACCAAGAACAGCACCTGTCGAACGCAGCCAGACTGAAGGATAGAAAAAAATGCTGCTTTCGGCAAAGAAAAAAAGCCTTGTCTTTTTAATATAATTAGGAATCCAAAATATTCAACTAAAAAATACACAAAAATACTAAAATCAATAAATAAAAAGACTTTTTGCTACACATATAAATCTTAAATGGTTGAATAAATATTAATAAAAAATGGGAATTTTTTAACATTGAAAACTATGGGATTCGCCTGTCTAGACCTGTCGAAGGAAAGCACCGAAAATCAGGGAATTTCACTGACATTTTGGTGCTGTTCGGCGTTCTTAGAGCGGTAACGGTTAATCTATTCAATGAGGAATTTCATTGTAGTCGAATCGCACCAAACAGCACCACGGTGCTGTCCATGGTCTGTGGTGCTGAATACAACAGATTCAGCACCACGGTCACTGGTCAGACACGCATTGCTAAATTTAAGTGAATCGGTATAACAAATTGATTTGTAAATACTAAATCAATTTGTTATATACCGTTTCGTTTAGTTTCCGTTCTGTTTTAGACAAAATTGATTCGTTATTTTGGAAGTGCTTCCAAAACACGAATCAGTTTAATTTTTTCCGAATTGTGATTCGGAAAAAAATGAAACATACATATCTAATGGTTATATGTTCTACTGATTCTGTGTACAACCTCTGACTTTGTACTTGTTCTGTAATCTCTCTAGTCCCTGTGCGTTCAGTACTTCTATGTATTCACTATTCAGCTTGGTACTGGCCATTCTAAGGACCAGCCTCTCAGATTAGGGGTTTACTTGCTTAACTGGGTTTTGTCTGCGTGACTCTCTATCCTGACAGGTATGCTCCGATATCAAATACAGTAAATATGGTATAAAACAGAGCTTAGTGTTGCCGTAGCTCTTTTTGGCCAGCAGATGGCAATATGTGCCTGTCAAATAGGCTACTACAGTTAGGAATACATTTGGAACAGTTCCAAATATTTTTTTAACTTAAAAATTAAATATAAGGGATTTTCGGAAAAAGACACGTATGACTGATGGTGGTTTTCTCTTAAAATCCCTTGATACTGAAGGGGTTAAGCATGTTAACAATATATTTGGAACATATGATATTTCTGGAATGACATGCATCAATAGGCAATTTCCCATGCAGAGTATTTTAGAGATCAAAGAGAAACAAATGACTAATTGTAATATTGACAGATACTTAAAAAAATAACTAGGCAAGAAGCCAATTATAATGCTTTAATGAGTAAGGTTAAAATACTCACCCATGTAATGCTAAGAAGTACGTTTTCATTACCATACAAGCTACACGGCACATAACAAATATAATGCTTTCCAAAGATACACAGTTAAGTTATCCTTAGGCAAGGATCAGAAATTTTCAATTAAACTTGTTAGACGCGCAAGAATGCACAATCAAGTGTTTCACCAAATTTGCATTCTTATAATCTGTTATAATGAACGAAGAGAATCATAAATTGTCATTCTCTGTGTTATTGAATATTGTACTGTTGCTTAGTCATTATTATCAAATTAATCAAGTGTCAAGCAACGTGTTAATAAATCACACCCATATCTTATTAGTTTCAATTGGTTTAGTTGGAAAATGATTGCATTGGGAAAGGATATAAATTCAAACGATTCTTTCTTTGTTTCATGATGTATCATTTTGTTATACATATATATATATATATATTATATATATATATATATATATATATAAAACACTGTTATCTTGCCATGTCATTTAACTCGTTCACTAGCAAGGCTGAATTTACCCGATCTTCAAAAGCTCTTGGCGGTGCCGTGATTGAATGTGTTCAATGTAGTCTAATTCTGGAGCAATGCAAAAAGATTTTGTTTATTGCAAATGGAATTTGCTTTGCAGTTGGGTTTCAGAATGTGCCCCAAAAGTTTTCACAGCTTGGGCATGGCAGCTGAGGTGTTAAAACAGTTTGAACAGTTAGGACTCTTTGCCTAAAACACAGATACCTAGCTAGTTCAGCACGCAGTCCCAGCTGCAGTACCACTTATTGGCCAGAAGATAGTGTCTTCCAGTCAAATAGGGCTACTACAGTAACAAATACATTGTATACATTACTGTATAATTAATGAAAAATTATTTTCACAACTCTGCGAGGGACGCTGGAAACCACGTCAGTATGGGCACACCTAGTGCGCTCATCTGACACTGACCTTAAACTTAAAAGCACTTAATGGATTTGCTTCCTGCTTTCACTGGACACTACTATAATCCTTGTTCGTGTTGTAAACTTATCCCATATTGGCAGGTGATTTCTCCACAAATAAAATGAGATTATTATCTTCTTTTATTCCCTTTATTACCTTTTACTTTTTACCTATTACCCTTTCCTATTAATCAATTGTCAAGACTAGGGATGAGCTGTTCGGGTTCGGACGGTTCGGAGTTCGACCCGAACTTTGGCAGTTCGAAAGTTTGCGAATTTCGAACTTTTTGGGCATGTTCGGTTCGAGTTCGAAAAAAAAAGAAATTTTGAAAAAAGTATAGAAAATGCTTAAAAAAATACTAAAAAAACTAGAAATAAAGAGACTCTTTACTGCAGAATATTATAAGCAACGGTTTATTAGATATTGAATTAAAAACTAATGTGTACGTGGAAAGATTATCAACTCTAAATGACCTCCATTCACAAATGGGCATAACACCAGGTGTTTTTAGTCTGGTAATCAGTTTGATACATTGTACAATATAGTGAGGGGGTGGGGTGGTGTGTGCTTCTGATTGAGATTTGAGAATTAATTTCCCTAAAACATCCTAATATGCTGCATTTAACCCTTTCGCTGCTGAGGCTTTTCACACCTCTGTGCTGAGGTCATTTTTACCACTTTCGCTCATCATGTTTAACCGCGTTTTATAGCCATATTTTGATATATGACCCAGACATATTATATATCGTTCATTCCGGCAGACTTGGCAGATTCATAATATGTCATTATTATATGTATATGTCATGTCATGTCTGTATATTATAACAAAAAATGCAATAAAATTTAAATTTTCAATAATTTATTATGTGTAAAGTGTTTTTGTTCACATTTTAACATGCGATCGTTTGTGGTTATATTTTGTATGGGGTGCGCTTGTTAAAAAAATTAGAAATGGGGTCTTGTTACATTTTTTTTTGGGGAAAATTTCGCTATTTTTAACAAACGCACCGCATACAAAAATTGTTAGTGCAGTATTATTGTTCACATTATAATTGAAATAGGAAAAATATTGCTGCATTAACAAAACAAAAACAAACCAAAAAACTTGTTTATTTTTATTTTTTATTTTTTTTTTAAATATGTTTATTTTATTTTTTAAAAAAAATAATTTTTCATGCTCATGTTTAGTATCCTTGGAAAGGCCATGCTCTGGGCGATCCAACGATATCAAACATTAACCCCTAGCTGCCACGGATAGGGAGATCGGGGGTTCATTGGAACCCCTATCTCCACCATTGGTGGCAGCTAGGGGTTAACTCCAGGACTGGCGTCATCGTGCTATGCACGATGACGCCAGTCCTCAGGGGGAGTTCCTGGAGGCTTGGCCGACATCCAAGATGTCGGCCAGCTCCAGAAGAGGATCACGATCCGGCGCTTTTCAGCGCCGATTCGTGATCCGGCTCCCCAGGGGTTAATCACAGCCACCGTTTGGAAGGGCAGGCTGTGCCCTTCCAAACGGTGCCTGGATTAACCCTCTGCCCCCCGGCGATAGGGAGGGAGAGAGGTCCGAAGGACCTCCCCCCCTCCCTTTCAGGCGCTTCCTCCGCACATGCGGGGGGGAGCCTGAATTAGATGTCATCGCGCCGCCGCGATGACATCTAATTGCTCCGCCGGGGTCCCGGAGTGCTGGGCTGACATCCAAGATGTCAGCCCGCACCGGGGGGCGCAGAAATACGCCGGAATCCGGCAGATTGCTGCCTCCTGTGCATAAACGCGCTCAGCGCGTCCATAGCACAGGAGAACCACTTGGCTGGACACACTGAGTGCGTCCATAGCAGCCAAGTGGTTAACTGGTGTTTGAAAAAAATCTAAAGCAATGTTATTTTTCACCTCGGGATTAAACATTCACAGGGTTATTCAGAGAGCGGTGAAAAGCAGGAGAATAACTGGAGAAGTGAAAATTCTAGGTCAAAATAGCCAAACCAGAAAAATTCTCCCATTTAACTCACTTTCCAAATTGGCTATTTGGTCTAGATTGTTCTCTTCTCCTGTCAGTTCTCCTGGCTTTCATCTCTCTCTCGGGGTTGTTCAGAGAAAGGTGAAAACCAGGAGAATGGCAGGAAAAGAGAACAATCTGGACCAAATAGCCGATTTGGAAAGTGAGATAAGGCTAGGGTCAGACTAACGCATTTTTGGCAGCGACCGTCAAAAAGTGCGTCCGAACGCATTGCCGTATTTTTTCACGGATTGCACGAAAACGGTCATACGATGCGCATTTTTGTGCGTGATTTTTTACGGATCCAAACCAGGAAACTTTGGGTGTCTGGACATTATGTTGGCCGGACATGAGCAGGGTCTGACGTCTCCAAATCACACACACACACCGCTAGTGGGCGCAGCGCACTCTGTACGTCCGTACTAGCGGTTCTGCTTTCTCGAAAAAATGTGTTAATTTTCCACTTGCGTTGCGCAGCCGGACTTTCGTGCGACCGTACTTTGTATATTGGCTGTCATTGCCCGTCATTTGCTGCTAGTGCGGCCGTGATTAAGTGCGCCTAAACGCACGTTAAAAATTCGCTAGTCTGACCCTAGCCTAAATGGGAGAATTTTTCTGGTTTGGCTATTTTGACCTAGAATTTTCCATTCTCCAGTCATTCTCCTGCTCTTCACCGCTCTCTGAATAACCCTGACAGGGTTATTCAGAGAAAGGTGAAACTCAGGAGAATGACTGGAGAATGGAAAATTCTAGGTCAAAATAGCCAAACCAGAAAAATTCTTCCATTTATCTCACTTTCCAAATCGGCTATTTTTCATTCTCCAGTCATTCTCCTGCTTTTCACCGCCAAAAAATCAGTAAACTTTTTCTGCGTGTCCGAAAATGTCTCCTCTTTTCATACAGACTGCCGCCCCAAGCAGTTGTTTATGGATTGATTAAAGGAAAAGCATTTACCGTCATTTGAAATGTCATTTTTTGGTTTTTACATATTTCTATACATTCTAGAAATCCGCTACTTCACGGGCAGGTTATGGGGACCTCCTAGGCACGATATTTGAAGGAATTTTTGGTTTTTATTTTCAACCCTTATTTCATGGAAAACTCACTGTCCCTTTAAAAAATTTTTTTTTTTACTTTTTGACCTTGTTTCCTGTCCCCCAGGGCACTACCCGGACCCCCATACACCTTTTATGGCAAATATCTAGCATGTATGCCCTCTTGGAGGGCACTCTAAAAAACCGAATTTTCAGCCCCATTGACTTGCATGGGGGTTCGGGTTCAGGTTCGGGTTCGGTCCCGAACAAATGGGAAGTTCGGGTTCGGGCTCGAACCGAACTTGGGGAGTGTTCGGCTCATCCCTAGTCAGGACCCAGTGGATAGGGATGGGCTGGCGGTTCAATCCGAACATGAGTTTGATTCGAACAATGTCCGTTCGGCGAACATCGAACATTTACGCGTATTCGCCCACAATGCACCACAATGGACCACAATGCACTTTTCCACTGGCCTGAAGATTGTAATTGGCTACAGCCTTGCAACTGACCACAGGTCAGATGCAAGACTATGCCAATCAGGGCTCAGTGTCCTGATCGGGCAAATTTTGCTCAATCATGGGCTCACAGAGCTAAATCCCGCAGCACACTATATAAGGCTTCCCGCAGCCCCAGCATGTGTTTTTTTTGCAGGAGTGAGAGGAGATTGTTCTTTCAGTGTGTCTCACAGACGTCTAGCAGATATCTGGGAATTGTAATCTGTGTCTTCTCACTGCCAGCTATTGGGGTCTCACAGACTTCTAGCAGATATCTGGGAATTGTAATCTGTGTGTTGGCACTGCCAGCTGTTGCCAGGCTATCAGGCTGTATCACTGATTTATAACATTGTTCTGGGAATTCTGTATATCTTTAATCTAATTCTAGATACCATACAATAACGCTGTTTAATCAGAGTTCATCTGTATATCTATTTAAAGTAGAATCTGGGTGTTGCCAGCTATCAAGGTGTATCACTGACGTATAGCCTTGTTCTGGAGAATCTGTATATCTTTAATCTATATATCACTCACCATGTCAGAAAGACCAAAAAGGACAAGCAGACGCTCCCAGGCACAGATAAGAGGCCTGTGTCAGAAGGCTTCTGTGTCAGAAGGCTGTGCCCCTGGTCGTCCTGGACGTGGTGCATCCTCTGCAGGGGCACGCCTGTCCTTTCTAACTGGTGCTGGCCGTCTTAAGCAGCAGCAACATACAGAGAATTTGCAAGATCGGCTAACCAGGCCATCCTCATCCTCCAAGTCCTCTGCCAGCCAGGCTTGTAGTGGTTTACAGTCCACCTCAGCTGCCAAAACATCTAATTCAGCCTCCATGTCCACAGCTACTCCTGCCGTAGTCTCACTATCATACATGGAGGAGTCAGCTGAATTGTTTGACTACAGTGACAGTGACATGCTGCTTGAGGCAGGGGCTACGCAATGGCTCTTGCAAAAATATGCCATACTGTGCTTGAGCTGGTTTGTTTAGGGGACAGGAGCAACACCAGGCCAAAAATTCTGGCAGCTCTGCAGGGGCAGGCGCAGAGATGGTTAACACCACGCCAGCTTGTGCTGGGAATGGTCGTCTGTGATAATGGCAGCAACCTTTTCTCTGCCCTACGCCTGGGTAAGTTGACACATGTACCATGCCTAGCACACATCCTAAATCTGGTGGTACAGAGTTTCCTAACCAGGTACCCAGGGCTGGCAGAGCTTCTCAGCCGGACCAGAAAAGTCTGCAGCCACTTCAGACGGTCATTCCCAGCAAGTGTTCGCCTGGCAGAAATTCAAAGAAAATTCCACATTCCCACAAACCGTCTGATCTGTGACATGCCCACCAGGTGGAACTCGGCATTGAGTACCTGTGTGAGTATGGCACAAGGACAGGTCAACTTGGCTGATGATCAAGGATGCATGCACTGTACTGTCACCATTTGAGGAGGCAACCAGGATGGTGAGCAGGGACAGTGCATGCATCAGTGACACAATTCCTTTAGTGTTCCTGCTGGAGCGCACTCTGCGGGGAATTATAGATGTGACACTAGAGGCAGAGCAGCGGGAGGAAGAGGAGGATTTCCCTAGCTCTCAAGGCCCCAGTCTTTCCGCAGACAGGATTCCTGCTGGTCCTCAGATCAGACAGGAGGAGGAGGAATATTTAAAGTTGTGGGGACATTGAAGTGGGGATTCCTCAAAGGAGGGTTTTGTGTCCCCAGTAACCCAAGGACTAGTACGTGGCTGGGAGGAGGTAGTGCATGATACGGTCAGCCTCAGCGACCAGGAAAACTCTGACGCTAATGCCACCTCCAACCTACTGTAATGTTGGGGGCTTCCAGCCTTTCCGGTGTGCTTGACGGCAGCATGTCTGATGCTGCTCGCTCACCAACGCCCGGTTTAAATTGAAACAGGCAGGGAGGTGGCTGCATCAGGTGCGGCTTGAGAGGGGGGCGCAGCCTGGTGAAGGTCTTTTAAAAACCAACAGTTCCTTCTAAGCAGTGCCAGATCGTGTTTATCCATACCTGAGCTCCCTGTACTTGAATTCTCTCGTGATTGAACCTGTTATTGACCGCTGCTTGCTTTCTGACTATTCTGCCTTCCGTTGCCCTAGACTATTTTCTTGTACTATGCTCCTGCACTGATATCGACCCGGCTATTCCCTTTGACTATTCTATACTCTGTATTCCTGATTCTGGCTCGTCTGACTACCCCCGTGTTGCTGAATGGGTTTTGTATTACGACATTGTCTTTAATTAACTCTTTCTGTCTAGCTAGTATACCTGGCCAATTCTAAGGACCAGACAGTTAGGGATTCTTCTACGGCTACCCTGTTGGTAGCTTTTGGGCTCTGTGGAGTGTTGGGCTTTAAGGACTGCATGGTGGGATCCGGGAACCGTGACACCTACGCTGCATGGGCTCCCTTATCCTGCAAAGCCTGCTAAAGGACCCCAGAATTCGTGCTATCAAGGAGAGGGATCATTACTGGTTGGCAACCCTTCTTGATCCACGATATAAGGGTAAAGTTTCAGAGCTCATCCTGCCCTCACGGAGGGAGCACAGGATGAAACAACTTGAGGACGGTCTAGACACTTGTGCAACACCTTTCCAGACACTGGTAGGTTACCAACTGATGACACAGGTGCTTCTGAGGCTGCTGTTTATCAGAGGAAGAGTGGTGAAGGGGCCGTTTGACTGATGCCTTTTCCAATTTTTTTAGTCCACGATGCCCAGGGACGGCAAATGTAGGCACCCATTGCCAGTGTCTTTACCATGTGGTGCAGGACTATCAAGGGACAAGGGCAGACCTGGATACATTTACAGCAGATGATCCACTGGCTTACTGGGTGTTGAGATTGGATCACTGGCCAGAACGTAGCCAATATGCTATGGAGCTAAGAGGTTTCCCTTCATCCAACATGCTTTCTGAAAGGACTTTCAGTGCCGCTGGAGGTTTTGTCACAGACAAAAGAGTGCGTCTGTCCACCGACTCTGTAGACCGGCTGACATTTATAAAAATGAATCAGTCCTGGTTCAGCAGATATCACTCTGATGTAACTGAATAGATCGGGGATCTCTTCTGCATTCCAAAAACCTCCACCACTGCACTCTTTCACAAGACCACAGAGGGGTTACTTACGGTGTGAAGGCACTTGCTGCCACCAAAGGCACAATATTTGGGTGCACTGACGCCTGTACCAGATTCATATAATTTTAATATTTGACCGCAGGGTCCAACCCTGTACTCTTCCACAATACCACAGAGGGGTTACGGTGTGACGGCACTGTTGCCGACACTAAAGGACAAATTTTAAAGCACCTATTGTTACTTTCATCCAAAGCCTGCATAAGTTTCACCATAATTTAGTCCAAAAAATCACTAAACTTGTTATGCGTGTCCTAAAACGTCTCCTATTTTCATACAGGCTGCCGCTCCAAGCAGTTGTGTATGAATAGATTAAAGGAAAACCATTTGCCGTCATTTGAAATGTAATTTTTTTGTTTTTAAATGTTTCTATACATCCTAGAAATCCGCTACTTCACGGGCAGGTTATGGGGACCTCCTAGGCACGATACTTGAAGGATTTTTTCGTTTTTATTCTTAACCTTTATTTCATGGAAAACTCCCTGTTCCTTTAAAATCGTTTTTTTTAAACGTTTTGTCTTTGTGTCCTGTCCCCCAGGGCACTATCCGGACCCCCATACACCTTTTATGGCAAATATCTTGCATATATGCCCTCTTGGAGGGCACTCTAAAAATCGAACGTTTGAGTCCCGTTGACTTGCATTGAGTTTGAATCGTTATCGCGTTCGAATCCGAACTTTTGAAATTGTTCGAGTTCAAATGCAAACTGAACACGGGGGTGTTCGGCTCATCACTTATCCCTACCAGTGGATTTATTGCAAACATGTTCTCATAATACATACTTCAAATATAGAGTCAAATATCAAAAGCACAGATTCAAACACAAGCAATATTTGACAGGAAAATGAAAAATTCCAATTAAAAGTACAGCTTGGAATACTTTTTTTTTCTTGCAAATCCAAGCAGTTTAAATTGTTATGGCACCTTGGGTATCATGCCCAAGGTGCTATAACTTTGGGAGTCCATTCTGGAGGCCATTTGCAAATGAATTTTGCATGCAAAAAAAAGAAATTCTTTGCATTGCTCCAGTATTAGCCCACATTGAGTATACTAGGTATCAGGGCACTAGAAGGTGTCTTTCACATCGCGTATACGCACTCTTAATAGTAAATGGCTTAACATGATATTTCTGGGATGCCCTCTTGTACTATATTTGACTCTTGTAATGCCTCTAGTATTTCCATAAAAACTTACTACTTAAAATTCCTTGCCACGATTCATCCTCCTCCCATCTTTTTGCGCAACACCATTCAATGTCTTATATTCTAATGAGCTACATTTTTTCCATTTCAGCCTCACATTTTTGTATAGTCACCCCACAATTCTTAACGTAAAAGCTCAATTGAACGCTGCTCTCCCCTCATTCCTGTGTTTTTAATTAGTTTTGTTATAATTACTCTTTTGTTCTGTGTTATCCATAGCAGTGCTCTGAAGAATATGTGAATGCTAGATAAATAATTTTAATAATTAGCGATAATCACTATTTTGAATTTATAATGTAAAAGATGAATTTTTATATATAACAGTGTCATGGAACCCCGTGCTCAGAGACTGTGGACTTTACTATCTGCTATTCCCCTCATTTAAGCTATTGGTCTGTTTATGTTTTAATGTTAAAAGTGGTGGTTTGTGACTTTTCCTTCCATCAGCACATAATACAAATGCCTTTAAGCCTGTCCCTCATGTTCCCTGTGTTCCCTGCCACCAGGGGAAGCCTGGTTTTGAACCTCCAGCCAATCACCATCCAGTGGCCGGATTTGAAACCCCAACCAATCCCAGTCCAGGACCGCACAGCATTCACTTCAATGGAAAGTAAACAACTGCTGAAACGTTAAACCCCAGTGCCCCAGAAACACTTTGCCCTGGCAGGGTGCTCCTTTGGGTTTAGGTTCCCCCTCACGGGAGCTGCAGTTGGGGTGATTTTCAGGAGGGAGCTCCAACAGGAACTCAAGTTTCTGAGCCTTTCTTGGCCCCAGGGGCTCACACAGCAGCAGTCATGTGGCATCAACTGGGGTAACTACCACACGCTGCCGCTCTGGCCTCTGCCTGCGGATCTGAGTGCTTTTTGGATTGTGACACCACAAGGGCCCAAGCTTTCAAACAGTACCCCCGGATTGCCGCTGCTCCCCTGAAATCCCCCCAAACAAGGACCCTTCCTCTGTATGGCTGCAGTTAGTTATTTATAAGGCGCCACCAAAATTCCAAATCGCTGTACAATGGCAGAGACAGAATAACCAATATACATATAAGTTAAGCACATAGAACAGTAGGAGAGAGGACCCTGCTCAAGAGCTTGCAATCTGAGAGGACCCGATGGGGACCAGGGAGAACTGTGGTGCCGGGATGTCTGGGTCGGCTGGGATGTTAACAGCTGTTATCAGATTCTGTACCAAATAAACAGGGGCCATGTGAAATGGCCAGTGAGTCTGCTTAGCCCAATATGACCAGTGTTGTCTGCTTTATTGGGAGAAATTAAGAACTGACATTGATTCAACTGCTTGCTGAGGGAAGAATCCAGGAACTAGTGGAGGAAAACGAATCATGGCAGCCGAGGGAAAATCTTTGACCTGGGCTCTCCTAACAAACGGTTTCCATGATCACCTATACTAGTAAACCATGTTTTAAGGATTAAGGCTTGTAACAAAATCAAGGCTTGGGTCCTATAATCTGGTGTGAGCTAATGCTAGTGTCAGCATGTTTTTGCGTTAGTGCCAGGTAAAAGGAGTCTAGCGTCTGACCAACAGCTTGTTTTCCTCCCGTTAGAAAGGGAAGCACAAAGTGCAAGCACTCAGTAATTAGCGTTAGGATCACAAGGTCCTAACCTTACTACAAAGAGCCATCGCTAACTACAAACAGGGTTATTCAAAGAGATTCGAAAAGTCACCGCACGTTCGGTGACTTTTCGTTCTCTTCAATTCGGTACCTTTTGCCGATCCCATTTCGGTGACCCTGCGGTGTATTCAGCAAACACCACAGGGTCCCCGAATTGCAGGGAAAAGCTACCGCAAACCTGACGAAAAGTAACCGCAAAACCCACCGAATGCACGCCGAAAACCCCCAAAAACATCTGGATTAACTTGCTGAAAACCACAGAAAAAGCCCGAGCAGGAGCCGAACTCCGCCGAAGCAGCTGAGACCGCAGACGAGGGAGGTGAATAAATTAGCAAAATAGTTTGTGTGAATCTGTGAAAATGAAACGCTGTTTGCAAAGAAACTACTGAGCGAAAATGTCTGTAATATGCATATGAGGTCCAGGGAATGATAATAAAGAGGACTGTTACAGAAAAAATAAGCAAACTTTAAAAAAAAAAAAAAATCGGACTTTTAAAAAAAATAAAAAATTCAGAAAAATGCTTAAAGTATCCTAAAAAATATATAAATAATGAGACTCTTTACTGCAGAATTTTATAATGAACGGTTTATTAGATATTGAATTAAAACAGGAATATTTTTAACATTGAAGCCTATGGGATTCTCCTGAATAAACTTGCCGAATTAAACCACCGAATGACAGGGCATTTCGGGAACCTTTCACTGCTGGTTTGTGTTCTCTGAATAGCCGAAGCAGTGCTTTTCATGGGGATTTCTCTGCCCTCGAACAGGCACCGAACAGGCACCGTATGTGCAGGCAATTCGCCAGGATTTGGCGAATTGCCTGCTCTCTGGATAGCCGAATGGCCAGGAAAGGTAACCGTATGCTGATTTTCAGCGTTCGGTTACCTTTCTCAAGCCAATCGGATCTCTTTGGATAACCCTGATTGTTAACACCAGCTCTGAGCTGCTGCGGAATCATTTAGCAGCAGCTATAACCCCCCAAAAAAAAATATCAGATGCTCACATCTCATCCTGCAGCGAAAACGGTGGCCCGATCCGCTGCTTCTTGCTGCCGGGAGCAGTATGAGACTTGGCAAAATAGTCCCCAGTCTCCCTTCGCTGTCACTCTGCCGACCGGCAGGATCTTGCGAGAGGCGAGATCCTGTCGGTCATGTGACCCAGCAGGAGAAGCCTCCATGGAGCGCTTTAGTGCTGCCCCAGGCATCTGCGAACCTAGTGGCCGCTACGGTCCAGGCTGCTGGACTCAGTGCCTGCCCCATGAGCCACTGGTGCAACAAGGACGCAAAGGGGAAATTGGTGAATGCTAATTTTTCACCTTGGCGTCCCGGTTTTAGCTCACACCACGTGTTAGGGCCCTTTATGTTTAGTGTTTGAAATATAAACATAATTATAATGCCCTGGCATGTTCATGAAAACTGTTAAATCCATTGCAGTGACTTTCAGGTCTGTGCATTTTTAGGTCCTTGAAGGACTATGTCCCTCCATCTTAATTAAAGGCAGGAATGGAGAGGCTTGATGAATTTAATACCCATAGGGTAAGTTCAAATGCAATGATCTAGGAATACCGGATGCTTTATCACAATTATGTTACAATTAGGTTGAAATGAAGTTATAACTCTTAAATCACCAGACATTTCAATTACTTGTAAGACATATTTAAATGTCTGCAGCTGAAAACTTGAACAGTAAAACTGTAAAGTGAAGTAAAAGAATATTTTTCATATTAATCAGCAGCAAACATGCTGGTTTGTTTTTTCTGTTCTCACACTTTAATGGTGTATATCTGAGCATTAGGTCATTATCCTGGCATTTATCCCATACATTTATTAATTGATTATGGTTTTGTTGCCAAAAAAATACACATTAACCCATTCAAAACGAAGCACTTCATGTTGAGAAAAAATGTCTTAACATTTATTTAAAACATGGAATGCATTCCTAACATTAAAATATATGATAAGAGAGCACTTTAGCAAATACTGTAGTTGTTATTTTGAGATAATAAAAATATTCCATTTAATCTAAAGGTGTGTATTGTTTAAATTTCCATTTATTTGTTTATCCTTTACAGAAATGTTGTTGGTAAGAAATGTTCGTGACTCTAGATGGTATCCCTTATCCTTTTCAATATCAAGTTTATATTATTAGAAATTATAACCCCCTGAATTCTTGTCACGTATTCCCTACGAATATAAGAAACCGGTTCCTGAACGCAAAGTTACCCCTACCCTTTCCGATCCTTAGAGTGGTCGGTTTGTCAATGTATGTATGCCAGAATCGTATATTTGCCAAAGCCAGGGGTTAAACACCAGAATCGTTAATTGCTAAAGGTCAAAACAGAGATGAAATATATTAAATGCTAGGTAGCACTGCGGGATGTGAGAAACACGTCAGCGTGCTGATCGGGGCTGACTGATGGGTTTTTAAACCTGACAGCACCGCGTAATAGTTCCGCGCTCCGCCCCTCTGGCCATCATGTGACCGGCGCTGGCGTGCATTTCATCCGGCGCTCGGCCAGAGAACAGCGTGGAGGACGCTGCCGGGCGCCGGAGGCACATGACAATTCTATCACGGTTCAGTAGTGAGTGAACTTAACAAGCTTTGTTAGTTCTATCCCCTCCGTGACTGTTGTAAGTGTAATTTACTTTTTGTTACAGTGATGGTGGTCCACAAGAGAAAAGAACATTTTTGCTTTGCAAAGGGTCTAATTGGGGAACCTGGGCTAAATTTAGTTTTAAAATCTTTTAAAACATGTATTATACATACCTATAAAATCAAGATGATAAAGTGTATATAAAAAATAATATACAGATTACATGATAAAAACAAAGTTCTGCATTGCAGAAAGAAGGTATGTTGCAGTCCTATACATGGACCTTCATCAACTTCTTCATGAAAGACTTGATGAAGGTTCTTGGATAGGCCTGAAAAGTTGCATTTTCCAATAAAACCCTGCTCCTAATTGCAACATACCCGTCTTATGTGACCATTTCTTTGGTTGTTAGAATCTACCCTACATCTATCATGAACAGACTGATTTATAAAACTGTATTTTAGATACCCTTTGACCAGGAATGAGCAGTCTTCAATTATCTCTCCTTGAACAATCTACAATCCACCCCTATGCAAAGAAAAATTGTCTTTGGCGTGCAGTATACCTGCTGCAGTAGGTAGAAAGGTGCCAGACACAGTCTCCGATCCCTTTCAGATCAGTGGGAGTAGTGGCCTACTCCCACTTCTATATCATCTATCCACACTAACTAGAAGGAAGCAACGCTCAACAAGTAGAGAGATGCAGGTAAATTTCTGATATTTTGGACATTTTTGATCAAACACCTGCAGGAACATGTGGAATATAACGTAGAGAAATCCATTCATTTGAATAAATGGTACACATTACAAATGCTAAGAGGTCAGCCACCATTTTATTCCTTTGATCCCTAGTTCTTTCCCCTTTTTGCATCTCCCCAGGGTGAAGGAACTCATTGTTAATCCAGATTTATATTTACACTTCGTCTCCTCTTGTATACCATACATTTACTGCTGCACAAACTCTACTTACTGTACTGAAAGTCTTTTGGGGTGTTCCTGTAATTCAGAGGTAAGTGCCTGCCAAAACTTGTGCAAGGATGGATGGGCAGTGAACCGGTGTCAGGATCAGGGGCACCCAAGGCTCAGTGATGCATGTGAGGAGTGAAGACTAGCCTGTCTGGTTCAATCACACAAAAGAGCAATTGTAGCTCAAATTGCTGACAAATCTAATGCTGACGTCCTAGTCATGTGTCGCCTAGTTAGACATTGTTGCAGACAACTTGCACCCCTTGATGGCCATGGTTTCCCTGACGCCACTGGCCTCTTTCAGCAGGATAATGCACCCTGACACACTGCAAAAAGGGTGCCGACATGGTTTGAGCAAAATGACAACGTTTTCAAGGTATTGCCTTGGCCTTCAAATTCCTCAGATCTCAATCCGATTCAGCTGTGGGATGTGCTGGAACAATTTGGATCCATGGAGACCCCACCCTGCAACTTGCAGGACTAAAAGGATCTGCTGCTAATGTTTTGGTGCCAGATACTATATATGTGCATTTTGTATCGTCAAAATTTTGATTTCGGCCGACACTTGTATTTTCATTATTTTTTTTAGTTTCGGCTAAAAAATTACGATTCGAAGTTGATTCAAAAATGATCCGAAACGATATTAATCAGAACGAGAATGAACCAAAACAAGAAAAATGTAACACAAATGACCCAACATTGAACAAAATGTTCCAAAATGAAAAAAACTGACTGAAAATGACACAAAGTGGAAAAAAAATGGAACAAAATTATTTCAAATTAATAAAAATGGGGATTTAACATTGCAACTTATAGGATTCGCCTGTAGGTTTTACTGTTCAAATAATCCCCATTTTTATTAAATATTTCTTAACTCTTTCGCTGCTGAGGCGTTTCCCGCCTCTGTGCTGAGGTCATTTTTACCGGTTTTGCTCATCATGTTTAAATGTGTTTTGAAGGCTTATTTTAGTATATGACAAATCACAATGTCGTACTTATGAACCAATAGATGCATATAAATCTTTACGGTTCGTATAAAAGCAACTTCACTGGTGCAGATTTAAGATAAAGTGCTAATGTCACAGTTGGTGTGATATAAAGTGCAACAGTTTATGCAATATAAGGTGCAACAATTTATACAATATTAAAGTGCAACAATGTATGCATTATTAAAGTGCAACAGTGACAACTTGGGTGCATGAAAAAGAGCCAGCACAGCACGTTAATAGGTACAGATGTCCGTGTCAGCGTTATAGTGACCGGTGCAATCTGGGTATAGATGCTGGACGTCTATTAGTGAGTAAACAAAAAATGACCTTACACTGATTTCCCGTGTGTATTGAAGGTCTATTGTCCTTAATATCCTTGTTTTCCAGAGGTCCTAAGATGTCAGAATATGCACTAAACGTGCTCTGCCTTATACTTGATGTGACGGCTCCTCCTATATCGTTTATTAACTCCACTCAAAATGGGAGATAAGGAACGGGGGAGAGAGAAGAAATAACAATAGTGCAGCAACGTTTTGATATTAATAAAATCTCTGGTGCTCAGTGATTGCGCACTTACAAGAGTCAGAGCCGCTTAAATCCGGGCTCTGGAGTGAAGCGCCTGGTGTCAACTATAGGGTGACCACTGCCCTTCTTTAATATAACGCCTTCACCTCAGGTGGAGAGACATAAAAAAGGGGAAAAAAAGTGCTCTCATGGCACAACATCAGTGGTTACTGACTTGCTATAGTGAAGGGGAGGTTGATTACACTCACCGATTTGGGAGCCTTATCACTCCAGGCTCAACCGTTGTGCGTGTGGTACTGCTCGATGGTGAGTACCTGGACCCCTCTTAGCTGTTTCTTTGGGTGCAAGTTGCGGTGTCCGTGGTGGATCCTGGAGAGCTGGCCTGGTCAAGTTGGTTTGAATTACTAGTTTAGGTTCAGTAACCAGATACTCCTGTATACTTGGATAGGGATTTATTCAATAAATTACATAGATTACAAATGCAATCAATAACACTCAATAAAAATAGGGGGGGGATGGTGGTATCTCGAGACGCGTTTCGGCGCTATCTGCGCCTTCCTCAGTCGATAGAATAAGTGAAATGGGGGATCAACCTCCCCTTCACTATAGTAAGTCAGTAACCACTGATGTTGTGCCATGAGAGCACTTTTTTTCCCCTTTTTTATGTCTCTCCACCTGAGGTGAAGGCGTTATATTAAAGAAGGGCAGTGGTCACCCTATAGTTGACACCAGGCGCTTCACTCCAGAGCCCGGATTTAAGCGGCTCTGACTCTTGTAAGTGCGCAATCACTGAGCACCAGAGATTTTATTAATATCAAAACGTTGCTGCACTATTGTTATTTCTTCTCTCTCCCCCGTTCCTTATCTCCCATTTTGAGTGGAGTTAATCAACGATATAGGAGGAGCCGTCACATCAAGTATAAGGCAGAGCACGTTTAGTGCATATTCTGCCATCTTAGGACCTCTGGAAAACAAGGATATTAAGGACAATAGACCTTCAATACACACGGGAAATCAGTGTAAGGTCATTTTTTGTTTACTCACTAATAGACGTCCAGCATCTATACCCAGATTGCACCGGTCACTATAACGCTGACACGGACATCTGTACCTATTAACGTGCTGTGCTGGCTCTTTTTCATGCACCCAAGTTGTCACTGTTGCACTTTAATAATGCATACATTGTTGCACTTTAATATTGTATAAATTGTTGCACCTTATATTGCATAAACTGTTGCACTTTATATCACACCAACTGTGACATTAGCACTTTATCTTAAATCTGCACCAGTGAAGTTGCTTTTATACGAACCGTAAAGATTTATATGCGTCTATTGGTTCATAAGTACGACATTGTGATTTGTTGTACACAATTGTTGCGCCACTAGGAACCCCTCCCTTCTTTCCTTTATCGATATCTGCACACCCATTCGAGAGTCTGTGCTATTTCCTAGACGGCAGCAAACCCAAAAACAAGCACCCATACCTAGACAAGAGCGCCCATACCGACCTTCTTCCTTTCCTTATTTTAGTATATGACCCAGACATATTATATATCGTTCTTTCCGTCAGACTCGGTAGATTCATAATATGTCATTATTATATGTATACGTTATGTCATGTCTGTATATTATAACAAAAAATGCAATAAAATATGTATTTTCAATAATTTACAATGTGTAAAGTGTTTTTTTTCGCATTTTAACATGCGAGCAATTGCGGTTATATTTTGTATGGGGTGCGCTTGTTAAATAAATTAGAGATGGGGTCTCGTTACATTTTTTTTTGGGGAAAATTACACGATTTTTAACAAACGCACCGCATACAAAAATCGTTAGTGCAGCATCATTGTTCACATTATAATTGAAATGGGAACAATATTGCTGCATTAACAAACCAAAAAAAAAGAAAAAAAAAATGTTTGTTTTTTTTTTTTATAATTTTTTTTAAATATATTTTTATTTTTTTTATTTTTTTTAAAAAACTTTTTTCACTTTCGTGTTTGGTATCGTTGGAACGGCCATGCTCTGGCCGATCCAACCATACCAAACTTTAACCCCTAGATGCCACGGATCGGGAGATAGGGAGTTCATTGGAACTCCCTATCTCCACCGTTGGTGGCAGTTAGGGGTTAACTCTAGGACTGGCGTCATCGTGCTATGCACGATGACGCCAGTCCTCAGGGGGAGTTCCCGGAGGCTTGGCCGACATCCAAGATGTTGGCCAGCTCCGGGAAAGGATCACGAACCGGCGCTTTTCAGCGCAGATTCGCGATCCAGCTCCCAAGGGGTTAATGCCAGGCACCATTTGGAAGGGCAGGCTGTGCCCTTCCAAATGGTGCCTGGGTTAACCCCCGCAATGCCGCCAATCGGGAGGGAGAGAGGTCTGAAGGACCTCCCCCCTCCCTTTCAGGCGCCTCCTCCGCACATGCGGGGGGCGCCTGAATTAGGTGTCATCGCGCTGCCGCGATGACACCTAATTTCACCGGCGGCGGTTCCGGATGCTAGGCTGACATTGAGGATGTCAGCCCGCACCGGGGGGGCCAGCGATCGGCCGGAACTCGGCCGAACGCTGACCCCAAAGTGAGGACACGCTCAGCGCGTCCTCAGCACACCAGCAGCCATGCGGAGGACGCGCTGAGCGCGTCCTCCGCATCGAAGTGGTTAACAGCTATTCAGCTGCCTAATTTCATGCAAGTCCCCCTTGTGCTGCCAAAACAGCTCTGATGTGTTGAAGTATGGACTCCATGACACTTCTGAATGTGTCCTGTGGTACCTGGTAGACTTGTGCATAGTGGTTTTGTTTTTTGTTTTTTTGTTTTGGAATCTTTCGTCACGTTTTTTTTTTTCTCGTCTCGGGTGATTTCGGGCCATTTTAACCCCTTCGCTGCGGTGGACGCACTCAGCTTGTCCAACCGCATGTCACGTTCCATGCGGTGGACGCGCTGAGCGTGTCCTCACTTTGGGGCCAGCGTTCGGCCGGGTTCCGGCCGATCGCTGGCCCCCCCGGTGCGGGCTGACATCCTCGGTGTCAGCCCAGCACCCGGAACCGCCGCCGGAGTAATTAAGTGTCATCGCGGCGGCGCGATGACACCTAATTCAGGCGCCCCCCCCCCGCATGTGCGGAGGAGGCGCCTGAAAGGGAGGGGGGAGGTCCTTCGGACCTCTCTCCCTCCCGATCGGCGGCGTTGCGGGGGTTAACCCAGGCACCATTTGGAAGGGCACAGCCTGCCCTTCCAAATGGTACCTGGCATTAACCCCTGGGGTGCCGGATCACGAATCGGCGCTGAAAAGCGCCGGTTCGTGATCCTTTCCCATCTTGGATGTCGGCCAAGCCTCCGGGAACTCCCCCTGAGGACTGGCATCATCGTGCATAGCACGATGACGCCAGTCCTGGAGTTAACCCCTAGCTGTCACGGATCGGGAGATAGGGAGTTCATTGGAACCCCCTATCTCCCGATCCGTGGCAGCTAGGGGTTAAAGTTTGGTACTGTTGGATCGGCCAGAGCATGGCCGTTCCAACGATACCAAACACGACTGTGAAAAAAGTTTTTTTTTAAAAAAAAAAATTAAAAATAAAAATAAAAATATATTTAAAAAGAAATTATAAAAAAAAAAAAAAAACACTTTTTTTTTCTTTTTTTTTGGTTTGTTAATGCAGCAATATTGTTCCCATTTCAATTATAATGTGAACAATGATGCTACACTAACGATTTTTGTATGCTGTGCGTTTGTTAGAAAATCGTGTAATTTTCCCCAAAACAAAATGTAACGAGACCCCATCTCTAATTTTTTTAACAAGCGCACCCCATACAAAATATAACCGCAATTGCTCACATTTTAAAATGTGAAAAAAAAACACTTTACACGTTGTAAATTATTGAAAATTCATATTTTATTGCATTTTTTGTTATAATATACAGACAGGTCATGACGTATACATATAATAATGACATATTATGAATCTGCCGAGTCTGACGGAAAGAACGATATATAATATGTCTGGGTCATATACTAAAATAAGCCTTCAAAACGCGTTTAAACATGATGAGCAAAACCGGTAAAAATGACCTCAGCACAGGGGCGGGAAAAGCCTCAGCAGCGAAAGGGTTAAAGACAAGTGTTCAACCATATAGAGAAGAGGAGGCTGTTGTCTGATGAGTCTCTTAATACTGTCAGCCCCTATGTGATATGGCCTGCCTAGGATACCAAAAACTCCACTGAAGCATCATTAAAGAGTTTTTAAGTATTTAAAAAGTACTAGAAAGCTACAAATTGGGTACATACTTTAATAAAACATAACTGAAGCAAACTAACGAAAGGATTTAAATAAGTTGAACAAACTGAAAGGTATAAATATAAAAAATATAAAAAATATATAAAAAATATAAGGAAAAATAATTCTTTAATCAGAAAAAAATTCTTTAAATATATCTCTATAGTTCATGTACACTTTCTACTAAATTGTTTCTAATGAATAGATTTTTCTCAAGCCAAACAGCATGCACTGTATAATTTCCTTCAGGTACCTGGGGCAAAGAACTAATAAACCTGTTTATGAGTCTAAGAAGGGAATCGCAGAGATCGTTATTCTATGAATTGAACTAATCACTATGACATTTATTTATTTATAAAGGATTTTACCAGGAAGGATACATTGAGATTTCTCTCGTTTTCAAGTATGTCCTTGGTTCAAGAACAATGAAGTGTTACAGTTACAGAAATACATTGTGAGATACAGATATTTTCTGTAGCATATTCAATAATATTTTACAATTTCAGAGTGTAGCTCGGTAGAGCTATAGTGCCTCCTTTTCGTTGGTAATAATGTGAATTTCAGTGGTAGAAATATGGTCAGTTTGTTGAAAGTAGAAGTCAGACTCCTTTAATCAGGAATGCTCAGGACGCCCAGCATTCTCGATTTCAGATTCTTCCAGATTTAAAAATCCTGAAGAATCCATTGCTTTAGATAAAGGAGATCATGGCAGAAAAGCCCAAATCCTTCCTGCAGCAGCCACCAATGTGTACACACACACTGAGAGTGCTCTGCAACGTTTCTTGGCAACATACTACCAGGTCACATGATGGGGTTGCGGGTTGCCCAGAGTCTCCCAGTATGTGGTCTACTTGCAGTGCTCAGGAGCTGAGTTCTCAAGCGGCAGGGACCGAACAAAGCACCCCTGGTCTGAAATTACTAAAATCTGGATGACTTTGAGTTTTTCAGATTATAGAATTCCGGATACGGGTGTCACGGTGGCCCCCGCACCCCGGCGCCTGGCAGCAGCTTCCTCGCTGCTCGCTGGCCAGGCGCCGAATGATATTGCGGTCGCTTCCGCACACGTGGGGAAGCCGGGGGGCGGGGCCTGGCGGGCTGACGCGGACCCGCCGGGTTTAAAGCCCAGGCTCTCAGAAATGCCGGTGCCCTGACGTGGTAGTTACTTCCCGCAGAGCTCTTGTATATTTGGCAAACAACTATTCTGTGTATTGACCCCTTGGCATTGGCAAACGACTATTCTGTGTATTGACCCCTTGGCATTGGCAAACGACTATTCTGTGTATTGACCCCTTGGCATTGGCAAACGACTATTCTGTGTATTGACCCCTTGGCATTGGCAAACGACTATTCTGTGTATTGACCCCTTGGCATTGGCAAAATACCATTCTGTGTATGACCCCTGGCATTGGCGAATGAACCACTCTGTGTATGATCCCTGGCATTGGCGAACGAACCATTCTGTGCATAACCCCTGGTATTGGCATCAACTCTTCTAATTCTGGTATTGAGGTCAGTCTGTGTGGCACCCTAAGCACACATCAGACTACCCCTTGTGTTGTTAGGGTCTTGGGAAGAGCTAATTATTCTAATTTCTTGTGTATCATTCTGTGTCTGTCTAGTCGTGCCGGCCACTCTAAGGATCGGAAGGGTAGAGACTGTTCTGTGTCTAGAAACCACTAGTCAGATAAAGCAGAGGGATCCGTGACGTCTCTCTTGTACGTGCTCTGTACTGCCATTCTTGTAGTCTGTCTAGTCGTGCCGACCACTCTAAGGATCGGAAGGGTAGAGAGTGTCCTGCGTGTAGGGACCACCACTCTAGTATCAGGGGGATCCGTGACAACGGGGTGCTCAACCTGAATAACTTTGTATCAAACATATTTTTATCCAGTTTGAATCATTCGTATCCATAATTTAATTTAATTCCACGGATTAAAATCATTAACAAAATTAGGAAAGGTTGCACCATTTTGCTGCTCACAATTATTGTCAAGTCAAACTGCAGAGCTACAGAATGGTCAGCTAAGGTACAATCAAGTGGATAATAAAATGACTGTAATTGAGTTTAGTTAATTAAAATCTGCAAAAGTCTGTGAGAACTACTAGTCCCTGCATACAATTCAGATCAATTTATGGTCAGCCAATCAGAGCAGAGGACAGGCTTCCCAGCAGCTTCAATGAGATCTGTGGTGAAGGGCCATCTTAAAGTTCCATGCCATGCAGCAGGTAACCTGGACATAAGAAAGTATACAGACATTTACAAACATCTTCAGATCCTGGAGTGGCAGCCGGTGAGCAAAAGGACTTGTTTCATATTCATGTGCAGGAAAGGAATTGAGCCAGTGTAGTGATCAATGCAGTCAGTTAACTTGTAGATCTATTTCATTCTCAGTGTGTGGAGATTCCACATGCAGTTCTTTATATTAGTTCATTTCATGTCTGTTTTAAGTTAAAATATATTTTGGCAGTAAAGCTATTCTAGAAGTGTGTGTTAGTGAAAATATGAAGCTGACACAGAAGTTAATGATTAACAAACTTTATGTGCAATGCATTTATACAATTTCTGTATTTCTTTCTGTTAAAGGTTTTTCACCTAATCGCTTAATCATCCTATTCACCTATTCACCTAATCACCTATTCCATTTACTACTCAATCTACAGCTACTTAATTTACTACCCAATTTACTGAAATTAAACTTAAATGCAAGTGAATGAAGAGTGGAAGCCAGTTATTTCCGGCGATGATGTTTGAAGTTCCTTTTCAAGCGGGGAAATTGTGCACAAATCTTAAAGCTTGACAATTATTGACAATTTTTTACTTATTCCATTTTTCACTACCCAGTGCAAGTATTTGTTTGCAAATGGGCTCCAGAACATGCTCATGAAATGAAACAGATCAGACGTGACAGGCAAACTGTAAATGTATTAGCACTTTTTGGCCAGCAGAGCGAGCTCTCTGCCTGTCAAAAAGGGCTTACCTACAGTGTACCTATACAAAGGGGTACCTCTTTATATATTTACTGTGTGTACTGTGTGGCTTATGAAAAGTCAAACCAGTGATTTTATGGAAACCCACTTGGTATTGAATGGGTGAAAAACATTTTACAGTTGAAGATAAGGTGATTTTATCTAGTGTTTAGTTTTATTGAGTATTCCTTACATCACCACAACCCATCTGGTCTCATGAATTTGATACATTGCCTGCAGACTGGATGTGGCTCCTGCACATGTATGAACACTGTGCTTCTGAATTCTAAGAAGTGTTCATTTCTACTACATTTCCTCTGATATGCTGTTTAACCCCTTAAGGACCAAGGCTCTGTAAAGCCAATCATTAATGATGTAGATGTTACGTCATTTGTCATCAAGGGCTTAATAAAATATTTATCACACTCCTTAGATTTAAACGTAATATTCCAGTATTTGTATGTCATGTACCTCTCCCGAAGGGCCTATGTGAGTATACAATTATTATTGTGTTAGATCTATAGTTTTGGTGCAAGCGTGGTGGAAGGGCTTGCTGCTTCTGCATTAGTAACACAACACAACATGAAAATGTCTATCATAAAGCGTACAAGCTGAGTCCCTATAGTCTCTGACTATCCATTGTCATATATACCTTGCTTTATACATATAATACATTCCCTCATCTAACAGGATAATAGCCAGACCCTGTGCATTTTAACCCCTTAAGGGTGACTAGGTGTCGTGTGTGGGTCTCTGATGGCGATATTTCTATACATCCTACAAATCCGCCACTTCACAGGCAGGTTATGGGGACCTCCTAGGCACGATATTTGAAGGAATTTTTCATTTATTTTTTTTAACCCTTATTTTATGGAAAATTCCTTTAACAACGTCTTTTTTAAAACTTTTTGTCCTTGTTTCCTGTCCCCCAGGGCACTACCCGGACCCCCATACACCTTTTATGATAAATATCTTAAAAATTACAAAAAAATCGAGAAATGAAGAGACTCTTTACTGCAGAATATTATAAGCAACGGTTTATTAGATATTGAATTAAAAACTACCCAGGGCAAGAAGGCACGCATGTGGGCGATGATTAGCAATGGACGGACTGTGTACGTCGTCAAGAAGCGGTATGTATAATAGCATAAACATGTTACATACACATAACACACATTACACACATCTACCAACATATGTCAACACATGCTGCAGCGTAATGTATTATCTGTTTGTCAGACAAATGTGACTGTCATAAAATTATTCTGGCTTTATTTAAAATATTTGCACACGTGTACATTTTTCTGAAACTTTCACACCTCAAAATTACATGACTGTAAAGCATGCTTTCCTTGTAAGCTAGAAAATCCACATCACCCATTGCAGCATTTTAAAGATGAAACACACAGGTGGCGCAAAAAATCCTATGCAAGCCTCATGCACTCTAAGCACATGTAATTTTGAGGTGTGAAACTTTCAGAAAAATGTACACGTGTGCAAATATTTTAAATAAAGTCAGAACAATTTTATGACAGTCACATTTGTCTGACAAACAGATAATACATTACGTTGCAGCATGTGTTGTTGACATATGTTGGTAGATGTATGTAATGTGTGTTTTGTGTATGTAACATGTTTATGTTATTATAATAAACTGTTGCTTATAATATTCTGCAGTAAAGAGTCTCTTTATTTCTAGATTTTTTTAGTATTTTTTTTAAGCATTTGTTATACTTTTTTCAAAATGTTTTTTTTTTTCGAACTCTAACTGAACACGCCAAAAAGTTCGAAGTTCGCGAACTTTCCAACTGCCAATGTTCGAGTCGAACTCCGAACTGATCGAACCGAACAGCTCATCCCTAATAGTAACCAGAGCACCATTTTTCAGTATGAGCAAAGGCATTTGTTGGCACTTTACACATACTTGTAACACTAACTGTATGAGATAACTACTGTAACTAAACTGCTATCCTAGGAAGAGGAAAAATAACTAACAAATAATAAATAAAACTGAAATATATCACGGTACCTTTCAGGTTTCAGATACCATCCATATAAAAATGAATTAAAACTAGATCCATTTATCTATATGCTATAATTAACTGAATGGAATCCGCAATAAACCCACAATATGGTCATAAAACAACCACTAGAATAGGAAGAAAATCAATTAGCAACTGTAAAACAGACATTCACGGTTATTCAGAGAAAGGTGAAACTCTGGAGAACTTTTGGAGAAGTGAAAATTCTAGGTCAAAATAGCCAATTTGGAAAGTGAGATAAATGGGAGAATTTTTCTGGTTTGGCTGTTTTGACCTACAATTTTCACTTCTCCAAAAGTTCTCCAGAGTTTCACCTTTCTCTGAATAACCCTGATTGTTATTTAAGACCATTACTACTAACATTAAAAACAATTGGAAAATAGTTTTATGAAATACTCCAGGTCTAATAGGATTGCATATTTTCTATTAACCCCTTCACTACCAAGGGATTTTACAGAAAACCAGGAGGCCGTGTTTATTTTTTAATCACTTTTATTGAATTATACAGTAAGAAATATTTGGAACTGTCCAAATGTATTCCTTACTGCATAAGGTCTAATTGATGGGCAGATGTCACCATCTGCTGGCCGAAAGGAGCTAGTGCAGCATTTCATTCCATGCAGGGCTAGTTGGGGATATATCTTTTATGTACATATTCCCAGCTGTTCAAAGAGTGTTAGCACCTGGGGTGTCACTCCTGCAATGCAACAAAGTTTGGGGCGCATTCAGCGCCCAATTGCAAACAAATTTTATTTGCAATAAATGGAATTCCTGTGTGTTGCTCCAGTAATACATTATATCGACTATACTCAATAACGGGACACCAGCAGGTGCCTTGTAGATCGAGTATAGTTGATCTTGGCAGTAAAGGAGTTGAAAGGGAAGCCCATAACTTTAAAATGTTGGAATATTTTATGTGACATAAATTGGTTAACTTAATGATATGTAATTAAACATTATGCCCCATTTGCCTATTGGCCATGCTGGCCCTGGCTTAGGATCTGCTGACATGTTTATACCTCTGTGCCATCTTTTTTATTTGTCAGTCTAAACGCGTCAGCCTTTTAGTCTGTATTTGTTTGTCTTTGTATTTAAAAATCTTCAAACACCTTAACGGCATCATCTTTGTGTGCTACAGGCGTCACCGTTAATGTGCGCTACAGCCGTCTACTCTCTATTTCTCCAGAGTGGGAACAAAATATTATATTCCATAGAATTCGTATTTCATGCGGTTTCATTATACCACTTGTAAATGATTTAATAATGGCATAAAAAAATGATGCCGCAATCTCATATTTCATTTATCAGTTCTCACATTTGCCACAAAATGTTGATTATTATCTGGTTTTGATGCGGTTTGTCACGAAGGTAATGGCTTTTACCAATGCTTTTGTTAATTGGAAGAACATCTTGAAATAGGCTTTGTTGTATAATTTAATTAAGTATTTCTGCTTTAAGTATAATTAGGTGATGTTATCTTTTAGAGCTCCTGGTACTTATCTTTTAATTATCATGTTTCCCTTTTATCCTCATTCATTAATAAAGTGCATGCAATTTCATAGTACCTTCCCACCGGAATGATTTTGGAAACTTATCTTGTGAAACAGAGGAAGCGCATTATTTACTAATGAGACAGATGTTTGACTGATAAAATACACTGAGTTTATCTGTTCATTTCAAGGTAACAAACTCAACAGAAAGACAAAAAAAGTATTATTCTATCCGCATTTCATACTTTTCACATGAGTTGTACGATGTAGTACAAAAATAAAATTATAACATAAAATACCTTATGAATAGAAGTACCTGATATTTCGTATTTTCTGTAGAATGAGTATAGTAGTTTCTAGGACAGATTCGCATACAGTGAGCTTTAATATGTGGGAGTGAAATGAGATAGACGATTTGTTGCATTGTAGAACTTGACATGTAATTACTGCAATGACTGTGAAAAGTCAGAAACCATGCTGATACATATGGCGGAGAAGAGCAGAAAATTGGACTTGGATGGGAGATTGGCTTGGGTGGGAAGTGGCAGAGCTTAAAGTATATGTTCTATGCATAAGGTATGGATGAGGCTGACCACATTTTAGTTTGGCAGCCCAACTGTGGGTGGAGTTTGAGACAATGGCCACTGCGACTCACCAAAGTGCTTAACCCCTTCATAGTCTAACAAATATAGCACTTTTTACCAAGTGCTTGGCCAGACATTGTAAACCCCTGAATCTTATCCCTGTACTGCAGTAGGGATGAGCTGTTCGGTTCAATCAGTTCGGAGTTCGACTCGAACATTGGCAGTTCGAAAGTTCGCGAACTTTGAACTTTTTGGCGTGTTCGGTTCGAGTTTGAAAAAAAACCAACATTTTGAAAAAAGTATAAAAAATGCTTAAAAGATACAAAAAAAATCTACAAATAAAGAGACTCTTTACTGCAGAATATTATAAGCAACGGCTTATTAGATATTGAATTAAAAAACTACCCAGGGCAAGAAGGCAGGCATGTTGCTTGCATAAACGGTGTAAACAACAGGTGTTAATTATTGTTTGGAAATAACATGTGCTTCTAATTAGTCTGGTCTCATGAATTTGATACATTGCCTGCAGACTGGATGTGGCTCCTGCACACGTATGAACACTGTGCTTCTGAATTCAAAGAAGTGTTCATTTCTACTACATGTTCCTCCGATATGCTGTTTAACCCCTTAAGGACCAAGGCTCTGTAAAGCCAATCATTAATGATGTAGATGTTACGTCATTTGTCATCAAGGGCTTAATAAAATCTTTATCACACTCCTTAGATTTAAACGTAATATTACAGTATTTGTATGTCATGTACCTCTCCCGAAGGGCCTATGTGAGTATACAATTATTATTAGACATGTGCATTCGTTTTAGTACTAAAACGATTTAGTCCGAATTTTGGGATAATTTAGTTTTAGTATGACTCAAGAGAAACGAAACTGCTCAGTACAAAAAACGAAAGAAACTAAAATAAAATGCACTACATTTTAGTTTCAGTCCTTTTTGTGATATTATATTGATGAGTGAAGGAGACCAGCAATGAAGAGCGCAACATCGCAACATCCGAAATTCTGCACCCTCCACATGCCAATGCAGGAGGATGTTCTATACAGAGAGGGACATTAATTCAGGAGGATGTTCTATATATTATACAGAGAGGGGTATTAATTAATGCAGGTGGATGTTGTATACATTATACAGAGAGGGGTATTAATTAATGCAGGTGGATGTTGTATACATTATACAGAGGTGGTATTAATTAATGCAGGAGGATGTTCTAAACATTATACAGAGAGGAGCCTTTTTTTTTTTAGCCCTTTAAATCCAGTGGCTGTGAGCGCTGAGATCGGCTGCTTGTTACATTATCTCTCAGTACAATGTATCAGGCTCAGCTGTTACAGTAACTGACTGCTGCTCATCACAGCGCTCAGAGTTTCAGTAAAACAAGGAAATAATATTGTTCTAACGTCTTCTATATAAAAATATTATTTACTAGTTTTACTGAAACTCTGAGCGCTGTGATGAGCAGCAGTCAGTTACTGTAACAGCTTTGCCTGACACTGGGCAGTATTACAATGTTGGTGCTAACTTAACCAGAGCTGTTGTAACTGAAAACCTCCATAGGCTATAATAGCTCTGGGAAGTTTACAACAGCTCTGGTTAAGTTAGCACCAGCTATATAATATGGCCCACATTGTGCTGAGAGTGAGAGATACTGTAACAAGCAGCGATCTCAGCCCTCTGAGGAGCCACTACTATAGTAATTGTATCCACTGGTTTTCGGATGAATGAAATTAGTTTTCATACTAAATAACTGAAAACGAATTTCTTTAGCAACTAAATAAATTGCATTTTAGTACTAATGCATTAGTTCAAAACGAAATTTTGTGCTGTGCACATGTCTAATTATTATTGTGTTAGATCTATAGTTTTGGTGCAAGCATGGTGGAAGGGCTTGCTGCTTCTGCATTAGTAACACAACACAACGTGAAAATGTCTATCATAAAGCGTACAAACTGAGTCCCTAGAGTCTCTGACTATCCATTGTCATATATAACTTGCTTTATACATATAATACATTCCCTCATCTAACAGGATAGTAGCCAGTCCCTGTGCATTTTAACCCCTTAAGGGTGGCTAGGTGTCGTGTGTGGGTCTCTGATGGCGATGTTTCTATACATCCTACAAATCCGCCACTTCACGGGCAGGTTATGGGGACCTCCTAGGCACAATACTTGAAGGAATTCTTCGTTTTTATTTTTAACTCTTATTTTATGGAAAACTCACTGTTCCTTTAAAAACGTCTTTTTTTTTACTTTTTGTCCTTGTTTCCTGTCCCCCAGGGCACTACCCGGACCCCCATACACCTTTTATGGCAAATATCTTGCATATATGCCCTCTTGCAGGGCACTCTAAAAACCGAATTTTTGAGTCCCATTGACTTGCATTGAGTTCGGTTCGAGTTCAAGTCGAACTCGAACTTTTGAAATTGTTCGAGTTCGAATGTGAACCGAACATGGGGGAGTTCGGCTCATCCCTATACTGCAGTGAGTGAGCCCAGACCTCTCCCTGGATGTTGTAATGCAGCAGCAAAGTTTTTGAATTTTTTGTCACTATAAGGTTTGAAGCTGCTCCTTGCAGCTTGTTTTACGGAGGGAAAGCGTGCTTTATAAAGGTATGCAAATTAAGTTTGATTTACTAATGATAGCTTTTCACTGTATTGCAATGCAAAATCGAGTTAACGTGACTTTTTGAGTGGTAAGATTTTATGTGGAGTTAGTCTAATATCCTACTTCAACATTAGCCCTTCACTTCCAAGTGATATTATAACCTCTTCCTGACTGTTGTAATGCAGCAGCAAACTTTCTGAACTTTTTGTCACAATGTGAATGAGAGCCACTATTTGTAGCTTGTTTACTGTAATATAGGGTGAAAAGGACAGAGATAAGACTAAATGCTAAAGCTAGTTCAAAGGCTGGCTACCTAGGATGGTCTGCTGATCTACAGCATATTAGACAAGTTAAATAAGGGCTTGAAGCAGTAGTTAATCAATCTTTATACAAGTGAAAACAAGATAAGTCAATGTGATACATTCACACGTAACCTCTTCAATGGGAAGTCTCCCTCCAAAGTGTCACAGTAGGCTCTGCGTTCCAATGATTGCGCTACCATTGCTTTCAACAATATTCTTTTTTCAATATGTGCAGAAGAAAGTCTATGATGACAAATGTAAAAACTCTTGGCCGCACCTGATTAGAGACTTTCGTTCACAAAATCTGGGAAGCTGTTGCCAACTTACTTATAGTGCATTTGTTCAATTGGATATTAGAAACTATTCATTTTTTTATACCTTGATGGGGTGATTTTACTCCCAGATAAGATAATTAACCTTGAATATATCCATTCTTAATTGCAACATCATCTGGGCAAGGATCTTTCTGCTGAAGCTGGGAAATGTTGACATAATGATAGACTATTTTAGGGTAATCAAACCCTTCCCATTTGGACGATGTTCTATGTTTTTCTTTATATATCTATAGGCAACATTTTGATAACTTAACAAATTTATTTTCATTGTTCCTTGGAAAAAGTCCCAAAAGTAGGCTCCAGTTATTGACCCATTTCATTTTTGAATATGAACATTAAATTATATGTCAAAATTATTGCACTTTTGCACCATATTATTTCCTTTTTTTTTACCACCATAGGACTACATAGAGGTTTGTGCTGCCGGGCTGCGATCCCTGCGTGATCTCGCGCTCACAAGATTGTGCAGAGCCACAGAGTGATTCCCGGAGAGAGACTAGGGACTATTTGTCCCCAGTCTCACTCTGCTCCCAGGCAGCCAGAAGTGATGGATCGGGTCACAGTTTTTGCCGCGGATGAGAATGAAATTTTCGGGGTGAGTTTTAGCTGCTGCTAAATAATTCTGCAGTATCAGTTAAAACCAGCTTCTAGCTGTGGTTAACTTTTTATTTACCACATTAGTACATTAACCCTTTACCGCCCCAGGACGGTCTATGATGTCCTGGTGGCAGGAGGGCTTTGAAGACGCAGGGTGCACTGGCATGCCCCGCTGTCTTCCATGGCAAGCCTTGGCTCCCCCTCGTAGCCGGCGAGTGACGTGCGCCACTGCAGTGGGACATGTTGAACCCATGCCGTCTCTCTGCAACCAATGACTGGCCAAAATCGTCAGTCCACACTGCAGCTGTCGGTGAGGCGTACCATGTACGCCTTGCTGGCATTTACCCACCCCTGACGGGCAACACCCATCGTTTAGGGTTTAATTAGCGTTAGGACTTTGTAATCCTAATGCTAATTACTGCTTGTGCTACCCATGTTAAGTATAGGCAACGCAAAGTACAGTAAGCTCGCGCAAACGAGTGCTATCACTGATGCGTTAACAAATTTTTTAACCCGTTAGTGTTTGGAATGTAATATGGGGCATGTTACAGTCACTTAACCTTGTGTTAACGCTCACATATCTCAGCGTTAACAATGGCGCTAAGATTGTAATAGGGCCCATAGTCTATGGAGTTGGTAAGTTTACAACAGTTGTGGTTAAGTTAGCACCAGCTATGCAATAGGGCCCAAAATCTCTTACAAATTATCTATATGCGATTTGCATTGTTTGCTATTGCTGTAATACTTTTCTTCTTAATTTTTATTTATATTTTCCATTCTGACATGTTCTATTGTTCTAATGTATTAATTAAGGTGCAGACAATTATGCAAACACAAAGGAAAGTTGACCTAAATTGACAGGGTTATTCAAAGAGATCCGAATGGCTGGAGAAAGGTAACCGAACGCTGAATTTCAGCGTTCGGTTACCTTGGCTATTCGGCTATCCAGAGAGCAGGCAATATGCCAAATCCTGGCGAATTGCCTGCACATACAGTGCCTGTTCGGTGCCTGTTCGAGGGCAGTGAAATCCCCATAAAAAGCACTGCTTCGGCTATTCAGAGAACACAAACCAGCAGTGAAAGGTTCCCGAAATGCCCTGCCATTCGGTGATTTCATGCGGCAGATTTATTCAGGCGAATCCCATAGGCTTCAATGTTAAAAATATTCCCGTTTTAATTCAATATCTAATAAACCGTTCATTATAAAATTCTGCAGTAAAGGTTGTCTTTATTTATAGATTTTTTAGGATATTTTAAGCATTTTTCTGTTTTTTTTTTTTTTTTTTTTTAAAAGTCCAATTTTTTTTTAAGTTTTTCTTACTTTTTCTGTAACAGCCCTTTTTATTATCATTCCTTGGACCTCATATGTAAATTTCAGACATTTTCGCTCAGTAGTTTCTTTGCAAACAGCGTTTCACTTTTCAAACATTCAAGCAAACTGTTTTGCTAACTTATTCACCTAACTCGTCTGCGGCCTTGGCTTTTTCAGGCGGCTTCAATGCGTGTGATCGGCTCCTGCTTGGGTTTTTCCAGCGTCTTCGGTGGGTTAATCCAGAAGTTTTTGCGGGTTTTCGGCATGCATTCGCCGGGTTTACGCAAGGTTTCGCCAGGTTTTCACCAGGTTTTCGGCAGCTTTTCCCTGCACTTCGACAGCCCTGTGGTGCTTGCTGAATACAGGGTCGCCGAAATGGGAAAACCGATTTTCACCGAATTGAAGAGAACGAAAAGTCACCGAACGTGCGGTGACTTTTCGAATCGCTTTGAATAACCCTGTATGTCTGAGAGCCGACTGCACCGATACTATTTGCTACTAGGCAAGGGTCATTTCAATCATGTGATTGTTTCTTAGACATTTCTTTTTGCCATTGCCACGTAGAAATAGTAATTCTAATATAAGCCACTTGCTCATTGAGTATTGACTTATAAGTCATATATTGAGACTGGAGAAGTAAAATGTTTTTCTATAGTTCAAATTCTACTTTATTAACCATTTCACTACCACATCTGAGTAAAGTCACTGGCCAAAAGCACCTGCTGGTGCCCCGATATCGAGTACACTTTATTTGGTCTAATTCTGGAGTAATGCAGAGGAATTTTTGTTTTTGAGAATGACATTCTTTTGCAAATGGACTACACAATATGCTCCAAATATTTTTGCACTTCAGGCAAGAAAGCCAAGGTGCTAAAACAGTTTGACAGCTGGGGGTATGTTTTAAAACAATGAATCCCCTGCAGATTCAGCATGGATCCCAAGCTGCAGTTCCTCCTTTTGGCCAGCAGATGGTGACATCTGTCAATCCAATAGTGCAAATACATAAAAAATATATTGGAAAATCCCCAATGATTTCTTAACTATATAATTAATGAAAAATGTTGTTAAAAAAAAAAACTTCTGTCAGTTGTTTTATGGAAAATCACTTGGAAAAGAAGGGGTTAAAAATATACTGATATTTTGAAAGACAATTACACTAATGGATTAAAAAAAACTGTTATCCTAACGGATTTTAGTGCTTTAGCATAGGTAAGTTAACGTTTGTGTTTCGCCCCCCCCCCCCCACATACAGTGTCTTCGAGGCAAACTCAATGATATTCACTGGGTTTGTGGATGTACTTTTATTTCTTTTTTTCATGAAAGCCTGATGTAGGAATTCATTTTTTGAATACATAAGCACGATTCAAGTATGTTAACCCCTTCACTACCGCCATCATGTATACAAGACTCAGCAACACAAGATCATGTTTTCTTTTTTTTTTGTGAAAGTATTTTACCAGGAAGGATACATTGAGATTTCTCTTGTTTTCAAGTATGTCCTGGGTGGCGAGTATGTACCGTTGGGTGTCTTGCCCAAGGACACTTACTGGAGAGGTTGCTTGCTGGGATCGAGCCCATGACTCCACAGGCTCGCTCCATGCAGAGCGGTGATGTTACCTCTACTCCACCCAGCCGGGGTTAACATGATCTCGGCTGTGCTGTATGATTGCAAATGAATTTATTTTTGCTGCAAATTACTTTAATTTGCTTTTGGGCTCCAGAAGGTTCCCCAAACGTTTTAGCCCTGTGGACTTATTGCCCAATGTGCTAAAACAGGTGTAAAATCATTTTTCTACTGGACTTTCCCCAATTGATGTACACAGCTATGACCTGCAGTGGAAATTGTAGTAACTCCATTTGGCCAGTAGATGGTGACATCTGCCTGCCAAATAGGATATAATAGTAAGAAATACATTGGGAATATCCCTAAATATTTCTTACTGTACAATTAATTAAAAATGATTTTCCAAGAAGACACTTGTTCCTGACAGAGCTTTTTGGGAAAAATCACTTGATAGGGAAGGGGTTAATGTTTGCATGATCTATATGAATGCAAATAAAACATGGAACTTAAGACCATTCGGAAAATTACATTATTCATAAAATGCAAATATTATATTATCATTTACATATCTTCTCCAATCCATGGCGATAAAAAGCTGCTGCCGACATCATTTCATTATAATGTATATACAGTAAAACGAATTACTGTAAATATATGCAGCGGCAAATTAATAACACCTGTCTGGGCATAACCAATATAAAATATATGCATTAAAATAAAAATGCTAATTTGTGTAAAATCACAGGTTTTCTATTTAAACTGATTTCGATTTCTGCACGGTGATGTTTTCATTCTTATGGAGGAAATTGATTTATTTCTACTCGTTTGGTAATGTGACATGACATCCCGGCTGTGATTGAAACACAGTCACTGTCAGTGCGGTGTCCAAACTCTTTAAAAGAAAAACCCTACAAAAATTAGACTGTCAGCATTAACTTTTTGAATGACACATATTGTAGAGCAAGGTCAGAATGCAATTTCAGGGAAAGAGCGGACTTTCTGAACCCTGTCATCTCTTCATTTCACCTCTCCATAAAGAAAATTGTGTCCTATGCTCTCAGTCAAACCACATTTGATCCGAGATGGTTTTACATTTCAGAACCCAACGATTCATCGGAAAATACGTTATTTTTTTACTTTACAGACATTGGCTTGTCGCCAAACTCCTTTCGATTGTAACATTAAATGTATAAATTTAAAAAAACTAATACCATTATCTATGCAAGACCAAGCATGCCCTAGACCAGTGGTTCCCAACCGCGGTCCTCAAGTCCCCCTAACAGACCAGATTTTAAGGATTCCCTTGGGGAAATGCAGACTGAATCCAGCAATCACTGAGCAACAAATCATATCACCTGTGCTGTGCTTCAGATATTTGGCAAACCTGGCCTGTTGGGGTACTTGAGGACCGAGGTTGGGAACCACTGCCATAGACTGTTGTGTGTTAAATTTCCTTGGGCACTATCAGCTGCCCTGAGCCAAAACTGGGACGCTAAGGGAAAAATTGGCATTCGCTAATTTCTCCTTAGCGTCCCGGTTTCCCCAACAGATTGTGGGGCAGGCGCAGAGTCCGGCAGCCTGCCCCTTAGTGATCAGTAAGCTCGCAGATGCTGGGGGCAGCGCTACAGCGCCATCTCCAGCATCCCCTCCATGGCGTCCATAGGACGCCATGGAGGATCGTGCTGCCGGGTCTCATGAACGGCAGGATCTTGTCTCTTGCGAGATCCTGCTGGTCAGCGGAGTGATCGCGGAGGGAGACAGGGGACTGTCTTCCCCCAGTCTCCCTCTGCTCCCGGTGGCCAGAAGCAGTGGATCGGGCAGTCGTTATATTAGGCTGGGGTCAGACTATCGCACTTTTAACGTGCGTTTAGGCGCACTTAATCACGGCCGCACTAGCAGCAAATGACGGGCAATGACGGCCAATATACGAAGTACGGTCGCACGAAAGTCCGGCCGCGCAACGCAAGTGGAAAACGAACGCATTTTTACAAGAACGCAGAACCGCTAGTACGGACGTACAGAGTGCGCTGCGTCCGCTAGCGGCGTGTGTGCGTGATTTGGAGACGTCAGACGCTGCTCATGTCCGGCCAACATAACGTCCAGACGCAAAAAGTGTTTTATTGACGATCCGTACAAAATCACGCCCGAAAATACGTGTCGTCTGACCGTTTTTGAGCATTCCGTGAAAAAATATGTCAATGCGTTCGGACGCCCTTTTTCACGTTCGCGGGGAAAAATGCTTTCGTCTGACCCTAGCCTAAGAGGTGATAGAGCCCCTTATATTTCACCTAGAATAGCTAACCTGCGTGTATCATGCCTGGTTCAAAATGAATAAATGTATCATAAAACCCTTTAATACATTTGTTTTACCCATATAAAAGCATGCTAGGGATTGATTAAGGGTTTATGTTTTTTTTTCTTTTGTCATGGTTTCATTTTGGGAAATTGGCAAAAACATTTTTTTGGGCTTTAAGAATTTGCCAGTTAGACTAGATCTGAAAATTTTCCAAAAATTTTTCCAAATATTTACGGATATATCCAATAATTTGGACGGTGCATGTATTTTTAACCCATACATCCTCTATACCCCTACCCCCTCTATTCCTTCTCTTTTCCTCCTCCCACTCCCTCCCTTTATACTACCCCTATAACTCTTTCTGTAAACCTAAATGATTGTTAGGGTTTGCTCTGGGGTTTGGGCTAGAGTTTGGTCAAGAGTTAGGATTAGGGTTACTTCCAGGAGTGGGTTACTGTTAGGCTTACTGGTACTATTTGTGTTTGAATTAGGGTTACTGTTATGTTTACAGTTTTATAGCAAGTGTTGCACAAAGAGTGCAACTTCTTTCAGTTAGCAAAATGATTCTGAATTGATCCAAAACTTTCTGTATTGATTTTAAAACATTTTACTGGTTTCATTCATTTCTGAATTTCTTGGAATTTCGGATGCTCCTGAATTGCCAAAAATGTGATATTTTGTCCAAAAATCTATTTGGACAAAACAAAACCAAAATGAAATGCGCTTACCGTCACACTTTTCCTTTGTTTGTTATTTGGTTCTACACTTCCAAAACGAATAGCACTTCTGCCAAGGACATGGTCTTTATTCAGTTTGGAGGGAAAACACACTCTAGAGCGCAAACCAGTACCTAATATACAGTTGTGTTCAAAATTATTCAACCCCCAATGCTGTAAAGGGTTTTAGGGAATTTAGTGTACATTTGTAATTGTATTCAGAATGAAATCCTACAAGGACTTTTTAAAGAACCATATGCAACTAAAATTACATCAATTGGTTTTGTAATACAGTAGTAAATGTTTCTTTTGTGAATTCTTCATTGACACAATTATTCAACCCCTTAAAGACTACCACTCTGAAGAACAGAGGTTCATTCAAGTGTTTTCAATCAGGTATTGAAAACACCTGTGGATGTCACGGAGCAGCAATAAAGCATAATAAGCACCAATTAGGCAGCTTTAAAATGACTGTGATACTCAGCTCCTTCTAGACATTTACTGGTGTGGTTACAAACATGGTGAAGTCAAGAGAATGGTCCAGGAAGAGAAGAGGTGATTACTCTTCACAGGAAGGGCAATGGCTATAAGAAGATTGCAAAGATGTTAAACAACACCAAGAGAGACCATAGGAAGCATCATTCGCAAATTCAAGGCAAAGGGCACTGTTGAAACGCTACCTGGTCGTGGCAGAAAGAAGATGCTGACTTCGACTGCTGTACGCTACCTGAAGCGTAGAGTGGAGAAAAAGTGACTGTGTGACTGCTGAGGAACTGAGAAAAGATTTGTCAGATGTGGGTACTGTAGTTTCAGCTCAGACAATATGGCGCACACTGCGTAATGAAGGCCTCCATGCCAGAACTCCCAGGCGCACCCCCTTGCTGTCTCCAAAGAATAAGAAGAGTCGACTGCAGTATGCCAAAAGTCATGTGGACAAACCACAGAAGTTTTGGGATAGTGTTCTGTGGACTGATGAAACAAAATTAGAACTGTTTGGGCCCATGGATCAATGCTATGTTTGGAGGAGGAAGAACAAGGCCTATGAAGAAAAGAACACCTTGCCTACTGTGAAGCATGGCGGGGGGTCAATCATGCTTTGGGGCTGTTTTGCTTCTGCAGGTACAGGGAAGCTTCAGCATGTGCAAGGTACCATGAATTCTCTTCAGTACCAGGAGATATTGGATGACAATGTGATGTAGTCCGTCACAAACCTGAGGCTTGGGAGACGTTGGACCTTTCAACAGGACAATGATCCCAAGCATACCTCCAAGTCCACTAGAGCATGGTTGCAGATTAAAGGCTGGAACATTTTGGAGTGGCCATCGCAGTCACCTGACTTAAATCCGATTGAGAACCTCTGGTGGGACTTAAAGAAAGCAGTTGCAGTGCGCAAGCCTAAGAATGTGACTGAACTGGAGGCTTTTGCCCATGACGAATGGGCGAAGATACCCGTAGATCGCTGCAAGACACTTGTGTCAAGCTATGCTTCACGTTTAAAAGCTGTTATAACTGTAAAAGGATGTTGTACTAAGTACTAAGATTGAATGTCACTTGGGGGTTGAATAAAACTGATAATGATGTGAGCACAGAAAAGACATTTGTGGTTATTTCATTATAAATGTTATGTTATATTTGTCTGACCTACACGTGCCTCTTTGATTTAATTGTAAGCAAGATGACTGAATGATCAAAATCAATGTCAAACTGGCCAAAACACTCAATTTCAGTGGGGGTTGAATAATTTTGAACACAACTGTAGTAGGATAATTGTCTATCCACAAACAGACAGTATATGTTATTAATCTCACATTGTGAAGAGTTTTTTAACACAAGGTAGCGTATAAAACATATATGGTGATATTTATTTATAAAGGATTGTACCAAGAAGGATACATTGAGATTTCTCTTGTTTTCAGTACGTCCTGGGTTCAAGAACATTGAATTGTTACAGTTGTTACAGAAAAATAAAGTAATAAATGCAAGATATTAAAAACAAAACACAAATATACAGATTAACACAGAAAATAAATATGTAGGAAATATAGTCACTATGTTACATATTTACAGTTGCATTCTGTATATAGTCACTGTTACATGTTTACAGGTGCATTCTGCATATAGTCACTATGTTACATGTTTACAGGTGTATTCTGTATTGAGGTATGTTAATAGGGAGCTCTTGAGTGACTTGATACTGGGGGAAGATTTGATGGCATCTGGGAGGCTATATATAAAAAACAGCCAAAACGTATAATAAATATTGCATAGCGATAGTCCAATGTGTATATAACACAATCTATAATGGCAAGAGGTGCTCAGTGGTGTAAGTGAACCTTTAACTTTTGGGGATGTAAATGTCCACGTCTGGGTGTCTTTGGGATCTGTTTATCTCATAAAGAGCAGAAGGAAAAAATATAGTGCAGTATTGCCAAGATACTTTAGGTTAGTGAGTTAGAAATAGACATATAGTATCCAACTCACAATGGTGGAGCCCTTCTTATGGCTCTGCAGGTGGCGCAGTGTGTCACTTAATAAGGAGTGACATCGTCCACTATTCTGTGTGGTCTATTCCGATGTCCCTCAAGGAAAAAAGGTGACAGAGATATTCTCACAGTGCAGCAGGTTAATGCATCCTCTTCTGGCCTGTAAAGTCCCAAATCACAAATTCCCGCTCACCTGATCTAGAGTCCTGGTAACCGGCTCTAGTATTAAGTGCCTTGGCAAGCTCTTCCTCTCAGTGTCCTTGTGGATAGTCCAGGTCCAGTGGGGGTTATGCATCTATAATTTGATGCTGGAGAGGTGATGATCTTCTGTGACTATTTTTCCCATGCTTCCAGGGTGCCACACGGATCAAGTGTCCAAGCTGGTCAATCTTCCAGAAAAATATAGAAGGATCGGGCACTTTAATGTGGTAAAATATGATCTTTATTTAGAACAGAGCTTCTAAACTCCGGTCCTCAGGAGTCAGGAGTACTAACAGGCCAGGTTTTAAGGATTAATTTGGGGAGCTGACAGAATTTCTGGCCCGGTGTGGCTCCTGTCCCCTAAACAAACCAGCTCAAGCACAGTGTGGCATCTTTTTGCTTGAGCCATTGCGTAGCCCCTGTCACGCATCAGTTTAACTGCCTCTTCGCCAGAGACAGAGGAGGAAGAGGTGGTGGAGCAGACAGACCTCATACAAGCAGCTTTCTGGAGGCATGGTGGATGAACAAGCTCCAGCACAGAGCCCCATCTTGGATCCCTCCCAGCTGCAATCAGAGTTACCCAGTGTGCCATAAAAGGTAATGTAACGGCCCTGTCCATGCTTGCTGGACCTCGTGTCTAAAGTCATGTGCACCTTGCTGCTGACTGCCTTTCCCATTGACTCCATAACATTGTCTTCCACGTGCTGGTATAGTGCTGGAATGGCCTTCCGTGAAAAGAAATGGCGTTTTGGAACCTGCCACTGTGGTACAGCACATTCAGAAAATTCACGGAAGGGAGCAGAGTCCACCAGCTGGAAAGGCAGCAGCTGTAATGCGAGTAATTTTGCTAAACTGGCATTTAGACACTGTGCTTGGGGATGGTTGGGACTATATTTTTTCTTACGCTGCAGCAGCTGGGGCAACGTAATCTGACTGCGTAAATCTTCAGCTGATGGGATGCTGTCACATTCTGAGGAAGGACACCCATTACAGTAGCATCATCCCAGTCAGTGGAGGTTGTAGGCAATGACATTGCAGGACATATAGTGGGGGTAGAGACAGATGAGGAGGAGAAGGACCTATGCAAAGTGTTGTGCCAATGGGAAACATGGCAGGTGGTCATATGTCGCCTCAAGTACGTGCTACCCAAGCATGGGATGTCTTTTCCACGCTTGATCCTCATCTGACATAGATTACAAATAGCAACGGTGCGGTCTGCTGCACATTTCTTAAAGAACTCTCAGACAGCAGACTTCCTGTACATGTGCTTTGAGACAACAGCGCACTGCACCTGAGCAGCTGTGACTTCTGATGCCTTGGACTGGCTACGGTTGGTCATAGAGGACGTTGTGACTCGTGTTTGTTGTGCCTCCTCCTCCTCCTCACTTGACTCCTCTGTTCGATCAGGCATCCAGATGGAGTCAGTGACCTCATCATCGTCATCACCCCCTATCTCCTCGTCACTGGAGCCAACCTCGCAATATGCTGCAGCTGCTGGGGGAACATGAGTGCCAGTTATTTGTGTGTCACTGGCACCCCCTTCCTCTAGGTTGATTATACTCCCTTCCTCAACCTCAGAGATTGAATCAGAGCACTGTAGTTGCTGTGCATCCTCAAGCAGCATGTCACTGTCATTGTAGTCAAACAATTCAGCTGACTCCTCTGTGTATGTTGGTGAGGCTACGGCAGGAGTAGCTGTGGACATGGAGGCTGCATTAGATGCTTTGGCAGCTGAGGTGGACTGTAAACCACTAGATGCCTGGCTGGCAGAGGACTTGGAGGATGAGGATGGCCTGGTTAGCCAATCCACCAAATCCTTTGTATGTTGCTGCTGCTTAAGACAACCAGCACGAGTTAGAAAGGTCAAGCGTGCCCGTGCAGAGGATGCACCATGTCCACGATGACCAGAGGTACAGCCTCCCGACCAGAGGCTGCTTGCCCTCTTATCTGTGTCTGGGAGCGTCTGCCTGTCCTTTTTGGTCTTTTTGACATGGTGAGTGATATATAGATTAAAGATATACAGAACTCTGATTCAACTCTGTTATAAAAATTGGAGATATGCAGAACTCTGACTCAACTGTGTTATCTAGATTAAAGATTTCCAGAACTCTGGTATAACTCAGTGAGACACCCTGATAGCTGTCAGCCAGAGACAAGACACAGATTGAAATTCCCAGAAACCTCCTATAAATCAGTGAGACCCCCTGATGGGTGGCAGTGACAAGACACAGATTACAATTCCCAGATATATTTTAGAAGTGAGACCCCCCCCAATAGCTGCTGGCAGTGAGAACACACAGATTACAACAATTCCCAGATATCTTGTAGAAGTGAGACCCCCACAATAGCTGCTGGCAGTGAGGACACACAGATAACAACAATTCCCAGATATTTTGTAGAAGTGAGACCCCCACAATAGCTGCTGGCAGTGAGAACACACAGATTACAACAATTCCCAGATATTTTGTAGAAGTGAGACCCCCACAACAGCTGCTGGCAGTGAGAACACACTAACAGAACAATCTCCTCTCAAAAACACGTGCTGGGGCTGCGAGGGACGCTTAATATAGTGTGCTGTGGGACTTAGCTCTGTGAGCCCATGATTGGGCAAAATTTGCCCAATCAGGACTCTGAGCCGTGATTGGCATAGTCTTGCACCTGTCTTGCACCTGACCTGTGGTCAGGTGCAAGGCTGTAGCCAATTACAAGCTTCAGGCCAGTGGAAAAGTGCATTGTGGTCCATTGTGAGCGAACATGCGGCGAACACGCGGAAATGTTCGGAGTTCGGCGAACAGCCGATGTTCGATGCGAACTCTGAACAGATCGAACCGAACAGCTCATCCCTAATCCTGAGGACTGGGGTTGAGACACACGGATATAGACCATATAATATGACATTTCTGCTCTGGAGTCTTTCTCATGTCCGGGTGATTGGTCCTTCTGCAATATTATGGTTTACAGTTACATAGTTACATAGTTACATAGTTACATAGGCTGAAAAAAGACATGCGTCCATCGGGTTCAGTCATTTTGTAGTTAGCAACTTAGCCATGTTTTTCAGAATTTTTGACATTTTGTGTGTGTTTTCAAACCATATTGGACTCATCAGCTGGTGTGAGCTAAAATGACTAGACATGTGCATGGCCCAAATTTTCGTTTCGTTACGGATTTTTTCTTTACGGTTTGTTTTAGTTTTGGATCGATATGTTAAGGTATTTTGGACTGTTTCATTAATTTGGACAATCTGTATTTCATTTTCGGATTGATTTGTTTTTCATTTTTATTAGTTATTTCGTGTTTCGGATCCATTCGTATTTCATTTTTATTACCAATTTTGTTTTTATTTTGTATTTTATAATGATTAAAAGCAAAAAGATATGGGGATCCTTTCCTTGCTGCTGAAACCTATTCAGCACCATTGGAAAGCAGAAATGAGCCCTTTGCTGGGATATAAACTTTGCCCTTTGAGATGCCCAATGCCCATTAACCCCTGACTGGGACATAAACTGTGCCCCGTGAGATGTCCATTAACCCCTGACTGGGATATAAACTGTGCCCTGTGAGATGCCATTAACCCATTGCTTTTTTCAATTGCATTGATTTTTTTTTTTAGTCTCTGATCAATTTTGTCTCGTTTTTTCGCTGTTACGGTGATTCGCTTTTTTGGACCATTTTGGAATTTCTGATTGCTGATTTTTGTTTTCGGAAATTCTTTCGAAAGCTAAAATTGGTGGATTTTCTTCCGAATTTCAATTCGGATGAAATGAAACGCACATGTCTAAAAACGACATCCCTACATGAAAAATCTAGCGTGAGCCACTAAAAGGTAGCACCTGACAGTCCACCAACAGATCACCTTGTCCGCGGGAGTGCGTGTACAAAATTCATTAGCGCACGCTAGGGAAACACTAAGACTCGGACTGAGAAACACCGCTAACGCATTGTATGGTTAAAAGTAAAAAGTGTTCCAGTGCAAAAAAGCCTCGGTTTTTTTTTTTTGCCTGAAAAATCCGGAAAAAATACCTAATAAATTCAATAAATAAAGTCTTTTTGCTGCAGATTAACAAAAATAAACAGTTGAATAAATAAAGAAAAAAAACGATAAGATTTTTTACCTTGAATCTATGGGTTTCGCACACGGCAGGTTTTCCTATACAATGCATCTTCTCACGTTTCCCTGAAAAACGCCGGTTTAACCACACAATGCATCTTTTAAAGCGAGCCAACAGAAAACCTGTGCTGCATTCCTTTCAATCGTCTGTTAATTGCCTGTTAATTTTGGTCAAGGACTTTTGACTTTTTCTTTTGCTTTTGTAGCGCTCACTCCTGGAGGAGCCGCTGAATTTAACCTCGGGTTAGTCTCACCACACTAGGCAATAATTATACAACAGCACTGTTGTGGATTTTATAGATTATATACTTTACTGATCAAAATAAAGCGGCATATATAATGTAAACACGGTATATGAACGACAGGACTTCGTAATGCGGGAAAAAAAACACGCGGCGGCAAAAAAAGGAAAGTTTAACCCCTTTGTTTCTGGAATGTAAGTCCCGCGAAAGTAATGTCTCAAAAAGGTGTGTGTGTGTGAACTCAGGTACCCGGGTACTATATTCAACTGGCCAGTGAATGGAATGAGCAAATATTCGACTAGTCACGTTGGGGCCCTGTAGATTTAAACAATAATGCAGCGTGCTTCGTTAAACTTGAGACTGTGGCCTGGAAGGCCTCTTACCCATCCGTTAGACAATCTGTTCCGCTGGCCGATCAAGGATGTCTCTCCGCTGGATTACACTGGAACTCTGTGCCACCGGATCCGCTTCTCCTGCTTGTCTGATCTCCGCAACGAGAACTACGGCCTACCGCCTGCACTCTCAATGGGTCATCGCGGTCTCCTTACTCGGGGTCCAAACCGGAACTATGTCTCTGTGCAAAACCTCTCAGCGATATATAGATAGGTCTCCGCCAAGTCACTGTCTCTGATCAGCAGCACCTGCTCTCCGGCCTGGTCTCGATCCCTGGCAGTCTCACATGCGTCTTCTACCTTTTGTCGCTCGGCTCACACTGGCTCTCCCTCGCAGGAGGCTGCGGATGTCCTTCTTTCTCTCCCACCCACTTCCTGTCTCTCTTGCAAAGCACGATGGAATTTGTAGTTCCGTTTGTGTCCAGTATAGTTCATATTGTGCCTGTCTCCCTCTGGTGGCCAAACCAAGTAAATGCAGCAACATATCTTAAAACAGCGCTACACTCTCCCCCCCCTTGAATTCTTGGGTCTCTCCAAGGAAGTGTAACCATTACATGACATTCCAGCATTTACATTAAGCAATATATTCTGGTTCAGCAGCAAACATACAATGGGTCAGATATACATCCTCAAGTTGACTCATACTCCTGACTACCTCAGCTAGCATAGCAGACACTTCAGGCAATCTTCGCACTGTGGTAACAGCCTCTTCAGTGTCCTGGTGAATCGTAGGTGAGTCTCTGAGGGGGTCGGATAGAACGTTTAGACTCTGGTTCAATCATCTCCTCTTCGGGTGGGAATGCCACATTTTCGGGCTCAACTCTTTCGTCGACAACTGGAGCAGACATCTCTTCTGAATATGAGCCTTCCAGTGAAGGCATAGAACTATAATCTAAAGACACATTTTCGGGAACTACAGGGATTTCTAAAGTCTCGGAAACTTCCAATTGGAACTCAGGAGCCTCAGGCCTCAGGTTACTTTCCCACCGTTCGGAAACTGGAATGGCCTCTTCGGGCTCAGGCGAGCGCACCCAGTCCAGACAAAAACTTCCTTCCTCACTATCCCCTTCACTCTCTTCAACAACCCGTGTCTGCTGAGACCGAGTAACGGGAGTCAAGCGTGGAACAGGCGGATTCGGCAAAGAAAGCTCGTCTCCAACTGGTATCCTTACCGCTTCCCTCAAAGGCAACAGATGATTTCGGTGCCAGTTTTTAAGAGGTCCGGCCTTTCCATTGGTCGGATTTGGTAAACTGGCAGACCCGGCAGTTGCTTGCAGACAATGTAGACTTGAGAACTCCATCTATCCGCCAACTTATGCCTTGCAGAAACACCCAAGTTCTTCAACAAAACCCTATCACCGGGTTGTAGATCCTGTATCCGAACTCTCAAGTCATAGTTTTGCTTATTCCTCTGTTCTGTTTCCTGAGGTCAAACGGGCCTGTTCAAACGCAGAAGCCAAATTTTTCTGAAGTATATCCACATAATCTTTATGAAAGGCCACAGACGTCTGACCAAGAGATAACCCAAATGCCAAATCAACAGGAAGCCGAGATTCTCTTCCGAACATGAGAGTAAGGCGAGTATCCGGTAGCGTCACTCTCCGTACTATGTGACGACTCCAATTCTACTTCTCTCGGTTTGACAGTGTCCCCAACATATTTAGCAGCGTGCGATTAAATCTTTCAGGATGGGCGTCACCTTGAGGGTGATATGGAGTGGTTCGGGTCTTCTGAATTCCTAACAGTTCCAGCAATTGCACAACAAGTCTCTCAATGTCTCTGCCCTGATCCGAGTGGATTCTCCTTGGTAGGCCATAATGAACAAAAAACTTCTCCATCAAAACCTTTGCTACTGTAGGAGCACGTTGGTCTTTAGTAGAGAAAGCTTGGGCATAACGTGTGAAATGATCAGTCACTTCTAGAATATTTCCCTGCCCACTAGCATCCGGCTCTAAGCACAGGAAATCAATGCACACCAAATCCATAGGTCCTTGACTTTGTAGGTGGCTCATTGGAGCAGTTCGAGTTGGTAGGGTCTTCCTCTGGATACACCTCAGACACGAATGGCAGTAACTTTCAACTTCAGATCTCATACAGGGCCAATAAAATCTGTCTCGCACTAACTTAAAAGTTCTCTCTGCACCCAAATGCCCATGGTCATCGTGTAATGATCTCAGCACACCCTCTCTGTGTTTGGTGGGAAGGAACAACTGTTGTGTCTCTTCAGCATTGTTCGATGGGCCCCTTCGGTAGACCACCCCATCCAACATCTTCAGCCGTTCCCACTCTTTGTATACCAATCGGGCCCCTTCGGGGGAACCTGTCAGTAGAATTTCACTTTGCGTTAACCGTAAAAGCCATAAACACGAACCAATCAGAGGATCTCTAGCCTGATCAGCTCTCAGGTCCTGTTTAGAAAACGTAGGCAGACTTTCATCCCTCAGCTGTGTATATTATTACAATAAAACTCTGGGACGGCCGCAGCCATGACTCCTATAGCTTCTGCTTCAACTACTCCCTTGACCCGGCGCTCTGCTCCTTGACACAAGGCTTGTACCCCATCTGGAGTTAGCGGAGTCCATTCTGTAGTGTAGGGTCTTCTCGACAAAGCATCTGCATCTCGATTATTCACTCCAGGACGATACTTAAGGCTGAACCAAAACCCTGACAGAGCGGCCAACCACCGATATTCCGTTGCATCCACTTTCGCCGTAGTAAGGACGTACGTAAGCGGATTGTTGTCAGTCTTTATCACAAATTCGGCTCCATACAGATAATCTTTCAGCTTGTCTACTACCGCCCACTTCAAGGCTAGGAACTCTAATTTGTGAGTAGGATAGTTCTTCTCCGTAGGCGTGAGGCTTCGACTCATGCTACAGGCCTCAACAACCCCCCATATTCTTGGTATAGGACTCCCCCTAGACCTTCTCTGCCCGCATCCACATGCAATTCGTAAGGCTTATGAGGATCAGCGTAAGCCAGGACAGGAACTCGAGTTAGACTCTCTTTCAGTTTCATGAAAGCACTTTCGCATTGATTAGTCCATTCTTCTTTGATGGATTCTCGAGCCTTCCTTGGCCCCGGAGCCGATGAACTTTGATCAGAAGCCTTGGGGCTTTCTCCTGCGTCTTCCTTCTGTAGGAGCTTGTTCAGGGGTTGAGCTATTTTGGCAAATCCTCCTACGAATCTTCGGTAATATGAGCAGAACCCCAGGAAAGATCCAAGTTCAGTAACATTTCGTGGTCTAGGCCAGGAAGCTACGGCTTCCAACTTTCGGGGATCTGTCGAAACGCCTTTTGCTGAAACAACATGTCCCAAGTACATAACGGAAGGTAGACAAAATTGACACTTCTCCAAAGACAGTGTAGCGATGTGTTAAAGTTTACTGTGGCAGTACCCATTTTTGGCCACAAGATGGAGACTATCACGATTAAAGACCCTGGACACTTGAACTACATGTCCATGCATGCTTTGCGAAGAAACAGGAAGTGGGTGGGTTTGTGGAGAGCTGTACATCCTGCACCTCGTGGAGAACAGGCAGAGCGCGCCAGGGAGTCAAGGAGAGCGGATGCACAAAGTAAAGAGAGAGACCAAAGATAGGCCGGAGCGCAGACAGAGTGGATCGGGCTTTCAGGATTGGCTCACTCAGCTTGCGGGACACAGACCTCACCCTCTATGCTATTCAAGTGCAGCTGAAGGAGAGAAGACCCCAGGAGTGAGGAGTACCGCGGTCGATCGAAGCGGGGAGCAGGCGGTAAGCTGGATGAGTCGCGGCTGACAGACAGAGGGCCAGACAACAGATCCGGTGGTCGGCATCCCCCGGCAACATCGAGCGGAGAGGCGTCCTGGGCCAGCCGAATCTAAAGCTTGCGCTGGATGGGTGAGAGGCCCCAAGGCCGTGTTTAAATAAGAGCGTACGCTGCTGTTTCCTTCTAAAACCCACAGGGCCCCAACTGACTAGTCGAAGACATCGCTAAAGTAAACTCACTGGCCAGTTGAGAAGTACCCGGGTACCCTACACACACAAATACATATCACCTCATGTTCTGGGATTTAACCTGTGCAGGACTCATTTTCCTTTTCCGAACCGGGACAAGGGGGCAAAGTTAAAGCTACATTCCGAACATTTTTCCTCTTTTTGTTCCCGCTGCGCGTTCACCGTGATACGAGAACTGTGTATTTTATTGTGTCCCGCTACGCGGTTTTTCCTCGAATTTCGTATCTTTTAATTTTCTGCTCGGTCGGGGTTTTTTCCGAAAATACGAAGCCCTCGTGTTTTCGTTTCTTTTACCGCTACGCGTTTATCGTGTTACGAAAGTACTGTAAATCTTCCTGCATATACCGTGTCTTAAGAGCTGCAAACCTTTTAGTAAACCTTTTAAATTGTAAAACTGTCCAGCGTGTTGGAGTATATTTATTCCCTAGTGCGGGGAGACTGACCCGTGGTTCATTTTCAGCGGCTCCTCCGGGAGTGAGCGCTACACGTGGGGGCTCGTCCGGGATTCAGTCTCTGGAAAAACCGCATCTAAAGGGTTAAATATGGATCCAGACACTGCTGCCGAATGGTGTGGGGAGCACAGTAGTCAGTTAGCATGTTGCATAGTCATGGATATTCCCGCAGACACTTGGGCCGAAGATCAGATTCGCCAGGCCGTGGCCACGCTAGCACCAGATCATCGGGGGTTAATTCTGGACATTAAGAAAAACCCAGATACCCCTCACACGCATGTTCTTCTCGAATGGAGAAAAGGTATTCCAGCATGTTTTCGGGGCGCGAGCGTGAAGCTGACCGATGAGGTGGAAGTCCAACTGATTCAGCCAAGTGCGCCACGTGGCGAAGCCGAAAGTGTTCCCGTGCCCAGTCCGTTGGCTATGATCGGGCCTGAATTTATCGTGGCTATTGGAGATTTGCTGGCTAAATGTCAGAAAACAAGCCCTCCTCACACTAATTTCGGTTATCGACGGTTAAGGAACTTTACAGGAAATGTACCAACTCCGGCGGGAGAAGAAACCTTTGAGGAATGGGTGGAACAGGCGATGCAGGCACTGGATGAGTGGGACGTCCCTGAGGCCCAGAAAAAGCAAAGGATCACCGAGAGTTTAAAGGGACCTGCGTCAGAAGCGGTGAGAAACCTAAAACTGAGTAGAAAAGATTGTACTGCTTTGGATTATCTGAACGTTCTTGAAGAAGTGTTTGGGCGAACAGAAAAGGCAGCGGAACTAGTATATCAGTACGAACACACCTATCAGAAGAGAGGTGAGAGAATGATTGATTACATGAGGCGCTTGGATAAGATTCTGCACCAAATACTCCTCAAGAAAGGGGCCAAACCGGCTGACGTAGATAAGATACGAATAAAGCAGATCCTGAGGGGCTCTCAACCGTTAGATCCGGTGATGATGCAGCTGAGAAGCAGAGCAGTCAATCAAGAGTTGAAGTACCTGGAACTGATCCGAGTTGTACGGGAGGAGGAGGCTCTGCTGGAAGAGAAATCCTTCAGGCGGGGAGAAAGGGCTTATGCACAACCTGCAAGATATAACGACGGTCTGCAGCCTGAAAACGACTCGTTAGACACCTATGGATCTGACCTGGATGAACAGGAGCAGTTAGTCGGTTTTAAATTCGTCGAAAAGGCTGCTAAAGAATCGAACTCTTCTGAACGAAGCGAGTTGTTCAAGACTGTAAAGAAGGTACAGGAAGCTCAAACTGAACTGCAGAAAGCGCACGCTGAATTGTGCAGGGTGTTGATGAAGGTGACCGAGATGCAGGGGGAAATGCAAAAGTTCCTAACAGGTATGCAGACGACTGAAGTTGCCGTGGCGTCTGGTTCAAATCTCTTATCAGAACCGCAACAAGCAACCGTGTCTCCACTTTCAAGGAAGAGATGTTTCGGTTGTGGAGAAATGGGCCATTTCCGTGCGCAGTGTAAAGGCCGGAAGCCTGAGAAGGATAAAGTTGAGTGGCTGCTGAAAGCCCTAGAGGGACTGTTATCTACTCCACCAGCGGGAAACGCCAGAGGGCACCAGTAAAGGAGCAACCTAGGTGCCCAGAAGTTGAATCTCGCTCCAAGAACCAATTTAAAACTAAGAGGGCAAGAGGGCCCAAGGTCAAGCCAACTGCTGAGCCTGCCAGAATGGAAAGAGTCACTCCCTTAGCATCCGGGTCTACGTCATGGGGAAGCAATGCACACCCAAAACCTGCACGGGCCAAGAAAAAGGCCAGGGTCCAGCAAACTGGGTCTAAGCGTCCGGATACCTCCACCAAGTTTCCTGACCAGCTGATAGGTCCTTCTCCGATTGTGCCAATCCAAGTGGAGGGAGTCTACACCAAAGCTCTGTTAGATTCAGGGGCTCAAGTGACTTTGATTTATAAAGACTTCTATGAGAAACAATTAAAGCACATTCCTCTGCAAGAATTGAAGGATTTGGAAATATGGGGTATCGGCACTGAGAAACTCCCTTATGACGGGTATCTGCAAGTAAGGTTGGAGATCGGATCTGAAGTCATCGGACAGTCTGGGGGCTGTGACGCCTTGGCCATTGTGTGCCCCCGACCCTCGGGTGCAAACAGAAGCTCTCTGATAGTGGGGACGAACACGGACCTAGTGCGGCGTCTCCTGACCCCCATCGTAGTGGAAGAAGGGTCAACTCAAGGAGTGCACCCCATGTTACGACCGGTCTATCAGAGGATGGTTGAAGAACGGAAAGCACCTGCTGAGGTGGGAAGACTGTGGAGACTGGGTGGGACAGAGAAGGTTCTGCAAGCAGGAGAAGTAGCGAGCTTCCAGGTTTCAGTCAAGTTGAACGGATCGCAACCAGGCCCCTATGTGGTGCTGGGAACCGATGTCAGTCATGGGAGTGAAATCGGAGTCGAAGTAATTCCTGAAATAATCTCCACAAAAGCCTTGAAGAGAACACGAGGAAGAGTCTCGGTCAGTGTGTGCAATGTGACAGATTCTCCAGTAGTCCTTAAAGCACGAATGCCTATCGGGCAAGTAGAGTCTGCTACACCCCTCTCCACTGATTTAGGAGGGGGAGTGGATAAAGAGATTTCGGATGAAAGATTCTACCCTAAAGACGCCCCCATCTCACCTGAGTGGAAGAAACGTCTTCAGTCTCAAGTTCTAAAGTGGAAAGAATTATTCTCGAAAGATGAGTTCGATGTGGGCCTGGCTAAGAGTACGGAACACCGCATTCGGTTGCAAGAAGACAAGCCGTTTCGTGAAAGGTCAAGGCGAGTTCCCCTGGGAGACTTGGATGATCTGCGAGAACAGCTAAATGAGTTGCAGAGAACCAATGTGATTCAAGAGTCCAGGAGCCCATATGCATCTCCAATAGTGCTGGTCCGGAAGAAGAATGGTTCTGTCCGCTTGTGCATAGACTATCGCACCCTGAACCGAAGAACCATCCCCGACCAATACGCCACTCCTCGGATTGAAGATGCCTTACAGTGTTTGTCTGGAGCACAGTGGTTCAGTGTACTAGACCTTCGAAGCGGATATCATCAGATACCGATGCACCCTGAAGACAAAGAGAAAACTGCGTTCATTTGTCCACTGGGGTTCTTTGAGTTCAATAGAATGCCTCAAGGTCTGACGGGAGCTCCAGCCACGTTTCAACGGTTGATGGAGAAGACAGTCGGGGATATGAATCTAATCGAAGTGTTAGTGTACCTGGATGACATAATTGTGTTCGGGAAGACTCTGGAGGAGCATGAGCAACGTTTGGAGAAGGTCTTGAAGAGGCTCCATGAAGAGGGGTTGAAATTGTCTCTGGAGAAATGCCAGTTCTGTTTACCCTCAGTCACATATCTGGGACACGTAGTCTCGGCAGAAGGTGTTTCGACAGATCCTCGAAAGTTGGAGGCCGTAGCTTCTTGGCCTAGACCTCGAAACGTCACTGAACTTAGATCTTTCTTGGGATTCTGCTCATACTATCGAAGATTTGTGGGAGGATTTGCAAAGATAGCTCAGCCGCTGAACAAACTCCTACAGAAAGAAACCACCGAAGAAGGCTGTAAGGTCTCTGACCGAAACCCCTCCGCTCCAGGGCCAAGGAAAGCTAAAGAGTCCATACAAAGTGAATGGACTAGTCAATGTGAAGGTGCGTTTGTGAAGCTGAAAGAGAATCTAACCCGAGCTCCTGTTCTGGCCTATGCGGACCCTCACAAGCCGTATGAACTACATGTGGATGCCAGCCGAGAAGGTCTGGGAGGAGTCCTATATCAGGAGTATGATGGATTGCTGAGGCCTGTGGCGTATGTGAGCCGGAGCCTTGCGCCTTCTGAAAAGAACTATCCTACTCACAAACTGGAGTTCCTAGCCTTGAAGTGGGCAGTGGTGGACAAGTTGAAAGACTACCTGTATGGAGCTGAGTTTGTGATCAAGACGGATAATAATCCTCTCACCTATATTCTTACTACTGCGAAACTGGACGCAACGGGACATCGGTGGTTGGCCGCTCTGTCAGGGTTTCGGTTCAGCCTGAAGTATCGCCCTGGGGTGAACAATCGAGATGCTGATGCTTTGTCGAGAAGACCCTACACTACAGAATGGACTCAGGTAACTCCAAACGGGGTGCAAGCTTTGTGTCAAGGAACAGAACGCCGGGTCAAGGGAGGAGTTGAAGCGGAGGCCATAGGAGTCATGGCCGCGGCTGTTCCTGAGTTCTACTGTAACCCTACGCAATTGAGGGATGAAAATCTACCTACCTTTTCCAAGCAGGATTTGAAAGCGGATCAAGCTAGAGACCCTTTGATTGCATTGACCATAAAGGCCCTGATTGCAAACCAGCGAGAGATTCTGTTAACCAATTCCCCGGATGGAGCCAGATTGGTTTACAAAGAGTGGGAGCGGTTGAAGATGTTGGATGGGGTGGTCTACCGAAGGGGCCCCTCGACCAATTCCGAAGAGATTCAACAGTTATTTCTCCCCACCAAACACAGGGAGAGTGTGTTGCGATCACTACATGATGAGCATGGACATTTGGGTGCTGAGAGAACTTTTAAATTGGTGCGAGATAGGTTTTATTGGCCTTGCATGAGGGCTGAAGTTGAGAGTTACTGCCATTCCTGTCTGAGGTGCATTCAGAGGGAAACTCTACCAACCCGAGCTGCTCCAATGAGCCATCTACAGAGTCAGGGACCCATGGATTTGGTGTGCATTGACTTCCTGTGCTTAGAGCCGGATGCTAGTGGGCAAGGGAACATTCTGATAGTGACTGATCACTTTACCCGTTATGCCCAAGCTTTTTCTACAAAAGACCAACGCGCTCCGACAGTGGCAAAGGTGCTGATGGAAAAGTTCTTTGTTCATTACGGCCTGCCAAGAAGAATACACTCTGATCAGGGAAGAGACTTTGAAAGTAGATTGGTCGGGCAATTGCTGGAGTTGTTGGGAATTCAAAAGACTCGAACTACGCCATACCACCCTCAAGGTGATGCTCAGCCTGAAAGGTTTAATCGCACGCTGCTAAACATGCTGGGGACCTTGTCTAATGTGGAGAAGCAGAGTTGGAGTCGTCACATAGCTACTCTGGTGCATGCATATAACAGTACGGAGAGTGATGCCACTGGATATTCACCGTACCGTCTTATGTTCGGAAGAGAAGCTCGACTGCCGGTTGATTTGGCATTTGGGTTATCTCTAGACCAGACGTCGGTAGCTTCTCATAGAAACTATGTGGATAGACTTAGGAAGAATCTGGCTTCTGCGTTTGAACAGGCTCGTTTGACTTCAGGTAACAGGGAGCAAAGGAACAAGAAGAACTATGATCTGAAGGTTCGAGTACAGGATTTACAACCCGGTGATAGGGTTCTGTTGAAGAATTTGGGTGCTGCTGCGAGACACAAGCTGGCGGATAGATGGAGTTCTCAGGTTTACATTGTTTGCAAACAACTGCCAGGTCTGCCGTGTATCAGATTCGCCCTGATGGAAAGGCTGGTCCCCTCAAGAATTGGCACCGAAATCACTTTTACCATTGAGAGAGGCTGTGAGGGTACCAGTGGAAAACGAACTTCCTCCGGCGAATCCGCGTGCTCCACGTGTCCCTCCTGTTACTCGGTCTCAACAGACCCGGGCTGTCGAAGAGAGCGAAAGGGACAGTGAGGAAGAAAGTTTCTGTCTGGACTGGATACGTTCACCGGAGCCTGAAGAGATTACCTCAGTTCCTGAACGATGGGAGAGTAATTTGAGGCCTGAGGCTCCTGAATTCTTGTTGGAAGTCCCTGAGACTGTTGATATCCCTGAGCCGCTTGAATTTCAGTGGGAAGCCCCTGAGGCTGTGGGGATCCCGATAGCTCCGGAAGCTTATTCAGGTGATTACGGTTCTATGCCTTCACTGGAGGGATCATACTCTGAAGAAACGTCTGCTCCAGTGATAGAAAGAGAAATTGAGCCAACGCCCATAGTACTTCCACCTGAAGAGGAACGGAGGGAGCCTGAACAAAAACGCTCTATTCGGCCGCCCCAGCGTCTTACCTATGACTCACCCGGACATAGCCCTGAAGAGGCCATCACCACTGTACAGAGATTGCCCGAAGTGTCTGCTTTGTTAGCTGAGGTAGCCCAGAACATGAATCAGCTTGAGAAAGTGTTTCTAACCCACTGCATGTATGCTGTATAAACTGTGTGCAAATTGTAAAAAGATAATGTAACTGTTGTACCTCCTTGGAGAGACCCAAGAGTTCTAGGAGGGGGAGAGTGTAGCGATGTGTTAAAGTTTACTGTGGCAGTACCCATTTTTGGCCACAAGATGGAGACTATCACGATTAAAGACCCTGGACACTTGAACTACATGTCCATGCATGCTTTGCGAAGAAACAGGAAGTGGGTGGGTTTGTGGAGAGCTGTACATCCTGCACCTCGTGGAGAACAGGCAGAGCGCGCCAGGGAGTCAAGGAGAGCGGATGCACAAAGTAAAGAGAGAGACCAAAGATAGGCCGGAGCGCAGACAGAGTGGATCGGGCTTTCAGGATTGGCTCACTCAGCTTGCGGGACACAGACCTCACCCTCTATGCTATTCAAGTGCAGCTGAAGGAGAGAAGACCCCAGGAGTGAGGAGTACCGCGGTCGATCGAAGCGGGGAGCAGGCGGTAAGCTGGATGAGTCGCGGCTGACAGACAGAGGGCCAGACAACAGATCCGGTGGTCGGCATCCCCCGGCAACATCGAGCGGAGAGGCGTCCTGGGCCAGCCGAATCTAAAGCTTGCGCTGGATGGGTGAGAGGCCCCAAGGCCGTGTTTAAATAAGAGCGTACGCTGCTGTTTCCTTCTAAAACCCACAGGGCCCCAACTGACTAGTCGAAGACATCGCTAAAGTAAACTCACTGGCCAGTTGAGAAGTACCTGGGTACCCTACACACACAAATACATATCACCTCATGTTCTGGGATTTAACCTGTGCAGGACTCATTTTCCTTTTCCGAACCGGGACAAGGGGGCAAAGTTAAAGCTACATTCCGAACATTTTTCCTCTTTTTGTTCCCGCTGCGCGTTCACCGTGATACGAGAACTGTGTATTTTATTGTGTCCCGCTACGCGGTTTTTCCTCGAATTTCGTATCTTTTAATTTTCTGCTCGGTCGGGGTTTTTTCCGAAAATACGAAGCCCTCGTGTTTTCGTTTCTTTTACCGCTACACGTTTATCGTGTTACGAAAGTACTGTAAATCTTCCTGCATATACCGTGTCTTAAGAGCTGCAAACCTTTTAGTAAACCTTTTAAATTGTAAAACTGTCCAGCGTGTTGGAGTATATTTATTCCCTAGTGCGGGGAGACTGACCCGTGGTTCATTTTCAGCGGCTCCTCCGGGAGTGAGCGCTACAACAGTTTCAACCCTTCTTCGTGGAGCTGCTTCAAAACCTTTTCCAACCGCTGCTCATGTTCTTACAGAGTCTTCCCGAACACAATAATATCATCGAGATACACCAACACTTCGATCAGGTTCATGTCCCCGACTGTCTTCTCCATTAACTGTTGGAACATGGCGGGAGCCCCCGTAAGGCCTTGAGGCATTCTGTTGAACTCAAAGAACCTCAGTGGGCAGATGAACGCAGTCTTCTCTTTGTCCTCAGGATGCATTGGTATCTGATGATACCCACTTCGCAGGTCTAGTACACTAAACCACTTTGCTACAGACAAACACTGTAAGGCATCTTCTATCCGAGGAGTGGCATATTGATCCGGAATGGTTCTCTGATTTAGCGTGCGATAGTCTATACATAGACGGATAGAACCATTCTTCTTCCAAACCATCACTATTGGAGAGGCGTACGGACTCCTGGACTCTTGAATCACCTTAGTCCTCTGTAGTTCATTCAGCTGTTCTCGTAGATCTTCCAAATCTCCCAGCGGAACTCGTCTTGACCTTTCTCGAAACGGCTTATCTTCTTTGTAGTCGAATGCGATGTTCAGTACTCTTAGCTAAACCCACGTTGAACTCATCCCTTGAGAACAAGTCCCTCCATTTTAGGATCTGGGACTGAAGACGTTTCTTCCATTCAGGTGAAATGGGAGCGTCCTTGGGATAGAACCTTTCAGCTGGAATCTCTTTATTCACCCCCCTAAATCGGTAGGGGAGAGAGGCGTAGTGGACGCTACTTGCCCGATGGGCATTCGTGCTTTCAGGATCACTGGAGAATCGGACACATTACACACACTAACTGAGACTCTTCCTCATGTCCGTTTCAAAGCTCTTGTGGGGATTATTTCAGGGATTACTTCTACTCCGGCTTCACTCCCATAATTGAGATCAGTTTCCAGTACCACGTAGGGACCGGTTGTGATCCGTTCAACTTGACTGAAGTCTGGAAACTCGCCACTTCTCCTGATTGGGAGGAACAGAGAAGGTTCTGCAATCTCCACAGGCACCCCACTTCGGCAGGTGCCTTCTGTTCTTCGACCATTCGCTGATAGACCGGACGTAACATTGGGTGTATTCCCCTGGTAGAACCTTCTTCCAATACTATAGGAGTCAGAAGACGTCGCAACAGATCAGTATTCGTCCCCATTATCATAGAACTTCTGTTGGCCCCTGAAGGCCGAGGGCACACAATGGCCAATGCATCACAACCTCCAGACTGTCCGATGACTTCGGATCCGATTTCTAACTTCACCTGTAGATATCCGTCATAGGGAAGCTTTTCAGTTCCGATACCCCAGATCTCAAGGTCCTTTAATTTCTGTAGAGGTATGTGCTTCAAGTGTTTCTCGTAGAAGTCTCGATAGATCAACGTCACTTGAGCCCCTGAGTGTAACAGAGCTTTAGTGTAGACTCCCTCCACTTGGATTGGAACGATGGGAGAAGGACCCATCAGCTGGTCAGGAAACTTTGTCGTAGCCGCAGGAGGTTTAGACCCAGTTCACTGTACCCTGGCCTTCTTCTTGACTCGTGTAGGTTTTGGATGTGCATTGCTTCCCCATGACATAGGACCGGACACTAAGGGAGTAACTCTATCAGTCCTGGTAGGCTCAGCAGTTGGCAAAACTCTGGGCCCTCTCGGCCTTTCGGTTCTGGCTTTAATTTTGAGTGGTTTTCAACCATTGGGCACCTAGTTTGCTCCTTCACTTGGGCCCTCTGGCGTTTCCCGCCTGTGAGGTAGATAGCAGCCCTTCCAAGGCTTTTAGGAACTCTTCTACTCTATTTCCTTCAGGCCTTTGGCTTTTGCATTGTGCTCGGAAATGACCTATTTCCCCACAGTTGAAACATCTCTTCTTTGAAGACGGAGACGCAGTTGTTCGTGGTGACTCGGTTGAAAGACCCGGGCCAGACGCCATAGCAACTCCTGCTGTCCCCATATCAGTGAGGAACTTCTGCATATCGGTCTGTGTCTCTGCCACCTTCAAAAGTACTCGGCACAGGTCAGTGTGCGCTTGTTTCAGCTCAGCTTGAGCTTCTTGTACCTTCTTAACCGTCTTGTGTAACTCACTATATGCAAGAAGGGTTGTCTCTTTGGCAGTACTCTCTGTGGATACAGGAACTGACAGATGCTCTTGTCCGTCAACTTCAGATCCATAGGCGTCCAATGAATCATCTTCAGTTTGCAGATATTCGTTATGTCTTACTGGTTGTGCGTAAACTCTTTCTCCTCTCCTTAAAGACTTTTCTTCTAGCAGAGCCTCTTCCTCTCTAACAGCTCGAATTAGTTCCAGGTATTTCAATTCTCGGTTACCTTCTCTGGTTCTTAGCTGTAACATCACAGGATCTAGAGGTTGAGCGCCCCTCAATATCTGCTGCATTCGGATTTTATCTATTGTGGCTGGTTCAGCCCCTTTCTTAAGAAGTATCTGGTGCAGAATCTTATCTAGGCGCCTCATATATTCAGTCATCTTCTCACCCTTTCGCTGGTAAGTATGTTCATACTGGTACATGAGCTCAGCAGCCTTTTCTGTTCGCCCAAAGACTTCCTGTAATACGTTTAGGTAATCTAAAGCAGTGCAGTCTTGCTTACTCAATTTCAGGTTTCTGACAGCCTCTGACGCAGGTCCCTTTTAAGCTCTCAGTAATTCTTTGCTTCTTCTGTGCTTCAGGGACGTCCCACTCATCCAGAGCCTGCATCGCCTCTTCTACCCATTCTTCAAAGGTTTCTTCTCCCGCCGGAGTTGGTACGTTTCCTGTAAAATTCCTCAACTGTCGGTAACCAAAGTTAGTGTGTGGAGGGCTTGTTCTTTGACATTTAGCCATCAAATCTCCAATAGCCACTATGAATTCAGGCCTGATCATGGCCAGCGGACTGGGCGCGGGAACACTCGCGGGATCACCACGTGGCGCACTTGGCTGAATCAGTTGAACTTCCACCTCATCGGTCAGCTTCACGCTCGTGCCCTGAAAACACACTGGAACACCCTTTCTCCACTCAAAAAGAACATACGTGTGAGAAGTATCCGGGTTCGCTTTAATGTCCAGAATTAACCCCCGATGATCTGGTGTCAGCGCGGCCACGGCCCGGCGAATCTGATATTCGGCCCAAGTGTCTGCAGGAATATCCATGACTATGCTTAACTCTATCTGACTATCTTGCTCCTCACACCATTTGGCAGCAGTGTCTGGATCCATAATTAACCCTTTAAATGCAGTTCTATTATAGAGACTGGAAACCCAGAATGAGCCCCCACGTGTAGCGCTCACTCCTAGAGGAGCCGCTGAGTTTAACCTCGGGTTAGTCTCACCGCACTAGGGAATAATTATACACCAGCACTGTTGTGGATTTTATAGATTATATACTTTACTGATCCCAATAAAGCGGCATATATAATGTAAACACGGTATATGAACGACAGGACTTCATAATGCGGGAAAAAAAACACGCGGTGGCAAAAAAAGGAAAGTTTAACCCCTTCATTTCTGGAATGTAAGTCCCGCAAAAGTAATGTCTCAAAAAGGTGTGTGTGTGTGTGAACTCAGGTACCCGGGTACTATATTCAACTGGCCAGTGAATGGAATGAGCAAATCTTTGACTAGTCACGTTGGGGCCCTGTAGATTTAAACAATAATGCAGCGTGCTTCGTTAAACTTGAGACTGTGGCCTGGAAGGCCTCTCACCCATCCGTTAGACAATCTGTTCCATTGCCCGATCAAGGATGTCTCTCCGCTGGATTACACTGGAACTCTGTGCCACTGGATCTGCTTCTCCTGCTTGTCTGATCTCCGCAACGAGAACTACGGCCTACCGCCTGCACTCCCAATGGGTCATCGCGGTCTCCTTACTCGGGGTCCAAACCGGAACTATGTCTCTGTGCAAAACCTCTCAGTGATATATAGATAGGTCTCCGCCAAGTCACTGTCTCTGATCAGCAGCACCCGCTCTCCGGCCTGGTCTCGATCCCTGGCAGTCTCATGTGCGTCTTCTACCTTTCGGCACTCGGCTCACACTGGCTCTCCCTTGCACGAGGCTGCGGATGTCCTTCTTTCTCTCCCACCCACTTCCTGTCTCTCTCGCAAAGCACGATGGAATTTGTAGTTCCGTTTGTGTCCAGTATAGTTCATATTGCACCTGTCTCCCTCTGGTGGCCAAACCAAGTAAATGCAGCAACATATCTTAAAACAGCGCTACACTTTTTTCTTCCTTTTCCATCAGTTAACACCAGGGTTGAACTGTAGGTAAACTTTTTCAATTAGCGTACGCCAAACGATCTGTTGGTTTCAATAGTGTAAGTGCTCTGTAGCGCTGCCCGTGTTAAGTATAGGACGTGGTAAGTACAGTAAGCTTGTGCAATCATTAATTACCTCGCGCTAAGTGGTTTTTGCCGTTTGTAGCAAGAGGCAAACGATCTGTTGGTCTGGCGCTAGACTGGATTTACCTGGCGCTAACGCGAAAACAGTCTGAAGCTAGGGTTAGCTCACATCAGGTGATAGGGCCCATTGTTTTTTCTGTGTGTTTCTTTTTTTGCAGCTGCACTAGGCTGATTTTTTTTGGGGGTTCACTGCGATTTCCTTTTGACCGTCGATCTTTAGGTCAACTTACCAGCCGCTCACTGGTGCAGGTTCCTATTCTTACAATGGTGAATGGCTTGTGACCTCATTAGGCAGCCTCTGTTTTTTTTAACCCTTTGTGGGTTCCCCAGGTCATTTACCAGTGGGAGCTCTCAGTTGTCGCATTTTTTTAACGTATGCTGCAGAAGTTCTGGAAGTGATATGGTTTGCGGTGATAACTGTGCATCATGCAAAGACTATCTCTACACTTGGAATCTAAAATAAATAGTTACATTAAATATAATATTTAACTATTAATTATTAAAATTACATGTAAATGTAAATATTTTTATTATATTTTAAATGAATTTTTACTTGATTTATTTGTTATTTGAAAATCATGACCATGTTGATAACATAAGAACTTTAGATGTACTCCAATTATAAATGCTACTTTCCAAATTAATAGATTGAGGTTTAGGAGACTGAGTAGATGATCTAGGATGTTATTTTAATCTGGTGGCTTCCAAGTTGTGTTCGGTAATTCTGTGAGATGCACTTTCTGACACTGGCAAATTAAACGATCACAGAAGACGCCTGTGTGATGTTGAGAGAAAACAGATGGCTTCTTATTGACAACAGATGTCCCCTGATCTGCATTAAAGGTTCATATCTAATGACAACTTGTTACTTTGTGCATTTGTTAACACAAGATTTAAGGTTATTTTCAAGTTGTTTTCACATAATTACATTATATTCGTCAAGAATGAAAATGAAAGGAAGATAAAAAAAATTATTTTAAGACTATTTGGAGCTCGTGCTTCATCTAAATTTTCATATATTTACAAGCACAGCATTTTATCTAATAACAAGACATTTACTTATGTATACATGATATCTATTCCCAGAAATGTGTGCTTGGATAGTGCATTATTTATGTCCACATTTTCTTCCTTACGATAATGTATAATTTTACTTATCATATTTTATGTATAGTTATGAGCTACATTATGCTTATCATGGATGGTTAATTAATGTCAATAACTGAATTAATTATAGTGTTTCCTGAATAATAAGGCTTTTGGCTATTGTTGAGCTACAGAGGCCGCTGGAGGATCCAGTGGGCGAAAGGCATACACAGGGGGCATGTCCCCCACCGAAAGGTCCAATCCCATTACAGGAGATATAGGGGTTCATCGGATCCTTGTATCCATGGTTCCATAAACCCCAGAAGGTCAAGTGAGGTGTCAATGGAAAGGTCAAAGTCCAGCCATTGCAATGATAACAAACACTGAAACAAGACCAATTAAAATAAACAAAAATAAATAGTAATAACATAAAAAAGTCCATTATTGATTGAAAACAAGCTCACTACCACAACCATTCATCTCCATTTTCTCTATGCAAACAAGGAAGCAACCAAGCTGACTCCCAAAGACACTTATCTCACTTTTCTCTCTGCAACCAGGAAGCAACCAAGGTATTCTGCGTCTGCAATCAACATGACTCCCGTCGACTTCACTCCACATTGCCCTTACTCTAATGTTATTCTGTTCTTACTGTTCATATTTGCATTAATTATTTATTCACCATTAGTTTTTTATTCACTCTCTTACTTGTTGAACACACAAACACCTCCAATCTGTTCCTCTGGATCCTCCCACGTTGTAAATTCCTTGAATGCATGGACCATGCTAAATCTTTGTGTTTACCTAGTCACGTTTCCAGCCCTGCCCCCTGGTGGTGAGAGCAATCCAGGCCAGCTCTTACCCATGTTTGGGCTATCCCTTCATCTCCCTCCGTTCCTGGAATTCCCCATAGCCACTCTGGTCTTGGATCACCTGATTCTGCTCTCTTTATAAGCCAGCCTGCCCCATTGCCCAGGGCTCCTGCATATGAGCTGTTTCTATGTTGTATTGCTCCCTGAGGTTTTGCTTGTTTATCTGTTACTGAGTTTGTATTGATTTCTGTTATTTTGCCTTGTTTTCCTGTGCTCAGTTTATTTCTTGTTTCCTTGGTCTGTCTGCCCCTCCAGTTGCTTTGCCTGTTATATTTTGTTTTATTCATTCAGTGTATTTCTGTTATCTGATTCCCTGTGTATGACTCTGGCCTGGTTCTGACTACTCTTTCGTGTTTACCCCTTAAGCTCCTTGATCTTCTGTGTACTGACTCCAACTTGTATGTTATCCCTTTCTGGTTACTGATCTCTGGCTTTGTTTATGACTATGTCTTTGGTATTGTCCCTTAATGTCCGGTCTGTTGGTTCTGTATATCACCCAGCACTGAGGTCCCCTTCCTTTAGATTAGAGGGCCATTCTAAGGACAGTATCCTAGTTTAGGATACCAGTATATTCTTTCCCTTAACCCTTGGCTTGCCTTTTGTCCTGTTGTCTGGTTATGTTTCCTGCTCTGTGCTTAATGCAGCCAACAGCTAACCTGCCTAAAGGGTTATCTAATGAATATAAAGAACCCACCTTGGCTCATGTTGGGTGCCCAAAGTGAAACCTGCATCGCACTACCCACAGCTCCTCAGCTCCATTTTCTCTTCGCTGTTCCACCAGTTATCCCAACTTTCCTCCCACCCAATCCTTTTGCTAATTTTATAGCTCTCCCATCCAGCTGCTTCCACTTCACATTCTGGTTAACTTTATCTAACACAAGCTTTAGGTCTTTCCTCACGCCAAGTCTGTTATACTCCACCTGGTCACCAGCTCCACCATCGCCTTGCTCCCCATTATTTCTCACGCAAATAGTACTTTAGACTGTAAGCTCACAGGATGTCTGACTGAGCACTTGTATAAAGTACTATATTAGCAGGTCAATCATCCTACGTGCATGGTTGTCTGTTCCTTATGTACCATTAAGTCTAATGTTTGTGCTTTCCCATTGTAAAGCACTGCAGAATATTTTGGTGCTGTATACATTTCTACTGTAGCTGTAACTGTATATTTTACTTGATTTTATATTTTTATTTTTCCTTTTTTTTAAATTTTACTGTATGGTAGGAATTTCTGTGGTATAACTTTTTCCTTCCTTTTCTGTTTATTTTTCTAATTTCTTGTATTTTTTAAATCGGCATACTATGTATATTTCAGAAGATTTGTTTATTTTTTATTCTTTTTACTTTTTAACCCTTTTGCTGCCGAGGCTTTTCCCGCCTCTGTGCTGAGCTCATTTTTACCGATTTTGCTCATCATGTTTAAATGCGTTTTGAAGGCTTATTTTAGTATATGACGCAGACATATTATATATTGTTCTTTCCGTCAGACTCGGCAGATTCATAATATGTCATTATTATATGTATACGTCATGACCTGTTTGTTTATTATAACAAAAAATGCAATAAAATATGAATTTTCAATAATTTACAACGTGTAAAGTGATTTTTTTCACATTTTAAGATGCGAGCAATTGCGGTTATATTTTGTATGGGGTGCGCTTGTTACAAAAATTAGAAATGGGGTCTCGTTACATTTATTTTGGGGAAAATTACACGATTTTTAACAAACGCACCGCATACAAAAATCGTTAGTGCAGCATCATTGTTCACATTATAATTGAAATGGGAACAATATTGCTGCATTAACAAACCAAAAAAAGAAAAAAAAACTTGTTTATTTTTTTTTTATAATTTTTTTTTAAAATATTTTTTTATTTTTATTTTTTATTTTATTTATTTTTTTAAAACTTTTTTATACTCATGTTTGGTATTGTTGGAACGGCCATGCTCTGGCCAATCCAACAATACCAAACATTAACCCCTAACTGCCACGGATCAGGAGATAGGGGGTTCCAATGAACCCCCTATCTCCACCATTGGTGGCAGTTAGGGGTTAACTCCAGGACTGGCGTCATCGTGCTATGCACGATGACGCCAGTCCTCAGGGGGCATTTCCGGAAGCTTGGCCGACATCCAAGATGTCGGCCAGCTCCGGGAAAGGATCACGAACCGGCGCTTTTTGGCGCCGATTCGTGATCCAGCCCCCATGGGGTTAATGCCAGGTACCATTTGGAAGGGCAGGCTGTGCCCTTCCAAACGGTGCCTGGGTTAACCCCCTGCACGCCGCCGATCGGGAGGGAGAGAGGTCCGACGGACCTCCCCCCTCCCTTTCAGGCGCCTCCTCCGCACATGCGGGGGGGGCGCCTGAATTAGGTGTCATCGCGCCCCCGCGATGACACCTAATTACTCCGGCGGCGGTTCCGGGTGCTGGGCTGACATCGAGGATGTCAGCCCGCACCAGGGGGGCCAGCGATCAGCCGGAACCCGGCCGAACGCTAGCCCCAAAGAGAGGACGCGCTCAGCGCGTCCACCGCATGGAACGCTATCTGCGGTTGGACGCGCTGAGCGCGTACACCGCAGCGAAGTGGTTAAATTTAACTTTATGTTAAGGATAGTTCATACAATAACTTTTTCTTTTTTCCATTTTTTTCTTTTTCTTTTATTTTTTAATACTAATTGCTTGTATTTTATACTAATATACCATTTTTATTTCAGTAGACTTTTTAAGTTTTAATGCATTATCTTCTTTCCCTTTAAGGCTTATTTTCTCATTTATTTTCTCCATAGTCTTGACATTTACTCTAATTTGCTGTTTCCTGTCGCTCAGCTTTTTTCTCTCTTCCTGCATCTCTTTTTCTTAGCTTAATACATTAAGTTCTACTGTTTTTTGTAATCCTTTTATCATTTTGTTTTTTTACTCCAATTTATATTTTGAATCGTCTACTGCTAGTGTTATCTTATTCATCTCTTGCAAAGGTTTACTCAGATAATTTCTAAACTTCTGCTCTGCATTGTAAAGTTCCTCCTGTCTACTTTGAAGTTTTTTATCTGATATTCTATTCGAAACTTGTGGTTTCCTTATAACATTCTCCAAGACTAATGTAACGGGTTTTTGCGTAGTCCCACAAATACCCCTGTGGTCTTTTACCTCAGTTACCTTCAAGCGCTCTGCAAGCCGATCCTGAGCCTCCGCTACCTGGGAGTTGGGGTACATGACTGCGGCAGTGCCTCCACCCAACTGGACATCCAGGCTTTGGGTGTGAGATCCAGTTGGGAACATATTTAAACAAGCTATAAATCAACACAGAGCTGTCTATTATAGAAGTTTGTATTGCACAGAAAAACTCTATGCAAAAATAAATGTAACGGTGTAAATAAACATAATGCAGTGGAATAAGTAAATAACGCAAGAGTCAGTATGAGTTTACCCACCAACAATACTGAGGCCCATCCTAGTCTTTTCCCTAATGGTACCATAGGGAAAAGACTAGGATGGGCCTCAGTATTGTTGGTGGGTAAACTCATACTGACTCTTGCGTTATTTACTTATTCCACTGCACATTGTTGGGGCCCAGAATAATTGTAATCCACTTTGTTTGTAATATGCTGGGGTGTTCCAGGGATCAGAGAAGTCAGACTGCTGCTTTAGTAATGTTTAGTGCCTTGTTGTAAAACCAAGGGGAGAGGTTTCAGCTTACCACTCCAGTCTGCAATCAGATTTTGTCCAGGAAGGGGAGAAGCTGCTCCACTGGGATTCCTTCTTTCTGCAGAACAATCACTGCCAGGAACAGTTCTGTGCTTTGATCTGGATACAGAGTCTGCTGGGAGTCTTTATGCAGGATGCTTCAGCACTGGACACAATACCACAAATCTCAGCCACCATCATCTTCCAGCTTCCTCTCTCTTGCTTCCTCTCTAGCAGCCCTGCCTCCACACACAAAACCATAGAGCCACACAGTCTTGAATCTCCAGAGCAAACAGAAGGTCGACATCTGCTGGTTACTACATAGAAACTGCAGGGTAGTAGAAATACTGTACTCCAGGGGTTACACTAATAATTTCTTAATCATTTGCATAAAATGCTTATAAATATCGCTTCCTGGCGTATCATATTTTTTAGTGCTTTTTTATGCTTAGTGATATTTTAACATTGTTTTCTTTGCTAATTTCTGTCAGTTTCCTTCTTAGTTTCTGTCATGGAGCTGATGTAACGCTCCATGCTTCAAACCCCAAGAGACTGTTATGTTCATTTATAGCGTGTGATTTTAGATATATTTTACATCGTTTGGTTTTAGTTTAATTTAGTTTAGTGTAAAATGGCATAGCTTTGGTTTTAAAAATACTTATATTCCTGTAGGTAAATGTGTTTTTGTTTATACAGTAAACAAGCTTTACTGCTGTGTAATTTATGCACCAGGGCTTTTCCCATTATCTAGCTGCATGTTTAATTCAAGGGATCTCTGATAGTGTGTGTTTAATCTGATGTGTTAGAACAATGGATATACAAATGTTGTGTGAGTTGAAGGCTAGAGAATGCAAAGAATGTTTATTGTAAATAACTGACAGAATGTAATTAGTATGGGTATGCAAATTATGACTAGTAATTAGTATGGGTATGCAAATTATGACTAGTAATTAGTATGGGTATGCAAATTATGACTGTTGGACTTTAGCATAAATGGTGGCGTTTTGTTCATTAAAAAGTCAGAGAACTCTCAGAGCTCAGAGAGAGAGGATCCTGTTTTAAAACATACAGCCGCACCTGGTGTCTTTATTACAAACTACGCTACACTCCACACTCACCTTAAGAAGGCAGAGAGCGGCCTTCTGGAGATTCCTAACGGCTCCAGGGCAGAGGAACAGAAGCAGGCAGGTCAAGCCGCTCGAGGCGCTGAGGACAGCGCTCCCAGTAGCCGGGCTGACCGCAACGAAGGGGTGTCTGGAGAGCCAGGACAGACGGAAGGGAACGGTTCCTTCACATTGGTGGCAAGCGGTGAGGATAGGCACTCTGAACCCCCAGAAAAAGCACTCAGCATGGCAGGGTACGCCACCTACAAAAAAGACTCCCTGCGGGGCATCCTGGAGAGCCGAGGAGGCACCCCAGGCTCAAAAAGTAAAGCCGCCCTGATCGAGGAACTGCAGGAAATGGACCAGGGAGCCGTGGGCACGCCAACCTTACCACCCACCCAGGCATTGGTCCCAGAAGATCCCTTCCAAAGGAAAGTGTGGCAGCGGGTAGCCCTCTTCGGAGCCGCCCCGTCAGAAGCCGCTATACACAACACCATCCAGGAGATCCAGCAGGAAGGGGAACGAGACAAGGGGTGCCAGCATGAACTTCGGCTGGCCGAAATACAGAACCATAGGGTTGAGAGCCCCAACCCAGAACAATCAGCGGGCCGGAAGGTGCCCTTCCAGGCGTTTAAAACCTTCAGTGAGGCGGAGGAAGAGATTGAAAGCTTCCTCCAGGACTTTGAGCGGTTGTGCCAGGTACACGAGGTCCAACGCTCCGCTTGGGTCGGTATTCTGGCCTGTAAATTGACAGGTCGAGCTGCAGAGGCATATCGGACCGTTCCGGACGAAGAGGCCAAGAACTATGACTACGTAAAGCAAGCTTTACTGAGTCGCTTTGCCATCACTCCTGAAGCCAGCCGGGTGAAGTTCCGAAACTCACGCCGGCCCAACGGCACAACGCATGTAGAGTGGGCGCATCGGCTACAACGAGACCTAAAGACTTGGTTCCTGGGGAGCAAGGCCAGAACGGTGGAAGAAATCACCCAGCTGCTACTACTGGAACAATTTTTTGAACACACCGCCATAGCAGTACAGGAGTGGGTACGGGACAAGAAACCCCAGACGGTGCAGCAAGCTGCTACCTGGGCAGATGAGTACACAGACACGAGGAAACCCAACGGGGTGAACGACCCCCACCCCCTCGACCCGCACTACCCGCCCCTCCCCCGGAGTCGTCGACCCGCTGGCCCGCAGTCAGACCGGCTAGCCATCCAAACTCGGCGGCCAACATCCGCTGTTACGGATGCGACCAGGTGGGGCACTACTGCCATAATTGCCCCCACCGACCCACCATTTCGCGGGCCCCCACCCGAGTACCACCCGCGGCTCACTGCTACCACACCGAAACCCCGTGGTTGGACTCCCCGGAAGAATGGGGGATGTTACACGAGGCCGACCCTGTACAGGCTGCCTCGGCCGACAACCGCCAACACCACCGACAGGCCGTGTGGATCAACGGACGGGCGCCGAGGGCCTCCGGGACTCCGGCACCACCATCACCCTCGTACGACCCCATTTAATACAGAAAAAGGACCGGTTGGACCACACTGTCGCTGTCCGTGTGGCCGGAGGGAAAGTGCTCCGACTCGCTACGGCCCGAGTCCACCTGGATTGGGGTTTGGGGGAGGGATCTGTGAGGGTGGGTTTACTGGATCGACTACCGGCTGAAATCCTCTTCGGCAACGACCTGGGACGCTTAGTTTCCGCCTATGCCACGGATGCAGCAGCCCCGATGACCACTCGGCAACAAAGCCACCGCAACAACTACAGCCCTCTAATCGGGACCCAGGTGAGACCACGACCCAAACCCCCCCGACCCCCCCCAAACCCCGACCAACCACGACCCGTCCCCTCGACCTGACCACCCCCTCACATGGAGCTCCCCAGCCACCCTCCGACTCCAAACCCAGACCACCCTAGAGAGATACCGAGACCGGGCCAGCAAGGGCCTGGAAGGCGACAGGACCGATAGCATCTAGTGGGAGGATGGGCTACTATATAGATATACTGAGAGGGTGGGCCCCAAGAAGCAACAGGTTCCCCACAAGCAGTTAATCGTACCCCAGGCCCCTAGACAGGAACTCCTGAGACTGGCCCACGACATCCCCCTCGCCGGACACTTAGGGATAAAGAAGACCCGACACCGGTTAACCCGAGCGTTCTTCTGGCCCCGCCTTAGTGAGGATACCCGAGAGTACTGTCGCACCTGTTCGGTCTGCCAGAAGGTAGGGAAAACCGGAGACCACCCGAAAGCCCCGCTGCACCCCATGCCCATTATCCAAGAACCCTTTAGTCGGGTGGCGGTCGACATAATCGGCCCCCTGCCTCACCCCAGTGCCACCGGGAAGAGATATATTCTCACTGTGGTGGACTATGCCACCCGATACCCCGAGGCTGTGGCCTTGGCCAATATCCAGGCCGACACCATAGCCGATGCCCTCCTACGGGTGTTTTCCCAGGTAGGATTCCCACCAGAGATTTTGTCTGACCAGGGCACCCAGTTTACCGCTGAGCTGACACAACAGCTCTGGCGCCTGTGTGGTGTCAAGGCACTTCACAGCACCCCATATCACCCCCAGACGAACGGGCTGTTTCCGCCTATGTCTATAGGAGGGTGCAAGCAACATGCGGGGAAAAAAATGACAAGCTCAGAGTCGTGTCTATAAATGCTCGCAGTTTAGTCAATAAAATCAATGAACTGGAGGCAATGATGGCAGCTGCAAAAAGTAGATTTAGTTGCGGTTACTGAGACATGGTTCAGTGAGAAAAATAACTGGGACATAACAATACCGGGGTACTCTTTATATAGAAAAGACAGAGAAGGTAGGAAAGGAGGAGGAGTGGCCCTGTATGTGAAAAACAACATAAAAACAAACCAAATAAAAGTGAGCGAGGTGAACATAGAGTCAGTTTGGGTTACGCTAACATTTGGCAATCATACAGTAGCTCGTGTAGGTGTGATCTATAGACCCCCTGGACAAGTAGAAGAGCTAGATAATCTGCTGCTTGAGGAAATAGCCAAAATGGCAATGAAGGGAGAAGTTATTATCATGGGGGACTTTAATCTTCCTGTTGTGAACTGGAAAACCAAAACAGCTGGGTGCACCAGGAGTACAAATATTCTAAACTCCCTACTGGGATTATCTCTAACACAAGTAGTTGAGGAGCCGACCCGTAAAGAGGCCATAAAGAGGCCAGAGGAGATATGATAGAAACATTTAAATACGTAAAGGGAATCCACAAGGTAGAGGAAGGGAGTATATTTAAAAGGAAACAAAATAGCAAAACAAGAGGACATAGTCTTAGATTAGAGGGGCAAAGGTTTAAAAGTAACATCAGGAAGCATTATTTTACTGAGCGGGTGGTGGATACATGGAACAGTCTTCCAGTAGAAGTGGTAGAGGCCAAAACAGTAATTGAATTTAAGCAAGCATGGGATAGGCATAAGGCTATCCTAAACAAAAGATAAATCCAGGTAAAGTATCCATGTAACTGGGCAGACTAGATGGGCTGAAAGGTTCTTATCTGCCGACATTTTTCTATGTTTCTATGTTTCTATATTGGATTTAATACTCACAAATGGAGGTTTGGTATCGGACGTTGTTGTAGGTGAAAATTTGGGATCTAGTGATCACCAGTCAGTATGGTTTAATATAAGAACAGGGATGGAGCCGCACCACACAAAAACAAAAGTTTTAGACTTTAAAAAAACGGATTTTTCTAAAATGAGACTTTGTGTGAAGGAGTCATTACCAGACTGGAGGAGTTTAAAGGGAGTCCAGGAGAAATGGGATTATTTAAAGGAAGCATTATTGAAGGCCACAGGCAATTGCATTCGACTTGTTAGCAAAAACAAAAAAGGGAAGAAACCACTGTGGTACTCTGCAGAAGTGGCCAAAATAGTGAAGAACAAAAAGACAGCATTCAATAATTATAAAACAACTCAGAGTGAAGAAGATAGGCAAACCTATAAGATTAGGCAGAAAGAGGCAAAGCAATTTATAAGAGCTTCCAAAGCACACGCAGAAGAGAAAATAGCTCAGTCAGTAAAAAAAGGGGGACAAAACATTTTTTAGATACATAAACGAGAAAAGAAAAGTAAAACAAGGATTAGTTAGATTAAAAACAAAGGAAGGAAGGTATGTAGAAGAGGATAAAAGTCTCGCTGACTGCCTCAATGAATATTTTTGTTCAGTCTTTGCAGAAGAAAAGGAAGGAAAGGGACCTCAGTTAGGAGGAAACACTAACGAGACAATTACATATCAGTTTACAGAGGAGGAGGTTCTACAGCAGCTGTCTAAAGTAAAGACAAATAAGTCAATGGGGCCTGATGGGATCCACCCTAAATTATTAAAAGAGCTCAGTGATGTAATAGCAAAACTGTTAACAGATTTATTTAACCAATCCTTGCTAATGGGAGTCGTCCCAGAAGACTGGAAATTAGCAAATGTTGTGCCCATTCACAAGAAGGGTAGTAGGGAGGAATCTGGGAACTATAGGCCAGTTAGTCTTATGTCAGTAGTGGGGAAATTAATGGAAACCATGTTAAAGGAAAGGATTGTTGACCATCTAAAAACACATAGATTACAGGATCAGAAACAACATGGGTTTACCTCAGGGAGATCATGCCAAACTAATCTTATTGATTTTTTTGATTGGGTAACAAAAATAATAGACACAGGTGGTGCAGTAGACATTGCTTATTTAGATTTCAGTAAGGCTTTTGATACTGTTCCGCATAGAAGGCTTATCAATAAATTGCAATCTTTGAGCTTGGATTCCAATATTGTTGAATGGATTAGGCAGTGGCTGAGTGACAGGCAACAGAGGGTTGTGGTAAATGGAGTTTATTCGGCGCAAGGTCTTGTTACCAGTGGGGTACCTCAGGGGTCAGTACTTGGACCCATTCTATTTAATATTTTTATTAGTGATATTGCAGAAGGTATTAATGGAAAAGTATGTCTTTTTGCTGATGACACAAAGATTTGCAACAGGGTTGACGTTCCTGGAGGCATCAGCCAAATGACAAATGATTTAGGTAAACTAAAAAAATGGTCGGAGCTGTGGCAATTGAGTTTTAACGTGGATAAGTGCAAGATAATGCATCTGGGATGTAAAAACCCAAGGGCTGAACATAGAATATTTGATACAGTCCTAACCTCAACATCTGAGGAAAGGGATTTATGGGTTATTATTGCAGAGGATCTAAAGGTAAGTAGTCAATGTAATAGAGCAGCAGGAAATGCTGGCAGAATGCTTGGTTGTGTAGGGAGAGGTATTAGCAGTAGGAAAAGGGAAGTGCTCATGCCACTGTACAGAGCACTGGTGAGACCTCACTTGGAGTACTGTGTGCAGTACTGGAGACCGTATCTCCAGAAGGATATAGACATCTTAGAGAGAGTTCAGAGAAGGGCTACTAAAATGGTGTACGGCTTGAAGGAGAAAAGTTACCAGGAAAGGCTTAATGAGCTTAACATGTACAGCTTGGAAAAAAGACGAAACAGAAGAGATTAGGGATGTGCATTTCGGGTTTCGGAATTTCGGAATTTTCACGAAATTTCCCGATTCGGGTCTTTCGATTCGGCCGAAAATCCGAAAAGTTTTAGATCCGAAAATGTCGAATCCGAACTGTTTTCCGAACCGAATCGAAAACTTTTCGGAATTTCGAATGGACTTGAAATGTGTCAAATCGAAATCTATTGCTTTGAAACGAGAACAGACTTTCCGAAAAAAACGAAAAATTTACCAAATCGAAAATTTTTCGGAATTTTCGAATGGACTTGAAACGTGTCAAATCGAAATCTATTGCTTTGAAACGAGAACAGACTTTCCGAAAAAAACGAAAAATTTACCAAATCGAAAATTTTTCGGAATTTTCGAATGGACTTGAAACGTGTCAAATCGAAATCTATTGCGTTTGAAACGAGAACAGATTTTTCGGAAAAAAAAACAAAAATTTGATAAGATCCGATAAGATTTTTCGTATTTTGGTCCGATCCGATTCGTCCGCGGGTCGCGCATCTGCGCGCGCGCACATGTCGTAACTTTATTGAGCCAGTTTTATTGACAACTTTTTGAACAAAATTTTTTTTTTATTATTCTTCATAATGGCCGCTGCCAGAGAGGAGACCTCTTCATCTCTCGATGAAGAATTTCCACCTGCAGTGCCTGCACCCAGGAAGAAACGGGCCCAAAATATGGCGTTTGAGGAGATGTTGGAGATGGTCCGCATCTTTGATAGAAAAGATTATGACTGCCAGAACGGACCTTACCGCAGCAAGAATAACGCCAGGAAGGATCGTATACTGGACAAGCTACGCGCCACCATTTTGGAGAAGTTTGGGAAGGACCGGACGAAGGACCAGCTACGGAAACGCTGGTCTGATTTGAAAGTTCGCGAGCAGGAGCAGCTGAAACGCATCCGCCGCGTCATAGCGAAACGTAAGTGTCATGTTATATTGTAAAGCGCTGCGCAAACTGTTGGCGCTATATAAATCCTGTATAATAATAATAATGTGCTTGCATGTGCTAATGTGCACAGAAATACGCTGATTTATCTAGTCCTTTTTTCATGCAATGTGATTGTGTATAGCTTTGCGTTTTCACAACTCGTCATACGTGCAGTTTTGCCATAGCTCTTCTTTTTTGTGATTTTACGTATTCGTGAAAATTGTGATATTTGATGTATGTAGATGAAGTTACAATGCTGGATTTATTTTGGCACTGTGTGTATAGTCTGTAGTGTGCTGGGGGGGGAGGTTGTAGTGATTGAGTGATGCATACGAGATGACCCGCAGCTTGCCCAATATTGGTTCCCACCTGCGCATCAATAAAAATCTCTGCGTCTCTGCTAAGTGATAGGATGGGACATGTAGTTCTTCTGAAAGTGCATCCAAACAGTAGCCGCCTTCAATACAGCCTCAGCAGCTGCTGCAGCAGTGTCATTGAACGCTTTAGATGCAAATTTCAAAACAAAATGGTGGATTTCTGTTGTTGTTTCTGCAATATCCAGTTTTATTATTAGCAGAAACTGAAAGTGAAACTGAGGCTGAGGCCTTCTATAAAATAACTAAAAGCAGACGCACAATGCGCTTTGTACGCACACAACACAAATAATAGTTTTTATTGAATAAACGTAATGTTTACTTCTGAAAAAAAATATATAAATGAACGGTAATATATGTCTGTGCAGAGGAAATAAATAAATATTTTGTGACTTTAGACCTATGAGATGGGAGTAGTGGGGGGTTAAGCTGGTAGTGGGGTAGTGGAGGGGTCTCGCAATACTTTCGGCAATATATTGTATAGATATACCATTTTTTCCAGTCTGCATTATTTACGTGTTATATTTTTTGGATTTGGCAGAAGACAGGAAGAAGGCACAGGCTGAGGATGCCGAATCTGCCCGGGCAGGGACCAGTGCCCCAGCGGAGGAGGAGGAGGAGCCACGGGCGTCCACCAGCGCTGGTATATACTGTTTTATTTAGCAACGACTTTTGGTCAAAAACAGAAAAAAATTTTGTTTACTGTATTTTTTATTTCTTTAATTTCTTACATATAGCACTGGATATACAGACGGTGGTGGTGGGGGAGGAGGAGTCGGAGGAGGAGCAGGAGGAGGCCGCCAGCTCTGGTATATACTACTGTTATATTTTTTCAAGACTTTCAGTCAAAAATAGAAACCTGCTTTACTTACTGTATTTTCCTTCTTTCATTTATTGGATATATCGAAGAAGCCAGACCGAGCAATCAGGAGGCGATTGGCGAGCTTCGCCTGGCAGTCAGGACACTGGATTCCATCCAGGAACTGCTGCAGCATCTCCGGGAACACCTTAGTAACACCGCGGACATCCTGGAGCGGCAGTAAGACAATACGGATGTGCCTCAGCTGCTCCTGCTCGCCTGCTTTGAGGTCGGACCAGCGTTTTCTGATCTGGTCCTTCGTCCCGTCTTTCCCAAACACCTCCAGGATGGTGGTGCGCGTAGCTTGTCAATGATACGATCCTTCCTAAAATTATTCTTCCTGCCGTAAGGGCCCTTACTGCAGTCATAATCTTTGTAATCAAAGATGCGGACCAGCTCCAACATCTCCTCAAATGCCAGTAATTCTAAAATGTATGTTTGTTTGTGTTGTTTGTGCCCCTGTTGGGCAGTTTGCCATCCTTGGCATGTTCCCTTCCCTTCCCCATGTTGTAAATAAATTTTCTATTTTTTCTATATTTTCCTGTTTGTGTGCGTTGCTTTACGTTAATAAGTTAATTATGTATTGCTTGGTTTCCACACTGTTAAACACGTCGATGCGGAGGACGCGCTCAGCGCGTCCTCTGCATGGCTGCTGGTATGCGGAGGACGCGCTGAGCGCATCCTCCCTTTGGGGTCAGCGTTCGGCCGGGTTCCGGCCGATCGCTGGCCCCCCCGGTGCGGGCTGACATCCTCGATGTCAGCCCAGCATCCGGAACCGCCGCCGGTGAAATTAGGTGTCATCGCGACCTCTCTCCCTCCCGATCGGCGGCGTTGCGGGGGTTAACCCAGGCACCAATTGGAAGGGCACAGCCTGCCCTTCCAAATGGTGCCTGGCATTAACCCCTGGGGAGCTGGATCGCGAATCGGCGCTGAAAAGCGCCGGTTCGTGATCCTTTCCCGGAGCTGGCCGACATCTTGGATGTCGGCCAAGCCTCCGGGAACTCCCCCTGAGGACTGGCGTCATCGTGCGTAGCACGATGACGCCAGTCCTAGAGTTAACCCCTAACTGCCACCAACGGTGGAGATAGGGAGTTCCAATGAACTCCCTATCTCCCGATCCGTGGCAGCTAGGGGTTAAAGTTTGGTATGGTTGGATCGGCCAGAGCATGGCCGTTCCAACGATACCAAACACTACAGTGAAAAAAGTTTTTTTAAAAAAATTAAAAATAAAAATATATTTAAAAAAAATTATAAAAATTAAATAAACATTTTTTTTTCTTTTTTTTGGTTCGTTAATGCAGCAATATTGTTCCCATTTCAATTATAATGTGAACAATGATGCTGCACTAACGAGGTGCTGGGGCAATATCCACGAGGAGCTGGGGCATGTCCACGAGGAGCTGGGGCATGTCTACGAGGAGCTGGGGCATATCCATGAGGGGCTGGGGCATATCCACGAGGTGCTGGGGCAATATCCACGAGGTGCTGGGGCATGTCCACGAGCTGGGGCATATCCATGAGGTGCTGGGGCATGTCCACGAGGAGCTGGGGCATGTCCACGAGGTGCTGGGGCATGTCCACGAGAAGCTGGGGCATATCCATGAGGTGCTGGGGCAATATCCACGAGGAGCTGGGGCATGTCCACGAGGAGCTGGGGCATGTCCACGAGGTGCTGGGGCATGTCCACGAGGAGCTGGGGCATGTCCACGAGGAGCTGGGGCATATCCATGAGGGGCTGGGGCATATCCACGATGTGCTGGGGCAATATCCACGAGGTGCTGGGGCATGTCCACGAGCTGGGGCATATCCATGAGGTGCTGGGGCATGTCCACGAGGAGCTGGGGCATGTCCACGAGGTGCTGGGGCATGTCCACGAGAAGCTGGGGCATATCCATGAGGTGCTGGGGCAATATCCACGAGGAGCTGGGGCATATCCACGAGGTGCTGGGGCATGTCCACGAGGAGCTGGGGCATATCCATGAGGTGCTGGGGCAATATCCACGAGGAGCTGGGGCATGTCCACGAGGAGCTGGGGCATGTCCACGAGGAGCTGGGGCATGTCCACGAGGAGCTGGGGCATATCCACGAGGTGCTGGGGCAATATCCACGAGGAGCTGGGGCATGTCCACGAGGAGCTGGGGCATGTCCACGAGGAGCTGGGGCATATCCATGAGGTGCTGGGGCATGTCCACGAGGAGCTGGGGCATATCCACGAGGTGCTGGGGCATATCCACGAGGAGCTGGGGCATATCCATGAGGATGTCGGATGTCGGCCAAGCTTCCGGGAACTCCCCCTGAGGACTGGCGTCATCGTGCATAGCACGATGACGCCAGTCCTGGAGTTAACCCCTAGTTGCCACCAATGGTGGAGATAGGGGTTCCAATGAACCCCCTATCTCCCGATCCGTGGCAGCTAGGGGTTAAAGTTTGGTTCCAACGATACCAAACACTACAGTGAAAAAAGTTTTTTTAAAAAAATTAAAAATAAAAAAATATTTAAAAAAATTTATAAAAAAAAAAAATCATTTTTTTCTTTTTTTGGTTTGTTAATGCAGCAATATTGTTCCCATTTCAATTATAATGTGAACAATGATGCTGCACTAACGATTTTTGTATGCAGTGCGTTTGTTAAAAATCGCGTAATTTCCCCCAAAAAAAAATGTAACGAGACCCCATCTCTAATTTTTTTAACAAGCGCACCCCATACAAAATATAACCGCAATTGCTCACATGTTAAAATGTGGAAAAAAAAAAAAATACACGTTGTAAATTATTGAAAATACATATTTTATTGCATTTTTTGTTATAATATACAGACATGACATAACGTATACATATAATAATGACATATTATTAATCTGCCGAGTCTGACGGAAAGAACGATATATAATATGTCTGGGTAATATACTAAAATAAGCCTTCAAAACACGTTTAAACATGACGAGCAAAACCGGTAAAAATGAGCTCAGCACAGGGGCGGGAAAAGCCTCAGCAGCGAAAGGGTTAATTAAAAAAACACGATAGAATCGCCAGAATTATCGTATCGACAGAATGAATTATCGGATCCGAAAAACAAACCAAAAATTTATTATAAAAAATATATAAAGTAGTATTAAAAAAGTAAACCATAGTAGTTTTCATCAAAACGAATAGAGTTAGACAGCTTTGAAACGAGAACAGACGTTCCGAAAAAACGAAAAGTTCAGAAAAACGAAAAATTGGCGATATACCGAAAACCATGTACAATTCCGAAAAACGAAAAGTTCCGAAATACGAAAAGTTTCCGAAATACGAAAAATTGGCGATATGCCGAAAACCATGTACAATTCCGAAAAACGAAAATTTTACGAAAAGTCGATACAGAAACCTAGTAAAGTGACCCGAAAATACGAAAAATGGTCGATATTCCGAAAAATAAATGTACCCGAAAACCGAATCGAACCGAACCGAATCGAAACGGAAAGCAGTCGAAACGAGCCGAATCGAAAAGTTTAAAAATTAGAAAAATCGAATCGAATCGAAAAAAAAATCGGTGCACATCCCTAGAGGAGATATGATAGAAACATTTAAATACGTAAAGGGAATCCACAAGGTAGAGGAAGGGAGTATATTTAAAAGGAAACAAAATAGCAAAACAAGAGGACATAGTCTTAGATTAGAGGGGCAAAGGTTTAAAAGTAACATCAGAAAGCATTATTTTACTGAGAGGGTGGTGGATACATGGAACAGTCTTCCAGTTGAAGTGGTAGAGGCCAAAACAGTTATTGAATTTAAGCAGGCATGGGATAGGCATAAGGCTATCCTAAACAAAAGATAAATCCAGGTAAAGTATCCATGTAATTGGATTGGGAACCGAAAGGTTCTTATCTGCCGACATTTTTCTATGTTTCTATGTGCGAGCGGTTTAATGGGACCCTGAAACAGCTGATCCGGGCCTTCACCCAGGAAAGAAAGGACTGGGAAAAATACTTACCCCACTTGTTATTTGCCTATCGGGAGGTACCACAGGAATCGACCGGATTCTCCCCCTTTGAGTTATTGTATGGGCGCCAGGTGCGAGGCCCCTTAGACCTAGTTAGGGCTCAGGGGGAGGGGGACAGGAGGCAGACGGGCTCCCCGTCCTGAGTTACGTCTTGGAGCTCCGGGAGCGATTGACAGAACTCACGGAACTAGTTCAAGGGAACATGGAAACGACCCAGGCCCAGCAGAAGGCGTGGTACGACTGCTCCGCCCGCAGACGCTTGTTCCTCGTGGGGCAGAAGGTCCTGGTGTTAAAACCACAGCGGCAGAACAAGCTGCAGGCGTCCTGGCAGGGCCCCTACCGGGTGGTAACCCAGCTGAGGGATACCACCTATGTGGTTGTCAGCTGCGCAGACACCAGGATCCAGCGGACGTTCCACGTCAATATGCTCAAGGCCTACCATGAGCGCCCGGAGATGGTGGCTGCCATTTGTGCCCCGGCCACCGAGGAGGCAGAACAGTTTCCCCCGATAGATCTCCCCGGGATAGACAACCGGCCCGCAGGGGTCGACCAGGTGCAGATAGGGGAGGAGTTGGGTCCCCAGAAACAGGCCCAGATTAGACAGCTCCTCCACAACCACCAGGAGGTCTTCTCCGCCCGCCCCGGCTATACCAGCCGGGCCTTACACCAAGTTGAGACCCCAGGCCAGAGACCCCTCCGGCAGCCAGCCTACCGACTCCCGGAGGCAGTCCGCGAACCCATGCGGGCTGAAATCCGGGAGATGCTGGAGCTGGGGGTTATCGAGCCCTCCGCCAGCCCATGGGCCTCCCCGTAGTGTTGGTCCCCAAAAAGACAGGACCACCCGGTTCTGCGTGGACTACCGGAGGTTAAACGACTGTACCATGACTGACGCATACCCCATGCCCAGAGTTGACGAGCTGTTAGATCAGATCTCCCAGGGGCACTATCTGACCACCGTAGATTTGTGTAAGGGGTATTGGCAGATTCCCCTGGCAGAGGAGGCGACCCCGAAGTCGGCCTTCATCACCCCGTTCGGCCTGTACCAATTTCGGGTCATGCCGTTCGGGATGAAGAACGCCCGGCTACTTTCCAGCAGTTGATTGATCACCTCCTCGATGGCCTACAGGAGTTTGCCTGTGCCTACTTAGACGACATAGCCATCTACAGCCAAACCTGGGAGGAACACCTTCACCATCTAGGGGTAGTGTTAGAGCGGATCAAGGACGCCAACCTGACCCTTAAACTGGAGAAATGTAAAATAGGGATGTCCGAGGTACAGTACCTCGGCCACCGGGTGGGCTGCGGGAAACAGCGACCGGAACCCGCCAAGATAGAAGCCATTCTCAACTGGCCCTCCCCGGGACCAAGACTCCGGTCCTTGCCTTCCTAGGGACCGCAGGCTACTACCGAAAGTTCGTCCCCCAGTACAGCGCCCTCGCCAAACCCCTGACTGACCTGACCAAAAAATCCCTACCCTGCCAGGTCCTGTGGTCCCCGGAGTGCGAGGCGGCCTTCCAACAACTGAAGACCGCCCTAACCCAAGCTCCCCTCTTAGCCGCTCCGAATTATAATAAACGTTTTGTCGTCCATACAGACGCCTCCATGTTTGGACTGGGAGCCGTGCTGAGTCAGGTGGGAGACGACGGGGGTGAACATCCGGTGGCGTTCATCAACCGCAAACTTCTCCCCAGGGAGGTGGGATATGCCGCAGTGGAGAAGGAGTGTTTGGCCCTGGTTTTGGCCCTGAGAAAGTTCCAGCCCTATGTTTACGGGCGCTCCTTCACTGTCATGACTGACCACAATCCCCTGGTGTGGCTGAACCGAGTGGCTGGGGAGAACGGCCGCCTGCTACGGTGGAGCCTGGCCCTCCAACCGTTTAACTTCACAATCCAATATCGGCCCGGGCCTCAAAATGGGAACGCCGATGGATTATCGCGGAAAATGGCCCAGGAACCCGGAGACCTCCATTCACCGACTCCCCCGAGTCGACTCGTTGGGCTCCAACCGTGTCCGTCGGACTTTATTGGGGGGGAGAAAAATGTCACGGAACGGACATAGGGGCTCTGGTCAGCGAGCCCCAGGACTAACCAACTGAGACATTTCAAAGACACTTTTTCCTTCAGACGTTTTGGTTTTGCGGGTGAGCCTATGGACCCACAGCCTTCCAGCGACCGTCAGACCCCGCTGACTTTGCTTATGTGGCCGCAACCATGGAACTTTGAAGATGGCACAGAAGAGGGGCAAGGTGAGAGGTCTCGTCAGTGGCAAGCGATCCCTTTGGGATCTAAGCTTGCCCTGCCGTTCTGGAAGGGGGGACATATGTCATGGAGCTGATGTAACGCTCCATGCTTCAAACCGCAAGAGACTGTTCTGTTCATTTATATTGTGTGATTTTAGATATATTTTACATCGTTTGGTTTTAGCTTAATTTAGTTTAGTGTAAAATGGCATAGCTTTGGTTTTAAAAATACTTATATTCCTGTAGGTAAATGTGTTTTTGTGTATACAGTAAACAAGCTTTACTGCTGTGTAATTTATGCACCAGGGCTTTTCCCATTATCTAGCTGCATGTTTAGTTCAAGGGATCTCTGATAGTGTGTGTTTAATCTGATGTGTTAGAACAATGGATATACAAATGTTGTGTGAGTTGAAGGCTAGAGAATGCAAAGAATGTTTATTGTAAATAACTGACATAATGTAATTAGTATGGGTATGCAAATTATGACTGTTGGACTTCAGCATAAATGGTGGCGTTTTGTTCATTAAAAAGTCAGAGAACTCTCAGAGCTCAGAGAGAGAGGATCCTGTTTTAAAGCATACAGCGTGCCTGGTGTCTTTATTACAAACTACGCTACACTCCACACTCACCCTCAGAAGGCAGAGAGCGGCCTTCTGGAGATTCCTAATGGCTCCAGGGCAGAGGAACAGAAGAAGGCAGGTCAAGCCGCTCGAGGCGCTGAGGACAGCTCTCCCAGTAGCCGGGCTGACCGCAACGAAGGGGTGTCTGGAGAGCCAGGACAGACGGAAGGGAACGGTTCCTTCACAGTTTCCAGACCATTTTTTCAGTTTTATCTCTGTCTTATGTGGTTATGCTTTGATTGCTCTCACTAGTAGTTTTGATGGGTGCTGGACAAAATCCCTACAACCAGGTTCCCTAATGCCAACATCCCGATGGCCAACTTCCAGACAGATTTAGAGGGGTTTAGGGTTAGGGGTTAGGGCTAGGTTTAGGGGGGTTAGGGTTAGGACTAGGTTTAGGGAGTTAGGGAGTAGGGTTAGTGTTAGCCGCTGGGATTTTGGATGCCTGGAAGTTGGCTGTCAGGGAGTAGTCTGTGTAGGGAAGTTGGCCGTCAGGGAGTTGACTGAGTAGGTAAGTTGGCCGTCGGGATTTTGGCATTAGGGAACCTGGTTGTAGGGATTTTTGACCCAAACCCAGTTTTGATGTGTCTTGGTGCATGGTTTGTGTTATAGCAAGAATCTCTCCGTGCGACCCCCTTTAATAACTTTTGTTCTGATGTCACAGAGAGATAACAGAGTGTATACACACATCTCTGTGCTAACTGTATCATTCAGTGGCGACTCTAGGAACAATATATAGGGGGAGCACATAAGATGCTGCAGTCAAAACTGGGAGGGGGCAATATTAATTTTTGTCACTAGATCATACCACTGAAAAAATAAAATAAGTTTATATAACTAAGATTCCAAAATCCCATAGTAATGTGGTGCAATGATACCTTTTTGTTGTACTAACCTGAAACTTAAATTCAATATTTTAGTCATTGCAGTTCGGTTGTTTTCACTGAAGTCCGATAACTGCTTCAGCGACTCCAGTTTTCGCAAATTACGGTGACCATTCGCTAAATGGATTTCCTGAAAATGTAAAAAAGCAAAGGATCTAAAGATGAATAGACCCTTTAGATTCTAACTAAAAACTAGGAAAAGTAATATGTGAGCAGGATGTTACTTCGCTGCAGAGGGATTTAGATAGATTGGGGGACTGGGCACTTAAATGGCAGATGAAATTTAATGTAGATAAATGCAAGGTTATGCACTTTGGAGTGAAGAACACACGAGCAACTTAAACCCTAAATGGTACAGAGTTAGGGAAATCAAAGCAGGAGACGGATTTGGGAATAATCTTACAGGGTTATTCAGTTAGAGGTGAAAAGCAGGAGAATGACTGGAAAATGGAAAATTCTAGGTCAAAATAGCCGATTTGGAAAGTGAGATAAATGGGAGAATTTTTATGGTTTGGCTATTTTGACCTAGAATTTTCACTTCTCCAGTCATTCTCTTGCTTTTCACCGCTCTCTGAATAACCCTGTAAGTAACACTGCACAATGTCAAACAGCAGCTGCCAAGGCCAGCAAGGTATTGGCATTAGAAGGGGAATTCACTCTCGGGATGAAAACATACAGGGTTATTCAGAGAGAGGGGAACAGCAGGAGAATGACTGGAGAAGAGAAAATTCTAGGTCAAAATAGCCAATTTGGAAAGTGAGATGAATGGGAGAATTTTTCTGGTTTGGCTATTTTGACCTATAATTTTCCCTTCTCCAGTCATTCTCCTGCTTTTCACCTCTCTCTGAATAACCCTGATAATTTTGCCTCTTTATAAATCAATGGTAAGATGCACCTTGAATATGCTGTGTGATTTTGGGCACCTGTCTTAAGAAAGGATATTATGGCGCTAGAAAAAGTGCAGAGACGGGCGACTAAATTAATAAGGGGAATGGAAGATTTAAGTTATGAAGAAAGGCTAACAAGCTTAAACCTGTTTAGTTTAGAGAAATGGCGCCTTAGAGGGGATCTGATAACTTTATATCAATATATACGGGCCTTAGAGGGGATATGATAACCTTATATAAATATATACGGGGCCTTAGAGGGGATCTGATAACTTCATATAAATATATAAGGGGCCATTATAAATAGTGATGGGCCGAACACCCCCATGTTAGGTTCAAATTCGAACTCGAATATCCGAAAAAGTTTGAATTCGAACACAATTCGAACACAATGCAAGTCTATGGGGCTCAAAAGTTTGACAATTAAAGTGCCCTCCAAGAGAGAATATATGCAATATATTGGCCATAAAAGGTGTATGGGGGTCCGGGTGCTGCCCTGGGGGACAGGAAACAATGAAAAAAAGTTTAAAAAAATGTTGTTTTTAAAAATAAAAAAAAAGGTGTGCTCCGGTTTGGATATCGACTAACTATCGAATTTGAAATGAACTATCAAATGGTAATCCATTTAATAGTTCATTTCAAATTCGATAGTTAGTCGATGTCCATTTGATAGTTCATTTCGATTTCGATAGTTAGTCAATATCCATATGATAGTTCATTTTGATTTCGATAGTTAGTCGATATCCATTTGATAGTTCATTTCAAATGTTAAAAAAGGTGTGGGAAATGTTGAATCCCATAGGCTTCAGTGTTAAAGGTGTGGGAAATGTTGCATCCCATAGACTTCAATGTTAAAGGTGTGGGAAATGTTGAATCCCATAAGCTTCAATGTAAAAGTGTGGGAAATGTTGAATCCCATAGGCTTCAATGTTAAAGGTCTGGGAAATGTTGAATTCCATAGACTTCAATGTTACAGGTGTGGGAAATGTTGCAGCATTGCAGTCCAGTTCCTTGTCTAGTCTGCCACAGGAGCTCTCAGGCATCCTGAAAGTATTGTGGTTGCAATTACTTGTTGCTTAGATCATGCTCCTTGGCCACCTCCTTAAGTCTATAGACAATTATCACCTGGTGGCACTTCCATGCCTTTATAACCCAGCCTCCCTCTTGCCCCAGCACTTGGTTGACTGTATACACTGGTGCTATTACTTTCCTGTATTTGGCCTCTGACTGTTCTACTGATTCTGAACCTATTCTGCTAGTCCAAACTGTGCTCCGACTGACCACATCTATGGATTATCCCTTTTCTATACTGAATACCTGGATCTGCCCCGTGGATACTCCAACTATACAGAGACCAGAACTCTTCCTAGTTACTCTGCCTAGATGAAGCCAACTTTGTGTACACCACGGACGTGCTGTCAGGGTAGGCAGTTGAGGCAGAGCCTCAACTGCCATTAAGCGATAAACTTACCGGCTCTGCGCTCCCCCACCGTTGGTTCCGTCCTCTGCCTCTGCGCACAGTGTGTGCATTCTTTTCACAGCCTACACAATATGCGTACCGGTACGATTCCCTGCTACTCTAATCGCGTAAGCTGCTCAAGAAGTCTGCTGCACGCGTCTGTTCAAATAGAGACAGAGACCGCATTGCCTACTACCTGAACACTGCTCGTCAGAGCCTGAGAGATGCCCTGACAGAGCATTTGAATAGCTTGTGCTCTGCGCACAGTGTGTGCATTCTTTTCAAAGCCTACGCAATTTGCATAGCAGTACGCTTCCCCGCTATGCTAATCGTGTAAGCTGCTCAAGAAATCTGCAGCGCGTGTCTATTCAAACAGGAACAGAGATGCGCGCTGCCTACTGCCTGAACACTGCTCAGAGAGGCACTGACAGAACGATGGAATAGCTTGGACCAATGGTCCAAGCCAGTCAAAAAACCACCTGCACGGGAGGCTGGTTTCTGACAGAAAGGGGCACAGGCAGCTCCCTCTGCTCCCTCTAGTGTCGGATACAGAGTATGAGAGGCACAGGCAGCTCCCTCCAGTGTCGGATACAGAGTATATGAGAGGCACAGGCAGCTCCCTCTAGTGGCGGATACAGAGTATGACAGGCACAGGCAGCTTCCTCTGCTCCCTCTAGTGGTGGATACAGAGTATGAGAGGCACAGGCACAGAAAAACTGTTTTTCTATCGTATGTTATTTTTTTTTAATAGTAACGTATAGGATATGATGAAAATGATGGTATCTTTAGAAAGCCCATTTAATGGCGAGAAAAATTATATATAATATGTGTGGGTACAGTAAATGAGTAAAAGATAATTTACAGCTAAACACAAAACGTGGATAGTTAGTTAATATCTGTGTATATTTGGCTCTGATACTAGCCGGTGCCTCATCAGCCACTGACCTCACCGCACGTCCCTAGTGTACACACGCCAGGAGCACTATGTAGGGTTTTTCGGACTTAATGCTCAGAGAGACTCCGGACTAAATTCCAATCTTCACGCAAACGTTTGTGCCCGTGCAAAAAAACATTAACGCATGGGGTAAAACCATTTGCGCCTAATCCCGTATTACATAGTCAGCACAACAACCTTGCGCAATTGTCTACCGCGGGTCAACCTGTGTGAACCCTATACTTAATATTGTGAGCGCAAATGCGAATGTGCGCTGGTACAAGGATGGTATTTCAATCTATTTCGCGGTAATTACCGCATAGCCTTTGCGCGCATAATTCTAGCAACTCCTAAAAGCTGGTGCTAATGGCAAATCTGAACAATCTGGCCGAACTCAAATACACCAGCCCATAAAAAGGAATGCAGCAACAATATAATGATGGATGATGGCAGGTGTGTGTGTATTATTACTGTAGCATATGTGCTCATTTTGCATCATAGACACAGAACCCGTCTCCGATGCCTCTACCAGGCGCAATTCAGTTGCGTTTGATATGTGTGTTTCTTCATTTTGATTGGCTGAATGGGTGCAAAAAACTGCGCGTGCAAATATTTTTGCGCGAGACAGTACAGCGCCTGCATTTGTGCGCGTACTGTTTGCACGCGCAATTGATCGGCACAAGAGAAAAGCCGCGAGGATTGTAAATCCAGCTGTGATTTGCGAGCGCTAAAGTTTAATGCTTGTGCAAAGGTTTTCGCTTCGCGCGAGGCTTTGTGCGTGAAGAATGTAATATAGCCCTCCATGTAGCATGTGTAGCATGTCACAGGCTGGGGCTGCCCCGAGACTCACAGCATGTGTCGTAATCTGCTGCAGTGCTCCGTAGCTGGGTCCCCGAGCTGCAGCACCCAACTGGAGTGCCTCTAAACCATATTTAATAAAAGTAACAGAAAATTTCAGTTTTCTAAATATTCCGGATTTTAGAATTCTACATGAAGTTCTTTTTCCTCAAAGTAAATATTGGTGCCTTTGTATGTACATAGGACAAATTTACATCATCCCTGTGCGCTGCATTTTGAAAACCTTTTATATGAGTTAATATTACACAAACCATTAATGTTTCTTTTGCAGGCTATTGACCACACGCAGCACATAAATATCCACAGCCATGTGAGGCTAATGAGTGTTCGCTGCTATTGACAAATAGCTGTTTACTTGAATGATATCAAAGCTAGAGGAGAAATAAATATTTGATTTTATTTAATACCAGAACATCGGATTAAACTTGTATGCCTAAAGTCAGGAATCTGCCAGTAAGTGGAACAATTAAATAAACCACGTTCCTAAGAAGCGTTACTGAAAAAAAAGTAAAATAATAACTTTCAGCATTTGTCAAGAGATATGGTTTTTTTCTGCATGCTGATTTTATTAGCATAAGATTAAAGTTATGAGCTCGAGCAAGTGGGAAGATAAAAAAGTTATTTAATTTGAATTTATATTTTCACAATTCAGCTGCGCCTCATCATCGATCAGATTTTATTGGCTTAAAGGATCTCGTATGTTGTTGTTTCATAACATTTTATTAAATGACAATGGAAATCAATGTCGCTAAAGAAATTTCTTTCTGAAATAAATCTGTAAAAAAAAAAATAAAGCGAGTTTTGAAGCCTGGGAGATGGCCATCTTTTTTTTATACATACAGGATAAGTATCTTAATATATCAACACAGTATGTGAAATAATTCTGACATTTAGATTCTAACAGGGTTATTCAAAGAGAATCGAAAAGTCACCGCACGTTTGGTGACTTTTCGTTCTCTTCAATTCGGTGCAAATCGGCTTTCCCATTTCGGCCACCCTGCGGTGTATTCAGCGTGCACCACAGGGCTGTCGAAGTGCAAGGAAAACCTGCCGAAAACCCGCCGAAAACCCAGTGAATGCACGCCGAAATCCCATAAAAACATCTGAATTAACCCGTCGAAGACGCTGGAAAAACCCGAGCAGGAGCCGATCACACGCAGCGAAGCCGCTAGAAAAAGCCGACACCGCAGACGAATGGAGTGAATAAATTAGGAAAACAGTTTGCATGAATGTTTGAAAAGTGAAACGCTGTTTGCAAAGAAACTACTGAGTGAAAATGTCTGAAATTTACATATGAGGTCCAATGAATGATAATAAAAAGGGCTGTTACAGAAAAAATAAGTAAAGTTAAAAAAAATCCAGAAAAATGCTTAAAATATCCTAAAAAATCTATAAATAAAGAGACTCTTTACTGCAGAATTTTAGAATAAACGGTTTATTAGATATTTAATTAAAACGGGAATATTTTTAACATTGAAGCCTATGGGATTCTCCTGAATAAACCTGTCGAATGAAACCACCGAATGGCAGAGCATTTCGGGAACCTTTCACTGCTGTTTTGTGTTCTCTGAATAGCCGAAGCAGTGCTTCTCTATGGGGATTTCACTGCCAATTTGTCAACATTTGGCGAATGAAAACTGTCTTCACTATATTGCGATGAAAAATCGAGTTAACGTGACTTTTGTGAGTGAAGGGGTAAGATTTTATGTGGAGTTAGGATAATATCTTACTTCAACAGTAACCCTTCACTTCCAAGTGATATTTCCAAAAACCCCACTCTCAGGAACCAGTGTTTTTTATTTTGGAAAATATTATTTATTTATACAGTAAGAAATATTTGGGAATAATCCCAATGTATTCCTTAACCCTTTCACTGCTGAGTCATTTCACCTCTGTGTGCTGAGCTCATTTTTACCTCTTTTGCTGATCATGTTTAAACGCGATTTGAAGATACGTTTTATTTTATGAACCAGACATATTATATATCGTTCTTTCCGGCAGACTCGGCAGACTAATAATATATCATTTTTATATGTATACATCGTGTCCTGCCTGTATATTATAACAAAAAATGCAATAAAATTAGAATTTTTAATCATCTACAGCGTGTAAAGTGTTTTTTTTCACATTTTATCATACGAGTTTTTGCATAAATATTTTCTACTAGTTGTTAAGTCTGCCTAGAGGGCAGTATATTGTTGTTGTCGCCAGCTCAGAATTCATGTCCACATATTTGTTTAACCAATGTCCTATCCAAGAGTATCTCTCTATACAGTGGCAAGAAAAAGTATGTGAACCCTTTGGGATTACGTGGAGTTTTGCATGAATTGGTCATAAAATGTGCTCTGATCTTCATCTAAGTCACAACAATTTGAAAAACACAGTCTGCTTAAAATAATACAACACAAACATTATATGTTTTCATGATTTTATTGAACAGAACATGTAAACATTCACAGTGCAGGGTGGAAAAAGTATGTGAACCTTTGGACTTAATAACTGGTTGACCCTCCTTTGTCAGCAATAACCTCAACCAAACGTTTCCTGTAGTTGCAGATCAGACCTGCACAACGATCTGGAGTATTTTGGACCACTCCTCTTCACAAAACTGTTTCAGTGTAGCAATATTCTTGGGATGTCTGGTGTGAATCGCTCTCTTAAGGTCATGCCACAGCATTTCAATCGAGTTGAGGTCAGGACTCTGACTGGGCCACTCCAGAAGGCGTATTTTGTTTTGTTGAAGCCATTCTTTTGTTGAATTACTTGTATGCTTTGGGTCATTGTCCTGTTGCATCACCCATCCTCTGCAGAGCTTCAGTTGGTGGACAGATGGTCTTACGTTTTCCTACAAAATGTCTTGATAAACTCTGGAATTAATTTTTCCATCAATGACAACAATCCGTCCAGGCCCTGAGGCAGCAAAGCAGCCCCAAACCATGATGGTCCCTCCGTCATGTTTTACAGTGGGGATGAGGTTTTGATGTTGGTGTGCTGTGCCTTTTTTTCTCCACACATAGTGTTGTGTGTTTTTTCCAAACAACTCAAGTTTGGTTTCACCTGTCCACAGAATATTTTGCCAGTAGTGCTGTGGAACACCAGCTGCTCTTTTGCAAACTTCAAACGTGCTGCAATATTCTTTTTGGACAGCAATGGCTTCCTCCGTGGTGTCCTCCCATGTACTCCGTTCTTGTTTACTGTTTTCCTTATTGTAGATGTGTCAACAAAAATGTTAGCATGTGCCAGAGATTTCTGTAAGTTTTTTAGCTGACACTCTAGGATTCTTCTTTACCTCATTAAGCATTCTACGCTGTGCTCTTGCAGTCATCTTTACAGGACGACCACGCCTAGGGAGAGTAGCAACAGTCCTGAACTTTCTCCATTTGTAGACAGTCTGTCTTACCGTGGACACATGAACATCAAGGCTTTTGGAGATACTTTTGTAACCCTTTCCAGCTTCGTGCAAGTCAACAATTCTTGATCGTAGGTCTTCTGTGAGCTCTTTTCTGCGAGGCATGGTTCACATCAGGCAGTGCTTCTTGAAACCAGTAAACCCAAAACTGGTGTGTGTTTTTAAAGGGCAGGACAACTTTCAGCAACACATCCAATAATATCACACTGATTGGACTCAAGGTTGGCTCACTCCTGGCTCCAATTAGCTCTCGGAGAAGTCATTAGGCTAGGGGTTCACATACTTTTTCCACCCTGCACTGTGAATGTTTACATGTTATGTTCAATAAACACATGAAACCATATAATGTTTGTGTTGTATTATTTTAAGCAGATTGAGTTTTTCAAATTGTTGTGACTTAGATGAAGATCAGAGCACATTTTATGATCAATTCATGCAAAACTCCACGTAATCCCAAAGAGTTCACATACTTTTTCTTGCCACTGTATAAAGGGCCAACTGAGCAGCTCTGATGGGTGCGTGCACAGCTGACAGCGCATTACAAAGGCATTTATATATTAGAGCAGGTTCCTCTTCCCTCTTAGATTGTAAACTCACGGGAACAGGACCCCTTAGATTACAAACTCGTGGGACCCCTTAGAATGTAAGCTCATTGGATAGATTGTAAGCACATGGGACCCCTTAGATTGTAAACTCATGAGATAGATTGTAAGATCATGGGACCCCTTAGATTGTAAAATCATGGGATAGATTGTAAACTCATGGGACCCCTTAGATTGTAAGCTCATGAGATAGATTCTAAGCTCGAGACCCCTTAGATTGTAAACTCATGGGATAGATTATAAGCTCATGGGACCACTTAGATTGTAAACTCATGGGATAGATTGTAAGCTCATGGGACCACTTAGATTGTAAAGTCATGGGACCCCTTAGATCCTTGATGTGGTCTCTATAACAATAATATGAAAACACACAGCAAGGTCCCCCCTTTGGCTCCTGAGGGGGGCCACCATGACATTATACTGGATCCCCCCGAGCCTGCTGGTATGTATTCTTTGTTAGAGTCTATGCTGCACTTGTTTGATTTTCTGTCTCAGTGGAAGGGGTTAATGGACACAGTGTTTCCTCTCACTGCTGGTGAGCATGTTCTAGAAAGCAGGGTTCCTGGTCCGCTTTCCCCTGAGGAAATGAATAGAAGGCGAACTGGCAAGCTCTGTTTTTATTGTGCCAGTTCGTCACATTTTATTTCCTGGTGCCCCATTAAGCAAGTGCGCGCCGAGACTGGCAAGCAGCCATTGCGTGCTGAGACTGGCAAGGTGCCTGCTGTGCCTACGTCCCACAGTCAGGTCACCAAGGACAGGTCTCGTCATGTATCTAAGAATATCAGACCCCCCTGTACCATCCTGGTCTAGGAGAGCCCATCCTAGGGCAACCAGGCCTGAGAAGGGGGCAACTGATGATATTTCTGCTGAGTTTTCTGACTATGGGTCAGATGGTGCTAGGCCCCGTTCTGGGTCGGATGGCACCAGGCCCCGATATGTTTCTAAGGGCAGACCCCCTTTACCGTCCAGGCCTAGGAGAGCCCTTCTAGGGGTAACCAGGTCTGTGGAGGGGGGAAACTGACACCTCAGACTCAGCCGAGTTTTCCCCTTCTGATCCCGAGGAGTACATGGAGTATGACTCCTACTCAGCCATGGGATCAGAGGACGAAGCCATGGAGGTCACTCCCGTTATGGCTTCTCGTATGTGGCCTCGCCAAATGGCCAGACACCCAAATTGTGGTCCAGGGCGACGTATACATACAGGCTGTATTACCTGCGGTGCTGTCCGCCTTTCTGTACCACCCACCGCACTCCTAGTGCCAAGCGGCGAGACCGTGATATCTATGCCCAGTGGCGAAACTATGTTGCCTTTGTCCGACAGTGAAGCTTTCATGTCTGTTTGCGGGCTACGTGCCACCCATGATATCTGAACCTGGCGCAATGCCAGCGGTGCTACCTAAACCTGGCGCGGTGCTACCTAAACCTGGCGCACTGCCAGCGGTGCTGCCTAATCCTGTCGCGGTGCCGACTGTCCTGAGCTGCAGGGATGCCGAGATCCTCATGCCCGTTGCTGGCAAGCTTCCAGTCAAAACCCAGTCAAGCTGTGTGTCAGCAGTGCCAGTGATGCCCGATCCTGGCACAGTACCCAAGTCAAGCTGTGTGTCAGCAGTGCCAGTAATGCCCGATCCTGGCACAGTACCTGAGTCAAGTTGTGTGTCAGCAGTGCCAGTGATGCCCGATCCTGGCAAAGTACCCGAGTCAAGCTGTGTGTCAGCAATGTCCGCTCCTGGCGTGGTGCCAGCTGTCATGCCCGAATCTGGTGCGGTGCCAGTGGTAATGTCCGTTCCTGGTGGGAAGCCAGTTGTCATGTCCGAACCTGACGGGAGGCCAGTCAGGAGTTCTAGTAACAAAAGGTCTGATGTACCTGATCCTGTCAAGGTGTCTCCCATGTCGAGCTGCGAGGCAGCTGTACCTACAGTCTCTAGTCTTGAGACTACTATGCCCATGCCCCACAGTGGGTCCACTGAAGTCCTACTCAGTAATGAGGCACATATGGATCAGTTTGGTGCCTCCACCGGTGTCATGTCTTGCGGTAAGGTTATGTCTGCCAAGTCTCGGTCTAGGAGGAGACGTAACAGAGTGCCCAACTCTAGTCTAGTTGGGTCCGAGGATGCCACGCTCCCCACTAGGTCCGAGGACGCCATGCTCAGCTCTGTACCTGATGAGACTATACTCTGTTCCATTTATGAGGAGATCCAGGATTCTAGTTGTCTGACTGGTGAAAAGGATTGTTCCCAAGGGATATGCACGAACGCCTTCTGGAATCTTGGTTTGCGAGGCACACTTGGCTGTGCTCCAGAGACACCCCAATATCTGGAGGGGGATGATGGGGGATTCTGACTCCGAGTGAGCGTGTGACGATTGTGAGGGGGGGGAGGCTTGTTTTTTGTTGTTCGTGGGTGCCGGGAGTCACCCTTGTGACGGGGGGATACTGTTACGTTCCCCCAGCCAGGCCCCCTGGTGCTGAGAGCTTTTTCATCTTCCTGGTTTACAGGGTTAAACTGTTCTTGCTCTCCACCTCTGGAGTCTATGTGCCTAATTAGACCTGTGGTCACATGATCTGTACTGCCCTATTTATATGGCCTTTAGTGCTACAGTTCCTTGATCCAGTATAAGGTTCTCTTTGCTGTGTTCCTGCTTGTGTTATATTGTATTTTTGATCTCCTGGATTCTTGACTTCTGGCTACGTATCCTGACCATCCTTGTTTCTAACCCCTTGGTGCCGCATATTGATATTTCTGGTTTAAGACTCCTGGCCTTGTATATTGACAATTCTCTTGCTTAATCCCATTTGTCTTTTGTAAGTGTGGTCTTCAGGTTCTGGTATATATTTGTACCACATTACAGTCTCTGTTAGACATAACCACAAGGCATCCAGTGGTTTTTGCTGGTTGCAGCAATATCTCAGTTTCTAGTTAAGTCCTCCCCTGCAGGTTGCAGACTATATTCCTGTCTAGTCTGGTGTTGTGTTCTGTGGTCTGTGTATCTAGTACAGCTACTTATTGTTATAGAGACCACATCAAGGATCTCTTTCTAATTTGCACCGTTGTTCATGTCATGTCTGTTTAACCCCTGATTGTTCATCGTGTGTCATTTCATTTTGTATGTTTCTCACCCTGTACTCTGGGCTATTCCTCTTGTGGCTGTATACTCTCTATTATTGTGTCCAGGGTTCAGCATAATGCAGAGAAACACATACCGGCCTAAAGGGCTTAATATGAAAACACACAGCAAGGTCCCCCCTTTGGCTCCTGAGGGGGGCCACCGTGATAATCATTGATGCAACTCATTCCTCTGCTCACCTACTCACACATGATTGAAGCCGCTTCTATGGCCCCACCGTTCCCAAACCACTGGCACTAATGATCCTGCCGTCCAGTAAAATTCCTCTTGTCTTCCTCAACCCCAATCCCTCTAGACTGTAAGCTCCTATGAGCAGGACACTCTACACCTAGTATTTCCATCATATGTCCGTTTATCTGTATCTTGTTCCCTTTGGTTATTGTAAAGCGCTGCGGAAACTGTTGGCGCTATATAAATGATGACAATAATAAAAAAAATACAAGGTCCATGTAGTTAACGTACATTTTTTTGCAGTCGGAGTCAAAGCCTGAAATGACTCTAAGACAAGCTCATGCCTAATATTTTCTGTGCAGTCAATTTGCTTTTATCCAATTTAGCTGTGTTTACTGTGAGTTATATCATTACAGTCACTGCACATGGACTTGGTTCGCAGCCTTATTATGTCGCATAATAAAAGTCACACACAATCTAACCAAACAACATTTCACAATGCGAGCTACATCGCATGAGAAATACTGACAATAACAAAATATAGGAAGCTAAGGAGGTGTTAAGAGGAATGGAGCACCGGGCGCATGATTAAAAGTAGATCATTTCCAGCCTGACGCAATGTAAAGATTGTATTAGTTTCGTGTAGTAAGTGCAAATATTTATAAATTCATTTTATTGTTAGCTGCCACTTTAAATATAGATTTATGGCTGAAAAAAAAGTAGATTATCATTTTAAAGAAAGGTTCCCCAAGAGTAATGGATTGCCCTGAAACATGACTTTCAATGTTATATCCATATAAATAAAATATACTTTATTATAAAGATTGTGCGTGTTCAGTAAACTATTTAGGACTGCATTAAAAAAAATAATGTATTTTTTTGGTTTGCTTTTAAGGCTAGGGTCAGACTAGCGCAGTTTTAACGTGCGTTTAGCCGCACGAAATCACGGCCGTACTAGCAGCAAATGACGTCCAATGCCGGGGAACATACGACGAACGGCCGCACGAAAGTTCGTCCGCGCAACGCAAGTGGCCAACGAACGCATTTTTTCGAGAACGTCAAACCGCTACTACTGACGTACAGAGTGCGCTGCGGCCGCATAGCGGCGTGTGTGTGTGATTAGGAGACGTCAGACGCTGCTCATGTCCGGCTAACATAACGTCCAGACTCAAAAAGTGTTTTATTGATTATCCGTACAAAATCACGGACGAAAAGGCGCATCGTATGACCGCTATCGCGTATTCCGGGGGAAAATACGTACGTTCGTTCGACCGAACTTTTTCACGGACGACGTGAAAAATGCGTTCGTCTGACCCTAGCCTTAAAAGTACATAATTAAAAATGTATTCAATTACAAATGTAACAATTCAATGTTTTTGAACCCAGGACATACTTGAAAACGAGAGAAATCTCAATGTATCCTTCCTTGTAAAAATGCTTTATAAATAAATAAATTCTGTATTGTGAAAATGTATCATACATTTTTCTGCATTCTAATGTCAATAGGTTTACTAGATTGTTTACAATTTGCAGGGAAGGTAAATATGTTGTTGGTGTAAGGGTAATATAAATCAACACCTACCGTATACATAGAACAATCTGGATTACGTTTTATGTTGGCCATTCTTTATTGTTACGATGTTGAAGCATAGTTGTGATCCTAATTGCTACTTATTGAAATACACACGATGCCTCGTGGCATTTCCCATTAATTGTCAACGGTTATTGCCTAAATATAAATTGGCTTTTTGAAACTAGATGTTCTATAAACTCCAGGAAAAAAAAGTATACAAAATAGTTTAAGAGAAATTAAAAGATAATAGTAAAAACATCAACATAGACACATTTTACTAATTAAGTCAAATTTACAGAATTTATGTATTGGGATTAACCCCTTCAATACCAAGTGATTTTTCCAAATAACCATTGTCAGAAACCAGTGGTTTTTTCAAGAATCATTTTTAATTATACTGAAGGAAATATTTAAAAATTCTCCCAATGATTTTTTTTTTACTAAACATATTTGGCAAGTAGATGGTGCCAATTTGAGTTACAGTTGCAGTGAGTGTTTCACTGCTACAATGTATCAGCTTGCTGAATGCCTATATCCGACATTCATTTTTGCAGATTTTTCACAGTTTTAACTCTTTGGGCATTATGCCCACAGGGCTAAAACTTTGGGGGCACCTTCTGAAGCCCAAGAGCAAAAAAAAATTTATTTGCAGCAAACAAATTTCATTTGCTGGTGGGCTGTAGACCAGCACATCGAGATATCTTGACATCAGGGCACCAGATCGTACCTTTTGAAACCCAAAATATCTTAAGAAGAGCGACCCAAGAAAATAAACCGAAATATGATATTTTTTTTTTAACCCTTTCGCTGCTGAGGCTTTTCCCGCCCCTGTGCTGAGGTCATTTTTTACCTGTTTTGCGCATCATGTTTAAACCTGTTTTGAAGGCTTATTTTAGTATATGACATCGACATATTATATATCGTTCTTTCCGTCAGACTCGGTAGATTCATAATATGTCATTATTATATGTATACGTTATGTCATGTTTGTATATTATAACAAAAAATGCAATAAAATATGTATTTTCAATAATTTACAGCGTGTAAAGTGTTTTTTTCCACATTTTAACATGCGAGCAATTGCGGTTATATTTTGTATGGGGCGCTTGTTAAAAAAATTAGAGATGGGGTCTCGTTACATTTTTTTTTGGGGAAAATGACACCATTTTTAACAAACGCACCGCATACAAAAATCGTTAATGCAGCATTATTGTTCACATTATAATTGAAATGGGAACAATATTGCTGCATTAACAAACAAAAAACAAAAAAAAAAGTGTTTATTTTTTTTTTTTAATTTTTTTTTATTTTTTTTTATTTTTATTTTTATTTTTATTTTTTTTTTACATTTTTTTTACTTTCATGTTTGGTATCGTTGGAACGGCCATGCTCTGGCCGATCCAACGATATCAAAATTTAACCCCTAACTGCCACGGATCGGGAGATAGGGAGTTCATTGGAACTCCCTATCTCCACACTTCGTGGCAGTTAGGGGTTAATGCTAGGACTGGCGTCATCGTGCTGCGCACGATGACGCCAGTCCTCTGGGGGAGTTCCCGGAAGCTTGGCCGACATCCAAGATGTCGGCCAGCTCCCGGGAAGGATCGCAAATCGGCGCTTTTCAGCGCCGATTTGCGATCCAGCTCCCCAGGGGTTAATGCCAGGCATCATTTGGAAGGGCAGGCTGTGCCCTCCAAATGATGCCTGGGTTAAGCCCCTGTGAGCCGCCGATCGGGAGGGAGAGAGGTCCGAAGGACCTCCCCCCCTCCCTTTCAGGCGCCTCCTCCGCACATGCGGGGGGGGCGCCTGAATTATGTGTCATCGCGGGGGCGCGATGACACATAACAATGGCGGCCACTGCTCCGGATGCCGGGCTGACATCCAGGATGTCAGCCCGCACCGGAGGGGCCAGCGATCGGCCGGAACCCGGCCGAACGCTGACCCCAATGCGAGGACGCGCTCAGCGCGTCCTCCGCATACCAGGGGCAATGCTGAGACGCGCTGAGCGCGTCCTTAGCATTGAAGTGGTTAAAAAAAGTCAGGAACCAGAGGGATTTTATTTAATTATACTGTAAGAAATATTTGGAAATATTCCCAATGTATAATGATTTTGAATAATATTCACACTGTAATAATCTATTTGGCAGGCAGATGTCGCCATAGTAACCTAGTCATGCCTAGTGCCTAAGGGGTTAATGCAATGCATCACTGGAAAGGACAGACTGTGACCTTTCCAAGGATGCCTGTCATTAACCTCTAGCCCCCGGCGATGGGGAGATTGAGGGATCCAAATGATCCGATGATGTCAGTGTGCCAGGAGGGTATGAAAAATAAAAACGGTGATCTGACTTCATGGAAATCAGATCTGCTTTGGACCTGCAGAGAGAGGTGAGTATTGGCAGGAGGCAGGTTTCAGATGTACGGGATGTGCTATGCCATCCTGTGGCATTAAAGTCCCCTTGATGCTTGACGACATAGCACGTCCTGCATCCTAAAGGGGTTAAACTTATACCAATCAGTGACATCAGCATTGTCTTTTTCTACATTTCAGAAAGTTTATTTTAGCTTCAGTTTTACAGTAATACAAGCACATTTATATGACAAAGCTTGAAAAATCATGTAATGAGTTACAAATGCATTCCTGTATTAAGTACACTCTCGCCTTGCAGTCCCTCACTCTCGCCTTGCAGTCCCTCACTCTCGCCTTGCAGTCCCTCACTCTCACCTTGCAGTCCTCTCTTTCTGTTCCCACCCCCAACCCTTCTAGATTGTGAGTTCCCACGGGAATAGAGCCCTCGTTTCCTCCTGTACTGGTTTATCAACATTTTGTTCAATGTGTTGTAACTCTCTCTATACTGTGCCCATTGTACAGCACTGTGGAATATGCTGGCGCTTTATAAATAAAGATTAATAATAATACACAAGTAAGAGTACCCACATTGCAAACAACACAGTAGCATTTGAATATTGATGTGTGTTCATATGTTAAAGATAGAAAGAAAATATTTTGATAATGGGAATGGAACATTACGTTGAGTATCACGAACCTCGTATTTAATAAAGACCTCATAGGACGAGGTTGAATAAACATATTTGAGAAACAACAGTACAATTTCAAGGTTCCTTTCATTTTTTTTCTCTATATCCTTTAAGAGGTCAGCCAGAGACAATTTTAACACAAAAGCAGAGGTTTATTGTTGTTTCTGTAGTTGAAGGAATATGGGAAAGTACAGTGACATTTATAAATCCTTTGATTGCTTGAGAAGATTACTTGCCCTCGGTAGTCAAAGGGCATTTTCTTTATTCTTGAGTGCGTCTGTCTGGTGAATGAAACACCCATGTATATAAACCTTCCACAGAATATCCAGCAGCAGGGATAATCTGATACATTTTACGTAACCTAATTACACAACAATAGCGTCACTTACTCATACCATGATTTTTTTATTAAAATATTGGGTTTTATATTTCTCTATAAATCCTTTAACATTGTTTCTGAAACCAACTGCAAAGGCTAAAATATATTTCTCTGCATTATTAAAGGGAAATTCTACGTCAAAGGAGAATTAACAGCACGCAGGGGTTCATTTTTAACTGCTGCTACACAAGCACCATTTAAAAAATAATAATAAAAAAAATGTTTAAAAAAGTTAAAGGCATACTCTATCCGTCTTGTCCACTTTACATTTATAAAGTTGTCTGGATGTGCAGAGTGACTCCCCACCAGCACCCCTGATCTGGATCAATCACAGTGTGAAGTGGAGGAGTTTCCTCTACTCCACCCAGTTGCACCAGCAACTTGGATATTTGAATTTCCCAGCTGCCGGTCACCAGATCGGTCACTAGTAATGTCAGCATGGAGGGAGCATGCTGATGTCACTCTCTCTGAGACCAAGCACGGTGGTGAGCAGTCTCAGAGAGGCAGTCAATGGATCTATCTGCGCATGCACACAGCTCAGATCCGTCGTTCTGCGCAGGTGCTACAGAATTTGCGTACTAAAAGTGCATATGTCTTGTAGCTCTGCTCGATTTATTGTTCCTACACTATGCAAGTTGTGCAGAAGCATGAACTTTGCAGAAGAACTTCATTGACTTCTGAGTATGGGTGGCCCTGGGCCGAAGATGAGGAGCAGCATGTAGATAGGAACAAAATGTAAGTAAAATTACTAAATTATCTTTTCATTTTCAGCAGCTATTCTTGATGCTGAAACCTATTCAGTACCAAGGACATCAGTCCCGCAGGGCTACGGAGTCCCGCAGAGCTGCTATCCATGGTGCCGAATAGATTTTCAGTACCAAGAATAGCTGCTGTCCTTGGTACTGAATAGGTTTCAGCACTAAAGACAGGGGATTAGGCATGCTTTTTTTTTTTACCCTAATCTAAGTAATTAATCTATTTCATATTCTGAAATGACTAAAAAAATGAAATACAAAATAAAAATTGAAGTAAAAAACGAATTACTAATAAAAATGAAATAGCGAATCAATACAAATTACCGACCATCCGAACCAACCCGAAATACGAATCCGGCTAACATCACGAATGCACTGAAACGAACTGGAAAACGGAATGAATACGAAACTAAACAAATTCTTTCATTGCGCACATGTCTAGTGTAAGGCTAGGGTCAGACAAACGCATTTTTTGTGTCGTCTGTGAAAAAGTGCGTTCAAACGAATGGACGTATTTTTTCACGGAATACGCGATAGCGGTCATACGATGCGCATTTTCATCCGTGATTTTGTACGGATCATCAATAAAACACTTTTTGCGTCTGGACGTTATGTTGGCCGGACATTAGCAGCGTCTGACGTCTCCTAATCACGCACACACGCCTCTAGCGGACGCAGCGCACTCTGTACGTTAGTACTAGCGGTATCACGTTCTCGAAAAAATGCGTTTGTTTGCCGCTTGCGTTGCGCGGCCGCACTTTCGTGAGGCCGTACTTCGTATATTGCCCGTCATTGGCCATCATTTGCTGCTACTACGACCGTGATAAAGTACGGCTGCACGCGCGTTCCCACTGCGTTCGTCTGACCCCAGCCCTACGAGATACAAAAGGGATAGAAGGACACAGGTATACAGGGAACTCACAGGAGGAGCACAGAAGGCTGGAGACAGGAGAACCCTGGAGGCTGTGAGCAAAAGGGGATAGGAGCAGGAGCGGGGCTAGGCTGCATATAGAGGGAACAACGGATGAGTGTCTTGGGAGTAGGTGCTGTAGGTATAAGTCCTTGAAGCAGGAGCTATAAGTCCTTGGAGCAAGAGCTGTAGGTATAAATCCTTGGAGCAGGAGCTGTAGGTCTAAGCCCTTGGGGCAGGAGTTGCAGGTGCAATCAAGATGCGGGTTGAAGGTAACTGAAAGCAGCAGAGTCCAGGTAACAAATTGCAGGGTCAAGGGATCCAGAGAATAGCTTCTTGTTTCTATGAAGGTAAACAGAACAATACAGAAGCATTGAGGCTTAGGTGTGGCTTCCTTTTGTGGAGATCTCATTAGGTGTGTTAGCCAACAACTGTGGACTGGACAGGCAGAGTGATTGCTGGGAAGGCTATTGCCAGTCTCATTACTATGAGGTTGCATTGGTTTTCGCCTTCCTACGGCGCCGGCGGCTAGGATTGTGACATCTGGCTGAAGAGGGATAAACTTATATCTGCTTGCTAGCATTTTGAGTTTAGTGTACAGATTTTGTAGCAATAGAAACCGATATTAAAAAATCTATGATTTTCCACAATTTCTGCAAATTTCACTTATCTATTCATAGATGTACCTGTTTATGCTGATGGTTCTCTCTTTTGGGAACATGACTGCTCAAGCATCACTAACACTGTTAACATAACATGATAGACTAGCACGCATGGTGAGACAGTATGTGTTTCTGTGCGAACATGCATACGCATTCGTTTTTCTTACCTTCTGTTTTTGTTGTTATTTATAGGTACATTTAGGCTGTAAAACTGAATATGCAATATTTGCAGCAGGAAACATACTGACTTTCAAAGTAGTAAAATAATAAAAAAAAGTACTTAATCTTGGAGTGGCCCTTGGCTCATACCAACTGCCTCTTGGAATACCAGATTGGTATTTTTGGAATGCTTTGTGTAAAACATTGTCGTCATAATCCCTATGGGTGTTAATAAAATGTTGCCATTTGATAAATAATAATTTGGATTTCTGTGGTTTTGTGGTAGACTTGTGCACCGATTTTTTTTTCGGTTCGATTCGTTCGGATGTTTAAAATTTTCGATTCGGTTCAGCTCGCTTTTCGTGTACATTTTTTTTCGGAATATCGACCATTTTTCGTGTTTTCGGGTCACTTTGCTCGTTTTTTGTATCGACTTTTCGGAAATTTTCGCGGAACGTCTGTTCTCCTCGTTTCAAAGTGTCTAACTCTATTTGTTTTGACGTAAACTACTATGGTTTACTTTTTTTTATTCTTTATATATTTTTTTATAATTATTGGTTTGTTTTTCGGATCCGATAATTCATTCTGTCGATACGATAATTCTGGCGATTCTATCGTGTTTTTTTTTTATTAAATAAAGATCCTTTTTTTCTTATGAATATACATTTCACAACTTTATTTAATCATATTAAAATGGTATGAAAGCCAGGGAACAAAAAAAAAATGAACAAAACGATTTAAAAAACGCTAAACTGACCCAAATGGTCTGACTTTAAAAATAAAAACCAGAACAAAAGGTTTTAAAACGGAAAAATAGTTGATCAAAAATACGCATTTACAAATACAAAATTTACAGAATCAGCGATATAACCGATAATAGTTAAATATACGATGTCCAGAATTACCGAAATGGAACCGAAATCACGAATGGAACCGAAATCATGAATAGAGCGAAAATAAATCTCGATTTGACACATTTAAAGTCCATTCGAAAACTCCAAATTTTTTTCGTTTCAGCTCGGAAAACGTTTCGGATCTGTCGGTTTTCGGGTCCGATCCGATTCGGAAAATCGTCCGAATCCGAAGACACGAATCGGGAAATTTCGTGAAAATTCCGAAATTCCGAAACCCGAAACGCACATCCCTATTTTGTGGAGCATTGCACTTTTGCGGTACATATTAAGTAAACATAATAATGTGTCAGTAGAAGTACTTGAGTTTACAAAAATTACAGACCATGCATAGAAATGTACTGTATTTCATAAAGCATTTAATCAATAGTTGCCGCCGCCTCTACTCTTAAATGGAGCTTGTAGTTTATGTAAGATGCATATGCATATATAAAGGATAGATCTAATATAGCAAAATGTAGCTGCCATGATTTTTTTTTCTTGAAATACATGAAGTGCGAGAATCCGATGACTTTGTTGCCAAGATAATGCGTATTAGCATCAAGCTGGAAAAGATAAAAAAAAACGCAAATCAGAACATGTTGTATAATAATGGCTTGTTGATCAACAACTGAACAGAGTCAGTACTGCACAGAATAAGCCATGGCCACAAAAAACCTTTTGGGGCCTCCAGCCTAGAATAAATTCTAGTACAGTTCATTAGTAACTAGTGAAGTGAAGTAGTTTATAGCCAACGTCACCCTCTTGGCAGATAATTCAAAGGCGTTTCCTTGAAAACACGATGAATTCACCCAATCAGCCAAGAAAGGAATACTTAAGATCCAGTTTGATTATTCTGTCTGTGTTCAATACTCTTTCTAGTCCAATAATTCAGTATGCATGCACTGCGTTTTCCCAAGCCACAGAAACCTTCAACTTCTTATTCATCTTTTCTCACTGTTATGCAGCTCTACCAACCTTCTTTACCATCGAAGTGCAGAGTTGGGCTGTTACTGTCTAGCATGGCACATAATGACCTAGATTCACTGTCCTTGTCTGTCGGATGGAAAATTGAGCTTTGAGTTTTGTGAAGGAAATTGCAGGGCAAAAAGCTTAAAGTTGGCATCTTTTGCCAAGGCAGTAAGTATAGGTGATCAATATACATATACTTGTTTATGCATATATGTGTCTGTGTGTTTGCACTGCAGCTAATTGTTGGTATGGTGTAAAAATAAACCTTTTCAGCCTGTCAGAGTTAATATTAGAAGCATCCTTTCTATCTGAACATCTCCCCTCCCCTGAGCCATCTCGGGTTAAACTATCAATCACACAGCTTAGATATTTAATCTCTCTCACACATGAGAGGAAGCACCAACATGGCCACCTCCATGAGATGAGCAGGCAGAATATGAGCTACAAAAACTCACAAAACTCCCATGGAAGTTGTGAAAGAAAACCGCTTACCGTTAAAATAAGCTACAAAAAAAACGCATATAAAAAATCTTTGTAACAGAACGTGGGTACAATTTCACAGTAACAGGGGAATAGACCCCAGCGTGTTTTGCTAAACCTTATTTGTATTTCCCTAAAATTATCTCCCTTTCCTATAAAACCTGAGTGCCACTTGGAAAACAAGCTTTCAATATTTGTTTCAGATATTTTTTAACATTATTTAACATGCATTTTGCCTTAGATTAATGTTAGAGAACTGAAAGGGGTAACCCCATCCCTTTAATAATATACGTTATCATCTCTGTGTACATCCCTGAAAATAATTCTAATTATATTATTTTCAGCCCTAAGTCTACACCCTAAGGGCTCTATTAAATTCTTCGCACAAACGTTAACGCATGCGCAAAAACGCATTAACGTGAGGGGAAAAACCCTTTGCGCAGAACGTCGTATTACAATGTCCGCACAAAAAATGCGCGTTAACGTCTACCGTGGGTGAACCTGCGCGAACGCTGCGCAAGCGTTTGTACATTGCGCATCCTATACTTAACATTGTGAGCGCAAATGCGTTTGTGTGCTGGTATGCGGATGGTATTACAATCTATGCGCAAATTTTAATGCACAGGGTTTGTGTGCATAATTTTAACGTCTTTTAAAAGCTGGTGTTAATGGCAAATCTGAATGACCTGGCCGAAACCAAATACAACAGCCCAAAAAAAAAAAAAATACAGCACAGTATAGTTACACATTCTACACATACCCCAACAATAAAATGGAGAGGTTGTGCGTGTTTTTATTATTGCTGCAGCATATATACTCAGATTGATTTTGACAGGCGCAAAACCTGAACGGGAGACAATTGTGGTTCTTAATTCTGATTGGCTGAATTGCGGGAAAAAACAATTTGCACACCGATTTCTGCGCGCAGCATTAATGCGCGTGCCATTTTGGGCGTCTTTTTTACACGCATTATTTTTTGACGGATGGAAAAATGCGCTTGGATTGTAATGCCAGCGTTAATTTACTCGCGTTAACGTTTAACGCTTCACGCACTGCGCAAGCGTTTTTGCGCAAAGAATTTAATAGAGCCCTAAATATCAACTTGTGCTGTCTCTTTTCCTTTCAATAAATTGTACTTAGTAGAACAAGACATATAGCCCATACTAAGTCCTACTTGACAACTTTGACTTGAAAACAAAAGTGTCCTTACAAGATATATGACATGTCTATTCATACATCAAGCCACAGAGCTATACTTGGCTTCACAAGCAACTATGGCTATGCAGGTGCGAGACTGACAGGGTTATTCAAAGAGAGCCGAACTGGCCCCGAAATTGCACCGAATGGCGAATTTCCCCGAACAGTGCAAATTCGAGGCCATTCGGCTACTCAAAAAGATGGCAGTTCGCCAAATATTGGCGAATTGCCAGCTAAATACGGGGATCTTTGACGGCAGTGAACTCCCCATAGAGAAGCAATGGTTAATCTATTCAGGGAATACCGAAAAGCAGAGATATGTCAGCGAAATGCCCTGATTTTCAGTGGTTTCATTCGACAGGTTTAATCAAGGTTTAAATTAGGTGAATCCCATAGGTTTCAATGTATAAAACATTCCAGTTATTATTATTTATTAAACTGTTTATTCTTTTTACTTGCAGCAAACAGTGTCTTTATTTACTTATTTTTTTAGGCATTTTTCAGGATTTTTCTCCGGCAAATTTTCTTTTTCCGCTATATATATTTTTTAAATGGCGGTGTTTTTTTGTACCAGACCTTTTTATTATTATTCAAAGGACCTTATATATTATTTCCAGGCATTTTCGTGCAATAATTTTTTTGCAAACACCTTTTAAAAGTTGCAGTGTTTATTTTTTATCCATTCGGCAGATCGTCGACTTTTATTGGATCGATTCTGCAGATTGTCAGATACATTCGGCGGGTTTGTGGCAGTTTTTCGGATGTGTTCAGCGGTTTGTTCCCTGCACTTTGGGGACCCCGCAGTGAATGCTGAATTCACCGAGGGGGTAGGTGTTAGAGATGTGCATTCATTTTGGAAAAATTCGGAATTTGGAACGAAATTTGATAATTCGTATTCGGAAGTACTTCCGAATAACGAATCGCTACGAATTCGAAACGGTATATAACAAATTTATTTTTGTTTTACACTGTGTCATCATCATAAAATAAAAACTTGAATACCTGATATCAACTATTAAATTTGAAATGAACTATCAAATTGATCTTAACTTAAAATACAGGTAATAGTCAGCAAAGGACTTTATGAAACCAATTAATTTTGTTTCACTTATAATTTGACTCAAATACTAAATCTGTGACACAGCTTAAAATTTAACCCTAGCTTTTCTTTTAACAGCAAAATTTGATTAATTGGGGTTTTATTTAGTGATCCAAAATTCGAAGTGATATCAACTTTATATCAAATTGAAGTATGAAATTCGAAACAAAACAAAATACGAAACGAAATAAGTTACGAAATGCCAAAAATGAAATGATTTAAAAATGTAACGAAACTAAAGTAAACTAAACAAATTTTTCAGCCATGCACATCCCTAGTCGGTGTATTGGACTAGCCGAAGTGTGGGGAATGGGAGAGCAGCAGTGTCGGTGACATTCCGGTACTCTTTTAGTAACCCTGTAAGCTTTTATTCAAGTACACACCTCCACCCCACCATGAAGTGTTTTCTGTGATTTGATTAGTCCTCCCAGAAAATAAGGATCACATCCTGAGAGACTAAAGATGTTAAGCTTTCGATATGATAGTAAGTGCAATAACTTCAAGCAACTTGGTATCTTTTTCCATTTGTTTATTGTTGGTGCATATTTTAATGCATCATCTGTTAATGTAATTAAAGTGGAGGTCAGCTGCAGCCTGCAGTCTGTCTTTTTTGAAATCAGCAGATATATACAGTGGAAAGAAAAAGTATGTGAACCCCTAGCCTAATGACTTCTCCAAGAGCTAATTGGAGCCAGGAGTGAGCCAATCTTGAGTCCAATCAGTGTGATATTATTGGATGTGTTGCTGAAAGCTGTCCTGCCCTTTAAAAACACACGCCAGTTTGGGATTTACTGGTTTCAAGAAGCACTGCCTGATGTGAACCATGCCTCGCAGAAAATAGCTCTCAGAAGACCTACGATCAAGAATTGTTGACTTGCATGAAGCTGGAAAGGGTTACAAAAGTATCTCCAAAAGCCTTGAAGTTCATGTGTCCATGGTAAGACAGACTGTCTACAAATGGAGAAAGTTCAGCACTGTTGCTACTCTCCCTAGGCGTGGTCGTCCTGTAAAGATGACTGCAAGAGCACAGCGCAGAATGCTTAATGAGGTAAAGAAGAATCCTAGAGTGTCAGCTAAAGACTTACAGAAATCTCTGGCACATGCTAACATTTTTGTTGACACATCTACAATAAGGAAAACATTAATCAAGAATGGAGTACATGGGAGGACACCACGGAGGAAGCCATTGCTGTCCAAAAAGAATATTGCAGCACATTTGAAGTTTGCACTACTGGCAAAATATTCTGTGGACAGATGAAACCAAAATTGAGTTGTTTGGCAAAAACACACAACACTGTGTGGAGAAAAAAAGGCACAGCACACCAACATCAAAACCTCATCCCCACTGTAAAACATGGTGGAGGGAGCATCATGGTTTGGGGCTGCTTTGCTGCCTCAGGGCCTGGACGGATTGTTGTCATTGATGGAAAAATGAATACCAGAGTTTATCAAGACATTTTGCAGGAAAATGTAAGACCATCGGTCCGCCAACTGAAGCTCCGCAGAGGATGGGTGATGCAACAGGCCAATGACCCAAAGCATACAAGTAATTCAACAAAAGAACGGCTTCAACAAAACAAAATACGCCTTCTGGAGTGGCCCAGTCAGAGTCCTGACCTCAACCCAATTGAAATGCTGTGGTCTGACCTTAGGAGAGCGATTCACACCAGACATCCCAAGAATATTGCTACACTGAAACAGTTTTGTGAAGAGGAGTGGTCCAAAATTACTCCAGATCGTTGTGCAGGTCTGATCTGCAACTACAGGAAACGTTTGGTTGAGGTTATTGCTGCCAAAGGAGGGTCAACCAGTTATTAAGTCCAAAGGTTCACATACTTTTTCCACCCTGCACTGTGAATGTTTACATGTTCTGTTCAATAAAAACATGAAAACATATAATGTTTGTGTTGTATTATTTTAAGCAGACTGTTTTTCAAATTGTTGTAACTTAGATGAAGATCAGAGCACATTTTATGACCAATTCATGCAAAACTCCACGTAATCCCAAAGGGTTCTGTCACGTGTAGACTGCGGGTGGTGTAGCAGGATGGGGTTGTGAGCCCAGCATGCAGTGATGGAGGCAGGTTCAGGATAACAAAGGGTGTTTATTGTAAATAAACACGGTAGCATAGAATCAGACAAGGAACAGGCAATAGAGTGGTCAGGGTTCAGCAAGGGGTCTGGTACATGGGGAGTCTTAGATGGGGGCAGAGGGGGAGCAGGATGGGAGGGTACCGGTATATGGAAGCGATGAAAGTCCAGATAATAACAGAGGGTCCTTGGAGTCTTTGGTAGAGAATTCAGGAGATTGTCAGGAGGTTTCAGGGAGCTTTGGCAGATAGGTATCGCAGTCAGGAACTTCAATGTGGAAGTGAATACTGGAGGGCGTAGCTTCCTGATATAGTGGGATAATCAGGGGAAGGTGCGGTCAGGTGAGGTTCTAGGGCTAGGATGCTGGTGTATTCAGGAGGTTTCAGGAAGGTGCATTGTTCATGGTGCAGGGTTAGCGTGAGTGACAGGGGCCAGAGCGTGGCAATCCTGACACTAGTCCCCCCTTAAGAGTCGACCCCCGGACGGCTACAGCCAACCGACGGGCAGTAGGAGGGTCCATAAGGAGTCACTGTACCGTGTAGGGATCCTGATCTTCTAGTGAGTGGTTGATAGAGCTTGGCAAAACACTGTCCTCGAGGAGTGATCTTCGGGCACTTTGAATGTCTGGGAACACTCAGAGGTCCACGCACCTGATTACAGTCCCATTCGAGGCATATATGAACCCCGGAGGCAAGGGTCCCATACGGATGGTGCCTTCTGGGGTAGCGACAGTGGTGCCAATATGTGCAGTTTCTTGGCTTGGTTGACCAGAAACAAGCCCAAACTTGCGGCTGTGAGGGATGGGAGAGTCAACTTTGGCAAACCCCCAAACCCTCCTCAGCGCGGCTATAGCTGGAAACTGCCAACAATGGGTAGTGGAGATGGCGGTTTCCACGGCAACAGCTGGGCACGGTGGGGCAGCGCCCTTGGCGAGATGCGATGGGGCAGCGCCCTTGGTGACAACCTTGGCACTGCATGGCTCAACAGTGGCGTCCTTGGCGAGGCACGAAGGGGCAGCGTCCTTGGTGAGGCACGGAGGGGCAGCGCCCTTGGCGAGGCACGAAGGGGCAGTGCCCTTGGCGAGGCACAGAGGGGCAGTGCCCTTGGCGAGGCACGGAGGGGCAGCGCCCTTGGCGAGGCCCTTGGTACTGCATGGCTCAGCGGCGACCTGGGTACAGCACAGCTCAACGGTGGCAACCTTGGTGAGGCACGGCACTTGAGCGACCTGGGTACTGCATGGCACTTGAGCGACCTGGGTACTGCACGGCACTTGAGCGACCTGGGTACTGCACGGCTCAGCGGCAACCTGGGTACAGCACGGCACTTGAGCGACCTGGGTACTGTACGGCTCTTGCTGGGCAGTGAGTGGCTTGGCCTTACGGCGGCGGCGATGGCCCCGTCGCGGCGACAGCTCAGGAGATCATGTGGTTGCAGGGCAGCGACATCGGGAGATCCTGCGGGATGCAGGGCAGCGACATCGGGAGATCCTGCGGGATGCAAGGCAGCGACCTCTGGAGATCCTGCTTAATGCGGGGCAGTGACCTCTGGAGATCCTGCTGGATGCGGGGCAGCGACCTCTGGAGATCCTGCTGGATGTGGGGCAGCGACCTTTGGAGATCCTGCTGGATGCGAGGCAGCGACCTCTGGAGATCCTGCTGGATGCGGGGCAGCGACCTCTGGAGATCCTGCGGGATGCGGGGCAGCGACCTCTCGAGATCCTGTGGGATGCGGGGCAGCGACCTCTCGAGATCCTGCGGGATGCGGGGCAGCGACCTCTCGAGATCCTGCGGGATGCGGGGCAGAGACCTCAGGCTTTTGCTCAACCTCCAATTCAATGAGGCATGGGTGAGCCTCCAGCTCCTGAGGTTTCGGTTTCATAGGCAACCGAACAACTGTGGGTGTCATGGAGAAGAGGGCACCAATGAAGGCAGATCTCTGGCATGGTGCACTCGAGATGGTTTTGGTAGCTGGAGTTCTGTAGTTGGCCACTGAAAGGCACAGATAGGTGGCTGGACTTATGGAGGGGCAATTCTCGCTTGGCTCCCCTTCAAGGTCTGATTCACCAGAGGAGCCACTGAAGGAATTGTAGTCCGTCTCCAGGAAATAGCAGGGTACAGTGGTACGGTGAGTCATTCCAGCCGGGCGACAAACGGATCCCACAACGCCAACATACCCCCCATGCTGACCTGGGGGTCCCTGGGTGCGGCGTGCAGTCTGTCTGGAAAGGTCCAGACCAGCATCAGCGGCTTCCTCTTCTGACTCAGAGTCATCAGAAGGACATGTGAAGGTGGCACTGTATGCCCATGAGGAGCGGCTTCCCGAAGTCTCAGGGCTAGTTCGAAGACCTCCAGGTCCTCCCTGCGAACGACAGTCCCATTTGAGGCATATGTGCAGCATGGAGGTAGCGGGCTGGGTTCGGGATCTCTGGTAACACCAGCCATGATGTGTTGGCTAGGCTCGATCTCCATTGGCATGGCTGGCTCAGCGTCTATAGATTCCTGCTCCATGGGCGCTTCAGGGTCAGACTCCAGTTCGGCGCACTCCATAGGGGTCTCCTGGTCTGACCCCTCAGAAGAAGCTTCTTGGGTAACCTGGTGCAGAGAGTCTGGTAGCTCTTGGCTCAGGTTTCCTGGGAGCAGGGACACGCTTTGGTGCAGGAGGTTTGATTACCAGGCTTCTTCTGGGAGAAGGCTGGGATAGGGGTTTTTCTTTGGGTGCTTGCTTTTTTTGCTTGACAGTGGTTGAAGTCGTTTTTTGCAGGGCAGTCACCGGCTTCCCCAACGAAGATTTTGTGGGCTTGACAGTTGGTGCAGCTATTTTTGGCTGGGTGGGTACTGGTTTCACCACCAACCTTATGGTTTTGACAGGTGCAGGCTTGGTACAAACAGGCTTTACAGGAACAGGTGTAGGAAAACATTTTGTACCTGGCTTAGGTGGGCGCAGTGGGCAGGCCGATATTTGATGCAAGGGACCCCCGCAGTAGAAGCAGAGGTCTAGCGCCCTCCTCCTTGCCTTTTCTTCTGGGGTCAGCGGTCCTCTGGCTCCCTCTGTAGCAGGAACGCGCACCTTAGATGAGGTGCCCCTTGGGTTTTGCTGCATATAAATCAAGCAGGGAGTCCAGATACTGCTGGATCTTTAGAAAGGCATCTTTCACGTTTTCCACCATAGCATAGATCACTGCGGGCTCACAGGATTTGGACTTCCACATTCTGTCACGTGTAGACTGTGGGTGGTGTAGCAGGATGGGGTTGTGAGCCCTGGATGCAGTGATGGAGGCAGGTTCAGGATAACAAAGGGTGTTTATTGTAAATAAACACGGTAGCATAGAATCAGACAAGGAACAGGCAATAGAGTGGTCAGGGTTCAGCAAGGGGTCTGGTACACGGGGAGTCTTAGATGGGGGGCAGAGGGGGAGCAGGATGGGAGGGTACCGGTATATGGAAGCGATGAAAGTCCAGATAATAACAGAGGGTCCTTGGAGTCTTTGGTAGAGAATTCAGGAGATTGTCAGGAGGTTTCAGGGAGCTTTGGCAGATAGGTATCGCAGTCAGGAACTTCAATGTGGAAGTGAATACTGGAGGGCGTAGCTTCCTGATATAGTGGGATAATCAGGGGAAGGTGCGGTCAGGTGAGGTTCTAGGGCTAGGATGCTGGTGTATTCAGGAGCATAGGCGTCTCTACAGGGGGGCAAGGGGGGGCAATTGCCCCCCCTAGGTTATTCCTTGCCCCCCCCATGTGCCCCCCCCCCCACCAAAAATCAGCATCCAGCTTCCAATACTTTTCGGACCGCAATATCTCCGTTCCCGTGAATCGTATATGGACCTTCTATGTGTCATTGGAAAGGAAAGGGCAGATTCTGGCCTTTCCAATGATACCCAACATGACCATATTTGGTGTAAAGTAAAAGTCATAAAACATTAAATAGAAACGTGCACTTAAATGTAAACATTTTCATAGGTTTGAAATGGTTCAGCAGTGAAGTGGTTAATGTTCAGACTATACATTACATTGTGTATTACGTTATTTTTTGCCTTGGTTTAGTTGTATATTAAGGGTTAATGGATAGGCTTCATCCCTCACAGTATACATTTTATTTTTTCCTTGATTAATGGCATTTTAGGGGTTAATGGGTTTGGCTACATGTCGCAGTGTATTTATTTCATGTTTTCCCTTGATCATTTGCATATTAAGGGTTAAGGGGTAGGCTAAATGCCACATTGTTTATTCATTTTATTGTATTTCCCTGGGTTTATGGCATTTTAGGGATTATTATGGAAGTTAGAATCTAAAGGGTCTATTCATTTTTAGATGCTCTGCTTTTCGTCACGTTTCGGGGAATTTATTTCGCCGAAAATAAGGTGAATTCCCTATTTAGTGAATGGTCACTGTAATTTGCTAAAAGTGGAGTCGCTGAAGCAGCTATCAGACATTCAACGAAAACTGCCGAATTGTGGCAAATAAAATATTGAATTTAAGTATCAGGTTAGTACAATAAAAAGGCATCATTGCGTCACAATACTCATAGCATAACATTACTCTGGGGTTTTGCAATATTATTTATATATATTTATTTAGGGCACTATTACCTGGTGTGAGCTAACCCTTGCGTCGGCATTGATTTTGCGTTAGCGCCAGGTTAATTGAGTCTAGCGTCTGACCAACAGATCGTTTGCCTCCCGCTACAAACGGGAAAAATCACATAGCGCGTTGCTATTAGCGATTTGTACCGCGACCTTACTGTACTTTCTGCGTCCTTTACTTAACATGGGGAGCGCTAGAGATCACTTGGTGCCAGCGCTAATTTTTTGAGGGGCGCTAATTGCAATATTTTACCTACTGCTCAACCCTGGTGCTAACTCCAAAAAGACAGAAAAAACAGATTCTCGCCCAAAATTAACAGGCAATTGAAAGGAATGCAGCACAGGTGTTCTCTTGGCCCCATACACCATAGTGATGGATCTGGTCAGCAATGTCGTTGCTGTTGCATTAGACTCTATTATAAATGTATCCTTTATCCACATATATCCTAATTGTAATATATTGCCTAATTTTAAACATTTTATGCTGGGGGTTATTCATAGTATGGAAGCGGGTGATTATTAGGGTGACTGCAGGGGCTGACCGGCAACTTTTGGCCCAGGGGGCAGGCACAAGCCGTAGGCCCGTGGTGCAGCAACTCTATAGGGGAGAGGGGCCCTGCACCCTCTGTGCTACCCCCCCCCCCGGGTAAAGCAGGGGCTTGCTTGATTGTGAGCTTTTGGGACATCCCTGCATGGTGACAGGACATGCAGTTAAAGGCCCCCCACTCCTACAAAAACATTAAAGTGACATTTATTATTCTGGTGAGTTGTTATGCACGCATATACTTCTTACTGCTGTGCAGCTCTGTGATAGTGTAATGTGCGGTGTGTTTGAGCGTACAACATCACTTCAACGACGTGCCAAGTACATCCTCTGCACACAAACCTGAAACCAGAGGATGCGCTCAGCACGTCGTCAGCAGCAAATAGGTTAAAGGGGGAAAAGAGGGTAACATTTGAGTGCCCCTTTAACCTCTTGCTGCCCTGCACAAATATTTAGTTTCGTACCTGTACGATGCTGCCAAGACGCTTGCTGTCATTCTTACTTTGTGGAGTGCAGGCAGCAGATACCGTGGCGATTCTAGGAGCTATACCAGCCCTTTGGATGCAGGGCAAGGGAGCCAAGCCAGCCATATATCCCCTACACACCAGGTAGGTAGCAATAAAACTCACACTTATACACACTGTACATTACTGTGAGTTTTATTGCTGTGGAGCTCTGTGATACAGTAATGTGCAGTGTGTATGACAGTATCACAGAGCTCCACAACAACAAAACTCACAGTAATGTGCACTGCTCTCAAACACACACAAACTACCCCTGCTCTCAAACACGCAAACAGTCTCCTGCTCTCAAACACACACACAGCCCTGCTCACACACACAGCCCTGCTCACACACACACCCCTGCTCTCACACACACACACCCCCTGCTCTCACACACACACACAGCCATACATTTCAAAAAACGTCTAAAATCACCGGTATTGCAGTGCAGAGAAACGCTGCCGCTTCTGAAAACTAAATGGCATAGAGGAGAATGTGCACAGTAAAGCACGTCCTTTTGCTTTATTAATTTTGAGAAGCATTGGCGTTTCTCGGTACTGCAATAACAGCATTTAGTGGATAATCCCCTAAGTGTTCCTCTTATGCTGTGTAGGTGGATATGATAATACAATGTACTTGAGGCTTCATCCTGGAAAGACCAACTAGTTCAGTGATGATGAACCTCGGCACCCGTTTTGAAACTACATGTCCCATGATGCTTCTCGTTTCCTCTTGTACTGGTTTATCAAATGTTATTCAGTCTGTATGTATTGTAACCCTGTTTATAGTGTGCCCATTGTTCAGAGCTGCAGAATGTGCTGGCGCTATATAAATAAAGTATAATATTGCTGGAGTACCAATGTCCACCATCACTGGCCTAGGGTCCATGTATCTTTCAGGGGCCTGCTTGGCCAGAAAGTCTCTATGGCAACTCAGGCAGCTGTCTTTGGGTGCCCCAGCTGGGGGTACCATACAAATATGTCATGTGTGCAGTATAATGTTTTGGAGTTTGCGTATTGTGTATTACAAATTGCCAGGCAGATGTGTATTGCGTATTGTGTTTACAGTATTGAGTACTGTGTGCGCACAATATTGTAGGTACAGTGTTGTTGTACCTGTCTTGGACCCCAGGGTGTCTTAATCCAGTTGTGGAGGTGTTTGGATCCCTGGACAAGAGGTGCCATCTGTGGCCAGTACCTCAAATCACCCTCAGCCAGCCTCTGGCACAGCACCCCCCTCCCCCATGCATTCAGCCACATTAGCTAATGATGGATCTTAATGGCATTTGCTGGTTTGACAGAGGATGCTGTGTGTGAACACACCCACACACCCATCCCTGCTCTCAAACACACAGAGCCCCCTGCTCTCAAACACACACACACACACAAAATACACCACCCCCTGCATTCACACACATACCTCCCTCTGCTCACACACCACACACACACACACACACCTGTTACATACTTGCCATAGTCTGTCTCCGGGCTGGGCTTTCTCTCTCCCCCTGCCTGCACGTGCTGGACACATCACACGGTGGTTGTGGAGGAGGAAGGGGCGGGACCAGCATGGCCCCACGTGAGCTGCTGGGCTCGCAGCCTCCTCTTCCTGATTATGAGATCGGCTGGCTGTGTGTTGTGTGTAGCAGCCGGCTGGTCTCAAAGAGAAAACGCAGCGGCTGAAAACCGGTGGGGCATTTGCCACCCTGCCCCCCGGCCCAGTCCGCCCCTGGGTGACTGTGTGGACAATGTTTAAAGGGACACATGAATAAGTCTTGCCCTGAAACATGTATTCTTTATATGCTGCAGCAGGGAAATTTGTGTCGCTCACCTGGCCTTCCTTTTGGATCTATTAAATGCAGTGTAATGATTCTACATGCTGCTGCTGGGTGGCATTTATCATGCAATGCCCATCAGCCTTAATATACGTGTGCAGCAAAATATGGATGATACGAACACTGTGGAGGATTTTAATAATGCAGGGGTGAGAGGTTATTCACTGGATGTGTCCATATTCAAGCTTGTCAGGGTGGGGGATAGGTATGGCCCGGCATTCTGCACTGGGGAAAAAAACAGTTCTATTCTGTACACAGCCGCATTAGTTTCCCTAGCGTGTGCCAAATGACCTTGTTCATGGACTACGGCAGACAAGGTGATCTGTTAGGTCGTCAGGCACTAAGTTTTAACGACTCGCACTAAATTTTTCCTTTAGTGATGGTGTTTTAGCTCATACAGGTGACAGGGCCCTTCGTTTTATTCAGTGATATGATTTAGCGGTGAAAATTATTAGTGCCCCCCCCCAGTTTTGAGTGCAGTATCCTATGTGCCCCCCTAAATATTATTCCTAGAGTCACCACTGTTCAGGAGGTTTCAGGAAGGTGCATTGTTCATGGTGCAGGGTTAGCGTGAGTGACAGGGGCCAGAGCGTGGCGATCCTGACAGGTTCACATACTTTTTCTTGCCACTGTAGGTAAATACAGATACTTGTTTATAATTTGGATACATTTTCCTGTTGGAATTTTCTTAAATAAACATCCATAATCTCTTCCATTTATCATTTGATTAATTGTTTAATTAAAGCTTAGGGGACAGATGGACTGAGCCCTGTGGTCTAATATACTAAAAAAAGTAAAAACAACAACAGATGGTGTCAAGACTTGGCTTAAATCTCTTAAAAACATATAATAGGAATACACCAAATGCAATAAAAATGTTAAGGGACTTGCATTCTTTAAAAACAAGCACTTTATTCCTTTACAAAGTCAATTAATATACTCTAAAATATACACACGGTCTAGTCAGATGATTAATCTTATTTAGTACAAGTTACTATAGACAACTACAAGGGATTGCAAAACTTAATTTGTACTTTTGTTAACATATGGCAATCTAATTTTAAAAAAATCCAAATAACCCGTAGATACTCGAGTATAACACGACCCGAATATAACGCGATGGATAGAGATTTATAATGGAAATTATAGAATACTCAAGACTCGAATATAACGCGAGGAGCAAAAAAAAATTGGACCGGTAAACAATTAAAATCCTTCCAGATTCTCTTAATACAGTCAGGCTACCCCTCAGGCCAGGGTGCTCTGGTCTAGAATGATTGCAGTTGTTACTAAGTATGAAGCTGCTGGCCATCCGTCTTCTTTACTTGCGAGTAGATGGCCGGTGGAGGCGAGCGAGGTGACTGATTGGCTTAAACCGAACGTGCCCTCTGGCCATGATGGATCCCACCTCTCCTGAATCTGGGAGTTCCTGAAGTGTTTGCAAGCATCAGGGAGCCAGCATTCACTTCAGTGAGACTACCGGAAATTCCGGGAGACTTGGGATCCAGAGCAAGGCAAGTTTTTTTTATTTTTATTTTACACGCAATGCAGATGTCTCGAATATAACGCGACCCCCTCCAATTTTAAGGTAAATTTTTGTCACAAATCTAGTGGTATACTTGAGTATCTACAGTAGTACTAAATTTTTCACAACAATATACTGGTTAATCAGAAGGGAATATTTTATTACGGCATTAACCAATATCAAAACTTTCTGAAGTTACCTGATGTGAATGGTGATGCAGATGGGGGGGGGGGGTCTTCGACTTTTTTGTTTGAGATTCATTTGATCATTGGCCTCAGGAATGCCAGATGAGTCAGCCCAGTGAGACATACTTCTGCAATTACATACATGTAAAATGTAAATTTCAGGCAAGTTTTTCCTTTAACCCTTTCGCCGCTGAGCCATTTCACCTATGTGTGCTGAGCTCATCTTTACCGTTTTTTTTCTCATCGTTTAAAACGCAATTTGAAGACCTTTTTTATTGTAGGACTCGAGTCTGAAGTGTTACATATCCTTTTCTTCGGCACACTTGGCAGATTCATAGTATATAATTATTATATGTATACGTCATGTCCTGCAAGAATTGCTATAACAGAAAAAGTGTAATTTTTTTTAAAATTCCCATTGAAATTTCAATCATCTACAGGGTGTAAAATAATTTTTTCACATTTTATCATCCAAGCCTTTATGGCTATATATTATATGGGGTGCACTTGTAAAAAAAAAAAAAAAAAAAAAAAAAAAAATTAGAAATGTGAACTCTCTTTCTGCGAAAATAAGTGATTTTAGCTAAAGGTTGACAAAACAAGCCTTTTCATTAATGCAGCATCATTGTTCACATTATAATTGAAAATTTAACAATATTGCTGCATTAATAAAGAAAAAAAAATTGACAATTTATTTTTATTTATATATTTATTTTTTTAAATTTTCTTTTTAAATGTAGCCTAGTCTTTCCAATGATACCAAACATGACCCTCTAGCTGCCAGCAATTGGGAGATACGGGGGTCCTTTCCCCCTATCTCCACCATAGGGTTTCCATAGAGAAACCTCTTGGCAGCAAGGGATTAATCCTGTAACTGACATCATTGCGCAATGACGTCAGTGGGCGGGGAAAGGCCCTGGAGGCTTGGCTGACATTCAAGATGTCAGCCACCTTCAGGAGTTGTCTGCAATCTGGTGCCGGATCACGGTCCGGTGCCTAAGGGGTTAAAGAGGTGCATCCCTGGAAAGGTCATACTGTGACCCTGCCTCTCTTGTCTCAGTTGCCCATACCAACGGAGAGATAGAGGGGCCCTTCAGGCACCTGAAAACGATGTCATTGCTCGCATACGCAATGATGCACGTTGCCGGGGGCAGTCCCAAAGTGAGGGCTGACATGCAACATGTCTGCCCACTGTGGTTGAAGCTTTGGTTTGGTGCCTGATAGGCATCGAACTGCAGCAACGCGAGGACATGCACGGAGCTTCCTCCGTCCACGGGAGTGAAACGGGAGGACTCTCCCTGCACGTCCTTCAAGTTCAAGTGGTTAAACAAAAAAGTGGAAGAATTTGCGGTTTATTAAATTATGTTAATACTGACTTGAAAAAATAAACATTATTTTACGGAGAATGTTCATTCAATCTTGTTTTCACATACTCTGAATTAGATTGGTGCATTGCATCATCTGGTAGACTTTTCCACTGTGTTGGCACTTTTTTTACTGACCAGAATAAGGACAAGAAAACCTGAAAATGCTCTGACTGTAATGATAAAATTCCAATATCCATTAATTATCATTTTTAGCTGCAGGATTAGTAACCTATAAATCATAGATGTTATCTTAATATCGTGTTGATCACAGTGTTTTTAATATTATTCTCTAGCATCAATATCTTCTAATCACTTGATTCAATTACCCCAGCTAAACCACATGCTGATTGATTTCCATTAAAATGATTTTCTCCTATTTATTCAATTGAAAATCCCCCTGTTGTAGTTTGAGAGAAAAATCATATTGAATTACTAATAATAACAACCATAGATAAACCAATTAGAGGTTTAAAAAAAATAATCCAAAACATAAGATTTAATGTAATTCTTTGTGACTCTTAATAAATGAAAATGAAATGAGCCCATGGAATTTTTTCTAATTAGTTTCCTGAATGTAACTTCATTTATCAGATTATTACTTTTTTTTCTTTAGTCTTGTTTCCAGGGCTTGTACTTTTAAGGTTTATGCTTTTAATTTATATGGGAGATTATTTTGAGTGAAAATTAAAATTATTATTACTTTTCATGGCAATATAGTCTCTGGTTACCGTGGTTAAGGAACATGCTGTCAGGGTAGGCCATTAAAGCTAAGGTCAGACGAAAGCAGTTTTAACGTGCGTTTAGGCGCACGAAATCACGGCCGTGCTAGCAGCAAATGATGTCCAATGCCGGGGAACATACGACGAACGGCCGCACAAAAGTTCGTCCGCGCAACGCAAGTGGCAAACGAACGCATTTTTTCGAGAACGTCAAACCGCTACTACTGACGTACAGAGTGCGCTGCGGCCGCATAGCGGCGTGTTTGCGTGATTGGGAGACGTCAGACGCTGCACACGTCCGGCCAACATAACGTCCAGACGCAAAAAGGGTTTTATTGATGATCCGTACTAAATCACTTACGAAAATGCGTATCGTTTGATCGCTATCGCGTATTCCGTGAAAAAATACGTCCATTCGTTCGAACGCACTTTTTCACGGACAACGTGAAAAATGCGTTTGTCTGACCCTAGCCTAAGCGTTAAGATAATAAAATTAAACAAATTCACCTGCTCCGCACTCCTCTGCCTCTGCATGCATTCTTTTTACAGCCTACGCAATTTGCGCAGCTTCCCCACTATGCTAATCGCATAAGCTGCTCTAAGAAGTCTGCATTGTGCGTCTGTTTAAATAGGAACACACGCACACTGCCTACTTTCTGACCATTGCTCGTCAGAGCATCAAAGAGGCCCTGACAGACCCATGGAATAGCTTGAACCAATGGGAAAGCACCATTGGTTTAAGCCATTCAAAAAAATGCCTGCATTAGAGGCTGGCCTCTGTTTGACAGGAAGGGGTCCAAGCAGCTCCCTCTAGTAGCGAATACAGAGTATGACAGGCCCAGGCAGCTCCCTCTGCTTTCTCTAGTGGCAGATACAGAGTATGACATGCCCAGGCAGATCCCTCTGCTCCCTCTAGTGGCAGATACAGAATATCTATCATATTTTTTTTTTTTTAATAGTGAAGTATATGTTATGATGAAAATAATGATATCTTTAGAAAGTCCATTTAATAACGTGAAACATGGTATATAATATGTGTGGGTACAGTAAATGAGTATAAGATAATTTACAGCGAAACACAAACCGCAGAAAGTTAGTTACTATCTGTGTATATCTGGCTCTGATACTAGCCAATGCCTCACCAGCCACTGACCTCACTGCTTGTCCCTGCCGTGGGTATATATTTAAGTACAACTTTGAAAGAGCTCAGTTTCCCGTGGGTCTGAGGTTTGAGTGGCACTGTGGTTAGTATCTACTAAGAGAAAATCAGCTGATTCATTAGTTACTTTGTTTTACAGTACAATTCCACAGCAGGAATGCATTCCATATGCCTGCCCTATGCAATGAGGGGGACTTCAATACTGTGACACTGTCCTTTTGGAAGAGAAGAAGGGAGACCGAGAAGAAATATGTTGTTAAGATTTAACCTCTTTACTACTAAGTTCGTCTATACTTGATCTGCAAGGCAGCTGTCAGTTTTCCCATACCAAGTACAATGGTTATGATGTAATACTGGAGAGATGCAAAGGAATTTAGTTTGTTGTACAAAAAAATCCTTACAGTTGGGTTCCACATTCTCCTAAAGTTTTAGCACCACGGGCATCACATCCAAGCTGCTAACACTCTTTCATCAGTGGGTTATGTGTCTAAAACACACTTCCTCAGCTGGTCCAGCACGGAGCTCAATGCTGCTGTACTTCCTTTTGATCAGCACCACAGTCCAATGGACAGCTCAACATTTAACCCGCTCTTGTCTTTTAACAGCAGGATTTGATAAATTGGGGTTTTATTTAGTGATCTAAAATTCAAATCAATATCAACCAACTATCGAATCGATCTTGACTTACGATTGGGTTTTTAGTGATCCAAAATTACGAAACAAAATAATGAAAATGAAATTGATTTGAAACAAATTTACCAGCCCTGCACACCTCTACTATATGGGGAAATTTCGGGGCCAGTCCAGCTCTCTTTGAATAACCCTGTCAGACTGTTCCTGTGACGTCAACATTGAACGTTATAGAAGATCAGTAAAATGAATGGACTGGTTTCAACAAAAAGGTTTTTAATCTATTATACTTAAGTCATGTGAGAATGCCAAGTTTTCTTGTAAACAACAGTCTTCATTTTAACCAATCATTATGCATTATTACAATGACATCATACTGCCTCGATAGAATTGAACCCCTTCACTCCCGTGATCATGTATACACATTCAGTAGTAGCAGGCTCAGTAGTCCGGGATCGTGATAACATTATCTGGGGCTGTGCTGAATGATTGTAAATAAAATCATATGTTGAAAACCAATTTTGTTTGTTTTTGGGCTGCAGAAGGTGCCCCCAAATTTTTATCCCTGTGAGTATAACGCTCAAGAGCTAAAACTGTTTAAAACCAGCTAAGGAATGTCCTGATTTATAGGGCTTTCCCCAGCTGATCCTGCATGGAGCAAGGAGCTGCAGTTCTACCTGCAGCAACTCTGTTTGGCCATTAGATGGCACCATCCACCTGCCAACTAGGTTATTACAGTAAGGAATGAGTTGGGAATATTCCCAAATATTTTATACTGTATTAACAATTAAAAATTTATTTAAAAACAAACACTGGTTCCTGGCAGAGGATTTTTTTTTTAGAAAAATCACCTGGTAGTGAAGGGGTTAAACAATTTAGGATTTTCTGAACTTTTTTAATTAAAAAGATTCTATATGGTCGTTCTCTTTCTCATCACTAATAGAGTTTTTATTCTTAATGAAAAGTGTTACGTTTATTGCAGGAAAACTTGATATAATTTATTTTTAGTTTTTTGTTTCATTGTGGAAGACAATTTCCTGCACAGAAAAGGCTTAAATCTAACATAGCGGCGCAAAAAAGTTACTTTATAAATTTAACAATTCAAAAGCATTTATGTCACAACTCTATTGCACGTCTTATAAGCTATCTTGATGTTCAATTTGTGCAGCAATCTAACTCATTGAAGTAATTCATGGACTGTGAAAAGAGAAGATTTGAAAAGGGAAATGCAAATTTCAGTCCAAAATAGCTGAGTTAAAAAAAAAAGAAAATTGGAGTTTCTTCCCGTTTCAACTATTTTAGAATAAAATTTTCATTTCTTTTGCTAGCACTCCTGAATTCCCAGTTAGCTCTAAACTATAATCATAAATCTTATCAAACTGTCTAATATAGTTCTGTTAATTTTTTAAATGTAATTTTCACATCCTTAACCCTTTCGCTACCAAAAATGTACAGGTCTATTCAAAGAAAGGTGAGACTCAGGAGAATGACTGGAGAAGTGAAAATTCTAGGTCAAAATAGCCAAACCAGAAAAATGCTCCCATTTATCTCACTTTCCAAATTGGATATTTGGTCTATATTGTTCTCTTCTCCTGCCAATTCTCCTGATCTTCACCTTTCTTTGAATAGACTTGCTAGTCATAGAAATCTCCTTGACATAGAAATACCCTTTATTTTACTGCAATATTAGTGTACATCGTGGGTAGAACTAAATTCTCTCTTAGATCTCACTCCTGTCTCCCTATAATACTATAAAGAAGTTACAAAGAGCAGTCCCCAACCTCACTGTATCAAATAGCTGAGCAAACTTTGCTGCTGCATTACAACAGTCAGGGAGAGGGCAGAATACAGGGAGAGCTCTGGGGTCACTCACTGCTTTAGTTGGATACATTATGGAACTTATGGAATAGTTTAAGGTCAGTTTTGCAGCTTGCAAACATTTATCAAAATTTACAGTTACAATTACAAATATTTATAAAGTACCAATATATTCTGCAGTTTAAAACAGTAATTTATATGAGGATTAGAGAGGTGCATTCGTTTCGTAAAAATTCAGAATTTGGAACTAAATTTGATAATTCGTATTCGGAAGTACTTCCAAATAACGAATCGATACGATACGAATTCTAAACGAAACGGTATATAATGAATTTATTTAGTTTTACACTGTGTCATCATCATAAAAGAAAAATTTGAATAACTGATTGTCAGGATCCCTGGCTGTAGCCATCCTGAAACCCACCCTGGTGGTACACTTCTATGTACTGTTCCTGCCCTGTAACCAGCATTCACTATCAGCATCCAACAATGCAACAGTTAACTCACAACCAACACACGTGACACACAAAATAAAGGGCTCTGCCCCACAATTAACATGGCTGGTTCATTACAGCTCTTGTGCTGAGAGAGTGAGGTGCTGCTAACTCGCTGCTCTGCTATACCCATCTGTTCCTGTTTATTATTTATGTTTCCTGCAACTCCACCATCATCCTTCTGAGAATCATCCGGTCAGTTTATTTCCACATCATCCTCCCTACCCCTTCCCGCCTGCTTATCAGTGCAGGACACTGCATCCTGGGCTCATACCCCTGCCATCCAGGTGCCACCCAGGTACCATCCCCACGTTCCTGACAGAATGAACCAGCCTAATACTAATGAGCCCGCAGTGCTGCACTTAATGGTGGAGCTACTGAAAACCACCTTCCAGGAGCTATTCAAGAACCTGGCTGATACCCTGATGCAAATGCTGCAAACTTTTCTGGGCACCTCAACTAAGGTGTGCGCTCCTCCAAATAAACACCATGATCCCCTGTCTCCTGAAGAGCGTGTCAGGAGACAAAATAGTAATTTGTGCCTGTACTGCGGGGCAGGATCGCACTGGATATCGAATTGCCCAGAAAAACACCCAGATCAGCGTTTGTCAAACCAGCACCGGTTTCCAAACCAGCTGCAACTTCCAAGCACGCTCAGGTGCGTAGATCTCCGAAGCAGTCCCAGGCTTCCAGGCCTGCTACAGCCACTGTGTATACACCTGCTTCTATGAGACCTGCCGTTCCTAAGCCGGTACCCCTAGCCAGACCGGCCCCCAAGAGATTTCCTGAACCCAGACCTGCAACTCGAACAACTCATGCACCTACACCTGTCCCCAGACGAACTGTACCTGCTGTATCCAGGCATGTGACATCTCTGGAGGTCAGTTCAGAAGAGGAGTATGCGAACCTGTAATGCCTATGGAGACTGATTACACTGTGTGCCCATAGAACCTGTCCTTCCCATGGATCTGGAGACCACCGTACCTGTGGAGAAAGATCTACCAACCCCTATGGAGATCATGTCCATGCCAGTTTCTACTGTGACACAGATCCCCTTCAAACTGGTAATGAAGGCCAGGCTGAAGAAAGCCCAGAAGATTAAGAACTCCCTTATGGCGATCACAACTCCCATCACTCCCAGCCAGCACAATCCGCCGCTGTCTTCCTGTGTTTCTTCCCTGCCTGAATATGACCCAGAGGACATCGCTGTCTCTGAGGAGAGCCCACCGAGGTAGACAGCCCGATGCTCCAAGGGACCCCCAGGTCAACACCAGGGGTCTGACACCCCTATAAAGGCATGGCGAGGCTTCTGTTCTTCATCCAGCGATGGATCTGTATCAGAAAGGGATTGTGGCTGGGAAGAGCAAGAAGAAGAGGACGAGGGCATTAAGTCCTGGCTGTGCGACTATCCTTCCCTTAGTGATGGATCATGTTTAGAAGGGGAACCGGGAGAAATGGAGAAGATGCCTACTCTGATGCCTTCTTCCTATGTGGGCACCAGGTTCGAGGGTGACTCTACCTCCTATCTCTTGCCCTCTGTCGCCAACGCCAGACGTTCCAGGGACATTCCTGTTGCTCCAGATTCCTTACCTGAGGATCCAGCTCCTTATACGGTGCAGGCATCTATGCTATACCCACCTTCGTGCCATCCGATTACGTGGGCACCCTCATTCCTGATGCATCACCTATGAGAAAAGAGCATAACCCCAGGATCCCTAAAGACTCTGATGTGGACTTTATTTTATCTCGTGATTGCTTTTCACCCATTGCGACTGAAGACGATGAAGAGAGACTGCCATCTGGGTACATGGGCACTCTCCTTCCGAGGTATCTGCTATCCACAAGAAGACCAAGACCAAGGCACGGCGCGTCAGAGGAAGGCACGTGCCCAACCCTGTACTACCACTCCTGACCCTCGTTCTGCCCTCCAGTGGTGCTACGACTATTGGAAACAGCACCCACTAGAGTGACCCGTGCCTGGTCATGGGCAGTCCTGCTGCCATCCTTGGTCACTCGGAGCGTGACCTGAAGGGGGAGGTACTGTCAGGATCCCTGGCTGTAGCCATCCTGAACCCCCCCTGGTGGTACACTTCTATGTACTGTTCCTGCCCTGTAACCAGCATTCACTATCAGCATCCAGCAATGCAACAGTTAACTCACAACCAACACACGTGACACACAAAATAAAGGGCTCTGCCCACATTAACATGGCTGGTTCATTACAGCTCTTGTGCTGAGAGCGTGAGGTGCTGCTAACTCGCTGCTCTGCTATACCCATCTGTTCCTGTTTATTATTTTGTTTCCTGCAACTCCACCATCATCCTTCTGAGAATCATCCGGTCAGTTTATTTCCACATCATCCTCCCTACCCCTTCCCGCCTGCTTATCAGTGCAGGACACTGCATCCTGGGCTCATACCCCTGCCATCCAGGTGCCACCCAGGTACCATCCCCACGTTCCTGACACTGATATCAACTATCGAATTTGAAATGAACTATCAAACTGATATCAACTATTGAATTGATCTTAACTTACAATACAATAGTCAGCAAAGGATTTTATGAAACAAATTAAATTTGTTTCACTGTTTAAATTGACTCAAATACTAAATCTGTGACACCGCTTAAAATTTAACCCTAGCTTTTCTTTTAATAGCAAAATTTGATTAATAGGGGTTTTATATAGTGATCCAAAATTCAAATTGATATCAACTATCGAATTGATATATGAAATTTCAAATCGATTTGAAATTTCAAATCGATCCGAAACGAAACATGAAACAAAATTAGTTATGAAATTCCGAAAACAAGATGATTTAAAAACGTAACGAAAGAAAACTAAACTGAACTAAGAGGATTAGCTAAATTGGAAAGGATAGGAACACATAAAACTTAATGGTAAAATTCATCGTAACAAATATGAATGGGAAAACAAAAAACGCATAACAAAAAAAGCCAGCTCCCTGCAAATTAAGAACCTCTGAGACTGAACTGGAATATCTTACACACCCTTTGCGATGCGTAGACAATGATATTTACCACTGGAAATCCAGAAAGTCTCTGGAACACTTACAGGGTTATTCAAAGGTGCTGTTTCATTCCCTGCACTTTGGAGAATCAAATTCCCCGACCCTGCAGTCAATTAAGCTTTCACCACAGGGTCCCCAAAGTGCAGGGAAGATAGGTCGAAAAAGCGCCGCATTGAACGAAAAAAGCGCCAAATAAAATCTGAACACATCCGAAAAAAGCTGACGATCTTCCAAAAAAAGCCAACAATTCGCTGACCAGAGCACCAACCAGCTGCCGGAAAAAGTCGACACGCTGATGATCAGAGTAAAAAAACAAACAAACAAACACTGCCACTTTTAAAAGTTGTTTGCAAAAAGACTACTGTATAAAAATGCCTGGAATTAATATGTAAGATCCTATGAATAATAACAGAAAGGTCTGTTACAGAAAAATTACAGCAGCCGATCGATAAAGGATTTATTGGTAATACAGGCATACACAAAGCTCCAACACGTTTCGTCTATATACAAAGATTAGACTTCATCAGGGAGAAGATGTAATACTTGACTGTAACCAATAAATCCTTCACCAATCGGAGCAGCTTTTCTTGGTCTGTCCTGTGGCAGCGCGGTTACCAGGTCAAAGATGTGAGGAATCCATTGGAGCGGCAACATTGAACCTTAGAGTGTACTCCTTGCATTTCCTTTTTTACACATTCCTTTTTTATATATTCTTTGCAAAAACTCTTTTTTTTCTTTTTTAAAAGACCTTTTTGTATTCTTTTAGACATTTTTGGTTTTATATTTTTTTAAAAGTCTTTGGGCCACATTACATTCTTAATGCTAAAATCCTCGCGCAAAGTGAAAATCTTTGCGCTAAGCGATAAAGTTTTGCGTGCGCAAATCATCGTTGGAATTACAATTTTCGCGCGTGTATTCATCCACCAATCAATAGCGCGCACAATCAGGACGCATCCAAATGCACGCGCAGTACCGTCTCATGCAAAAATCTTTGTGTGCAGTTGTTTTTCGCGATTCAGCCAATCAGAATTAAGAACCACACCTGTCTCACGTTAAGAAATTGCGTCTGCCTCTGTCAATCCGAGCATATATGCTGCAGCAATAAAACATGCTCACATAACTTCATCCATTGTATTGGTTTGGTATGATTTGAATGGGCCGCTGTGCTTTGGTGCATTCCTTTTTATGAGCTTGGATATTTGGGGTTAGCCAGGTTGTTCAGATTTGCAATTAACACCAGCTTTTAGGAGTTGCTAAAATTATGCGCGATAAGGCCATGCGGTGATTACCGCGAAATAGATTGTAATACCATCTGGGTACCAGCGCACATTCTCATTTGCGCTCACAATGTTAAGTATAGGACGCGCGAAGTACAGTAAGCGAAGTACATGGTTCACACAGGTTCACCCGCGGTAGACGATTGCGCGCGGTTGTTGCGCTTAGTATGTAATTTGGAATTCGGCGCAAATGCTTTTACCCCACGCAATGAAAATTTGTTATGCCGGCGCAAACGTTTGCGTTAAGAATGTAATGTGGCCCTTTAATTTTGTAATAGATATTTTATTATTTATTAAAATACCCTTTTTTATTATGTAGACACATTTCTATTGATTTTAAACTCCTATTAGAAGAACAGATTTCCTTATTTTATTTGTTTTTGTGCGTTTTTGTTTTGTGGAATTCACCAATGCCAATTTGGTGCCATTTGGCAGTTTTTCTGACGTCTGATAACGTAAATTTTTACAAAATAGGGTGACCATTTGCTAAATAGTGAATTCACTGTATTTTTTGTCAAAATGGAATCGCCTAAGCGAGCGGCAAATCACCAAAAATGCACGCAATTTTGATACTTTGTGAATAGACATTTTAGTTACAATGAATAAAACTATATACAAAAAACTATTGACATAATGTGTTTACTAATAAAGACCTAATGAAAATGTTAGGGAGGACCTTATTTAGACAAGATCCAATCAGATCTAATCTTTGCGTGATGTTTGTGGCTCTGTAGACATTATTTCAGTTGTATTCAAATATGAAAACAATTATCCATAACACAGAACTGATGGATTTTCTATGTTCAGATAACATGTGCAATGACAATGTAGGGATGAGCCGAAGACTCCCCGAGTTCGGTTCGAGGCGAGCCCGAACCCGAACTTCCCATTTGTTCGGGACCGAACCCGAACCCCCATGCAAGTCAATGGGGCTGAAAATTCAGTTTTTTAGAGTGCCCTCCAAGAGGGCATATATGCTACATATTTGCCATAAAAGGTGTATGGGGGTCCGGGTAGTGCCCTGGGGGACAGGAAACAAGGACAAAAAGTTTTAAAAAAACGTTTTTAAAGGGACAGTGAGTTTTCCATGAAATAAGGGTTAAAAATAAAAACGAAAAATTCCTTCAAATATTGTGCCTAGGAGGTCCCCATAACCTGCCCGTGAAGTGGCGGATTTCTAGGATGTATAGAAACACTTAAAAACAAAAAAATGACGTTTCATATGACGGTAAATGCTTTTCCTTTAATCTATCCATAAACAACTGCTTGGGGCGGCAGCCTGTATGAAAAGACATTTTAGGACGCGCAGAAAAAGTTTAGTGGTTTTTTTGGCTAAATTATTGTGAAACTTATGCAGGCTTTGGATGAAAGTAACAATAGGTGCTTTAACCACTTCAATGCGGAGGACGCGCTCAGCGCGTCCTCCGCATGGCTGCTGGTATGTGGAGGACGCGCTGAGCGCGTCCTCCCTTTGGGGCCAGCGTTCGGCCGGGTTCCGGCCGATCGCTGGCCCCCCCGGTGCGGGCTGACATCCTCGATGTCAGCCCAGCATCCGGAACCGCAGCCGCTGAAATTAGGTGTCATTGCGGCAGCGCGATGACCCCTAATTCAGGCGCCCCCCCGCATGTGCGGGGGGGCCTCTCTCCCTCCCGATCGGCGGCGTTGCGGGGGTTAACCCAGGCACCATTTGGAAGGGCACAGCCTGCCCTTCCAAATGGTGCCTGGCATTAACCCCTGGGGAGCTGGATCGCGAATCGGCGCTGAAAAGCGCCGGTTCGTGATCCTTTCCCGGAGCTGGCCGACATCTTGGATGTCGGCCAAGCCTCCGGGAACTCCCCCTGAGGACTGGCGTCATCGTGCATAGCACGATGACGCCAGTCCTAGAGTTAACCCCTAACTGCCACCAACGGTGGAGATAGGGAGTTCATTGGAACTCCCTATCTCCCGATCCGTGGCAGCTAGGGGTTAAAGTTTGGTATGGTTGGATCGGCCAGAGCATGGCCGTTCCAACGATACCAAACTCGAATGTGAAAAAGTTTTTAAAAAAAAATTAAAATTAAAAATAAAAATAAAAATATATTTAAAAAAGAAATTATAAAAAGAAAAAATAAACAGTTTTTTTTCTTTTTTTTGGTTCGTTAGTGTAGCAATATTGTTCCCATTTCAATTATAATGTGAACAATGATGCTGCACTAACGATTTTTGTATGCGGTGCGTTTGTTAAAAATCGCGTAATTTTCCCCAAAAAAAAATGTAACGAGACCCCATCTCTAATTTTTTTAACAAGCGCACCCCATACAAAATATAACCGCAATTGCTCGCATGTTAAAATGTGAAAAAAAAACACTTTACACGTTGTAAATTATTGATAATACTTATATTATTGAATTTTTTGTTATAATATACAGACATGACATAACGTATACATATAATAATGACATATTATGAATCTACCGAGTCTGACGGAAAGAACGATATATAATATGTCTGGGTAATATACTAAAATAAGCCTTCAAAACACATTTAAACATGATGAGCAAAACCGGTAAAAATGACCTCAGCACAGGGGCAGGAAAAGCCTCAGCAGCGAAAGGGTTAAAATTGGGCTTTTAGCGTCGGCAACAGTGCTATCACACTGTAACCCCTCTGAGGATATGAATCTGATACAGGCGTCAATGGCAGTGCACCCAGATATTCTGCCATTAGTGCCAGGCATGCAAGTACTATCATACAGTAACCCCTCTGTGGTATTGTGGAAGAGTGCAGGGGTGGACCATGCGGTCCTATATTAAAAAGATATGAATCTGGGAATGGGCGTCAGTGCACCCAGATATTCTGCCTTTGGTGCAAGACTGCCAGGTCAGCAAGTATCATCATACAGTAACCCCTCTGTGGTATTGTGGAAGAGTGCAGGGTTGGACCCTGAGGTTCAAAAAAATAAAATGATATAAATCTGGCACAGGCGTCAGTGCAGCCAAATATTGTGCCTTTCATGGCAGCAAGTGCCTTCACACCGTAACCCTTTTGTGGTATTGTGGAAGAGTCCAGTGCTGGAGGTTTTGTGAATGCAGAAGAGGACATCCCCTATCTATTCCATTACTTCAGCATCAGGGGATTGATAGCTGCTGATCCAGGACTGATTCATTTTTATAAATATCGCACTCTTTTGTCTGTGACAAAACCTCCAGTGGCACTGAATGTCCTTTCGGAAAGCACGCTAGATGAAGGGCAACCTAGTAGCTGCATAGCATATTGGCTAAGTTCTGGCCAGTGATCCAATCTCAACACCTAGTAAGCCAGTGGATCATCTGCTGGAAAGGTATCCAGGTCTGCCCTTGCCCCTAGGTAGTCCTGCACCATATGGTGAAGACGCTGGCAACGGGTGCCTACATTTGACGTCCTTGGGCGTCGTGGACTAAAAAAATTTAAAAAAGCATCAGTCAAGCGGCCCTGGCCTTCACCGCTATTCCTCTGATCACCTGCAGCCTCAGAAGCACGTGTGTCAGCACTTGGTAACCTACCAGTGTCTGGAAAGGTGTTACACAAGTGTCGCTTTAGAGCGTCCTCAAGTTTTGTCATCCTGTGCTCCCTCTGTGTGGGCAGGATGAGCTCTGCAACTTTCCCCTTGTATCGTGGATCAAGAAGGGTTGCCAACCAGTAATGATCCCTCTCCTTGATAGCACGAATCCTGGGGTCCTTTAGCAGGCTTTGCATCATTAAGGAGCCCATGCAGCGTAGGTTGGAGGTGGCATTAGCTGCCGAGTCTTCCTGGTCAATGAGGATGACCGTATCGTGCACTTCCTCCTCCCAGCCCCGCACAAGCCCTTCTGTTTCTGGGCACACAAAACCCTCCCTTGAGGAATCCCCACCTTCAATGCCCCCACTACTTAAATAGTCCTCCTCCTCTTCCTCCTCCTGTCTGATCTGAGTAGGACCCGCTGGAATGCTGTCTGCGGAAAGACTGGGGCCTTGAGAGCAAGGGAAGGCCTCCTCTTCCTCCCGCTGCTCTGCCTCTAGAGCCACATCTATAATTCCCTGTATAGTGTGCTCCAGCAGGAACACTAAAGGAATTGTGTCACTGATGCATGCACTGTCCCTGCTCACCATCCTCGTTGCCTCCTCAAATGGTGACAGTACAGTGCAGGCATCCTTGATCATCAGCCACTGTGGGGGGGAAAAAAAAACAAGTTGACCTGAACCTGTCCTTGTGCCATACTCACACAGGTACTCGTTGATGACCCTATGCTGCTTGTGCAGACGCTGCAGCATTGCTAATGTCGAGTTCCACCTGGTGGGCATGTCACAGATCAGACGGTTTCTGGGAAGGTGGAATTCTCTTTGAATTTCTGCCAGACGAACGCTTGCTGGGAATGACCGTCTGAAGTGGGTGCAGACCTTTCTGGCCTGGATGAGAAGCTCTGGCAGCCCTGGGTACTTGGTTAGGAAACGCTGTACCACCAGATTTAGGACGTGTGCTAGGCATGGTACATGCGTCAATTTACCCTTGCGTAGGGCAGAGAGAAGGTTGCTGCCATTATCTCAGACGATCATTCCCAGCTCAAGCTGGCGTGGTGTTAACCATCTCTGCACCTGCCCCTGCAGAGCTGACAAAATTTCTGACCCCCTTGTGGCTCCTGTCCCCTAAACAAACCAGCTCAAGCACAGTATGGCATCTTTTTGATTGAGCCATTGCGTAGACCCTGTCAGGCGTCGGTTTAACTGCCACTTTGCCAGAGACAGAGAAGGAGGAGGAGGAGGAAGAGGGAGAGGTGGTGGTGGTGGAGCAGGCAGACCTCAAACAAGCAGCTGTCTGGAGGCATGGTGGATGAACAAGCTCCAGCACAGAGCCCCATCTTGGATCCCTCACAGAGTTACACAGTGTGCCGTGAAGGAAATGTAACGACCCTGTCCATGCTTGCTGGACCACGTTTCTAAAGTCACATGCGCCTTGCTGCTGACTGCCTTTCCCAATGACTGGATAACATTGTCTTCCACGTGCTGGTATTGTGCTGCAATGGCCTTGCGTGAAAAGTAATGACGTTTTGGAACCTGCCACTGTGGTACAGCACATTCAGCAAATTCACGGAAGGGAGCAGAGTCCACTAGCTGGAAAGGCAGCCGCTGCAATGCGAGTAATTTTGCTAAGCTGGCATTTAAACGCTGTGCTTGGGGATGGTTGGGACTATATTTTTTCTTTCGCTGCAGCAGCTGCGGCAACATAATCTGACTGCGTATATCTTCAGCTACTGGGATGATGACACATTGTGAGGAAGGACCTGCTGGTACATCCATTACTGTAGCATCATCCCTGTCGGTGGAGGTTGTAGGCAATGACATGGCAGGACATACAGTGTGGGTAGAGACAGATGAGGAGGAGGAGGACCTACGCAAAGTTTTGTGCCAACGGGATGTGTGGCACTTGTTCATATGTCGCCTCAAGCACGTGGTACCCAAGTGTCCGGTGTTTATCACACGCTTCAGCCTCCTCTGACATAGATTACAAATAGCAACGGTGGGGTCTGCTGCACATTTCTTAAAGAACTCCCAGACAGCAGAGTTCCTGCATGTGTTCTTTGAGACAACAGCGCTCTGCACTGGAGCAGCTCTGACATGTGATGCCTTGGACTGGCTAGTGCTACGGTTGGTCACAGAGGATGTTGTGCCTCGTGTTTGCTGTTTCCTCCTCCTCCTCCTCCCCTTCCTCCTCACTTGATTCCTCTGTTCGATCAGGGACCCAGGTGGAGTCAGTGACCTCATCATCATTGTCATCATAATCACCCCCGATCTCGTCGTCACTGGAGCCAACTTGGCAGCATGCTGCAGCTGCTGGGGCAACATGAGCGCCAGTTATTTGTGTGTCATCACTGGTACCCCCTTCCTCTAGGTTGATTATACTCCCTTCCTCAACCTCAGAGATTGAATCAGAGCACTGTACCTGCTGCGCATCCTCAAGCAGCATGTCACTCTCATTATAGTCAAACAATTCAGCTGAATCCTCCGTGTGTGATAGCGAGGCTACAGCAGGAGTAGCTGTGGACATGGAGGCTGCATTAGATGCTTTGGCAGCTGAGGTGGACTGTAAAGCACTAGAAGCCTGGCTGGCAGAGGACTCGGAGGATGAGGATGGCCTGGTTAGCCAATCCACCAAGTCCTCTGTATGTTGCTGCTGCTTAAGACGGCCAGCACCAGTTAGAAAGGACAAGCGATGCACCCCATCCACCACGACCAGAGACACAGCCTCCCGACACAGGGGATGCTTGCCCTCTTATCTGTGGCTGGGAGCGTCTGCCTGTCCTTTTTGTTCTTTCAGACATGGTGAGTGATATATAGATTAATATATACAGAACTCTGATTCAACTCTGGTATAAAGATTTAAATAACTCTGGTATAACTCAGTGAGACACACTGATAGCTGGCAGCCAGTGACAAGAGACAGATCACCTTAATTCACAAATGTTTTAAATAAATTAGTGAGCCCCAAAATACAGCGTGGTACTGTTTGTGTGACGAGACACAGATTAACTTAATTCACAAGTGTTTTGAAGAAATTAGTGAACCCCAAAATACAGCGTGGTACTGTTTGTATGACGAGACACAGATCACCTTAATTCACAAGTGTTTTAAAGAAATTAGTGAGCCCCAAAAAAACTTGCTGGCTGTGTGACGAGACACAGAAGATCACTTCAATTCACAAATGTTTTAAATAAATTAGTGAGCCGCAAAATACAGCGTGGTACTGTTTATGTGACGAGAAACAGATCAACTTAATTCACAAGTGTTTTAAAGAAATTAGTGAGCACCAAAATACAGCGTGGTACTGTTTGTGTGACGAGACACAGATCAACTTAATTCACAAGTGTTTTAAAGAAATTAGTGAGCCCCAAAAAAACTTGCTGGCTGTGTGACGAGACACAGAAGATCACCTCAATTCACAATTGTTTTAAATAAAGTTGTAAACCCCAACAAAAACTTGCTGGCACAGTGACAAGACACACATCACCTAAATTCCCTGATATTTGGTATAAATGAGACCCAAAAAGATTTGCTGGCACAGTGACAAGACCCAGAAAATCACCTCAATTCCCAAATGTTTTAAATAAAGTTGTAAACCCCAAAAAAACTTGCTGGCACAGTGACAAGACACACATCACCTACATTCCCTGATATTTGGTCAAAATGAGACACCCCAGACCCCCCCAGTAGCGTGGCAGACCGGAAGTAACAACACACACAACTATCTCCTTTGAAATCTCCTCTGAAATGCGTGCAGAAGCGTTGCGTGGAAACCTTATATAGTGTGCTGCGGGACTTAGCTCTGTGAGCCCATGACTGGGCAAAATTTGCCCAATCAGGGGACTCTGAGCGGTGATTGGCATAGTGTTCAACCAGTCTTGCACCAGACCTGTGGTCAGGTGCAAGGCTGTAGCTAATTACGAGCTTCAGGCCAGTGGGAAAATGCATTGTGGTCCATTGTGGTCGAACATGCGGCGAACACCCGGAAATGTTCGGGGTTCACGATCTGCTCGAACAGGCTAAGTTCAGGTCGAACCCCGAACCGTCCGAACCTGAACAGCTCATCCCTATGACAATGTAGCCAATACCGTTTTTAAGATTTTATAGAAGAATTTTTGCTTGAAAGAATGAAGGATGTCACATGCGAGGTGTTACAATCAATGCATGTCCAATTACCAGGCTTTTGTGTAAGAGTAAAGTCATATTCTTGATTATTTGAGAGACTTGCAGGGTTATTCAGAGAGCGGTGAAAAGCAGGAGAATGGCTGGAGAATGGAAAATTGTAGGTCAAAATAGCCGATTTGGAAAGTGAGATAAATGGGGGAGTTTTTCTGGTTTGGCTATTTTGACCTAGAATTTTCCATTCTCCAGCCATTCTCCTGCTTTTCACCTCTCTCTGAATAACCATGTTGGTTTTATTTCTTTTTATGCTAAATATAGACATTGTGATGAGAGTCTCCTTGAACAGCTGGTACCTGTACTTTTCATTACTGTTAGGAGGTGTGGGTTTGTGGGTTCTGACACGTCATTTTGTTCCCCAGCCCTCTCCAATGGCCAAATCACCCGATTCGTGTTTTCGGATGCGGACGATTTTTCCGAAAATTTTTAGATCCGAAAATGGCAGATCCGAAAAGTTTTTCGAGCCGAAACGAAATATTTTCGGAATTTTCGAATGTACTTGAAATGTGTCAAATCGAAATTTATTGCTTTGAAACGAGGAGAACAGACGTTCCGGAAAAACGAAAATTTTCGAAAATACGAAAAGTCGATACAAAAAACGAGCTAAGTGACACGAAAATACGAAAAATGGTCGATATTCTGAAACCATTTACAATTCGGAAAAACGAAAATTTCCGAAAATACGAAAAGTATTACGAAAATACGAAAAATGGTCGAAATTCCGAAAAAAATTTCACGAAAAACGAGTCGAGCCGAACCGAATCGAAACATAAATCGGTCAAAACGAGCGGAATCGAAAACTTTAAAAATCCGAAAAATCGAATCGAACCGAAAAAAAAATCGATGCACAAGCCTAAAGTCAATGGGGCTGAAAATTCCGTTTTTAGAGTGCCCTCCAAGAGGGCATATATGCTAGATATTTGCCATAAAAGGTGTATGGTGGTCTGAGTAGTGCCCTGGGGGACAGGAAACAAGGACAGAAATAAAAAAAAAAAAACGTTTTTAAAGGGACAGTGAGTTTTCCATGAAATAAGGATTAAAAATAAAAATGAAAAATTCCTTCAAATATCGTGCCTAGGAGGTCCCCATAACCTGCCCGTGAAGTGGCGGATTTCTAGGATGTATAGAAACACTTAAAAACAAAAAAATGACATTTCAAATTATGGTAAACAGTTTTCCTCTAATCTATCCATAAACAACTACTTGGGGCGGCAGTCTGTATGAAAAGAGGAGACATTTTCGGACACGCAGAAAAAGTTTACTGATTTTTTGGCGATGAAAAGCAGGAGAAAGGAAAATTCTAGACCAAATAGCCGATTTGGAAAGTGAGATAAATGGGAGAATTTTTCTGGTTCAGTCATTCTCCTGAGTTTCACCTTTCTCTGAATAACCCTGTCAGGGTTATTCAGAGAGCGGTGAAGAGCAGGAGAATGACTGGAGAATGGAAAATTCTAGGTCAAAATAGCCAAACCAGAAAAATTCTCCCATTTAGGCTAGGGTCAGACTGAGGCAGTGCGAACGCGTGTGCAGGCGCACTTAATCACGGCCGCACTAGCAGCAGATGCCAGGCAATGACGGCCAATATACGAAGTACGGTCGCACAAAAGTCCGGCTGCGCAACGCAAGTGGAAAATGAACGCATTTTTTCAAGAACGTTAAACCACTAGTACTGACGTACAGAGTGCGCTGCGTCCGCTAGCGCGTGTGTGCGTGATTAGGAGACGTCAGACGCTGCTAATGTCCGGCCCATATAACGTCCAGATGCAAGAAGTGTTTAATTGATGATCCGTACAAAATCACGGATGAAACTGCGCATCGTATGACCGCTATTGCGTATTCCGTGAAAAAATACGTCCATTCTTCGAACGCACATTTTCACGGACAACGCGAAAAATGCGTTAGTCTGACCCTAGCCTTAGGCTAGGGTCAGACTAGCGAATTTTTAACGTGCGTTTAGGCTCACTTAATCACGGACGCACTAGCAGCAAATGATGGGCAATGACAGCCAATATACGAAGTACGGTCGCACGAAAGTCCGGCTGCGCAACGCAAGTGAAAAATGAACACATTTTTTCGAGAACGCAGAACTGCTAGTACGGACGTACAGAGTGCGCTGCGTCCACTAGCGGCGTGTGTGCGATTTGGAGACGTCAGACCCTGCTCATGTCCGGCCAACATAACGTCCAGACACCCAAAGTTTCCTGGTTTGGATCCGTAAAAAATTACGCACAAAAATGTGCATCGTCTGACCGTTTTCGCGCATTCCGTGAAAAAATACGGCAATGCTTTCGGACGCACTTTTTTACGGTCGCTGTGAAAAATGCGTTAGTCTGACCCTAGCCTTATCTCACTTTCCAAATCGGCTATTTGGTCCAGATTGTTCTCTTTTCCTGCCATTCTCCTGGTTTTACCTTTCTCTGAACAACCCTGAGAGAGAGGTGAAAGCCAGGAGAGCTGGCAGGAGAAGAGAACAATCTAGACCAAATAGCCGATTTGGAAAGTGAGATAAATGGGAGAATTTTTCTGGTTTGGCTATTTTGACCTAGAATTTTCCATTCTCCAGTTATTCTCCTGCTTTTCACCGCTCTCTGAATAACCCTGAAAATGTTTAATCCCGAGGTGAAAAATAACATTGCTTTAGCTGTTAAAAGCGGGCAATGAGGAGATTTTGTATTTTTTCACACAGCAGTTAAATGCAGCATATTAGGAAGTTTTAGGAGGGAAATTACTTACTCAGAACAGAAGCATACACCCCACACCTTCATTCTACATAAAATGTATCAAATTGATTAGACCAGGCTAAAACATCTGTTGTTGTTATGCCGTTTGAAAAAAAAAAGGTAATTTAGAGGTGAGAATCTTTGCACCTAGACATTAGTTTTTAATTCAATATCTAATAAACGTTGCTTATAATATTCTGCAGTAAAGAGTCTCTTTATTTCTAGATTTTTTTAGTATTTTTTAAGCATTTTTTATACTTTTTTCAAAATTTCTTTTTTTTTGCGAACTCGAACCGAACACACCCAAAAAGTTCGAAGTTCGCGAACTTTCGAACTGCCAAAGTTCGGGCCGAACTCCGAACCGTCCGAACCCGAACAGCTCATCCCTAATTAAAATGAGGTGTGGCTAGGGACTGGCTCACTTGAGGAGGAGGAGAGATGCCAGGGTGTCATTTACACTGGTCTCCAGGTTTCTCCTTGTACTGTATATATTTGGCTGATATGTTTCAATATAGTCTGTCTGGTTCACCCTACAAGGAGTTCCAGCTATTGCCTGGGTGGATTTGGGCCAGAATCAATATGCCTTCGGGATACTGACAACGAGGGGAAAATTCTGCACATGGAAACCCATCCTGGGTACAGATCTCCCACGTTGCAGACATATTATATATTACAACAGATATATCTGTGTTTGTATTGTATGTTAAAACATACCATAACTATTAATATCCTTTATTTATATAGCACATATTCCGCAGCGCTTTACAAGATCGGTGTACAAGTTGATACATTGGAATACCACACATGGATGATGACGTGATCCGGGGGAAACTTTTCCCAAAGGAACTTACAATCTATGAGATGTACAAGTATTTTGTGAGGTAGGTGCATCCATATCGTTAGGTGTCTTGCCCAAGGACACTCGCTAGTGTCATCTTCTGAGTGGGATCGAGTTGTCTTTCCATGATCGTAGATCAGTGACCTGTGGTTAGGTTGAACTCACTTCTCGTTAAGTCGAGACTTGCTTCTCCACAGTTGTACTGGAGGGATGTGCTGAATGGGATTTGACTTGCTTCTCCATGGTCGAAGGGCAGAGGTGTTACCACTGGGCTCCACAGCAGATATCGGGCCATATTACATAGTTGGTGCTAACTTAACCAGAGCTGTTGTAAACTTCCCAGAGCCATTATAACCTATGGAGGTTTTCAGTTTACAACAGCTCTGGTTAAGTTAGCACCAACATTGTAATACTGCCCATTGTGTGGTAGTCAAGTATGTACCATTAGGTGTCTTGGCTAAGGACACTTACTGGATAGGTGCTCTGGCCGGGATTCGAATCTGGGTCTCCACGGTTATAGAGCAGTGATGTTAGCTCTACTCCATCTAGCTGGTTGATCCGGAATTTATTTGAAAAAAGCCAACAACCCGCCGAACAGATCGCCGACCAGCCGCTGGGAAAAGAAAACAAGCCGCCAGACAAGGGTAAAAAAAAAACATTGCAATTTTTAAAAGGTGTTTTAAAAAAAACATATTTCACGCTGTGAGTTTGCACGAATGAAGTAACAAAAAACAAAGTGATACTAAATACCGGCTGTCGGAAAATAAGAATCGCCCGAAAATATCAAATAACTCATAAAAACGTAATACTTATCAACCCGAAAAACGAAATAACTCAAACCAAAAACAAAGTGATTTGAAAAACGAAAACCAGCCGTCTGAAACTTCTGATAGGTCGGAAACTACGAATTGCGGTAGCATAACGAAAACAACAAAACGAAATATCGGAACGAAAAATTATCCAAAACATAAAAAAAAATAACAAAAAAATCTGAAATTAAACAAAAAAAAAACCAGCCGGGCATAAGTCTAACTTGCATGTATACCAACTAAACCTTTGCTATCTACCACATCCTGGGCTTGTATTCTCACCACCCTGCCCTGACATGAAATGTATGCACACATTTTTGCATCATTTTGCCACTCGCCGAAACGGGAATATGTTACACTTAGGAAAGATTTAGCTTTTGACAATTTTTCAGCTTTGCCATCTGTTAAATCCTCCTTGGTTTGTACAGAAGGATACGGCAAAGAAAATCAGAAAGTGCGTAGGGGAGCAGAATCGCAGATGATATCCTCCAAGAATGTGGCTCTTTATATTACACGCAAGCAATCTATCATCAACATATAGACATTTGTTTTGCTCCTAAATGACCTGCTTAAGTGTACCAAGAAAAATTCACATTACACGTTAATAATTTAGAATTTCGAAACGCCTTGCTACATTCTGAAGCGCTGAGTTATAACAGTAAACAGAACCTCCAGAGAAGAATGGAGAGAATTTATAAAGCGCTAGCCGTTTCATATTGCTCTGTGATAAATCTCACTTTTCCCTTTTCTCTCTAAATGTTAGATGCTTATTTCCTTCATCATTGTGCGGCAGAGATTCTTTTAGCTTGCTTCAGTTGTCTAAACATCCACAGTAAATATGATTTGTGTGAAAGGGTCGATTTGTATTCCAGGTGAGTAGAAAATATTAGAACGGTAAATCCTTGCAGTTTCCTTACGTCTATTTCCTCTAAGGAAGACTTTCTACATTCGTCCTCTGATATCTGCGCCTAAAAGTGGAATGGTACGACTGCCTGTGTCATGCAATATGATGAATGTTTATAAATGTAATGTTATAATATATTTAAGGAAAGATCAGATAATCTGATGGAATAAATAAGCCTTGTGATGTTTTCAGTGACTGCTCGTGTGTTTGTATTGGTGGCGTTCAAAATAAACATGTTGTAAAGCGTAACAGCAGCGTTTGATCTCTAAACATTGCTTTGGGGACTGAAGTACCTTGGAAATGAAGAGATGCCAATGATATTCATTGACACAGATGTAAAGTGTAACCACAATACCACCCTTAGGGCTCTATTACATTCTTTGCACAAAAAAGCTTGCGCAGCTCATGAATTTTTGCAGACAGCGTTAAATGTTAACGCGCGATAATTAACGCTGGTATTACAATCTGCGCGTATTTTTTCATCCGTCAAAAAATAACGCTCGTTACAACGACGCATTAACACTGCGCGCAGAAATCGGTGGGCGGACTGTTTTTTCACGAGATTCAGCCAATCAGAATTAAGAACCATAATTGTCTCCCGTTCTGTTTTTGCGCCTGTCAAAATCAATCTGAGTATATATGCTGCAGCAATATTAAAAACACACAAAACCTCTCAATTTTATTGTTTGGGTATGTGTAGAATGTGTAACTATACTGTGCTGTATTTGGTTTTTTGCCAGGACATTCAGATTTGCAATTACCACCAGCTTTTCAAACACGTTAAAATTATGCGTGCAAACAATGTCTGTTAAAATTGTCATGCGTGCACCAGCACACAAACTCATTTGCGCTCACAATGTTAAGTATGGGATGCGCGCACAAACTTGTGCTCGCGCAAGGTTCGCGCAGGGTCACACGCGTTAGACGTCAACGCGCATTTTGTGCGCAAACGTCGTAATACGACATTCAGCGAGAAGGGTTTTGCCCCTTGCGTTAATGCGTTTTTGCGCACGTGCAAAATTGGGCGCGAAGAGTGTAATAGTGCCCTTAGAAAATAAGGAGAATAAGCACTAAGCCCTACAACACAATCCAAGAACAAAGGAGGACCAGGCCCTCTGTCTCCAAAACCAGCTGATTTATTGCAAATATTTCGTCTCTACACAGGCTCATGGAGCACCAAATGTTGCCAGTAATTTTCAATAAACCTGACGTTTTTTGCAACTGATTGCCTGGTCCTCTTTTGTTCTTTAAAAAAATCTTCAATAAAGTTTATTTCCACGTGTGTTACACGTAATATTAATTTTAACAGCACATTTTAATTTAGTTTTAGTCTTAAGGGGTTATTCAAAGAACAAAATCCAGCCAAAAGCCACAAAATCGCAGCAAACAGTGAATTTCCCTGTACGGTGCAATTTTATGGCAATTTGGCCACTCAAAAATTTGTCAAATCAAAAAATATTGGCAAATTGCCAGGAAAATACAGTAATCTTCGGCAGCAGTGAAATCCCCATAGAGAAGTAATGGATAATCTATTCAGAGAACGTCGAGCAGCAGTGAAATGACCAGATTTTCAGTGGTTTCATTCGACAGATTTAAGCAGGCGAATCCCATAGGTTTCAATGGAAAAAAAAAATCCAATTTTTATACAACCGTTTATTATTTTCATTTGCAGCAAAAAGTATCTTTATGTTCTTTTAGAATATTTTGGCTTTTTCAGGATTTTTTCGGCAAAATTTTTAATTGAATTTTTTCTAACCCCTTCACTGCTGAGCCATTTCATGCCAATGTGCTGAGCTCATTGTTACCGTTTTTGCTCATCATGTTTAAATGCGATTTGAAGCCACATTTTATTAGATGACCCAGACAAATTATATATCATTCTTTCCAGCAGACTTGGCATATTCATAATGTATCATTTTTATATGTATACTTCATGTCCTGCCTGTATATTATAACAAAAAATACAATAAAATTAGAATTTTTAATCATCTACAGCGTGTAAAGTGTTTTTTTTTCCCATTTTATCACATGAGCATTTGCGGTTATATTTTCTATGGGGTGCGCTTGTACAAAAATTAGAAAGGGGGACTCGTTATATTTTTTGGGGGGAATTAGGTGATTTTTAGCAAACGCACTCCATAGAAAAAAATCATTAGTGCAGCATCATTGTTCACATTATAATTGAAATGGGAACAATATTGCTGCATTAATAAAAACAACACACAAAAAAAAACATGTTTTTAGTTTATCTTTTATTTCTTTTATATTTTTTTTTTACTTTCATCATTCGAAAAGGCCATGCTCAGGTTCTGGAGATATTGGGGTTCAAAGGAACCCCTTATCTCCACCAGGGGATTTCCTTGGGAAATTCCGGGCAGCTAGTGGTTCCCCGGCTATCTGACGTCATCTCGCTATGCGCGATACATCGGGAGGCGAGGAGAAACCCGGAGGTGGAGCCGCCATCCAAGATGGTGGCCCCTACCGAAGCTAGATCGTGATCTGGCACCGAACAGCGCTGGATCGCGATCTGGCACCTAAGGGGTTAAAAAAGGCACCGCTTTAAAGGGCAGACACTGCCCTTCAAAGCAGTGCCTTTTATTTTTTATATTTTTTTTACTGTAAACCCTCCCGATCGGGAGGAGAGGGATCCAAACGGATCCCCCCTCCCTTTCAGGCGATCTCCCGGCATTGGCATGGCGTGATGGTGTCATTGACGTCGGGAGGGACTTAACTTCAGTGTCTGACTTCACTGAAGTCAGAACGCCGCGGGACCCCGGACAGAGAGGTGAGTATCTCCGCCGGGGCTCCCGCTTGCGGATGACATGTGGGGAACATCTGCTGCATATAGCGGGAGTCAATGAGGACGTTCCCCACACGTCATCCGCAGCGAAGGGGTTAAATAAGGTTTTTTTTTATTCTGTAATAGACCTTTTTATTGTTATTCATAGGACCTTATATATTTATTTCCAGGCATTTTCATGCTCTAGCTTTTTGAAAAAAAACATGTTTTAAAAGTTGCATTTTTTTTTCATTACCCCTGTTCGGTGGCTGGTTGGCTTTTTCCAGCAGATGCTGGTTTGAGGATCAATGCAGCGGTTTTCAAATTGATTTGGCAGTCTGAAGATGCATTCGTCTTGTCAATTTGACGCACTTCGGGGACCCTGCGGTGAATGCTGAATTCACTGCAGGGTCGGTGAATTTAACTCGCCGAAGTACAATGATCGAGAGAGCTCCCAATAACCCCTTCAGAGTTGAAACATTGCCTGGTCCCTTTGGGTGTAATAACAGCTCTCGTTTACATGCCTAGTGTTGCATGATCATTAGTTCCTTACTCACATATATTCAGACTGCCATGGCCAAATAATTTCTCTTTCACTTTCTGTTGCCTAGTCATAGTTTATTGCCCTTCAGCATGTTATACTGCTTCTTGTTTGAATCTTTTTTCTTTTTAATACTCTGCCTTGTTTTTGGTTTCCAATCTCTCTCCAATCCTTTCTGAATATATCCTTATCACCAGAACATGGCAAGGTTACGACACATGATGACAAACTTTGTCCCCTATTCTGGCAGAGCCAGTAACAGAAGCCATAGATACATAGAAACCTAGCAACCTAGAAAATGTCGGCAGATAAGAACCTTTCGGCCCATCTAGTCTGCCCAATTACATGGATACTTTACCTGGATTTATCTTTTGTTTAGGATAGCCTTATGCCTATCCCATGCCTGCTTAAATTCAATTACTGTTTTGGCCTCTACCTCTTCTACTGGAAGGCTGTTCCTTGTATCACCACCCTCTTAGTAAAATAATGCTTCCTGATGTTACTTTTAAACCTTTGCCCCTCTAATCTAAGACTATGTCCTCTTGTTTTGCTACTTTGTTTCCTTTTAAATATACTCCCTTCCTCTACCTTGTGGATTCCCTTTACGATACGAAAAGATGGCAAATAATTTGGCATTAGCAAAACCCCTATTACGTGTTCTATTATCTGGGAGAGATGTAATTTAACCGACTCATCTCATAATGCAAGGGAGCTTTTAAATGGTACTGGCTGATGGTATGGTCTGTGAAGTCCATAAGGCTCAATGGAATTTTGCTTTAAAGCCCCATGGTCAAGCAGGGTTGATGGAAGAACACCAGAGAACTATTTGGTCTTTGTGTCCTTCAGTTTGGAGGGAGAGGACACTTCCTTGGCAATGGGGAACCAGATTTTGTGAGTTTAAATGCTTTTTTTTGTGTTTTTTGTGATTTTGATGGGTATGGTAACCAGTATTTTTTTTCTACTGTTGCCTGCAAGCAAGAATAACGAGCTGTATATGTTCATTTCTCTCTGGCTGCCTACTATACAAAGTATATGAAGCAAAAATGTGCTTCAGGCAGCCATAACAGCTGAAGTGAACTGGAAGTTTGTGACTCGGCTAAGGCTAGGGTCAGACTAGCGCAGTTTTAACGTGCGTTTAGCCGCACGAAATCACGGTCGTACTAGCAGCAAATGACGTCCAATGCCGGGGAACATACGACGAACGGCCGCACGAAAGTTCGTCCGCGCAACGCAAGTGGCCAACGAACGCATTTTTTCGAGAACGTCAAACCGCTACTACTGACGTACAGAGTGCGCTGCGGCCGCATAGCGGCGTGTGTGTGTGATTAGGAGACGTCAGACGCTGCTCATGTCCGGCTAACATAACGTCCAGACTCAAAAAGTGTTTTATTGATGATCCGTACAAAATCACGGACGAAAAGGCGCATCGTATGACCGCTATCGCGTATTCCGGGGGAAAATACGTACGTTCGTTCGACCGAACTTTTTCACGGACGACGTGAAAAATGCGTTCGTCTGACCCTAGCCTAAAACAGGATAGTGTTGGCATTAACAAGTGAGCAGTTAATTATAATGACCCCACTGTTTGAAGCTAATAGCTCTGGTGAAATAGGGTCCTGTCTATAGTGGTACCTGGGTTTTCTCCAGCTTGCATTTAGATATTGATGGCATTAACTGGATACAGTTATTGGCAGACCTATTTTTAGCCACCCAAATGATGCATCGTATTCTGCTTGAAATTCAATTCCAGACATCTTGCAAGGTGGGATCTTGCATTGATTATCACATGCTAGATACAAGTCTTTCCGACCTGCATTATGATTACGGTGGAAGTTTGGATGATTAATGATTCCTTTTATATTTAAACTGTAAAAGGCCACACATAATTTCAGTTTACTTAATCTTTGTCTCTCTGTCAAGATTAGATGTTTAAATTTATAATTAATTCTCTTGACATTTATAAAATAAATTACCTATGTGCTTCATGTAAGACTGTGTACCCTTTATAAGTCTGTTTATCTTTGCATGATATTAGTTAGTGAAATAACATCAAGAGAATTTCATAAAATTAATTAAGGTTTTAGGTAGCTTCTCAAAAATAGTACTTTGAGGTGTTGGCCATGGTTTAATGCCATAAGGAACAGAGAGAGATGCAAATATTTGATATATGTAAAAAAAATGTAAAGATGTGTGTGTATAAATACTTATCCTGATTCAGAATCGCTATAGGGAAACACTACAGGGGAAAATCAGCAAGAACTGATAACCCTTAGCAGTTCCCTGTTACCAGCTGTAATACGATTGAGTTGTGTTACCAATGGCTCAATTCCAGGGCTCAAGTCCTGGGAAAAAAAGTGAGGGAACTCACCCACGAATTCCACAACCCCTATTACCCGAAGAAAAAAATATATATTTCACGAGTATAGCAGTACGTGGTGATTAGGGATGAGCTGTTCGGTTCGATCAGTTCGGAGTTCGACTCGAGCATTGGCCGTTCGAAAGTTCGCGAACTTCGAACTTTTTGGCGTGTTCGGTTCGAGTTCGAAAAAAAATCAAATTTGAAAAAAGTATAAAAAATGCTTAAAAGAATACTAAAAAATCTAGAAAAAAACAGACTCTTTACTGCAGAATATTATAAGCAACGGTTTATTAGATATTGAATTAAAAAACTACCCAGGGCAAGAAGGCACGCATGTGTGCAATGATTAGCAATGGATGGACTGTGTACATCGTCAAGAAGCGTTATGTATAACAGCATAAACATGTTACATACAGTGGCAAGAAAAAGTATGTGAACCCTTTGGGATTACGTGGAGTTTTGCATGAATTGGTCATAAAATGTGCTCTGATCTTCATCTAAGTCACAACAATTTGAAAAACACAATCTGCTTAAAATAATACAACACAAACATTATATGTTTTCATGTGTTTATTGAACATAACATGTAAACATTCACAGTGCAGGGTGGAAAAAGTATGTGAACCCCTAGCCCAATGACTTCTCCAAGAGCTAATTAGAGCCAGGAGTGAGCCAACCTTGAGTCCAATCAGTGTGATATTATTGGATGTGTTGCTGCCCTTTAAAAACACACACCAGTTTTGGGTTTACTGGTTTCAAGAAGCACTGCCTGATGTGAACCATGCCTCGCACAAAAGAGCTCTCAGAAGACCTACGATCAAGAATTGTTGACTTGCATGAAGCTGGAAAGGGTTACAAAAGTATCTCCAAAAGCCTTGATGTTCATGTGCCACGGTAAGACAGACTGTCTACAAATGGAGAAAGTTCAGCACTGTTGCTACTCTCCCTAGACGTGGTCGTCCTGTAAAGATGACTGCAAGAGCACAGCGCAGAATGCTTAATGAGGTAAAGAAGAATCCTAGAGTGTCAGCTAAAGACTTACAGAAATCTCTGGCACATGCTAACATTTTTGTTGACACATCTACAATAAGGAAAACATTAAACAAGAATGGAGTACATGGAAGGACACCATGGAGGAAGCCATTGCTGTCCAAAAAGAATATTGCAGCACGTTTGAAGTTTGCAAAAGAGCACCTGGATGTTCCACAGCACTACTGGCAAAATATTCTGTGGACAGATGAAACCAAAATTGAGTGGTTTGGAAAAAACACACAACACTATGTGTGGAGAAAAAAGGCACAGCACACCAACATCAAAACCTCACCCCACTGTAAAACATGGCAGAGGGAGCATCATGGTTTGGGGCTGCTTTGCTGCCTCAGGGCCTGGACGGATTGTTGTCATTGAAGGAAAAATGAATTCCAGAGTTTATCAAGACATTTTGCAGGAAAACGTAAGACCATCTGTCCGCCAACTGAAGCTCTGCAGAGGATGGGTGATGCAACAGGACAATGACCCAAAGCATACAAGTAATTCAACAAAAGAATGGCTTCAACAAAACAAAATACGCCTTCTGGAGTGGCCCAGTCAGAGTCCTGTCCTCAACCCGATTGAAATGCTGTGGCATGACCTTAAGAGAGCGATTCACACCAGACATCCCAAGAATATTGCTACACTGAAACAGTTTTGTGAAGAGGAGTGGTCCAAAATTACTCCAGATCGTTGTGCAGGTCTGATCTGCAACTACAGGAAACGTTTGGTTGAGGTTATTGCTGCCAAAGGAGGGTCAACCAGTTATTACGTCCAAAGGTTCACATACTTTTTCCACCCTGCACTGTGAATGTTTACATGTTCTGTTCAATAAACACATGAAAACATATAATGTTTGTGTTGTATTACTTAAAGGAGACTGTGTTTTTCAAATTGTTGTGACTTAGATGAAGATCAGAGCATATTTTATGATCAATTCATGCAAAACTCCACTTAATCCCAAAGGGTTCACATACTTTTTCTTGCCACTGTACACATAACACACATTAGATACATCTACCAACAATGTCAACACATGCTGCAGCGTAATGTATTATCTGTTTGTCAGGCAAATGTGACTGTCATAAAATTATTATGGCTTTATTTAAAATATTTGCAGACGTGTACATTTTTTTTAAACTTTCACACCACAAAATAACATGTGCTTAGAGTGCATGAGGCTTGCATAGGATTTTTTTGCGCCGCCTGTGTGTTTCATCTTTAAAAAGCTGCAATGGGTCATGTGGATTTTCTAGCTTACAAGGAAAGCATGCTTTACAGTCTGCCTAATGTTCTAGGTGCAAAGAGTCTCACCCCTAAATGACATGTGCTCGCAGCAGGGCTCTCAAACTCTGGTGCCCCTGATGTTTTTGAACAACAACTCCCAGGATTCCCTCGTCATGTAATGCATTGAAATCATCCTGGGACTTGTAGTCCAAATCATGTTGGGGGGCCGTGAGTTTGAGACCCCTGGCATACTGTGCATGAGGCTTGCATAGGATTTTTTGTGCCGCCTGTGTGTTTCATCTTTAAAATGCTGCAAAGGGTGATGTGGATTTTCTAGCTTACAAGGAAAGCATGCTTTACAGGCTGCATAATGTCTAGGTGCAAAGATTCTCACCTCTAAATGACATGTGCTTACAGCAGGGCTCTCAAATGGTGTAAACAACAGGTGTTAATTAGTGTTTGGAAATAACATGTGCTTCTAATTAGTCTGGTCTCATGAATTTGATACATTGTCTGCAGACTGAGTGTGGCTCCTGCACATGTATGAACACTGTGCTTCTGAATTCTAAGAAGTGTTCATTTCTACTACATGTTCCTCTGATATGCTGTTTAAATCCTTAAGGACCAGGGCTCTGTAAAGCCAATCATTAATGATGTAGATGTTACGTCATTTGTCATCAAGGGCTTAATAAAATCTTTATCACACTCCTTAGATTTAAACGTAATATTCCAGTATTTGTCTGTTATGTACCTCTCCTGAAGGGCCTATGTGAGCATACAATTATTATTGTGTTGGATCTATAGTTTTGGTGCAAGCGTGGTGGAAGGGCTTGCTGCTTCTGCATTAGTAACACAACACAACGTGAAAATGTCTATCATAAAGCGTACAAGCGGAGTCCCTAGAGTCTCTGACTATCCATTGTCATATTATACATATACTACATTCCCTCATCTAACAGAATAGTAGCCAGTCCCTGTGCATTTTAACCCTTTAAGGGTGGCTAGGTGTCGTGTGTGGGTCTCTGATGGCGATATTTCTATACATCCTACAAATCCGCCACTTCACGGGCAGGTTATGGGGATCTCTTAGGCACGATATTTGAAGGAATATTTCATTTTTATTTTTAACCCTTATTTTATGGAAAACTCACTGTTCCTTTAAAAACTTCTTTTTTTAAACTTTTTGTCCTTGTTTCCTGTCCCCCAGGGCACTACCCGGACCCCCATACACCTTTTATGGCAAATATCTTGCATATATGCCCTCTTGGAGGGCACTCTAAAAATCAAACTTTTGAGTCCCATTGACTTGCATTGAGGTCGGTTCGTGTTCGCGTTCGAACTCGAACTTTTGAAATTGTTCGAGTTCGAATGCAAACCAAACACAGTGGTGTTCGGCTCATCCCTAGTGGTGATACCATTTTTATTGGGTTAACATTACATTTAAAAGACAATCTTTCAAGAGTGTAACCTCTCCTCTTCAGGTCTGGAAACTATACTGATCAGTGAAAGGTATCACTACGTACAGGTATACTCGTGATTTTGGCAACTGGACTAACACGTTATATATAATATATATATATATATATATCACATACATAAATATATATATATATATATATATATCCAGGCACAGACCCCCCCGAAATATATACACAGGCATTGGACCCCGATAAAAATATACCCAGCACTGGACCCCCAGAATAATATACATAGCACTGACCCCCAGAATAATATGCACAGCACTGAGCCCCCAGAATAATATACAGCACTGAGCCCCCAGAATAATATACCCATCACTGAGCCCCCAGAATAATATACACAGCACTCAGCCCCAAGAATAATATACACAGCACTGAGCCCCAAGAATAAGATACACAGCACTGGACCCCAGAATAATATACCCAGGCACAGGACCCCCAGAATAATATGCACAGCACTGAGCCCCCAGAATAATATACCCAGCACTGAGCTCCCAGAATAAGATACCCAGCACTGAGCCCCCAGAATAATATACCCAGCACTGGTTATATGGGTGTATTTGCCCCCAGCAGCTCATGGATATATTTGCCCCCAGCTCATATGGACATATTTGCCCCCAGCTCATGGATATATTTACCCCCAGCTTATATGGATATATTTGCCCCAGCTCATGGATATATTTGCCCCAGCTCATATGGACATATTTGCCCCCAGCTCATGGATATATTTGCCCCCAGCTCATATGGATATATTTGCCCCCAGCTCATGGATATATTTGCCCCCAGCTCATGGATATATTTGCCCCCAGCTCACCTCGCTGCCAGGTGCCAGGCCCGAAACAATTTAGCTGCCGGCCCGGCGGCCACGTGTTCATCCTCCGAGCGGCAGCTGGAATGAAGCGCGGCCGCTCGCTTGTGATCTATCCAACAGACAGCCGTGATCTCGCGAGATCACGGAGTTCGTGAACTCCACGATCTTGCAGCTGTCTGTTGGCACACAGGCGAGCGGCCGCGCTTCATTCCAGCCGCCGCTCGGAGGATGAACACGCGGCCGCCGGGCCGGTAGCTAAATTGTTTCGGGCTCCGACCACAGCGGGAACCTACGTTTCTGCAGCGTTCCCGCTGTGGGAGAACTCCGGGAACGCCGTTCCCGCGCGATCCCGCAGGACTCGAGCCCTGCTCAATTCATAATAATAGAGAGCGGCCGGGGGTCAAGTCGAGCAATAATGACTGGAAACCCAGGTCCTCCATTATATTCTCTTATGGTCCACACACTGAGAAGGTTTGATTATGTGTCAATTCTTTTCGTAACGAATAGGTTTTTGTCCGAATTTTTGCTTATTCGAAGAGTCGGACCAATCCAAAAATCCAAATAAAAGAAGGAATGAAAATAACTAAAATACGGCAATCTGAACAGATGACAGAACGGAAATCTGAAAACACATAAATAGAATAGTCGCTAGAACGAAAATACAAAAAATCAAATAGATGAAAGACCAAGAATCCGAATCAGTGGAGGAATGGAAAGATTTAAAGTAACAAATGCATTATATATCTTTCTGATTCATTATGAGCCATTCGATATATATACTTTTTTCGGATGGGCAGTGTTATTCTCTATCTCTAGCCAATCAGTTTGTTCTTATTGTGTCTGAGTCAGACTACATTCCAGAAATGAGTGTTGGTTTTAACTTTTCTTTCGTTGGACGTGTGAGACTGAGAGTAACAGATAGTAGAGATGTGCACCGCTGAAAATTTCAATTTGTTTTGTTTTTTTTCCAGGTGTGTTTTTTAGTTTCGGGTCGTTTCGGACCATTTCGTTTCGATTCAGGGATTCGATATCGATTCGAAATTTCGGATCGATTAGGCGATTTGGGTCATTTTGGTGTTTGGATCATTTCGGGTGATTCGGTTCAGTTTGTTTTTTCGTTTTGTAATGAGCTATTTGTTTTTTTATTGCTTATTTAAGAATGGGAAGTATATTTACTACCAATAGAATGAAAGTTCCTTTACTTATTTATTCTTTTAAGATTTGTTAAGCATTTTGTGGGTGAAATTTTAGGTTTCTTAACTTTTTTTAAAGAAACATGGCTTTTTAACCCATAGGTTTCAATGCAGCATATGATTCCGCACACTGCTGGGCAGCACCTCTACAGTATAATAATGCAGCATATGAATCCGCACACTGTCGGGCAGCACCTCTACAGTATAATTAATGCAGCATATGAATCCGCACACTGCCGGGCAGCACCTCTAAAGTATAATAATACAGCATAAAACAAAAAACCAACTGAACCGAATGACCTGAAATGATCCGAGTCACCAAAATTATCCAAACGCCGAAATGAATGAATCACCGAATCGACTCGATTTATCGAATCGACCCGAAATTTCAAATCATTCGAAGTATCGAATCGAATGACTCGAAATTTGGTGTGGTCAAAATTTCAGATTCGGGATGCATTCAGAAGCACGAAAATGGTAAATTTCGTCCGAAAATCGAAATCGTACTGTAACGGGCACAGTGGCGCTCACACAAGAGTAGTGAGGTTGAGATCCTTTAGGAAGGATTTATCGGTTTGATGTCAGCGAAATAAACAGTACTTTCAGACTAATACTCCAAAGTATGACAAGGCAAGAGAACTGCTACTAAGCTCCAAAGGTTGAGACCAACGGACAACTTTGTGTACATTGCATTGTGCAGCAATTAATACAATTAGTTTATTCCTAAATCCCCAGTATAAAGAACACGATACATAATGATTAAATAAAACTAGTTTTGTAAATTTGAATGTGAAATAATATCAGACCGACTAAAACCAGTTTAGAGATACGGACAACAAATAAACCTGAAATAACGAAAGAACACAAAATAACAAATGAACCCAGAGTCCGAATAACATAACGTATCTGAAAACTATGAAGATCTATACGAATGATCCAAAAATACGAATAAAATGTTCTTACAAATCAGTGTTAATTTTGACAGCAAATTTTGATTTAATTTTAGTCTTTTGACTAAAATAGCATAAAATTTTAGTCATCTGAATTGTTTTAATTTTAGTCTAGTTTTAGTCAACTAAAATATCATTAGATTTTAGTCGACTAAAATCTAATGGGTTTAGTTAAAGTGTATGTATGTATTATTTCAGCATTTCTCATTCTATACCCCTGGAGTAAACATCTATTAACCTGTTATTATTTATGGTATTAAGGTCTGAACATGCAATACAGGCGCAGATATAACTTATGTTATAAATAACATTTATCTTAAAATCCAATTTCCATTTTGACAGAAAATTTTGATTTCGTTTTAGTCGTAGTCTTTTGACTAAAATGTAGTTTAATTATAGTCGCATTTTAGTGATCTGAATTATTTTAATTTTTAGTCCTATTATAATCAAAAATGTGTTATAATATTTAGTCGACTAAAACTAGACTAAAATTTTTCGATTAATCGTAAATTTTTTGGTCGATTTAAAAATATTTTAACCTCCATAGCGGTCTTATTTTTTCAAAATTTCATGTCTAAAAGCGTCTCAATTTTTTTTAAAAGGAAACGTGTTTTTGTACATAGTTAGCCTGTAATAATTAGGAATCACGCACTGAAATCCATCCAATCAAGAGTCCTTACTGATAAAATCCTTTATAAATAAATAAATAAATAATATTAAAAAAATAGTAAATACACTGAGTCCGATAAAGTTTGAAACATGACATAATCATTTATTATCCCAAAAATAATTATCCAAAATAATGCAAATAAATGATATTCAATAAAATACAACAAAAAACACTGAAATGTGTCTGAAAACAAGGGTGAGATGATGTATGGTCTGTTTCTTATCCTGTAGTGCCACCTAGTGCCCATTCATAAACATTGCACATTGGATTATACAGTGTATTATAATTTTTTTCTAAGTTTGCTGCCTGCTCCCGCCCCCTGCATCGTGTGACTCGCAGGGAGCCTTACCAGGAAGCAACTCCTCGCGATCACACTGCGGGGGGGCAGCCAGGGAGCGCAGGAGGAGGTGAGTATGCATCCAGCCTGAGTGTCACACTCGGGAATACGACCAGGGAGGTTAATCGACCAGCGGCGCGTGTTTGGCTCCCTGCGAGCGCCCGAAGGCATGGAGCTTTGGATGCTCGCCTGGGGGAACGACGTCACCAGCTGAGTTCTCGCAAGATCGCGGCTGGTCATGTGGCTCCCCCAGGTGAGCGCCCAAGCTCCATGCTGCCAGATGCTCATAGGGAGCCAAACACGTGGCGGCAGGAGGTGAGCTGGGGGCAGTATATCCATGTGTGCTTGGGGCATATCCATGTGTGCTGGGGGCATATCCATGTGTGTTGGGGCACATCCATGTGAGTTGGGGCATATCCATGTGTGCTGGGGCATATCCATGTGTGCTGGAGTAGCATATCCATGTGTGCTGGAGTAGTATATCCATGTGAGCTGGAGCATATCCATGTGTGCTGGGGCATATCCATGTGAGCTGGGGCATATCCATGTGAGCTGGGGCAATATGCATTTGTGCTGGGGTAGTATCCATGTGAGCTGGGGCAATATCCATGTGAGCTGGGGCATATCCATGTGTGCTGGGGCAGTATCCATGTGTACTGTAGCAGTATCCATGTGAGCTGGGGCAATATCATGTGAGCTGGGGCATATCCATGTGAGCTGGGGCAATATCCATGTGAGCTGGGGCAATATCCATGTGAGCTGGGGCAGTATATCCATGTGTGCTGGGGCAGTATATCCATGTGTGCTGGAGTAGTATATCCATGTGTGCTGCGGCATATCCATGTGAGCTGGGGCATATCCATGTGTGCTGGGGCATATCCATGTGAGCTGGGGCAATATACATGTGAGCTGGGGCAATATACATGTGTGCTGGGGCAGCATCCATGTGAGCTGGGGCAGTATCCATGTGAGCTGGGGCAATATCCTTGTGAGCTGGGGCATATCCATGTGTGCTGGGGCATATCCATGTGTACTGGGGCAGTATCCATGTGAGCTGGGGCAATATCATGTGTGCTGGGGCAATATACATGTGAGCTGGGGCATATCCATGTGAGCTGGGGCATATCCATCCATGTGAGCTGGGGCAATATCCATGTGAGCTGGGGCATATCCATGTGTGCTGGGGCATATCCATGTGAGCTGGGGCATATCCATGTGAGCTGGGGCAATATCCATGTGAGCTGGGGCAATATCCATGTGAGCTGGGGCAATATCCATGTGAGCTGGGGCAGTATATCCATGTGTGCTGGGGCAGTATATCCATGTGTGCTGGAGTAGTATATCCATGTGTGCTGGGGCATATCCATGTGAGCTGGGGCATATCCATGTGTGCTGGGGCATATCCATGTGTGCTGGGGCAATATACATGTGAGCTGGGGCAATATACATGTGTGCTGGGGCAGCATCCATGTGAGCTGGGGCAGTATCCATGTGAGCTGGGGCAATATCCTTGTGAGCTGGGGCATATCCATGTGTGCTGGGGCATATCCATGTGTGCTGGGGCAGTATCCATGTGAGCTGGGGCAATATCATGTGTGCTGGGGCAATATACATGTGAGCTGGGGCATATCCATGTGAGCTGGGGCATATCCATCCATGTGAGCTGGGGCAATATCCATGTGAGCTGGGGCATATCCATGTGTGCTGGGGCATATCCATGTGAGCTGGGGCATATCCATGTGAGCTGGGGCAATATCCATGTGAGCTGGGGCAATATCCATGTGTGCTGGGGCATATCCATGTGAGCTGGGGTAGTATCCATGTGTGCTGGGGCAGTGTATCCATGTGAGCTGGGGAATATCCATGTGTGCTGGGGCATATCCATGTGTGCTGGGGCATATCCATGTGTGCTGGGGCAAATTAACATATCCATGTGTGAGCTAGGGCAATATAATAACTTACATCAGTGCTACAGTTTGAATTTAAGACGTATTTGTGTGAACTGTGAAGTAAAGTCATGGATTGTTGAAACTAGTGTCGGGTGATTGTATTTAGTGTATACCACATTTTCCATTGACTAATGCAGAGTTGCAATGCAAGCAGATCAGCTAAAAGTAGTTGGATCTGAATGTGCGCTATAATTAATCGAAATTAATCGATGAATCGATTAAAAAAAATTGCTTAATCGAACACAAAAATGTTAATCGTTACCAGCCCTAATATAATATATATATATTAGAATACTAAATATAATTTTAAGCGTTTTTAACTCTAGAAAAGTATCAACTATTTTTTTAAATTTAGTTTTTGCACCTGTAAGGTAAAATATTAAAGAAATGCAGTAATTGAAATGGCAGTAAGATAGTTACAATGAAACTGTGCGTTTTAAATAGTCATGAACGCATACAAGTCTGTAGATTTAAATATTCTTCTCGTTTCCAAATGTACATGAAATAAAGACAGCGTATAAAATATTAATCTCTTCATCTCAGCCACCTTGGCACTTCTAGTAGCACCATATCTCCCTTAAGGTTTCCTTGAAGTTAAAATGTTCTAAAACTTTGCTCGTTTTCCTTCATAACAAATGCAAATGAGCAGAGAAAGCCTGGATTATATTTATCCATTATTGCTTAACTGTTCTGTTGATCTACACATTCAATATTAAAAATGTATCATGTGCACTGAGCTTCTTTAATATCCTGCACAGAACATCAGCCAAAAAATTTGGGAGTTTTTTGGTTCGGTTGATTGTCCATAACAGTTATCCTGTGTAAACCAAATCGTACTTTCTTTGACACAGGGGAATTTTGTTCAAGTGGATACTTTTAAGGGGTTATTCAAAGAGGTGACATTTCAGTGCTCTCTCGTTCCCCGCACTTCAGCGAATCAAATTCCATGACCCTGCAGTGAATCCAGCATTCACCGCAGGGTCCCCCGAAATGCAGGGGAAAGCCGCCGAAAGGATCCGAAAATCCGCTGATATGAACCGAAAAAAAAATTGGATCAATTCAAAATTCCGCAGAATACCTGCCAAACGTACCCAACGATCCGCTGGAAATTCGCCGCGCGCGACAGAAAAAAGTCGACGATTCGCCAAACACAGCGCCGACCAGCCGCCAGAAAAAGCTGACAAGCCGACGAACGGGGTAAAATAAAAAAAAGGAACAATTGAAACTTTCAAAATTTCAAACAATGTTTGCAAAACAACTACTGGATGAAAATTTCTGGAACTAACATATAAGGTCCTATGAATAATAATAAGGTCTGTTACAGAAAAAAAATTGTGTTAAAAACCCCAACGATTACGATTATGTTTACTGCAAGGAAATCAGAACACCGCTTTTAAGCCCCGGCCATCGCTCTGACGTCAGTTTCTGGCACCCCCCAGGCAGAGCCGGGAGAGTGCCTGAAACAGAGGGTGTTCCTTTGGGTGAACCTACAATAAAAGAGAGCAATCGCTGGAAAGGTCACTGTGTGACCTTTCCAACGATGCCTCTTTGTAACCTCTTTAGGTGCCAGATCTTTAGGTGCATACCTGTCCCATCTTTGATGTCAGCCATGCCTCCAGGGCCTACCCCCCACCCACTGACTTTGCATGGGTGTGATGACATTAGTTGGCAGTTAACCCTGTAGCTGCCAAGAGATTTTACTATGATGGAGATAGGGGGGCCCTTTGGACCCCCGTATCTCCTGATCAGTGCCAACCAAAGCATGACCTTTCCAATGATACCAAACATGGCTATCAGGGTTATTCAAAGAGAGCTGAAATTAAACCGAACAGTGAATTTCCCCGTAGTGTGCAATTCGTGGACATTTGGTTACTCAAAAGCTGGCCGTTCACCAAATATTGGCGAATTGCCAGAGAAATACGGTGATCTTTGGCAGCAGTAGACAAGCAATTGTTAATCAGTGAAATGATTAACCCCGTAGAAAGCAGTGGAGGGGAGTGATATCTGGTGAATAAGGAGGCCAGGGAATTGGGCCACCCCTTCTAATCCACCAGTCTGGAAATGTTTCATTTAGGAACCCACGAACATGCAGTCTCCAATGTGGTGGTGCACCATCTTGCTGGAAAATGATGGTTGGGTCTTGCCCAAGGACACTTACTGGAGAGGTTGCTCCCTGGTATCAAACCCATGACTCCACAGGCTCTTTCCATGCAGAGTAGTGATGTTACCTCTACTCCATCCAGCCGGTCATTGCCACCATTGATGAGGGGATGCTACAGCCAACATGGCAAGAAATCGAGTACCGCCTTGATGTGCTTCGTGCAACTAATGGTGCCCATATAGAGGTATATTAAATGAGGAAAAAAACTTAAATATATACTTCTCATTTTGTAATAATTTTCACCTGTTTTCTTGCCTTTGTAATAAATTTTTGAAATTGTAAAGAGACTTTATGGACACCCTGTATATATTTGTGCAGATACTTTCGGGCCCACCCAGGGTTTAGGTAATGTCATAAAAATAGGTGGCAGCTATTATTAATGGCTCACTGTCATAAAACACCAAGAATGTTCACGTTTGGGCACTAAATGTATGAGCGTCTGCAAACATATAAAAATTGCCATAAGTTGCAAACAGGGGGAAAATAAATAAATACCAGCGCACTATTTCTACCTTTATATGACAAAAGGAGGTTTATATCTGTTGACAAAGCATTTCCTAAGCATGAGACAGCTAAATATACAGAAACTGGGAAGATAGTTATCTTTTGTTCGTCGTAGCAACTTGCACGGCAAGATCATCAGGTAATGTACTGAACTCATTAAAATGAAGAGAATGACAAGTATTGCAGGAGTTGGAACGAAACATATCCGTGAATTTATAAAAAAAATATATAGTCAGGTCCAGAAATATTGGGACATCGACACAATTCTAACATCTTTGGCTCTATACACCACCACAATGGAGTTGGAATGAAACAAACACAATGTGCTTTAACTGCAGACTGTCAGCTTTACTTTGAGGGTATGTACATCCAACTCAGGTGAACGGTGTAGGACTTACAGCAGTTTGCAGATGTGCCTCCCATTTGTTAAGGGACCAAAGGTAATGGGCCAATTGGCTTCTCAGCTGTTCCATGGCCAGGTGTGTGATATTCCCTCATTACCCCAATTACAATGTGCCAATAAAAGGCCCAGAGTTCATTTCAAGTGTGCTATTTGCATTTGGAATCTGTTGCTGTCAACTCTCAAGATGAGATCCAAAGAGCTGTCACTATCAGTGAAGCAAACCATTAGGCTGAAGAAACAAAACAAACCCAACAGAGAGATAGCAAGAACATTAGGCGTGGCCAAAACAACTGTTTGGAACATTCTCAAAAAGAAGGAATGCACCGGTGAGCTCAGCAACACCAAAAAAACTGGGAGACCACGGAAAACAACTGTGGTGGATGACCGAAGAATTCTTTCCCCGGTGAAGAAAACACCCTTCACAACAGTTGGCCAGATCAAGAACACTCTCCAGGAGGTAGGTGTATGTGTGTCAAAGTCAACAATCAAGAGAAGACTTCACCAGAGTGAATACAGAGGGTTCACCACAAGATGTAAACCATTGGTTGTAACGGTTAGCCCCTGCTTGGGCCATCGTGGTGGCTTGGAACATGAGATGAAGCCCTTAAGGCAGGTGAGTAACTGACTGGACACAAGGACAGACGGATTTCTCCAAAACCAAGGAGCACCAAAAAACAGAACAGAATTGCCACTAAGCTCCGAAGGCTTCAAGACCGACAGACAACTTAGGACACTCAGAAACACAAAGATACACTTGACAATCCGTGAAGGGAGCAGGCTGCAGGACAGTAAACAAAACAGACAGACTATACTAAAAGAGGTCCTTATAAGCGGCCTCTGAATATAATACTAAACTAAGACAGACAAGGTACATAAAACATGAAACATACAAGAATCGTCAATCAGGCAGAGGTTGGCAACAGATCAGAAATATACTGTACCAGGGGGGAGTAGAAGGGATAGTCAAAAATAAAGCCGAGGTCAGAACCAGAAAACACTTGAACAGGAATGCTTTGCAGCAACTCAGGAAACACGAACCAGACAGAACCACCATCAAACTCCACAAACAGTCAATGAGGCTCTGTGCTGCAGGGAATATATAGGGAGTGGATCTGTGTGATTGGGCCATGTGACCCCAGACCAGGAGATCACAACACAACCCCAGATCAGCCCTAAACAGCACAGCCAGACACACCATAGGGGAAAAACAAACATGAAGACCCTTCACCACCAGGGGGCAAGGCCGAGACGTGACATTGGTGAGCCTCAAAAACAGGAAGGCCAGATTAGAGTTTGCCAAACAACACCTAACAAAGCCTTCACAGTTCTGGATCAAGATCCTATGGACAGATGAGACCAAGATCAACTTGTACCAGAGTGATGGGAAGAGAAGAGTATGGAGAAGGAAAGGAACTGCTCATGATCCTAAGCATACCACCTCATCAGTGAAGCATGGTGGTGGTAGTAGTGTCAATGGGTGGGCATGTATGGCTGCCAATGGAACTGGTTCTCTTGTATTTATTGATGCTGTGACTGCTGACAAAAGCAGCAGGATGAATTCTGAAGTGTTTCGGGCAATATTATCTGCTCACATTCAGCCAAATGCTGCAGAACTCATTGGACGACGCTTCACAGTGCAGATGGACAATGACCCAAAGCATACTGCAAAAGCAACCAAAGAGTTTTTGAAGGGATAGAAGTGGAATGTTATGCAATGGCCAAGTCAATCACCTGACCTGAATTCCATTGAGCATGCATTTCACTTGCTGAAGACAAAACTGACGGGAAATGCCCCAAGAACAAGCAGGAACTGAAGACCGTTGCAGTAGAGGCCTGGCAGAGCATCACCAGGGATGAAACCCAGCGTCTGGTGATGTCTATGCGTTCCAGAATTCAGGCTGTGATTGACTGCAAAGGATTTGCAACCAAGTATTAAGAAGGGAAAGCTTGATTTATGATTATTATTCTGTCCCATTACCTTTGGTCCCTTAACAAGTGGGCGGCACATCTGCAAACTGCTGTAAGTCCTACACCGTTCACCTGAGTTGGATGTACATACCCTCAAATTAAAGCTGACAGTCTGCAGTTAAAGCACATTCAGGGTAATTCAAAGAGGTCCGAATTGCTTGAGAAAGGTAACCGAACGCTGAAAATCAGCGTTCGGTTACCTTTCTTGGCCATTCGGCTATCCAGAGAGCAGGCAATTCGCCAAATCCTGGCGAATTGCCTGAACATACGGTGCCTGTTCAGTGCCTGTTCGAGGGCAGTGAAAACCCCATGAAAAAGCACTGCTTCGGCTATTCAGAGGACACAAACCAGCAGTGGAAGGTTCCCGAAATGCCCTGCCATTCGGTGGTTTAATTCCGCAAGTTTATTCAGGAGAATCCCATAGGCTTCAATGTTAAAAATATTCTGGTTTTAATTCAATATCTAATAAACCGTTCATTATAAAATTCTGCAGTAAAGAGTCTCTTTATTTATAGATTTTGTAGGATATTTTAAGCATTTTTCTGATTTTTTTTTTAAGTTTACTTATTTTTTCTGTAACAGCCCTCTTCATTATCATTCCCTGGACCTCATATGTAAATTTCAGACATTTTCGCTCAGTAGTTTCTTTGCAAACAGCGTTTCACTTTTCAAACATTCATGCAAACTGTTTTCCTAATTTATTCACTTCACTCTGTCTGCGGTCTCGGCTTTCTCCGAAGGCTTCGCTGCGTGTGAAGGGCTCCTGCTCGGGTTTTTCTGTGGTTTTCCAGATGTTTTTGTGGGTTTTCGGCGTGCATTCGCTGGGTTTTGCGGTTCGTTTTCGTCGGGTTTGCGGTAGCTTTTCCCTGCAATTTGGGGACCCTATGGTGCTTGCTGAATACACCGCAGGGTCACCGAAATGGAATCGGCAAAAGGAACCGAATTGAAGAGAACGAAAAGTCACCGAACGTGCGGTGACTTTTCGAATCTCTTTGAATTACCCTGATTGTGTTTGTTTCATTCCAACTTCATTGTGGTGGTGTATAGAGCCAAAGATGTTAGAATTGTGTCGATGTCCCAGAATTTCTGGACCTGACTGTAAATCACGATTTGATCTTCTGAATAGGTTTTGGGCAGGCTAGATGCCCACATTTTCTATGTTTCTATGTTTTTATGGAGAGTAAAGCAGCACTTGTTTTGTCAAGTTCCCATATACCTGATCAGTGTTGGAAAGAAATTTGTCCCGTGTGTTTCTGTGTGAAAAAGAAATTAGTTCAGGTATGTTTGTTTATTTGTGTCTTATTCCCTTTAGTTATTGAAAAGCGCTATGGAAATGGTTGGCGATAGATAAATGATGATGATGGTGATAATAATAATATTAATAATGCAGACCCTGTGTGAAATCGTGTAAAATAAAAGGATGCTATCTAGAGCTCAGAACCTTTCATCCCAGCAATATTTCTGTTAAGGATAAAAGCACTTCCCTATGATGTTAACAAAGAAAAAATAGGTGGCAGTCAATTAAACTACTACTAAATGTCACTAGCTATCACTCAAAAATGCGAGGGTAACCCAGGAATGTATAGACGTAAATGGCAGAGGATACAGTGTTAAAACAAAACTTTTGTTAAGCCAGATAGACGTTTGTATTCTGGACCACTAGGGGGCCTCAGAGGACAAGAAACAGTAAAGATTAAGCTCTGAGTGAGCTTGCAAAGAGGTGAAAACAAACACGTATATCAGAATTGCCTAAATACACGGAGATACTAACGGACCTGTAATTATTGGTGCATTCACTTAAGAGAATGTTCTCTTAACCTCCCTGGCGGTCTAATTTTTTTCAAAATTTTGTGTTTAAAAGCTTCTCAATTTTTTTTTAAAGGAAACGTGTTTTTGTACATAGTTAGCCTGTACTAATTAGGAATCACACACTGAAATCCGTGCAAGCAAGAGTCCTTACTGGTAAAATCCTTTATAAATAAATAAATTAAAAAAAAATAGTAAATACACTGAGTCCGATAAAGTTTGAAACACGACATAATACTTTATCATCCCAAAAATAAGTATCCAAAATAATGCAAATAAATGATATTCAATAAAATAAAACAAAAAACACTGAAATCTGTCTGAAAACAAGGGTGAGACTATGTATAGTCTGTTTCTTATTCTGTAGTGCCACCTAGTGGCCGTTCATAAACATTGTACATTGGAATACAGTGTATTATAATTTTTTGGAAGTTTGCTGCCTGGACCTGCCCCCATGCATCGTGTGACTCGCAGGGAGCGTTACCAAGAAGCAACTCGCCCAATCACACTGCGGGGGACAGCCAGGGAGCGCAGGAGGAGGTGGGCATGCAGTCCGAGTGTGGCTCGGGGTTACCGTTCGCGGTAGTGAAATTTAACCCAGAGTCACACTTGGGAATACCACCAGGGAGGTTAAGTGAATGCACCAATAAATACAGGTCCGTTAGTATCTCCGTATATTTAGGCAATCCTGATATACTTGTTTGCTTTCACCTCTTTGCAAGCTCCGTCAGAGCTTGATCTTTACTGTTTCTTGTCCTCTGAGGCCCCCTAGCGGTCCAGAATACAAATGTCTATCTGGCTTGATAAAAGTTTTGTTTTAACACTGTATCCTCTACCATCTGCTTCCAAAATGTATATTTACATACAGAAAAAGCGGTGTCGCGCCCATGCTCACCAGAGCGGCTGCAACAACCAGGAGTAAAAAGCAAAGAGGGTTTATACTGTGGAAACACCCAAAAACAATGAGCAGCAAAAAAACACCACCCTGATATCCACCAAATTCAGAAAGCATATAACATGAAAAACAAAAATTGGTGGTGTTGCGCTAAAGGAAAGTAAAAAAACTTATGTATGGACTATTTTGAAGGCATGCTATACTGCACAGCAAAAAAGAGAAAGAAAGTTCTATTTCTCAATAGTTCGTTCAATGGATATCCAGTCTCTGTTGTAGAAAGGATTTTCAGTAAAATCTTCCAAAACTTTGGAACGAATGACCACTTCTTTGGTGAATCTTCATTAAAAAGTATATATCTGCATGCGAGCTGGGTGCTGGCTTTATTGATGGTGTGAATATCAAAGCGGGATGCGGCTTGAAACCTTTTTTCTCTCGCCGAGTGCAGCTCCTCCTCGTCGGCTCCAGGACTCCCAAACTCAGAAGTCCCTGAAACTCTTTGCACTCTTACTCTACTTTACGTAACGTTCCGTAGAACCCGCACAGATCGATGGATCAGAGCTGCACGTGCATGCGCGGATCTGATGTCAGGTAGCAGCAAACCAGATCTGGTTTGCTGCTACCTGACATCAGATCCGCGCATGCACGTGCAGCTCTGATCCATCGATCTGTGCGGGTTCTACGGAACGTTACGTAAAGTAGAGTAAGAGTGCAAAGAGTTTCAGGGACTTCTGAGTTTGGGAGTCCTGGAGCCGACGAGGAGGAGCTGCACTCGGCGAGAGAAAAAAGGTTTCAAGCCGCATCCCGCTTTGATATTCACACCATCAATAAAGCCAGCACCCAGCTCGCATGCAGATATATACTTTTTAATGAAGATTCACCAAAGAAGTGGTCATTCGTTCCAAAGTTTTGGAAGATTTTACTGAAAATCCTTTCTACAACAGAGACTGGATATCCATTGAACGAACTATTGAGAAATAGAACTTTCTTTCTCTTTTTTGCTGTGCAGTATAGCATGCCTTCAAAATAGTCCATACATAAGTTTTTTTACTTTCCTTTAGCGCAACACCACCAATTTTTGTTTTTAACCAGGAGTAAAAACCTAGTTCATGTACAAAATATAACCAGTAAAAGGTGTCATCTGCGCTTGTTTCCATACAATTCCATGTGAAACAAAACACAATTAGAGGTTTTAGTTTGCTCGAATGGCCATTAAAGTGTAATCTCACTCGCCCCATCAAGGCACCTCTTTGTGAGTACCTAACCAATGTAACCAAAAGACGCTCCTCTGAGCAGCTGCACACTCTCTTGCTGACTTTCAGCTAATAGGCAAAATGGTGGGTTTTATTTATACAAGCAGTAAGCACTTCCCATTTGGGAATAAAATCAAAACATGGAAAAAGATACAGCAGCAAAAATGACTTAACTGGTGTTACAACAAAATAATAATATACATACATACAGAAAAAGCGGTGTCGCGCCTGTACTCACGAGAAGCTGCAACAGCCAGGAGTAACAACCCAGCTCATGTATAAAATAATATAGCAAGAAAAAAGGTGTCATCTGCGATCGTTTCTATACAATTCGGTGTGAAACAAAATTTATATTTTATCCTGTATTTAATTGTTAACTTCGTATCTCATGTGTCAAATAAATATTACTTTTTTCAATACGATACGAGCTGTATCCTGTCAGAGGTTAACAGACACGTTTGTGAAGTACGGATGCTGCAAGGATGCAAACCCTGCAGGGAAAGCTTGTAGAGTAAAATGTATTATTTAGACTTATGATAGGACTATGAAGATAAAAGAACAAGTAGAGAGAGGATGCAAAAAGTAATCTAAATAAACCTACATTTATGTTTTTTTTTTTTTAATTGTAATAGTGCATCCCTTATTAATATTCAAAAAAGTTTAATACGCCTCCCAGTATATGTGCTTCTTGGCTTCTAATCTTGGTAGTCTACACAAAATGGTATGGTGAACAACATGACCTTTTCTATGGATTGCGCTGCTGCATTATTTTCAGCCTTGTGCTGCCATTTATTTTCTAGGCCTGTATAGCCGTGGGGCGCAATAACTTGTGAACTCACTGGATCATAGTGCTTTCTAACACTGACCAAGCTCCAGGTAACAAATCCTTGGTGAATCTGAACTACATGAGCGGTAAGCTGATAAAAGACACGGGGAAAGACAAACACGGTGTAAAAATAAAAGGTTAGGCTTTGCAAAGCTTCCTCCAGGTTCTTGATAGAGAAACAAAGTGTGACACTCTGTGAGGGGCAAGTTATGAATGGCTCAGGCAGCATACGTCGATATCAAATATGAGAGCAAAGTGTACTGTTTACCCTATTTACAGACTGTCTATGTAAGGAGATGTACATCTAAGGAGATGGCCAATAGGGATGAGCTGTTCGGTTCAATGTGTTCGGAGTTCAATTCGAAAATCGCCAGTTCGTATGTTCGCGAACTTCGAACATTTCCGCGTGTTCGCAGCATGTTCGCCCACAATGCACCACAATGGACCACAATGCACTTTTCCACTGGCCTGAAGCTTGTAATTGGCTACAGCCTGCACCTGACCACAGTTTAGGTGCAAGACAGGTGCAAGACTATGCCAATCACGTCTCAGAGTCCGGATTGGGCAAATTTTGCCCAATCATGGGCTCACAGAGCTAAGTCCCGCAGCACACTAAATAAGGCTTCACACAGCCTTCAGCACGTGTTTTGTGAGAAGAGATTGTTGTGTTAGTGTGTGTTCTTACTGACAGTCTGCCAGTAGTTATTGGGGAGGGGGTCTCATTTCTACAAAATATCTGGGAATTGTTGTAATGTTTGTGTTCTCACTGCCACCAACTATTTTGGGGGTCAGTAATTTCTACAAAATATCTGGGAATTGTTCTAATCTTTGTGTTCTCACTGCTACCAACTATTTTGGGGGTCTCATTTCTATAAAATATCTGGGAATTGTTCTAATCTTTGCGTTCTCACTGCCATCAACTATTTTGAGGGTCAGTCATTTCTACAAAATATCTGGGAATTGTTCTAATCTTTATGTTCTCACCGCCACCATGTCAGGGCTCTGGCACTGGGGTGGCACCAGAGTATAAGGGGGGTTTGAGCCCAGCGGGCAGTATGCTGCACAGATGCAGATATGGGTGGAGGTGGATGAATAATAGACTGACCAGATTGCCAAATACGGATGAGGATGGTGAGAATGGTTTCTGGATCAGAAGTTATTGTAGAGGTTATTGAAGCTGGTGTAATCAGGAACAGGTAGTGGGGATCTTGCAGAGCAAAAACAGGTCTTTTCCCATGCAGGAAAACAGCTACAATGATGAAGCGAGGATAGGAAGGGACATGGTGCCTTTATTTTGAGTGTGTGTTGTGACGTGTTTGGTGTTAACTGATGGTTTGCTGGATGAGCTGTTTGCAGGTTTATACATTATACAGGTTGCAGGAACAGGAGCAGCATAGAAGGTATTGCTGCCAGGAGCCTCAGAGGACGAATGCAGATGGGGGCATGACACACCAACTATTTTGGGGGTCAGTCATTTCTACAAAATATCTGGGAATTATTGTAATCTTTGTGTTCTCACTGCCACCAGCAAGTGTGGGGGTCTCACTTCTAGAAGATATCTAGGAATTTTGGTAATCTGTGTGTTCTCACTGACACCAACTATTTTGGGGGTCAGTCATATCTACAAAATATCTGGGAATTGTTGTAATCTTTGTATTCTCATTGCCACCAGCAATTGTGGGGGTCTCATTTCTACAAAATATCTGGGAATTGTTCTAATCTTTGTGATCTCACTGCGACCAACTATTTTGGGGGTCTCATTTCTACAAAATATCTGGGAATTGTTGTAATCTTTGTGTTCTCACTGCCACCAGCAATTGTGGGTGTCAGTCATTTCTACAAAATATCTGGGATTTGTTCTAATCTTTGTGTTCTCACTGCCAGCAGCAATTGTGGGGGTCTCACTTCTAGAGGATATCTGGGAATTGTGGTAATCTGTGTGTTCTCACTGCCACCCATCAGGGGGTCTCACTGATTTATAGGAGGTTTCTGGGAATTGTAATCTGTGTCTTGTCACTGGCTGCCAGCTATCAGGGTGTCTCACTGAGTTATACCAGAGTTCTGGAAATCTTTAATCTTTATACCAGAGTTGAATCAGAGTTCTGTATATCTTTAATCTATATATCACTCACCATGTCAGAAAGACCAGAAAGGACAGGCAGACGCTCCCAGACACAGATAAGAGGGCAAGTAGCCTCTGTGTCGGGAGGCTGTGCATCTGGTCGTCTTGGACGTGGTGCATCCTCTGCAGGGTCATGCTTGTCCTTTCTAACTGGTGCTGGCCATTTTAAGCAGCAGCAACATACAGAGGATTTGGTGGATTGGCTAACCAGGCCCTCCTCATCCTCCGAGTCCTCTGCCAGCCAGGCTTGTAGTGCTTTACAGTCCACCTCAGCTGCCAAAGCATCTAATGCAGCCTCCATGTCCACAGCTACTCCTGCTGTAGCCTCACTATCACACACGGAGGAGTCAGCTGAATTGTTTGACTACAATGACACTGACATGCTGCTTGAGGATGCGCAGCAACTACAGTGCTCTGATTCAATCTCTGAGGTTGAGGAAGGGAGTATAATCAACCTGGAGGAAGGGGGTGCCAGTGATGACACACAAATAACTGGCACTCATGTTGCCCCAGCAGCTGCAGCATACTGCCAAGTTGGCTCCAGTGATGAGGAGATAGGAGGTGATGACAATGATGATGAGGTCACTGACTCCACCTGGGTGCCTGATCGAACAGAGGAGTCAAGTGAGGAGTAGGAGGCACAACAAACACGAGGCACAATGTCCTCTATGACCAACTGTAGCACTAGTCAGTCCAAAGTATCAGATGTCAGAGCTGCTCAGGTGCAGAGCGCTGTTGTCTCAAAGCACACATCCTGGAACTCTGCTCTCTGGGAGTTCTTTAAGAAATGTGCAGCAGACCGCACCGTTGCTATTTGTAATCTATGTCAGATGAGGCTCAAGCGTGGGAAAGACACCGGACGCTTGGGTACCACGTGCTTGAGGCGACATATGACCACCTGCCACGCATCCCGTTGGTGCAAAACTTTGCGTAGGTCCTCCTTACCTGTCTCTCTACTCCCACTATATGTCCTGCCATGTCATTGACTCCAACCTCCACTGACAGGGATGATGCTACAGTAATGGACATACCAGGTCCTTCCTCACAATGTGACAGCATCCCATCAGCTGAAGATTTACGCAGTCAGATTACGTTGCCCCAGCTGCTGCAGCATAAGAAAAAATATAGTCCCAACTATCCCCAAGCACAGCGTCTAAATGCCAGTTTAGCAAAATTACTCGCATTGCAGCTGCTGCCTTTCCAGCTGGTGGACTCTGCTTCCTTCCATGAATTTGCTGAATGTGCTGTACCACAGTGGCAGGTTCCAAAACGCCATTACTTTTCACGGAAGGCCATTGCAGCACTATACCAGCACGTGGAAGACTATGTTATGGAGTCATTGGGAAAGGAAGTCAGCAGCAAGGTGCATGTGACTTTAGACACGTGGTCCAGCAAGCATGGACAGGGCCATTACATTTCCTTCACTGCACACTGGGTAACTCTGATTGCAGCTGGGAGGGATCCAAGACGGGGCTCTGTGCTGTAGCTTGTTCATCCACCACGCCTCCAGAAAGCTGCTTGTATGAGGTCTGTCTGCTCCACCACCACCTCTCCCTCTTCCTCCAACTCCTCCTCCTTCTCTGTCTCTAGCGAAGTGGCAGTTAAACCGAGTTTAAGTGGCAGGGGCTACGCAATGGCTCTAAGCGAAAAGATGCCATATTGTGCTTGAGCTGGTTTGTTAGGGGACAGGAGCCACACCGGGCCAGAAATTCTGTCAGCTCTGCAGGGGCAGGTGCAGAGATGGTTAACACCACGCCAGCTTGAGCTGGGAACGGTCGTCTGTGATAATGGCAGCAACCTTCTCTCCGCCCTACGCCAGGGTAAGTTGACGCATGTACCATGCCTAGCACATGTCCTAAATCTGGTGGTACAGCGTTTCCTAACCAGGTACCCAAGCCTGGCAGCATGGGCGTCCGCAGAAATTTTTCCAGGGGGGGCAAAATTTTAATGGCATCCATATTCTGCCGTTTTGACAATGTCATGAAGGGGACAGTCATAAAATAATGCGTATTAATACAAAGGCTGCGAAACATGATGCAAGTCTAATTGAAGAATAAAAGGTGTAAGCGTCTGATCAGAGTGTTACATTTTCTAGTCTGTTAATGCCATTCAATGCACCGCACTAATCACACACCCAGGATCAAGGCACTAAGGGAAGTGTTTTTTAAGGCCATCTCTGTATACACAAACCATGACCCCCCCCCACACAGATAGTGACACACACCAGGCTCCCCACTCCAAATATTAATATATATACATACACACACATAGTGTGTGAGTATGTATGTATGTATGTATGTATGTGTGTGTTATATATATATATATATATATATACATACATACACACACTCACCTTCCACACACACACCCACACACACACACCCACACACACACACACACACACCCTCCTCTCCTCAAGCCTCTCTTAGATTGTATGCTCTTGAGCAGGGTCTCCTCTCCTCTTAGGACCCTGCCCCAGAGCTTACAATCTGAGAGGAGAGGGGACCCTGCCCCAGAGCTTACAATCTGAGAGGAGAGGGGACCCTGCCCCAGAGTTTACAATCTGAGAGGAGAGGGGACCCTGCCCCAGAGCTTACAATCTGAGAGGAGAGGGGACCCTGCCCCAGAGCTTACAATCTGAGAGGAGAGGGGACCCTTCCCCAGAGCTTACAATCTGAGAGGAGAGGGGACCCTGCCCCAGAGCTTACAATCTGAGAGGAGAGGGGACCCTGCCCCAGAGCTTACAATCTAAGAGGAGAGGGGACCCTGCCCCAGAGCTTACAATCTAAGAGGAGAGGGGACCCTGCCCCAGAGCTTACAATGTAAGAGGAGAGGGGACCCTGCCCCAGAGCTTACAATCTAAGAGGAGAGGGGACCCTGCCCCAGAGCTTACAATCTAAGAGGAGAGGGGACCCTGCCCCAGAGCTTACAATATAAGAGGAGAGGGGACCCTGCCCCAGAGCTTACAATCTAAGAGGAGAGGGGACCCTGCCCCAGAGCTTACAATCTAAGAGGAGAGGGGACTCTGCTCCAGAGCTTACAATCTAAGAGGAGAGGGGACTCTGCTCCAGAGCTTACAATCTAAGAGGAGAGGGGACCCTGCCCCAGAGTTTACAATCTAAGAGGAGAGGGGAACCTGCTCAAGAGCTTACAATCTAAGCGGTGAGGGGACCCTGTTCGAGAGCATACAATCTAAGAGAAATATTGTAAACTCTGGAGCAGTGTCCTTTCTCTTAGATCGTAAGCTCTGGAGCAGTGTCCTTTCTCTTAGATTGTAAGCTCTGGAGCAGTGTCCTTTCTCTTAGATTGTAAGCTCTGGAGCAGGGTCCTGAGAAGGGATCCTGCTCCAGGGCCTGCAATCTAAGAGGAGAAAGGACCCTGCTCCAGAGATTACAATCTTTCTCTACACTTAGATTGTAAACTCGCATAAATAAAGACACTGGCATCAAGCTTAATAAAAAAGTATTTATTTGACAATCATTACCTTTTTTCCTGTGGCCATAGTAGCAGCTGCATCTCAGCCCTGCCTCTCCCAGCATGCAAAGTGAGGGAGAGCACGTGGTGGATTGGAGGTGGAGTGGGGATGTGACGCTGGTGCAGCCTAGTGGAGAGCCCAGGAACTGCAGCGTGAAGTGAATAAATTATAATTTAAGCCTGTTGATCCAGGGGGGGGCGAGTGCCCCCCCTTGCCCTATGCTGTGGACGCCCATGGCTGGCAGAGCTTCTCAGCCAGGCCAGAAAAGTCTGCAGCCACTTCAGACGGTCATTCTCAGAAAGTGTACACCTGGCAGAAATTCAAAGAAAATTCCACCTTCCCACAAACTGTCTAATCTGTGACATACCCACCACCAGTTGGAACTCGACATTAGCAATGCTGCAGCATCTGCACAAGCAGCAGAGGGCCATCAACGAGTACCTGTGTGAGTATGGCACAAGGACAGGTTCAGGTCAACTTGGTTTCCCCCCCCACAGTGGCTGATGATCAAGGATGCATGCACTGTACTGTCACCATTTGAGGAGGCAACGAGGATGGTGAGCAGGGACATTGCATGAATCAGTGACACAATTCCTTTAGTGTTCCTGCTGGAGCACACTCTGCGGGGAATTATAGATGTGGCTCTAGAGGCAGAGCAGCAGGAGGAAGAGGAGGCCTTCCCTAGCTATCAAGGCCCCAGTCTTTACGCAGACAGCATTCCAGTGGGTCCTCCTCAGATCAGACAGGAGGAGGAGGAGGAATATTTAAGTAGTGGGGCATTGAAGGTGGGGATTCCTCAAGGGAGGGTTTTGTGCGCCCAGAAACCCAAGGACTAGTACGTGGCTGGGAGGAGAAAGTGCACGATGGGTTCATCCTCATTGACCAGGAAGACTCGTAAGCTAATGCCACCTCCAACCTGTGCTGCATGGGCTCCCTTATCCTGCAAAGTCTGGTAAAGGACCCCAGGATTCATGCTATCAAGGAGAGGGGTCATTACTGGTTGGCAAGCCTTCTTGATCCACGATACAAGGGTAAAGTTGCAGAGCTCATCCTGCCCGCACAGAGGGAGCACAGGATGAAACAACTTGAGGACGCTCTAAAGCGATACTTGTGTAACACCTTTCCAGGCACTGGTAGGTTACCAAGTGATGACACAGGTGCTTCTGAGGCTGCAGATGATCAGAGGAAGAGCAGTGAAGGCTGGGGCCACTTGACTTATGCCTTTTTAATTTTTTTTAGCCCACGACACCCAGGGACGTCAAATGTAGGCACCCATTGCCAGCGTCTTCACCATATGGTGCAGGACTACCTAGGGGCAAGGGCAGACCTCGATACCTTTCCAGCAGATGATCCACTGGCTTACTGGGTGGTGTTGAGATTGGATCACTGGCCAGAATTTAGGCAATATACTATGCAGCTACTAGGTTGCCCTTCATCCAGCGTGCTTTCTGAAAGGATGTTCAGTGGCGCTGGAGGTTTTGTCACAGACAAAAGAGTGCGTCTGTCCACCGACTCTGTAGACCAGTTGACATTTATAAAAATGAATCAGTCCTGGAATAGCAGCTATCAATCCCCTGATGCTGACGTAACGGAATAGATCGGGGATCTCTTCTGCATTCACAAAACCTCCACCACTGCACTCTTCCACAATACCACAAAGGGGTTACGGTGTGAAGGCACTTGCTGCCACCAAAGGCCTAATATTTGGGTGCGTTTTCCCGTTCGAACTCGAACTTTTGAAATTGTTAGAGTTTGAAGGGGAACCGAACACTGGGGAGTTCGCCTCATCCCTAATGGCCAACTCTCACCTCCAAGACTTCTCGAGGGCAGCTCTGCTCCTGTGGAATGACTTGCCTCACCCTATCAAACTCTCCCCTGATGTTCAGGCCTTCAAGAAATCCCTCAAAATCCATCTCTTCAGATTAGTTTAACACATCACTGATGCAACTCATCCCTCTGCTCATCTACTCACACATGATTGAAGCTGCTTCTGTGGCCCCGCCATTCCCAAACCACTGGTACTCATGATCCTGCTATCTAGTATACTTCCTCTTGTCTTCCTCAACCCCAATCCCTCTAGATTGTAAAATCCTATGAGCAGGGCCCTCTACACCTCTTGTTTCCATCATATCTTGTTTATCTCGTTCCCTTTGGTTATTGTAATGCGCTGCGGAAACTGTTGGCGCTATATAAATGATGACAATAATAATGTAGCAAATTTAACCCTTTCGCTGCTGAGCCATTTCACACCTCTGTGCTGAGCTAATTTTTACCGGTTTCGCTCATCATGTTTAAACGCGATTTGATGTCACATTTTATAATACAACCCGGACATATTATATATCGTTCTTTCTGGCAGACTCGGCAGATTCATAATATATCATTATTATATGTATACGTCATGTCCTGCCTGAATATTACAAACAAAATTCAATAAAAATTGAATTTTCAATCATCTACATTGTGTAAAATGTTTTTTCACATTTTATCATGCGAGCCTTTGCGGTTATATTTTCTATGGGTTGCGCTTGTTAATAAAATTAGAAATGGGGACTCGTTACATTTCAACAGTTTTTTTTATTTTTTTGTAATTTTGTATTTTTAATTATTTAAAATTTTATTTTATTTTACTTTTTTTTTTTTACATTTTACATGGTCATGTTTGATATCATTGGAAAGGCCATGCCCTATTGGCGCCGAATCGTGATCCAGCCCCCTAGGGGTTAAAGACAGCCTCCGCTTGGAAGGGCATTTCATTTACGATGCCTGGCCAAAAAAAGTCACACACCAATATTTGGTTGGACGCCTTTTGCATTGATTACGTCTCGCATTTGCCATTACATTGTGTCAATAAAGCTCATATAATGTCACAGCATTTATTTCCGTCCAGAGTCGCATTAATTTGTGGCCAAGATTTTGTATTGATGATGGGAGAGTCGGATGCTGCGTAAAGTCTTCTCCAGCACATTATCCCAACGATTCTCAATGGGGTTAAGGTCTGGACTGTGCGGTGGCCAATCCATGTGTGAAAATGATGTCTCATGCTCCCTGAACCTCTCTTGCATAATTTGAGTCTGACGAATCCTGGCTTTGCATCTTGGAATATGCCCGCTGTGCCATCAGGAGAGAAAAAACCCATTGATGGAAAAACCTGCTCATTCAGTATAGTCAGGGAGTCACATGACTTCATTTATTGCAGCTGAAACATATTAATGACTGCAGTAATTATCCAATAGAAGGCTCGCACCTATCTGCTTAGTTAAATCAAGGTGGGGACTATCTTTTTGGCACAAAACATGAATTAAGAATATATACCATTCTAAGACCTCACATCTATTTATTCAATAAATTTTGCTTCCTTTGGGAAGATGTCTTTGCCATTACTGAATGATTAGTATTAAAATGTAAATTCTTTATGAATGCTTTGTACTTCACGTCTATAGCCAGCATAAAACTCTGCATAGATTTACTCTGCAGAATAAATATTTAAGGCAGCAATCTTGCCTCTGAGTGGAACATTGGAAAGTATTGTGTTAACTGCTGTGCCTGTAATATTTTTATGATCAAACTAAGTTTACAGATGGCAATAAAGAAAATGTTGAATCCCGAGGGGAAAATACATACGTATTACAATTTCATAGTGCACTAATGAAACACTAATTACTCTGCGTATACCATTTTCATGGAAATGAAACAAATTGAATGCAAGACTATGCTTAACAAAAACTGTACCATGATCTATACTAATAGTGAAAACATAACTTTGTATACAAATACCACTGCCAAGAAATTCATCTTTACAATTGATACATTCTGTGTGCTCAGATCTCCTAGACTCTGTCAACTAAAGGATTGTGAGTATATTCCAACTTTGCCCTTTAGTTTAAGTAAATTTGGGTAGCGGGATTTAGTATTAACTCAGGCTTTAGGGACAGGGTTAGTCCATAGACATTATATGGTTAATGGAAGGAGTTTTATTTAATTTTTTTAATTCATTTCCCTGTTTTACATAAATATAGTGAGGGTGTGTGTATACACACACAGACACACACACACATACCATACTTGTTTATATATGTTTATACTGTATTTTACTTGGTAGTTAAAGGGTTAACTCTAAATTAGGTTGGGCACTAATATTGTGTGTGTGTGTGTGTGTGTGTGTGTGTTTGTGTATCACAAACAAAGAATAGACCACACCTACTGCATTTTAAGATGTTAACAATATAAACCCTTTAGAGATTCTAACTCTTAGGCTGGGTTCACACCTAAGCGTTTTTAATATGCGCGTTTAACGCGCGTTTTCCCCGTGCGTTTGTCTTGCGTTTCACGTGTGTTTTTGCTAATTCGAAACGCGCGTTGTACGCGCATTTTTTTGATTGACTACGGAGGCGTTCAATAGAAAATGCACTGTCTTAATTACGGAGGCGTCCAATGAAAAAGACTTCCTGTGAGGGAACCAGATTTGCAAAATGGAGATCTGCCCAAGACGCACTATTGCAACAATCGCAGCTTTCCACTATCTGCGCTTGAGGAGAAGGAGGTAGGCGATGGACAGGTGACGCTACTGGGCGCATCCCATCATCGCAGACCGACAACGAGGTCAGGTCTGGGCGTTGTTTGCAACTCTGTGTGCACACGAGGAGAAGTTTATGCAATACACACGTATGTCCATAAAGAGGTTAGTACATGTACCTGGCTTTTATTGTTGTTGTGTCCCATATGACAGTACCATCATAGATTTGATTGGGAAACAGGCGGGATAGCAAGATAGAAAATAAAGCTAGCATCAAATTAACCTGTGTAAGATGGTATGTTGTTCTGACGACATGGGCCATAAGCACCGTTTCATTGCTATTAACTCTCACATGGTTTTTTTTGTCAATAGTTTCGATAAGCTGCTGGACTTTTTTGTGAAAGGATTTTACCAGGAAGGATACATTGAGATTTCTCTCGTTTTCAAGTATGTCCTGGGTGGCGAGTATGTACTGTTGGGTGTCTTGCCCAAGGACACTTACTGGAGAGGTTGCTCGCTGGGATCGAACCCATGACTCCACAGGCTCTCTCCATGCAGAGCGGTGACATTACCTCTACTCCACCCAGCCGATTGTCCCCTTGATGTCCTCCACCTTGCAACGGCAGGACACCTTCAAGCGTGAGAGCATTGCACCGGTGGAAAGATTGTTGATCACGTTGCGGTAAGTCAACTAACGTCACTACACACATAATACAGTGCGATGTGCTGTCAGGGTTATTCAAAGAGAATCAAGCAGTCTGCACGTTTGGTGACTTTTCATCCAATACGGAGCAGATTGGCGATTCCTTTTACACCTACCCTGCGGTGGTTTCAGCAAGCACCACAGGGCCGACATAGTGCAGGGAAAAGCCACCGCAAACCTGCTGAACACTCACCGCATAACCCGGCAATTGCTTGCCCAAACCCTGCAAAAACATCTGGATTAACCCCCGCCGAACACACCGGAGAAACCCAAGCACGAGTCGATCAGAACGCAGAGCAGCCGCTGGAAAAACCCGACACCGCAGACGAATGAAAAAGGGCTGTCCGAAAAAAGAAAACAATGATTAAAATCTAATGTTGAGAAAAATCCCAATTAATGCCTACAATATCTTAAATAGTCAATAAAATAAATAAAGAGACTTTTTACTGTTGCATTAAATAAAGAACGGTTTATTCTAGAAATATGTAGAAAAAAGGGTAATATGTTCAACACTGAAGCATACGGGATGCTCCTGATTAACTAGACAAATTAAAGCACATAATGGCAGGGCAGTTCGACAACTATTGGCTAACAAAACAAAAAATAGCCAACGGGCAAGGCATTTTCCTTCCTCAGCAAGGTAAAAATTGGAAAAATGAAAAAGGTGCCTAGGGATACAGACATTTACTTTATAAATTTTGATAGTGATGCTCGTCACCCTGCATCTCCTCCCTCCTTCCACGGCTGGGTGTGGGATATCCGAAAGGGGAATGTGTGTGTGAGTGCCATGTTTCAGGGGGGTGGTGCATGGGTGTTTGTGGGTAGTTGGTGGTAGGTGGAGAAGGTTGTGTGTTTATGTGTGTGGTATGTAGAGGTGTTTGTGTTGTAGCTAGTGTATGTTGGTGTTGGGAGGAGCCTTCTTCAGGTGGAAGGAAGGAGTCGATGGCACGTGTGACGGCATCATGTGCCTCTGTCTGTTGACTCCTAGGCACCCTTTTCATTTTGTCCTCCAAGCTGAAGAGGAAATGGGCCTCACAGGACAGTTTTCGGACATTATGCGCCAGGTCCTCCATGACGTTGATTAGTCTGTCCTCCTCACGCTGGTTCCTCTGTCTACGGCCCCTTAAAATTGTACGTCTCCGTACAGGAGGTGCCATGGCTGTTGGGGCAGATCTTGGGACAGATGTCGTTGGTGCCTCTGTCTCGGTTTATGACGGTGACGGTGAGGGTTGAGTTTCCGGCATGTCAATTGAGGTGCATGGCTGTGGATCTTGGGTGGCCGTGTCCTCCACCTCATTGTCGTCCCCCTGCCTCTCCCAGCTGCTGTCAGTGCTGTCAATAGCAAATAATACATTAGTGGGTGCATTATATTATTATTTACATGTTCTGTAAAACAATATCCACGACCCTCATAAACATTGTTATTTGTTTGACTTACCTACACATTTCTACGCATGGGATAAGAAATTCCAGCTGGTCCACATGTATATAGCGCGATGGCGCACTGGCAGCCGCTCCACTGCGGTATTCCTTCTCCTTATGCCTGTGGCGAATGAAAGCATCCTTGATGCTTTTCCATTTTTGTTTCATGTTACTGACTGTTGAAACAAAATGTAAGCATGAACTAATGTTTTTTTCCGAATTTTCATAGGTATTTAGCAACCGGACAGTCGTTGGTCAGTCTGCACTATGCCTTCATGATCGGACAATCAACAGCTAGCAACATCATTCGGGAAACATGCTGTGCCCTATGGGATATCCTCAATGATGTCGTTATGAAAAAACCCAACAAAGAGGAGTGGATGGCGATTGCAGACGTTTTTGCCAAGACATGCAATTTTCCAAATTGTGTGGGAGCGCTGGATGGGAAACATATACGGATAATTAAGCCGAAGGGTAGTGGTAGCCGTTTTTTCAATTATAAAAAATATTTTTCTTTTGTCCTGTTTGCAGTATCCGATGCAAATTACTGCTTCATGTACATAGACATTGGATCCTACGGGAGCAGCTCGGACGCGGCATTATTTGCCCATTCTGAATGTGGGCAAATGCTGCAGCGGGATGAACTAGACCTTCCAGCAAACACCACGCTGCCTGGCACCACTGATCCTATGCCTTTTGCCTTTGTGGGAGACGAGGCGTTTGCTCTCGCTAAGCATGTGATGAGGCCCTACTCGAACCGTGGACTCAGTGTGGAGAAGAGGGTGTTCAACTACAGACTGACCCGAGCACGTAGGGTGGTGGAATGTGCCTTTGGGATCCTCAGCAATAAATGGTGCATTCTACACTGTCCTATAAATTTAAAATTGGAGAACGCCATCTCTGTGGTGAAGGCAGTTTGTGTACTGCACAATTTCGTCCGCCGCAGAGATGGGTTCAGTTTCGAGGACTCTTTAGCCCATTGTATGGAGAGTACTGATCTGCTTGCCAGCCATGGTAGCAGACATGGTGGCTCTGTCCGCGACAAGTTTGCAGCATATTTCATGTCACCAGAGGGTGAGCTGTCTTGGCAGTTGCAAGCCATCAATAATGAATAAATATAACAATTTTTTATAAAAAAAATATCCTTTTTCTTCGTTTAAAAAGTTGATGTTTTGATTAATAAACTTTGTTTGTATATAACGGATTTCAGACCTTTTTGTATTTTTTAAAATAAAAAAAAAAAATGGATGTACGCTGCATGGTTCTCCGGTTTTTATAGCCATGACCACAGCAGCTGTCATGGGTATTTATTGCCCCAGGTAACACATGGGTATTTATTGCCCCTAGGCCACATATGGGTATTTATCGCCCCTAGGCCATATATGGGTATTTATTGCCCCTAGGCCACATATGGGTATTTATTGCCCCTAGGCCACATATGGGTATTTATTGCCCCTAGGTCACACATGGTTATTCTTGTTTTATGTACCTCTCGTATCGCGTTCTCGGTTGCTGCAGGTCCTCCAATCTGCCCACAGCTTCTCCCCGATCTCCTGCCATACTCGCAGCCTTGCTGTTCTGTTTTCGTAGTCACTTCTCCTCTGGTCATAGATGCATGGTTTCCCATGCACCTGACGAATGAACACCTCTGTGTCGCCCAGGCCTACGCCAGCTCCAGCTTCACCAGCATCCATCTTTCAGTGTTCGTGCAGAGTGGCGTCTGAATTCCCCGGGGGTGTGGTCTTTTCCTGCCATGTGCCTGGCATGTGCAGAACGCGCGCTGGACGAAAATGCACGTTTTTGATTTGGAAAACGCACAAAAACACGCAAACGCAAAAATGGGATTTCATTGTTTAAGCGTTTTACACCGCGCAGGAGCGCGCTGTGAAACGCTTAGATGTGAACGGGGCCTAAACCCTTTAATGGTTTAAAAATTGATAACATCTTTAAAAAAATTTGCAGATTTTTTCCCATAAGCTCAGTTAAAAAGTATGGGAATTTAGTTCACGACATATGATTATAAATTGCATATGTATATATACAATATATTGCCAAAAGTATTCGCTCACCTGCCTTGACTCGCATATTTATTAATTTATTTGTAAAGGATTTTACCAGGAAGGATACATTGAGATTTCTCTCGTTTTCAAATATGTCCTGGGTTCGAGAACATTGAGTGGTTACAGAAATACAAAATAGTAAAATGCAAGATATTAACACAAGACCAAATATAAGATTAACAGAAAAATAAATATGGAGGAAATAAAGGCATTATCTTACATGTTTACAGGTGCATTTCGTATTGAGGTATGTTAATAGGGAAGTCTTAAGGGACTTTAGACTGGGGGAAGATTTGACGGTGTCTGGGAGGTTATTCCATATTTGCGGTGCTCTGTAGGAAAATGAGGAGCGAGCCACTTTCTTTTTGTATTGTGGTATTGCAAGTAAGGTGCTGGTCCTGGATCTGAGGTTATAGGATGAGGAACTGCTGGGGGAAGCAGCCTATTCAGGTAGGGTGGTAGCTTCCCAGAAAAGCTCTTAAACACCAGGTTGGAAAGGTGAAGGGTGCATCTAGAGTCCAGTGATGGCCAGTTTAGTTCTATTAACATGTCACAATGGTGTGTCATGTAGTTACATTGTAGCACAAAGCGACAGAATGAGTTATACAATGTAGTAAGTTTCTGGCGGTGTGTTTGCGGGGCGGCTGCATACACTACATCTCCGTATTCAATGGCTGGCATAAGCATTTGTTGTACAATCTGATTTCTTACCACAGGGCTCAGGCAGGATTTGTTTCTGTACAGGGCACCTATTTTGGGGTAAAGTTTAAATGAGAGTTTTTCGATGTGGGGGCCAAAAGATAGATTTGGGTCTAACCACATACCTAGGTATTTGAGAGAAGTGACTGTGGTCAGCGTGCCATTTGATTTTGTCCCAACACATAGATGGGGTGTTTGCAATTTGTGTAGTTTAGGTGCTGTTCCAAAGAGCATTGTAACAGTTTTGTCAGTATTTAGAAAAAGTTTGTTATTTGCGACTTAAGTGACATCCCATTCCTAATCCATAGGGTTCAATAGGACGTTGGACCACCCTTTGCAGCTATAACAGCTTCAACTCTTCTGGGAAGACTGTCCACAAGGTTTAGGAGTGTGTTTATGGGAATTTTTGACCATTCTTCTTGAAGCGCATTGAGGCCACACACTGATGTTGGACGAGAAGGCCTGGCTCTCAGTCAATTCATCCCATAGGTGTTCTATCGGGTTGAGGTCAGGACTCTGTGCAGGCCAGTCAAGTTCATCCACACCAGACTCTGTCATCCATGTCTTTATAGACCTTGCTTAGTGCACTAGTGCACAGTCATGTTGGAAGAGGAAGGGGCCAGCTCCAAACTGTTCCCACAAAGTTGGGAGCATGGAACTGTCCAAAATGTCTTGGTATGCTGAAGCAATCAGAGTTCCTTCCACTGGAACTAAGGGGCCAAGCCCAGCTTATGAAAACCAACCCCAAACCATAATCCCCCCTCCACCAAACTTTACACTTGGCACAATGCAGTCAGACAAAGTACTGTTCTCCTGGCAACCGCCAAACCCAGACTCATCCATCAGATTGCCAGATGGAGAAGCACGATTCATCACTCCAGAGAACGCGTCTCCACTGCTCTTGAGTCCAGTGGCGGGGTGCTTTACACCACTGCATCCGACGCTATGCATTGCACTTGGTGATGTATGGCTTGGATGCAGTTGCTCGGCCATGGAAACCCATTCCATGAAGTTCTCTGCGCACTGTTCTTGAGCTAATCTGAAGGCCACATGAAGTTTGGAGTCTGTAGCGATTGACTCTGCAGAAAGTTGGCGACCTCTTCGCACTATGCGCCTCAGCATCCGCTGACCACGCTCCATCAGTTTACGTGGCCTACCACTTCGTGGCTGAGTTGCTGTCGTTCACAAACACTTCCACGTTCTTATAAAAGAGCTGACAGTTGACTGTGGAATATTTAAGAGCGAGGAAATTTCACGACTGGATTTGTTGCACAGGTGGCATCCTATCACAGTTCCACACGGGAATTCACTGAGCTCCTGAGAGCGACCCATTCTTCACAAATGTTTGTAAAAACAGTCTACATGCCTAGGTGCTTGATTTTATATACCTGTGGCCATGGAAGTGATTGGAACTATGGATGAGCGTTTGGATCTGTTCGGAGTTCGATTCGAACATCGTCCGTTCGACTGTTCGTCGATCTCCGAACATTTCCACATGTTCGCCACAATGCACCACAATGGACCACAATGCACTTTTCCACTGGCCTGAAGCTTGTAATTGGCTACAGCCTTGCACCTGACCACAGGTCAGGTGCAAGACAGGTGCAAGACTATGCCAATCATGGCTCAGAGTCCTGATTGGCCAAATTTTGCCCAATCATGGGCTTACAGAGCTCAGTCGCGGAGCAAACTATATAAGGCTTTCCTGCCTGCAGCCCCAGCGTGTGTGTTTGCAGGAGTGAATCACAGAGGAGAGGAGATTGTTCTTTCAGGGTGTATCAGTGGCGTTGTAGGAGATTTCTGGGAAATTGAATCTGTGTTGGCACTGCCAGGCAATCAGGGACAGTGTGTATCAGTGAGTTATACCAAAGTTCAGCAAATTAGAATCTGTCTGGCACTGCCTGTTATCAGTGTGTATCAGTGAGTTATACGACAGTTAGAAACTCTAAGCAAATTAGAACCTGTCCCCCAGGGCACTACCCGGACCCCCATACACCTTTTATGGCAAATATCATGCATATATGCCCTCTTGGTGGGCACTCTAAAAATCGAACGTTCGGGTCCCATTGACTTGTATTGCGTTCGGATCGTGTTCGCGTCCGAACTCGAACTTTTGAAATTGTTCGAGTTCGAATGCGAACCGAACATGGGGGTGTTCGCCTCAACCCTAATTGGAACACCTGATTCTGATTATTTGGATGTGTGAGCGAATACGTTTGGCAATATAGTGTATATATTGAGTGTATATACAGTAGAGTGTTATCTTATTGGAAGTAGGATATGGTTAAGAGGTTAAGTGCAGAGAAGAGGAGGTATAGATGGGGTACATGGGGGTGTATACGGGAGGAAATAATGATATATAGGTTGTGTAGAGGTGTATATAAAAATATAAAGGGTGTGTTCCCTTAAACACCTTGGGCTGTTAGGTTAGGCTGCTTTGTGGTGAACCTGAACTCCATATTACCCAGGGGATCCCTCTTATGCCATAAACCCATTATTCGCCAGTATTATAGTACATAGATAGGTATTATCGCAACCGTGTCATCCGCTGAGACGGTACAGAACCATGGCCTTGTGGCTGGGCAGATCCAGGTTTTTCAGTCAGGAACATCCCATAGCGATGCACTCAGATCACGCTATTGTCCAATGCATCCGCCAATTAGGTGGCCAGGTTTGCGTTGATATTGGGCACATCATGTCCATGTTGACACTTAATGAATCCCGTCCCGCCAGTTGACTTTAGCTTTTCTGGAGAACCAAAGATCAACATCGTTGCAACGACAGGGTGGAGTAGAGGTAACACCGCTGCCCTATGACCGTGGAGACACAGGCTCGAATCCCGGCAAGAACACCTCTCCAGTAAGTGTCCTTGGGCAAGATACCTAATGGTACATACTCGCCTCCCAGGACATACTTGAAAATTAGAGAAATCTCAATGTATCCTTCCTGGTAGAATACTTTCTCAGAAAAATAATTCTACATTTGTAACACACTAATAAACCCCTGAATAAATTCCTTACTCACCTCTTATCCCACAATGGAGAGGGCGACATGATTTTTCGCTTCCTCACTCCATGAGCAGCAGACGACTGCAAATAAATAGTTCCCTTGTGTCCCACCATGCTTCTACTGCGGCTCCTGTGCAATCCCACTAGTGTGAGCTCAAGCGGAGCTCGCGGCTGGGACACCCTGGACTCCATGGAGTCTTATGGATACACGCATTGCTGCTGCTATAGTCTGCACCTTTGTTTTATTCTGAATCCAGTCACTAATAAAGTGTCAGGATTGGAATAGGCGCGTTTAAAGGGAGCCGGTATGGAAAATCAACTCACACCAATTTTTTTCCTTATCAACTCCTTTTTATCATCATAGAGTCCAAAGTATTAAATATTACGTTAAATACTAAATGTAGCTTTCAATTGAAAGGTTTACATGTCAACACATCAATGCTGAAAATGCACTTCATTGCAGATAATTTATTAAATATGATCACATTCTATTTTTTTTTTTACTTGTAGCCAAATGAAAATCATTACTGAACCGGAGGAGTGTTATAGCTTTCACAATATGTTTATTAAAATGACTTGGGAACACATTCTTTTTGACGGCTGGATGTAAAGAGGCAAGTATTTTCTCATACAACAATCTCGTTGGAAGTTTGATATGGAAATCAACTTCCCTAAAACCATTTTGTTGTAAAAGATATAGGATAACATCTCATCTCATTACGTTTCTGACTTTATGTTATATAAGAATGCTCATTACTTTTTAATGTCATTCTCAAATAAGAGACTATAAACGGGATGAATGTCAGGCAGATTAAATTTGTCAGTAAGCAAAGCTTCTTGGTGTCACCGCAGCGTTTGTAAGAATGGAACATTATGCACTTGGGGAATATTTATTACAGAAACGACGATAATACACAGTCTTTAGCGTTATATTTTCCAATAATTCAGTGATGTAGTAATTTGCATTGTTTGTGGCGTAAGATAATGTCGTAGGCATAGACATTCATTATTAGCTAGTATAATTATACACCTGTATGGTGATGTATTTTAACATTCTTGGAATAGTGTTTGTCAAGAGAAACATAGAAACATAGAGTATGTCAACAGATATGAACCTTTTTGCCCATCTAGTCTGCCCTATTATATGGATACTTTCCCTAGATTTATCTTTTATTTAGGAATAATAAAAATCCTATTATTTTATATAAAATAATACATAATGTATAATTTAAATTTTTTCATTTATATTTATTGTATTTTTTTTGCGGATGCTACATACACTTGATCGTCATACAAAGCTAGCATCTCTAGTGTATGTGGGTTTTCTTCTAGTGTATGTGGGGTTTGTCTACAATTGGGTTTCCCTTCGTACCCTTTGTAGTTGTCATGTCCACGTCGTCTGTATCACTCGGCAGCTGGCAGCTCCACACTGCACGCTGGCCAACCGTTGAGTGAAGAAGCTGGGCGGCTGCGATCACATGGTAAGCTATGGACAGGGCACGGTGTTATGATGCACTGCCTGCCTGGTTCAAAATTGATGGCCTGGGGGGCGTGGCCAGCTCTGCATGGGAGCAGACGCATCTCTGTGGAGCTTTGTGGGATTCTCTTATACGGGGCCTTTAATGTGACTTTTTTTGTGGATTTACCCACTATTGGAGATCCTGTGCGGCTGGCCATTACAGGGCTTGCTTTGGGGCCCGTTTTAGCCCCCTCTCCAAAGCACAGCCGAGTTTCATTTTGAGGAGACCCTCCAGCAGCACCAAACGGCCGTCGGCCATTTTTAGACCTATTTTTTGTTCCCTGGACACCTTGCTCCTTGTCCCTCCTGAGCCCTCTGGAGGAGATGGTGCATCCCGCGCCCGCTAGCAGAATGGAGGCTTTGTTCACAGCCCTCGAGACCTGTTTCGAACAGTCGCCGGGAGAGGAGGAGAGTCTGATCGTCCCTACCTCATGGCGGCGGCTAATGGTGATGCTGGGAGTTGGTCAAGCAACTGAGGACCTACCGGTGGAGGTAATGGAGGACACCTGGCCTCGCAGCCATCTGGTTCGCGATACATATCCACGGAGCGGTGGACTGGGAAACCCGGAATGCGAGCTACGCCTGCCCTCTGTGTATTCGAACGGGAGCGGGGCTGAGATGCTCACGCGCGACGCCGGGGCAGCCCTGACGTATGCGGAGATGACTTCCGAGGTGCCTTCACCAGGGGATGCGCTGGGGGCGCCAGCCGGGACTGTTGGGTCTTGTGTTGTGGAGTAGCGGCGTCGGCCCGGGTCTAGCAGTGCGGCTGGGGCGGCCGCAGCGGGAGCCCGGGACTGGTCGTCCATCTTGTCTGCCACATGGGCCTGTGTCCTGTGCAAATCTCGCTCCTTATCCCCGATTGTACCTGGGTTGACCGGCCTGGCCTCCATACCAATGCTCTACCTGTGTTGTAGCGGAGGCCATTCAGAGACTCTGGCTGAGATTTTTACTCCAGATGTAGTAAACGACCCTTCTTTTCTGCTTAACCTTTGTGAGGACTTACTACCTTGTTATTTTTATTTTCCTACTCTTTTTGTGATATAAATGTCCCTGGCTGGGGACCTCCTAGCAGTTACTTTTCACTTTCTCTTTATCCTGCGGAACTTTTATTTCTTATTATTGCCCCCTCATTTTTTGACCGTTTGCCGCTTTTTTGTGAAGATCCCCCCCCTTATGTTTTCTGTGGTATTATGCCTGTGAAACTTGGCCCTGCGAGGCCAACCCTGCTGGTCAGTCTGTGACCCTTTGAATACAAAATAAAAATCTTAAATGCGAAAAAAAAAATTGACGGCCTGAAACAGATCCAAATGCCCTGACTTGGTTTTCACTCCTCTCAGTGCTGTGTCTTCTGATTTACTGTTTTTGTGTACCGGCCTTGCTTGTGTGACTCTCCTCCCGGCTCTTAACCTCTGGCATTCCTTAGACTACCCGATTTGGCATACAACGTCTGACATCTGGCTGACTAACTACTCTGACGATACGACCCCTGGCATTCCTCTGGTAAATGACCCTTGGCATTCATTCTAACATTCTGTATAGTGTTAAGGCTGGAGTTAGACGAATGCAGTGTTAACGTCCGTGTAGCCGCACTTTAGTACGTCCATAGTAGCAAATAATCATGACCAATGAAGGCCCACACACAAAGTACGTCCGCACGGAAGAGCAGATGCACTACGGACGCGGCAAACGGACGCAGGTTAGCAAGAACGTTGAACCATTAGGCCGAACGTGCGGAGTGCGCCAAGTCTGCAACGTCCTCATAGCTTTGTGTGTGAGTGATGGAATGTGGTCAGACGGACTGCATTTATACGTCCAGCATTTTTGACGGACAAAATGTTTTTTTTCATTTTAATTTATTTTCCCTCCTACATCCGTCAAAAATAACGTCAGTCACAAAACGGACTATGTGGCCACTAGTGCGTCCGTACTGCACGGGCACACAGTCCGTAGAAAACGCACTCGTCTGACCCTAGCCTTATACCTATTCTATTACTGGTTATGTACTACTCTGATCCTGCTATAGGAAGACGCACCGACCACTCGAAGGATCGGAAGTGTAGGATAGTTGTGCTGCGTACAGGGATCAGACATATAGACATATAGATATCGGGAAGAAACATGACAGTAGTGTTGCAAGACTGGTGGCAGAGTATGGTCCCTATTTCTCAAGGAAAAAATTATCTCTGATATCCATTAGCAGGTTTATTTTAATCCAACTGCTGCATTAGAGGTTTGAATTGGATTAGTTGGGAGCCACAAACAGATACCAGCAGTGGCACCACCACTGGGGTAGGCTCCTGGTGTCCATAGGTATCTATGGCGCAAAGTGTGACCAGTGACCATGCCATGAGCTCCATACAAGCTCGTAGGAGCGAGGTCGCCCAGAGATAGTGGAAGAACACTGGGAACTATTTGTTCTGTGTCTTCCGCTACTTGTGGACAAAGGAGGTGGTGGATGGCGCTTCCTTAGGCACTGAGGGACAAGAGGTAAGGGATTTTTCAGTCGGTTAAAGTGAAGTGTTAAGTGATTTTGCGTCTAGAAAATCACTTAACACCAGGTTCTGAGAGATGGTATTCTTTTTCGAATGCCACCTCGAGCCGAGAACAGTGGGCTACCATGGAATACCTTGCTGCTTTATATTCGAGTCATTATTATACAGAGTATAGTAACCATTAATGTACAGTAGCCAACTGCTAATACTGAGCCGCAAGCTAAGCTTGCGGCAAGGACAGAATAGCTGCTCCAACCGTTAACATTAACATAGTAATAGGGTAGAAAGTGTTTGACTGTTAATGTACAAGGATTTTGCAATTAAATCGTTAAAATTATGTATAAATATTAATCTTCATAAATTTATACAAACATATGTACTTTTATTTACTAGTATACACACACCCAACCAATTGTATGTAGCAATACCTATAAAGACCAAGTTCATATGCAAAACCACAAACACACACTCTTGCCAGCACGCCTTGAGAGGCCCATTCCTGGCATGACTGGAGTCCCATGTGAGGTCTTGTTCAAAGACTTCAGGGACCCTAGAGCCATTAATAGTGGTTTTATAGTTCTTAAAGGGATACTCTATTGACAAATAGTTTGCTTTTCTTGTCCTTAAATAATTTGCACTGAATGCTGGCAGCCTCTGTTCAATTATATTTTTAATGTTTTTATTTCAGGAGATTTTACCCTCCTTTTCTCCCTCGCCGGGTACAGCTTGTCCTCTGTCTCAGGGATTACCAAAGACCCTGCAGCTTTTCTGCACAATTTGCACTCCAACGCAACTTGCGTAACGTAGGAACCGGACATTACACATCGCTATGGGACTTGGGCACTTTAGCTACGCAACTTCCATAGTGTATACGCAGAACGATGGATCCATCGGCTGCCTTTATGGTCTCAGAGAGGGTGATGTTGGCACGCTCACTGTGTGACATCACTAGTGACCAATATGGTGGCAGACAGGAAATACAAAAAGCCTGGTTGTTGGTGATGCGTGGTGGGGTGGAGGAAACTCCTCCACTACACCCAGCTAGTACACCAAATTGGTGGAGTTGGGGTGGGGGGCACTCATCACATTCTGATCACTTTAGAACTATAATGTGGTAAGGATGAATAAAGTGCTGCTTTAAATTGTGCACAAGCCTTTAAGAAGGATCATGGTTTCATCCAATGCCATACATTAATTCCTACCCACTGCTAGCTGGAATGATGCCCTATGTGAACAGCCAAGGGCACATCCAGCAATCGCCATGGCTCTATATGAGAGTGAATCTAAGCATTCATCTGACGGCACGCTGCTTTCCGAAGCTGGGCCCACGGCCTGGGAAAATGAGGTTGTATATCATGCTCTGCGATGGTAATTGGAGACATTCAATCTCTAAGAGATGAATTGCTGGATCCGAGCCGCAACACTATATATGTGCATATTAACACAACAACGTGGCCATTCAATAATTTATGACCATTTTTCAATTTTCGCTTTTTCCGTGTTTAGAGGGGGAAAAAGGCGTCTTGCTTCTTATTTGATCTTGTGCCTCAAATGCAACTGTGAAATATAATGCAACGCTTTTGAAATTTTGTTGATTTTTTTGGAATCTATCATTACACAAGCTTTTTCATCAGTATGCGTGTTTCTTAATGTAATGGGTAAACATGTTTATGTTGTACACTTAAGCAACTTGAAATATTTGGAAAATAACTGGAAGAAAGCTATTCCTGGAGGGCAAGATCATTATAGGACCAAGTAGCCTTTATGCACGTCAATCCTGAATTATTAGCAAAATAAGCAGAGTACACTTGTGCTTCTAATTAGAGGCTTCAGGAGGTATGTTTGGAAATCAAGAGCTTTGATGTAAATGCTGTTCAGTTTCAATAAGCGCATTAGTATTTTTATACGGATTTTATTCTGATAGTACGTGGCAACAAACAGCCTTGTGATATTGTTAGAAACTCTAATTTTCTTCAAATAAAGTAGGTCAGGGCTTGGCCTTCATGCTTTTCTTGTCTCGTTTCTATGACTTCAGTGGCTTCTGTCCTATTTATTCCACCGACTTATATTCTCTGTTGGTACGATGATGTTCAAGGGATCCGATCTGTATTTCAGTTCAGATTGTTGATCTTTATGATTGTTATTATTTATGATTTTCACAACTTAAACTTACTGTAATTATTTATTTTCTTAATATTTTAGATTTATATACTTCACTTATGACATATTACATTAACACCTCATTTCAGTTGATATTATGTTATTTTATTTTTACAGGTGCATTCTGTATTGAGGTATGTTAATAGGGAGCTCTTAAGTGACTTTAGACTGGGGAAAGATTTGATGGCGTCTGGGAGGTTATTCCATAATTGTGGTGCTCTGTAGGAAAATGAGGATCGAGACACTTTCTTTTTGTATTGTGGTATTGCAAGTAAGGTGCCGGTCCTGGATCGGAGGTTATAGGATGAGGGAACTGCTGGGGGAAGCAGTCTATTCAGGTAGGGTGGTAGCTTCCCAGAAATCACACTGTGTGATTTGAAAATCGCACAATTTTCCGGGCGATTTTCATATTCGCGACATAGTGCAACATAGTGCGATAATGTCGCGCGACATTGCGGTTTTGTGTGATTTTTGCAAAGCCCCACCAATGCTAGTCGCATAATCGCAGATAGCAAATCACAAAAAAAGGGTCATGTACCAGCGACATGCTACCGCGACGTGCAACATGCGACGTCTCGCGGCAACATGTGAACAGTAGGGATGAGCGTTCGGTTCGATTCGAACCTGAGATCGAATCGAACATCGGCCGTTCGAGTGTTCGGCGAACGCCGAACATTATGGGATGTTCGCGGTTTGTTCGACCGCGGACATTCCATAATAAAAAATGCGTCCACAGGTCTCCTAAATGTACAGGCGGCTGCCGGTACATTTAGGAGACCTGTGGCTGCGGCCCCCGGTCCCCGTATTTCACCTGTCCTGCAGCTGTCCTGGCGTCCTGTACCCCGGTCCGTCAGCTCCTCCGATCCGTCTGGCCGCGGCTCCTCTCTGCCCCACGTCTTCATGCAGAATGATCTGATTGGGCAAAGTCCTGCACCTGACCTGGACTTTACCCAATCAGGGCTCTAATTCAATATTGAGCCCTGATTGGGCAAAGTCCAGGTCAGGTGCAGGACTTTGCCCAATCAGAGCTCAGCATGAAGATGAGGCATCTGGCAGAGCTTTAACCAAGCTCTGATTGGTTAAAGTCTTGCACCGACTTTAACCAATCAGAGCTTGGTTAAAGCTCATCTTCATGCTGAGTTCTGATTGGGCAAAGTCCTGCACCTGACCTGGACTTTGCCCAATCAGGGCTCAATATTGAAATAGAGCCCTGATTGGGCAAAGTCCAGGTCAGGTGCAGGACTTTGCCCAATTAGATCATTCTACATTCTACATTCTACATTCTACGACGTGGGGCAGAGAGGAGCCGCGGTCAGACAGATCGGAGGAGCTGAAGGACCGGGGAACAGGATGCCGGGACAGCTGCAGGACAAGTGAGTTACGGGGGCTGGGGGCCGCAGCCACAGGTTTCCTAAATGTACCGGCAGCCGCTGGTACATTTAGGAAGACTGCGAACACATTTTGCGTGTTCGGCCCCCATAGGTTTACATTGTGTTCAAGTTCATATTCGAACATTTCGGCCGTTCGGCTGTCCGGATACGAACCAAACACAGGGGTGATCGGCTCATCCCTAGTGAACAGCTCCATAGAAATGCATTGGAGAAGCTACACATCGGCGACGTCGCGTGGATTTTGCTGCAATGTGATTGCAAAATCCGCGCGATAAATCGCACAGTGTGAACGGGGCTTTAAACACCAGGTTGGAAAGATGAAGGGTGTGTCTGGATTCCAGCAACGGCCAGTTTAGCTCTTTTAACATGTCACAATGGTGGGTCATGTAGTTACATTGTAGCACAAAGTGGCAGAATGAGTTATACAATGTAGTAAGTTTATGAAGGTGCATTTGCGGGGCAGCTGCATACACTACATCTCCGTATTCAATAGCCGACATAAGCATTTGCTGTACAATCTGCTTTCTTACCGCGGGGCTCAGGCAGGATTTGTTTCTATAAAGGGCACCTAGGTTTGGGTAATGTTTAGATGACAGTTTTTCAATGTGAGGGCCAAAGGATAGATTTGGGTCTAACCCAGGGGTCAAGTCCTGGGAAAAAAAGTGAGGGAACTCACCCACGAATTCCACAACCTCTATTACCTGAAGAAAAAATATATATATCACGAGTATAGCAGTGCGTGGTGGTGATACCATTTTTATTGGGTTAACTTTACATTTAAAAGACAAGCTTTCAAGAGTGTAAACTGGAAACTATACTGATCGGTGAAAGGTATCACTCCGTACAGGTATACTCGTGATTTTGGCAACTGGACTAACGCGTTTTATATATATATATATATCCAGGCACAGACTCCCCAGAATTATATACACAGGCACTGGACCCCCACAATAATATGCACAGCACTGGACCCCCAGAATAATATACACAGCGCTGAGCCCCCAGAATAATATACACAGCACTGAGCCCCCAGAATAATATACACGGCACTGGACCCCCAGAATAATATACACAGCACTGAGCCCCCAGAATAATATACACAGCACTGAGCCCCAAGAATAATATGCACAGCACTGAGCCCCAAGAATAATATACACAGCACTGAGCCCTCAGAATAATATACACAGCACTGAGCCCCAAGAATAATATACACAGCACTGAGCCCCAAGAATAATATACACAGCACTGAGCCCCAAGAATAACATAATAACATGCACAGCACTGAGCCCGCAGAATAATATACACAGCACTGAACCCCAAGAATAATATGCACAGCACTGGTTATATGGATATATTTTCCCCAGTTCACATGGATATATTTTCCCCAGTTCACATGGATATAATTGCCCCCAGTACACATGGATATAATTGCCCCCAGCTCATATGGGTATATATTGCCCCAGCTCTCATGGATAATGCCCCAGCTCTCATGGATAATGCCCCAGCTCTCATGGATATGCCCCCCAGAACTAATGGATAATGCCCCAGCTCTCATGGATAATGCCCCTCAGGTCTCATGGATAATGCCCTCAGCTCTCATGGATAATGCCCTCAGCTCTCATGGATAATGCCCAGGGTCTCATGGATAATGCCCCCAGGTCTCATGGATATATGCCCCAGGTCTCATGGATATATGCCCCCACTCTCATGGATAATGCCCCAGGTCTCATGGATAATGCCCCAGCTCTCATGGATAATGCCCCAGCTCTCATGGATATGCCCCCCAGCACTAATGGATAATGCCCCAGCTCTCATGGATAATGCCCCTCAGGTCTCATGGATAATGCCCCCAGCTCTCATGGATAATGCCCCCAGCTCTCATGGATAATGCCCCCAGCTCTCATGGATAATGCCCAGGGTCTCATGGATAATGCCCCCAGCTCTCATTGATAATGCCCCCAGCTCTCATGGATAATGCTCCCAGCTCTCATGGATAATGCCCAGGGTCTCATGGATAATGCCCCCAGGTCTCATGGATATATGCCCCAGGTCTCATGGATATATGCCCCCGCTCTCATGGATAATGCCCCAGGTCTCATGGATAATGCTCCCAGGTCTCATGGATATATGCCCCAGGTCTCATGGATATATGCCCTTGCTCTCATGGATAATGCCCCAGGTCTCATGGATAATGCCCGCAGGTCTCATGGATAATGCCCCAGGTCTCATGGATAATGCCCCAGGGTCTCGATAATGCCCCAGGTCTCATGGATAATGCCCCCAGGTCTCATGGATAATGCCCCCAGGGTCTCATGGATAATGTCCAGGGTCTCATGGATAATGCCCCAGGTCTCATGGATATATGCCCCAGGTCTCATGGATATATGCCCCCGCTCTCATGGATAATGCCCCAGGTCTCATGGATAATGCTCCCAGGTCTCATGGATATATGCCCCAGGTCTCATGGATATATGCCACCGCTCTCATGGATAATGCCCCAGGTCTCATGGATAATGCCCACAGGTCTCATGGATAATGCCCCAGGGTCTCGATAATGCCCCAGGTCTCATGGACAATGCCCCCAGGTCTCATGGATAATGCCCCCAGGGTCTCATGGATAGTGCCCCTAGGTCTCATGGATAATGCCTCCAGGTTTCATGGATATTGCCCCCAGGTCTCATGGATATTGCCCCCAGCTCTCATGGATAATGCCACCAGCTCTCATGGATAATGCCCACAGGTCTCATGGATACTGCCCCCAGGTCTCATGGATAATGCCCCCAGGTCTCATGGATATTGCCCCCAAATCTCATGGATACTGCCCCCAGCTCTCATGGATAATGCCCCAGGTCTCATGGATACTGCCCCCAGGTCTCATGGATAATGCCCCAGGTCTCATGGATACTGCCCTCAGGTCTCATGGATAATGCCCCCAGGTCTCATGGATACTGCCCCCAGCTCTCATGGAGAATATTGCCACCAGCTCACCTCTGCCTCTGCTGCCGCCGCACATTGCCGGCGGCCGTGTGCTTCCTGCTAGAACGGCTGCTGACAGGAAGTGCAGCCGCTCGCCTGGGATCGATGAAACAGCCAGGCGAGCGGCTGCACTTCCAGTCAACGGCCGTTCTAGCAGGAAGCACGCGGCCGCCGGCAATGTGCGGCGGTGGCCTGCTCCAGCGTTTCAGGCTCGGGCCACAGCGGGAACGCTGCATTCCCGCAGCGTTCCCACTGTGGGAGAAGTGCGGGAACGCCGTTCCCGCGCGTTCCCGCTCGACTTGAGCCTTGGTCTAACCACATACCTAGATATTTGAGAGAAGTGACTGTGGTCAGCGTGCTATTTGATTTTGTCCTGACTCCTGACACATAGATGGGGATTTTGCAATTTATGTAGTTTAGGTTTTGTTCCAAAGAGCATCGTTACAGTTTTGTCAGTATTTAGGAAATGTTTGTTATCTGTGATCCACTTTTCTACCTCTGTGAATTGTTCTGCAGCACGGCCTCCAGCTGCGGGAGATTTGGTTTGCTGGTATAGATTACATTGTCGTCTGCATACATGTGTACAGTTGAGGCTTTGCAGACGTTGGGCAGTTTATTTATGAATATTGTAAATAGCAGGGGGCCGAGTATCGAGCCTTGGGGTACACTGCATGTGCATTACAAAAAAAAGCACCTTATGAAACACATGCTGCTGTTTTATTTTTCCTGTTTTTACATACAAATTAATTGCATGTGAAAAAGGAAAAATAAAGTAAGGTTTTGATGTCTTCTTTTCATTTTGTGTATTTTTCTCTTGCTGTAACATGTCCCAGTCTTCCTCCGTGATCACTCCGTGACCCTGTGCGATCTCACGAGAGCGACATTGTTCAGGCAGTAACATGGCAAGATCTTGAGACACCTGGGGGCAAGTCCTCCCCTAGCACCCCCATGTTTTTAGATGAAATAATGCGTAGATGGCATTATGCCATCACTTTCAAATTTGCTCACAGTTTGGGAAATGAGAAGGTGAATTAGTGCAGTGACATTGTTTGAGTTATAAATGAATAAAGCCACAGAGAAAAAAAAGACATTTTGCAATTATTATATTTTTTCACTTATTTTAACAAATTATGGGGGTTATTCAGAGAGCACCGAAATGTCGCCGATATTTCGGTGCTCTCTCTCGTTCACTCCACTTCCCTGCCCATCAGGGAATCAAAGGTCCCCACCCTGCAGTGAATTCAGCATTCACCATAGAGTCCCCGGAGTGTAGGGAAATACCACCGCAAACCTGCCAAAACCGCCGCAAAAAACATGCCGAACACGCTGGAAAAAGCCGATGAGCCGCCGATCACAGTGCAGGCCAGCCGCCGGAAAAAGCTGACAAGCTGACGAATGAGGTAAAAAAAAACAAAAAAAAAAAAAACAACAATATGCTTGAAAGTGTCAAAATTGAAACGCTGTTTGCAAAAAAACTACTCAACGAAAATACCTGGAATTTACATATAATGTCCTATGAATGATAATAAAAAGGTCTGTTACAAAAAAAGAAAAAAAAAAAACGCTTTAAAAAACTGAATTTGTTTGCCAAAAATATCCCAAAAAATCCCTAAAAGGTCCTAAAAAAACCCAATAAATAAAGAGACTTTTTACTGCAGATTAAAATAATAAGCCGTTTATTAGATATTGAGTTAAAACAGGAATATTTTTAACATTGAAGCCTATGGGGTTCGCCTCAATAAACCTGCCGAATGAAAACACTGAACATCAGGGCATTTTGTCAACTTTCAACTGCTGTTCGGTGTTCTCTGAATAGATTAACCATTGCTTCTCTATGGGGACTCCAACTGTCGTCGAACAGGCACCATACTTGCTGGCAGTTTGCCAAAATTTACTGAACTGCCTGCTTTCTGAATAGCCGAATGGCCCCAAAATGTGACCCTATGGGGAAATTCACTGTGCGGTGACATTTCGGAGCCAGATCGTCTCTCTCTGAATAACCCCCTCATATGTTCATGTTTGGTTTCATCGGAAAGGCCAGACTCTTTCCTTTCCAGTGACACTACACTTGAGCTTGTGGGGAGTACATTATGGTGATGCAGGTGTCCAAAGAATCCCCTGCTGTCTTCGCAGCAGATTAAGTTCTCGATGAAACAATACATAATAGTGCATTGCTCCATCCCTTCCACACTTGCTGCTGCTTTTTGAAATGTGAAGGTGATGTAGTGCAGCAATATTTATTATTGAATTTGACTTTATTATTGAAAGGTGAACAACACTGTCTCTTTTGGAGAAAAAAAGATATATATTTTTTATTTTTTTTATTTTTACAGATTACCTGGTCACAGGTGTGGAGGCGGGGGGCACCGGGGCTTTAGCAATTTTTTTTTTAAGCGCGCAAAATTTCAAAAGAAATTTGCACCCTTAATAGATTCCCACAGTCTGGATGGTGTCCATGAGCACACGGTCCGCATTTGCGGTGCCGGCGGTAACTAGGCTTAGCACTCTGACCAACACTGAGGTTTGTAGCCTACCAATTAACCCCTAACATACCTTTAATCAAGGGAAAACATGAAATGAATACACTGAGATATATAGTCTACCCATTGACCCGTAAAATACCAGCAATCAAGGAAAAACATGAAATGAATACACTGTGAGGCATGTAGCCTAGCTATTAACCCCTAAATTGCCAGTTATCAAGGAAAAATAAAATGTATACTTTAAGGGAAGAAGCCTACCCATTATCCCTTAAAATACAACTAAACCAAGGCAAAAACCAAAATTAATACACAATGTAATATATAGTCTGACCATTAACCCCTTCACTTCTGAGCCATTTCAACCCTGTGAAAAGAAAATGTTATGTTTTTATTTTAATTTTACAATGAATATGGTCATGTTAGATATCATTGGAAAGGCCAGACTCTGCACGGGGATGGAGATACAGCATTCTGAATAAGTGGGGGAAGTTGGATGCTGATCCCTGGTGGGGGAGGGGCACATGGAGGGGCAAGGAATAACCTTAGGGGGGCAATTTCCCAACTGTAGAGATGCTTATGGCTATTTAAAGACCGTCAGGTTAGGTTGTGACGTTTAGTCTTGTTGGGATCAGTGTCGTGGCACTGGATTATCGAGTGTTTATATGCAGATGCATGGGTTAATGAGTGCAAGTATGCAGATACACAGGATAATGAGTGTGAGAATTTAGCAAAAAGGATACTGAGAGTGTATGCAGATGCACAAGGGGTTATTCAAAGAGAGTCAAACTCACCCCAAAATTGCACCGAACAGTGAATTTCCCCGTAGGGTGCAGTTTCGGAGTCATTCGACTACTGAAAAGCTGTATAAATAGGATTTTAGATGCAATTTTCTGGATTTTTCCGGCAATATTTTTCCTGATTATTTTATTACGTTTTTTTACATTGTTTATTTTTTCCCGTAACAGACCTTTCTATTGTTATTCATAGATAACACATAGATAGACACATATAAGGATATGTCATTTTCAGGCATTTTCAAACAGCTTTTAAAAGTGGCAGTTTTTTGGGGGTTTTTACCCCAATCCGTCGGCTTGTCAGCTTTTTCCGGCGGCTGGTCGGCGCTCTGTTCGGAGGATAGTCGGCTTTTTCAAATTTTTCGGCGGGTTTGCAGCTTATCAGATCGGATATGTACAATGTGCATATGCTATCTATGTACAATAGATAGTCACAGCATTCCTCTACATGCTGAAAAACAGCATGCATGGGTGAAAATGAGTCTTTACAGGGACACTGTTCATAACCCCAGATCTCTGAGCGTGGGGTACAGGCTTGTACTGGCCATCAGGACTACCAGGAGAATCCTGGAAGGCTGAAGGCTCAGTGCGCTGGCCACCTGACTGGGCCCGCAGCCTGGGGCTTGCCTAAATCAGCCAGCTGCCTGGGGCTCGCCTAGGTTGGCTGGCCCACAGGAGCTGCTGTGACTGGAGCCAGAGAGCAGGGGTAGGAAAGGAGGAGCAGGAAATTTCATTGAGTGACACACAGCGAGGTGGCCCAACGCTTCGCGCGTGGTTGGGGCTGGCCGCTCATACCTGTCACGTCAGGCAGGGCCGGATTAACATAGGGGCTGATGGAGTAGCAGCTCCAGGCCCATGCCCCAGAATAGGCCCAGAGAAAGAATAAATATGCCTGCATTTATGGACATTTGGACCCGTGTATCTCCGACCCCATAGCAGCTACAGGGTCATGTGAGGTATCACTGTAAAGGCCAGAGCATGGCCTTTCCAATGATACCAAACATGACCAAGTTTTACTTAACAATAAAAATTTCTTCATTTTTTTTCTTTCTAACACAGCAATATTTTTCACTTCTCAATTATAAAGTGAACAATGATGCTGCACTAACTAACCATCTAATTTCTCATGTCACCAACAAGTATGGATGTGATGGCACAATCCGTGGTTACAAAATGGTACATCAAAAACCGAAACCGCTGTACTGCAGCGAAGATCACGGAGGGGGGAGGGAGGCGATTTTAGAATCCTGCACCACTATTCTTTACAGCTGAAAATCTAAAAGAAAAGGAACAGCAAAAACTGTTTATTTTAAATTCCAAAGCGATGGCATTGTCCATTTGTCACGTATAAAATGAGCAACACCACTGCCATTACTCACCTTTTAATTTCCCACGCTGGGAGCAAGGCCAATGTTTTATACATAGTCATATTATTCATAAAGCACCATCCTCCAAAACTCAAGGGAAATATCCAAATTTAACCAAAAAATGAAAAAAAAGGAAATATTTTCTCAGAAAAACTACGGAACAGGTTCCCATTTCAATTCTTTAACAAAAATTCCTTATAGAATATATAACCACAAAGGTTTGGTTGATAAAATGTAGAACAATAATTTTACACTCTGTAAATGATTGAAATCTAAATGGAAATTTACTCACGGTATTTGCCTGGTTAGATATACCCATACCTGCACTATTAAATAACATAAAATATGTTTTCATTTCAATAAATTCCAAAAACGCCCACCAAAATCTTCAGCTCCAGGCCCATAGAGATCTTAATCCGGCCCTGACGTCAGGCGCAGGGCTGGCTGCTGTCACGTGCGGGAAGAGCAGGAACCAGAGAGAAGGTGATGACTCGAGCTGCATCCACGAGTCATGGAATCCCTCTAACCTCTTCCCGGAATCCACATTCACCCCCGGTCTCCCTCCCTCTCGCTCAGTATGATGTCTCTGGTTGCTATTCTGCTCACTCTGCTTCTTATCTGTTGCCCAGGTAGTGCAGCGCCATCCAGTGGCTGTAAGTATCATATCTTATCCACTGATTTAGCCCCATGATGGCCAGAGCCCCGTTCAATACCTCAGCAGCTGCTGAATTGCTGCAGCGCAGCAATTCAGTTTGCTGCAGCAGTGTCATTGAAGGCTTTGGATTCGAATTTCGAATCCAAAATGGCCGATTTCTTAATGAAAGATTCAGATTGTTTTTCGTATGACTCGGACAACAGTTGAGGTATATATGATAAAGAAAACCAGTCAGCACAATTCCGTTTTGTATGGACTCACCACAAATGATATGTTTTATTGAATAAACGTTATGTTTACTTCCGAAACAAAATATAATTGAGCTGTAATATATGTCTATGTGCAGGGGTAAATAATAAATAAATATTTTGTGCTTTGGTGAACAAAAACCTTAAAATTAACATTGCCGTACGGAATTGTTACTTGCTTCATGGCGGCGGCCATCTTTACTATGTCACACTCAGCTACTCGCAGCATCTCCTTGGGTTGCTGCAAGTGCTAAGTTAGCAGCGCTGAGCGGCAGAACGGCGTTCAATGGCAAGTTGCTAACTTAGCACTTGCAGCGGCTGAGGTATTGAACGCGCCTCAGGTGTGTGACCGATTGCATAGAAAATCTCTGCTTCCTGGATATCGGAAATGACGTGGGGCTCTTCCTGAACAGTTCTACCCAATGGATCTCCAAAGGCTCAGCACTGAGAGCCACTGGATTGGCTATCTCCTCTGGGTCACGTGACTGTTACAGCTTACAGAAAGCATCATGTCACATCTTGACTGAGGCAAAGGAAGCTGGAGGCTGAAATAAAGGTACGTTTTCTGCATTAACTCTTGGGTTAAAATGGGCAGGTGGGTGCATGGAGCGTCACAAGGGGTTAATGATTAATCCCACCATTTCCCCTTATTTTGTTTTATCCCTAGTGTATCTCTGTAAGTATTTAAGCTTAACTTTGCATAATGCTGGGGGGGAAGAGCTTTATTATGATAAAAGAAATATAAAAAAAATAATTATTCATGAATTATTACAACATTTTAAACAGCTCGGCCGATATTTATTTTACTTCTTATCTACCCGGGTGCTTCAAGAGCCAAATTACAGTTCGAAAGTTTGAACGGCATATATTTTATGGACAAAACCACATATTAAGAGAATCGGTCCTTCTGCTGGAAGTACATCTCTCCTAATCACGAGCAATTTGTATGCAATCTGCATGGGCCGCCCGCTGACCTTTACCTATGTCTGGAGGCTAAATGAAAATATTCTTTATCCTTAAAGCATCATTCCATTTCGCAGCGGAGGTCATGATGAGTTTGGTCTCTGATATTATTATTATTATTCTAAAAATCTATGTACCAAGTCATGAGCGCGGCACAAGTGAAACACTTTCGACATTCATTTCATGGACATAACAGCACAAGCTGGTATATCATTAAGTTCCACACTGCTGTTTTTAGTGCCATTTGCTGAATAATGGTGCATGAATCAGTAAGAGGCTTGCGTTTGTTTTAAACATAGTGCATTTGATAGCTTCATGAGGCGGCCCAAAACAAATCTGTACCTTTTTAAAAATAAACCGAATTATACACGCATTTCCGCCAATTTATGGTGGGTTTTCGTTTCATACAGGGTTATTCAGAGAGCGTGAAAAGCAGGAGAATGACTGGAGAAGGAAAAATTCTAGGTCAAAATTCTCCCTTTCATCTCACTTTCCAAATCGGCTAATTTGACCTAGAATTTTTCATTCTCCAGTCATTCTCCAGTCATTCTCCAGTCGCTTTTCACGCTCTCTGAATAACCCTGTTAGTCTCCTTAGGACTTAAAGCCATCTGATCATTCATTTTCACATGTTGAGGACTGAGCTGGGTAACGCAATCGATACGATTTTCTTTTCCCCATTGTCTTAGTGACGGCTTGCCAATTTAAACTAGGGAATCAGAATTCTACTAGAATATTCACATACATTTTTACAGTAAAAAAATATTTTTACATTGAAAAAAATAATGTTTATATAAAAAAATTATTAGAAAAATGTATCCATTAAATTTTTTTAACAACGGTAAATCACAAATTTTTACATGAAATAATGCATCTCGCAATTTCCGTACAGTAAAACCCATATTTTTACATTATAACTGGTAAATTGCAATGTGTCTTCTGTAAACCCAGGACATACTTGAAAACGAGAGAAATCTCAATGTATCCTTCCTGGTAAAATGCTTTAAAAATAAATAAATAAATAAAATACAGTATTTTAAATATAATCCACAGCTCACAATTAGGGATGAGCTGTTCGGGTTCGGACGGTTCGGAGTTCGGCCCGAACTTTGGCAGTTCGAAAGTTCGCGAACTTCGAACTTTTTGGGTGTGTTCGGTTCGAGTTGGAAAAAAAAAAAGAAATTTTGAAAAGAGTATAGAAAATGCTTAAAAAAATACTAAAAAATCTAGAAATGTTGGCCGGACATGAGCAGTGTCTGACATCTCCAAATCACGCACACACCGCTAGTGGACGCAGCGCACTCTGTACGTCCATACTAGCGGTTCTGCGTCCTCGAAAAAATGCCTTCATTTTCCACTTGCGTTGCGCAGCCGGACTTTCGTGCGACCGTACTTCGTATATTGGCCGTCATTGCCCATCATTTGCTGCTAATGCAGCCGTGGTTAAGTGCGCCTAAACGCACGTTAAAAATTCACTAGTCTGACCCTAGCCTAAATGGGAGAATTTTTCTGGTTTGGCTATTTTGACCTAGAATTTTCCATTTTCCAGTCATTCTCCTGCTCTTCACCGCTCTCTGAATAACCCTGACAGGGTTATTTAGAGAAAGGTGAAACTCAGGAGAATGATTGAAGAGAAAATTCTAGGTCAAAATAGCCAAACCAGAAAAATTCTCCCATTTATCTCACTTTCCAAATCGGCTATTTGGTCTAGAATTTTTCATTCTCCAGTCATTCTCCTGCTTTTCACCGCCAAAAAATCAGTAAACTTTTTCTGCGTGTCCGAAAATGTCTCCTCTTTTCATACAGACTGCCGCCCCAAGCAGTTGTTTATGGATAGATTAAAGGAAAAGCATTTACCGTCATTTGAAATGTCATTTTTTGTTTTTTACATATTTCTATACATCCTAGAAATCCGCCACTTCACGGGCAGGTTATGGGAACCTCCTAGGCACGATATTTGAAGGAATTTTTCATTTTTATTTTTAACCCTTATTTCATGGAAAACTCACTGTCCCTTTTAAAAACGTTTTTTTTTTTACTTTTTGTCCTTGTTTCCTGTCCCCCCAGGGCACTACCCGGACACCCATACACCTTTTATGGCAAATATCTAGCATATATGCCTCTTGGAGGGCACTCTAAAAACCGAATTTTCAGCCCCATTGACTTGTATTGAGTTCGAGTTCGGGTTCGGATACGAACATTTGGAAAGTTCAGGTTCGCCTCCGAACCGAACTCAGGGAGTGTTCGGCTCATCCCTACTCACAATACAATTGTTTAAAAAGAACCCTAATTGCTAACCCTAACCCTAATTTATAACCCTAATGCAAATTTCAAACCCTATTACTGGAGTTTCTTCTTTTAATACACTTTTTTTTTTTTTAGAAAGGCGGGTTCCACAGCAGAATGATTAATTAAAGTGGTCCTTCTAACATCTGGAGGGCCGGTTCCTTGCATTTCTTCAAGTCTGTATAGGGGTTGGCTCCCCTCGTTTCACCGAGCACCTGGTGAGTATAATTGAACTTACAGTTCTGGATTTCTAAGTGATTGCTGTTTTCCTTTCTTTATTCTGGAACAAGAAGATTTGTGTGATGACTGTATGTGAGATCATAGTCAAAGAGGACAACAAGACAGTGAACATGTGAGAAAGAAGTAACGGTGGCACCATTAACCTGAAGAGAAATAAATGCAAGAGTGTTGGATTTAAAGGGAGGAAAAGTAAAGTTTTGGAGCTCTAGGAAATTAATGTTCATCCAGTTACAGACAGCGGATATGCAGACATGGGTCTAGCTGAAAATTTTTGTTTTTGGATGGAGCACTGGCTAAGGCTAGGGTCAGACGAACGCATTTTTCGCATTGTCCGTGAAATAGTGCGTTCGAACGAATGGATGTATTTTTTCACGGAATACTTGATAGCGGTCATACGATGAGCATTTTCGTCCGTCATTTTGTACGGATCATCAATAAAACACTTTTTGTGTCTGGACGTTATGTTAACCGGACATTAGCAGCGTCTGATGGCTCCTAATCACGCACTCATGCCGCTAGCGGACGCAGCGCACTCTGTACGTCAGTACTAGCGGTTTGACGTTCTTGAAAAAATGCGTTTGTTTGCCACTTGCGTTGCGCGGCCGCACTTTCGTGTGGCAGTTCTTCGTATGCTGCCCGGCATTGGACGTCATTTGCTGCTAGCGCGGCCGTGATTAAGTGCGGCTAAACACACGTTAATACTGCGCTCGTCTGACCCTAGCCTTAGAGATAGGGTACAGAGAGTGGTCATAAATGGTAAATTTTCAAGATGGACACCAGTGGTAGTTGGTGTCCCTCAGGGGTATGTTAGTAGGACCAATTCTATTAAATTTATTTATAAACGATCTTGAAATAGGCATCGAAAGTCATGTGTCAGTGTTTGCAGATAACACGAAAATAGGAAAAGTAATACAATGTGAGCAGGATGTTACTTCATTGCAGAGGGATTTAGATAGACTGGGGGACTGGGAACTTAATCCCTTAAGGACCGCTGACGTACCCTGTACGTCCTGTCCACGTGTCTCCCTTAGACCCGCGGACGTACAGGGTACGTAAGCGGCGCCTAACCCCCCCTCCCGCCCGATACTTACCTCCCTCGCTGGATCCCTCAGCGATCTGGCAGGGAGGAAGCCTGCCCATGTGATTTACATGGGCAGGCGAGGTTGATGACGTCGCCACGCTGCGTGGTGATGTCATCAGCAGGCGCCCCCTGCAAATCAATGGAGGGGAGGGGTGGCTCCTTCGAAGCCCTCTATCTCCCCAACCGTTGAAGCTAGGGAGATGCTTTTTGCACCGCTGGAAAGGGGAGAGTCTCCCTTTTTCAGCGGTGTATAGCATTAATGATTTTGCCGCCGAATCGCGTTTCGGTGCTAATTGGCGCCAAAACGCCATTCGAACCTGGAGGGGGCTGACATCTTGGATGTCAGCCAAGCCTCCAGGTCCCCCCCACCCACTGACAACCTCACCATATGTGTGAGGATGTCAGTGGGCCAGTTAACCATCTAGCTGCCATGTAGAGATAAGGGGATCCTAAGGATCTCCCGATCTGTGGCAGCTAGATGGTCATATTTGACATCATTTGAAAGGCCTGATCATGGCCTTTCCAATGATACCAAACATGACCAGGTTTGGTTTAAACAAAAAATTTAATTAATAAATAAATAAATAAAATAATAAAAAAATATATAAAAAAAAAAAAAAAATTAAGTTTTTTTTGTCTGGGGGAGTTTAATTAAATAGGACCTAGGCTGTCATCTCAAAATAATTAGCACAAAATGGTCAGAATGAGCGCAGCGCACATAGGTGAACTGGCTCAGCAGTGAAGGGGTTAAAAAGCAAAAACATGTAAAAATTGGGTATTTCTAGTCTCGGGACAAAATTTTTAACCTATTTAGCCGGGGTCTTTTTTGGTGGTTGTAGATTTTGGGGATTAAATTACGAAAAAGTGTGTTTTTACCATTTTTTCATCATATTTCATATTTTTTTTATAGTAAATTATTCGATATGATGGAAATAATGGTATTTATAGAAAGTCCATTTAATGGCGGGAAAAAGGGTGTATAATATGTGTGGGTTGAATAAACGAGTAAGAGGAAAATTTGACCTAAACACTAACAGCGCAGAAACGTAAAAACAGCAGCGGTCACTAAAGGACGGATTTGTGTAAAACCACCCGGTCAATAAGGGGTTAAATGGCAGATGAAATTTAATGTAGATAAATGCAAAGTTATGCACTTTGCAGTGAAGAACAAGCGAGCCGCTTATGTCCTCGGGACCCTCAACCAGACCAGATTTTGCAGATCACCTTGAGGAATTACAGAGTGAATCCTGCAATCATTGAGCAGCAAATAATATCACCTGTGCTATGCTTCAGATATCTGGCAAACCTGGCAAGGCGGAGGGTCCGGAGGACAGGTTTGGGAAACACTGCCCTATATGGTTCTGAGTTAGGGAAATCAAAGGAGGAGAAGCATTTGGAAATAATCATAGACTCCAAACTAAGTAACAATGCCCAATGTCAAGCAGCAGCCGCCAAGGCCAGCAAGGTATTGGCATTAAAAGGGGAATTCACTCTTGGGATGAAAACATAACTTTGGCTCTGTATAAGGCTAGGGTCAGACGAACGCATTTTTCACGTGCGTTTAGCCGCACGAAATCACGGCCGTGCTAGCAGCAAATGACGTCCAATGCCGGGGAACATACGAAGTTCGTCCGTGCAACGCAAGTGGCCAACGAACGCATTTTTTCGAGAACGTCAAACCGCTACTACTGACGTACAGAGTGCGCTGCGGCCGCATAGCGGCGTGTTTGTGTGATTGGGAGACGTCAGACGCTGCTAATGTCCGGCTAACATAAAGTCCAGACACAAAAAGTGTTTTATTGACGATCCGTACAAAATCACGGACGAAAAGGCGCATCGTATGACCGCTATCGCGTATTCCGGGAAAAAATACATACGTTCGTTCGAACGCACTTTTTCACGGACAACGTGAAAAATGCGTTCGTCTGACCCTAGCCTTAATCAATGGTAAGACGCACCTTGAATATGCCATGCAATTTTGGGCACCTGTCTTAAGAAAGGATATTATAGCAGAGACGGACAACTAAATTAATAAGGGGAATGGAAGATTTAAGTTATGAGGAAAGACTAACAAACTTAAACCTGTTTAGTTTAGAGAAACGGCGCCTTAGAGGGGATCTGATAATCTTATATAAATATATACGGGCCATTCAGCCTAAAACATAGGAAGGGTTATTTTACGGTGAGGAACAATAAAGCTGTGGAATTCTCTGCCTGTTTAGGTGGTTGGGTCAGAGACTGTACAGACTTTTAAACAACAACTGGATGATTTTCTGCAAAAACATAATATTAAGGGTCATAATATTTAATATGTGGGTAAGCTTCTTGATCCAAGGAGAAATCTGGCGCCATTCTGGGGTCAAGAAGGAATTTTTTCGCAGTGGCGAGAGTTTCAGAATGGGGTTTTTTTGCCTTCTTTTGGATCAACTACAGTAGGTGATGTGTGAATGGCTGAGCTTGATGGACGCATGTCTTTTTTTCAGTCTATGTAACTATGTAACACAATCCAACACTGGGGGAGACAGATCAGGAGAGGAGAGGTACAGTATTTGTGTCATCAGCATATATGTGACATTGGAAACCATAGGAAGATTTTAGATCACCAAGAGCATATTTATTAATGGTTATGATTGCTTGATATACACAATATGACAATTTCCTTCCATAGAACATTGTATATGACCAGATAGTTAAGTCAGTAAAGTGCAATAAAAAAATGTTGTGGTTATTATTTTCCCAATGTGTGCAGGTAATGTTACCATTGTAAAAAAGTACCGGCTGCATATGAAACAATAAGTGACAGTTCCCCTACTTGGATTGAGGGCTCCTTCATTTGTCACGCTGTCACATTGTAAGTGTGATTAACGGAACCTACACTGAGCTTTTCGATATCACACTCTCCAGGCAGCCCGAGAACATTACCGGTGCCCAAAAGTTGAACTTGGCAGATCTGGTTATGGCTGCAGCAAGGTATTAAGGATGACTTTACACACATAGGTATTTTTCAGCTGTCATCACTTGCTCCAACAGGAGTCAAAAGGCAGTGCAAAACGTGATGGATTATTCAGTTCAACATCATTAAGTATCATCAGAGAATAAAGATCCTCTGAAAGACATCAAAAAATACCAGAATAAGAAACCTGCAAAAAGCAGCTAGAAATATTAACAAATTGATCAAATGACACAGATACTAATGACTTAATTTTAAAGTGTATATATATATATATATATTTATACATACATACACCCACACATTCAGCAATTCAGTAATGGTGTTGCAGTAAAGCCCTTTTATCCATGATGGAAATTGCATTTTGTTTCAGTTTCATCTCAGTCTCAAGTCCTCTACCGGGATCTAACAACATGATAACTCTTTTAAATAGAAATTGACTCGCAAACTGAAGAAAATTGACCAGTTGCCTTGGGCATACCGCTCTTTACAGATCAGTACTTCAAGATATTGTACTTAAGCCACAGTGCATGGTGTAATAACATGTTACGATGTGACCTGCCTTCGGCATTTCTGTTATTTGTGGTTTTACTTTATTATTATTTTTTTTTTACATGACTGGTTTCATTTGCATATGGCAGCTTATGATACATTTTGCTGGGGTCAATTAGAAGGCATTTATTGTCATATATTTTACATTTAGGTTTGCAAATCACAAAAAAATTTAGAAAAATGTAACCTAAATAGAAAAAAAATATATATTTTTTCTTTTAACCCAATAGTGATCATACCATTGTCTGAAAGTACCCACTGCTGTGTTTACGTTTCTACGCTGTTTGTATTTAGGTCTAATTTTCCTCTTACCCGTTTATGGAACCCACACATATTATATACACCTTTTCTCACCAATAAATGGACTTTCTAAAGATACCATTATTTCCATCATATCTTGTATTTTACTATATAAAAAATGTATGAAATATAATGAAAAAAATGGAATAAACATATTTTTTTCGAACTTTAATCCCCAAAATCTACAATAGCCAAAAAAGACACTGGCTACATTTTTTTCAGAAATTAGAAATACACAATTTTTACATGTTTTTCAATTTTAACCCCTTCACTGCTGAGCCATTTCACCTCTGTGCGCTGAGCTCATTTTGACCGTTTTATGCTCATCATTTTTAAACATTAATTTTAATAAGTCCTATTTTCTTATACCACAGACATTTTTTTTTTAAAAAAAAAACTACACTTTTTATTTATTTATTTTTTAAATGTAATTTTTTTTTTTACTTTTTCACCACACCAAGTCATGTTTGGTAGGGCCATGAAGGTCTGGCGATAGGCCTCGCAGACCTCCCCAGACGTCCCCTGCTACTTCTCGTGTGGTTAACACTCCTTCACCTCCCAGGGTGGAACAAACCGTTCCCGAGCCTATGCAATTAGGTCAATCTAGTATCTTTGGAGAGGAGAAACAATACCGTGTCGGGGATGAGTTGTGTTTATATTGTGCTGACAAAGGACATTTTCGATTACAATGTCCAAAACAACCTAAAAGGTCTTCGCTGCCTGAAAACTATTGTGTCTAGAATCTCCCAAGAGATTGATTCTAGGCATGACTGCGATGTCTCTCATGTCAAAAAATAAAAAGAGGTTTTGGGTTGTGGTTCCAGTATCTGTAGCTTCGGAGGACATGAAGCTAGATACTGAGGCCCTCATTGATTCTGTTTCAGCAGGGAATTTCCTTGACTCAGGGTTTGCTGCCGTACATCAGGTACCATTAGTTAAGAGAGAGACTCCTCTCATCATTGAGTCTATAGATGGCAGAAACGTGTTGCATCCTCATGTCACTCATGACACCATTCCCTTATCCTCCTATACAGGTATTTTGCATGGAGAAATGATTCAGTTCCAGATTATAGAGTCCAGATTATAGAGAGATGATACCAAACATGACCCTCTAGCTGCCACAGATTGGGAGATATAGGGATTCAAAAGATCCCCCTAGCTCAACTTGGCAGCTAGGAGGATAACTGGCCGACTGACATTATCCCACATACGGTGACAACGTCAGTGGGTGTGGGGTGACCCGGAGGCTTGACTAACATCCAAGATGTCAGCCACTCCAGATTCAAATCGCAATCCGGCACCTAAGGCGATAAAGAGAGGCACCACTGAAAAGGACAGACTCTGCCCTCTCCAGCGGTGCCATTCTTTTGTTTCTAGCCCTAGCCGTTCGGGAGGAAGAGACGTCCAAAGGACCCACCCTCCTCTTTTAGGTTCCCCCTGCAGATGGGGATGCCTGAAAGTGACATCATTGCGTACAGCGTTGACGTCACTGCGACGGCTGGGGCCCATAAAATCGTCAGGCTGGCTTCAAGTAAGCCAGACCGATGTGAGACCCTGGCCAGAGATATGAGTATAGGGGGAGATGGTGTTTAAAGGACCATGACATACATAGTACGTCCTTGGTCCTTAAGGGGAATTTTCCCCAGTGGAACTTAAGTTAAGGGGTTGAAAATGTACAACATATTGCTGTTTTATTCTACGATATAAGACATAAATAAATTGCCAACAATGTTAAAAAAACAATACAGTATTTCAAAGAACCCATAGGTTTTTTTCCATCACAAATTTTTAATGAGCATGAGAAAAAAAAGGGAAAGAACTAGCACAGAGCGGTATGACTGAGGAGTTTGATCATAATTCAGGTTGTGTTTGATGAAGATACTCGGCCAATAACTCTCACAACTTTGAGAAAACCAAGGTAGTATGATGAAATTAAATAATCATTAGCTTGCCCAATAATTTATTAACTACTTTTTGGAGAACAATGCTCATGGGTGGAGGAGTGACCTACAGCCAGTTGGCTGCGAGGGCCCTTTTGTGTCCAACCTGATCTTGTGCAGTAATGTTTGGTGAGATCGAGGAACAGTCATTGCAATGAGGATCTCCCTACCTATTTTCCCATATTTTTATTTGTCGTACATTAGAAAGAAAAATCTTTCCAATGTAGTCAACAAAATCTTCTATCCTCTGGTCGCAGTGTCTTGTGACCTTGTGTCTTTTGCAAGACATGTTAATGAACAGGTCACCAGAACTCCTACTTCATAGGAAACTGAATCACGTACACAATAGGGTTTTGCAATTTCTAAAGAGGTAAAATAATTAAAAATAATCACATTTAGAAACAGTTTTCATACAAAATATCAAGAAATAGCAATAAGGTCATTGTCATATTGCAAGAACCGTGATGACTGTTTCCTCTAGCAATTTTTTTAACATTTTTGATAAGCACTTGTTCATGTCATTGTCAGAAGTAACCAGTGGCGACTCTAGGAACAATATATAGTTGGGGCACATAAGATACCACAGTCAAAACTGGGGGGTACTAATAATTTTCTGAGATTCTGAGATTTTTGCCGACGTCCAATAACTGCTTTGGTGACTCCAATTTTTGCAAATTACATTGACCATTCACTAAATAGGGAATTCACCATATTTTTGGTGAAATTTGATTCCCAGAAATGTGACAAAAAGAAAAGGATCTATAGATGAATAGACCCTTTTGATTCTAACTTCCATAATAACCAATAAAATGCCATAAACCCAGGGAAATACAATAAAAATAATAAACAGTGTTGCAGGCAGAAAAGCAAAGGAGGAGCGCCCACCGGAACAGAGACCAATCACTTTCGCTAAATGCTGTACATGGAGGTTCCTCTAAAAACCCAAAATGACATATATATAAAGTAAACAATGTAGCGCCAATATAAAACTGGTATACGTGATTAGACACCATACATGTCCATCAATATTTATTTTCTTCTCTTCTAGAGTTCGCCCCTTGTAAATGTAGATATAGGTCAGCAATACTATAAGAGAAGACAGAGACCAAAACATTGCGCAGTATGTCAATTCGCAGATAAGGAAGAGAATAACAGATATCAAACTCACATTCTTCTGAGCCTAGATCCGGCTCTGGGATGGAACACGTTATGGGTCTTAAACTTTTTCAGGCGCCCATTCACCCCAAGTAGAATCCTTATCTTCAACCGATTTCCCCTGCAGTGGATTATAAGAAAATACCATGGCACTCCCCTAGTATAATACCGTATGGATCAATCAGGGTAGATAAGTTCTGATGAAACGCTCACACTTTTTTGAGCCCCAATTGGCTCCAAGGATGGCGCACAGGAATTATAAAGTAATTCCAAAAATGCCAGGAGATCGCCTTAAAGGGAGGGGGGGATCCTTTTGGATCCCTCTCCCTCCCGATAGGGATTGTTTACAGGAAAAAAAAAGGCACCGCTTTGAAGGTATATTTATTATAGGCTGTGCCCTATAATAGAAACATAGAAAATGTCGGCAGATAAGAACCTTTTGGCCCATCTAGTCTGCCCAATTACATGGATACTTTACCTGGATTTATCTTTTGTTTAAGATAGCCTTATGCCTATCCCATGCCTGCTTAAATTCTATTACTGTTTTGGCATCTACCACTTCAACTGGAAGGCTGTTCCATGTATCCACGACCCTCTCAGTAAAATAATGCTTCCTGATGTTACTTTTAAACCTTTGCCCCTCTAATCTAAGACTATGTCCTCTTGTTTTGCTACTTTGTTTCCTTTTAAATATACTCCCTTCCTCTACCTTGTGGATTCCCTTTACGTATTTAAATGTTTCTATCATATCTCCTCTGTCTCGTCTTTTTTCCAAGCTGTACATGTTAAAATCATTAAGCTTTTCCTGGTAACTTTTCTCCTTCAAGCCATACACCATTTTAGTAGCCCTTCTCTGAACTCTCTCTAAGATGTCTATATCCTTCCTCTAGATACGGTCTCCAGTACTGCACACAGTACTCCAAGTGAGGTCTCACCAGTGCTCTGTACAGTGGCATGAGCACTTCCCTTTTCCTACTGCTAATACCTCTCCCTACACAACCAAGCATTCTGCCAGCATTTCCTGCTGCTCTATTACATTGACTACTTACCCTTAGATCCTCTGAAATAATAACCCCTAAATCCCAACCCTCACATGTTGAGGTTAGGACTGTATCAAATATTCTATATTCAGCCCTTGGGTTTTTACGTCCCAGGTACATTATCTTGCACGTATCCACATTAAAACTCAATTGCCACAGCTCCGACCATTTTTTTAGTTTTCCTAAATGATTTGTCATTTGGCTGATCCCTCCAGGAATGTCAACCCTGTTGCAAATCTTTGTGTCATCAGCAAAAAGACATACTTTACCATTAATACGTTCTGCAATATCACTAATAAAATATTAAAGAGAATGGGTCCAAGTACTGACCCCTGAGGTACCCCACTGGTAACAAGACCTCGCGCCGAATAAACTCCATTTACCACAACCCTCTGTTGCCTGTCACTAAGCCACTGCCTAATCCATTCAACAATATTGGAATCCAAGCTAAAAGATTGCAATTTATTGATAAGCCTTCTATGCGGAACAGTATCAAAAGCCTTACTGAAATCGAAAATAAGCAATGTCTACTGCACCACCTATGTCTATTATTTTTGTTACCAATCAAAAAAAATCAATAAGATTAGTTTGGCATGATCTCCCTGAGGTAAATCCATGTTGTTTCTGATCCTGTAATCTATGTGTTTTTAGATGTTCAACAATCCTTTCCTTTAACATGGTTTCCATTAATTTCCCCACTACTGACGTAAGACTAACTGGCCTACTACCCTTCTTGTAAATGGGCACAACATTTGCTAATTTCCAGTCTTCTGGGACGACTCCCGTTAACAAGGATTGGTTAAATAAATCTGTTAACGGTTTTGCTATTACACCACTGAGCTCTTATAATAACTTAGGGTGGATCCCATCAGGCCCCATTGATATTTGTCTTTACTTTAGACAGCTGCTGTACAACCTCAACCTCCTCCTCTGTAAACTCATATGTAAATGTCTCTATAGTGTTTCCTCCTAACTGAGGTCCCTTTCCTTCCTTTTCTTCTGCATAGACTGAACTAAAATATTAATTGAAGCAGTCAGCGAGACTTTTATCCTCTTCTACATACCTTCCTTCCTTTGTTTTTAATCTAACTAATCCTTGTTTTACATTTCTTTTCTCGTTTATGTATCTAAAAAATGTTTTGTCCCCTTTTTTACTGACAGAGCTATTTTATCTTCTGCGTGTGCTTTGGAAGCTCTTATAAATTGCTTTGCGTCTCTCTGCCTAATCTTATAGGTTTGCCTATCTTCTTCACTCTGAGTCTTTTTATAATTATTGAATGCTATCTTTTTGTTCTTCTCTATTTTGGCCACTTCTGCAGAGTACCACAGGGGTTTCTTCCCTTTTTTTGTTTTTGCTAACAAGCCGAATGCAATTGCCTGTGGCCTTCAATAATGCCCCCTTTAAATAATCCCATTTCTCCTGGACTTCCTTTAAACTCCTCCAGTCTGATAATGACTCATTCACACAAAATCCCATTTTAGAAAAAATCTGTTTTTTTAAAGTCTAAAACTTTAGTTTTTGTGTGGTGCGGCTCCATCCCTGTTCTTATATTAAACCACACTGGCCCAGCAGAAGAACTCGCAGCAGCGTGGAATCACTGCTGAGAACACCTGGAGGGTTGTGCTGTGTTACGAGGCAGGCTGCTGAATTAGCAGCACATGCCCAGTAATGTGGTGCTAAAGCGGGGCGCTTCAGGGAAACCTGCAGGCGCAGGTTTTCCCCACTAGCATCCCTGTTTTAGCGCCATACATGTAATATGGCGCAATATCGGCTACATAGCCTAGTGGTAATGTCTCTGCTCATCAACCAGCTGGTTCAAATCTTGATCAGAATATCTGACGAACACATCTTTACTCTACAACCATGGAGAAGCAAGTCTTGACTTTACAAGCATGGAGAAGAAGTTTCATCCTAAATATTGCTGCATTACAATCATGAAAGCAGACTCAGATCCCATTCAGAGAACCTCACCAACAAGTATCTTTGTGCAAGACTAACGATATGGATATATCTACGTCACAATATGTGTAAAAATTTCTCCTATAGATTGTAAGTTCCCTTAGGAACTGGGTGCCCCTGAATCATGCCATCTCACCTATGTGTGGCATTTTAATGTGTCAAACCCTTATAAAACCTGATCTTGTAAAGCACTGTGGAATCTCTGAAGCGATATAAATAAAAGAATAATAACATACATTTTTTATTAGAAGGATTAGACTTTCTTGGAAAAAAGAGTTACCATATTATTTTGATTGATTTTTACTTTACTTTTGGACCACCCCTTATATACCCACGCATCTCAGTAGCCACATTCTCACCATACCTTTAATACCAAGTCAAGAAAGAAATATGAAGACTAAGGGGGTTATTCAAAGAGCTCCAAATTGTGGCCGAAAGGTAACCAAACGCCGAAATTCAGCATACGCTTACCTTTCCTGGCCATTCGGCTATTCAGAGAGCAGGCTGTTCGCAAAATGTTGGTGAATTGCCTGCACATGCGGTGCCTGTTAGGTGCCTGTTCGAGGGCAGTGAAATCCCCATAGAGAAGCACTGCTTCGTCTTTTCAGAGAACACAAAACAGCAGAGAAAGGTTGCCGAAATGCCCTGCCATTCGGTGGTTTCATTCGACAGGTTTATTCAGGAGAATCCCATAGGCTTCAATGTTAAAAATATTCCCGTTTTAATTTAATATTTAATGAACCGTTTATTATTTTATTCTGCTGTAAAGAGTCTCTTTATTTTTAGATTTTTTAGGATGTTTTAGGCATTTGTCTGGATTTTTTTGCGAAAAAATATTCAGTTTTTTTAAATCGTTTTTTCTTTTTTCTGTAACAGCCCTTTTTACTATCATTCATTGTATCTTATATGTAAATTTCAGACATTTTCGTTCTGTAGTTTCTTTGCAAACAGCACTTCACTTTTCAAACATTCAAGCGTACTGTTATTGGTTTTTTTCATTCCATTCGTCTGCGGGGGCAGGTTTTTCCGGTGGCTGCTCTGCGCTGAGATCGGCGGCTGCTTGGGTTTCTCCAGCGTGTTCGGCGGGGTTAATCCAGATGTTTTTGCAGGTTTCGGTGTGCGTTCGCCGGGGTTTGCGGTGTGCGTTCGCCGGGTTTGAGGTGGCTTTTCCCTGCACTACGACGGCCCTGTGGTGCTTGCTGAATACACCGCAGGGTCGCCGATATGGGATCGCCAAATCACACCAAATTGAAGAGAACGAAAAGTCACCGAATGTGTGGTGAATTTTCGATTCTCTTTGAATAACCCTGTAAAATTTTGAAAAGGTCACAAATTATTATAGGATTTGTGATTTACTTCATGCATTTTCTATAAATAATTGTTAGAGAAAATATATGTTCCATTTCTTAACTTCACCGTGCAGCAAAGATATATTTAATCAATTTATTTTTCTGTTTATGTTTATTATCTGTCGGAGACCTTAATTATTATTTTGACTAATCGCCCAAATAACAGTTTATTTTCTTGCTTTGCTGTCACGTATTTAAATACAACGCTTTTTCTGCACAGAATTCAGATATCGAGTCTGTTCTTCTGCCTGCAATGCTCATTAAGTGCTTTGTAACTGAATGATGAATTTCGGGCTTTGATTTGACATTAATAAATTGAAATCATTTTGTGAAGTATTCAAATGTAAAATCATGAAACTCATTAACAGAATTGTGTTGGATGGTTTGGGATTTTGGCTTCCACATTTGTCTCATTTGGATTGTTAATTGTGCAGGTTTTGGGCTATATTCCATTAAGAAGTACTTTATATTTGTTTCTAAAATATAAAAAAATGGTCTATGTAAAATTTAATTGTAACAATTCATTAGCGCAATGTATTCGTATATCAATTTTCAGTATGCTTGATGTGAAATGCTTAAAGGGGCATTACGGTCGTTTTTAAAGTAAGTTTTAGTAATTCAAATATGGTAAAATAAGTATTATAGCACCTGAAACTATTTATTTACTACTTGCATGGCGTTAATGACATTTCTTCACTTGCCTTCATGAACTTGTGGACAGTGTTTCCTTCTTACCTTTCTTCTTCTCAGTAGGGATGTGCATGACCTTTTTTTTGTTTTGATTCGGTCTTTTTGGGTCTTTGTTTTTTCGTTTCAGGTCATTTGGAACAGTTTTTGTTTTGGTTCGGATCGATTCGGTGATTTGCAATGATTCGGCTGATTCGGATCAGTTAGTTTCTCATTTTTATGAGCTATTTCCTTTCTTATTGGCTATTTAAGAATGGGAAGTAGATTACTACCAATAAAATGAAAGTTTCTTTACTTATTTTTTGTTTTTAGGATCTGTTTAGGCATTTTTTGAGTGAAATTTTAGGTTTCCTAACTTTTTTAAAGAAACAGGGCTTTTTAACCCATAGATTTCAATGCAGCATATGAATCCACACGCTGCTGGAAAGCACCTCTCTGCAGTATAATTAATGCAGCATATAAATCCACACACTGCTGGGAAGCGCCTCTCTGCACAGTATAATTAATGCAGCATATGAATCCACACACTGCTGGGAAGCACCTCTCTGCAGTATAATTAATGCAGCATATGAATCGGCACACTGCTGGGAAGCACCTCTCTGCAGTATAATTAATGCAGCATATGAATCCACACACTGCTGGGAAGCACTTCTCTGCAGTATAATTAATGCAGCATAGGAATCCACACACTGCGGGGAAGCACCTCTCTGCAGTATAATTAATGGAGCATATGAATCCACACACTGCTGGGAAGCGCCTCTCTGCGGTATAATTAATGCAGCATATGAATCCACACACTGCTGGAAAGCACCTTTCTGCAGTATAATTAATGCAGCATATGAATCCACACACTGCGGGGAAGCACCTCTCTGCACAGTATAATTAATGCAGCATATGAATCCACACACTGCTGGGAAGCGCCTCTCTGCACAGTATAATTAATGCAGCATATGAATCCACACGCTGCTGGAAAGCACCTCTCTGCAGTATAATTAATGCAGCATATGAATTCACACACTGCGGGGAAGCACCTCTCTGCACAGTATAATTAATGCAGCATATGAATCCACACACTGCTGGGAAGCGCCTCTCTGCACAGTATAATTAATGCAGCATATGAATCCACACACTGCTGGGAAGCACTTCTCTGCAGTATAATTAATGCAGCATATGAATCCACACACTGCGGGGAAGCGCCTCTCTGCGCAGTATAATTAATGCAGCATATGAATCCACACACTGCGGGGAAGCATTTCTCTGCAGTATAATTAATGCAGCAAATGAATCCATACACTGCTGGGAAGCGCCTCTCTGCGGTATAATTATTGCAGCATATGAATCCAAACACTGCTGGGAAGCGCCTCTCTGCAGTATAATTAATGCAGCATATGAATCCAAACACTGCTGGGAAGCGCCTCTCTCTGCAGTATAATTAATGCAGCATATGAATCCAAACACTGCTGGGAAGTGCCTCTCTCTGCAGTATAATTAATGCAGCATATGAATCCACACACTGAGGGGAAGCGCCTCTCTGCAGTATAATTAATGCAGCATATGAATCCATACACTGCTGGGAAGCGCCTCTCTGCAGTATAATTAATGCAGCATATGAATCCACACACTGCTGGGAAGCACCTCTCTGCAGTATAATTAATGCAGCATATGAATCCATACACTGCTGGGAAGCGCCTCTCTCTGCAGTATAATTAATGCAGCATATGAATCCACACACTGAGGGGAAGCGCCTCTCTGCAGTATAATTAATGCAGCATATGAATTCGCACACTGCTGGGAAGCACCTCTCTGCAGTATAATGAATGCAGCATATGAATCCACACACTGCTGGGAAGCACCTCTCTGCAGTATAATTAATGCAGCATATGAATCCATACACTGAGGGGGAAGCACCTCTCTGCAGTATAATTAATGCAACATATGAATCCACACACTGAGGGGAAGCGCCTCTCTGCAGTATAATTAATGCAGCATATGAATCCATACACTGAGGGGGAAGCACCTCTCTGCAGTATAATTAATGCAACATATGAATCCACACACTGAGGGGAAGCGCCTCTCTGCAGTATAATTAATGCAGCATATGAATCCACACACTGCTGGGAAGCACCTCTCTGCAGTATAATTAATGCAGCATATGAATCCACACACTGCGGGGAAGCGCCTCTCTGCAGTATAATTAATGCAGCATATGAATCTGCACTGCATTAATTCTACTGCATGATAAATTCGAATTTTAAGCAAACAAAAACAAATTCCCTATAATAATTACCATTTATGAAATTTCAATAAACCTTTTCCAAGTTTCTTCTCATATATCAAAGTTGAAAACAGACGCGGCGCTACACCATGGCGAGAGACACCAAAATCAGCCACAAAGCAATGTAGCGTCAGTCATGTCTAAAAATAACTTCCTAGACACACTATTTTATTAGATTTCAAGGAACTTATAGCCAATCAGCATACAGATACATTTGTATGTCAGAGTTCAACCAACAGTGAGACAAAAATTATTATGGGATTCGTCTGAATTAACCTGACGAATGAAAACATCAAACAGCAGGGCATTTCAGCAACTTTTCACTGTTGGTTTTTGTTCTCTGAATAGACGAAGCATTGATTCTCTATGGGGATTTCACTGCCCTCGAACAGGCACCGAACAGGCATCGTATGTACAGGCAATTCGCCAGGATTTGGTGAACTGCCTGCACTCTGAATAGCCAAATGGCCAAGACATGCAACCATACACTAAATTTCAGTGTTCAGTTACCTTTCAGTCACAATTAGGATCTCTTTGAATAACCCTCACGTGTGTTTGAGCTTTTGGGAGCACACCTAAATGCAATAGCCTGTGCACGCCTTTGTTTTCAACTTTGTATTGTACCCCATGGTGATGACATTTACATACATTCCACAAAATACAAGTCTATAGGTAGATCCATAGACTACATTCTATACCCAATGTCCCACAGCGAGAAGCAAATGCTGTAAAAACACGGAAGGGGACAAAATATCACAAAATGAATGCACATAGTGACACATAAGGGGTTATTCATAGAAAGCCGAACCTGCCACTGAAATGCACCGAATGGCTATTAAGGCAACTGGCAATACGCCAAATATTCCCGAATTGCCAGCGAAATGAGGTGCAATTTGCCTTTGATCGCAGGAATTCAGCGACCTTCAATGGCAGTGAAAGTCCCCATAGAGAAGTAATGGTTAATCTATTCAGAAAAGGCCGAACAGCACCAAAACCTTGGCGAAATTTTTTTTAGATTTTCAGTGCTTTCGTTCGACAGGTTTAAAACAGAGAATCCCATAGGTCTCAATGTAAGAAAAAAATACAGTTTTTATACATTTTTTTATTCAACCGTTCATTCTTTTCATTTTGAGAAAAAAAGTTTTTTGGGGTTTTTTTTAAGATTTTTTTAAGGCATTTTTCTGGATTTCCTTCAGTGAAATGTTTGATTCTGATTGTTTTATATACAGCATCTTTTTTAAATTCTGTAACAGACCCTTTTTATTATTATTCAAAGGTCCTTATTTATTATATTCATACATTTTCAAGCATTTTTTTGTTTTAAACTCCCTTTAAAATGCTGTTTTTTTGTATACTTTTCATTCCAGTTCGGCGGCTGATCAGCATTTATTGGCGGTGTTCATTGGTCTGTTCGGCGGCAGTTTGCAGCAGCATTCAGTGGTTTTATTATTATTATTCTTTATTTATAAAGCGCCAGCATATTCCGCAGCGCTGTACAATGTGCGCATTATAGACAGGGTAACAATACATTGAACAATTGACAAACCCGTACAGGAGGAAACGAGGGCCCTATTGCGGCTGCATTCGGCAGTTTGTGGCTGCGTTCAATGGGTTTATCGGCGGTGTTCAGCAGATCCCTTCGATGCACTTCGGGGACCCTGAGGTGAACGCTGAATTCTGCAGAAGTGCGCCGAACAAGAGATCACCAGAATTTTGGTGCTCTCTGAATAACCCCTACAGAGTAAAATATTTTCTCAACTAAACAAACAAGAGAAAAACAAAGAACATGTAAGAGATTAGCAGCACAAAATAAACAAATGAAGAACATTTTTCTTATTTTGTTGGGGGTGTCCCTTCAGTTTCTCAGGGTCTGTATTATATCAATTCTCTTCATTTTATTTTCCTAACTTTCTTGGTTATGTTCCAAACCAGAAATCAGCGATAGAGGATAGACTTGTGCACCGATTTTCTTTTTGGTTCGATTTGGTTCAATTTTGTAAATTTTAGTTTCGGCTCGTTTCGGCCAATTTCGGTTTGTTTTTCGTATCGACTTTTTTTTCGTGATTTCGGAAATTTTTGTGTTTTTCGGAATGTCTGTTCTCCTCATTTCAAAGTGTCTATTCGTTTTGACGTAAACTAATGGTTTTTCGGATTCGATATTTCTGTCGATACGATAATTCTGTCATTGAGATTTCTCATGTTTTACAAGAAGGATACATTGAGATTTCTCATGTTTTACAAGAAGGATGCATTGAGATTTCTCATGTTTTACAAGAAGGATGCATTGAGATTTCTCATGTTTTACAAGAAGGATACATTGAGATTTCTCATGTTTTACAAGAAGGATACACTGACATTTGACATGTTTTACAAGAAGGATACATTGAGATTTCTCATGTTTTACAAGAAGGATACATTGAGATTTCTCTGGTTTCCCAGGAAGGATACATTGATATTTCTCATGTTTTACAAGAAGGATACATTGAGATTTCTCATGTTTTACAAGAAGGATGCATTGAGATTTCTCATGTTTTACAAGAAGGATGCATTGAGATTTCTCATGTTTTACAAGAAGGATACATTGAGATTTCTCATGTTTTACAAGAAGGATACATTGAGATTTCTCATGTTTTACAAGAAGGATACATTGAGATTTCTCTGGTTTCCCAGGAAGGATACATTGAGATTTCTCATGTTTTACAAGAAGGATACATTGAGATTTCTCTGGTTTCCCGGGAAGGATACATTGAGATTTCTCTGGCTTTCCCGGAAGGATACATTAAGATTTCTCTGGTTTTACAAGAAGGATACATTGAGATTTCTCATGTTTTACAAGAAGGATACACTGACATTTGACATGTTTTACAAGAAGGATACATTGAGATTTCTCATGTTTTACAAGAAGGATACATTGAGATTTCTCTGGTTTCCCAGGAAGGATACATTGAGATTTCTCATGTTTTACAAGAAGGATACATTGAGATTTCTCTGGCTTTCCCGGAAGGATACATTAAGATTTCTCTGGTTTTACAAGAAGGATACATTGAGATTTCTCATGTTTTACAAGAAGGATACATTGAGATTTGTCATGTTTTACAAGAAGGATACATTGAGATTTCTCTGGTTTCCCAGGAAGGATACATTGAGATTTCTCATGTTTTACAAGAAGGATACATTGAGATTTCTCTGGTTTCCCAGGAAGGATACATTGAGATTTCTCATGTTTTACAAGAAGGATACATTGAGATTTCTCTGGTTTCCCGGGAAGGATACATTGAGATTTCTCTGGCTTTCCCGGAAGGATACATTAAGATTTCTCTGGTTTTACAAGAAGGATACATTGAGATTTCTCTGGTTTTACAAGAAGGATACATTGAGATTTCTCATGTTTTACAAGAAGGATACATTGAGATTTCTCTGTTTTCCTTGGAAGAATACATTGAGATTTCTCATGTTTTACAAGAAGGATACATTGAGATTTCTCTGGTTTTCCAGGAAGGATACATTGAGATTTTCTCTAGTTTTACAAGAAGGATACATTGAGATTTCTCTGTTTTCCTGGGAAGGATACATTGAGATTTCTCTGCTTTCCTGGGAAGGATACATTGAGATTTCTCATGTTTTACAAGAAGGATACATTGAGATTTCTCTGGCTTTCCAGGAAGGATACATTGAGATTTCTCTGGTTTTACTAGAAGGATACATTGAGATTTCTCTGGTTTCCCAGGAAGGATACATTGCGATTTCTCATGTTTTACAAGAAGGATACATCAAGATTTCTCTGGTTTTCCAGGAAGGATACATTGAGATTTCTCATGTTTTACAAGAAGGATACATTGAGATTTCTCTGGTTTCCCAGGAAGGATACATTGAGATTTCTCATGTTTTACAAGAAGGATACATTGAGATTTCTCTGGTTTCCCGGGAAGGATACATTGAGATTTCTCTGGCTTTCCCGGAAGGATACATTAAGATTTCTCTGGTTTTACAAGAAGGATACATTGAGATTTCTCTGGTTTTACAAGAAGGATACATTGAGATTTCTCATGTTTTACAAGAAGGATACATTGAGATTTCTCTGTTTTCCTTGGAAGAATACATTGAGATTTCTCATGTTTTACAAGAAGGATACATTGAGATTTCTCTGGTTTTCCAGGAAGGATACATTGAGATTTTCTCTAGTTTTACAAGAAGGATACATTGAGATTTCTCTGTTTTCCTGGGAAGGATACATTGAGATTTCTCTGGTTTTACTAGAAGGATACATTGAGATTTCTCATGTTTTCCGGGAAGGATACATTGAGATTTGTCATGTTTTACAAGAAGGATACATTGAGATTTCTCTGGCTTTCCAGGAAGGATACATTGAGATTTCTCTGGTTTTACTAGAAGGATACATTGAGATTTCTCTGGTTTCCCAGGAAGGATACATTGCGATTTCTCATGTTTTACAAGAAGGATACATCAAGATTTCTCTGGTTTTCCAGGAAGGATACATTGAGATTTCTCTGGTTTTACAAGAAGGATACATTGAGATTTCTCTGGTTTTCCGGGAAGGATACATTGAGATTTCTCTGGTTTTCCGGGAAGGATACATTGAGATTTCTCTGGTTTTACAAGAAGGATATGTTGAGATTTCTCTGGTTTCCCAGGAAGGATACATTGAGATTTCTCATGTTTTACAAGAAGGATACATTGAGATTTCTCATGTTTTACAAGAAGGATACATTGAGATTTCTCTGTTTTCCTGGGAAGAATACATTGAGATTTCTCATGTTTTACAAGAAGGATACATTGAGATTTCTCATGTTTTACAAGAAGGATACATTGAGATTTCTCTGGTTTTCCAGGAAGGATACATTAAGATTTTCTCTGGTTTTACAAGAAGGATACATTGAGATTTCTGTTTTCCTGGGAAGGATACATTGAGATTTCTCTGCTTTCCCGGGAAGGATACATTGAGATTTCTCATGTTTTACAAGAAGGATACATTGAGATTTCTCTTGCTTTCCAGGAAGGATACATTGAGATTTCTCTGGTTTTACTAGAAAGATACATTGAGATTTCTCTGGTTTCCCAGGAAAGATACATTGCGATTTCTCATGTTTTACAAGAAGGATACATCGAGATTTCTCTGGTTTTCCAGGAAGGATACATTGAGATTTCTCTGGTTTTACAAGAAGGATACATTGAGATTTCTCATGTTTTCCGGGAAGGATACATTGAGATTTCTCTGGTTTTCCGGGAAGGATACATTGAGATTTCTCTGGTTTTACAAGAAGGATACATTGAGATTTCTCTGGTTTTACAAGAAGGATACATTGAGATTTCTCTGGTCTCCTGGGAAGGATACATTGAGATTTCTCTGGTCTCCTGGGAAGGATACATTGAGATTTCTCTGGTTTTCCAGGAAGGATACATTGAGATTTCTCTGGTTTTACAAGAAGGATACATTGAGATTTCTCTGGTTTCCCGGGAAGGATACATTGAGATTTTCTCTGGTTTTACAAGAAGGATACATTGAGATTTCTGTTTTCCTGGGAAGGATACATTGAGATTTCTCTGCTTTCCCGGGAAGGATACATTGAGATTTCTCATGTTTTACAAGAAGGATACATTGAGATTTCTCTGGCTTTCCAGGAAGGATACATTGAGATTTCTCTGGTTTTACTAGAAAGATACATTGAGATTTCTCTGGTTTCCCAGGAAAGATACATTGCGATTTCTCATGTTTTACAAGAAGGATACATCGAGATTTCTCTGGTTTTCCAGGAAGGATACATTGAGATTTCTCTGGTTTTACAAGAAGGATACATTGAGATTTCTCTGGTTTTCCGGGAAGGATACATTGAGATTTCTCTGGTTTTCCGGGAAGGATACATTGAGATTTCTCTGGTTTTACAAGAAGGATACATTGAGATTTCTCTGGTTTTACAAGAAGGATACATTGAGATTTCTCTGGTCTCCTGGGAAGGATACATTGAGATTTCTCTGGTCTCCTGGGAATGATACATTGAGATTTCTCTGGTTTTCCAGGAAGGATACATTGAGATTTCTCTGGTTTTACAAGAAGGATACATTGAGATTTCTCATATTTTACAAGAAGGATACATTGAGATTTCTCTGGTTTCCCGGGAAGGATACATTGAGATGGGAATGATACAAAATTACAGAATCAGCGATATAACCGAAAAATACGTTGTCTGAAATTACTGAAATGGAAAGGAAATCAGGAATGGAGCCGAAAATGATTTTCGATTTTACACATTTCTAATCCATTCGAAAAGTTTTCGTTTCGGCTCGGAAATTTGTTCGGATCTGCCGTTTTCAGATCCGAAAATTTTTGGAAAATCGCCCGAATCTGAATGCACAAATCGGGAAATTTCATGAAAATTCCGAAATTCCGAAACCCTAATAGAGGATGACATATTTCTGTGTCATAGAAAATGATTACAAATGTTAGTAACCTGTCACCTTTTGGCAGATGAAACTAATTTGCTCCCTGATCAAAAAATCTTACAACCATTCCCGAAAAAATAAACACATGAGAATAAAATAGCAAAATTATGCTTTGTATCTACACCAATACCACCTACTTTAATAATGGATGAAGCAGGACAGGTTTACGTATATTTTGCATTGACCCTTCCCTACCGAGTGGTTTTCCATAACCATACAGGGTTATTCCCTGCACTTCGGGGAGATTCAGCGATTCCTAGTTCGCTGACCCTGCGGTGTATTCAGCAAGCACCACAGGGCCCCCGTATTGCAGGGAATACTCGCCGCAAACCCACAGAACACTCGCCAAACACTCACTGAAAACCCGCAGAAACCGACGCAAAAACCAAGCTGAACACGCCGGAAAAATCAGAGCAGCCGGCGATCACAGCTACTGTAAGAGCAGCCGCTGGAAAAAGCCAACTAGCAGACGAACAGGGTGACAAAAACCAAAAACAGTTCGCTTGAAAGTTTGAAATTTGAAACGCTGTTTCCAAAAAAAAATACTGAACGAAAATGTCTGGAATTTACATATAAGATCCAATGAATGATAATAAAAAGGGCTGTTACAGAAAAAAGAAAAAACGATTTAAAAAAATTTGATTTTTTTTACAAAAATATCCCAAAAAATGCATAAAAGATCCTAAAAAAATCTAAAAATGAAGAAACTTTTTACTGCAGAATAAAATGATAAACAGTTTATTAGATATTGAATTAAAACTGGAATATTTTTAACATTGAATCCTATGGGATTCTCCTGAATAAATCTGACGAATGAAACCACCGAATGGCAGGGCATTTCACTGACATTCCTCAGCTGTTCGGTGTTCTCTGAATAGACAAAGCATTGCTTTCCTATGGGGAATTTCACTGCCCTCGAACAGGCACCGTACGTGCAAGCAATTTGCCAACATTTGGCGAATCGCCTGCTCTCTGAATAAACGAAAGGCCCCGAAATGTTCCCGTTCGCTGAAATTCAGTGTCCGGTTACATTTCGTGGCCAGATCGGCTCTCTCTGAATAACCCTGCTAGTGGATTTATGAAAATCACTTTCCATTACAGACAGTGTTTGGGCTAGATTTTTGGCTCCTGCGGGAGCTTTGGAAGATGGAGCGTACCTGACCGTGGTAGTGAAGAGGTTAATCAAACCAATTAATTGACAACGTGATGCTCTAATACAACGCTCAAACAATGAAATGTAACTGTAGCAATTATAACGCATAAGAAAAAGAAAATACAGAGCAGCCAAAGATTATTTGAGAAGTGTATCGAAAATGACATCAAACGTAATGTCCAGAGCAATGAAAAGTTATGCTTCTCAAGCTAAGGCTTTGAAGACGTCACGGAGGAGGACATCTTGGACAAGAGCAGCAGTGAATCCATCACACTAACACAAAAAGGAGGATATTCTTTTCGGTTAGAGTTCCTAGAAAAGGAAGTTGCTGCACGTGACTGTGATACCTACAAATCTAGGAAGCAAGAAATTGTACATTTATAGCATGTTATCTCCTCAAGTTCAACCTCTTCCTGTGACCAATGTCTGTAGGATATTCCTTAAGGGGTTATTCAGAGAGATCCCAACTTGCCCTGAAAATGCACAGAACAGTGAATTTTCCCATACGATGCATTTTCATGGCCATTCGGCCATTCACAAAGCACACATTTTGGCAAATTGCCAGCCTAATAGAAACATAGAAACATAGAAAAATGTCGGCAGATAAGAACCTTTCGGCCCATCTAGTCTGCCCAATTACATGGATACTTTACCTGGATTTATCTTTTGTTTAGGATAGCCTTATGCCTATCCCATGCCTGCTTAAATTCAATTACTGTTTTGGCCTCTACCACTTCAACTGGAAGACTGTTCCATGTATCCACCACCCTCTCAGTAAAATAATGCTTTCTGATGTTACTTTTAAACCTTTACCCCTCTAATCTAAGACTATGTCCTCTTGTTTTGCTACTTTGTTTCCTTTTAAATATACTCCCTTCCTCTACCTTGTGGATTCCCTTTACGTATTTAAATGTTTCTATCATATCTCCTCTGTCTCGTCTTTTTTCCAAGCTGTACATGTTAAGATCATTAAGCCTTTCCTGGTAACTTTTCTCCTTCAAGCCGTACACCATTTTAGTAGCCCTTCTCTGAACTCTCTCTAAGATGTCTATATCCTTCTGGAGATACGGTCTCCAGTACTGCACACAGTACTCCAAGTGAGGTCTCACCAGTGCTCTGTACAGTGGCATGAGCACTTCCCTTTTCCTACTGCTAATACCTCTCCCTACACAACCAAGCATTCTGCCAGCATTTCCTGCTGCTCTATTACATTGACTACTTACCTTTAGATCCTCTGAAATAATGACCCCTAAATCCCAACCCTCAGATGTTGAGGTTAGGACTGTATCAAATATTCTATATTCAGCCCTTGGGGTTTTACGTCCCAGGTGCATTATCTTGCACTTATCCACATTAAAACTCAATTGCCACAACTCCGACCATTTTTTTAGGTTGCCTGTTCGACGGCAGTGAACTCCCCCGTTGAGAAGCAATGGTTAATCTATTCACAGAACAACAGTGAAAAGTTGTCGAAATGCCCTGCTGTTCGGTGGTTTCATTCGGCAGGTTTAACCAGGTGAATCCCTTAGGTTTCAATGTTAAACATATCGCTGTTTTTATTTAATATCTAATAAACCGTTTGTTCTTTTAGGCTAATGTCAGACGATCACAGTCTGAGCGCACTCTGCATGCGTGCACATCGGACGGACGTACTGCAGGAAGATACTGTAGACACCACACGGCCCGTTTTTGTTGACGGACGTAGAAAAAAAAAGGGAATTTTGGAAAATAAAATTATTATGAAAAATGATATAAATTTCAAAAGGATATGAAAAGCCATTGTGTGCGTCAAGGTGCTGGACGTCGCAAATGCGCTGCGTCTGACATCTCATCAATCACACAGAACGCTACGCGGACGTGGCGCACTCTCCGCATCCGTCTAGCGGTTTTACGTTCTTGCCTAACTTGCGTCCGTTTACCACGTGCGTTGTGCGAGCGCAGTTCGGTGCACACGTACTTTGTGTGTGGGTCTCTATTGATCATGATTCTATGGTATGACAGACGTTAAACTGTGTGGCGACACGGACGTGATCACTGCGTTCATCTGAAGCCTGCCTTAATCTGCAGCTAAGGGTCTCTTCATTTTTTTTAGGCATTTTCCAGCAACAAAAATTTTCCTGATTTCTTTTATCCTGTCAGGCAGCTTGTCGGCTTTTTCCTGCGACTGATCGACGCTGTGGGCAGTGGCACGACGGCTGCTCATGGGTGCGTTTGGCAGCTGTCTGGCGGTGGCATTCGGTGGCCTATTGACCGCACTTCGGGGACCCTGCGGTGAATGCTGAATTCACCGCAGAGTCAGCAAATCGGACTCATCGAAGGGCAGCGAATAACCCTGTTAGTGTTTCATTTCTCAACATATTATTATTCTTCAGATGCCCAAGATCAAGATTTTTGCAAAAAAGAATAATCCTTTTTCTTCATGTATAAAATGACATCTTAGAGTAGATCTTTGAGTGTTATTGTCATATAGGTTAGGGGCCTTAGTTGTAGAAGTTATGGATCAGCTAGAAGAGTGGTTCCCAACCCTGGTCCTCAGGTGCCCCTAACAAGTCAGGTTTGCAGATATGTGAAGCACAGCACAGGTGATATGATTTGCTGCTCAGTGATTGCAGGATTCAGTCTGCTTTTCACCAAGGTGATCCTTAAAACCTGGCCTGTTAGGGGGACCTGAGGACCAGGGTTGGGAACCACTGGACTAGAGAAATTATGAAATCACTGTTCCATTTGTGATGAGTAGATTTTCTGACTTGAGAATAATTCCATCAACTATTGGCTGCATAGAGGAGGATGTCTTGCACCATAGCGAGCAACCTTAGATGCAACACCTGGCACATCTCAACCCGCTCGTGTAAAAACTGTAATTTCTTCACTTATTCTATTAATGTGTTTTCATTATCACATATATTATTTTGAGCAGTTGCCTTGTGACAGATTGGAGCCATAACACAATTCAATAAGCAAAGAGCTAAGCGGACTATAATAGATTCTGACAGATATTTTGATGGAATGCAAGTAACTTAATTATTGTTTATCCTTATTTTTCTTTATACCTATCTTTCTATTCTACAGATTCTTCTGTTGTATTATTAAATAATTTTGCTGTTTCTAAACACATGTGATTTATGTTGTGATATATTTAAAATATCCAGAAAAACATGATAAATTTGATGGAACTCACAATTGCAGAGTGAAAATGTACAGAAAATGACTTATTTACCATATTCATACATATAATTAAACACGTGGAGTTACAAAAATAACATTATACCAGCCCGCAAAATTTCAACTCGCCTGCTCGCAAATGGCGAGTGGAAATTGGCTGCAGGTGAGTGGGGTGCATTGACCTGTCGGGCCCGCGGGTTGCTGGGACCCGGATCAGTGGGCCGCCGCCGCCTTGCTTCTCAGCTCCGGTATCGGACTCTTGGAGTCCGAATCCGGAGCTGACCAATTGTGTCTGCCCCCTCCGGTGCGGCGTCGGCCCACTCCAGTGCGGGGTCACCTGCCTGCCCACGTGATGCGTCGCACACACTGCTGCGAGTTGACGACGCATCACGTGGGTGGGTCAGGTGATGCACGGGAGCGGCGGCACCAACACAGCGGCCGTGCTGCAGCACCTCTGAATTGGTAGGTGACTGTTGAAGGGAGGGGAAGGGGTTAAAAAGGAGAGGAAGATGAAGAGGGGAGAGAACAAGGGGGGGAAGAATGAGAAAGAGAGGGGGAAAGAATGGTAAGGGGTAAAAAGAAAGGGGGAAGAATGAGAACGAGGGGGAAAAAGAAAGGAGTAAAAAGAATGAGAATGAGGGGAAAAAACTGAGAATGAGGGGGGAAAGAAAGGGGTAAAAAGAATGAGAAAGAGGGGGGTGAAGAAAAAAAAGGCAGTGGAGCTCTGATACGCTCCTACACACTGCACATTTTTGTGAGCTATGGCTGTGATGCTCTGATACACTCATACACACTGCACCTTGCTGTATCAGAGCACCACAGCAATAAAACTCGCAGTAATGTGCGGTGTGTATGAACGTGAGTTTTATTACTGTGGAGTTCTGTGATACTCTCATACACACGGCACATTACTGTATCACAGAGCTACACAGCAATAAAACTCACGCTCATACACACCGCACATTACTGTGAGTTTTATTACTGTGGAGCTCTGTGATACAGTAATGTTCGGTGTGTATGCGCATATCACAGTGCTACACAGCAATAAAATTCACAGTAATGCGCACTGTGTATGAGCGTGAGTTTTATCGCTGTTGATACTCTCATTGACGCCACACATTGTTTTTCTTTGTTTTAACTGCTTTATGTTAATGATAATTAAATAATTTAAGAGAGTGTGTTTAGGGGCAGACTTAGAGGTAAGGGTAAGAGTTGGGTGGGGCAACTGGTGGCGAGTAACTCTTAAGGCCTGGCTAGTAGCTCAGGACCTGAAATTTTGAGCCCTGATTATACTATATGCAAATGAGGCAGATTGCTCTCCAGGATGTGTCTGCAGATATCTGCAGTACAGGAGTCAAGTCCTAAAAAGTGGAAGAACTGATTTCCCACGCATTCCATCCCGGCATGACCGCAGCTGCAGTACAACTTTAGTGGACCTTTGTGGTAAAAAAAAAAGGAAAGAAATTATAATCTCTCTCATAAAGGGGTCATTTCGGTGCTCTCTCATTCCCTGCGCTTCCCTGCACTTCGGGGAATCAAAGTTCCCCACCCTGCGGTGAATTCACCCTGCAGTGAATTTCCCCGGAGTGCAGGGGAAACCTGTTGAAAACCTGCCGAAAAAAGACCAAAAACTCACCGGAACCGACACAAAAAACACACCGAACACATCAGAAGAAGCCAATGAGCCGTCGAACACAGCATAGAGCCACCGGAAAAAGCCGACAAGCTGACGAATGGGGTAAAAAATAATAATTTGAAAGTGTGAAAATTGATACACTGTTGCAAAAAAACCTACTGAACGAAAATGGAATTTACATATAAGATCCTATGAATGATAATAAAAACGTCTGTTACAGAAAAAATAAAAAACACTTTTAATAAAAAAAAAATATTGAAAAAATCCTGAAAAATGCCTAAAAGATCCTAAAAAAAAATCAATAAATAAAGAGACTTTTTACAGCAGATTAAAATAATAAACATTTTATTAGATAGTGAGTAAAAACGGAAATATTTGTAACATTGAAACCTATGGGTTTGCCTGAATAAAACCGTCGAATGAAACCACCGAACAGCAGGGCACTTTGGCAACTTTTCACTGCTGTTCGGTGTGTTCGCTGAATAAATTAACTAACTAACCATTGCTTCTCTATGGGGAGTTTCAATGCCGTTGAACAGGCACCGAACTTGCAGGCAGTTCACCAAAATTTTGTGAACTGCCTGCTCTCTGAATAGCCAAATGGTCACGAAATGTCACCGTATGGGGAAATTCACTGTTCGGTGACATTTCGGGACCACATCGGCTCTCTCTGAATTACCCCTTAAGCTTGTGCAAGCTGTGAAGCGCTAACCTTTTTTCACACCAGTGTAGCATCAACTATGGAGTATTGATTCCAGAAGTTAAATTTACTAATCCTAGTGAAATGTATTCTGCAAGAGCATCACAGGAATGGCCACGGTCCAGTCATGTGAAAGATAGCTGATTTGTCACCAGACACAGTGACAATACAGGAAACAACTCGAGTGAGAATAAAAGACCAGGACACAGATTCTGTCTTGGGTATTTCTTATTCTGGGGCAAGTTTCAAACATTCAGTCAGTTTGTCAAAATGGGAGTGTCACAAATTCATGGATTACAAACCAATAAAGAATCAATACGTCAGTAATATAGGAAACATGTTTTTTCTACTTTGGGCAGTACCTAGACTTACACAAACATTTCCTGTCCTTGTCTAGTAGGCAAGACTAAATTGACATCATAGCTATATCCTGCTTTTGGGAAAGAATGTTCCATAGGATATACATGAACAATTAAACATCTGTCTCCCTCCCTTCCTCTCGGCCAGCCAGCCTTCTTAGTTTCAAGAGGAAGCAGAGTTGAATAGAAAATTTGCACTCCTTGGTAAAAAACAGGAAACCAAGAGAAAGACCAGACTCAGCATTATCTCAATGAACAAATTACGTATTTGCTGAGCAGTCAGTAAGGCCCTATATATTTATATAGCTATCAAATATTACTAGAATATAGAAATATGTATACAGTGAATTAGCTACCATATTTCAAATTCCTTTCACCTAGTGCTAACGATTACATATTGAAAGGCTGCAATAGCGCCATCTATGGAATAGAGCCCCTGGTGTATTTTTTCTTGCGTCTGCTTAATGGCTTTTTGGTTTCAAAAATATATATTTTCAAAGCATTTATTTGAAACATGGAATGAGTAGGTAACACTTGTAAGGTAAAATAGGAATTCAGAGATTGTTAGTCTGAAACTGAGCAATTTAAGATATTTCAAAGTGTCCATGTATTTGTACAGTATATCCTATGCTGGGGTGAAAGGTTCTAAATTTTTATTTATTTATTTATTTGCAAAGTATTTTACCAGGAAGGACACATTGAGATTTCTCTCGTTTTCAAGTATGTCCTGGGTGGCGAGTATGTACCGTTAGATGTCTTGCCCAAGGACTCTTACTGGAGAGGTGCTCTGGCCGGGATTCGAACTTGTGACTCCACGGTTTCACTTGAAATGGGTCTGTACTAATAACACATAGGCAGAAGTTGTCTTTGTATCAAATATAGTAAAATGAGTCAAGATAAACAATAAAAATGGTGAGATCTCCTGCCTATGAGAATTCGTAGTGATAAAACTGAGATTATTAACAATGCAGCTTCCAAAAAATACCAATAAAGTCCAAAAATAATCTGTATGTGCCTGCATAATGTATGTAAATCACAGTAACACCTTGTATCTGTACTGTACAAAGATATTCAGTCATTATAACCCCCTGAATCGTATCCCTGTACTCAGAGGCGTAACTAGAAACCTCAGGGCCCCGGTGCAAGAATCCATGAAGGCCCCCGCCTTGTCGGTTGTGGGGAGGGGCCGAGGTGGGCCGTTGAAGTCAGTGGGGCATACCAGTATGCCTTGCGCCTTTAAGACCCACCCTCTGTGTGGGCCCCAGATATCAGACCCCCAGTATCAGACCACAGTAATTAGACAGCCAGTATCAGAACCCAGTAATTAGCCAGTATCAGACCCCCATAATTAGCCAGCCAGGATCAGACCCCAGTAATTATCCAGCATCAGACCACAGTAATTAGCCAGTATCAGACCTACAGTAATTAGCCAGCCAGGATCAGACCCCAGTAATTAGCCAGCCAGGATCAGACCCCAGTAATTAGCCAGCCAGTATCAGACCCCCAGTAATTAGCCAGTATCAGAACCCAGTAATTAGCCAGTATCAGACCCCAGTAATTAGCCAGTATCAGAACCCAGTAATTAGCCAGTATCAGACCCCAGTAATTAGCCAGTATCAGAACCCAGTAATTAGCCAGTATCAGACCCCAGTAATTAGCCAGGATCAGACCCCCAGTATTAGCCAGTATCAGACCCTAGTAATTAGTCAAGATCAGACCTCCAGTAATTAGCCAGTATCAGGCTAGGGTCAGACTGAGGCAGTGCGAACGCGCAGTGCAGGCGCCACATAATCACAGTAGGCCGCACTAGCAGGCAGATGTACGGGCAATGACGGCCAATAATACGAGTACGGTCGCACAAAAGTCCGGCCGCGCAACGCAAGTGGAAATGAACGCATTTTTTCGAGACGTTAAACCGCTGGTACTGACGTACAGAGTGCGCTGCGGCCGCATAGCAGCGTGTGTGGCGTGATTAGGAGATGTCAGACGCTGCTAGTGTCGGCCAACATAACGTTCATACAGCCGATTTCCCTAGACTTCTTTTTACCCATCGTCATGAAATACGTCCAGAATTGCGCATCGTCTGACCACTTAAGCGTATTCCGTGAAAAAATGCGTGCGCACGCATCGACGTAATTTAACGGTGGCCTCAGAAAATGCGCTCATCTGTCCCTAGCCTCAGACCCCAGTAATTAGTCAGGATCTGACCCCCAGTAATTAGCCAGTATCAGACCCCCAGTAATTAGCCAGTATCAGACCCCAGCAATTAGTCAGGATCAGACCCCCAGTAATTAGCCAGTATCAGAGACCCCAGTAATTAGGCAGTATCAGAGACCCCAGTAATTAGCCAGGATCAGACCCCCAGTTATTAGCCAGTATCAGACCCTAGTAATTAGTCAAGATCAGACCTCCAATAATTAGCCAGTATCAGACCCCAGTAATTAGTCAGGATCTGACCCCCAGTAATTAGCCAGTATCAGACCCCCAGTAATTAGCCAGTATCAGACCCCAGTAATTAGCCAGCCTCTGCTCATTCACACACCAACAACCCACCCCAGCTTGTTACATACTTACCATAGGTAAGTATGGTCTCCACTCTCTCCACTTCCCTTCCCTGCACGTGTTGGACACTTCCAGCAGAGCAGGGGAGGCTCTGCTTTGCGTGGCTGTGGAGGGGGAAGGGGCAGAGCCAGCACATCCCCATGTGAGCAGCTGTCCTCTTCTTCTTCCTCCTCTCCCGGCGGGGCCTTTACTTCTGGCGCAGCGTGTGGGAGTTTGATCCCACACGCTGCTGATCAAATGGGAGACCAGGTGCCTGACCACTGCCTGGACTATGAGGCAAGCAGGGCTAGTCCGGGCCCCCACCCATCCGGATGTGGGCCCCCGGACTCAGGGTCCCGGGTGCAGTTGCACCCGCTACACCCCTGGTAGTTACGCCCCTGCCTGTACTGCAGTGAGTGTCCCCAGAGCTCTCCCTGGATTCTGCCCTCTCCCTGGCTGCTGCAATGCAGCAGTAAAGTTTGTGGAAGTTTTTTTGCTATAGTGCAGCTCAACCTGGTAATTTTATTTTATTTTATAATAAAACAGGGTGACAGGAGTGAGAGTTCAGAGAATTTTGTTTCTTCCCATGGGCGGATGGGACCACACTAATTTACATTTAAAAGGTCAACAAATGAGGTTTTATTTGCTAAAGTTAATTCTTCATTTTATTTTCAATGCAAAGTTATATTTGCACTAGAGCCCTGTGAATCACATGTTTTCACTCGAATCGAATCACAAATCGAATTGGTTGTTTAAGGTTCGAATTCAAATCGAATATCGAATCGCTGAGTGACACTTTCCTGTAGGATGCAGTCTGGATAGGTTTGTGTATGCCGGTTCAGCTGACGTTACATATAATTCATTATCTCCCTACTCAGAGCAGACCCCCATATAATTAATATGGCCAGTTCTAAGCCCCCCACCCCAGTCGCTCTCATTCTACCCCCACACACCAGGACGGCAGCCATCTCTTCTTCTGGTGATGAAGAATAATCCATTCCATCACCTTCACCATCCTGTAAAAGTAGCACAATAAAGGAGTGACAAGGTATTTATACTCACCATAACCAACTTGGCTCAGGCCTGCCTGCTGCTCGCTCCTCTGTCCCGGCTGAACACCTATTCGCAGCTCGAGCATGCGGTCATCGGCCTCCTCTGTGAATCATGTGATGTCTCACATGTCAGTCTTGCTGGAGGGGGCGGCACCTATCCGTGAGCCATTCTCAGCCGTATGATGTGCATTTGGGAGACATGCTGCACCACTGGGAACACGGATCGCGGCCAGACAAGCTCCGGAATCAGACCCATACAGGGTTATTCAAAGAAATCCGAATTGCTGGTGAAAGGTAACCGAACAAGTTTTGGTTACCTTTCCTGGCCATTCGGCTATTCAGAGAGCAGGCAGTTCGCCAAATCCTGGCGAATTGCCTGCACATACAGTGCCTATTCGTTGCCTGTTCGAAGGCAGTGAAATCCCCCATAGAGAAGAAATGCTTCATCTGTTCAGAGAACACAAAAACAGCAGTGAAAAGTTGCCGAATTGTCCTGCTGTTCGGTGGTTTCATTTGACAGGTTTATTCAGGCGAATCCCATAGGCTTCAATGTTAAAAATATTCCTGTTTTAATTCAATATCTAATAAACCGTTTATTATTTTATTCTGCAGTAAAAAGTCTCTTTATTTATAGATTTTTTTAGGATCTTTTAGGCATTTTTTGGGATTTTTTTGGGAAAAAAATCCATTTTATTTCATCGTTTTTTCTTTTTTCTGTAACAGCCCTTTTTATTATCATTCCCCGGACCTCATATGCAAATTTCAGACATTTTCGTTCTGTAGTTTTTTGCAAACAGCGTTTCACTTTTCAAACATTCAAGCGTACTGTTTTTTTTTTCTCACTCCATTCGTTTGCAGTGTCCACTTTTTCCGGCGGCTGCTCTGCGTTGTGATCGGCGGCTGCTCGGGTTTCTACGGCGTGTTCGGCGGGGTTCATCCAGATGTTTTTGCGGGTTTTGGTGAGTGTTCGTCGGGTTTGCGGCGGCTTTTCCCTGCACTACGGCGGCCCTGTGGTGCTTGCTAAATACACCGCAGGGTCTCCGAAATGGGATCGCCAAATCGCACCGAAATGAAGAGAACGAAAAGTCACTGAACGTGCGGTGACTTTTCGATTCTCTTTGAATAACCTTGATAGAGTTCGATACCGGAGCTGCTGATTAAGAAAGTGACCGATTTGAAAAGTTTTCGAATCGATCTGCTCACTTCTGAATCAAAAAGAATACGTCTGGCGATTTGAATTCGAATCGAATATCGAAGGATTGCAGGTCCCTAGTTTGCACCCTTATGGCAATGTAAGGGTTAAGTAAAAAAATGACACATCATAATCCTAAATCAGTAAATGAAGTCTTGATCACCTTCTTTGTCCGCAGCACTACAGAAAATGTATCTATACTGAATACAAACATCTTCCTTCGCGTAAACAAAATTCATGATAATATCTGCAGTATATAGAAACTTTGATAATATATATGTAAATTGGCTTCATCTAGATAAAGTAATCGCTTCGATTTAATAGCATTGTCAGAGTGATACTATTCTCATGAACCATGCCCGTTGCTTTGTAATGCGGTTTATTTAGAGAGAGATTAAAGAATTCCTTTGTGTAAGCACAAGAGACTCGGAATACAGAGAGGATTAAATTCCCTTGCATCCATCTTCCCGTTCGTTTATTCTTCAAGCTGAATGCATTCAATTCTATTCTCGGTTATACTTTATATGCCTGTTTAATGTTAAAACAAATTATTAAAAAAAAGTAGAATTAGTGTAATTTAAGTCGAATACGGAAGCGCTAATGAACTGCTTATATTTTTGTTCCATCTTCATTAGCCAAGTTGGTTAACAATTTTTTCTCTCGTTTTCAAAAAAAGAATTATTTAATTTGTTAAATACATAAGAGAACATTCTCTGAAACGTCCTGTCAGCATGATTGATACATCCGCCGCGTAATGGAAAATGTATTAATTAATTAAATAAAGAGATGCAGCTATTAAGCAAATTATTATTTTTTTGCTCTTCCGTCGCATAACGAAAAATAAAATGGAAGAATGTTGTGGAGTTTTATGAGTTCTGTAATATAGAAACAGAGTACAGAAACAAAATCGGAATAGATGATAATGGGGTAATTAAGCAAACGAATAATGCATTAAAGTGTTTTCAGGGATGGAGGAGATTTTGGATGGCATTTGTCAAGAATTCATGATTTTTTTCCCCATAGAAAAGCAATGGTTAATCTATCCAGAGAACACCAAACAGCAGCGAAAAGTTGCTGAAGTGCCTTGCTGTTCGGTGGTTTCATTCGGCAGGTTTATTGAAGAGCAGAAATCTTGTAGAGCTCCCACACTTAATCATTGATACAACTAGACCAGGGGTCAGCAACCTTGGCTCCCTGGTGTTTTAGGAACTACATTTCCCATGTGGCTCAGTCAACCTAATGAGTGACCGAGAATCGTGGGAGATGTAGTTCCCAAAACATCAGGGAGCCAAGGATGCTGACCCCCGAACTAGACCCTTAACCTTCATATGCAAGTACTATAGAAAATAAAATTATTTTTTTTGTGCTTACAAAATACATGTGGGTTTAAGTATATTTATAGGGTTATCAAGAAAATATAAATGGTTTTCAGGACATGTGTATTAACCCCTTCACTACCAAGAGATTTTCTAAAAACCATTGTCAGGAACCAGTGGTTTTTTGAAAAATCATTCTTGATTATACAGTAAGATATATTTGGGCATATTCTCAATGTATTTCTTACTGTAATAACATATTTGGCCAGTAGATGGTGCTACTAACTGCGCTCAGCGAGGTGGCCAGACGGGTATCAGACGGACGTTCCTTCTGCTCTTACTACCGCTCGTCTGACCCCGGCCTAAGGAGGATACTGTGATAAAGGGATTAAAACCTATAACATTGTAGAAAAAGAGAAGGATATACAGACCCTAACAATATAATAATTTATTAAGAAAAAACACATTTAAATATTTATAAGTGGTTTTTCTTAATAAATTATCACATTGTTAGGATCTATATATCCTTCCCTTTTTCTAGAATCCCATAGGTTTCAATGTAAAAAAAATCCCCGTTTTTATAATTTTTTTATTCAACTGTTTATCCTTTTCATTTGCAGCAAAATGTCTTTTTATTCATTTATTTTTTAGAATTTTTATATGCATTTTTGGGGATTTTTTCAGGGAAATTTTTTATTCCGATTTTTTTAAATGCAATTTTTTTATTCTGTAACAGACCTTTTCATATTCATAGAAACTCATTTATTATTTTCATGCATTTTTTCGTTTGGTATGCCTTTTAAAAATTGCGTATTTTGTTTGTTTTATTTGATTTTTACCCCTGTTTGGCGGCTGATCTACGGCCTGTTCATCAGCGTTCATGGGATCATCAGCTGCATTCGACGGATCATTGACTGCGTACAGCAGGTTTATAGGCGGCGTTAAGCGAATCCATTTGGCGCACTTCGGACCCTGCAGTGAATGCTGATGAAATTCTGTGAAATTTCAGTGCTCTTCGAATAACCCCTTAAATCTACTCTAGATTTAGTTGACTAAAATCTTGTGACATTTAGTTGACGAAAACTAGACTAAAACTAAAACAATTTAGACAACTAATATATGTCTAAAACGAAATGCCATTTTAGTCAAAAGATTTTCAGGGTTATTCAAAGAAAACCGAATTGGCTCCAAAATTGCGCCAAACAGTGAATTTCCCCGTACGGTGCAATTTCGGGGCCATTCAGCTTTTCAAAAAGCAGGCAGATCGCCAAATATTGAAGAATTGCCTGCATGTACGGTGCTGTTCGAGGGCAGTGAAATCCCCATAGAGAAGCAATGGTTAATCTATTGAGATAACACCGAACAGCAGAGAAATGTCAGTGAATTGCCCTGATTTTCAGTGGTTTCATTCGGCAGGTATAAGCAGGCGAATCCCATAGGTTTCAATGTTAAAAAATATTCCTGTTTTTATTAAATATTTATTAAACTGTTTACTCTTTTAATCTGCAGCAAAAAGTCTCTTTAGGTATTTATTTTTTTTACGATTTTTTTTAGGCAGTTTCAGGATTTTTTCAGCAAAAGTTTTTAAATAGTTTTTTTTTCTGTAACAGACCTTTTTATTATTTTTCTTAGGACCTTATATATTATTTCCAGGCATTTTCGTGCAGTATTGTTTTTGAAAATCGCTTTTAAAAGTTGTGGTGTTTTTTTACCCCATTCGACGGCTTGTCAGCTTTTTCCGGTGGCTGGTTGGCCCTCTGCTCGGTGGATCGTCGGCTCTTTTCGGATGCGTTCGGCTTTTTTTCGGGGGCTTATCGGATTGATCCGATGTTTTTTCAGCAGTTTTTCGGATGTGTTCGGTGGATTTTCGCTGCACTTCGGGGACCCTGTGGTGAATGCTGAATTCACTGCAGTGTTGAAGAATTTGACTCCATGAAATGCAGGAATTGAAAGAGCACTGAAATTGGTGGAATTTTGGTGCTCTGTGAAAAACACTGTATTTATTTATGTACATATTAATATTTATTACATATACAGTGGTAACTCGGTTCACGAACGCCCCTGTTCACGAACAATTCTGTTCGCCACCAGGAAGTTCGTCAACATTTTACCTCCATTCACGAACTCCGCCTCGGGTTACGAACACGACCCGGGCCATCTTCCCCACTCTGACACATGGTCGTGGCTTCCTGTACTTCCTGTACTCGAGATCGCGGTCGCAGACAGAGCTACTGTGAAGCTTTTTTTGTGTTCTTTGTAGCACAGTACTGTTCAGTATTGCTGTATTAAATCCAGCATGGCTCCCAAGAAAGTGCAGAACCAGCGTGGTGGGAAAAAGAAAGAGCAGAGAGGTGACAATGTGCAGAGCGTTAATGAAGGTGAGAAGAATGTGCAGAGCGTTAATGAAGGTGAGAAGAATGTGCAGAGCGTTAATGAAGGTGACAAGGATGTGCAGAGTGTTATTGAAGGTGGAAAGGATGTGCAGAGCGTTAATGAAGGTGACGAGGATGTGCAGAACGTTATTGAAGATGACATGGATGTGCAGAGCGTTAATGCAGGTGAGAAGAATGTGCAGAGCTTTAATGAAGGTGAGAAGAATGTGCAGAGCGTTAATGAAGGTGAGAAGAATGTGCAGAGCGTTAATGAAGGTGAGAAGAATGTGCAGAGCGTTAATGAAGGTGACAAGGATGTGCAGAGCGTTAATGAAGGTGACAAGGATGTGCAGAGTGTTATTGAAGGTGACAAGGATGTGCAGAGCATTAATGAAGGTGACGAGGATGTGCAGAGCGTTATTGAAGATGATAAGGATGTGCAGAGCAACCCATATGGTTCAGAACGGATTGACCTGATTTACATTGAACCCTATGGGAAAATGTGATTTGGTTCACGACTAATTCGGTTTGCGACCAGAGTCGTGGAACCAATTAAGTTCGTGAACCGAGGTACCACTGTACGTTGAAATATTGGGGACAAAAAAACAGAATTTGAAATTAATTTTGACCCAAACTATGTCAAGTGCATAATTAGATTGTATCGATACATTATATGAACGCGTCTGTTCTACGTTTACTTTGAAGTAAAGTTACTTATCCTAACTTTGAAGTTTTATTGCGTCAGTTTACATTTTTGTAACTTCACAGCAGTAATTGTTTTAGCATAATGTGAGTAATTTTCCGCCGTTCTCGGTGCATATTCTTCATAATAACATTAAACACTGCTCGTCTATAAAATTCTGTTATGAGACTATATTTTACTGCAGTCACATCTATAGCTGCAACTATCATCACGAATTAATATAAAGCTGTTTCACCTAAGACGTAAAAAAAGAGAGAAAAGTTAAGCTGCAGAAAATAATGATGATATGAAAATACATATAAAATTTAAAAGCTTTTGCCTTTCACACATAATCACTTACTATGATGAGGGCTATATGTCTTCAGTACCAAATGTTTCTGCTCCATGGCTCTCACATAAAGAAGATGGAGAGGACCATGAATCTTCCTATATGTTTGCTTCAATGCTGAGTAATATCTAGTTCAGGTAAAATGCTGAGGTGGCTTATAATTACTCATCTAAAAACTGCTCGAGAGGAGCCGTTAAAGTATAATATCGATAAAATATGGAAGGCAGAATAAAACATGATACAACATTAAAAATATGCTAACATATTGGGAGCACATACAAGCCTCGAGCCTCTCTCGGAAAGGCTATAATATTTTGCCTTCCATGTAATCATTCCAGATAATGCTCAACACACTATTAGTGTTTTAATGCGAGCAACAAAATAACTTCGCAAACCCCGGCGATGGAGAGTGTAACATATCAAAATAATAGGACAGATCGAAAATTTAATTGGTGATTTGGTACATTCACCCGTAATTTTTTTTTTTAAAAAGTATTTTCTGTTTTCTCTTTGTTGTATTTTTTTTTATAAGCTGATTGAATTTTGAATCACTTCAAGAACAACACATTTTAGGCATTGAATTGTCTAGAATAAGATTTAAACATTCCAAGTTTTCAATGATGAAACCCGATGATGATGATAATAATAATAATAATGATAAAAACAATAATTAAAGTACTGATAGTTAACTTTACCATGAGCATGTTTGCATTGGATATACTATAGCTTATTGTTTCCTAATCCTTGTTCTCAGGTACTCCCAACAGGTCAGGTTTGCAGGATTTGTGAAGCACAGCACAGGTGATATGATTTGCTGCTCAGTGATTGCAGGATTCCGTCTGCATTTCCCCCAAGGAGATCCTTAAAACCTGGCCTGTTACGGGGACCTGAGGACCAGAGTTGCAAATCACTGCTACTGCTGATAGATGGGCATTGCCATTTCTGCTTTCCATGCCTTATTATAATGTCAATCTTTTGTGCAGCCAATATTGCCGGCTTCTGGACCCCCCCCCTTCCGAACTCTTCAGCGCCATAATTGCAGCACATAAGGCAGGAGCCATGGGATGATGCGCAGGCACCATTTTCTTGCTACAAGGCAGTCAGGCATTGTATCGTGTAAGTCTGCTGTTTGTGCTTCCGCATTGTAAAGTGCTATGGGGGAAGGAAGGAAGGAAGGAAGGAAGGAAGGAAGGATCCTTAGGTGGTTGGAAATCAGGCTATAACTGGGGACATAAACATATATATCGGATGATTTAATATACATAGAGTAGTTAGGAATAGCCAACAAAATGGTACATGAAGGGTGTTTCTCATATAAGCCAGAACGTACAGAAAATCAGAGCAGTCAATACAGCCAGGAACTGGTACACGAAGGGTGGTTCTCATACAAGCCGGTTCATACACAGTAACAGATAGCGAGAGAAGCAACGAGTCCATGAATCACAGGAACGAATCACCAGCACTGAGGGAGGTAACTCCATGAGAGGGCAAGGAACCGGTTCACTTCTTTCGGCGGCTCCGTGTCAAAAAAACACATCCCGCCCCTGATTAGCTGCGCATCTTCCCCAGCCAGCGCATGGCTTGGCACCCTGTGGAAGGTGCTGCCAGGTGCCGGGCATCCCCCAGAGTGTCTCGAGACCCCCCAGGATGGCAAGACGTGACAGAAGGAAGGTCGTCATGTCTGGTGTTTAGGGAGAGCTACCAGAAGGACAGAATAAACGTCAGGGGGAAAGAAAGAAAGAAAGGAAAGAAAGATTGTGGCTCGTGTTTAGGGAGAGCTACCAGGAGTTATACAGCACTTCCTCAAGTTCTGTCTGAGGGTTGTGGAGAAAGGAAAGCTGCTGCAGATCTGCTTGACCTGGGAGAAGGGACAAACGTGGTAATAGGTTTAGGTCTGTTCCTCAAGCCGGGGACAAGTTACCCCAGTACCTGTTACAGTTGCTGATTCCGAGACACAGGCTACGCTTGCAGCAAGGTCAGAATAGCAACTCCAGCCACTAACAACAACATTAATGGAGTAGAGTCTAAGGATTGATATAATAAACACAATGTACTCAATAGCATTTTGATAAATAAAAAAGTATTAGTTAAATGAATATTCTTCATTCTATAACGCAAGATTAATCTTATTCATCGCTGTTCTTCCACTTTTAATCTTGAAAGATACAGCCCTCATAAGCAGCAGCACCAATCTTCATTAGTAAGTCATAAACATGTCATTTTCCAATTACCCAACAGAAAAAAAAGTAGGAAGTAATTCTTAGATACATTAACTTTTTAAAGATACTTAAAGAATTTGATACAAAAGAAACTTGGCTAAGAATGAATTAAACTTTACTAGTTACATTCAAGCGTAAACAGATTTAAATGACCTTAACTCCTACATTTGCTTTAATAGCTACAATGAAGCTATGATGTGTTCGGCAATTACAATTGTGAATATGGAGGAAATAATAAAAATGTAGGAGGACAGTTCTTCAAGTATTCTCGAATCTAAATTCTAAAGTAATTACTACTTAAGCAAGATATCATAATGTCATCCTCGGAAGACAATAGAAAAAAAAATATAAGCCTATATTATTCACAGTTCTATTCTGGTTTAACATTTGGTTAAGAATAATTTACTTTAACTTTCAGATAGTTTTACTGTATGTACTTATGTTCGCAGATGCTATTAACATCAATTTTCCAAATGATATGATTAGGATTGTGCAGCATGTACTAAATAACTAATCGCGTGAACTTTGTGCTGTGGTTTCTTTGTTTCACGACACCAAACATACCATGTATCTGATACACTTTAATCATTCTTTACACTGCGATTGTATAGGGTTCTGCTTCCTGCTGGGGAGACATTGCATTGTGTCCTTTTTTCCTTGGAAGGATTTAAGATAATGGTCTTCATTTTTCTATGTTTTCACAAAATGCATCTTTAACTGTAAAACCCTATTACACATCTCGTTACTTAATATGTTATACTGGTTTTCTTGCACTGATCAGGCATCCGTCATGCTGGCCATCTGCTACATAATTAGTCCTGCTTGGAAAAATACATCCAGAAATAGAGAGCACCACATTTGTGATGTCGACATGGGGCCCTATTACATACTTAACGCTAACGTTAGTGCTCAGCTGTGTGAGTGTTAATGTTAGCCCTGGTGTCCCTAGCGCGGGCGCACCATATTACATTCCGAATTGCTAACGGGTTAAAAAACCCGTTAGCAATTTGGATCTTGCACTTTTCAGCGCGAGCTTACTGTACTTTGCGCTCCCTATGCTTAACATGGGGAGCGCCAAGTGTTAATTAGGGTTAGGATTACAAAGTCCTAACTAACGCTAATTACGTCCCGCTGCGGCTAACTCAAAAGTTACTCACAGCTAGGAGCTGGTGCTACCGGATTCCGCTTCTGCAAAATCAGTTATCACTAGCTACAAATCCCCCAAAAATCACATACTCACCTCTCATGCCGTGGCGAGAACGGCGGCCTGATCTGCCTCTTCTGGCCACCAGGAGCAGAGTCAGACTGGGGGAAAAAGTCCTCAGTCTCTCTCCACGATCACTCCACCGACCTGGAGGATCTTCCGAGAGGTGAGAGTCTCAATAGAGTCCTATGGACATAGCCAGCGTATCAGCCTGCATTTAATGTTTGTGAAAGAGCAGGTTCTACTGATAGCTTGGTCCTTTATGCTTAAAAGCCAAAAACCTAGGTTTAGAGAATTATTTTTTATAAATAAAAAAAAAAACTAAAAAATTTTGGTAGCGGGCCTGCTAGCTCAATAACTTTGCAGACACTGATTATCATAAGCCCACTGTCTAGCTCAGGGCTGTCAAACTCTGGTCACCATATATGTTTCTGAACTCCAACTCCCATGATCCCCTGGCCATCTATTACATTGGAAGAATTCTAGGAATTATAGGTCTCAACGTCTGGGGGGGTTGTGAGTTTGACAGCGCTAGTCTAGCTGCTTCTTGCGGACTAATTATCAGTAGGGATGGGCCAAACACCCCCGTGTTCAGTTCGCATTCGAACTCGAACAATTTAAAAAGTTCAAATTCGAACGCGAACACGATTCGAACTCAATGCAAGTCAATGGGACTCGAACGTTCGATTTTTAGAGTGCCCTCCAAGAGGGCATATATGCAAGATTTTGGCCATAAAAGGTGTATGGGGGTCCGGGTAGTGCCCTGGGGACAGGAAACAAGGACAAAAAGTAAAAAAAAAACATTTTTAAAGGAACAGTGATTTTTCCATGACATAAAGGTTAAGAATAAAAAAACGAAAAATTCCTTCAAATATCATGCCTAGGAGGTCCCCATAACCTGCCCGTGAAGTGGCGGATTTGTAGGATGTATAGAAACATTTAAAGAGAAAAAAATGATGGTAAATGGTAAAAAATTTCATATGACGGTAAATGGTTTTCCTTTAATGTATTCATAAAAAACTGCTTGGGGCAGCAGCCTGTATGAAAAGAGGTGACGTTTTAGGACACGCAGAACAAGTTTAGTGATTTTTGGCTGCATTATGGTGAAACTTATGCAGGCTTTGGATGAAAGTAACAACAGGGGCATTAAAATTGGACCTTTGGTGCCAGCTAGTGCCTTCTCACCGTAACCCCTCTGAGATATTGTGGAAGAGTGCAGGGGTGGACCCTGCCATCAAATATTAAAATGATATGAATCTGCTACACGCGTCAGTGTTAGTGCACCCAGATATTGGGCCTTTGGTGCCAGCTAGTGCCTTCACAACGTAACCTCTCTGAGGTATTGTTGTGGAAGAGTGCAGTGGTGGAGGTTTTGGGAATGTAGAAGAGATCCTCGATCTATTCAGTTACATCAGCATCAGGGGATTGAAAGCTGCTGATCCAGGACTGATTCATTTTTATAAATGTCAGCCGGTCTACAGAGTCGTGGACAGACGCACTCTTTTGCCTGTGACAAAACCTCCAGCGGCACTGAACGTCCATTCAGAAAGCATGCTGGATGAAGGGCAACCTAGTAGCTGCATAGCATTTTGGCTAAGTTCTGGCCAGTGATCCAATCTCAACACCCAGTAAGCCAGTGGATCATCTGCTGTAAAGGTATCATGGTCTGTCCTTGCCCCTAGGTAGTCTTGCAACATATGGTGAAGACGCTGGCAATGGGTGCCTACATTTGACGTCCCTGGGCGTCATGGACTAAAAAAATTTCAAAAGGCATCAGTCAAGTGGCCCCCTTCACTGCTCTTCCTCTGATAAACCGCAGCCTCAGAAGCACCTGTGTCATCACTTGGTAACCTACCAGTGCCTGGAAAGCTGTTACACAAGTGTCACTTTAGAGCGTCCTCAAGTTGTTTCATCCTGTCCTCCCTCTGTGAGGGCAGGATGAGCTCTGCAATCTTACCCTTGTATCGTGGATCAAGAAGGGTTGCCAACCAGTAATGATCCCTCTCCTTGATAGCATGAATCCTGGGGTCCTTTAGCAGGCTTTGCAGGATAAGGGAGCCCATGCAGCGTAGGTTGGAGGTGGCATTAGCTTCCGAGTGTTCCTGGTCGCTGAGGATGACCGTTTTGTGCACTACCTCCTCCCAGCTATGTACTAGTCCTTGGGTTTCTGGGGACACAAAACCCTCCCTTGAGGAATCCCCACCTTCAATGCCCCCACAACTTAAATATTCCTCCTCCTCATCCTCCTCCTGTCTGATCTGAGGACCAGCAGGAATGCTGTCTGTGTAAAGACTGGGGCCTTGAGAGCTAGCAAAGTCCTCCTCTTCCTCCAGCTGCTCTGCCTCTAGTGCCACATCTATAATTCCCCGCAGAGTGCGCTCCAGCAGGAACACTAAAGGAATTTTGTCACTGGTGCATGCACTGTACCTGCTCACTATCCTCGTTGCCTCCTCAAATGGTGACAGTACAGTGCATGCATCCTTGATCATCAGCCACTGTGGGGGGGGACAAGTTGACCTTAACCTGTCCTTGTGCCATACTCACACAGGTACTCATTGATGGCCCTCTGCTGCTTGTGCAGACACTGCAGCATTGCCAATGTCGAGTTCCATCTGGTGGGTATGTCACAGATCAGACGGTTTGTGGGAAGGTGGAATTCTCTTTGAATTTCTGCCAGGCGAACACTTGCTGGGAATGACCGTCTGAAGTGGCTGCAGACTTTTATGGCAGGATGGAAGTGCACCAGCAGTAACAAGCAGCGGAATATACCAGACAGGGGCACAGAGCGAGAGTAGTCGTTATAACAAAACCAGGTCAGCAACGTTTAGGCACTTGTACTGCGCTACTGTATATGGTGAGAATCAGCACACACCAGTAGCAACAGGAGGCAAACAGAACAGGCAGGGAGTACACAGAGAGAATAATCAAATGGCAGGCAAAGTCGGCAGCAGATCGGGTCCTCAGAACAAGCAGGGCCAGTACCAAGTATACAAACTGATTCGGTAAGCTAGTGATGCGGGAATGACACTCCACGGCAAGGCAAGGTGTACAACGCGCACTCCTGATTTAAAGGTCCCGGCGACTCCGTGTCATCACACCGCGCCCTTCCCCCTGATCACTCACAGCTGCGCCGAGTGCCACCGGAGCTCCTGGCATTCAGCCAACTGGCAGCACCATGCGTCCGGGCCCCCCATTCGCCACGAGGGGCCCTGGATGTCACAATATTACAATCCAAACGCAAGGGGGTTAAGTAACCAAATTTCTAAGAAGAAGAATTAATGCAGCATATCAATCCTCACAGTGTCGGGCAGCACCTTTACAGTCTGACGCTAGCTTTAACCGGTGCGCTGTGTGCAGCTTCTGAGAAGATACGCTATTAGTGTAGCTGGGAAGCCGACTGCGCATTTTGCATCGCTCCCTCTACACTAATAGCGTATCTTCTCAGAAGCTGCAAACAGCGCGCCGGTGTATGCAGCTTCTAACAGCGTGGGAGACAGTAGGCTGCGCTTGTTGGTGGATCCAGGAATCAGGTGAGTATTAGAAAGGAAAAAAGAAAGTTTTATTTTATGTTCCCGGGCACATTTAAAAATGTCCTCGGATTTTATTTTTTTTAGAAATGTGTCACCTTACCTTAGCCTGGATGTCAGTGGGGGGTTCCTGGATCGTGGTTGTGTGGGGGGGGTCTGCCATGGCCGCAGGTGCAGTGGCTCCCTCCCTGCGTCGCCTCTCTGCAACATGCACCCGGCCGGCCAGCTCGCACAGTCGCAGCTCTGTCATCCGGCGGCCACATGCTCCTCAAGGGATCCTTGGGAGGCCCCGGCGAGCTGCCCTCTACAGTGCCTGATTAGAGGACCTCGTCTGTCTGAAGTTTTAGCAACAAGATTGTTTTAGGCCATGGCCTTGAATGTTAAAAACATTCCCGTTTTAATTCAATATCTAATAAACCGTTGCTTATAATATTCTGCAGTAAAGAGTCTTTAGATTTTTTCAGGATTTTTTTAAGCATTTTTTAAAAAAAAAATCTAAATTTTACTTTTTGCGAACGGCCTGAAAAGTTCGCGAACTTTCGAACAGCTGATGTTCGATGCGAACATCGAACCGATTCGAACCGGCAGCCCATCCCTAATTATCAGGAACCAGAGCTGCAAGAAGTGCTGTAACATGGCATTAAGGTGGGTGTGAGCACTCTAGGCAAAACATAATAAATAAAAATTTGCATTGGGGTCACTAGTGGTAATAAACACCCTTTTTGGGGGGTTAGAGTGTTCATCTACTTATGTGTTGTGTTAAAGGTGTTGTGGAAAGGTGGGTAATGGATTCTACTAAAGTCATATGAACAGGGAGGCCCTCTGTCTGTCCAGTAGGCATGGGTCAAGTCGAGGGGGAATGCATGGGAACACAGTATTTTTTGCAGAAACTAACTAAGTTCCCACCGCGCCCACACACTAGAAAACTTCTATTCAATCACATCTTTTTCTGTTAAATTATTAGTTTTTTTATATAAAGTATTTTACCAGGAAGGTTACATTTGGATTTCTCTCATTTTCAATTATATATATAATCATATATTTTTGCTAAAACCCACATATGTACACAAGTATATCTGGTCTAAGTGTGCGTTTGTGTTAATTGTGAGATGATAATTGCTAATTGGGGGAAAAAATCTTTGGTGAGTTCCCACACTTCTTTTTATGGGACTTGAGCCCTGCCAATAGGGATTACCTATAGTGAAAATATAGAGGAGAGACATGTCTGTATATATTTACTGTGTAGGTAATGGAAATGTATCCTCCATAAATCTCTTGGTCCTACCTGGTAAGGGAGCTAAAAGTATGAGCCCCCTTATCCAAGGCTGGATAAGTTTGGGACTATTGGATCTCCTCAAATAACCCCAGTCAGGAGTTAACGAGAGCACCAACTGCCTCCAACACAAAGACAGCACAATGGGACTACCAATATTGGGCATAGGTCAACAAAAATCTTCACCTCCATCTCTATGAAGACAATAATCAAGCATTAACCCTATCCTATCTTGGACCTTTCATATAACTGCAAAGCACGCATTAATTAAGTATTGTACACAAAAGCCAGATATAGACAATGCCAAACTTATAATTTAGTCTTCACAGTACTGAAGTCCACGACCTCCGTTCTAATCCTACTGTCCATACTTTATGTTTGCATTTATGTATTAATTTCTGTCTGGCTACTTTTCTTTTTAAATGTTTCCCTCTGTTTTTGTTAAATTCTCACTGTCAATTTGCTTCTCCATCCCCTCCCATGTCTTAAATACCTCTCATATACAGCCCACTCTCTTTAACTCTGTGATTCTTTCTTCATACAGCTCAGCATCCAAAGCTATCACCCTTTCCTCTTGCTGCATTTTCACTCTGAAGAATCATCCACCCTCTCACCCAGTCCCAGGCCTAAACATATAGCTCTCCATTCCAGCTGCTTCCACTTTTCTTTCTAATTACCCTGTTCAAGCCCAAGCTTCTGGTCCACTGTATGCAATCCCTGCACTGCACTTTGATGAAAATAATAATTGTATTAATGTTTTTTTTCCAGTTACATGTTTCTTGGGATCTATTTCTCCTCTTTGCAGCAATGAAGATTTCCTGCAGTAATTCTGTGTTTTCAAGACTCACAAAATTCAGTGTTTTCTGACTCACTCGCTAATGCAATCGGTTCAGAAGCAGCCATAAAAAATTCACAGATGTTTAGGGCACAACCCTACTAAGAGAGGAACAAAGGCAATTTCTCAGCTGAAAGGATTTGTGTAAAAAGGTTACATTTAGTACAAAGTAAAAGTTATACATATAGATGCCAATTCAGATTTCCTCATAAATTGTGATCTGCAACATTCTCATTGCAGCTACAAATCTTTTAGATCAGATCTTTCTCACAGCAAAATAATCAATATTCGGGGGGGGAATTTGCTTCTTTTTTTACTCTTAATATGTATTACATTTATCACTTATAGTACTAGCTATCGTATTTTACTTCACAATATCCCCTTATTGTCTGGTTTTATTACGTTGTTTTCCCTCAATTCTAAACCAAAGAGGATAAAAAATGGAGTAGACTTTCAGTATAATGTACTTCCTAGTGTCATTAGCCTATATCATTAAAAACTACAAGCGGGATGTACTACAGGTCAGTTTCCCCACAATAGGGAATTGACCATTTTGTGAACCCGCATGGCAAAAGCACCATTAATGCGGGTTTCTAGCCAGGGGACAGAAACATGAGAAAAGCACCAGTCCTGGACCTTCCTGTACCAAGCTCACCATCCAAAGCCTTCACTATTAACAGATCCTGCATTTTCACTCTGAAACAAACCAAGGTATCCTGCTATCAACATGTCGTCCGCCACTCCACTCCACAACCACCACTTTTATGCTTGCATAAATGGATTAGCTTGAATTTCTGACTGATTAGTTCTCCTTTTTAATTTTTCAATCTGGTTTTGTTAAATTCTCAGTATCAATTTACTTCCCCATCCCCTCACATGTCGTCATTTCGGAAATACCTCTCATACACAGCCCACTCTCCTTAATTCTGTGTCTCTTTCTTCATACAGCTCAACATCCAAAGCTATCACCATTTCCTGTTGCTGCATTTTCATCTGAGGAATCATACACCCTCCCACCCTGTCCTAAGCCTAAACGTATAGCTCTCTTTTCCAGCTGCTTCCATTTTCCTTTTCCAATTACCTTTTTCAAGCTCAAGCTTCTGGTCCTTCCCATGCAATCCCTGCTATTTTCTTTCTGGCCACCAGCTCCACACTCCACCTGCTTCATTTTGTTTGACATACCTCTATCCCTTAGAACTCCTGTTTTAATGCAATATCTAATAAACCGTTTATTATTTTATTCTGCTGTAAAGAGTCTCTTTATTTCTAGATTTCTTAGGATCTTTTAGGCATTTTCCAGCAAATTGTTTCTGTATTTTTTTTTAAATTAATTTATTTTTTCAATCTTGCTTAACAGCCCTTTTTATTATCATTCATTGGATCCTACTTGTAAATTCCAGACATTTTCGTTCTGTAGTTTTTTTTGCAAACAGCGTTTCAAATTTCAATCTTTCAAGCGTACTTGTTTTTTTCCACAACGTTCGTCTGCTTGTTGGGTTTTTCCGGCAGTTGCTCTGCGCCGTGATTGGTGGCTAATTGGGTTTTTCCGGCGTGTTCGGTGGGGTTTTTGCAGCGGTTTCTGCGGGTTTTCGGTGAGTGTTCGGCGAGTGTTCTGCAGTGATACCTCTATCCCTTAGATCAGGGATCTCAGACTCTGGTATCTGACATGTTTATTGCATACAATTCCCAGAATTCTTTGAATGCAATAAGTGGCTAGAGAATCATGGTATTTGTACTTCTGAAACATCTGGGGCCCAGAGTTTGAGATCCCTGCCTTAGATTGTATTGTAAGCTCACAGGATGAATGGCTGAGCCCTTGTATAAAGTGCTGTATTAGCAGGACAGTTATCCTACGGGCAGGGCTGTCTGTTCCTATGTATCATTAATTATTATGCTTCACATTCGTTCTTCTCCATTGTAAAGTGCTGCGGAATCTGTTGGCGCTATATAAATACTGTTACTGCCAATTATAAGACCACGTCTGCTTGCAGTATTACAGGCAGTCCTCACCCGCAGCCATTCTGTGGTCTCCTCCTGAACTGATGACATCTGTCCGGCATGCCAGTCAACGCTATGACTTGGCTGTCCCTCTTACTGGTCCTCTGGGCTGACCAGTCCTGGCTGACTTCTCTGCAGACTTTAGAACTGTAAGTCCTGACAGCTTACAATGCTTTTATATTTAGCTGTAAGCTTCTTGCAAAATGTGATGGTTAAATTCTAGATCTAGCAGAGATCTTTGATGGATCGCCGCCTTACACATAGACGAGTATCTTCACACCCAGATATTAATAAAGTGTAGTTGGATCAATTTTGTGACAAATTCCACATACATTAATCACCCGACAGATGAACATGAAAGCCGTTTCCAAACGATCACCCTTCATATTTACTCAGTTTTGATCGGAGACTTGACTTTTAAATAGTTGCGGCCCGAGGCTGATTGCTTTTTGTCTGGAATCGAATGGAAATAGAATTTGTGCGTGAACACATCTTACGGATAATTTTAATTCTGATTGCGTTAGGAGAAGAGACTCTCTTTCTGAGCAATACATGTGGAAGATTTATCCTGTTCCAGAAAACAGAGTTTCATTCACAAGCGATCCAGTGTGTAATAACTCAAAGGAGCAGAACCTATTGTTTCACCACAGCAGGAAACCACAAATTGTCATGCATTACATCCCACCATATTTTGTTGCTTACAATAAACTTCAAGCTCACAGTCCTTAGAGGCAAAAGACACCAGTAACTTTCTGGAAAAGTCACCTTTATTCTTTTGTTGAGAAAAAAAAATCATATTATTAACTGCAGTTGAAGGGAATTATTTATTTGTTTTTAATATCATGGGGAAGTCCCATTTCTATTTTTTTTTATATATATAACCGCAAAGGCTCGGATGATAACATGTGAAAAAAATTATTTTACACGCCGTAGATGATTGGAAATACAAATTGTATTACATTTTTTTGCTATAATATTCAGGCAGGACACAAAGCATACATATTATAATGATATATTATGAATCTGCCAAGTCTGCCGAAAAAAAGGATATAATTTGTCTGGGTCCTACAATAAAACGTGACTTCAAATCGCGTTTAAACATGATGATCAAAAAAGGTAAAAATGAGCTCCTGTACGGCTTGAAGGAGAAAAGTTACAAGGAAAGGGTTAATGATCTTAACATGTACAGCTTGGAAAAAAGACGAGACAGAGGAGATATGATAGAAACATTTAAATACGTAAAGGGAATCCACAAGGTAGAGGAAGGGAGTATATTTAAAAGGAAACAAAATAGCAAAACAAGAGGACATAGTCTTAGATTAGAGGGGCAAAGGTTTTAAAGTAACATCAGGAAGCATTATTTTACTGAGAGGGTGGTGGATACATGGAACAGTCTTCCAGTAGAAGTGGTAGAGGCCAAAACAGTAATTGAATTTAAGCAGGCATGGGATAGGCATAAGGCTATCCTAAACAAAAGCTAAATCCAGGTTAAGTATCCATGTAATTGGGCAGACTAGATGGGCCGAAAGGTTCTTATCTGCCGACATTTTTCTATGTTTCTATGTTTCTATGTTTCTGTCACGTTCCACGTTCCCAGCCCTGTTCCCCTGTCCTCTGTATATGCATATCCTGTGCAGGTCTTGTGTGCATGTCATTGTTATTCCTGGGTTGCAGCTCAGGGGTTAATTGTGTTTCTCTCCCTCAGCTCACATGTCTGTCATTTGTTATGATCTTCTCCCTATTTAGAGCAATGTGCCCAAGATGCATTACTCCAGCATTTTCACTATTTCCTGATTATTCAGTTGTGGTGTTCTGAGAGCTGCTTGCTAGTTTGTTCCTGTACAGTTTGTATATTTTTGGTCATTTACTTTTGGTTCTGTTTCCCCTATCGGTCTCTCCTACCATTGTGTTCCTAGTTTATTTCTGTTACGCCTGTGTTATTTCAGTTTATATTAGTTCCCTTGTGCTTTGGTTTTCTGTTTGTTTTATACGGATTCCCTGGTTTCAATATTCTGGCTTGTCTGACTTCCTTCCTGGTTCTGGATCCCTGCTATCTGTATGACGTACTTGCTCTGGTTCTGACTTCTGGATTTTCTCTTGACAATGCTTATGCATGTTCCTAGTCTGTACTGTCTGTATTGATTCCTGTTGTCTGTATTGTTTTATAGACTCTGCACGGCTCTGTGATAATATTTCCTTTAGAATAGATCCGGCTCTCGAAAGACCGGCCTGTCAGGTCAGGGATTCTTTTGTCTTGCCGTAGAGTCCTCTTGCTTTCTTTGTATTGTTCTGTACATTCTGCTGTCTGCAGTAGTGTGTCTGCATAGAGGGGCTTTCCACCTGAACTTGGACCACACCTTGGGGCGTATGGTGTGGGTGCCGCGAGCGTGAAAGCTCCGTACGCAGATGTGAAATGGCTCAGCAGTGATGGGGTTAAATAATCCAGGGTCAGAATGGTGCACCTGGAACCATGGAGAGGCCAAACAAAAATCCATATGAATTTAAATATAAAGATGAAGGAACCCAGCACTACAATGCTAGTAGCAAAAGTTTGGGTGATGCAACAGCCCTTCTCAAGCTCAGTACTGTTGCATCATACGAAACGTTGCTGCTAGCCCTACAAATTGGTTAGAATAGTGCCCTGACCACTTAATGGCTCACTTGAAATAGGGCCCAAATGTGAAAATGTTCCTGCTTTTTTGAACTACCAATCAATAAATGTATTTATCCATCTTATATGAACTACAGCAGCCCCCGTAAATGCATATTCTATAGGCGTAACGGTATATCATTTTGATATTTTAAAATACAAAATTGATAAGCTGGGTCTGTGACCATGCGACCAGGTTACCCACATTTCACTTTCCTGCCTGATTCATACTATCGGGGTTATTCAAAGAGAGCCGAATTGGCTCCGAAATTGCACCGAACTGTGAATTTCCCTGTAGGGTGCAATTTCGTGGCCATTCGGCTATTCAAAACCTGTCAATTCGCCAAATGTTAGCGAATTGCCAGCGTAATACTTTGACGGCAGTGAAATTCCCCATGTAACAGACCTTTTTATTATTATTCATAGGACCTTGTATATTAATTCCACTCATTTTCGTGCACTAGTTTTTTGCAAGCAGGTGTTAAAAGTTGTGGTGGAATTTCGGTGCTCTTTGAATAATCCTGTATGTAATTAACTCAGAAAGTTATGTTCTGCTGTAATTTTGGGAAAGCACATTTCCGGAAATACCTGAAATGTATATATAGACATTGTGGGGGTTATTAAGAGCGATCTGAAATGTGGCTGAAATGTTGCAGAAATGTAACCAGACACTGAATTTCAGCAAACCACTTTCGGGGTCATTCGGCTATTCAGAGAGCAGGCAGTTTGCCAAATTCTGGCGAATTGCCTGCACGTACAGTGTCTGTTCGAGGGCAGTGAATTGCCCCATAGAGAAGCAATGGTTTGTTTATTCAGAGAACAACAAACAGCTGAGAAAAGTTGACGAAATGCCCTGCTGATTGGTGGTTTCATTCAACAGGTTTATTCAGGATAATCCCATAGGCTTCAATGTTAAAAATACTCCTGTTTTAATGCAATATCTAATAAACCGTTTATTATTTTATTCTGCTGTAAAGAGTCTCTTTATTTCTAGATTTTTTAGGATCTTTTAGGCATTTTCCAGCAAATTGTTTCTGTATTTTTTTTTTAATTAATTAATTTTTTTGAATCTTGCTTAACAGCCCTTTTTATTATCATTCATTGGATCCTACTTGTAAATTCCAGACATTTTCGTTCTGTAGTTTTTTTTGCAAACAGCGTTTCAAATTTCAATCTTTCAAGCATACTGTTTTTTTTCCTCAACGTTCGTCTGCTTGTCGGGTTTTTCCGGCAGTTGCTCTGCGCCGTGATTGGTGGCTAGTTGGGTTATTCCGGCGTGTTCGGTGGGGTTTTTGCAGCGGTTTCTGCGGGTTTTCGGTGAGTGTTCGGCGAGTGTTCTGCAGGTTTGCAGCGAGTTTTCCCTGCACTACGGGGGCTCTGCGGTGCTCGATGAATAAACCACAGGGTCGGCTAACTAGAATCACTGAATCGCCCCGAAGTGCGGGGAACGAAAGGTCACCGAACGTGAGGTGACTTTTCGATTCTCTCTGAATAACCCTGTGTGTCTTTTAAATGTAACGTTAGTCCAATTAAAAAGGTATCACTATGTATTGCTATACAATATATTTATATATTAGCAGAAGCCATTTGCACATCACAGCAATTCAAAGATCTGCTTCCCAGAGCTCCTGTGCTACATTCCCCATATGCAGCAAGGAACTCTGGGTAGGACATGCAAATGACATCTGTCTCACCTTTATTGCATCCTGGTTCTGTTTTTACACAGAACCGTTGTAAGTATATGATGCTCGTTTAACTACATCATGGAGACTGAAAACATATTATGCAAAATCTATAACAGTTCTTTTAGCTGATTTGTTTATTTGTATTGGATTAATGATTAGTTTTTTTGTGAATTTACAGTAAGTTGGAATGACATGCCTGATATAGAGAGACGCTGAAAGCTTACCACATGAAGAAAAACAAAACATTTGTTTTGTATTGCCGGCCATAATTATTTATCTTCTGCATAGAAAGATTTGCTGAATAAATGAAAATAATGCATATTTTTACGGCTTATTATTTAAATTATAGGTATCCTTGAATAGCAAAACATTTACAAGATAGATGTTGTTGCCCCATCTTCAGTTAGTAGCGGTGCAGCTCATATTTTAAACAAACGGTGCATGTTTTTACTAAAACAGCAAAACAAAACAAATCATATGCATTAATTACACAGGCAAAGCGCCTCCGTTATTATTTTCTGCCCAAGAAAAATAAAGAATAAAGCCAGAAATACATTATTCTACTTATGGATAAAAAGGTGACGTTACACAAAATATAGATCTTAAATATTATTTATTTACTATAGTATTAATTATTATATTTACATAATAAGTGTATAGAAAATAATAATACTATCAGGGTTATTCAAAGAGATCCGAATTGCTTGAGAAAGGTAACCGAACGCTGAAAATCAGCGTTCGGTTACCTTTCTTGGCCATTCGGCTATCCAGAGAGCAGGCAATTCGCCAAATCCTGGCGAATTGCCTGAACATACGGTGCCTGTTCGGTGCCTGTTCGAGGGCAGTGAAAACCCCATGAAAAAGCACTGCTTCGTCTATTCAGAGAACACAAACCGGCAGTGAAAGGTTCCAGAAATGCCCTGCCATTCGGTGGTTTAATTCGGCAAATTTATTCAGGAGAATCCCATAGACTTCAATGTTAAAAATATTCCCGTTTTAATTCAATATCTAATAAACTGTTCATTATAAAATTCTGCAGTAAAGAGTCTCTTTATTTATAGATTTTTTTAGGATATTTTAAGCATTTTTCTGATTTTGTTTTTAAAAAAAATTTAACCCTTTCGCTGCTGAGGCATTTCCCGCCTGTGTGCTGAGGTAATTTTTACCGGTTTCGCTCATCATGTTTAACCGTGTTTTAAAGCCTTATTTTATTATATGACAGTGACATATTATATATTGTTCTTTCCGGCAGACTCGGCAGATTCATAATATGTCATTATTATATGTATACGTTATGTCCTGTCTGTATATTATAACAAAATATGCAATAAAATTTGAATTTTCAAAAATTTACAACGTGTAAAGTTGTACACCCAAAGTTGTACCCCATCCAAAAATCGTTAGTGCAGCATCATTGTTCACATTATAAATTAAATGGGAACAATATTGCTGCATTAACAAAACAAACAAAAAATAAAAAACTTTTTTTTTTTAATTATTATTATTTTTTAAAAAAACAAACTTTTTTCATGGTCATGTTTGATATCGTTGGAAAGGCCATGCTCTGGCCGATCCAACGATATCAAACATTAACCCCTAGCTGCCACAGATCGGGAGATAGGGGGTTCATTGGAACCCCCTATCTCCACCATTGGTGGCAGCTAGGGGTTAACTCCAGGACTGGCGTCATCGTGCTATGCACGATGACGCCAGTCCTCAGGGGGAGTTCCCAGAGGCTTGGCCGACATACAAGAAGTCGGCCAGCTCCGGGAAAGGATCACGAACCGGCGCTTTTCGGCGCCGATTCGTGATCTGGCCCCCAAGGGGTTAATGGGCTGTGCCCTTCCAAACGGTGCCTGGCATTAAGCTCAGGACCCCGGCGATCGGGAGGGAGAGAGGTCCAAAGGACCTCCCCCCCTCCCTTTCAGGTGCCTCCTCCGCACATGCGGGGGAGCGCCTGAAATAGATGTCATCGCGCCGCCGCGATGACATCTATTGTGCCCGCGTCGGTCCCGGAGTGACGGGCTGACATCCAAGATGTCAGCCCACACCGGGGGGCACAGCGATTGGCCGGAATCCGGCCAATCGCTGGCTGCTTTGAGAGGATGCGCTCAGCGCATCTTCCGCAGCCAACCCTTCCTGCGGCAGGACTCACTAAGCGCGTCCTCCGCAGCGAAGTGGTTAAAAGTCCAATTATTTTTTTTTAAGTGTACTTATTTTTTCTGTAACAGCCCTCTTTATTATCATTCCCTGGACCTCATATGTAAATTTCAGACATTTTCGCTCAGTAGTTTCTTTGCAAACAGCGTTTCACTTTTCAATCATTCATACAACTGTTTTCCTAATTTATTCACTGCCTCTTCTGCTGTGTCAAAGGCTGCGATCGGCTCCTGTTCGGGTTTTACTGTGGTTTTTGGCAGGTTAATCCAGATGTTTTTGAGGGTTTTCGGCGTGCACTCGCTGGGTTTTGCGGTTAGTTTTCGTCAGGTTTGCGGCAGCTTTTCCCTGCAATTCGGGGACCCTGTGGTGTTTGCTGAATACACCGCAGGGTCACCGAAATGGGATCGGCAAAAGGAACCGAATTGAAGAGAACGAAAAGTCACCGAACGTGCAGTGACTTTTCAGATCTCTTTGAATAACCCTGTATACATTTCGGTTCATATGAGATGTAAAGAATGGTTGTCTTTCTATGTGACCACCGACCATTTTTCTAAGCAAATATTGGCTGCTTGCTGCAGATATTATTTATTTTACAAATATAGGATTATTCATTTGAAAAAATGTGTCTGGAGCCGATATTCAAAAACTGACACTGGTGCAAGAAAAGCTGATTTTTTTTTTAATGATTTTTATTTCTTTTAAATGGCTGAAAAAAAACCTTATTTTCGGCCAGCATCATACAGGTTTGTGTCTTTAAAACGCCTGATGCCTAAAAAAGATTTCAGTCTTACTCCTTCCATTTTTCAGACTTAAACTCCTTTTATTAGCACCTTTTAGCATTTGAATTTTTTTTGGGAAATTGGCACACCAGTTAATTTGAATTGAATCGATATATAGCCGATATTAACATTGAAAAGTATAGCATTGTGAAAACCGAGACATGATCCGAGTTTTTATTGGGAATCAGACTGCTGGTAAATCTGCACTGGAACCAAAAAATGTCCGAAAAAGGTAGCGGTTTCGGACATCAGGCCGAATTAAATCAAGCCTCAAGTGTCACCATGCCATTGTAGTAACGTGTCTGAAGGAGCAAAGCCTCATATCCGTACCGCATTAAAAGGGGCTGTAAGTACCCAGGCCACCCCAAAGTTGATGTAGTCATGTTTTGTTAAAATAGGTACCACGGAGCTTAGGAACTCTGGGGTTAACTCTCAAAAATTGCCCTTGTTGTAATATATGAAAAGGTATAATGTTTTGAGTTGTGGGAGTGGTTATTGCTCGCTTAAATATTCACCTCAATCCCTACAGGGCTCGACATCACTGGCAGCTGCAAATATTCGCTCCCACCCCCACCCCCCCCCATTGCCAGCATATCACTTATATTACCACTAATGCCCTCTTTTGTACATCTACCCCAGTTGTCATCCAGGCATATAATCAACTGACTTTCCTACCATTAACCCTGACCACAAATAAAATTTGACTAACACTCTTGGGACTCCTTTATAGGTTTTTTTCATTGTATTCAATGTACAAGAAGGTCTGACAACATTTAATTTGCTTACAACATTCATCAGAACATAAAGTATTAAGAGCAGTGCTTTTATGATGATACAATTGTTTTACTCCCCCTTTTCCATGAGTGAAATGTGCTGGGGGGGGCGCACCATCACACACATTCTGTGCAAAGACATCTCTACCAAAGCCAAACAGCCTTGGGTGCTTGTCGATGACCAGGGCCGGATTTATAACTAGGCCGAGTAGGCATGTGCCTACAGGTGCCTGCCACAAGGGGGTGCCTTACTCTGAAGAAAAAAAAAGGAGTTTTTTTTTTAACAATCATTTAGATCACTATCTCTGGAGTCCTAAAGGCTAGAGGGACATATGAGGTATCATTGGAAAGCCCAGATTATGTCCTTTCCAGTGACACCAAATATAACTAGGGTAGATTTATGTAAATATAAAGTAACAAATAAAATAATATTTTTTGCTAACGCAGCACTATTATTCAGTTTACAATTATAAAGTGAACACTAATGTTTCGCTAACTCACCTTCTCATTTCCCATACTGCCAGCAAGTCTGGAGCTGGTGATGCAACTCATTGTTTCATTGACAACCTAGCCCATGGCACTGCAGTAAGGAGAGACAGGGGGCTTTGGAACCTGCATCTCTGAATTGTACAGTGCACAAGGTTAATTGCAGTGTCATTGGAAAGGTCAGAGTCTGGTCTTTACAATGATACCAAACATAACAATGTAATGTGTAAAATTAAAAAACTGAAAACTAGTAAATAAAATGTATTTTTTATCTCTGTTCTACGGAAGAGGCAATATACTGTATACTTTTATATGTAAAACAAACTATGCCACTGCACTAATTCAATTAAGGCAACAGATTCTTCCCCTTCTTTTGCTCTGAATGTAGGGAAAACCTGTTTTTCAGTTTATTAAAATGTGTTATTGTTAAAAAAAATTAGTTTGCCCCAAAACAAAAATTAAAAAGCCATTTTTGCATGTCTCTTTTTTTTCTTGTTTGGTGGGTGGGGGTAGGGACGCTCCACATTTCTGTGCCTACAGGCTCCTGAGATGCAAATCCAGCCCTGCAGATAACAACATGTGAACACAACTAATGTGTGTATGTGGATGCAATCATTAAGAAAACAATATTAAAAAAATCTATTAAAATATGCATTAAAGGGGTTATTCCCAAAACCCTGTTTCTTTTTCAAATAATGGTGAATTTTGTTTGGTGAATTCCGAAGAACTATGCTGGATCAAGTATAGTGAATCCAGTATTTGGAGATCTTCCACCATAGTGCTCAGGAGTCCTCCCTGTTCTTTCCACTGTAATTTCTTTAATGCAATTGACCAGCATAGTACTCAACGTACATTTCAAGATTTCACTGTTCCGTCCGCCTTAGTTTTTGACAATGTTATTCAGCATAGATATCACCATAGTTTCCATTTGTGTTTCAGTTGAAGTTATCTGCCATTGTTTTTACCATTCTTTTCAGCAATGGTCCAATCAGGGTAGCCATCCACTGGGTCTGAATTTGTGTGATCATGCGATTCGCCCTTGTCGCCCATCATCATCCGACCAATCTCAAAACATGCAAGAGATTCAGTCCTCGTCCACTGCCTCAGACTTTCATCGGACGACTTCAGACGACTTTGTGTGACTACAACATACGAGCCGTCTTGGGATTTGTCAAACGAGGTCTGCATAATCTGATACAAGGTACATGAAAAAAAGATGAATTGTATAGTTAAACCGCCGTTTGGCGGCAGAGAAATTGTTGCATAGAGAAGTGATTCATTTTGACAGGCGAATCTCATAGGATTCAATGTAAAATTATATTTCAGATTTTTTATTCTTCATTTTTTATTCACCCGTTTATTCTTTTCATTTGCAGCAAAAAGCCTTTTTATTTATTGATTTTATTGAATTTGAGTATTTTTTTGTAGGCAAAATTTTTGATTCCTGATTTTTTTTAAAAAAAGCATTTTTTTCCCTTCGCAAACTGAGCTGAAAATGGAGATCAAAGTTTAAAACTGTCAAGTTGCCAATACGGGTGAATGGAGAATAGTCGCAGTTTACTCATTTTATGACATAATAACAGTGGCATTGTTTGCACCAACTTCAGCTGCCGTTGCCGAATTTTGTTTTTCTAGATAGACCAAGTTCACCAAAGTCACAATATTGTTTCAGAAGTGATTGTTAAAAAATCCCTTGTGCGATCAACTTCTAAATAACTTATTACCACTTGTGCGTTATGTTAGATAATCTTTAATTCCCTGTATTAATATATATAAATATATATATATATATATATATATATATATATTGTGATTCAAATACATATCTTCGTTAACATGTCCCCTTTTTTAGATAAGAGGCTTGTTTGCAATTTCTTCTTGAAACTTATGAATGTGAAATATAAACAGCTATATCCTGTACCAAAGAGGCTTTTTCCCTGGAAAAAAAAGGATATCTCTTTGTTCTGTGTGGTAAATGTATAATTATATATGGTAAATAGATTTTGTGGGTTGAACTGTGTAAATGATCGCTGACGTTGAAGCTGTCTATTGGTCTGTAATCTAAGAATCTCTAGGTCCGTCCCACATACCACAAAATACGTTGTAATAACATCACAAAGAAAGCCAGAAGAAAAACGTTTGAGCAACTCAGCGTGTCTGTGACTTTTTCTCTTCTCCACACGAGTGCTTGTTTTTCCTTGCTGGGTCAAAAGAACACACAACAGAAATCTTTGTTACAGGCTCGACCGGTCCTGTTGATGATTTTAATTAACCATTTCACATTAACCTGTTAAATGCCATGGGACATTATGTCATCCTTGCGGTGGGTGGGCCTTGAAGAGGTGGGAGTACAGTTACGTCCCTCCCTGCAGCTGGATTATGCCAGGCGCTGTTGGATGCAGAGAGAAGGCCTGAATTTAGGCCGTCCTCCTGCAGCCAATGATGCACATCGGCTGTGTGGCGGTGCCAAATCAAAGGCCCACTGCAGCACCTGGTGGCGAGTACCAGTACACCACTTCAGCGATAACCCCCACCAAACAGGCGACACCCGCCCCTCGTTAAGGCTAGGGTCAAACGAAAGCATTTTTACACGCGAACGTAAAAAAGTGCGTCCGAACGAATTGACAGATTTTTTCACGGAATTCGCGAAAACGGTCATACGATGCGCATTTTCGTGCGTGATTTTTTACGGATCGTCAATAAAACACTTCTTGCGTCTGGACGTTATGTTGGCCGGACATTAGCAGCGTCTGACGTCTCCTAATCACGCAAACACGCCGCTATCCCGCAGCTGCGCACTCTGTACGTCTGTACTAGCGGTTCGACGTTCTCGAAAAAATGCGTTCGTTTTCCACTTGCGTTGCGCGGCCGGACTTTCGTGCGACCGTACTTCGTATATTGGCCGTCATTGCCCGTCATTTGCTGCTAGTGCGGCCGTAATTATGTGCGCCAGAACGCACGTTAAAAGTGCGCTCGTCTGACCCCAGCCTAAGGGGTTAAAGAAATGTATCCATGTGTACTAGAAACATTTGTTTTAGAAGGATTGTAAGTATTGGCATTCTACTATTGTAGCACCTTCAACAGAACTATAGCTTGTGCTTCACCAGAGCTCATCACACACAGTCACAACTCCAGATTCTGCGCTCTGAAGGACTGCCAAGCTCATCACACACAGTCCCCACTCCAGATTCTGCACTCTGAAGGACTGCCAAAGTACCCACAATTCGACCATGCCATCATTCATGTCACTCCTCTGCTTCATTTCTGTCGTTTTCATAGTCTGCCTGATTATTTTTCCCTTTAATGCCTGCCCTCCAATTTTGATAGGATTTGATAGTACAAAAAACTTGTTCCACCATGCTTCTGCCTCCCCTCCTCCACTTCCTCCCCCTTGCATCTCATTACCTGCTTGCATCTCATTACCTGCTTGCATACAGAGCCCCTCTGCTAAATCTCTGCATCTTCCTTCACCACAGCTCATCACACACAGTCACCACTCCAGATGCTGCACTCTGCAGTGCCACCCGCTCGCCCCATCTACCCTCCCACCCAGTCCTAGGCCCAAACGTATTCATTCCCCTCCACCTGTAGCCACTTTATTCTAATCAACCTGTGGCTTGCTATTTTCTCTCTAGCCACCAGATCCACACTCCCCAGCTCCTCTTCTGTTTCACTTACACCTGTCCTTTAGATTGCAAGCTCATGGGATGTCTGGCTGAGCACTTGTGTAAAGTGCTGTATCAGTAGGACAATTATCCTAAGGGAAAGGCCATCTGTTCCTTATGTCTGCACTCCCCCATTGTACAGCGCTGCGGAATATGCTGGCACTTTATAAATACAGAATAATAATAATTATTTTAAAAAAAAAGTTAGCAATAAAATCGATTGTATGTGGGGTCACTTAAGACTCCAACATGCCTTCTGAAAGCTAGAGTAAGTAAAAATGTCTCTCTCTCTCTCTCTGAAGTAACTAAACTTTAGACTTGATACTTGAATTTAGAATGAAAGCACATGTGTCCAAAATGGCGAGAAACCCAACAAGCAGACAAAACCAGTTATGCGAGGAAATCTGACAGGCCATTCCTTAGCGTGGCTGGACCTGAACTGAATAAAAAATATAAACAGAAGGACAATACGTAGAAATGCTGAATCTACTGGGACAAGACAGATATCATAGCATGAAAACAAAACCAAAGGTCAGTAAACGGAATCAGAATATATAACCATTCAGGGAAAATATAACAAACAAGAGTCTAGATACAATAACCAGGGTCAGTATACTGATAGAGAAAGTTTAACCCCGTTCATAAATAGAAGAAATATAAACCAGACAGGGACAAGAGCAGAACTCAGAATCGACAATACTTAAGCAGAGATCAAATGGAGGGATCAAGCACACAGAGAATCAAGAACGCGCTAAGGGTTCACCCGAAACCACCGCAGGGCATAGAGCTCTGATAGTTTATGCTATTCAAAGCCCTCCTAGGTCTCTGACCAGGTGTAGCAGTCCCAGGTAATAGGTGTCCAGAATGGGGCCCTCTCTGCCAAGGAGGCCTAACTACAGCATGAGCAGGCACAGTACCACCAGCTGGCTTGACAACATGGGTTCTCTGATATCCTATCTCCATATGTCTAGGAATGAGAATAAACCCCCTCACTCCCAAGTGACTTACAAAATAACACTGTCAGGAATCAGTGTTTTTTGGGGGGGAAATCATTTTTAATTATATAGTAAATAATATTTGGGAATATTCCCAATGTATTCCTTCCTGTAATAACCTATTTGGCAGGCTGATGTTGCCATCAACTGGACAAAAGGAGTTACTGCAGTTGAGGGCTCTCTGCAGGATCAGCTGGGGAAAAGTCTTTAGAGACATTCCCCAGCTGGTTTTAAAAAGTGTTAGCACCTCGGGCATCATGGCCATAGTGCCTAAACTTTGAAGGCACCTCCTGGAGCCAAAAACACATTTTATTTACAGTGATACAGCATAGCTCCAGATCGTGTTAACATAATCTCAGCCTGCTGTGTCTGCTACAGTTAATTATGTAAACACAATGGGCCATGTTTCACAGTTGGTGTTAACTTAACCAGAGCTGGTGTAAACTTTCCAGAGCCATGATAGTCTATGCAGTTGTTAAGTTTACAACAGCTCTGGATAAGTTAGCACTAGACATGTGCACAGCACAAAATTTCGTTTTGAACTAATGGATTCGTCCTAAAATGCAATTTATTTAGTTGCTAAAGAAATTCGTTTTCAGTTCTTTAGTATGAAAACTAATTTCTTTCATCCGAAAATCAGTGGATACAATTACTATTGTAGTGGCGCCTATGGAGGTTTTCAGTTTACAACAGCTCTGGTTAAGTTAGCACCAACATTGTAATACTGCCCTGTGTCAGGCAAAGCTGTTACAGTAACTGACTGCTGCTCATCACAGCGCTCAGAGTTTCAGTAAAACTAGTAAATAATATTTTTATATATAAGAGATTAGAAGAATATTATTTCCTGGTTTTACTGAAACTCTGAGCGCTGTTACAGTCAGTTACTGTAACAGCTGAGCCTGATACATTGTACTGAGAGATAATGTAACAAGCAGCCGATCTCAGCGCTCACAGCCACTGGATTTAAAGGGCTAAAAAAAAAAAGGCTCCTCTCTGTATAATGTTTAGAACATCCTCCTGCATTAATTAATACCCCTCTCTGTATAATATATAGAACATCCTCCTGAATTAATGTCCATCTCTGTATAGAACATACTCCTCAATTTATAACTTTCTCTGTATAATGTATATAACATCCTCCTGCATTAATACCCCTCTCTGTATAATGTACAGAACGTCCTCCTGCATTAATTAATGCCCCTCTCTGTATAGAACTTCCTACTGCATTGGCATGTGGAGGGTGCAGAACTTCGGATGTTGCGATGTTGCGCTCTTCATTGCTGGTCTCCTTCACTCAATGTAATATCACAAAAAGGACTGAAACTAAAATGTAGTGCATTTTATTTTAGTTTCTTTCGTTTTTTGTACTGAGCAGTTTCGTTTCTCTTGAGTCATACGAAAACTAAATTATCCCAAAATTCGGACTAAATCGTTTTAGTACTAAAACGAATGCACATGTCTAGTTAGCACCACTTTTGTAATATTGCGTTGGGTTAAGGAGTTAACTAATGGGACATTGCCTGTAATCTTTCCTGTAAATATCCCTTTTCCACAACTGGTGAGTAGTGATAACCCGAACACCCCCGTGTTCGGTTCGCATTCGAACTCGAACAATTTCAAAAGTTCAAGTTCGAACTCGAATACGAACCGAACTCAATGTAAGTCAATGGGACTCGAAAGTTCGATTTTTAGAGTGCCCTCCAAGAGGGCATATATGCAAGATATTTGCCATAAAAGGTGTATGGGGGTCCGGGTAGTGCCCTGGGGGACAGGAAGCAAGGACAAAAAGTAAAAAAAAAAACGTTTTAAAGGAACAGTGAGTTTTCCATGAAATAAAGGTTGAGAATAAAAACGAAAAATTCCTTCAAATATCGTGCCTAGGAGGTCCCCATAACCTGCCCGTGAAATGGCGGATTTGTAGGATGTATAGAAACATTTAAAAACAATGTCCGGGTCCGGGTCAGGCGTCAGTGCACCCAAATATTGTGCCTTTGGTGGCAGCAAGTGCCTTCACACCGTAACCCCTCTGTGGTATTGTGGAAGAGTGCAGTGGTGGACCCTGCGGTCCAGTATTAAAATGATATGAATCCGGTATAGGTGTCAGTGCACCCAAATATTGTGCCTTTGGTGGCAGCAAGTGCCTTCACACCGTAACCCCTCTGAGGTATTGTGGAAGAGTGCAGTGGTGGAGGTTTTGGTAATGCAGAAGAGATCCCTGATCTATTCAGCTACATCAGCAGCTATAACAAAACCGGGTCATCAGTGTTTAGGCACTTGTACTGCACTACTGTATATGGTGAGAATCGGCACACACCAGTAGCAACAGGAAGCAAACAGAACAGGCAGGGAATACACAGAGAGAATAGTCAAATGGCAGGCAAAGTCTGCAACAGATCGGATCCTCAGAACAAGCAGGGTCAGTAACAAGTAAACAAACTGATTCGGTAACCTAGCGATGCGGGAATAAAGGCTGAGACACACTGAGCATGTAGCGACGCACAGCGTAGCGAAGCGAAGAGAAGCAAACATTTTGCAGGTTTGACTTCACTCCGCTCCGCCTCGCAGCGGGTCTACACTGCATTACGTTTGCTTCTCACCGCACTGGACAGGAATCCACTAACTAAATTAAAATGTACACAAAAAAACATTTTATTTTCACAAAGCACATGTTATATAGGCAAAAAGAAGTTTCTACTGAATAAAATACATCAAAAATTACTGTTAATTTAATAGGAATAGTATAAAAATATAAAAAAGGTAACCCCTGATCATATATATTATAGGGACACGGACCGCTTTGTATAGAGTAGGGATGCATTGATACCACACACAGACATATACGTATATATCAACACGCAGACCTATATATACGTACATATCAACACACAGATATATATTTACACCCACCCACAAACCTCAGACCATGTATACACATACGCACATGGGGGGTGGCATGTGGACAATCTCAACTAAATGCGCCCCTTCCATTTGGCTGATCCCTCCAGAAGGAATTTTGAACCCGACAGAGCAGAGAATATATATATTATTCTCTGCTCTATCGGGTTCAACATTTCTTTTGGAGGGATCAGCCAAATTGGGGTGGGGGCAATTAGTTGCCAAAATGTGTGTGTAATACAAGTCTGGATATATATATTTATAATAATATAGATATATATCTTATCTATATATATATATATATATATATATATCATACCTGCCCTTACCTTCCCCTATAAAGTTGCTAAAAATATACACACACAAAAAAACCCACTGCCTGAGATCCTGGTTGTGGGGGAGTCTGCCGTGGCCGCAGGTGCAGTGGCTCCCTCCCTGCGCTGCCTGTCTCTGCCACATGCACCGGGGCGGCTAGCCCGCACAGTCGCAGCTCTGTCATCCGGTGGCCGCATGCTCCTCAAGGGGATCCTTGGGAGGCCCCGGCAGGCTGCCCTCTACAATGCCCGATTAGAGGGCCGTGTCTGTCTGATGTTTTAGTAACAAGAATGTTTTATCCCATAGGCTTCAATGTTAAAAATATTCCCGTTTTAATTCAATATCTAATAAACCGTTGTTTATAATATTCTGCAGTAGAAAGTCTCTTTATTTCTAGATTTTTTAGTATTTTTTTAAGCATTTTTTATACTTTTTTCAAATTTTATTTTTTTCCGAACTTTCAGCGAACGTCCCAAAAAGTTCGAAGTTTGCGAACTTTCGAACGGCCAATTTTCGAATCAAACTCCGAACCGATCGAACCGAACAGCTCATCCCTACTGGTGAGTAAGGCAAGGAAGAAAGAGCTCAGCAGCACAATCAGCTATGTTAAAATAATGCGGCAAAATAATGTTCACATAAAAATATTTTTTATTCTATAAAAAGAAATAAAAGGATTGAGAACGTTCTGTGTGTCCCTTCATAAACGATGCATTTGCAATACAATAATATAAATAATGTGAGAGTAAAAGCCAACGTCATGCACCTTCAAGCAACAGCATTGTATTTTTCTTTGTGTTATTCTCCTTTTGGTTTTTCATTCATTTTTATAAATGAGTGTGTCTGTAAGTCTGAGTTTCAAGGTCAGACTGGAGAATCTTTTCTCAAAACGCAGAACAAACTAAGTCGAAAGATAAATGTTGTGGGTTTTAAATGCTTTGTTTTAGTACTTTGAATTGTTTTACACATTACAGTTAAAAAGATGAGGTAATATGTATTTAGCCAGCGTCTGTTCTTTTGCATGAAATTGCAAAGTGTGCAAAGTTACAAAAAAATCAGTTATCAAACCAAGGACTTTATTTAATCCATTTGCTCCTGTGATCGTGTAAATATGTCACTGATAGCAGACACAAGTCAGCAGCCCAAAATCATTTTATCACGATCTGGGGCAGTGTTGTATCACTTAGGCTAGGGTCAGACTAACGCATTTTTCGCGTTGTCCGTGAAAAAGTGAGTTCGAACGAATGGACGCATTTTTTCACGGAATACGCGATAGCGGTCATACGATGCGCATTTTTGTCCGTGATTTTGTACGGATCATCAATAAATCACTTTTTGCGTCTGGACGTTATGATGGCCAGACATTAGCAGTGTCTGACGTCTCCTAATCACGCACACATGCCGCTAGCGGACGCAGCGCACTCTGTACGTCAGTACTAGCGGTTTGACGTTCTCGAATAAATGCGTTCGTTTACCACTTGGGTTGCGCGGCTGCACTTTTGTGCGGCTGTTCTTCGTATGCTGCCCGACATTGGAGGTAATTTGCTGCTAGCGCAGACGTGATTTAGTGCGGCTAAACGCATGTTAATACTGCGTTAGTCTGACCTTAGCCTTAAAATGATATTTTGTTTGATGCAATTGAATTTCATTTGCTTTTGGGCTCCAGAAAGTGCCCCTTCCCCCATGTTTTTAGCTCTGTGGAAGATCACCTGTCAGATGCATGGGCCTTGAACTGCAGTTCTATCTGCAGTAACTCCATTTGGCCAGTAGATGGCACCATCTGCCTGCCAAATAGGTTATTATGGTAAAAATACATTGGGAATTTTCCAAAACATTACTGCATAATTAATTAAAAATGATTCTGCAAAAAAAACACTGGTTCCTAACAGTGATTTTTGGAAAATCACTTGGTAGTGAAGGAGTTACTTAGGCCTGATTGCAAAAATTAGACTTTTTTGGCAGATTTTAATCTTTCTTTGGTTTGGGAGATACAGATACGGGATTACCAGCATTTTCCTCTCCGATAAAAAAAAATTTGATTGCAGATCGACTCTCGTGGCTATACTTTTCATTGGAAATATCGGCGTTAGCCATTCAATTAGAGTTTATTGGGATGCTGGTTTCCGACAAGGTGTTGCTAAATGGTTATCCAGATGCTTGTAATGATATTTAATATATTGGTCAGGGTTTTACTGTACAGAGATTGCGCTTTGTTTGTTTTAAACTGAAGCCCTGGACATTATAATAGTAATTATAATGTGCAAGTAGGGATGAGCTGAACACCCCCGTGTTCAGTTCGCATTCGAACTCGAACAATTTCGAAAGTTTGAGTTTGAACTCGAACACGAGCCGAACTCAATGCAAGTCAATGGGACTCAAAAGTTTGGTTTTTAGAGTGCCCTGCAAGAGGGCATATATGCAAGATATTTGCCATAAAAGGTGTATGGGGGTCCGGGTAGTGCCCTGGGGGACAGGAAACAAGGACAAAAAGTTTTTTAAAAAAATGTTTTTAAAGGGACAGTGAGTTTTCCATGGAATAAGGGTTAAAAATAAAAAAAAAAATTCCTTCAAATATCGTGCCTAGGAGGTCCCCATAACCTGCCCGTGAAGTGGCGGATTTGTAGGATGTATAGAAACATTTAAAAACAAAAAGATGACGTTTCAAATGACGGTAAACGTTTTTCCTTTAATCTATTCATAAACAACTGCTTGGAGCGGCAGCCTGTATTAAAAGAGGAGACATTTTAGTACACGCAGAATAAGTTTAGTGATTTTTTGGCTAAATTATGGTGAAACTTATGCAGGCTTTGGATGAAAGTAACAATAGGTGATTTAAAACTGGGCCTTTAATGTCGGCAACAGTGCCGTCACACCGTAACCCCTCTGTGTTATTGTGGAAGAGTGCAGGGTTGGACCATGCGGTTCAAAAAATTAAAATGATATGAATCTGGTACAGGCGTCAGTGCACCCAAATAATGTGCCTTTCATGGCAGCAAGTGCCTTCACACCGTAAACCTTTTGTAGTATTGTGGAAGAGTACAGGGTTGGACCCTGTGGTCCAATATTAAAATGATATGAATCTTTTTCAAGCTTTACCAATAGCACTATCTTGTGAGGATTTTAATGTATTGCAACATTGGTATCGAAGGCTTTGTATTGGCTGGAAAACGCAGACGAGTAGCATGTCACACTTTACATCGACCAAAGAGATTGGGGGGACTGGGATTGCCTTCCCTTCTTACCTATTATTATGCTGCTCAGTTAGCACAAGTGGTTGCGTGGCATTCACCAAAGGGTGCCCGACGTTGGGCTGACTTGGAAACTGCGCTTATGTGCCCAAACATATTACAACATTGGATATGGTCGAGTAGAGAACATCGTCCTGGGCTCATCACCTCATGCCCAGCAATATTAAATTCCGTGAGAATCTGGAATAAAATGGCATTGAAGTGCGATTTGACCTCCTATCCCTCTCCAATGTCCCCAATATTTGGCACTAAGGACTTTACCCCAGGACTTACTATCGGACCATTTAAATGTTTTTTGGAGAAAGGTATGTGCAGGTTATATCAGCTCTATCCAAAAGGAATTTTGCTTCAGTCTTTTCCAGACCCAGGCCTTTCTTTTATACGGATTTTGCAAATCAAATCTTACGCAACTCACCCCCATGTTAAGGCCGCAACTTTATCAGAGCTGTCTTTTTTTGAATGCCTTTGCAGAGATGAAACGTACACAAAAGGGCTATTATCTTCCTTGTATCAAGTGCTCACTTCATTGCAAGACTGGAAAGAGTTATTTTATATTAAAGCTTGGGAGGCCGACATAGGAGAAACATTGGATACAAAGGACTGGATGGATATCTGGGAAATGTCAAATTCGGTTTCCATATGTACATCATTGCAGGAGCAAGCGGTAAAAATTATGATGCGCTGGTATATAACACCCTCTCAATTAGCTCATATGAACCATAATGTTCCAGATGTTTGTTGGCGGTTTTGCCAAATGCGGGGTTCATATTACCATATGTGGTGGACTTGCCCACTTATTGCCAGATTCTGGTTAGATATTCAGGATATATTATCTGCTGTATTGAACAAAAATGTACCAATAGATCCATGGGCTTTCCTTCTATCCAGACCTATCCCCCACTTAACCTTCTTTGAAAATAGATTGATGGCTAAGATTACACTAGCTGCTAGAAGAGCTGTGGCCGAAACGTGGAAACAACCTCGATTGCCCAGCATAGCTAAAGTTTATAATAAGATCAGAGATACGAAAATAATGGATGAAATAATGGCTCTCGTCTGAAACTCATTACCATCTTATTATAAAACTTGGGTCCTTGGCTGGATGTAGGACGGTGATGTTTCTATATTGTACTAAGGAAGTTAACGATTAAGGAAGATATATCAAATTTCTTTATCACCCTTTTAGGCCGGGCCGGGGCCGACTGTATTATGTTGTTTTGGTGTTCTGTTATTTATTTATTTATTTATTTTTGTTCCTTTCTTCTAATTTTATTTCCTCTTCTTCTGTTATAAAAATGGATACTGAATTGTGTGAAGTTTGACGTTTTATATAAGTGCATCATTGTATATTACAACTTAGTGTTCAATAAAGATCATTAAAAAAAAATGATATGAATCTGGTAATATAGGCATCAGTGGCAGTGCACTCAAATATTGTGCCTTTGGTGGCAGCAAGTGCCTTCACACCGTAACCCTTTTGTGGTATTGTGGAAGAGTTCAGGGTTGGACCCTGCGGTTCAAAAAATTAAAATGATATAAATCTGGTACAGGCGTCAGTGCACCCAAATAATGTGCCTTTCATGGCAGCAAGTGCCTTCACACCGTAACCCTTTTGTGGTATTGTGGAAGAGTTCAGGGTTGGACCCTGCGGTTCAAAAAATTAAAATGATATAAATCTGGTACAGGCGTCAGTGCACCCAAATATTGTGCCTTTCATGGCAGCAAGTGCCTTCACACCGTAACCCTTTTTTGGTATTGTGGAAGAGTTCAGTGGTGGAGGTTTTGTGAATGAAGAAGAGATCCCCGATCTATTCCGTTACGTCAGCATCAGGGGATTGATAGCTGCTGATCCAGGACAGATTCATTTTTATAAATGTCAGCCGGTCTACAGAGTCGGTGGACAGATGCACTCTTTTGTCTGTGACAAAAACTCCAGCGGCACTGAACGTCCTTTCAGAAAGCACGCTAGATGAAGGGCAAACTAGTAGCTGCATAGTATATTGGCTAAGTTCTGGCCAGTGATCCAATATCAACACCCAGTAAGCCAGTGGATCATCTGCTGGAATGGTATCCAGGTCTGCCCTTGCCCCTAGGTAGTCCTGCACCATACGGTGAAGACGCTGGCAATGGGTGCCTACATTTGACGACCCTGGGTGTCGTGGACTAAAAAAATGTAAAAAGGCATCAGTCAAGCAATCCCCAGCCTTCATCTCTATTCCTCTGATCATCCGCAGCCTCAGAAGCACCTGTGTCAACACTTGGTAACCTACCAGTGCCTGGAAAGGTGTTACACAAGTGTCGCTTTAGCGCGTCCTCAAGTTTTTTCATCCTGTCCTCCCTCTGTGTGGGCAGGATGAGCTCTGCCACTTTACCCTTGTATCGTGGATCAAGAAGGGTTGCCAACCAGTAATGATCCTTCTCCTTGATAGCACGAATCCTGGGGTCCTTTAGCAGGCTTTGCAGGATAAGGGAGCCCATGCAGCATAGGTTGGAGGTGGCATTAGCTTACGAGTCTTCCTGATCAATGAGGAGGATGATGACCCCATCATGCTCTTCCTCCTCCCAGCCAAGTACTAGTCCTTGGGTTTCTGGGAACACAAAACCCTCCCTTGAGGAATCCCCACCTTCAATGCTACCACTACTCAAATATTCCTCCTCCTCATCCTCCTCCTGTCTGATCTGAGGAGGACCCGCTGGAATGCTGTCTGCGGAAAGACTGGGGCCTTCAGGGCTAGGGAAGGCCTCCTCTTCCTCCCGCTGCTCTGCCTCTAGAGCCACATCTATAATTCCCTGCAGAGTGTGCTCCAGCAGGAACACTAAAGGAATTGTGTCACTGATGCATGCACTGTCCCTGCTCACCATCCTCGTTGCCTCCTGAAATGGTGACAGTACAGTGCATGCATCCTTGATCATAAGCCACTGCGGGGGGGGAAAAAAACCAAGTTGACCTGAACCTGTCCTTGTGCCATACTCACACAGGTACTCGTTGATGGCCCTCTGCTGCTTGAGCAGACGCTGCAGCATTGATAATGTTGAGTTCCACCTGGTGGGCATGTCACAGATCAGACAGTTTGTAGGGAAGGTGGAATTCTCTTTGAATTTCTGCCAGGCGAACACTTGCTGGGAATGACCGTCTGAAGTGGCTGCAGACTTTTCTGGCCTGGCTGAGAAGCTCTGCCAGCCCTGGGTACCTGGTTAGGAAATGCTGTACCACCAGATTTAGGACGTGTGCTAGGCATGGTACATGCGTCAACATACCCAGGCATAGGGCGGAGAGAAGGCTGATGCCATTATCACAGATGACCATTCCCAGCTGAAGCTTGCGTGGTGTTAACCATCTCTGCACCTGCCCCTGAGAGCTGACAGAATTTCTGGCCCGGTGTGGCTCCTGTTCCCTAAACAAATCAAATGAAGCACAGTATGGCATCTTTTAGCTTGAGCCATTGCGTAGCCCCTGCCACTTAAACTCGGTTTAACTGCCACTTCGCCAGAGACAGAGAAGGAGGAGGAGGAGGAGGAAGAGGGAGAGGTGGTGGTGGAGCAGACAGACCTCATACAAGCAGCTTTCTGGAGGCGTGGTGGATGAACAAGCTCCAGCACAGAGCCCCGTCTTGGATCCCTCCCAGCTGCAATCAGAGTTACCCAGTGTGCCATGAAGGAAATGTAACGGCCCTGCCCATGCTTGCTGGACCACGTGTCTAAAGTCACATGCACCTTGCTGCTGACTGCCTTTTCCAATGACTCGATAACATTGTCTTCCTCGTGCTGGTATAGTGCTGGAATGGCCTTCCGTGAAAAGTAATGGCGCTTTGGAACATGCCACTGTGGTACAGCACATTCAGCAAATTCACGGAAGGGAGCAGAGTCCATCAGCTGGAAAGGCAGCAGCTGCAATGCGAGTAATTTTGCTAAGCTGGCATTTAGACGCTGTGCTTGGGGATGGTTGGGACTATATTTTTTCTTATGCTGCAGCAGCTCGGGCAACGTAATCTGACTGCGTAAATCTTCAGATGATGGAATGCTGTCACATTGTGAGGAAGGACCTGGTACATCCATTACTGTAGCATCATCCCTGTCAGTGGAGGTTGGAGTCAATGACATGGCAGGACATATAGTTGGGGTAGAGAGACAGGTGAGGAGGACCTACGCAAAGTTTTGCACCAACAGGATGCGTGGCAGGTGGTCATATGTCGCCTCAAGCATGTGGTACCCAAGCGCCCGGTGTCTTTCCCACGCTTGAGCCTCATCTGACATAGATTACAAATAGCAATGGTGCAGTCTGCTGTACATTTCTTAAAGAACTCCCAGACAGCAGAGTTCCTGGATGTGTGCTTTGAGACAACAGCGCTCTGCACCTCAGCAGCTCTGACATCTGATGCCTTGGACTGGCTAGTGCTACGGTTGGTCATAGAGGATGTTGTGCCTCGTGTTTGTTGTGCCTCCTCCTCACTTGACTCCTCTGTTCGATCAGGCACCCAGGTGGAGTCAGTGACCTCATCATTATTGTCATCACCCCCTATCTCCTCATCACTGGAGCCAACTTGTCAGTATGCTGCAGCTGCTGGGGCAACATGAGTGCCAATTATTTGTCTGTCACTGGCACCCCCTTCCTCTAGGTTGATTATACTCCCTTCCTCAACCTCAGAGATTGAATCAGAGCACTGTAGTTGCTGCGCATTTTCAAGCAGCATGTCACTGTCATTGTAGTCAAACAATTCAGCTGACTCCTCCGTGTGTGATAGTGAAGCTACGGCAGGAGTAGCTGTGGACATGGAGGCTGCATTAGATGCTTTGGCAGCTGAGGTGGACTGTAAACCACTACAAGCCTGGCTGGCAGAGGACTCGGAGGATGAGGATGGCCTGGTTAGCCAATCCACCAAATCCTCTGTATGTTGCTGCGGCTTAAGAAGACGGCCAGCACCAGTTAGAAAGGACAAGCGTGCCCCTGCAGAGGATGCACCACGTCCACGACGACCAGAGGCACAGCCTCCTTACACAGAGGCTGCTTGCCCTCTTATCTGTGTCTGGGAGCGTCTGCTTGTCCGTTTTGGTCTTTCTGACATGGTGAGTGATATATAGATTAAATATACAGAACTCTGATTCAACTCTGGTATAAAGATTAAAGATTTCCAGAACTCTGGTATAACTCAGTGAGACACCCTGATAGCTGGCAGCCAGTGACAAGACACAGATTACAATTCTCAGAAACCTCCTATAAATCAGTGAGACCCCTGATGGGTGGCAGTGACAAGACACAAATTACAATTCCCAGAAATAACCTACAAGTCAGTGAGACCCCCTGATAGGACCCCCTGATAGCTGGCAACAGTGACAAGACACAGATTAAAATTTGCGGAAATCTGCTATAAGTATGTGGGACCCCCTGATAGCTGGCAGTGAGAAGACACGGATTACAATTCCCAGAAACCTTCAATAAATCAGTGAGACACCCTGATGGATGGCAGTGAGAACACACAGATTACCACAATTCCCGGATATTTTGTAGAAATGAGACCCCCACAATTGCTGCTGGCAGTGAGAACACAAAAAGGGTTATTCAGAGAGCGTGAAAAGCAGGAGAATGACTGGAGAATGACTAGAGAATGAAAAATTCTAGGTCAAAATAGCCAAACCATAAAAATTCTCCTTTTCATCTCACTTTCCAAATCGGCTATTTTGACCTAGAATTTTTCACTCTCCAGTCATTATTCAGTCATTCTCCTGCTTCTCACGCTCTCTGAATAACCCTCATAGATTACAACAATTCCCAAATATTTTGTAGAAATGAATGACCTCCCAAAATACTTGGTGCAGTGAGAACACACAGATTAGAACAATTCCCAACTATTTTGTAGAAATTACTGACCCCCCAAAATACTTGGTGGCAACGAGAACACACAGATTAAAACAATTCCCAAATATTTTGTCGAAATTACTGACCCCCCAAAATACTTGGTGGCAGTGAGAACACACAGATTAGAACAATTCCCAAATATTTTGTAGAAATTACTGACCCCCAAAATACTTGGTGGCAGTGAGAACACACGGATTAGAACAATTCCCAAATATTTTGTAGAAATTACTAACCCCCCAAATTACTTGGTGGCAGTGAGAACACATGGATTAGAACATTTACCAAATATTTTGTAGAAATTACTGACCCCCCAAAATACTTGGTGGCAGTGAGAACACATGGATTAGAACAATTACTAAATATTTTGTAGAAATTACTGACCCCCCAAAATACTTGGTGGCAGTGAGAACACACGGATTAGAACAATTCCCAAATATTTTGTAGAAATTACTGACCCCCAAAATACTTGGTGGCAGTGAGAACACACAGATTAGAACAATTCCAAAATATTTTGTTGAAATTACAGACACCCCAAAATACTTGGTGGCAGTGAGAACACACAGATTAGAACAATTCCCAAATATTTTGTAGAAATTACTGACCCCCAAAATACTTTGTGGCAGTGAGAACACGCTGATTAGAACAATTCCAAAATATTTTGTCGGAATTACAGATCCCAAAATACTTGCTGGCAGTGAGAACACACAGATTAGAAAAATTCCCATATATTTGTAGAAATTGCTGACCCCAAAAATACTTGGTGGCAGTGAGAACACACAGATTAGAACAATTCCCAAATATTTTGTAGAAATTACTGACCCCCCAAAATACTTGGTGGCAGTGAGAACACATAGATTAGAACAATTCCCAAATATTTTGTAGAAATTACTGACCCCCAAAATACTTGGTGGCAGTGAGAACACACGGATTAGAACAATTCCCAAATATTTTGTAGAAATTACTGACCCCCAAAATACTTGGTGGCAGTGAGAACACACGGATTAGAACAATTCCCAAATATTTTGTAGAAATTACTGACCCCCAAAATACTTGGTGGCAGTGAGAACACACAGATTAGAACAATTCCCATATATTTTGTAGAAATTACTGACCCCCCCAAAATTCTTGGTGGCAGTGAGAACACACGGATTAGAACAATTACTAAATATTTGTAGAAATTACTGACCCCCCAAAATACTTGGTGGCAGTGAGAACACACAGATTAGAACAATTCCCAATTATTTTGTAGAAATTACTGACCCCCAAAATACTTGGTGGCAGTGAGAACACACGCATTAGAACAATTCCCAAATATTTTGTAGAAATTACTGACCCCCAAAATACTTGGTGGCAGTGAGAACACACAGATTAGAACAATTCCAAAATATTTGTAGAAATTACTGACCCCCAAAATACTTGGTGGCAGTGAGAACACACAGATTAGAACAATTCCCAAATATTTTGTAGAAATTACTGACCCCCAAAATACTTGGTGGCAGTGAGAACACACGGATTAGAACAATTACCAAATATTTTGTAGAAATTACTGACCCCCCAAAATACTTGGTGGCAGTGAGAACACACGGATTAGAACATTTACCAAATATTTTGTAGAAATTACTGACCCCCAAAATACTTGGTGGCAGTGAGAACACACGGATTAGAACAATTACCAAATATTTTGTAGAAATTACTGACCCCCCAAAATACTTGGTGGCAGTGAGAACACACGCATTAGAACAATTCCCAAATATTTTGTAGAAATTACTGACCCCCAAAATACTTGGTGGCAGTGAGAACACACGCATTAGAACAATTCCCAAATATTTTGTAGAAATTACTGACCCCCAAAATACTTGGTGGCAGTGAGAACACACAGATTAGAACAATTCCAAAATATTTGTAGAAATTACTGACCCCCAAAATACTTGGTGGCAGTGAGAACACACGGATTAGAACAATTACCAAATATTTTGTAGAAATTACTGACCCCCCAAAATACTTGGTGGCAGTGAGAACACACGGATTAGAACATTTACCAAATATTTTGTAGAAATTACTGACCCCCAAAATACTTGTGGCAGTGAGAACACACGGATTAGAACAATTACCAAATATTTTGTAGAAATTACTGACCCCCCAAAATACTTGGTGGCAGTGAGAACACATGGATTAGAACAATTCCCAAATATTTGTAGAAATTACTGACCCCCCAAAATACTTGGTGGCAGTGAGAACACACAGATTAGAACAATTCCCGGAAATATTGTAGAAATGAACCCCCCCCCCCCAGTAGCTGGTGGCAGACTGGCAGTGAGAACACACACTAACACAACAACAATCTCCTCTCAAACATGTGCTGAAGTGCTGTGTGAAGCCTTATATTGTGTGCTGCGGGAATTAGCTCTGTGAGCCCATGATTGGGCAAAATTTGCCCAATCAGGACTCTGAGCCGTGATTGGCATAGTCTTGAACCTGTCTTGCAAGGCTGTAGCCAATTACAAGCTTCAGGCCAGTGGAAAAGTGCATTGTGGTCCATTGTGGTGCATTGTGGGCGAACATGCGGCGAACACACAGAAATGTTCGTAGTTCGCGAACATGCGAACAGGCGATGTTCGAGTCGAACTCCGAACCGATCAGCTCATCCCTATGTGCATGTACATAAATTAATTTGTTATTGTTACGATAAAAATGGCAAGTCTATACAGTAACATTTTACAGTCCTATTTTCAACCCACAAGCTCCTATTTTAATATTCCACTGTTATAGTTAAAACCTGCATGTCCCTGCTTTAATATTTCACTGTTAACGTACAATCTGCAAGTCCGTACTGTAAATTTCCAACTTTTACATTAACCCTTTCGCTGCTGAGGCTTTTCCCGCCCCTGTGCTGAGGTCATTTTTACCGGTTTTGCTCATCATGTTTAAACGCGTTTTGAAGGCTTATTTTAGTATATGACCCAGACATATTATATATCGTTCTTTCCGTCAGACTCGGCAGATTCATAATATGTCATTATTATATGTATACGTCATGACCTGTCTGTTTATTATAACAAAAAATGCAATAAAATATGAATTTTCAATAATTTGCAATGTGTAAAGTGTTTTTTTTTCACATTTTAAGATGCAAGCAATTGCGGTTATATTTTGTATGGGGTGCGCTTGTTAAAAAAATTAGAGATGGGGTCTCGTTACATTTTTTTTTGGGGAAAATTACACGATTTTTAACAAACGCACCGCATACAAAAATCGTTAGTGCAGCATCATTGTTCACATTATAATTGAAATGGGAACAATATTGCTGCATTAACAAACCAAAAAAAAGAAAAAAAAACTTTTTTTTTTTATATATATTTGTTTTTTAAATATTTTTTATTTTTAATGTTTTGTTTTTTTTACTAACTTTTTTCACATTCGAGTTTGGTATCGTTGGAACGGCCATGCTCTGGCCGATCCAACAATACCAAACTTTAACCCCTATCTGCCACGGATCGGGAGATAGGGGGTTCATTGGAACCCCCTATCTCCACCATTGGTGGCAGCTAGGGGTTAACTTCAGGACTGGCGTCATCGTGCTATGCACGATGACGCCAGTCCTCAGGGGGAGTTCCCGGAGGCTTGGCCGACATCCAAGATGTCGGCCAGCTCCGGGAAAGGATCACGAACCGGCGCTTTTCAGCGCCGATTCGTGATCCGGCTCCCCAGGGGTTAATGCCAGGTACCATTTGGAAGGGCAGGCTGTGCCTTCCAAATGGTGCCTGGGTTAACCCCCGCAACGCCGCCGATCGGGAGGGAGAGAGGTCCGAAGGACCTCCCCCCCTCCCTTTCAGGCACCTCCTCCGCAAATGCGGGGGGGGGCGCCTGAATTAGGTGTCAGCGCGCCGCCGCGATGACACCTAATTTGCCCGGCGGCGGTTCCGGATGCTGGGCTGACATCGAGGATGTCAGCCCGCACTGGGGGGGCCAGCGATTGGCCGGAACCCGTCCGAACGCTGACTCCAAAGGCTGGACGCGCTCAGCGCGTCCTCCGCACGCAACGTGACATGCGGTTGGACGCGCTGAGCGCGTCCACCACAGCGAAAGGGTTAAAAAAATGCAAATCTAGGGTGTATAATAAGGCTCGCATTTACAGGAATTATAATAAGACCTGCTAGTATCAAATGTACATTAAAAACCGCACATGACAGGGATTTACAGTAAGAAGTGCATTACAGTAATAAACACATGTGATTATTGTAAGAGACGTGATTGCAGGACATTACAACCTGCAAGTCCGGAGATTTATTTTGAAACTTTCAAGTTCAGGATTTACAGTAAAACAACAAGACATAGAAAAAGCATCCATACATTAATATATACACTCTGTATTTCGGGCTCTTAATGTTTTGACTTTTTTTTATTTTACATTATTATTATTATTTTATTTTCCTTTATTATTTTTAATTTATTTTAGCTCTGGCCGAATTATTTTCAGGGGAATTAGCTGATATTTGGAAGAAAATAATCAGCTGTAAAAAACAACTGACAGAATTAAATTAAACCTTAAGTGCTTTAAGGAAATGTTCTTGCAACACAAGCAGCAGTGATAGTGACAGTTACAGTTACAAGTACCGTATATACCCGCGTATAAACTGAGTTTTTTGACTCAGATTTTGAGTCAAAAAACCGCGATTCGGCTTATACGCGAGTCAAGGTCCTGAACAGCGTGAGTCCGTCTGTGTTGAAGGGGATGCGGCTGCGTGCAGGCGCAGCCGGTCACATGGTCTGGATAATCAGGTGGTACTGAGTCTCTGTACCACCTGACTGGCTGGACCGCGTGACCTGCGCACGCACGCAGCCGCATCCCCTTCAACACGGACGGACTCACGTTGTTCAGGACCGGGCAGGCACTCCCGCTGCCCGGAATCTGGGCCCCCTCAACCCCTGCTGGATCCGGAGCTGGGGCAAGTATCCATGTGAGAGCTGGCTGCCGCTGGGGCAATATCCAGGTGAGAGCTGGGGCATATCCATGAGCTGGGGCAAATCCATGAGCTGGGGCAAATCCATGAGCTGGGGCAAATCCATGATCTGGGGCATATCCATGAGCTGGGGCATATCCATGAGCTGGGGCAAATCCATGAGCTGGGGCAAATCCATGAGCTGGGGCAAATCCATGAGCTGGGGCAAATCCATGAGCTGGGGCAGTATCCATGAGCTGGGGCAGTATCCATGAGTTGGGGCAAATCCATGAGCTGGTGCATATCCATGAGCTGGGGCAGTGAGCTGGGGCAAATCCATGTGTGAGCTGGGGCAATATCCATGTGTGAGCTGGGGCAATATCCCACTTAGGCTTATACGCGAGTCAATAAGTTTTCACAGTTTTTTGGGGAAAAAGTAGGGGGGTCGGCTTATACACGGGTCGGCTTATACCCGAGTATATACGGTATTTATAAAGCGCTAATAAATTTGTAGCGCTGTGCAATGGGTGAGACTGAATAACAAAAACACATACATGTAAACCACACAGAACAGTGAGGACACTTTTCTTATCCTTGTAAGCTCTTGAGCAATCATCCTTACAGTGCAAAGAAAGACATACATAAAATAACAAAAGATTTTCCACAGGTGAAATAAAAGGTGTCGTATATTGTAGAATAATCAAGTGTCAGATAAACACATGAAAACAATGAATTGAGACCGGTAAACTGATAATTAAATATGCTCAAGATGCCCCCCCCGGGCCCCCTCCGGCACTCCCTCAACCTCTAACAGCTTTTCTTCCCCTTCAAAAAAAAAAAAAGGACATAACATAGCACCACAGCAATAAAACTCACAGTAATGTGCGGTGTGTATGAACGTATCACGCAATCCACAGCAATAAATCTCACAGTAACGGGCTGTATATGATGGCCTTTGGGTCTGGGCCTAGTCCCTTGGCTCTGGGGTCTGGTCCCTGGGGCTGGGCCTTGGGGTCTGGTCCCTGGGGTCTGGGCCCTGGGTTCTGGGCCTTGGGGTCTAGTCCCTGGGGCTGGGCCTTGGGGTCTGGGTCTGGGCCCTGGGTCTGGGCCTTGGCGTCGGGGTCTGGGTCTGGGCCTTGGCGTCGGGGTCTGGGTCTGGGCCCTGGGGTCTGGGCCCTGGGTCTGTCCTGGGTCTGGGCCATGGGGTCTGATCCCTGGGGTCTGATCCCTGGGGCTGGGCCTTGGAGTCTGGGCCCTGGGTCTGGGGCCTGGTCCCTGGGTCTGGTCTGGGCCTTGGGGTCTTGGCCCTGGGGCCTGGTCCCTGGGGTCTGGTCCCTGGGGCTGAGCCTTGGGGTCTAGGGCCTGGTCCCTGGGTCTGGTCTGGGGTCTGGGCCCTGGGGTCTGAGCCCTGGGTCTGGGCCTTGGGGTCTGGGCCTTGGGGTCCCTGGCCCTGGGTCTGGGCCTTGTGGTCTGGGCCCTGGGTCTGGGCATTGGGGTCTGGGCCTTGGGGTCTGGGCCCTGGGGTCTGGGCCCTGGGGTCTGGTCCCTGGGTCTGGTCTGGGCCCTGGGTCTGGGGTCTGGGCCCTGGGTTTGGGGTCTGGGCCTTGGGGTCTGGACCCTGGCTCACACTCCACCGTCTTCCTTATCTGTCCTTCTTTCAGCTCTTCTTTTCTTCTCTTCAATCTTCTTTTCTTCTGTCTTCTTGTATTCAGCCCGGGCCCTCCATCTCAGGTGCGCAGCTTCACTGACTGGAGGGGCGGAGCCAAAGCAGTGTGCTTGGGAGGCCCCCACACGCTGCTTGGCCCCGCCCAGCCAGCCAGTGAAGCTGCCAGGAGCCGGAGGAGACACAGTGTCTCCTCCGGCTCCTGCAGCAGAGGCAGCTCCGGATTCGGACTCATAGAGTACGATACCGGAGCTGTAAAAGGGCGACGCCGCTGCCGACGGGGTCCCCCAGGCCCCATACGGCAGCATGGGGTGTAATGCCCTGATGGCGGCACTGGGTAAGCGAGCAATATCAGATGTACAATGAAAAGAACTGTAACAAGGAGCAATATACCACATGGTGGCTTAGGGAGGCATAAAATAAATGCATTTTCAACAGAGTAAAGGGGAACTACGGGGGCTGGGAGCAGGTAAATGGGTACTGATAATTAAATATGCTCACAATGCCCCCCCCGGGCCCCCTCCGGCACTCCCTCAACCTCTAACAGCTTTTCTCCCCCTTCAAAAAAAAAAAAGGACATAACATAGCACCACAGCAATAAAACTCACAGTAATGTGCGGTGTGTATGAACGTATCACAGAATCCACAGCAATAAATCTCACAGTAACGGGCTGTATACAATGGCCTTTGGGTCTGGGTCTGGGCCTAGTCCCTTGGCTGGGCCCTGGGTCTGGTTTGGGCCTTGGGGTTTGGACCTTGGGGTCTGTGTCTTGGGATCTGGGCCTTGGGGTCTGGGTCTGGGCTCTGGTCCCTGGGACTGGGCCTTGGGGTCTGGACCCTGAGTCTGGCCTGGGGTCTGGACCCTGGGGTCTGGTCTCTGGGTCTGGGCTCTGGTCCCTGGGTCTGGGGTCTTGTCCCTGGGGCTGGGCCTTGGGGTCTGGTCCCTGGGGTCTGGGCCCTGGGTTCTGGGTTCTGGGCCTTGGGGACTAGTCCCTGGGGCTGGGCCTTGGGGTCTGGGTCTGGGCCCTGGGTCTGGGCCTTGGCGTCGGGGTCTGGGTCCTGGGGTCTGGGCCGTGGGTCTGTCCTGGATCTGGGCTGTGGGGTCTGATCCCTGGGGTCTGATCCCTGGGGCTGGGCCTTGGGGTCTGGGCCCTGGGTCTGGGGCCTGGTCCCTGGGTCTGGTCTGGGCCTTAGGGTCTGGGCCCTGGGGCCTGGTCCCTGGGGTCTGGTCCCTGGGGCTGAGCCTTGGGGTCTGGGCCCTGGGTCTGGGGCCTGGTCCCTGGGTCTGGTCTGGGGTCTGGGCCCTGGGGTCTGGGCCCTGGGTCTGGGCCTTGGGGTCTGGGCCTTGGGGTCCCTGGTCCTGGGTCTGGGCTTTGGGGTCTGGGCCCTGGGTCTGGGCATTGGGGTCTGGGCCTTGGGGTCTGGGCCCTGGGGTCTGGGCCTTGGGGTCTGGTCCCTGGGTCTGGTCTGGGCCCTGGGTCTGGGGTCTGGGCCTGGGTTTGGGGTCTGGGCCTTGGGGTCTGGACCCTGGCTCACACTCCACCGTCTTCCTTATCTGTCCTTCTTTCAGCTCTTCTTTTCTTCTCTCTTCTTTTCTTCTATCTTCTTTTCTTCTCTTCAATCTTCTTTTCTTCTGTCTTCTTCTATTCAGCAGGTGCGCAGCTTCACTGACTGGAGGGGCGGAGCCAAAGCAGCGTGCTTGGGAGGCCCCCACACACTGCTTGGCCCCGCCCAGCCAGCCAGTGAAGCTGCCAGGAGCCGGAGGAGACACAGTGTCTCCTCCGGCTCCTGCAGCAGAGGCAGCTCCGGATTCGGACTCATAGAGTACGATACCGGAGCTGTAAAAGGGCGACGCCGCTGCCGACGGGGTCCCCCAGGCCCCATACGGCAGCATGGGGCTTAATGCCCTGATGGCGGCACTGGGTAAATGAGCAATATCAGATGTACAATGAAAAGAACTGTAACGAGGAGCAATATACCACATGGTGGCTTAGGGAGGCGTAAAATAAATGCATTTTCAACAGAGTAAAGGGGAACTACGGGGGCTGGGAGCAGGTAAATGGGTACTGATAATTAAATATACTCACAATGCCCCCCCCGGGCCCCCTCCGGCACTCCCTCAACCTCTAACAGCTTTTCTCCCCCTTCAAAAAAAAAAAAAAGGACATAACATAGCACCAGCAATAAAACTCACAGTAATGTGCGGTGTGTATGAACGTATCACAGAATCCACAGCAATAAATCTCACAGTAACGGGCTGTATACGATGGCCTTTGGTTCTGGGTCTGGGCCTAGTCCCTTGGCTGGGCCCTGGGTCTGGTTTGGGCCTTGGGGTTTGGACCTTGGGGTCTGTGTCTTGGGGTCTGGGCTTGGGGTCTGGGCTGGGCCTGGTCCCTGGGCCTTGGGGTCTTGTCTGGACCCTGGGTCTGGGCTCTGGTCCCTGGGACTGGGCCTTGGGGTCTGGGGTCTGAGTCTGGCCTGGGGTCTGGACCTGGGTCTGGTCTCTGGGTCTGGGCTCTGGTCCGGTCTGGTCTTGTCCCTGGGGCTGGGCCTTGGGGTCTGGTCCCTGGGGTCGGGTCTGGGTTCTGGCTCTGGGCCTTGGGTCTAGTCCCTGGGGCTGTGCCTTGGGGTCTGGGTCTGGGCCCTGGGTCTGGGCCTTGGCATCGGGGTCTGGGTCTGGGCCCTGGGTCTGTCCTGGATCTGGGCCGTGAGCTGATCCCTGGGGTCTGATCCCTGGGGCTGGGCCTTGGGGTCTGGGCCCTGGGTCTGGGGCCTGGTCCCTGGGTCTGGTCTGGGGTCTGGGCCCTGGGGTCTGGGCCCTGGGTCTGGGCCTTGGGGTCTGGGCCTTGGGGTCCCTGGCCCTGGGTCTGGGCCTTGGGGTCTGGGCCCTGGGTCTGGGCATTGGGGTCTGGGCCTTGGGTCTGGCCCTGGGGTCTGGGCCTTGGGGTCTGGTCCCTGGGTCTGGTTGGGCCCTGGGTCTGGGCCCTGGGTTTGGGGTCTGGGCCTTGGGGTCTGGACCCTGGCTCACACTCCATCGTCTTCCTTATCTGTCCTTCTTTCAGCTCTTCTTTTCTTCTATCTTCTTTTCTTCTCTTCAATCTTCTTTTCTTCTGTCTTCTTCTATTCAGCCAAGGGCCCTCCATCTCAGGTGCGCAGCTTCACTGACTGGAGGGGCGGAGCCAAAGCAGCATGCTTGGGAGGCCCCCACACGCTGCTTGGCCCCGCCCAGCCAGCCAGTGAAGCTGCCAGGAGCCGGAGGAGACACAGTGTCTCCTCCGGCTCCTGCAGCAGAGGCAGCTCCGGATTCGGACTCATAGAGTACGATTCCGGAGCTGTAAAAGGGCGACGCCGCTGCCGACGGGGTCCCCCAGGCCCCATACGGCAGCATGGGGCGTAATGCCCTGATGGCGGCACTGGGTAAATGAGCAATATCAGATGTACAATGAAAAGAACTGTAACGAGGAGCAATATACCACATGGTGGCTTAGGGAGGCATAAAATAAATGCATTTTCAACAGAGTAAAGGGGAACTAGTATACGAGAACCAGGAACGAGTATAAGGGGTGCCATGTAGGGGTGACAGGAAGAGGACCAGTAAAACCAGTGGTGCAGATGTTTTGCAGTCATGCTGGCAGTACCATGAATGGGGTCCTTGATTTTCCTGATATCATGGACTTCCTGGAGCCACTCCCGAATGGTGGGTACGGAAAGGGGTCTTCCAATGTCGAGGCAGTGCAGCTTTTGCCGCATTCAGGAGCCGTATATTGATCGAGCCACTGCTGACTCTTTACTCGATCCACACCAGTCTGGGTTTCGCTCCCAGCACTCTACTGAGACTGATATGACTAATGATTTAGTTGCTAAAACCAAAGGTCACTTCTATCTATTCTTCTTGACCGTTCTGCTGCTTTTGACACTGTTGGCCACCGTCTCTTGCTCCTCACGCTGCATCAACTTGGCCTCGGTGACACTGCTCTCTCCTGGTTATCTTCCTATCTCTCTTTTCACTCCTTCAGTGTCACCTTCGCTGGTGTCTCTTCGGCACACGCTTCCTCTCTCGGTTGGGGTGCCTCAAAGCTCTGTTCTGGGTCCCCTACTCTATTCAATCTATACCGCCTCTCTGAGCAACCTCATCTCTTCCTATGGACTCCAATATCATCTCTATGATAATGACACTCAAATCTATCTATCCTCTCTCGATCTCTCTCCTCCCGTGCGAGACCGTGTTACAGTCTGCCTGTCACCAGTCTCCAACTGGATGACCTCACGTTTCCTAAAGCTTACCCTCTCTAATACGGAACTTCTCATCTTCCCTCCATCTAAAACCTCCATTCCTGGGCCCATTTCCCTTCAGATGAATGGTGCCACCATTACTTCTTCTTCTCATGCTCATTGCCTAGGGGTCCTCTTGGACTCCAATCCATCCGTTACTCCTCACATTCAGTCACTCACCAAAACGTGCTACTTCCACCTATAAAACATTGCACACATCCATCCCTTTCTTAACCACGACTCCACTAAAATGCTCATTCAAGCTCTTATTATCTCCCACCTTGACTACCGTAACCTCCTTCTCTCTGGCCTTAAAAAATCCCAGATTCTCCCTCTGCAGTCTGTAATGAATGCCTGTGCCAGACTCATTCACCTCAAATCCCGCATCTCTCACACCTCACCCCTTTCTCGATCTCTACCCTGGCTCCCCGTTTCCTTTAGAATCCAATACTGGTGCTCATATACAAAGCTCTCCATAACCGCGCCCCTGCCTACATCTCCTCCCTTATTAGCAGGTACATCCCATCTAGACCACTTCGCTCTGCCAATGATCTGATGCTATCAGTTCCTCGTACCTGAACCCCCAACTACCGCCTTCAGGACTTCTCCCGAGCTGCCCATTTTCTATGGAACTCCCTCCCTCGCAACATCCCCATCTCTCCAGTCCTACAAGACGTTTCTGAAAACACATTACTTTAGAGAAGCCTATCGGCTCTCTCCATAATGCCCCACTGAAAATTTCATGCACCATCTTCAGATTCAGCCCACATGAACCCACTACCTCACATACGCTGCTAATCATGCTCACCTAGCGTATCACCTCTCTCCTCTTAGATTGTAAGCTCTCGAGCAGGGTCCTCTCTCCTACTGTTATCTGTGTGTAACATGTATGTATATTTGTTATTCTGTCTCTCCCATTGTACAGCACTATGGAACTTGTTGGCGCTTTATAAATACTTGTAACCATAACTAACTGTAAAATCCACACTATGTATCAATGGCAGGGTGCCAACTTAAAGGGCCACTACCACCAAAAAGGGAAATGTCCTTATTGTGTTTATTTTATGTTCCCATGTGCTTTGTTTATCTCTTGTTTAGTTAAGAAAATATTTTACTCTATATGTGTCACTGGGTGCATCCATTGTGTGATATTTTGTGTTGTAAATTGCCTCTCCACAGTATCTTTACATCACTTGCTCCTCACTGCGTGGCTTTGGCCATAGAATGGTTTGAATAGGCTGATCACTGACTCATATCATTGTATTGTGTGGGATGTATTCAAAGGACATCACCAGGGGGTAGATTAGAAGTCTTTTAAGATTTCTGTTTTATCTCATTTAGCTGCCAGCTTTTATCTCAGTTAGCCGCAAAAACAATAGCCCCTGCAGCTTTATCTAAACATTCCCTATTCCACCTCATAAACTGGTAAATACTATAGATTAAATAAATACAGTAAAGAAAAAATGCATAGATTATGGTAATTGTTTCATCACAGGAAAAAACACAGAAAACGGAAACAGGAGATAAAAAATAAGAATTTTACTTTTCCATGTGTTTTCAGTATGTATAGTGTGTGGTGTAGTGAGTGCACTGTGGACATCACACTCTGTTAACAATCCACTCACTCCCATCACAGTCTCTTTCTTATGCTGCTCATTGCCCAACACACAATCACATGCAACTCACCCATCCACATACTTACTTTTACTTCACTTACCGAAACACAGTCCCCCTAGCTCACTCCAACCAAACACTCTCATCCATCTCCACATCAGACATAATCACTCCCATCCTACTCAGCCCATTTCCACACACACACAGAAATCATCACAAACACATATACTGACATTACATAAACACAAAGCATCACAAAAGCATATACTGACATTACTCACTGCCACATGGGGGTGCTATAGCGCGGTCCTCTATGGCAATTATGATACACAAAAGTTCTTTAACCCCTTCGCTGCTGAGCCATTTCACCGCTGTGTGCTGAGCTCATTTTTACTGCTTTTGCTCATCATGTTTAACCCCTTAACGATGCGGGCGTACCATGCCATCCTGCATCGCGTGGGCTTAAATGCCGCAGGACGGCATGGTACGCCCCGCGGCGTTTGGTGCCTCTGCGAACCGAAAAACGGCCCGCCTCCCTTCCCACAATGCTGATCGCCGCCTGGGGGTCTGCCTGACAACCGGGCAGACCTTCCCAGCTGGCAATCGGCATTGTGGGAAGAGAGGCGGGCCGTTTCCCTCGTGGAATCGGCAAGGCAGTCAATCCGGCGCCTGGAGCTGACAGTTGCAGCGGTGACAAGCTGTCACCTCTGCAACTGTCAGAATGTCTCAGCCAATGATTGTTGCATTGGCTGAGACATTGTCTCTGCCCCTTTCTCCTGTTCCTCATTGCGATCTGAGGAGCAGAGAGAGAGGGGCAGAGATCAACGGAGCACAAAAAAAAAAAACCCAAAAAAACCCTGGCAAGCACTGTACCCCCTGGCAGGCACTACCCCCTACTGGCACAGTACCCCCTGGCTGAAAAAGAAAAAAAACTGGAAAAAACCCTAGGTACAGTACCCCCTGGCTGGCACTGTACCCTCCTGGCAGGCACTGTACCCTCCTGGCACAGTACCCCCTGGCTGAAAAAAAAAACCCAGGCACAGTACCCCCTGGCTGAAAAAAAACCTGAAAAAAACCCCAGGTACAGTACCCCATGGCTGAAAAAAACCCTGAAAAAAACCCAGGCACTGTACCCCCTGGCAGGCACTTTACCCTCCTGGCACAGTACCCCCTGGCAGGCACTGTACCCCCTGACTGAAAAAAAACCTGAAAAAAAAACAGGCACTGTACCCCCTGGCCTGCAGTGTACCCCTGATTGGCAGTGTACACCCTGGCAGTGTACCCCCGATTGAGAACCCGCATTGGCATACGACCCTTTGGCATTTCTGACTACCCGCATTGGCATACGACCCCCTGGCATTTCTGACTACCCGCATTGACATACGACCCTTGGCATTTCTGACTACCCGCATTGGCATACGACCTCCTGGCATTTCTGACTACCCACATTAGCATACGACCCCTGGCATTTCTGACTACCCGCATTGGCATACGACCCTTGGCATTTCTGACTACCCGCATTGGCATACGACCCCCCTTGGAATATTCTTACCTTGTCTAGATAGATAGAAGTACCGGCCACTACAAGGACCGGAAGGGCTTAGTTTAGGTGTTCTAATACTTGACCCCATCAGTTCCCCGACCTCCCATTTAATTAGTTATAACAAGATCCCCATAAAAATGTCCTTCCGCTTTTATTACCCAGAAGAGGCATATGAGATCCTGGCTTCCTCTGAGAGCGATGCTCTCGCCGACAGTGACACCCTCACAGCCTCTGAAATAGAGCCCCGTAGTGAACCCTCCAGTGATGGTGACCCCCCACCATCTACTGGGAGGCACGAAAGCAATTGGGTACCCCCAAATATGGCTGCCCTAGAAATACCCCTATTTATAGCGACTCCTGACATCACAGTAAGGGTAGAGGACTGTGAGCCAGTGAGCTTTTTTAATCTCTTCATGTCGGACGACGTATTCGAGATGGTGGTTGAGCAAACCAACCTGTTTGCCAACCAGTATCTTGATGTGCATCCGGATTCACATCGCCACAGACGTAACAAGTGGCACCCAACGGATGTGATAGAGTTAAAAAAAATTGGGCTTTAACCCTCGTAATGGGAATAGTGAAGAGGCCAAGTATCCGGTCTTACTGGCACAAAAACCCCATCCTGGCTACCCCACTATTCCCAAGGGTTATGAAGCGGGAGAGATACGAAAATCTCATGCGATTCCTCCATTTTAATGATAACGCACTGTGCCCACCAAGAAACGACCCAATGCATGACCGCCTCTATAAAATTTGGCCCCTTATCAGTCTTATGTCTGCCAAATTCACTGATAATTATGTTCCCGACCAAAATATATCTGTAGACGAGTCCCTTATGAAATTTAACCCTTTCACTGCTGAAGACGTGTGGGACACGTCCTCATTGATGCACGTTGCATGCTGAGGACGTGCCCCACACGTCATCAGCTGTGCGGGACCCCCGGCGGAGATACTCACCTCTCTGTCCGGGGTCCCACGGCGTTCTGACTTCAGCGTCCTCAGACGCTGAAGTCAAGCGCCTCCCGGCGTAAATGACGTCATCGCGCCATGCGCGATGACGTCATTTCCAGGCGACCCCCCGGCAATGCCGGGAGATAGCCTGGAAGGGAGGGGGGGGATCCGTTCGGATCCCTCTCCCTCCTGATCGGGAAGGAGCAGCGGTAAAAAGCCAGGCACCACTTAAAAGGGGAGAGTCTCCCCTTTTAAGCGATGCCTGGCTTTAACCCTCAATGTGCTGGGTTGCACTTCAGCGCCTTGCGGCGCCGAAGTGCAGCCTATCTCCGGTGGGGGCCGCCATCTTGGATGGCGGCTCCGCCCCCGGGACTCCCCTCGCTGTCTGACGTCATCACGCATAGCGTGATGATGTCAGATAGCCGGGGAACCCCTAGCTGCCGGGGATTTCCCAAGGAAATCCCCTGGTGGAGATAGGGGGTTCTTTGAACCCCGATATCTCCAGAACCGTGGCAGCTAGGGGGTCATGGAGGGTGTCATTTGAAAGGCCTGAGCATGGCCTTTCGAATGATACCCAACATGACTAGGTAAAAAGTAAAAAAATTAAAAAAAAAAAAAAAAATTAAAATAATAAATAAATTTAAAAAAATAAATAATAAAAAAAAACATGTTTTTTTTTGTGTGTTGTTTTTATTAATGCAGCAATATTGTTCACATTTCAATTATAATGTGAACAATGATGCTGCACTAATGATTTTTTTCTATGGGGTGCGTTTGCTAAAAATCACGTAATTCCCCCCAAAAAAGTAACAAGTCCCCATTTCAAATTTTTTGTACAAGCGCACCCCATAGAAAACATAACCGCAAACGCTCATGTGATAAAATGTGAAAAAAAACACTTTACACACTGCAGATGTGATTAAAAATTCAATTTTTATTGTATTTTTTGTTATAATATACAGGCAGGTCATGACGTATACATATAAAAATGATATATTATGAATCTGCGTAGTCTGCCGGAAAGAACGATATATAATATGTCTGGGTCATTTATTAAAATGTGGCTTCAAATCGCGTTTAAACATGATGAGCGAAAGCGGTAAAAATGAGCTGAGCACACAGGCGTGAAATGCCTCAGCAGTGAAGGGGTTAAAGGCAGACTGCTCTTCAAGCAGTATATCCCAAGCAAGTGATCCCGGTATGGCGTCAAATTTTATAAATTGTGTGAGTCCACAACAAGCTACACATGGGTGTTTAGAATATACGAAGAGAAAGATAGCCACCTTGACCCCCCAGGATGCCCCGATTGTATTGGCACCAGTGGAAAAATTGTGTGGGATCAGGTCTATCCCCTATTCAACAAGGGCTATCATTTATGGGTCGATAACTATTACACCAGTATCGACCTATTTAAAAATTTATATTGTTTTGAGACCCTTGCGTGTGGCACAGTGCGGAAGAATCGCAGAGGTTTTCCCCAATTCCTGACAGCAGGCAAAAAAAGTAGAGGCTCCTCTTCATCTCTACGTCAGGAAGAAGTGCTAGCCCTTCGGTTCACCGATAAGAAGGATGTATACATGCTATCTACAGTGCACGACGAAAGTACAGTGCCTGTGAGAGGGAGAACTGAGCCACTGGAAAAGCCGAAGTGCATTGTAGATTACAGCAAGTTTATGGGGGGAGTAGACTTGGCTGATCAATGTATACAGCCTTATCTGGTGAACCGAAAGACTAGGGCATGGTACAAGAAGATTGCCATCTATTTGACTGAGATAGCAATTTTCAATGTGTACGTGCTCTACAAGCAGGCAGCAGTACAAAAGCCATATCCCTTCCTAGAATTCATGCTTGAGATTATATCCCAATTTATCCTAACCCCGGCCCCCGTTACATCCGCTTTGGAATCAGGAGATCTCCAAAGATTAAGTGGCAGACACTTTCCTTCCCGAGTCCCTCCCACCCGCTGTAAAAAGTCCCCCCAGAAAAAGTGTCGTGGCTGCCGCAAGAAAGGAATCCAAAAGGATTCTAGTTATTATTGCCCTACCTGCCCATCTCTACCTGGCCTCTGCATAACTGAGTGCTTAAAAATTTATCATACAGAGCTAAATTACTAAATCCCCTTTTCTGCTTTGTCCCGATTACCCTTTGCTGCCTGTACCGACTCATTGGCTTGTTATACCGACTACTCTTTGTTTGCTGCCTGTACCGACTCATTAGCTTGTTTTACCGACTACTCTTTGTTTGCTGCCTGTACCGACTCATTAGCTTGTTTTACCGACTACTCTTTGTTTGCTGCCTGTACCGACTCATTGGCTTGTTATACCGACTACTCTTTGTTTGCTGCCTGTACTGACTCATTGGCTTGTTATAACGACTACTCTGACTTCTGGAATCCCCTGAATTTGGCCTGTCCCGGTTTACGTTAAGTCCAGCTATTCTAAAGTGGCTGCACCAAACAACTCAAAATACTAATTTAGAATCATTGGCACGTCATCTTTGGAGCAATATTCTTTCTTGGCGTGCCATGTTCTCTCAAATTCGACATAAATCCTGAAAATCACTTGTCAAATTACCAAAAACTAAATAAAAATGCTACATGTGGGGTACCGTTGAATTCATAACACATTGCCGAAGACAAATATCAATGTTGTAGGCCAGTAAAAGGTTGACTGAGCAGGATATTAGCAGCAAAATAACAGTTTTCGTGTAAAACAAATGCAAAACACAATCATGAAAACTAAGTGTGGCCAGGGTTTGTGACCAAGTGTCTACTATAAAAAACTGGACATACCCCATTTTCAACACTCTGGGTTGTCTACTTCTCAAAATGATATGCCATGATGGGGTACTTTTCATACCTGGGCTGCCATACCCTCTCAAATTCAACCTAGGCCCAGCAAACCAATCTGGCAAACTACATTTGACCGTGTAACTTTCCAAAAAGCAAAATAAAAGTACAACGTGGGGGTACCGTTGAACTCGTAACACATTGCCGAAAACAAATATCAATGTTATAGGCCAGTAAAAGGTTGACTGAGCAGGATATTAGCAGCAAAATAACAGTTTTCGTGTAAAACAAATGCAAAACACAATCATGAAGACTAAGTGTGGCCAGGGTTTGTGACTAAGTGGCTACTATACAAAACTGGACATACCCCATTTTCAACACTCTGGGTTGTCTACTTCTCAAAATGATATGCCATGATGGGGTACTTTTCATACCTGGGCTGCCATACCCTCTCAATTTCAACCTAGGCCCAGCAAACCAATCTGGCAAACTCTACATTTGACCGTGTAACTTTCCAAAAATCAAAATAAAAGCGCAACATGGGGGTACCGTTGAACTCATAACACATTGCCGACCACAAATATCAATGTTGTAGGCCAGTAAAAGGTTGACTGTGCATGATATTATCAGCAAAATAACAGTTTTTGTGTAAAAAATGCAAAACACAAACATGAAGACTAAGTTTGGCCAGGGTTTGTGACTAAGTGGCTACTATAAAAAACTGGACATACCCCATTTTGAATAGCCTGGGTTGTCTACTTTTCAAAATGGTATGACATGTTGGGGTACTTTTTATACCTGGGCTGCCATAACCTCTCAAAGTCAACATAGGCCAGGAAACCAATCTGGCAAATTTCAAGTTGTAAAATCTGAAATGGGCAAACTCTATATTTGACCCTGTACCTTTCCAAAACCTCATAAAACCTATACATGGGGGGTACCGTTGAACTCATAAGACATTGCCGACCAGAAATATGAGTTTTTTTGGCCAGTAAAATGTCGAGGGAGCATGATATCATCAGTAAAATAACAGTGTTTGTGTGAAAAATGCAAAACGCAAACATTAAGACCAAGTTTACGAATAAGCGACTACTATAAAATAACGAAACGTACACCATTTTGAATAGCCTGGGTTGTCTACTTTTCAAAATGGTATGACATGTTGGGGTACTTTTCATACCTGGGCTGCCATAACTTCTCAAAATCAACATAGGGCCCGGAAACCAATCTGGCAAATTTCAAGTTGTAAAACCTGAAATGGGCAAACTCTATATTTGACCCTGTAACTTTCCAAAACCTCATAAAACCTCTACATGGGGGGTACCGTTGAACTCATAAGACATTGCCAACCAGAAATATATGTATTTTATTTCATTTAATGCTAAGCGTACAATGTCATTCACACTAAAAATACAATGCAGAACTTTGAAAATAGCAAAATTTCCTTTTTTCTCATAGTTTTTAGTTTTTTTTTCATACTAGAATATATTTTATATATAAATCTTTGATGGAAAATGAAAGCCCTATTTCTCCTGAACAAAATGATATATAATAAGGGTGGGTACACTTAATATGTAAGAGGAAAATTATGGTTGAAGAGCGAATAGCTGAAATTCTACTTTTGGAAGTGTTCAAAAGTGTTCCAAACTTGTAAAATTACTCCCGTCCTTAAGGGGTTAAACGCGATTAGAAGCCACATTTTATTATATGACCCAGACATATTATATATTGTTCTTTCCGGCAGACTCCGCAGATTTATAATATATCACTTTTATATGTATATGTCATGTCCTGCCTACATATTATAACAAAAATGCAATAAAATTTGAATGTTCAATCATTTACAGTTTGTAAAGTGTTTTTTTTCCACATTTTTTCACATGAGCGTTTGCGGTTATATTTTCCATGGGATGCGCTTGTACAAAAATTAGAAATGGGGACTCATTACATTTTTTAGGGGGAATTCCGTGATTTTTTGCAAACGCACCCCAAAGAAATAAATCATTAGTGCAGCATCATTGTTCACTTTGTAATTGAAATGTGAACAATATTGCCGCATTAATAAAAACAACACACAAAACCCTCTCGATCGGGAGGGAGAGGGATCCAAAAGGATCCCCCCTCCCATTCAGGTGATCTCCCAGCATTGCTGGGGGGGTCGCCTGGAAATGACCTGAAGCCAGAACGCCGCAGGACCCTGGAGAGAGTGGTGAGTATCTCCGCCGGGGCTCCCGCAAGCGGATGATGTGTGGGGCACGTCCTCCGCATATAGCGGGAGTCAATGAAGACATGCCCCACACGTCATCCGCTGTGAAGGGGTTAAACGTTGCACCCAAAAACGTTGCACCTAAAAACCATCACAAACACATATAGTGGCAGTTCACACACACAGAAGCCATCACAAACACATATCCTGGCATTACACACACAGAGAAATCATCACAAACACATATACTGGCATTACACAGAGAAACCAACACAAACACTTACATTGATATTACACACACACAAACCATCACAAGCATGTATAGTGGCATTACACTGGAATTGGCTGAACTTCTTCTTTAAAAGACTATAGGCTATGGCCTTCCTCTCTCCCGCCTCCCTCCCCTGCACTCCATTCTGAATGTCTCTGTCAGGCTCATCCACCTCACCGCTGCTCTGTCTCTGCCGCTCCTCTCTGCGACTCCGTTCACTGGCTCTCCATCCACTGCAGAATCAAATTCCAAAGCCTTACCCTGACCTACAAAGCTCTCACTAACTCAACTCCCCACTACCTGTCCTCACTAATCACCAAATACACCCAGCCTGCTCCCTAAGGTCAAACAGTGACCTGCGCCTAGCTTCTCCCCGCATCACCTCTTCCCATAATACACTGCATGAGTTCTCACGTGCAGCCCCATCCTCTGCAATGCTCTCCCTTGTACTGTCAGACTTTCCCCTAGTTTCCCTTCCTTCAAACGCCATTCCTATTTAGGGAAGCCTACCACCCAACTCACTGACGCAACCAGTCCATCACTCTCACCTTGCAGTCCATCACTCTCACCTTCCAGTCCTCTCCTCCTGTTTCCACCCCCGACCCTTCTAGATTGTAAATTCCCACGGGAATAGAACCTTAGTTTACTCCTGTACTGGCTTGTCAAAATGTTGTTCAATGTATTGAAACCCTGTCTGTATCGTGCCCATTGTTCAGCGCTGCACTTTATAAACAAAGAATAATAATAATAATAATAATGCACCAAAAATATAGGAAAGCGCCTTTCTAGCCCACAGAATGTGAAGGAAATATGGTGCACACCTATACTCGGGTACACACTGGTACTACAAGAAAAAACACCTCAACATGTGTACATACATAGAAGTTTTCACCAGAGTACATATGATGCTGGTATTCAACATGAAGATATCTGGATACCAATATCCTTAAAAACATAAAGTAAAAACAGAGAAAAGCACATAGCGCAGTAAGAATATACACTTGAATCCAAATATTGATAAACAAGTGACCACTCACGTGGATCAGAGCCTAAGGGGTTAAGGCTCAATACTTCAGCAGTGGGTCCTTTCAGGGATGACCCCATCCCATGTTCACGAGTTCTTGTGAGAATTCACATGCAGAAATAGATAAAAGGATCATAGCATAATACTGCAGTACTATGTACTGCAGTAAATGTAAACTCACGTGGCCCAGAGCCTGTGTAATAAGCACTGGCTCAGTATGCGCGCCTCAGGTGTAAATATGAGGTACACCAATCTCCCCTTTCCCTGAAAGGATGGATCTCTCTCTCCAATATAAAAAATTAACCTTTATTATAGAAAACAATCAAAGTCGACAAAATACTTCACTGATATGCGTTTCGCTGGACTCCAGCTTCATCAGTCGGTAATAATGCGCTAAGCGTGAGATACAGCTGCAATGTGTCTGATTTTGATGCCAGGCGTTCCTTGACAGTCACTGAGCACTTTGATGGCACAGCGGCCTAGCTACAGTGGAGTGCCACCCAATTCCTCCCATTAACTTCATGTTACATGATACTGCCTGAACTGCAGGCGCGTTTCTTTGACGGCAAACTGAAGCTGGCAGATAAGGGGTTAATATGGAGAACGGGTAGCCCACTTACTAGCCATCATTAGAAACTCTTCTTCTAAGCTATATCTTGTTTTATTTTTTATACCTTTATTATATTATTCAATGCTGGATTCTAAATATCCCGCAGAAACTCAGAATTAATATTCATTTTTTATTCTTTTTTTTGGAGCACCGGCATGTAGTAGTAAAATGTACCGGCAATATGGGTGTACTGTCTGATGAGTCATATCAAACAGAAAGGTCACTTTCGATTTATGTCTCTTTTCTTTTCTAAACATTCGCCCGCCCCAACATATCTGTTCATGTCTGTTTGGACATGTTTTTACAGCAGACAAAAAATAATTCTAAAGAGAAATTCAGCCGGGCCACCATCTGTGTATAGTAAAAAATAATTCCAGCACTCTTTTTTATGGGCTTGGATATTTGGGGTTAGCCAGGTTGTTCAAATTTGCCAATAGCACCAGCTTTTAGGAGTTGCTAAAATTATATGCGCAAAGGCCATGCGGTGATTACCGCAAAATAGATTGTAATACCATACTCGTACCAGCGCACATTCGCATTTGCGCTCACAATGTTAAGTATAGGACACGCGCAGTAGGCATGAGCTGTTCGGGTCGGACGGTTCGGACTTCGGCCCGAACTTTGGCAGTTCGAAAGTTCGCGAACTTCAAACTTTTTGGGTGTGTTCAGTTCGAGTTCGGGAAAAAAATGAAATTTTGAAAAAAGTATAAAAAATGCTTAAAAAATACTAAAAAATCTAGAAATAAAGAGACTCTTTACTGCAGAATATTATAAGCAATGGTTTATTAGATATTGAATTAAAAACTAATGTCTAGGTGCAAAGATTCTCACCTCTAAATGACATAACAACAACAGATGTTTTAGTCTGGTCTAATAAATTTGATACATTTTATGTAGAATGAAGGTGTGGGGTGTCTGCTTCTGTTCTGAGTGAGTAATTTCCCTCCTAAAACTTCCTAATATGCTGCATTTAACTGCTGTGTGAAAAAATACAAAATTTCCTCATTGCCCACTTTTCACATCTAAAGCAATGTTATTTTCCACCTCGGGATTAAACATTCAGAGAGCGGTGAAAATAAGGAGAATAACTGGAGAATGGAAAATTCTAGATCAAAATAGCCAAACCAGAAAAATTCTCCCATTTATCTCACTTTCCAAATCAGCTATTTGGTCTAGAATTTTCCATTCTCCTGCCAGTTCTCCTGGTTTTCACCTCTCTCTTAGGGTTGTTCAGAGAAAGGTGAAAACCAGGAGAATGGCAGGAAAAGCGAACAATCTGGACCAAATAGCCGATTTGGAAAGTGAGATAAGTCTAGGGTCAGACTAACGCATTTTTCACAGCGACCGTCAAAAAGTGCGTCCAAACGCATTGTCGTTTTTTTTCACAGAATGCGCGAAAACGGTCATACGATGCACATTTTTGTGCGTGATTTTTTACGGATCCAAACCAGGAAACTTTGGGTGTCTGGACGTTATGTTGGCCGGACATGAGCAGGGTCTGACGTCTCCAAATCACGCACACACGCCGCTAGTGGACGCAGCGCACTCTGTACATCCGTACTAGCAGTTCTGCGTTCTTGAAAAAATGCATTCATTTTCCACTTGCGTTGCGCAGCCGGACTTTCGTGCGACCGTACTTCGTATATTGGCCGTCATTGCCCGTCATTTGCTGCTAGTGCGGCCGTGATTAAGTGCGCCTAAACGCACGTTAAAAATTCGCTAGTCTGGCCCTAGCCTAAATGGGATAATTTTTCTGGTTTGGCTATTTTGACCTAGAATTTTCCATTCTCCAGTCATTTTCCTGCTCTTCACTGCTCTCTGAATAACCCTGACAGGGTTATTCAGAGAAAGGTGAAAGTCAGGAGAATGACTGAAGAGAAAATTCTAGGTCAAAATAGCCGAACCAGAAAAATTCTCCCATTTATCTCACTTTCCAAATCGGCTATTTGGTCTAGAATTTTCCATTCTCCTGCTTTTCACCGCCAAAAAATCAGTAAACTTTTTCTGCGTGTCCGAAAATGTCTCCTCTTATCATACAGACTGCCGCCCCAAGCAGTTATTTATGGATAGATTAAAGGAAAACTGTTTGCTTACCATCATTTGAAACATAATTTTTTTGTTTTTAAGTGTTTCTATACATCCTAGAAATCCGCCACTTCACGGACAGGTTTTGGGGACCTCCTAGGCACGATATTTGAAGGAATTTTTTGTTTTTATTTTTAACCCTTATTTCATGGAAAACTCACTGTCCCTTTAAAAACGTTTTTTTTAAAACTTTTTGTCCTTGTTTCCTGTCCCCCAGGGCACTACCCGGACCCCCATACACCTTTTATGGCAAATATCTAGCATATATGCCCTCTTGGAGGGCACTCTAAAAACCGAATTTTCAGCCCCATTGACTTGCATGGAGTTCGAGTTCGGGTTCGGACTTCGGGTTGTTGCGCTGACTATGTAATAGGAGATTCGGCGCAAATGGTTTTACTCCACAAGTTAATGGTTATTTGCGCCGGCGCAAACGTTTGCGTAAAGATTGTAATTTAGCCCCAGGTAATTAATCATCATTTAAACCAGCAGTGTTGAACATGTATTCCTCAATGCATCACCTGTGTTTGCAAGTAGTGTCTTGATTGTTAGCACCTACCTTAGTTTGCCACCGGAAAGTCCTCACTCCAAGGACCGAGTCAAATATCAAAAAATAATTCCAGCATTCGGCAGTATTCATCAATTCAAATTTTATTCCCTCACCAGAAGTAGAACAACAACGTTTCGACCTGTAACCAGGTCTTTGTCAAGTCTACTGTTCATATCCACACAAAATAGTCTCTAACACCGTAGATAATTAACTATCTAGGTCAGGGCTCAAAATTTCAAGTGCCAAGCTACTAACAGGCCATAAGAGTTACTCGCAACCAGTTGCTCCACTTAACCCCTACCCAGCCCTTAACTCTGCCCCTAAACACACACCCTTAAATTATCTTATGAAATTACACTGTTAAAAGTTTTATTTAGAATAAAGTTAAAAAATAACATTAATACCCAGACATCAGACCCCAGATACATGTTTACCCAGTCATCAGAGCCCAGTGTGAGCAGAGCGAGGAGGCAGGGAAGCTCCTCTCCTCTGCCATGCCAGTGACAGAGACGAGCTGGGTCAGGTTAGGCAGCTGATCCCTGCCACCATGCAGCCTGGGGAAGGGTGGGCGGCACAGTGGCACTTTCGGAATGCACAGCTCAAAATAATTTATTGTGCTGCCTGTGTCTGCATTTCCAAATGCGAGTAGGCGAGTGGAAATTTTGAGCCCTGATCTAGATAATTAATCATCATTAAAACCAGCAGTGTGGCACCATCCGTGGTCAACAATTGGAAGAGGGCCACTGTTCCACGACCCTAAAATAGAAATATCGATAAGAATTTCCAGTAGACCAGAGTATTAAATCTAGTGGATTCATTCCATCACCAGCAACAAAAACATGACAAAGACTGTTTGGTCGGAACGTCGTCAAGTCTAACTTGACAAAGACCGTTTGGTCGAAACGTTGTCATTTTTTGTTGCTGGTGATGGAATAAATCCACTTGATTTAATACTCTGGTCTACTGGAAAATCTTATATATATAAAAAAAATTCTAGGCATGTAACGGTACACACTTTGGCTCCATGACATACAGAATCCAGTTACACAAAACCAAAAGGAGACCACTACCGGTAATTTATCAAAGGAATATCTAATATTTTCTTGTAAACTTTATGTGTTAAAAAAAAAGTATGTTTAATTCATTTTATTAAATAATTCAATTTTTTTTCCAGTCTGATTTGGAAACTTTCACTCCGTGAGATATTGTACAGAGTAGAGACATTTTTTTTTCTCCAAAAAAGAGTACCGGGTGAAATACATAATTGGGTAGGCATGTGATATTACTGTCACTCAGATGGCTTGCAGTTGTAGAAAATCCCAAAAGGGAACGAAGCATATGAATGTATCTGCCAGTTACATATTTTACAAGTTATGAGTGTGGCTCAAATGAAGCATTATAGTTGACTTTGGGAATTATTCCATCTGACAATGCCACATACACTTCTCAAAACTTTACTGTATTTTCTCTGAGTAAAATTTTTTAAAAAAAAGATGATGGAAATGACAATTTATTGTGAACAGCTAGGAATGCTATGTATTGTTCTCTGTTCTTCAAGTGTTACGTGTGTCTTTGTTCTTTAAAAAATGTCCATATAAATTAAGGACTGCTGTTATGATGACAAGTTGGAACCCTAATTTTAATCGTACTCGCTGCTTGATATATATAAAAAAAAGAAACACAAAGACATATGACATGGCTCAAAGTGAAGATCAAAATAAGCTTCTATTAGGAATTATCAAAACAGAAGGCATTATTTTTACAGATTGATGGTGATAATTGCATTTTCTATAATTTATTGGCATTCCTTAGTCAAGCATTGTTTTGAAGTGTTCTTGTAATATTTGATCTCTGTAGCTATTAACCCCATTCACTGAAGAGTGTTGTATGTTGAAAAAAAAAGTATCATAGCATTTATTTTAACTCATTCCGCTGCAGGATATTCTATGCTGCCCGTGCGGCGGGTGGGCCTTAAAATAGAATCTTCAATGGGCCGCCTCGGCCCCTCCTTGCAGGTAGCGTGAGTATCGCACCATTGGCTGCAGTGGGACGGCCTGAACTCAGACAGTCCCCCTGCAGCCAATGACACGCGTCATGCACTGGCTGTGTGGGCGGGCCTAATCAGAGATCTGCAGCAGTGTTACCGGAACCCACCTGGTTCACTCGGGACGAAGCCGGGCCGGCACGGTCAACGATTGACTGGACACGAGTCTCTTCAGGAAAGGCAAACTTTATTGTGATGTCACAACAGATGCTCACACAGGATTCAATCGCAAAGAGTGAGCCCCGATTTCACAGTGACATGAGGTTTTATACCCCGAATACATAATAAGGTACATCCCAATTAGCCCACCTCCCGGTGACACTATCCCACCCCACGTGGGTCCGTACCTCTCTTAATCGAATACAAAAACATTCCATATATTGGTCATAAATTGGCAAGCTTCATGACATTCTGACACAAGAGGATTTACAATTGCTCTGGATCCTGCCTGTGCCCACCTCCCTTGCGCTTGTTTATGGTTTGCTTTAGATAAGGCCTGGTCTGGTTTCATACTCCTCTTTGTCTCAGCTGCAGGCTCCTATGACCTTGATGTATCTCTTCTTCATCCTGTCACCCTGTGCCAGCAACGGCCCGGATCTTCTCTAATTTAATTGCTTTACTGCTTGTCCAACACATTCCAAAGATTCTATGTAAGCTTCATTCTAGTTTCTGCTAATATCTGCTATTTAGATTCAAGTGAACCAATGTTCTGAACAAGATGGCCGCCTGGCTCAAGATGGCGACCATCTTCTGGCCTGAGTCTCCTTCATTCCCCCCTTGGCTCAAGTCTCAGATTCTCCTTCTGAGGCTTGTAGCCACTACACTCCACTAGTACTAACCTTGAACACCTTGTACTTTAGGGGACTCATTGTAGCTGGGAACATATCTGGTGGGATCATCAGTGGTATCTTCTCTGTTTGTGTAGGCGTCAGTGCTCTCTTGCATAGTTGCCATAGACATAGCCCTATGCGGTACAGGAGTATCCCTACTACCAGGATCACCACTACCATCAGAATCATGGATCCAATCTGCGTAATAAATCTCAGAATGGATCCGAACCAATCTCCGAATGTTCCGAACCCACGGAGTGGATTCCAGCCTTCAGCAGCAATCCGCCTAGCTGTGTTCTGCAACTGTACTACTTTCTCTTGGTGGTCCTGGATTACCTGGCATTAGTCAGGGACATCATGTGTTGTGTTTCTGATAAATGTGCAACATTCATAGTGCATTGTCATCTCACACAGCCCATTAAGAGCTGCACTGATCTGTTCCAGTGCCATGTCATGTATCATTTGTACCTTTCGTATCTCTCGCAACTCCAGATTCAGCAATTGGATATCCATGCTGGTCTTATTCAAAATCTCATCCATCAGACTGGCATAACTATTCATTCTTACCATCAATTCTCTTCCCCATCCAGTCCATGCTGGAAACCACGCCCATATTCGATCTTTCTTAGTGAACAGTTCTCTCTTCTGTTTCTCAAACACCAGTGGGTACCTGGGGTGTAGTGCAGTGTCTGTATCAGTGTCATCCCCTCTAACTCTCCGGATTGGAATCAGTCTGGGCAAATAACACATTCCTGTTATTGTAGGTGGTACCCATGTGTAACACATCTTTCCACAGCACACCTGGTACCCTTAGTATAAATGGTGATAAATTTAGTGTCCCTTTTGACATTTCTAACATCAGTCGCCCCAATCGTCTCACCGAATCCAATGCACTCTGCTTACCAGTCGTCACATTCGCAATTATCAGTTCTTGGTCTCTGGTGAGCTTCTTTCTCCTTATATATATAAAATTCTCGTGACCTTTCATGTCATATCTGTAAGTGTATGACGTCCAATTGAATCTACTTGAATTACACAATCCCCCCACCTTGCCTGTTTCTCTATCTGGTCCTAATTGGAAACACCATTCTGGCGGGTACACTGGCCCTGTTATTGGGTATCCGGGATTGAATGCCTCTGGCTTCTCTCGTGGTTCATCAAAAGCATATATTGTGATATTTCCTGATGCAAATATACTTAAATTCATTGGGATTGAAGCAAATGGTATATGGATTGTCTCTGGGTGCAGTCTACTACACACCCAACACGCAGTTTGCCCAGACTTTTTGGCATATTCATATTTAAATTTCACAAGTAAATGTCCTCGTGGCGTGATTTCTGGATCTGCATCTCGCCGGTATCTTTGCATAGCATGGTTTTCCATCACCTGCCGTGTACCATTCCAGGCTTGGGAAGTATTGGCTCCGTTGATTAACCCTGGACACCTAGGGCATGTCCCATAGGATAGTCCATAGATCAAATTTGCAAAGTACAATATCAGTACCAGAAATGCCCCAAATGTCAAAATCCCTTGGGCAATTCTTTTCACAGTCACATAAACCCAATCCCTCCCCACCGGAATTTCAAAAGTAAAAGTCATCTCTGGATGATCAAGGGTCGGGGCAGGGCCCCTAATAATAGCCCTTGGGGTATCCCCCGGGGGATCCCTTTGTTCCTCCGTTGGTGTGTGGTCAGGCATTATTGTGTCTGTCAAAACACCCACTTGTTGAGTCTTTTAGGTGCTTACAACTGTGGTCTTTGTCAGCTTTAGCCTCAATGGATTGGTCTCGTTGGTGACGACCTTCCACTCTTGTTCAGGATTGGCTGCAGCTACCTTCAGTCTGGAATGATGTATCCACGGGACCACCTCGGCAACCTTCACTGCTGTGGGGGTTGATAACAGGACAAGGTAAGGACCTCTCCATTTTGGGCCTAGTGGGTCATTTTTCCACTCCTTCACCCAAACCGAATCACCTGGACAATACTTATGCAGTGGGGGATATAAAGAGTGAGGTATATTATCTCCCACCCAAGTATTCAACTTTTGCATTGATTTACCCAATAATACACCTGTTCATTTAGCTTAGTTTCTCCCAATGCCCGAAGGTCCCCCCTTAGTCCATTAATCAGAGGGGTAGGCCGTCCGAACATAAGCTCGTACGGACTTAGCTTCAATTGGGGGGTTGGCCTGCACCTAATGTGCAATAGGACTATTGGCAGCACATCCAACCAGCCTAGTGACGTCTCTTGGCACAGTTTGGACAACAAAGTTTTTAGTGTATGGTTCATTCTTTCGACTTTTCCCTAGCTTTGGGGCCTGTAAGCTGTATGAAGCTTCCAGGTGATGCCCAACAGGCGGGCGAGCTGCTGTAAACAGTTCTGTGTAAAGGCTGGGCCATTATCCAACCCTATTTCGAGGGGAAGTCCATAGCGTGGTATTATTTCTTTCATTAGACTTCTCACCACTTCCGTTGTCTTCTCTGTCCTTGTCGGGAAAGCTTCCACCCATCCTGTGAGGGTGCACACCATTACCAGTAGATATTTATATCCTTTGCAGGGTGGCAGCACCGTGAAGTCTATCTGCAGTGATGCCATTGGGGACAGTCCGATTGGTTGCTTGCCTGGAGGTTGAGATGGGCCTGTTCTAGGATTATTCTTGGCACATGTCACGCACTGCTGGGCTATTGCTTTGCAGATTACTGACATTCCTGGCACATAGAAATGTGGCTCCAGCTGTTGTTCCATCATTTCCCTTCCTCCATGAGTACTTGCATGAAGTGCTCTCACGATCTCAGGTGCCAATGTTGCTGGCAGGACTATTTTTCCACTCTTCAACTGGAACCATCCGTCTTCTCCATATCCACCTTGTTCTTCTGATAGCCTTTTTTTCTCTTTCTCTGAGTACACAGGTGTCCATTCACTCAGTGGCGCCGGTAGGAGTGCAGCCACCACTGGTGCAGCTTTGTATCTTGCCAATTCTTCCTGGTTCCCCCAGAGGAATTCTTCTTTTGGGAAATAGTATCGCCAGGCAAAGAACAGCAGATCTTGTCTCTTCTGCGTATCTCTCACTGCTGGTACAAAAAAATTCACCACACTTTTCTTCATCCTTGGTAACTTGTTTTTAATAAGGGTCTCTTTGAGAAAGAACCTTACCAAAGGTGCTTGATATTCTTCTGCTCCCAATTCTCCCAAGCTCACCAGCACTCGTGTGATCCTCAGATTATTATGAGAGTTGGCTGTTAGATTGTCAAAACGCGTGGCAAAATTTTCTGCCCGTTCAACTTCGATTACTTCAATATCTTCTTCCCCCTCCCCGAACTAATTTTACGCCGAAGAATTTCAGCATCATCTTGTATGCTCTGCGGAGTCTTTGCTGAACTTCTGAGGTGTCAATCATTAGACGTGTTTCTTGGGGGTGAAGAGGAGTAGAAATTTCGACCTTGGGACCGTGTTGGAAAAAGCCACTGTATATAATCATGGTTTTCTTCTAGTAGCTCGTAATTGTCACACCACTTCTGCAGGACAGTTTCGATGAATTCGCCTTTTGGTTCAAATTTTCTCCAGTTCATATAGAATTCGTAATTTGGCATGGGGAGTTGATTCTCTTGCTTGCAGAGCAGCACTTTGGATACATGATCAGGAGGATTCGGAGGTTTAGCAGCAGCTTTTGCGGCTTGGTCAGCGCGCCTGTTGCCTTTGGGAATTTCATCATGACCCTTTTGGTGGCCACGACAGTGCATAATACTGACAGCACTTGGTTTCCACACAGCTTCTAGAAGAGCTGCGATTTCAGCTGCATATTTTATCTGTTGTCCTGATGACGTGAGTAGTCCTCTTTCTTTGTATAGTGCACCATGTGCATGGACAGTCATGAAGGCATACTTGCAGTCAGTGTAGATATTTACTCTTTTGCCTTCAGAGATTTCCATGGCCTTGGTCAGAGCTATTATTTCAGCCAGTTGTGCTGACGTATGCCCTGGCAGGGGGTTTGCCTCGATGATTTCTTCTGCTGATACAACTGCATAGCCGGAGACTTTCTTCCCTCCATCCATGTAACTGCTACCATCGGTGAATAGCTGTAGATCGTATTTGTCCTAGGAATTCACGGACTTGTCTCCTCGTTTTTGGCTGGGATATACGGCATACTGCTTCCTTCCTTTCTGCTCCTAGTGCCGCTTAGTACCTGTTAATTTAAAACCTAGATACTTCACACTTTCTTTACATATTCGTGCTTTTTTTCTTGAAGCTTTGTACTCTGCTTGGCTTAGCAGATGTAGCAGGGCCTTGGTGGCAGAGAGACAGTCTTTTTCTGTAGGGGAAGCAAGTAATAAATCGTCTACATACTGTAGTAAAACAACTTTGTCTGGCTGAGCGTTGAAGGACAGGAGGTCCTGGCTGAGCGCGCAGCCGAAAATCGTGGGCAAGTTTTTGAAACCTTGAGGGAGGCGTGTCCAAGTCATCTGATGGTGCGCGTCCCGTAGTAGACTCCTCCCACTGGAACGCAAAAAGGGGTTGGCTTGCCGGAGCGAGACGGATGCAAAAGAAAGCATCTTTTAAATCGAGCACCGTGTAATATTTTGTATCACCTGGAATTAATGCCAATAAATTGAATGGATTGGGAACCACAGGGTGTAGGGTTACTGTGGCTTCATTGACGGCCCTTAAATCTTGGACTGGGCGGTACTCTTGTGTGCCCTCTTTCTGTACTGGCAACAGTGGTGTGTTCCACGGTGACACGCAAAATTTCAATATCCCATGATCTTTAAGTCTTTGCAAATGTGTCTGGATATTTTGCTTGGCTTTCTGTGGGATATAATATTGCCTTAGAGCCACAGGTGTTGCGCCTGGTTTCAGATCAACATACACTGGAGGAATATTTACAGCTAATCCGGGCGGTTTCTCTTCTGCCCAAACTCCAGGGATTCCCAATAGTAGTGTATATGGGTCGGGGGTGGCCGGCAGGGTTGTTGCCGTGTGCCATTCTTCCTCTCGTGACATAATTACTGCAATTTTTACAGGTTGGGTATTCTGGCTGGCTGGGCTGTACTGCTGTATAGAGCTGCCACTCTCAGGCAGGTCTAATCTAGTATGACCCCCGGGAAGAAACGTAATTTGGGCTTGCAATTTGCAAAGGATATCCCGCCCCAGGAGTTGGATGGGACATTCGGGCATATACAAAAATTCATGTTCCACAACTACATTTTCCCAAACTACATTTTCGAGAAGCAAGAAAAGGGTACTTAGCAGATACCCCCATTGCTCCCATTATGTCAACCTCATTTCCCATTGGTGGTGCGATTTGCTCTGTTACAACAGAATATTCGGCACCAGTATCAACCATAAAAATTTCGTCTTTGTCTCCCACTCTCACTGTGACCGTGGGCTCGTGATTACTGAGCGGGATGGGCCCAGGTCCGTGTCAATACATATCCTGCCCTTCAAATGATGTTCCTGCCAATCCCACAAACCCTGAACCGGCACTGTCACTTCTTTCATACCTGTCGTTCGTTACCTGGTCATTGGGGGCTTCACCTCCTGAGCCACCAGCCTCTCCCTGTACCCCATTTTTAGCCAAAAATGCAGAACATTCACTTTTCCAGTGACCTTCACCTCGGCACCATGCGCACTGGTTGCGCCCTAGGGGCTCCCTGGGGGCTCCTCTCCCTCTTCCCCCTCGACCCCTTGCTCTCCCTCTGTCCAGGGCACCCCTCCCGTTTCCATTTCCCATATAGCTGACCACACCAGTGTGCCTTTTTTGCTTCCGTATTTCTTCTAAATCCCGGTTATGGTACACTTTATTAGCAATTTCTACTAATTCGCTAATACCTTTGCCTAAAAACCCATCTAGTCTCTGTATTTTATTCCGTATGTCTCTTTGTGACTGACTCACAAAGGAGGAATTAACCAACCGCTGATTCTCCACAGCCTCAGGGTCAATAGGACTATACATCCTATATGCATCTAGTAATCTTTCTAGAAATGCACTCGGGGTTTCTTTAAGATCTTGCACAATGTCCGCTATTTTCCCTATATTCGTGGGTTTCTTCCCTCCTGCTTTAACACCCATCATTACCGCTGTCCGGTATGTCTGTAGATGAGTAATACCTTCATTAGTATTATATGGCCATTTGGGATCTGTTTTAGGGTAATGTTCCTCAGCCCACGCTTCTGGCTGGGGTTTTCTATCCTCAACTGCTTGGACAAGGAGAATTTTACGCACGCTATTGTTTATAGGGGCTCTTTCCTCAGTTGTGAACATTGTCAGCAATAGTTGTTGACAATCTGCCCAGGTGGGGTTATGTGTTAGCATTACTGATTCTATCATACTAGCCACCGTGGCAGGATTAGTGGAGTACAGCGGCGTGTGTGTTTTTCCAGTTAAATAAATCTGTCGTTGTAAATGGGACATATGTGTATTGTACTGGCCCAGGTCCTGCATTCTCCAGTAAGGGACCTGGCACCTCTTGTAGAGGCTTTTGCATTTTACTCCTGCAGGGGTTATGCTGATACACATACCGGGGTTTATACAGTTGTGTTCAAAATTATTCAACCCCCAATGCTGTAAAGGGTTTTAGGGAATTTAGTGTACATTTGTAATTGTATTCAGAATGAAATCCTACAAGGACTTTTTAAAGAACCATATGCAACTAAAATGACATCAATTGGTTTTGTAATACAGTAGTAAATGTTTCTTTTGTGACTTCTTCATTGACACAATTATTCAACCCCTTAAAGACTACCACTCTGAAGAACAGAGGTTCATTCAAGTGTTTTCAATCAGGTATTGAAAACACCTGTGGATGTCACGGAGCAGCAATAAAGCATAATAAGCACCAATTAGGCAGCTTTAAAATGACTGTGATACTCAGCTCCTTCTAGACATTTACTGGTGTGGTTACAAACGTGGTGAAGTCAAGAGAATGGTCCAGGAAGACAAGAGAAGAGGTGATTACTCTTCACAGGAAGGGCAATGGCTATAAGAAGATTGCAAAGATGTTAAACATACCAAGAGAGACCATAGGAAGCATCATTCGCAAATTCAAGGCAAAGGGCACTGTTGAAACGCTACCTGGTCGTGGCAGAAAGAAGATGCTGACTTCGACTGCTGTGCACTACCTGAAGCGTAGAGTGGAGAAAAGTCCCCGTGTGACTGCTGAGGAACTGAGAAAAGATTTGTCAGATGTGGGTACTGAAGTTTCAGCTCAGACAATACGGCGCACACTGCGTAATGAAGGCCTCCATGCCAGAACTCCCAGGCGCACCCCCTTGCTGTCTCCAAAGAAAAAGAAGAGTCGACTGCAGTATGCCAAAAGTCATCTGGACAAACCACAGAAGTTTTGGGATAGTGTTCTGTGGACTGATTAAACAAAATTAGAACTGTTTGGGCCCATGGATCAACGTTATGTTTGGAGGAGGAAGAACAAGGCTTTGAAGAAAAGAACACCTTGCCTACTGTGAAGCATGGCGGGGGTCAATCATGCTTTGGGGCTGTTTTGCTTCTGCAGGTACAGGGAAGCTTCAGCGTGTGCAAGGTACCATGAATTCTCTTCAGTACCAGGAGATATTGGATGACAATGTGATGCAGTCCGTCACAAACCTGAGGCTTGGGAGACGTTGGACCTTTCAACAGGACAATGATCCCAAGCATACCTCCAAGTCCACTAGAGCATGGTTGCAGATTAAAGGCTGGAACATTTTGGAGTGGCCATCGCAGTCACCTGACTTAAATCCGATTGAGAACCTCTGGTGGGACTTAAAGAAAGCAGTTGCAGTGCGTAAGCCTAAGAATGTGACTGAACTGGAGGCTTTTGCCCATGACGAATGGGCGAAGATACCCGTAGATTGCTGCAAGACATTTGTGTCAAGCTATGCTTCACGTTTAAAAGCTGTTATAACTGTAAAAGGATGTTGTACTAAGTACTAAGATTGAATGTTACTTGGGGGTTGAATAAAACTGATAATGATGTGAGCACAGAAAAGACATTTGTGGTTATTTCATTATAAATGTTATGTTATATTTGTCTGACCTACATGTGCCTCTTTGATTTAATTGTAAGCAAGATGACTGAATGATCAAAATTAATGTCAAACTGGCCAAAACACTCAATTTCAGTGGGGGGTTGAATAATTTTGAACACAACTGTATATATTGTTCGCTGCGCGAGTGGTGGCCCCGGTGTTTACATCTCCACCATCATCTTCACTGTCCTGAGGGGTTACCCGGTGATATACACTCCCATCGGGCATTTCAATTTTTTCCGCAGGGGTCCCTTCATCCCCTCCACCCGCAGCCCCCTCCTCTTCCTCGATATCATGAGCCGGAGCTGAGGGAGCCGGCTGGGAAATAGCAGCTGCCTGCTCCCTCCTCTCCGCCCGCGCAACCGCGGCATTCAGTGCCTCCCTGGCCGCCCCGTAGCATGACGGATAGGGCGGGGGAAGGGAATCAATCTCCTCTGGATGTTCTACCAACAACGTTTTTTTCTGTTCACCTTTATTTTCATTATTCGGGGGTACCTGTTTCTTGTTTTGTCCCGCCATCATTATAAAATGACTCTTATCCTTCACACAGTACCTCCATATATCTATATACGGGTACTGTTCAGGATGTCCATATCTCCCGGTTATTTGGGAGTGCACTCTCTGTATTAACTCCGGGTCCATAGACCCCTCTTCTGGCCATTCTGGAACCAACAGTGGCCATACTATTGTACACAATAATTTCAACTTTTCCTTACTCAAATCCACACCATAATGATGTGTCTCATACAACGTTCCAAAATTCCGTACCATATACTCCAGGGGTGTCTCACCCTCCTTAGCCTTCTTGGGTTTGGATGACCCGTTACCCATTGTTACTCTTGCGGGCAGTAACTTTTTCACAATACGGATATTTCTTTCAACACAATCACTTAATCACTTTATATCAACTGTCTGGTACTTCAGTCAACAGTTCGTTTATGTCGTATTCGCTTCCTCCGACAGTAGCCGACTGCAGTCGCCTGAGCCGGAAACGTACTTTAGGAGTCCAGTCTCAGATTTGCTTCCTTTCTAGGCAAGTAGGCGCACTCTCACTCACAACATTCTCAGCAATCACTCACAGCACGTACTGTACCAGATACATTCAGCACAAAACCGTACATAAACAATTCTACTCTTTCTACTAGCCGAGGGCACGCTGACCCTCCTCTTGGCTCCTTATACCCAGTTAACTGATCTCTAACTCTTGTCTGCTTGTGACTATGTGTACCCCGTTTCTGTGGCAACACTCCTGTCTGCAATTCCAATTTGCCTATGGGCAATACACCCACTCGGCACCACTCCCGCTGCAGCCTACTGCTGGCCCCAATTGGCCCCTTCACTACACGACGTACACACTAGCACTGACTCCGGGCTCTCAGCTCAGTCACAGGATCCCTCCTCCTTCCGCTGTCCGGTATGTCTGTAGATGAGTAATACCTTCATTAGTATTATATGGCCATTTGGGATCTGTTTTAGGGTAATGTTCCTCAGCCCACGCTTCTGGCTGGGGTTTTCTATCCTCAACTGCTTGGACAAGGAGAATTTTACGCACGCTATTGTTTATAGGGGCTCTTTCCTCAGTTGTGAACATTGTCAGCAATAGTTGTTGACAATCTGCCCAGGTGGGGTTATGTGTTAGCATTACTGATTCTATCATACTAGCCACCGTGGCAGGATTAGTGGAGTACAGCGGCGTGTGTGTTTTCCAGTTAAATAAATCTGTCGTTGTAAATGGGACATATGTGTATTGTACTGGCCCAGGTCCTGCATTCTCCAGTAAGGGACCTGGCACCTCTTGTAGAGGCTTTTGCATTTTACTCCTGCAGGGGTTATGCTGATACACATACCGGGGTTTATACAGTTGTGTTCAAAATTATTCAACCCCAATGCTGTAAAGGGTTTTAGGGAATTTAGTGTACATTTGTAATTGTATTCAGAATGAAATCCTACAAGGACTTTTTAAAGAACCATATGCAACTAAAATGACATCAATTGGTTTTGTAATACAGTAGTAAATGTTTCTTTTGTGACTTCTTCATTGACACAATTATTCAACCCCTTAAAGACTACCACTCTGAAGAACAGAGGTTCATTCAAGTGTTTTCAATCAGGTATTGAAAACACCTGTGGATGTCACGGAGCAGCAATAAAGCATAATAAGCACCAATTAGGCAGCTTTAAAATGACTGTGATACTCAGCTCCTTCTAGACATTTACTGGTGTGGTTACAAACGTGGTGAAGTCAAGAGAATGGTCCAGGAAGACAAGAGAAGAGGTGATTACTCTTCACAGGAAGGGCAATGGCTATAAGAAGATTGCAAAGATGTTAAACATACCAAGAGAGACCATAGGAAGCATCATTCGCAAATTCAAGGCAAAGGGCACTGTTGAAACGCTACCTGGTCGTGGCAGAAAGAAGATGCTGACTTCGACTGCTGTGCACTACCTGAAGCGTAGAGTGGAGAAAAGTCCCCGTGTGACTGCTGAGGAACTGAGAAAAGATTTGTCAGATGTGGGTACTGAAGTTTCAGCTCAGACAATACGGCGCACACTGCGTAATGAAGGCCTCCATGCCAGAACTCCCAGGCGCACCCCCTTGCTGTCTCCAAAGAAAAAGAAGAGTCGACTGCAGTATGCCAAAAGTCATCTGGACAAACCACAGAAGTTTTGGGATAGTGTTCTGTGGACTGATTAAACAAAATTAGAACTGTTTGGGCCCATGGATCAACGTTATGTTTGGAGGAGGAAGAACAAGGCTTTGAAGAAAAGAACACCTTGCCTACTGTGAAGCATGGCGGGGGGTCAATCATGCTTTGGGGCTGTTTTGCTTCTGCAGGTACAGGGAAGCTTCAGCGTGTGCAAGGTACCATGAATTCTCTTCAGTACCAGGAGATATTGGATGACAATGTGATGCAGTCCGTCACAAACCTGAGGCTTGGGAGACGTTGGACCTTTCAACAGGACAATGATCCCAAGCATACCTCCAAGTCCACTAGAGCATGGTTGCAGATTAAAGGCTGGAACATTTTGGAGTGGCCATCGCAGTCACCTGACTTAAATCCGATTGAGAACCTCTGGTGGGACTTAAAGAAAGCAGTTGCAGTGCGTAAGCCTAAGAATGTGACTGAACTGGAGGCTTTTGCCCATGACGAATGGGCGAAGATACCCGTAGATTGCTGCAAGACATTTGTGTCAAGCTATGCTTCACGTTTAAAAGCTGTTATAACTGTAAAAGGATGTTGTACTAAGTACTAAGATTAAATGTTACTTGGGGGTTGAATAAAACTGATAATGATGTGAGCACAGAAAATACATTTGTGGTTATTTCATTATAAATGTTATGTTATATTTGTCTGACCTACACGTGCCTCTTTGATTTAATTGTAAGCAAGATGACTGAATGATCAAAATCAATGTCAAACTGGCCAAAACACTCAATTTCAGTGGGGGGTTGAATAATTTTGAACACAACTGTATATATTGTTCGCTGCGCGAGTGGTGGCCCCGGTGTTTACATCTCCACCATCATCTTCACTGTCCTGAGGGGTTACCCGGTGATATACACTCCCATCGGGCATTTCAATTTTTTCCGCAGGGGTCCCTTCATCCTCTCCACCCGCAGCCCCCTCCTCTTCCTCGATATCATGAGCCGGAGCTGAGGGAGCCGGCTGGGAAATAGCAGCTGCCTGCTCCCTCCTCTCCGCCCGCGCAACCGCGGCATTCAGTGCCTCCCTGGCCGCCCCGTAGCATGACGGATAGGGCGGGGGAAGGGAATCAATCTCCTCTGGATGTTCTACCAACAACGTTTTTTTCTGTTCACCTTTATTTTCATTATTCGGGGGTACCTGTTTCTTGTTTTGTCCCGCCATCATTATAAAATGACTCTTATCCTTCACACAGTACCTCCATATATCTATATACGGGTACTGTTCAGGATGTCCATATCTCCCGGTTATTTGGGAGTGCACTCTCTGTATTAACTCCGGGTCCATAGACCCCTCTTCTGGCCATTCTGGAACCAACAGTGGCCATACTATTGTACACAATAATTTCAACTTTTCCTTACTCAAATCCACACCATAATGATGTGTCTCATACAACGTTCCAAAATTCCGTACCATATACTCCAGGGGTGTCTCACCCTCCTTAGCCTTCTTGGGTTTGGATGACCCGTTACCCATTGTTACTCTTGCGGGCAGTAACTTTTTCACAATACGGATATTTCTTTCAACACAATCACTTAATCACTTTATATCAACTGTCTGGTACTTCAGTCAACAGTTCGTTTATGTCGTATTCGCTTCCTCCGACAGTAGCCGACTGCAGTCGCCTGAGCCGGAAACGTACTTTAGGAGTCCAGTCTCAGATTTGCTTCCTTTCTAGGCAAGTAGGCGCACTCTCACTCACAACATTCTCAGCAATCACTCACAGCACGTACTGTACCAGATACATTCAGCACAAAACCGTACATAAACAATTCTACTCTTTCTACTAGCCGAGGGCACGCTGACCCTCCTCTTGGCTCCTTATACCCAGTTAACTGATCTCTAACTCTTGTCTGCTTGTGACTATGTGTACCCCGTTCTGTGGCAACACTCCTGTCTGCAATTCCAATTTGCCTATGGGCAATACACCCACTCGGCACCACTCCCGCTGCAGCTACTGCTGGCCCCAATTGGCCCCCTTCACTACACGACGTACACACTAGCACTGACTCCGGGCTCTCAGCTCAGTCACAGGATCCCTCCTCCTTTCCTGGTCCACGTGCAGCAGTTCTATTTACAAACACTGACTATGACAATACTACTCCACGTGGCTACTCTCTCCCTCAGATTCAGAACTACACCTTAGTCAACATCCGATTCCCCTGGGCCCAGACACGCGCACTCCTTTCCGCTGTGCAATGTCCGTGCTGTATGCGGCGGGTTCGGTATGCCAACGAGACCTTGGCCACGGGTCTCCTTATCCAACTATGGTCGGACGTCTTCCCTTATACCGGTATCTCAATACACATACAAACACAGAAGACACTTTACCTCTTGCCGCGCTGCTTGCTGTTTCCTCGGACTCGGTGGTGTCCCAGCTTCCCGGGCCGGGGGTCCGTTTGGGACGAGACGAGGTCCACTTAACATTAAATCCTGCTTGGCGCCTGCAGATGTCAGCTCACCTTCAACAGACGCCCAACCGGCGGGATCACTCACACCTGCAGTCAACCGCTATGGTGTCCAGCAGTCGTTGCCATACCGGTAAAGGCCTGGATCCCGGACGAGCCCCCAGAAATGTTACCTTAACCCACCCGGTTAACTCGGGACGAAGCTGGGCCGGCACGGTCAAGAATTGACTGGACACGAGTCTCTTCAGGAAAGGCAAACTTTATTGTGACGTCACAACAGATGCTCACACAGGATTCAATCGGAAAGAGTGAGCCCCGATTTCACAGTGACATGAGGTTTTATACCCCGAATACATAATTAGGTACATCCCAATTAGTCCACCTCCCGGTGACACTATTCCACCCCACGTGGGTCCGTACCTCCCTTAATCGAATACAAAGACATTCCATACATTGGTCATAAATTGGCAAGCTTCATGACATTCTGACACAAGAGGATTTACAATTGCTCTGGATCCTGCCTGTGCCCACCTCCCTTGCGCTTGTTTATTGTTTGCTTTAGATAAGGCCTGGTCTGGTTTCATACTCCTCTTTGTCTCAGCTGCAGGCTCCTATGACCTTAATGTATCTCTTCTTCATCCTGTCACCTGTGCCAGCAACGGCCCGGATCTTCTCTAATTTAATTGCTTTACTGCTTGTCTAGCACATTACAAAGATTCTATGTAAGCTTCATTCTAGTTTCTGCTAATATCTACTATTTATATTCAAGTGAACCAATGTTCTGAACAAGATGGCCGCCTGGCTCAAGATGGCGACCATCTTCTGGCCTGAGTCTCCTTGAGCAGCACCTGCCTGCGAGGCGTACCAGTAGGCCTCACCAGCATTAACCCCCTCCCGACGGCCGACTATTGCTGGTCATGAAGGGGTTAAACACGGAATGCAAAGTTACCAGTTAAATACAGGGTAAAATAGAAATTTCGCGCATAGACTGTTCGCGTGAGTGAGGGACCCCAGAGTTCTCCCTGTATTCTTCCCTCTCCCTGGCTGCTGTAATGCAGCAGTAAAGTTTGCTGTCCTTGAAGTTACAGTGAGGTTTGTGGTGCCCCTTGTAGATTGTTTACAATAATACAGGGTGATGGAGAGAGATCATAAAAATAATTTTGTTTGTCAACAGGAAGCACACTAATCTTTTATAACTGTATGCAAACTGGGTTTTGATATGCTAGTGATGGCTTTTCAATGTATTACGATGCAAAATCGAATTACCTCGATTTTGGTAATGAAAGGGTTAAGTGCTGAAAAGTTTGCAAAGTAATTTTTAAATGATAATCAGAATATCGTTTAATCCTCAATGTTAACATAAAATAACTGTATATTTTCTTTAAATTAATCGTTATTTATGTTGGAGCAACGGTGTTTCTTTCACAGAATCATCACCTATTTCAGAGTTTATTTCGGGGGAACCTTGATTTATCCACTTTCAGTATAACACGTCTTCCTAAGGCTTTACGTTAACTGTTGTCTTTTACAAATCTCTTGACGGATTGCCATATTACTTTGTCTGTGTATCTGTGTCAGCTGAAGAGAATGGAATAGAATATACAGCAATTGACTATTTGAGACCTGTTCCATGTTTTCCACATTGGTTGATCCAGTCCTTCATCGTTTCTAAAGAGGTCGACACTTCACAGTGATGACATACATTTATAAGCTATCCAGCGCGTTACATACCATCTTTTTCCCATGGGTTTCTCACTATTTTAGTATCATTTTTCTCTCACGACCAGTATTTTTCCCTGTGATTTATGACTATTTAAGGACTGCAAGAACTAAATAAGTCTTGTTATCACCTCCAGCTGTCATTACTATAAGAGTGATTCAAAGAGCGCCAAACTAACTTCAGAATTGCACCGAACGGTGTACGGTGCAATTTCGTGGCAGTGTGGCTATTCAGAAAGCTGAACAATATATAAACACGGAAGCACACCTTAAGATAAAAAACTTTATTGAAAAACAACAAAAACACAAAACAATAGTATAACAGGTAAATAAATTCGTAACACAATTCATATGTATGCCATAATTGCTAGAGATGAGCATTTGTTTCGGAAGAATTTGGAACAAATTTTGATAATTCGTATTCGGACGTACTTCCGAATAACGAATCGATACGATACGAATTTGAAACGGTATATAATGAATTTATTTTGTTTTACACTGTGTCATCATCAGAAAAATTTGAATAACTGATATCAACTATCGAATTTGAAATGAACTATCAAATTGATATCAACTATTGAATTGATCTTAACTTACAATACAAGTAATAGTCAGCAAAGGACTTTATGAAACAAATTAATTTTGTTTCACTGTTTAATTTGACTCAATTACTAAATCTGTGACGCAGCTTAAAATTTAACCCTAGCTTTTCTTTTAACAGTAAAATTTGATTAATTGGGGTTTTATGTGGTGATCCAAAATTCGAATTGATATCATCTATTGAATTGATATATGAAATTCAAATCGAGTCAAAATTTCAAATCGATCTGAAACTAAACGAAACGAAATTAGTTAATAAATTCCGAAAACGAAATTATTTAAAAGCGTAACGAAACAAAACTAAATGAAACAAATTTTTCAGCCATGCACATCCCTAATAATCGCCAATGGGTAAATAATTAAATCAGTATGATGGACGCATGGACCTATAATAGAAGCCACTGAAAAAGAAATAAGTTCACAAGGAACGCACCTGATTCAATCAACAATATACAGCGCACAAGTACACCATCCACTGACCTTTAAATTAAAACACAGTCAAGTAATGCAGGCTTGTATCAAGGCATAAACACTATCAATATATTCCTGATATACTATAGCTTGGAAAAAAGACGAGACAGAGTAGATATGATAGAAACATTTAAATACGTAAAGGGAATCCACAAGGTAGAGGAAGGGAGTATATTTAAAAGGAAACAAAGTAGCAAAACAAGAGGACATAGTCTTAGATTAGAGGGGCAAAGGTTTAAAAGTAACATCAGGAAGCATTATTTTCCTGAGAGGGTGGTGGATACATGGAACAGTCTTCCAGTAGAAGTGGTAGAGGCCAAAACAGTAATTGAATTTAAGCAGGCATGGGATAGGCATAAGGCTATCTTAAACAAAAGATAAATCCAGGTAAAGTATCCATGTAATTGGGCAGACTAGATGGGCCGGAGGTTCTTATCTGCCGACATTTTTCTATGTTTCTATGCCACAACACACATCAATATATAATCCAATAATAAATCGTATGAAAAAACGAAGTGGAACCTGCAGAACAACAGGCCAGCAGAGAGCAGACATCCCAATGTTTCGTTCCAAGACCTTTATCAAGGGTATTCAAAAAGCTGACAATTCGCCAAATACCGGCGAATTACAAGCGTGAAACACTAATATAGCCGCATTTTATTAGTCAATAATAGGGAGTTGCAGTGACTTCACAGCTCACAATATTTTTCTCCTTAGCATTTTGCTATTACCAGCTAGAACAAATAGGGGCCAATATAATGCTGGCAAATGCTACGCTATATATTTGTAAAAAAAAAAAAATCTGCAACATATATTTTATTTGACATTAAGAAAAAGAAGACGGGGCAGAATTAATGATAGTATAACATTGAGTTCCTTTCTATCTGTCAACAAGGAATTTATATAGTTCGAAAAGTACAAAAATAGACTTTAAAAAGAAAAATCGCATCTTAGTCGCGAAGAAAGTTTAAAAGATGGTTTTATTTACATTCAAGAAGCATTAAGTAAATTCGTACGCAGCACATCATCACCACTGTGAGCAGGACAAGTGGCTGCTCTTTGCAATGTAAGGAATTGAGATATCCCCTAGTGACTAATTGTACGATTAATCAAGGTTGGAATATGGGACGCTATAGATGATTTTTTTTTATCGTCCCCCATTCCTCATCCAAATAAATAGCTTTAGAAATGAAACTAAAATACAGTTATCTTTTTCCCTCAAATAATAATTCAAGGAGCTCTAATGCACTTTCCAAACTCTGTACATTTTCCGTACAAACCTCATGAAGGTCAGTAGAACGCGTACAGTAGGGATGTGCGTTTCGGGTTTCGGAATTTCGGAATTTTCACGAAATTTCCCGATTCGTGTTTTCGGATGCGGCCGAATTTCCAAAAATGTTTAGATCCGAAAATGTCAGATCCGAAACGTTTTCCGAGCCGAAACGAAATATTTTCGGATTTTTCGAATGGACTTGAAATGTGTCAAACGACGTTCCGAAAAAACGAAAATTTTCCGAAAAACAAAAATTTTCTGAAAAACGAAAATTTTCTGAAAAACGAAAATTTTCTGAAAACGAAAATTTGCCGAAAAACGAAAAGTCGATACAAAAAACGAGCAAAGTGACACGAAAAATACGAAAAATGGTCGATATTCCGAAAAATGTACAATTCCGAAAAACGAAAATTTCCGAAATCACGAAAAGTCGATACAAAAACCGAGCACAGTGACACGAAAATACGAAAAATGGTCGATATTCCGAAAAAAAATGTACCCGAAAAACGAGCCGAACCGAATCGAATCGAAACCGAAATCGGTCGAAACGAGCCGAATCGAAAAGTTTAAAAATCCGAAAAATCGAACCGAATCGAACCGAAAAAAAAATCGGTGCACAAGCCTAGCGTACAGCTAGACATGTGCGTTCTGTTTCGTCCGAATTCGAATTTGTCTGAAAATCCACCATTTTTCGTTTTTGGAAGCTTTTCTGAAAACGATACTCGGCCGCCCGAAATTTCAAATCGGTCCGAAAGAACAAATCGATACCGATCCGAAACGAAAGCGAAATTGATTTGAAATGATCCGAAATTAAAAATCACGGAAAGAAAAGATCCGAAGCGATCCGAAATGAAAAATACCACTGTGCACAGACGTTGACATCCAGACAGTTATACAAGGGCGGTATAATAAAACCAAATCTTCATTAACATTGTCTGCAGACCATTATTAACCCCTTAACTGCTAAGTGTTCCCTGTCAGGAAACAGTGATTTTTTTTTTGGGTAAATCACTTTTAATTAATAATACAATAAAATATCAATGGCAAAATCGCCAATGTACGTTTCACAATAGAAGCTCTATTTGACAGGCAGATGCTGCCATCTGCTGATCTAATAGGGTTAATGCAGCTGAAGTCACATGTCCACGACACAGGCTACTAGCATGTCAAGCAGGGTTTCCAAGTGTTTCAGCACCTTGGGCGTTCAAACAGAGGTGTTAAAACATTTGGGGGACACTCTGCAGCCCAAATGCAAATGAAATGTGTTTGCAGTGATGTAGCATAGCTCCAGATTGTGTTAACCCGTTCTCGGGCAGCTGTCTCTGCTGTTGCTGATATGTAAACACAGTCATGGTAGTGAAGTAGTTAAATATATGCTTTTTTACTGATTTTGCAGAGGTTCATTTTACATTTATGTGGATTTACATAAAGAAGTTTTACATTTATAAACTCATAAAGGTACTTGTTTATCATTATAAGTAATGAAACCCTATAAAGAGATATTTCGTCCCAGCTGCTCTTCGAATTTTTGAAGTGATTTGTGAATTCATTACTAATGATGCCACCTGCTATAAAATCTAATTTAGAAGATATGTACATCCTAGTATCTTACCTATATGGCTTCCCAAATGAGTTTGTCCTGTTAATAGATGGATGAACAGATACACTATACAAATATTCATCATGTCAGACTTAAGGTCATTGGATAAGAGATAAGATACATTTTAAGTTGTCTGTCAGGCAGCTCAGAAAGAACCTGTAATGTTCTTAATGGGTAACAGCAACATTTGATATTCACTCAAATTATGAAGGTCAGAAAATTTCCCCTGCTCAGTGTATTATTATTTTTTTTACTAAAAAGTTTATATACATTTGGTAAATTGTAAACAATAGCTTAAGTTAACATTTCGCTTCAATACCTAAAAGATTTTAATAATAAATATATAATATGACGGTGGATGAGAAAAAATAAAAGTATTCAGTCGATCCCATTTGACACCTATTTTCTATAGAAATTCTGTAATTACTATATTTCTTGAAACCCTTCACTACCAAGTTGCCGTTCTGTTAGAGATTATTGACTTCTTTAATAGGTCAGGGATATATTAATTATGACGTATATTTTTCTTATTGTAGATATATATAGATATATATATATTATTGACAGTGCCTCCAATACCAGTGGTATAAATTGGTATTTAACCCCTAAAATAGGGATTAATAACCAATCAATGAATATACGTCTTAACAAATATATGGCGCGTTATCCCGAGTTCTTTTGATGCTCTCTAGATATTTTTAAACACAATAAAATCAATAAAGATATGAGACTGCGTAACGGTAAAACAATTCAAACCAAAATTTATTTACACGTCAAGTTTCATACAATCGTATGTTATCAACGGATTTGCAAAATACAATTTACAAGTGATTATAGATTGTGATTAGTAGCGATACTGCGACACGCAATAATCTAATGGACAGATATTTTAGGTTTATAGACCGCACCACAGATATACACGCCTCAATTCTTAAACACCAAACTCTATTCTATTCACTTAAACCTTTCCCATTATAAACCAATCCTCCACCTGGCTAAGATAAACACTCAGTTACTGGGCATCACCTGCAGCACAATTTATTATTGTGGGGGCCTATTCACTAAATGCAACTTCCTTCAGGGAGATACATAACACACTCGGTAGGGACACTATCTCTTCCACAGATCAATCACAGCACTTCATTCGATATACGTTTACCCAACGCTTCTTATTGACTTACGGTACATGCATTCATTCGGAAGGGCTGCAAGATGGATATGGAAGGAGTTATGCTAGGTTATGAGTGGGGCGGACGGCACTTGACATATAAAAGCTATTTCACGGTCCCAGCGTATCTCACTATAGGTATATAATTGATATTTTTAGATGTCCACAAACAGTATTCTCGGAATATAAATAATTTCACTAAATTATGGCTCAAATATGCAGCCGGTAATAGTTTCTCCCTTAGCAGTCGTTAGACATGTGCACAGCACAAAATTTCGTTTTGAACTAATGGATTAGTCCTAAAATGCACTTTATTTAGTTGCTAAAGAAATTCGTTTTCAGTTCTTTAGTATGAAAACTAATTTCATTCATCCGAAAACCAGTGGATACAATTTACTATTGTAGTGGCTCCTCAGAGGGCTGAGATCGCTGCTCGTTACAGTATCTCTCACTCTCAGCACAATGTGGGCCATATTACATAGTTGGTGCTAACTTAACCAGAGATGTTGTAAACTTCCCAGAGCCATTATAGCCTATGGAGGTTTTCAGTTTACAACAGCTTTGGTTAAGTTAGCACCAACATTGTAATACTGCCCCGTGTCAGGCAAAGCTGTTACAGTAACTGACTGCTGCTCATCACAGCGCTCAGAGTTTCAGTAATATTAGTACATAATATTTTTATATACAAAAAGTTAGAACAATATTATTTCCTTGTTTTACTGAAACTCTGAGCGCTGTTACAGTCAATTACTGTAACAGCTGAGCCTGATACATTGTACTGAGAGATAATGTAACAAGCAGCCGATCTCAGCGCTCACAGCCACTGGATTTAAAGGGCTAAAAGAAAAAAAAAGGCTCCTCTCTGTATAATGTTTAGAACATCCTCCTGCATTAATTAATACCCCTCTCTGTATAGAACATCCTCCTGAATTAATTAATGTCCTTCTCTGTATAGAACATCCTCCTCAATTTATACCTTTCTCTGTATAATGTATATAACATCCTCCTGCATTAATTAATGCCCCTCTCTGTATAGAACATTCTACTGCATTGGCATGTGGAGGGTGCAGAACTTTGGATGCTGCGATGTTGCGCTCTTCATGCTGGTCTCCTTCACTCATCAATGTAATATCACAAAAAGGACTGAAACTAAAATGTAGTGCATTTTATTTCAGTTTCTTTCGTTTTTTGTACTGAGCAGTTTCGTTTCTCTTGAGTCATACGAAAACTAAATTATCCCAAAATTCGGACTAAATCGTTTTAGTACTAAAACGAATGCACATGTCTAGCAGTCGTCTGCAGGGGACTGGAAGGTGGAATGACTATTCTGATTATTAGGCTCAAACAGCAAAATAATTCATTTATATTCCTTTAGTTTGTGATGGACATCTAAAATCAGGACTATGCAATTAGAAAATAGATATCATATTATTCAGGCATACTTTACCATCTGGTTAGTGAAGATAGAGTGGTGGAAGATTAGGGTGTGGTCGGTCTTAAAGGGGCGGCCGATGATAATTGCCTTTCTTCCCTCCAAGCGTCCCTCAGGTCTCTCCCCAAGCTTTTCTCAGTCTCCTCTCCTTCCTTCTGCTCTGGAGTGTCCCCTCTATATAGTGGTCTTCCGCCCAGTTTTAGATCTAGCCCATCACTATGTGGCCTCATTTGATTGGAGGATATATATATTCATCAACTCCAGGGGTCTGTCCAGGTGTTATATTACCTGGCCAGCAGATGGCGCTCTCAGATCATCCATCAACCTTCTGCAGAAATTAATTTATGTGTTTGGCCAATCTTTTACTGGTTTGGGGTCTTTTATTCCTATATCCTGGGACTCCATAGATTTTATTAACAAATCAAAATTTATTTCTATTTGTGCATCCTTAGCATACTTTGCCACGGCGTGTGTGCATCTCATCCCCCTTTACTTATATCCACAGGGATGTGTATGTGAGGGGACATACATTCATGGTATCGTTTTAACATTCACACGTTACCCGACTTAATCGGCTTCATGCGGGTTAGTACACCAGACATTTGTAATAATCATCTAAATGTGGTAGGGCCTCTGTTTTTATAAGATGCTAAAATTATCAGTTCTAACTAATAAATATTCTCATACCATATAGTACATATTGCCGAATAGCATTACAAGCTGGTTTACCCAAGCCATTTAACCTTCTTTGGTTTTTTTTTCTTTATTGGGCAACCTATTGTTCGATGTTTACGTGGCTTTCAGAGTTTCGATGTGACGAAATAAACACAATACTGAGATTTCTATCTTAGTTGTCCTTGTGTTCCCTTACTTTTAAACCATTTGATCTAACATCTGTTTGTTTCTTACAACCAGAATCTAATTAAGGACAATGGATGTTTTGATAGCTAACGAGTCTCGCTTGTTACAATGTCTTTAGAACGCATATTCTGGTTATATATTAACGACGCAGACAAGTTGTTCGTGTGACGCAATTCCTGGCATCAAATTTAACAGTCCTGCGAAATATCATGCGTTATAGAAATTTCATTTCAGAAAAGGTCTGACAGTTCATTAAACCACTGCCAAGACCCAGTGGATTTATGGAAAACAAACCTGAATTATGCATACTTTGAATGTGTGCCAGAAAATCCCAAAAGCACATTTTCAAAATGTATGCATTATTTGACAGGTAGATGGCACCACCTGCTGACAAAATGTTGCTATTACATCTCCATAAAATAGGTAGGGATCTTTTTTTCAACAAAATAAAAATAAACAGATTCCAAGTTATCATACTCAAGCTGGTAAAACTATGGTGGTACATTGTGGATCTCAATTCAAATAAATTTCATTTGCAACTATTCGGCCGCACAAGTCACCCTTTATAAAGCCCAAAATTAAGTATAGTCGATGTGTAATTCTGGAACAATGCAAAGAAATTTCATTGGCAATAAACAAAATTTCTTGTGTAATTCTGGAGGAATGCAATCGACTATACATGATATTGGGCTTGACAAAGGGTGACTTGTGCATTCGAAACGTTATCCAAGTGGGATCCATTAAATCTAGCTACACAGAGACTTGAGATCCTGGTCAACTCTTTTCTGTTTGTATTTCAGATGGTCTTCTAATTAAGATTTTTTTTATTTTCCCTCCTAACTATTTATTATTATACTTTATTTATGCTCCTCTAATAGTAGGCTTGTGCACCGATTTTTTTTTTCCGGTTCGATTCGGTTCAGTTCGTTCGGATTTTGTAAATTTTCGTTTCAGTTCGTTTTGGCCGATTTCCATTTCGGTTCGGTTCGTTTTTCGTATCGACTTTTTTTTCGTGATTTTGAAAATTTTCATGTTTTTCGGAATGTCTGTTCACCTCGTTTCAAAGTGTCTATTCGTTTTGATGTAAACTAATGGTTTTTCGGATACGATAATTATACGATACGATAATTCTGACGATACGATAATTCTGCCATTGAGATTTCTCATGTTTTACAAGAAGGATACATTGAGATTTCTCATGTTTTATAAGAAGGATACATTGAGATTTCTCTGGTTTCCCAGGAAGGATACATTGAGATTTCTCATGTTTTACAAGAAGGATACATTGAGATTTCTCATGTTTTATAAGAAGGACACATTGAGATTTCTCATTTTTTACAAGAAGGATACATTGAGATTTCTCTGGTTTCCCAGGAAGGATACATTGAGATTTCTCATTTTTTACAAGAAGGATACATTGAGATTTCTCTGGTTTCCCGGGAAGGATACATTGAGATTTCTCATGTTTTACAAGAAGGATACATTGAGATTTCGCATGTTTTCCAGGAAGGATACATTGAGATGGGAATGATACAAAATTTAATTACAAAATCAGCGATATAAATACGATACAACCAGGATCAGTGGAGCGCCACACCAGAATGTCCCCTTCACACCTTGCGATGTCAGTCACCAAGTAGCCCAATGGTGGTTTCCCCAAAAAAACTGTTTTGACAAAGTCAAAAAATCATAATACAAGATAAGGGTACAGCGCACTCAAAATTTTTGGGTAAATACCACATACACTTAAATTCTTGTTATAGTAGTATCTTCATCTCCACATATCATATATGGGAATAGCCAAGCCAAATCCACTGGGCTTTATCCAAGCTTTAGTGGGTTGGATTTCTTCTGGTATTCACAGGAGCCAGATAGATATCTGTTTTCCCAATCTCTTGCATAAGTGGGTGAGAGAAAACAACAGACCCAAATCGAGCCTAGTGTAATACTGCAAAAAACTGGCCTTAATATGCAGAAATTTGCCAATTTTGTACTCACTCTTATACGATACAGGAACAGCAGGATGGATTAAAAAAGGATTTTATTAAAACAATGTTAAACCAGGACGCGTTTCGTCGGTGTGAACCGACTTCATCAGCTGGAACAATACATATAACTGTAGCTGATGAAGTCGGTTCACACTGACGAAACGCGTCCTGGTTTAACATTGTTTTAATAAAATCCTTTTTTAATCCATCCTGCTGTTCCTGTATCATTGTGGAGAGGGTTTTTTGAGTTTTTCCCTAAATAACTCATAGGCGAATACTCCAAGAGCCTGGAGGCTCCACCACGAGTGAGTACAAAATTGGCAAATTTCTGCATATTAAGGCCAGTTTTTTGCAGTATTACACTAGGCTCGATTTGCATCTGTTGTTTTCTCTCACCCACTTATGCAAGAGATTGGGAAAACAGATATCTATCTGGCTCCTGTGAATACCAGAAGAAATCCAACCCACTAAAGCTTGGATAAAGCCCAGTGGATTTGGCTTGGCTATTCCCATATATGATATGTGGAGATGAAGATACACTTAAATTCTTGTTATAGTAGTATGTGGTATTTACCCAAAAATCTTGAGTGCGCTGTACCCTTACCTTGTATTGTGATATAAATACGATGTCCGAAATTACTGAAATGGAACCGAAATCAGAAATGGAGCCGAAATCACGAATGGAATGAAAATGAATTTCGATGTTACGCATTTCTAGTCCATTCAAAAATTCCGAAAAGTTTTCGTTTCGGCTCGAAAATTTGTTCGGATCTGCCGTCTTCATTGCCCCATAGAGAATGATTCAATCACACATAGGATTCAATGTAAAAAATATTTTATTTTTTATCCTTGTTTTATTCAAACGTTTATTTTTTTAATCCGCAACAAAAAAGTATATTTATTTATTGAAATTTCTGGATTTTTTAGGCAAAACTTTAGGTTCTGATTTTTTTTTTTTTTAAAAAGACCAGGCTTTTTTTCTCTCAAACGCATCTTGTTTTCTCTGCAAGCCGACTGCCTTCAGTGTTTTTGTCCCTGGTGCTGAAACCTATTTCAGCACCAGGGACAGGAGGTTACTTGCAACCTCCGGCGAACCTTCATTTTTTTCCCCCTGCTTCGGCTGCGCTTGAAGGGGCTCTCCTTGGTGCTGAAACTGCGTTTCAGCTGTAGAGACAGTTATTTTATACTCCCTGCAGTGGTGCTAGAGCAGGATTTTTTTTCCAAGCAGCAGAATTTTGGGGGGATTTTATGTTGGCCGGCCTGTCCATTGGCCGATCTGGGTCGTCCACAGGCGTTTCCAGTGGATGAGTCTGATCAGTCGATGGCGTTGTCCGTAGTCGGGAGACCAAGTCGGTCGCCCGACTACGGTGCCAGTGGATAGCCAGCCTAAACCTGCCAAATGAAACCACCGAAATTCAGGGCATTTCACTGATATTTCTCTGCTGTTTGGCGTTCTCTGAATAGATTAACAATCACTTCTCTATGGAAAATTACAATGCCACCAAACTGCACTCTATTTCGCTGGATATTCGCCAATATTTGCTAGACTTATGAACAGCTGAATTGCCACGAAATTGCACCGTACGGCAAAATTCACTGTCCGGTGCAATTCAGTGGAAAATTCGGCTCTATTTGAATAACCCCTATAGAGACTGTTTTTCGTGTGGGATAGGAAATGTTCAAGACTGCTGAGAAATATTAGTCTAGAACACTGGAAATTGCTGTTTCCAGAGAGGGTAGAAACCTGGATTAAAATCAGGGCATAAGCACCTTCAGTGAGATCCCTGATATCGTACCTTCTGCCATAGTAGATATATACAGTATGTATGGCTTTCCCTTAGATGATAGGTTCCCAGTAGGAGGCATGGGTTCATCCCAAGTGCTGTAGCATCAGTATATGTCTGGTACTGCTGCTGGCAGGGGCTCAACCTGATACAGATACAGGTTGAGCACACCTGTGGAAAGAACCGCAGCAGCAAGGGAGAACAAAGGTGCTGCCATAGGGCCTGGTGGTATAGGTTGGCCGTCTGAAAGTGGCACGCTGAGGCTGAGAGTGTCCTCCACGCATGGGAGTGAAACGTAAGGATGCTCCACACATGTCCTTCATGCTCTAGTGGTTAGTAATGGGTAGGGATGTGCATTTCGGGTTTCGAAATTTTGGAATTTTCATGAAATTTCCCGATTCGTGCATTCGGATTAAGCCGATTTTCCTAAAATTTTCGGATCCGAAAACGGCAGATCCGAACAAATTTTCGAGCCGAAACTAAAACTTCTCGGAATTTTCGAATGGACTAGAAATGTGTAAAATCGAAATAAATTTTCGTTTCTTTTGTGATTTCGGCTCCATTCCTGATTTCGGTTCCATTTCAGTAATTTCGGACATCGTATTTATAACGCTGATTCTGTAATTAAATTTTGTATCTTTCCCATCTCAATGTATCCTTCCTGGAAAACATGCGAAATCTCAATGTATCCGTCTTGTAAAACCAGAGAAATCTCAATGTATCCTTCCCGGGAAACCAGAGAAATCTCAATGTATCCTTCTTGTAAAAAATGAGAAATCTCAATGTATCCTTCTTGTAAAAAATGAGAAATCTCAATGTATCCTTCCCGGGAAACCAGAGAAATCTTAATGTATCCTTCTTGTAAAACATGAGAAATCTCAATGTATCCTTCCCGGGAAACCAGAGAAATCTCAATGTATCCTTCTTGTAAAACATGAGAAATCTCAATGTATCCTTCCCGGGAAACCAGAGAAATCTCAATGTATCCTTCTTGTAAAACATGAGAAATCTCAATGTATCCTTCTTGTAAAACATGAGAAATCTCAATGGCAGAATTATCGTATCGGTAGAATTATCGTATCGTATCATTATCGTATCCGAAAAACCATTAGTTTACGTCAAAACGAATAGACACTTTGAAACGAGGAGAATAGACGTTCCGAAAAACACGAAAATTTCCGAAATCACGAAAAAAAAAAGTCGATACAAAAAACGAACCGAAACGGAAATCGGCCAAGACGAGTCGAAACGAAAATTTACAAAATCCGAACGAACCGAACCGAATCGAACCGAAAAAAAATCGGTGCACAAGCCTAGTAATGGGGAAAAAACAGAAGGCATGGAGAAAAATCTGACCTGTAGGCAGGGAACGAGTTGAGCAGGAACGTAGTTCCTCCAGTATTTTTGCAGAGAGGATGGAATTCCTATTTGGCAGACACACTGAAAAGCTTTATTTTTTAGGTTTAGGTTCTATATTTTAAGTCAGAATAAATATATATAATACTTTTGCTAATTATCATAATTCTTCCATCAAACCTGGCCTGGCTTTAGTTTTACAACCAATAGCACTTTTATATTTGAGCGAATATCGAGATGTTAGGGAATGATTACTTGGGGTAGAGAGTAGATAGAAATACTGGTGAGTTCCCACACTTTATGTTGGAATTGACCCCTGTCTGGAGACTATGGTGAGCAGCACAGGAACACAAGGGGAAGTGGGAAGGGTTACAGCTCTTTAAATGGACATACCAGCAAATACTGCTTTACAAAATATATGAAAACAAAAGAAATACGTGTTGCTAAACAGAAGTAGATTATAAACATTCAGAGACATTCAGAATAATTAAAGGGCCGCTACCCCCAAAAATGAAATGTCCTTATTGTGTTTATTTTATGCTGCTGATATCTTACATGTGATTTGTTTTTCTCATGTTTAGTTAAGAAAATATTTTACTCTATAAGTGTCACTGGGTGCATCCATTGTGTGATATTTTGTGTTGTAAACTGCCCCCCCCGTATCTTTACATCACTTGCTCCTCACTATTGGCAATGATCAGAGGATGCATTATATGGGTCTTTTAAGCTCCATGCTTTATCTCATTCAGCTGCCATCTATTATCTCAGGTAGCACAAACACAATAGATCCTCTGAAGCCTTGTCCAAACCTTCCTAAACACCATTACACTGGCTCTTCACTACTGTTTTATCCTATACCACAGCTGTAAAATTACATTTTCCCTAAGATTTTGGTTAATGTTGCATCATGGGAAAAATCCCCAAAATGGAAATAAGAGATCTAAAAAAAGAATTTTATTTTTCCTTTTTACAAGTAATTACTTCAAAGAAAAATAAAGAGTAGCATGTGTTTTATAATGTGCTGTCGTTTGTAGTGCACAGGTAATCTAGTTACAGCTTATGTGAGTGGTAGTGTCCCTTTAAATGCTTATTTCTTATTATGACATCATATTCTTGCTGCTCTGGTGACAATAGAGAGAGATTTAAAAGCAGAGTTGAGCATCCCATCTTGCCTTACGCTTTCTTACACATCATGGAGGACATCCATCACATATCTCTTTACATTGCCTTGATGGCTGAAACGCAGTAAATGGAGTGTGTCCGTCTGTCTGATTGTCCCATTAAAAGGAAATCAAGGAGGTGATTTTTTTTTATTAAAGTAAATAACAAACTGATGTTCTTTGTAGTGTTTGAAAATGGGAAAATGCATTTTGATTGCAGTCCTGCTGGCCAGACTTCAAGCTAATGACTATGAGAAACCATGGTGCACCTATCAGTTGTTCCACAGTTTGATGGCACCAACATTTACAGATTGCCACTTTTTTACATCTCCTTGTGGAGATGCAGAATATATTACCCACTTTTACCAGTTGTTTTATATTTAAGCATGAGAAGAGCAGAGTGATGCCATCCAGACAATACTGCTGTGTGTGTGTGTATGTATATATATATATATATATATATACTGTGTAAATACATATATGCACATACACCACATCAGGGGCCTTATTCAGAGAGCACTGAAATGTCGTTCCCTGCACTTTCCTGCACTTCGGGGAATCAAAGTTCCCACCCTTCGGTGAATTCAGCATTCACTGCAGGGTCCCCAAAGTGCAGGGAACACCTGCTGTAACACCTGCCGAAAACCCGCTGGAACTGCCACAAAAAACACGCCGAATACGTCAGAAAAAGCCAACAAGCTGCAATCAGAGCGCAGACCAGCCGCCGGAAAAAGTCGACAAGCTGACGAACGGGGTAAAAAGGAAAAAGAAAAGTTTGAAAGTGTCAAAATTTAAACCCTGTTTGCAAAAAAAATACTGTATGAAAATGCCTAAAATTTACCTAAAAGATCCTATGAATGATAATAAAAAGGTCTGTTACAGAGAAAAGAAAAAACGCTTTAAAAACCCCCAGAAAAATGCCTAATAGATCCTAAAAAAAATCAACAAATAAAGATCCACATTTTTATATTGTTTTTCTGCAATATAAAAAAAATTGTATTCCATTTATATTAATTATTTCAACTTATTTTAATGGTTAACAGTGTTAGATTCAGGATAGGTCTTGGTCACTGGGCAGGTCGCACTGATGGCCTGCAAAATATATAGAAAAATCCATAAATCAAGGCAATTTATACATACAAGATCCGTATGGCAACACAAATATGACAATTTAAATGAGATTAATATTTAGATTTAAAAAAATATAGACTGTACATACACAAACAAACTTACTCAAATTTGCGGGGAGGGGCCAAGGCGTGAAATTGAAGTCAGTGGGGTGTACCAGTTAGCCCCGCATATTCAAGGCCCACCCTCCACATGGACCCCAGATACATGTATACCCAGACATCAGACCCAGACCCCAGATTCATGTATACCCAGACATCAGACCCCCAGATACATATACTGTATACCCAGACATCAGACCCTCAGATAAATGTATACCCAAATACTACCCCCCAGATATCAGACCCCAGATACATGTATACCCAGACATCAGACCTCAGATATCAGACCACAGATACATGTATACTCAGATATCAGACCCAGACCCCAGATTCATGTATACCCAGACATCAGATCTCCAGATACATGTATACCCAGACATCAGACGCTCAGATACATATATACCCAATTACCACACCCTCAGATATCAGACCCTAGATAATGTATACCCAGACATCAGACCACCAGATACATGTATACCCCAGATATCAGACCTTGGTGCAGCCGGATACCAGGGCAGGCATAGCGACAAATGTCCAGCACGCCCTCTCTGATATCATCACAAGGGGGCCGCCGGCCATCCCACGCTCCCTCTCTGAAATCAGAGGGGGCGGTCTTGGATTCTCCGGACGGTGGTCGGATTTAAAAAATAACACAGCCACCGCCGCCGCCTAATAAAAGAGCCATTACTACCAGGGCACCCCCTCCAGTGGTGGAATGCCAGGACCTGTTCGCAGGCTCACAAGATTGTTCGGCCGTGGGTCGGGCCTAAAAAAATAACATGGCCGCTGCCTAATAAAAGAGCCATTACTGCCTGGGCCCCCTCCAGTGGTGAAATGCCAGGACCCATTTCGCCACTGGGGTTTAGTTAAAGGCACACTCCACTCATCCTGAACATTTTAGCTTTCTTAGGCTAGGGTCAGACTAACGCATTTTTTGCGTTGTCCGTGAAAAAGTGCGTTCGAACGAATGGACGCATTTTTTCACGGAATACGTGATAGCGGTCATATGATGCGCATTTTCGTCCGTGATTTTGTACGGATCATCAATAAAACACTCTTTGCGTCTGGACGTTATGTTGGCCGGACATTAGCAGCGTCTGACGTCTCCTAATCACGCACACACGCCGCTAGCGGACGCAGCACACTCTGTACGTCAGTACTAGCGGTTTCACGTTCTCGAAAAAATGCGTTCGTTTGCCACTTGCGTTGCGCGGCCGTTCTTCGTATGCTGCCCGGCATTGGACGTCATTTGCTGCTAGCACGGCCGTGATTTAGTGCTGCTAAACGCACGTTGATACTGCGTTAGTCTGACCCTAGCCTAAAGTGGCCCAGATGTGAGTAATGTCCCCCCTTCCCTCCTGTCCCAATATGGCAGAATTACTGGGTGACCACATCCAGCCTCAACTGAAAATCAAAAAATTAAGATGTTCCAGAAAAACAGCTGACCGATAAAACACCCGGAAAAGTATATTTTCGGCCAGCATCATGTTAATTATGGCTGCTAAGTGTGCCTATATGAAAATCCAATGTTAAAATCAAGGTTTCAACTGATTTATTCTGTTTCCCTGCCCGAAAACCCATTGATCAACCCTTTTCAGCACTTGATATTTTTTCAAAAAATTTACTTACCAATAAATTCAAATTGAATCACTAAATATGGATATTTCCATTAGCAAATATAGAAAAATATGGGAAAAAAATCACTAAATTTCAGAGACTGAACTGAATTAACCTAGCCCAAATGATTTATTTTTATACGTGTCTGTTGTGAATGCATGTTTATTTGTTGCACTCACAATTATTTATTTATTTAAAAAAAAATGAATTTATAACAAAAAATAACTTGTTTGTTTTTCCTTAAGTATAGTATATTATTTTTTTCTGAAACATTCTTGATAATTGTATCCAAAGTACAAGGTTTTCTCCAAAGGGTGGGGGAGGGATTCATGTTTACAAATAACAATATTGCATCAACTAGAAGTACTGAATACATTCATGAGCTAAAACATTATAGAACAGCACCATCTACAGGACAATGAACATTTTGCAGTTTTAGTACAGCGTGCAGTGTTTATTTATTTATTTATTTATAAAGGATTTTACCAGGAAGGATACATTGAGATTTCTCTTGTTTTCAAGTATGTCCTGGGTTCAAGAACATTGAATTGTTACAGAAATACAAAGTAAGAAAATGCAAGATCTTAACACAAAAACAAATATACAGATTAACAGAAAAATAAATATGTAGGAAATAAAGTCATTGTGTCACATGTTTACAGGTGCATTCCGTATTGAGGTATGTTAATAGGGAATTCTTAAGGGTCTTTAGACTGGGGGAAGATTTGATGGCGTCTGGGAGGTTATTCCATATTTGTGGTGCTCTGTAGGAAAATGAGGATCGAGACACTTTCTTTTTGTATTGTGGTATTGCAAGTAAGGTGCAGGTCCTGGATCGGAGGTTATAGGATGAGGGAACTGCCGGGGGAAGAAGTCTATTCAGGTAGGGTGGCAGCTTCCCAGAAAAGCTCTTAAACACCAGGTTGGAAAGGTGAAGGGTGCGTCTAGATTCCAGCGACGGCCAGTTTAGTTCTTTTAACATGTCACAATGGTGGGTCATGTAGTTACATTGTAGCACAAAGTGGCAGAATAAGTTATACAATGTAGTAAGTTTCTGGAGGTGTGTTTGAGGGGCTGCTGCATACACTACATCTCCGTATTCAATGGCTGGCATAAGCATTTGTTGTACAATCTGCTTTCTTACTGCGGGTCTCAGGCAGGATTTGTTTCTGTACAGGGCACCTAGTTTGGGGTAAATTTTAGATGAGAGTTTTTCGATGTGGGGGCCAACCACATAGATTTGGGTCTAACCACATACCTAGATATTTGAGAGAAGGGACTGTAGTCAGCGTGTCATTTGATCTTGTTCTGACACATAGATGGGGTGTTTGCAATTTGTGTAGTTTTGGTGCTGTTCCAAAGAGCATCGTTACAGTTTTGTCAGCATTTAGAAAAAAAATTGTTATCTTTGATCCACTTTTCTACCTCTGTGAATTGTTCTTGCAGCACGGCCTCCAACTGTGGGAGATTTGGTTTGCTGGTATAGATTACGGTGTCGTCTGCATACATGTGTACAGTTGAGGCTTTGCAGACATTGGGCAGATCATTTATGAATATCGTGAATAGCAGGGGGCTGAGTATCGAGCCTTGGGGTACAGCGTATTTGACTGGGAGGGGGAGGGAGGAGCTGCCAGAAATGGACACATATTGTGACCAGATACTTATGATTGAAACCAGGTTAGCGTGCGATCACCAATACCAGAGTTTTTAAGTTTTTGCAATAGGATGCCATGGTCTACTGTGTCAAAGGCTTTGGCAAAATCAAGGAAGATGGCTCCAGTTAGATTTCCTTGTTCCATGCCCGCTTGGATATCATTACAAACTTTTAAAAGGGCGGTTGTAGTTGAATCATTTGGACGAAAGCCTGTTTGATCTGGGGTTAAATAGTTCTGATACTGATAATATTCAAGTAATTGAGTGTAGATGCATTTTTCCTGAATTTTTGACATTACAGGGAGCAGTGATATCGGGCGGTAGTTGGATACCAAAGTATTATCTCCACTTTTATGGATAGGTACCACTCTCGCAGTCTTCCAGAGTTTGGGTATGTATCCAGTCGCCAGTGATTCATTGATTAGGGTTGCGACAGGTTTTGCAATTGCTGGCGCACTGATTTATCATTCATTGGATCTTATATGTAAATTTCAGACATTTTCGTTATGTAGTTTCTTTGCAAACAGCGTTTTACTTTTCAAACATTCAGGCTGGGGTCAGACAAACGCAGTGTTAACGTCCGTCTAGCCGAACTTTAGTACGTCCTTGGTAGCAGATGATCATGACCAATGAAGGCCAACACACAAAGTACGTCCGCACGGAAGTGCGTACACACTACGGGCGCGGCAAATGGACGCAGGTTAGCAAGAACGTCGAACCGCTAGGACGGACCTGCGGAGTGCGCCACGTCCGCAAAGTCCGCATAGCTTTGTGTGTGAGTGATGGAACGTGGTCAGATGGGCTGCATTTATACGTCCAGCATTTTTGACGAACAAAATGTTTTTTCATTTTAATTTATTTTTCCTCCTACATCCGTCAAAAATAACATCAGTCACAAAATGGACTGTATGGCCACTATTGCGTCTTCCATCAAAAAGTGCGCCCGTACTGCACGGGCGCATAGTCCGTAGAAAGCATGCTCGTCTGACCCTAGCCTCAAGCATACTGTTTTTTTTTCACTCCATTTTTCCGCAGTGTCGGCTTTTTCCGGCGGCTGCTCGGGTTTCTCTGGCGTGTTCGGCGGGGTTAATCCAGATGTTTTTGCCGGTTTCGGTGTGCGTTCGCCCTGGTTTTGTGGTGAGTGTTCGTCGGGTTTGCAGCGGCTTTTCCCTGCATTACGGCGGCCCTGTGGTGCTTGCTGAATACACCGTAGGGTCGCCGAAATGGGATCGCCAAATCGCACCGAATTGAAGAGAATGAAAAGTCACCGAACTTGCGGTGACTTTTCGATTCTCTTTGAATAACCCTTTTAGGCTAGGGTCAGACAAACGCATTTTTCGCGTCGTCCGTGAAAAAGTGCGTTGAACGAATGGCCTTATTTTTTCACGGAATACGCGATAGCGTCATACGATGCGCATTTTCGTCTGTGATTTTGTACGGATCATCGATAAAACACTTTTTGCCTCTGGACATTATGTTGGACAGACATTAGCAGCGTCTGACGTCTCCTAATCACGCACACACGCCGCTAGCGAACGCAGCGCACTCTGTACGTCAGTACTAGCGGTTTCACGTTCTTGAAAAAATGCGTTTGTTTGCCGCTTGCGTTGCCCGGCCGAACTTTCGTGCGGCCATACTTTGTATATTGCCCATCATTGGCCGTCATTTGCTGCTACTACGGCCGTGATAAAGTGCGGCTGCACGCGCGTTCACACTGCGTTCATCTGATCTGACCTCAGCCTTAGAGTCTCGGTCTATAACGTGAAGCAAATGGTCCTGAAGCTGTGGATGTGATGGAATTACTTCACTTTATATAAACAGCAATAGAAGTTTAGAGTGCGCACAAAGTGTTCTTTTTTAAATTTCATATATGGAAAAATATGGAAATTTGGTCACACCAAGCACAACACTAGACTGAAAGAAGAACTGGACGGGGCACTCAACCTCCTTTTCCACGCAGGTTTGTTACACAACACTACAGCACAGCAACATTTCAGGAAAGACCCTTTGGCAAGCTTAGCATAAATGGTTGTTCAGTGCTCTCTCATTCGCGCACTTCGGCGAGTTCAGTACGTTGACCCAGCAAATAGTCCGACAAACTCTGCCGACGCTCCGCCAAACGCCACCGAACCCTGCCGAAAAAAGCCCATCAGCCGCCGAACTGGGAGAAAAAAAAACAAGATTTTTAAAAGGTGTTTAAAACAATAAAAATGCATGGAAATAATTATTATTATTTTATAAATTATTTTACAAAATGATAATAATTATTATTTCCATGCATTTTCATTGTTTAAAACACCTTTTAAAAATAACAAAAAAGCTCCTATAAAAAAATAAGAAGAAGGTCTGTTACAGAATAAAGAAAATGGGAATCTAAAATTTTGCAGAATAATCCAGAAAAATGCTTACAAAGTTCTAAAAAATAAATAACTAAAAAGTCTTGTTTCACTGCAAATGGAAAAAATAAACGGTTGAATAAAAAAATAATAAAAACTGTAATTTTTTTTCCATTGAACCCTATGGGATTCATCTGATTAAACCTGTCGAACTGAAGCACCGAAAATCAGGGCATTTCACTGGCATTTCGGTGCAGTTCAGTGTCTCTGAATAGATTAACCATTACTTCTCTATGGGACAATTTGACTGCCGCCGAAGGTCACCGAATTGGGCGATTAGAGGTGAATTGCCAACTTTCTTAACAGCTGAATTGCCACGAAATTGCAACAAAATTTACAGTTCAGTGCAATTCGGTGGCAAGTTCGGCTCCTATTGAATAACTCCTAAGGCTAGGGTCAGACTAATGCATTTTTCGCGTTGTCCGTGAAAAAGTGCGTTCGAACGAATGGACGCATTTTTTCACGGAATACGCGATAGCGGTCATACGATGCGCATTTCCGTCCGTGATTTTGTACGGATCATCAATAAAACACTTTTTGCGTCTGGACGTTATGTTGGCCGGACATTAGCAGCGTCTGACATCTCCTAATCACGCACACACGCCGCTAGCAGACGCAGCGCACGCTGTACGTCAGTAATAGCGGTTTCACGTTCTTGAAAAAATGCGTTTCTTTGCCGCTTGCGTTGCCCGGCCGAACTTTCGTGCGGCCGTACTTTGTATATTTGCCGTCATTGGACGTCTGACCCTAGCCTAAGACTTTGTGACAAAACATTGCTGTGCTGCAATTGTCTGGTGTAACAAACCTGTTTGCAAGACGGGGGTGAGTGCTTAGTTCAGTTCTTTTGTTCTGTGGATACGTTGGTATGTGGTGGTCCCTCCATGGATGGTGATGCAACTCCCTGGCCTTACCTGATGGGAGTGCTGCTCTATATTGCAGAAGTGCATGTATCAAACCTAGAGATCTGAAATTTGTTTCGTTCCGAATCCAAATTCGGAAAAAACTCCCCATTTTCGTATTTCGGGAGCATCTCCGAAAATTAAATATCAGCCATCTGAAAATTTGAATCGATACAAAATTTTGGTACGGATCGATTCGGTGATTCTGATTGATTTGGTGATTCGGATCAGTTAGTTTTTAATTTTTTATGAGTTATTTCGTTTTTTATTGTTTGTTTAAGAATGGGACGTAGATTACTACCAATATAATTAAAGTTTCTTTACTTATTTATTTTTTAGGATTATTTAGGCATTTGTTGAGTGAAATTTTAGGTTTCCTAACTCTTTTAAAGAAACAAGGCTTTTTACCCCATAGCTTTCAAAGCAGCATTTGAATCCACACACTGCTGGGAAGCGCCTCTCTGCGGTATAATTAATGCAGCATATGAATACACACACTGCTGGGAAGCGCCTCTCTGCAGTATAATTAATGCAGCATATGAATCCACACACTGCTGGGAAGCACCTCTCTGCAGTATAATTGATGCAGCACATGAATCCACACACTGCTGGGAAGCGCCTCTCTGCGGTATAATTAATGCAGCATATGAATCCACACACTGCTGGGAAGCACCTCTCTGCACAGTATAATTGATGCAGCATATGAATCCACACACTGCTGGGCAGCGCCTCTCTGCAGTATAATTAATGCAGCATATGAATCCACACACTGCTGGGAAGCAACTCTCTGCAGTATAATTAATGCAGCATATGAATCCACACACTGCTGGGAAGCAACTCTCTGCAGTATAATTAATGCAGCATATGAATCCACACACTGCTGGGAAGCAACTCTCTGCAGTATAATTAATGCAGCATAAGAATCCACACACTGCTGGGAAGCAACTCTCTGCAGTATAATTAATGCAGCATATGAATTCGCATACTGCTGGGAAGCACCTCTCTGCAGTATAATTAATGCAGCATAAGAATCCACACACTGAGGGGAAGAGCCTCTCTGCAGTATAATTAATGCAGCATAAGAATCCACACACTGCTGGGAAGCGCCTCTCTGCAGCATAATTAATACAGCATATGAATCCACACACTGCTGGGCAGCACCTCTCTGCAGTATAATTAATGCAGCATATGAATCCAAACACTGCGGGGAAGCACCTCTCTGCAGTATAATTAATGCAGCATATGAATCCACACACTGCTGGGAAGCGCCTCTCTGCAGTATAATTAATGCAGCATATGAATACACACACTGCTGGGAAGCGCCTCTCTGCAGTATAATTAATGCAGCATATGAATCCACACACTGCTGGGAAGCGCCTCTCTGCAGTATAATTAATGCAGCATATGAATCCACACACTGCTGGGCAGCGCCTCTCTGCAGTATAATTAATGCAGCATATGAATCCACACACTGCGGGGAAGCACCTCTCTGCAGTATAATTAATGCAGCATATGAATCCACACACTGCGGGGAAGCGCCTCTCTGCAGTATAATTAATGCAGCATATGAATTCACATACTGCTGGGAAGCACCTCTCTGCAGTATAATTAATGCAGCATATGAATCCACACACTGCTGGGCAGCACCTCTCTGCAGTATAATTAATGCAGCATATGAATCCACACACTGCGGGGAAGCACCTCTCTGCAGTATAATTAATGCAGCATATGAATCCACACACTGCTGGGCATCGCCTCTCTGCAGTATAATTAATGCAGCATATGAATCTGCACACTGCGGGGAAGCACCTCTCTGCAGTATAATTAATGCAGCATATGAATTCGCACACTGCTGGGAAGCACCTCTCTGCACAGTATAATTAATGCAGCATATGAATCCACACACTGCTGGGAAGCGCCTCTCTGCGGTATAATTAATGCAGCATATGAATCCAAACACTGCTGGGAAGCGCCTCTCTGCGGTATAATTGATGGAGCATATGAATCCACACACTGCGGGGCAGTGCCTCTCTGCAGTATAATTAATGCAGCATATGAATTCGCACACTGCTGGGAAGCACCTCTCTGCAGTATAATGAATGCAGCATATGAATTCACACACTGCTGGGAAGCACCTCTCTGCAGTATAATGAATGCAGCATATGAATCCACACACTGCGGGGCAGCGCCTCTCTGCAGTATAATTCAGCAAATGAATCCGCACACTGCTGGGAAGCAACTCTCTGCAGTAGGGATGTGCGTTTCGGGTTTCGGAATTTCGGAATTTTCACGAAATTTCCCGATTCGTGTTTTCGGATGCGCCGAATTTCCGAAAATTTTTAGATCCGAAAATGTCAGATCCGAAACGTTTTCCGAGCCGAAACGAAATATTTTCGGATTTTTCTAATGGACTTGAAATGTGTCAAACGAGGACAACAGACGTTCCGAAAAAACAAAAATTTGCCAAAAAACGAAAATTTTCTGAAAACGAAAATTTTCCGAAAAAACGAAAAGTCGATACAAAAACCGAGCAAAGCGACACGAAAAATACAAAAAATGGTCGATTTTCCGAAAAAAAAAATGTACCCGAAAAACGAGCCGAACCGAATCGAATCGAAACCGAAATCGGTCGAAACGAGCCGAATCGAAAAGTTTAAAAATCCGAAAAATCGAACCGAATCGAACCGAAAAAAAAATCGGTGCACAAGCCTACTCTGCAGTATAATTAATGCAGCATGTGAATCCACACACTGCGGGGCAGAGCCTCTCTTCAGTATAATTCAGCATATGAATCCACACACTGCTGGGAAGCACCTCTCTGCAGTATAATTAATGCAGCATTTGAATCCGCACACTGCTGGGAAGCACCTCTCTGCAGTATAATTAATGCAGCATATGAATCCACACACTGCTGGAAAGCGCCTCTCTCTGCAGTATAATTAATGCAGCATATGAATCCACACACTGCTGGGAAGCACCTCTCTGCAGTATAATTAATGCAGCATATGAATCCACACATTGCTAGGAAGCACCTCTCTGCAGTATAATTAATGCAGCATATGAATCCACACACTGCTGGGAAGCGCCTCTCTGCAGTATAATTAATGCAGCATATGAATCCACACACTGCGGGGAAGCGCTTCTCTGCACAGTATAATTAATGCAGCATATGAATCCACACACTGCTGGGAAGCGCCCCTCTGCAGTATAATTAATGCAGCATATGAATACGCACACTAAGGGGAAGCACCTCTCTGCACAGTATAATTAATGCAGCATATGAATCCACACACTGCTGGGAAGCGCCTCTCTGCACAGTATAATTAATGCAGCATATGAATCCACACACTGCTGGGAAGTACTTCTCTGCGGTATAATTAATGCAGCATATGAATCCACACACTGCTGGGAAGCACCTCTCTGCACAGTATAATTAATGCAGCATATGAATCCACACACTGCTGGGAAGTACTTCTCTGCGGTATAATTAATGCAGCATATGAATCCACACACTGCTGGGAAGCACCTCTCTGCACAGTATATTTAATGCAGCATATGAATCCACACACTGCTGGGAAGTACTTCTCTGCGGTATAATTAATGCAGCATATGAATCCACACACTGCTGGGAAGCGCCTCTCTGCGGTATAATTAATGCAGCATATGAATCCACACACTGCTGGGAAGCGCCTCTCTGCAGTATAATTAATGCAGCATATGAATCCACACACTGCTGGAAAGCGCCTCTCTCTGCAGTATAATTAATGCAGCATATGAATCACACACTGCTGGGAAGCACCTCTCTGCAGTATAATTAATGCAGCATATGAATCCACACACTGCTGGGAAGCACCTCTCTGCAGTATAATTAATGCAGCATATGAATCCACACACTGCTGGGAAGCACCTCTCTGCAGTATAATTAATGCAGCATATGAATCCACACACTGCTGGGAAGCACCTCTCTGCAGTATAATTAATGCAGCATATGAATCCACACACTGCTGGGAAGCGCTCTCTGCAGTATATTAATGCAGCATATGAATCCACACACTGCTGGAAGCACCTCTCTGCAGTATAATTAATGCAGCATATGAATCCACACACTGCTGGGAAGCACCTCTCTGCAGTATAATTAATGCAGCATATGAATCCACACACTGCTGGGAAGCACCTCTCTTCAGTATAATTAATGCAGCATATGAATCCACACACTGCTGGGAAGCACCTCTCTGCAGTATAATTAATGCAGCATATGAATCCACACACTGCTGGGAAGCGCCTCTCTGCAGTATAATTATTGCAGCATATGAATCCACACACTGCTGGGAAGCACCTCTCTGCAGTATAATTAATGCAGCATATGAATCCACACACTGCTGGGAAGCGCCTCTCTGCAGTATAATTAATGCAGCATATGAATCCACACACTGCTGGGAAGCACCTCTCTTCAGTATAATTAATGCAGCATATGAATCCACACACTGCTGGGAAGCGCCTCTCTTCAGTATAATTAATGCAGCATATGAATCCACACACTGCTGGGAAGCACCTCTCTACAGTATAATTAATGCAGCATATGAATCCACACACTGCTGGGAAGCGCCTCTCTGCAGTATAATTAATGCAGCATATGAATCCACACACTGCTGGGAAGCGCCTCTCTGCAGTATAATTAATGCAGCATATGAATCTGCACACTGCTGGGAAGCACCTCTCTGCAGTATAATTAATGCAGCATATGAATCTGCACACTGCCGGGCAGCGCCTCTCTGCAGATCGATTTATTTTTCGGATCAGTTACAGGGTTATTCAGAGAGAGGTGAAAACCAGGAGAATGACTAGAGAAGTGAAAATTCTAGGTCAAAATAGCCAAACCAGAAAAATTCTGCCATTTATTAGGGATGTGCATGCATTTTTGTTTTTCATTTCGTTTCGTTTTGACTCGTTCAGTTTTTTTACGATTTTAGTTTCGGCTCGTTGTTTCATATCGACTTTTATTTCGTGATATTTGAAATTTTCGGTCTTTTCGGATCGTCTGTTCTCTTCGTTTCAAAGTGTCTATTTGTTTTGACTTAAACGAATGGTATTTCGGATGCTCCGATATTTCAGTCGATACGGTAATTCTGCCAATTCGTTCCTTCGGATGTATCGATTTTTATGAAAGATCCTTTTTTTCTTATGAATATGCATTGCAAAACTTTATTTAATCATATTAAAATGGTAGGAAAGGAAAAATAATGAACAAAACGATTTAAAAAAACGCAAAAATACTGACCCAAATGGTCTGACATTAAAAATAAAAAACAAAACAAAATTATTTAAAACGGAAAAAACTGAACAAAATTATCTGAAACGAAAAAAAAAAAAACAGAACAAATTAAATGATTTAGGCTAGGGTCAGACTAACGCATTTTTCACGTTGTCCGTGAAAAAGTGCGTTTGAACGAATGGACGTATTTTTTCACGGAATATGCGATAGCGGTCATACGATGCGCATTTTCGTCCGTGATTATGTACGGATCATTAATAAAACACTTTTTGCATCTGGACGTTATGTTGGCCGGACGTGTGCAGCGTCTGACGTCTCCTAATCACACACACACGCCGCTATGCGGACGCAGCGCACTCTGTACGTCATTACTAGCGGTTTGACGTTCTAGAAAAAATGCGTTCGTTTGCCACTTGCGTTGCGCGGACGAACTTACGTGTGGCCGTTCTTCGTATGTTACCCGGCATTGGACGTCATTTGCTGCTAGCACGGCCGTGATTTCGTGCGGCTAAGGCTAGGGTCAGACGAACGCATTTTTATGTTGTCTGTGAAAAAGTGCGTTCGAACGAATGGACGCATTTTTCACAGAATACGTGATAGTGGTCATACTATGCGCATTTTCGTCCGTGATTTTGTACGGATCATCAATAAAACTCTTTTTGTGTCTGGACGTTATGTTGGCCGGACATTAGCAGCGTCTGATGTCTCCAATTCACGCACACACGCCTCTAGCGGATGCAGCGCACTCTGTACGTCAGTACCTGCGGTTTCACGTTCTCGAAAAAATGCGTTCATTTTCCACTTGCGTTGCGCAGCCGGACTTTTGTGCGACCGTACTTCGTATATTGGCTGTCATTGCCCGGCATCTGCTGCTAGCACGGCCGTGATTAAGTGCGCCAGAACGCGCGTTCGCACTGCCTCAGTCTGACCCTAGCCTAAACGCACGTGAAAAATGCGTTCGTCTGACCCTAGCCTAAGGCTAGGGTCAGACGAGCGTGATTTCTACGGACTGTACGTCCATGCACATGGACGTACGTTAGTACGGAAGACACAGTAGTGGCCACACAGCCCATTTATTCACTGACGTATATATTTTGACGGATGTAGGAGGAAAAATAAATTAAAAAGCAAAACCATTTTGGCTAGGGTCAGACTGAGGCAGTGCGAACGCGCGTTCTGGCGCACTTAATCACGGCCGTGCTAGCAGCAGATGCCGGGCAATGACGGCCAATATATGAAGTACGGTCGCACAAAAGTCCGGCCGCGCAACGCAAGTGGAAAATGAACGCATTTTTTCGAGAACGTGAAACCGCAGGTACTGACGTACAGAGTGCGCTGCGTCTGCTAGCGGCGTGTGTGTGTGATTAGGAGACGTCAGACGCTGCTAATGTCCGGCCAACATAACGTCCAGACACAAAAAGAGTTTTATTGATGATCCGTACAAAATCACGGACGAAAATGCGCATAGTATGACCGCTATCACGTATTCTGTGAAAAAATGCGTCCATTCGTTCGAACGCACTTTTTCACAGACAACATAAAAATGCGTTCGTCTGACCCTAGCCTTTGTCCGTGAAAAATGCTGGACGTATAAATGCAGTCCGTCTGACCACGTTCCATCACTCACACACAAAGCTATGCGGACGTTGCGGACGCAGCGCACTTTGTGCGGCCGTTCTAGTGGTTGTACGTTCTTGCCTGCCTTGCGTCCGTTTGCCGCGGCCGTTGTGCGTCCGCAGTTCAGTGCGGACGTACTTTGTGTAACAGGCTCCAATGGACTTTCTTTCATGCTATCACGGACGTACTTTTAGGCACAATCACGGACGTGAACATTACGCTCGTCTGACCCCAGCCTTAACGGACGTTAAAAATTCTTTCGTCTGACCTTAGCCTTAAAACGAATAAAAAATAAAAAATTAATGCAGCATATGAATCCGCACACTGCTGGGCAGCACCTCTACAGAATAATGCAGCATAAGATTCCACACACTGCCGGGCAGCACCTCTACAGTATAAGGCTAGGGTCAGACGAACGCATTTTTCGCGTTGTCCGTGAAAAAGAAAAAAGTGCGTTCGAACGAATGGACGTATTTTTTCACGGAATACGCGATAGCGGTCATACGATGCGCATTTTCGTCCGTGATTTTGTACGGATCATCAATAAAACCCTTTTTGCGTCTGGACGTTATGTTAGCCGGACATTAGCAGCGTCTGACGTCTCCCAATCACACAAACACGCCGCTATGCGGCCGCAGCGCACTCTGTACGTCAGTAGTAGCGGTTTGACGTTCTCGAAAAAATGCGTTCGTTGGCCACTTGCGTTGCACGGACGAACTTTCGTGCGGCCGTTCGTCGTATGTTCCCCGGCATTGGAAGTCCTTTGCTGCTAGCACGGCCGTAATTTCGTGCGGCTAAACGCACGTGAAAAATGTGTTAGTCTGACCCTAGCCTAAGACTAGGGTCAGACTAACGCATCTTTCGCGTTGTCCGTGAAAAAGTGCGTTCGAATGAGGCTAGGGTCAAATGAAAGCATTTTTACAAGCGAACGTAAAAAAGTGCATCCGAACGCATTGACATATTTTTTCACGGAATACGCGAAAACGGTAATACGATGCGCATGTTCGTACGTGATTTTTTACGGATCCAAACCAGGAAACTTTGGGTGTCCGGACGTTATGTTGGCCGGACATGAGCAGGGTCTGACGTCTCCAAATCACGCACACACACCGCTAGTGGACGCAGCGCACTCTGTACGTCAGTACTAGCGGTACTGCGTTCTCGAAAAAATGCGTTCATTTTCCACTTGCGTTGCGCGGCCAGACTTTCGTGCGACCGTACTTTGTATATTGTCTGTCATTGCCCGTCATTTGCTGCTAGTGCGGCCGTGATTAAGTGCGCCAGAACGCACGTTAAAAATGCGCTGGTCTGACCCCAGCCTTAGGGTCCTCTCCCCCTCCCCTTCCCCGCAGGCCAGCGATTAAAGACAGGCACCGCCTGGAAGGGCACAGCCTGCCCTTCCAAGCGGCGGCTGTCTTTAACCCCTAGGGGGCTGGATCGCGATATGGCGCCAACATGCGCCGTATCGCGGTCCCCTCCTAGAGCTGGCCGATATCTTGGATGTCGGCCAAGCTTCCGGGATATCCCCCTAATGACTGGCGTCATCGCGCAGAGCGCGATGGCGCCAGTTTTGAAATTAACCCCTTGCTGCCACCTATAGTGGAGATAGGGGGTTCCTATGAACCCCCTATCTCCCGATCCGTGACAGCTAGGGGTTAATGTTGGCCAGAGCGTGGCCTTTCCAATGATACCAAACATGACCATGTTGAATGTAATGAAATAAAAAAAAAAATAAAAAATAAATAAAAGTTTTTGGTTTTTTTTTAGATTTATTAGTGCAACAATATTGTTCCCATTTCAATTATAATGTGAACAATGATGCTGCAGTAACGATTTTTTCTATGGGGGGCGTTTGCTAAAAAACACGTAATTTTCCCCAAAAAAAGTAACGATTCCTCACTTCTAATTTTTTTAACAAGCGCACCCCATAGAAAATATAACCGCAAACGATCGCATTTTAAAATGTGAAAAAAAACACTTTACACATTGTAAATTATTGAAAATTCAAATTTTATTGCATTTTTTGTTATAATATACAGACATGACATAACGTATACATATAATAATGACATATTATGAATCTGCACAGTCTGCCGGAAATAACGATATATAATATGTCTGGGTCATATATTAAAATAAGGCTTCAAAACGCGGTTAAACATGATGAGCGAAACCGGTAAAAATGAGCTCAGCACAGAGGCGTGAAAAGGCTCAGCAGCGAAAGAGTTAAAAGATCCTAAGAAAATCTAAAAATATAGAGACTTTTTACTGCAGAATAAAATAATAAACGGTTTATTAGATATTGGATTAAAATGGGAATATTTTTAACATTGAAGCCTATGGGATTCTCCTGAATAAACCTGTTGAATGAAACCACCGAATGGCAGGGCAATTCGGCAACTTTTCACTGCTGTTTTTTGTTCTCTGAATAGAAGCATTGTTTCTCTAAGGGGAGTTCACTCCCCTTGAACAGGCGCCGTACGTGCAGGCAATTCACCAACATTTGGCGAACTGCCTGCTCTCAGAATAGCCGATTGGCCAGGAATTGTAGCTGTACGCTGAATTTCAGTGTCCGGTTACATTTCGGGGCCAGATCGGCTCTCTTTGAATAACCCTGTGTGTCTTTCATGCTATATTGTGATGTGATACTGATACCTGGGGCTAGATTTATAATTAGGCCTACAGGTGCCTGCCACAAGGGGGTGCCTTCCTCTGTAAAAATAAAAATACAATTTATAATCATTTAGACCCCTGTGTCACATCCATGGCCCCCGCAGCGCTCCCTGGGGGGTCAGGGCACCAGGTGGCATCGCTGGCTAGCCTGTTGCCAGTAGTAAGGGCTGGCAAAACGGCATCTGAGGGGGCGGAGCCAAGCATAAATCCAAGGAGCCATCAGCCTTTAAAAGAGGCTGAGAGAAGGTGCTCCTTGGACTGATGTGGTGTCTAGTTTGGTGGAGTCTTGTTCCTGATATTTTCTGATTAATCTGTTGCTGACCCGTTTCTGTTCGAGGACCCTGATCATGTTTCGACCCGGCTATCCCTTCTGACTACTCTCTTGATTATCCCATGTGTACTTTTGCCTGGTACTTCTTGTTCTTGTGTATGTGTTGCCTTTATGGTTCTTGTCTCTCTTGTTCATGTTTATGTTCAGCCTTATGATTCATGTCTTATGTTCGTTTAACTGGTTGTGCGTCCTAATTGCAAGGCATCCAGTTCTGCGTGCTTCCAGAGTCCAGTTGAAGTCCTGCCCTGCTTCTTGTATAATATATACATTGTCTATCTTTGTGGAGTAACAGTATCCAAGCTCTGCTTGAAGGCCTCCCCTGCAGGCTGGTATACTCAGATTCCTCACTGTATGTCCTTATCTAGAAGTGTGTTGCACTAAGCAGTATTTTGGTCCAGAAACCAATTGAGCTTAGTTGCTTTGTTAGGTCTGTCCTCTACTACTATCTTGCCTATTCTGTTTTTGTATCACGTTTTTGTTCAAGTATCTGTTCTCTGGAGTATTTGTTTGCACTGAGTGGTCAATTGGCCTTGAAGCCAATTGAGTTTAGTTGCCCTTTCAGGTCTGTCCCATTACTCCCTGGCTTGGGAGATCAGATTACAGCCGTTCTTAGTCTTTTGTCTTTAGAAATCTGTCCTGAAGATTCCAAATACGCTTTCTGAGGTGAGTGCTATAGCCCACCGTTACACCCTGGATCTCTGGAACCCTGTATGATAGAGGGACATATCAGGGAAAAGGCCAGAGTATAGACTTTCCAGTAATAGCAAACATGGTCAGATTTATGTAAAGTTATAATAACAAATAAAATATAAAAATATCTTATTTTTTCCCAAGGCAGCACTGTTGTTCACTTTTCAATTAATAAAGGGAACAATGATACTGCAATAACTCACCTTCTCATTTCCCACACTGTCAGCAAGCGTGGAGGTGATGGCACAAATACAGCGCAGACCAACTGCCAGAAAAAAATCGACAAGCTATCAAACTGGGTAAAAAAAACAATATGCTTGAAAGTGTCAAAATTGAAACGCTGTTTGCAACAAAAACTACTGAATGAAAATGTCTGGAATTTACATATAAAATCCTATGTATGATAATAAATACACTATATTGCCAAAAGTATTCGCTCACCCATCTAAGGCTAGGGTCAGACTAACGCATTTTTCACGTTGTCCGTGAAAATGTGCGTTCGAAGAATGGACGTATTTTTTCACGGAATACGCAATAGCGGTCATACGATGCGCAGTTTCATCCGTGATTTTGTACGGATCATCAATAAAACACTTCTTGCATCTGGACGTTATGTTGGCCGGACATTAGCAGCGTCTGATGTCTCCAATTCACGCACACACGCCGCTAGCGGACGCAGCGCACTCTGTACGTCAGTACTAGTGGTTTAACGTTCTCGAAAAAATGCGTTCATTTTCCACTTGCGTTGCGCAGCCGGACTTTTGTGCGACCGTACTTCGTATATTGGCCGTCATTGCCCGGCATCTGCTGCTAGCACGGCTGTGATTAAGTGCGCCAGAACGCGCGTTCGCACTGCCTCAGTCTGACCCTAGCCTTAGGCTAGGGTCAGATGAGCGCATTTTGTACGGACTGTACGTCCGTGCAGTACGGACATCGTCAGTACGGATGACGCAGTAGTGGTCACACAGTCCGTTTTTTCACTGAAGTTATTTTTTGACGGATGTAGGAGGGGAAAATAAATTACAATGAAAAAACATTCTGTCCGTCAAAAATGCTGGACGTATAAATGCAGTCCGTCTGACCATGCTCCATCACTCACACACAAAGCTATGCGGACGTTGTGGACGTGGCGCACTCTGCACGTCCGTTCTAGCAGTATTACGTTCTTGCCTAACCTGCGTCCGTTTGCAGCGTCCGTCAGCCCCCGCACTTCTGTGCGGACGTACTACGTGTGTGGGGCTCCATTTAACACAATTGTATGCTATCACGGACGTACTTATGTGCGGCAACACGGACGTTAACACTGCGCTCGTCTGACCCCAGCCTAAATCAGGAGCTGGGCAGATGAGCAAATACTTTTGGCAATATAGTGTAGGTCTGTTACAAAAAAAAGAAATCGCTTTAAGAAAAAAATTTGAAGTCCTGAAAAATGGCTAAAAGATCCTAAAAAAAAATCTAAAGAGACTTTTTACTGCTGATTTAAAATAATAAACGGTTTATTAGATATTGCATTAAAACGGGAATATTTTTAACATTGAAGCCTATGGGATTCGCCTGAATAAACCTGCCAAATGAAACCACCGAACAGCATGGCACTTCATCAACTTTTCTCTGTTCGGTGTCTCTAAATAGATTAACCATTGCTTCTCTATGGGGGATTTCACTGCCTTCGCACAGGCACCGTACTTGGTGAACTGCCTGCTCTCTGAATAGCTGAATGGCCCCGAAATGTCACCATACGGGGAAATTACCTGTTCGGTGACATTTTGGGACCAGATCGGCTCTCTCTGGATAACCCCTACTGCCTTAACTCACTTTCTCATTTCCCACACTGGGATGAAATGTGGAGGCGATGGGGCAATGAGTTATTACACATTGGTTCAGCTAAGTAGTTTTGGCCCTTTTTTATGTTTTTTTTTTTTTTTTTTGGGGAGGGCGCCCTTTAGATTTCTGTGTCTGCAGGCTCCTGAGATGTAAATCCGGCCCTGACTGATACTGATAGGACTGCAGAACACGTGACGTGATGAGCCTTGAGAAGCGATCGTCTCTGAGGTCCTGTGTCCCAGTATTGCATTGTGAACATTGAATTATTAGATTTTAATGTTGTAGTCGGACCAATCTGCATTTTCAGCTACTTCTCTCTCTTGCTCTCGCACATAACAAGTAGTTTAAACGCAAAGGGTCATAAAGGACAATCTGCTCAATAGCCTAATTTTCCATTGACGTAAGTAGAGCATGAAAGGAATGCGCTTACATTGATTGATAGAGCTAGTGTATTGCTATCACCAGTGTAACCTACATAAAAGGCTGAATAAATCAATTTTTTGCTAGTATAAACAATATATTCATCAAGCTATCACTGGAGAATGAATGCTACTACAAAATTACAAAGTATCTCTGTCTAATTGTATGTTTAGCTTCCCTGGCTGGCATAAATCACACCACTTGAAATCTCTTAGGCTGCTGTCAGACGAGCGTAGTGTTCACGTCCGTGATTGCGCCTAAAAGTACGTCCGTGATAACATGACAGGAAGCCCATCGGAGCCCGTTACATGAAGTACGTCCGCACTGAACTGCGGACGCACAACGGCCGGGGCCCACGGACGCAAGGCAGGCAAGAACGTACTACCGCTAGAATGGCCGCACAAAGTGCGCTGCGTCCGCAACGTCCGCATAGCTTTGTGTGTGAGTGATGGAACGTGGTCGGACGGACTGCATTTATACGTCCAGCATTTTTCACAGACAAAATGGTTTTGCATTTTAATTTTATTTTTCCCTCCTACATCCGTCAAAAATAACTTCAGTGAAAAAACGGACTGTGTGACCACTACTGCGTCTTCCGTACTGACGATGTCCGTACTGCACGGACGTACAGTCCGTAGAAATCACGCTCGTCTGACCCTAGCCTTAACCCCTTAGTGACCGGGCGGTTTTACACAAATCCGTCTTTTAGTGACCGCTGCTGTTTTTACGTTTCTGCGCTATTAGTGTTTAGGTCAAATTTTCCTCTTACTCGTTTATTCAACCCACACATATTATACACATTTTTTCCCGCCATTAAATGGACTTTCTAGAAATACCATTATTTCAATCATATCGAATAATTTACTATGAAAAAAATGGTTAAAAACACACTTTTTCGTAATTTAATCCCAAAAATCTACAACCACCCAAAAAGACCCCGGCTAAATAGGTTAAAAATTTTGTCCTGAGACTAGAAATACCCAATTTTTACATATGTATGCTTTTTAACCCCTTCACTGCTGAGCCAGTTCACCTATGTGCGCTGCTTTCATTCTAACCACTTTGTGCTAATTATTTTGAGATGACCGCCTAGGTCCTATTTAATTAAACCCCCTCAGACAAATTTTTTTTTAAAAAAAAAAAAACATTTTTTTTTTTATTTTTTAATTTGTTTTTAAACCAAACCTGGTCATGTTTGGTATCATTGGAAAGGCCGTGATCAGGCCTTTCAAATGATGTCGAATATGACCATCTAGCTGCCATGGATCGGGAGATATGGGGATCCTTAGGGTCCCCTTATCTCTACATGGCAGCTAGATGGTTAACTGGCCCACTGACATCGTCACACATATGGTGAGGTTGTTAGTGGGTGGGAGGGGGACCTGGAGGCTTGGCTGACATCCAAGATGTCAGCCCCCCCTCCCAGGTTCGAATCGCGTTTTGGCACCAATTGGCGCCGAAACGTGATTCGGCGGTGAAACTGTTAATGCTATACACCGCTGAAAAGGGGAGACTCTCCCCTTTTCAGCAGTGCAAACAGCATCTCCCTAGCTTCAATGGTTGGAGATAGAGGGCTCCGAAGGAGCCCCCCCTCCCCTCCATTGATTTGCATGGGGACGCCTGCTGATGACGTCACCACGCAGCGTGGCGAAGTCATCAACCTCGCCTGCCCATGTAAATCACATGGGCAGGCTTCCTCCCTGCCAGATCGCCGAGGGATCCAGCGAGGGAGGTGAGTATCGGGCGGGAGGGGGATTTGGCGCCGCTGACGTACCCTGTACGTCCGCGGGTCTAAGGGAGACCTGTGGACAGGACGTACAGCGTACGTCAGCGGTCCTTAAGGGGTTAATGTACTAAGGTCAATTAACACTCTTGAAAGAAATGGGTTTGTTTCCAAATTTAAAATTTTGTGAATGGAAAATATGTGATAATCACTTCAAAATTTAGAGATCCTTAAGGGTCTATTCACTAAACCGTTAGGTGCACTTTGGCGGTTTCATTAAGCCAAGAGGTCATAGTAGTGCACCAAAGATGGAGTCGACAGAGCCACATGAAAAAAGTTGGAGAACGTCTTCAAAGAGCACCAAAGTGTCATCCTGAGCATCCCCTCCATGGAGGCTTCTGTTGCCGGGTCACATGACCGACAGGATCTCACCTTGCGCGAGATCCTGCATGTCGTGTAGTGATCGCAGAATCAGTTAGCACCAGCTCTAAGCTGTAGCGAACCTTTTTTGTTAGCGACAGCTGTTTGTAATTAGCGTTAGGACTTTGTGATCCTTAGGAATATTATTCCTTGCTTAGGCTGGGGTCAGACGAACGCAGTGCGAACGTGCGTTGAGCCGCACTTTAGTACGGCCGTAGTAGCAGCAAATGACACTCAATGCCGGCCAATATACGAAGTACAGCCGCACGAAAGTTCGGCCGTGCAACGCAAGCGGCAAACAAATGCATTTTTTCGAGAAAGTGGAACCGCTAGTACTGACGCACAGAGTGCGCTGCATCGGCATAGCGGCGTGTGTGTGTGTGTGTGATTAGGAGACGTCAGAAGCTTCACATGTCCGGCCAACATCACGTCCATTTGTTTTTTATAGCTCCGTCAAAAAATACGGCCGACATTGCGCATCGTATGACCGCTATCGCGTCTTCCGTGAAAAAATGTGTTCAGATGCATCAACGCACTTTTTGACTGTAGATGCGTTCGTCTGACCCTAGCCTTACACTTTGCACTCCCCATGTTAACCATAGGGAGAGCAAAGTACAGTAAACTGGCGCTAAAAAGCGCTAATACCAATACGCTAACGCGTTTTTTAACCTGATAGCATTCGGGAGGTGATGTGGCCATAACGCACGTATGTGAGCACTAGAGTTAGGACCTTAGATCATTAAACAGACACTGTCTCTTACATAAGCTGTAACTAGATTGTGTGCATTACAAACAAAGAAACACCTTATAAAACACATGCTACTGTATATTTTCTTTGATTGAAGGAATTGCATGTAAAAAGGAGAAAAATAATTAGTTTTATCTCCTGTTTCCATTTTGTGGACTTTTCCCTTGATGCAACCTTTACCAAACCCTGTGCAAACGTTTTACTTTGTGGCTGTGCTTTATCCTATACAGTATTTAAAAGTTAATGAGCTGGAGGATGAAATGTTTAGACAACACAGCATGGGTGTATTGTGTTGGGCAGGGCTACTCAAGATAAGAGATGGCAGCTGATGAGTTAAAACAAGGAGCTTAAAAGACTTCTAATCCACCCTGGTGATGTCCTTTGAATAGATCCCACGCAATGCAGTGATTTGTCTCAGTGATCGACCCATAGACTCCATTCTATGACCAAAGCCACACAGTGAGGAGCAAGTGTGGTAAAGATACTGTGGGGGGGGGGCAGTATACAACACAAAAGATCACACAATGGTTGCGCCCAGTGACACATATAGAGTAAAATATTTTCTTAACTAAACATACAAGAGAAAAACAAAAGCACATGTAAGAGATCAGCAACATCAAATAAACACAATAAAGACCTTTTATTTTTATGGTGGTATTGGCCCTTTACAAAAATCTGCAATTTAGTTGATTCTGCACATCTAAGAGACAGAAGCACTTTGTGCAATTTGTGTTTGAATTCTGAAAGAATTAATTCATTACATTTAAATATACCAATTTTGTCCATTCTATAAGTAGTTGGTTTTCATCTCAGACTGAAGGTTGATCCAGAAGTGTTTTCCTCGCTCATTATTATTAAAGAATATATACCACATTAACAAGGCCGACGCAGAGTACACACTTCATTAACAAGGCCGACGCAGAGTATATACCACATTAACAAGGCTGACGCAGAGTATATACCACATTAACAAGGCCGACACCCTGTGGCGTAGCGTGGGGGGGGCTGGGGGGGCCGTGGCCCCGGGCGCAGTTTTGTTAGGGGCGCATTTGCGCCCCTAAAACTGGCCCGGGGGTTGAGGGGACGCAGATGCCGGGCAGCGCGGGAGCGCCTGCCCGGTCTTTAACAGTCCGTCCTGTTAGGTGATGCGGCTGCGCGGCGGCGGCGTGCGCGGCGTGCGCAGCCGGTCACGTGGTCCGGCTAATCAGGTGGTACGGAGTCTCTGTACCACCTGATTGGCCGGACCACGTGACCGGCTGCGCGGCATCACCTAACAGGACGGACTGTTAAAGACCGGGCAGGCGCTCCCGCGCTGCCCGGCATCTGGGTCCCGGTCCCCTCAACCCCCGCCGGAGCTGGGGCCTGGGGCAATATCCAGGTAAGGGCTAGGGGCAAATCCATGAGCTGGGGGCAAATCCATGAGATGGGGGCAAATCCATGTGAGAGCTGGGGCAAATCCATGTGAGAGCTGGGGGGAAATCCATGAGTGAGCTGGGGGCAAATCCATGTGAGAGCTGGGGCAAATCCATGTGAGAGCTGGGGGGCAAATCCATGAGTGAGCTGGGGGGCAAATCCATGAGCTTGGGGCAAATCCATGAGCTGGGGGGCAAATCCATGTGAGAGCTGGGGGGCAAATCCATGAGTGAGCTGGGGGGCAAATCCATGTGAGAGCTGGGGCAAATCCATGTGAGAGCTGGGGGGCAAATCCATGAGTGAGCTGGGGGGCAAATCCATGAGCTTGGGGGCATCCATGAGCTGGGGGGCAAATCCATGAGTGAGCTGGGGGGCAAATCCATGAGATGGCAAATCCATGAGTGAGCTGGGGGCAAATCCATGAGATGGGGGCAAATCCATGAGATGGGCTGAGATGGGGGCAAATCCATGAGTGAGCTGGGGGCAAATCCATGAGCTGGGGGGCAAATCCATGAGCTGGGGCAAATCCATGAGCTGGGGGCAAATCCATGAGCTGGGGGCAAATCCATGAGCTGGGGCAAATCCATGAGATGGGGGCAAATCCATGTGAGAGCTGGGGCAAATCCATGTGAGAGCTGGGGGCAAATCCATGAGTGAGCTGGGGGCAAATCCATGAGTGAGCTGGGGGGCAAATCCATGAGCTTGGGGCAAATCCATGAGCTGGGGGCAAATCCATGAGTGAGCTGGGGGGCAAATCCATGAGTGAGCTGGGGGGCAAATCCATGAGTGAGCTGGGGGGCAAATCCATGAGATGGGGGCAAATCCATGTGAGAGCTGAGGCAAATCCATGTGAGAGCTGAGGCAAATCCATGTGAGAGCTGGGGCAAATCTATGAGCTGGAGGCAAATCCCCGTGAGCTGGGGGGCAAATCCATGAGTGAGCTGGGGGGCAAATCCATGAGTTTGGCAAATCCATGAGCTGGGGGCAAATCCATGAGCTGGGGGGCAAATCCACGAGCTGGGGGCAAATCCATGAGCTGGGGGCAAATCCATGTGAGAGCTGGGGCAAATCCATGAGCTGGGGGCAAATCCATGTGTGAGCTGGGGGGCAAATCCATGTGTGAGCTGGGGCAATATCGATAACGTCCACAGGTTGGGGGGGGGGCGCACAATTCTTTGCTGGCCCCGGGCGCTGACAACCCACGCTACGCCACTGCCGACACCGTGTATATACCACATTAATAAAGGCCGACGCAGAGTACACACTTCATTAACAAGGCCGACGCAGAGTATATACTTAATTGACAATAACCCCTCACCCAGCCATATAAACAGCAAGCTATGTGCTACCCACCTGATGAAAGCCCTATTCAACAAGAATTAGAGCTCATAGTTGAGGTGCTGTTTTATGTTTTTATATTGGTGAGTGTGACGTTCTGGGTCCCTGGCTCCCCCTCTGGATTATGTGAACTTTGCATAGATGTTCTGGACTTTCATTTCCTCCTTGGATTTTCCAGCCCTGGATACTCACCTGGACTCATTTGTTCTTAGTGAACTCTGTATATAAGGAGGCATCACCCAAGGAAGTGGGCTGCCTCATTTTGATCTGTATCCTCATTCTGATCTAGCCTCATTCTGATTTGGATCCTGATTCTGCTTCTGTTTTCACAGCCCATGCATTCATTTTGATATCTGTCTTGCTTAGGTGCTATTTTGCTTTTGTGTACCCTGTCTGTCTTCAGGTTACTTCTGTGTCAGGTATAGTCTTGCAATTTCCCTGCTTAGTTCTGTTTTATTACTGTCTGCTTATTGTTACATAGGTCCTTGGTTATTTATCTGTTCGTGTTAATCTGGTTTAATGATTATTGCTCTTTAGTTCAGGTATCTCTGTCTCCCTTTGTACAGTATGTATCTTGTATTGCTTTTGTACCTTAGTGTTTTGGTTTATTTCTACGTTTTGCCAATAGTCCTCAGGTCTTTATGTTCATGTGTATTTAGTTCTGGATCCTTGCTGTTTATTAGTCTGGTTTATAATAAATTCCTTGTTTTACTGTTATACATATCCTGGTTCATGTGTGATCACTGCACATTTAGCTCACACCCTTTCTGCACCATGTCAAGCCAGGTCCACCATAACAGTGAGATGCAGTGGTGTTCGTTCCTTTTCATCACTCAGGATAAAAATGCCAGTACACGGTCTATAATATGTTGGCTGACTATAACCAAAATGGTTGCAAGCAATGATGTGACTTCACCGCACGGTGTCCGGAGCCTCCCCTCCTGATGTGCGATCAACCTTCTGCACCTCCTTGCCCCTTGTAACGCTATTGATGTGGTACACTATTGCATAGGATAAATAAACCATTGGCGTCACTAGGGTTGGTGTCACCCCCCCCCCCCGAGTTTTACAGTTTCTTTTTTTTTAACTACTCTTGCTCATAAATCAAAACTCCCATTCAACACTGAATGCTCATACACACTACACATTACTGTGAGTTTTATTGCTGTGGATTCTGTGATACGCTCATACACACTGCACATTACTGTGAGGTTTATTGACATGGTGCTCTGTGATATGCTCACTCACAGGGCATATTACTGTGAGTTTTGTTGCTGTGCAGTTCTGTGATACACTTTACTGTATCACAGAGCTGCACAGCAATAAAGCTCTCAGTAATGTGCCCTGTGCGTAAGCGTGTCACAGAGCTTCACATCTATAAACCTCACAGTAATGCATGCTGTGTATGAGCATTTCCGGGGTGCAGTGGCTGCCTCAGAGTGATAGGAGTCCTTTCACTCTCAGACAGCCTTTACATGCTGAGATCAATGAACTCTCAGCATGTACAGTCTGTTTCAGAGTGTCTGGCCTTCCACCCAGGTAGTGGCACAGTGGTTGAGGTGTAGGAGGGTGACAGTGCCTGGTAGAATTTTGACTGGGTGGTGCAGTAGTAGTGATGTAAAAGAGACATTAACTTGGTGGCATAGTAAAGGCAGTGACTGGTTAGTGTAGTCTACACACGCACACGCACACATACTTGGCTTTCTGGTCGTCCCTCTCCGAAAGAGTCCAGGCGGAGTGAGGGGGGAGGGGTCCCCCACAATGGCACAGCTTGCCTTGGTCTGCTCCTACCCAAATTCTACATGAACAACTGACGTTGGCGCCAACCACGCAAAGCATGGCGTCAGTGTGAAGGAGGAGCTTAGCGGGAGCCGGGATCACTGCTGACTGGCAGAGCTTATAGGAACATCTCACGCATGCACAGCCTGTTGTATGTGTACAAGGACTCGAGCAGGCTGCATGAGCAGCTGCTGCTCATGCAGCCTGCTTGAGTGCTTGTACACACACACAGCAGGCTGCGTAAGATGTTCTGATTGGCTCCAGCCTCCGCCGGACATAGTGCTGGCTTTGTATCCTTCCTGGTAAAATAGTTATAGATTTTTTTTCTATTTGTTTTAGGGTGTCACCCTAGGGGTGGTGTCACCTGGGTGCGGGCCGCACCCTGCCACTTCCCTCCCCATTGCACCCACAGCCTCCCTATAAATTGCCTGTCCTTCCTATACTCCATTGTAATAATAGGGTTATTATTGATGCTATGAAGCCATTAAAATGTAAGGCCTTTTAACCACTTGGCTGCTAAGTGTACCTCCTCTGCTATGGATGCGCTGAGCGCGTCCTAGCACAGGAGGCAGCAATCAGCCGGGATTCTGGCTGATTGCTGGCCCCACCGGTGTGGGCTGACATCTTGCATGTCAGCCCGGCACTCCGGGACCTCGGGGGAAGATAGATGTCATTGCGCTGGCGCGATGACATCTATTTCAGGTGCCCCCTTGTGCGAGTGCGGAGAAGGTGCCTGAAAATGAGGGGGGAGGTCCTTTGGACCCCTCTCCCTCCTGATCACTGGGGTCCAGCGGCTAAAGGCAGGCATGGTTTGGAAGGGCATAGCCTGCCCTTAACCTCTTGGGTGCCGGATCACGATTCGGCGCCGACTCGTGATCCTCTCCCGGAGCTGGCCGACATCTTGGATGTCGGCCAAGCTTCCGGGAACTCCCCCTGACGACTGGTGTCATGGTGCATAGCAAACGCATAGCACGATGACGTCAGTCCTGTAGTTAACCCCTAGTTGCCACCAATGTCCCGATCCAAGGCAGCTAGGGGTTAATGCTTGGTATTGTTGGATCGGCCAGGGCATGGCCTTTCCAATGATACCAAATATGACCATGTAAATGTTAATAAAAAATAAATAAAAAATAAAAATCTAAAACAAATATTTAAAAAAAAATAAAAAAAATTTTTTTAGTTTGTTAATGCAGCAATATTCCCATTTCAATTATAATGTGAACAATGATGCTGCACTAATGATTTTTGTATGGGGTGCGTTTGTTAAAAATCGCGTAATTTTCCCCAAAAAAAATGTAACGAGTCCCCATTTCTAATTTTTTACCCCATAGAAAATATAACCGCAAATGCTTGAATGTTAAAATGTGAAAAAAAAAATACTTTACATATTGTAAATTTTTGAAAATTCAAATGCTATTGCATTTTTTGTTATACTATAAAGACAAGACATGATGTATACATATAATAATGATATTTTATGAATCTGCCGGAAAGAACAATATATAATATGTCTGGGTCATATAATAAAATAAGGCTTCAAAACGCGCTTAAACATGAGCGAAACCAGTAAAAATGAGCTCAGCACAGAGGCGTGAAATGCCTCAACAGCGAAAGGGTTAATAGAAGTTTCCAAATCAAGTTGTAGTTTGTCTTTTTTAAGTGACCATGTTGCAAACAAGTGAGGAAAAACACTTGGGTTACAAAACCATTGTAATTATGACAGAAACAGAAAGTTTTAATCCGGTTTAAGACATTTTAGTCATATTTTAGTCGCATGAATTGTTTTCATTTTAGTCTACTTTAGTTGATTAGATGACTAAATTTACTCTAGATTTAAAATCAAACAGGTTTTCTTTCAAGCAGAAGTGCACCTGTAAAATAGTAAAAAACTGGGGGCTCTGTTTCAGAGTTGTTGCTGTCGTAGCGCATCGATAAGTAAGCGTTTAGAGATGGCAGCTGAATTACACAAGACAAGGAGCTTAAAAGACTTCTAATCTACCTCCTGGTTATGTCCTTTGAATATATCTCACACAATACAATGATTTGAGTCAGTGATCGCCCCATTCACGCCTTTCTGTTCCCAAAGCCACACAGTGAGGAGCAAGTGATGGAAAGATACTTTGTGTGGGGGGGGGGGGCAGTTTGCAACTTAAAATATCACACAATGGATGCGCCCAGTGACACATAGAGTAAAATATTTTCTTAACTGAACATACAAGAGAAACAAAGCACATGTAAGAGATCAACAACGTACAATAAGGACATTTCATTTTTTGGTGGTAATGGCCCTTTAAGGCTAGGGTCAGACGAGCGCAGTGCGAACGCGCGTGCAGGCGCACTTAATCACGGCTGTAGTAGCAGCAAGTGCCAGGCAATGACGGCCAATATACGAAGTACGGTCGCACAAAAGTCCGGCTGCGCAACGCAAGTGGAAAACGAACGCATTTTGTCGAACGTAAAACCTCTAGTACGGTTGTACAGAGTGCACTGCGTCCGCTAGAGGCGTGTGTGCGTGAATTGGAGACGTCAGACACTGCTAATGTCCGGCCAACATAACGTCCAGATGCACAAAGTGTTTTATTGATGATCCGTACAAAATCACGGATGCAAATGCGCATCGTATGACCGCTATCGCGTACTCCGTGAAAAAATGCGTCCATTCGTTCGAACGCACTTTTTCACAGACAACGCGAAAATGCGTTCGTCTGACCCTAGCCTAACCCCTTGTGTGACAGTTATATGACTGACATGGCAGATGCTTGTTATTTTACTCTACCATTTCACGTACTTTAACAGTGCTTTATGACTCATTTAAGATGAGCCATTGCTTGAGTCATGCTAAGGTGTCAAATAATCTTGTACACTCTGAAACTGTAAATGGAAACTGGATGTATATAAACCGATCAGCATTGTGAAGAATCTTCATGAGCATGAGCTGTGCTCTGACAAATGCTTGTTGAAAGCAAACACAAAACATCCAAATTTATATATAATATATATATATAATTTATTACAGTTGTGTTCAAAATTATTCAACCCCCACTGAAATTGAGTGTTTTGGCCAGTTTGACATTGATTTTGATCATTCAGTCATCTTGCTTACAATTAAATCAAAGAGGCACGTGTAGGTCAGACAAATATAACATAACATTTATAATGAAATAACCACAAATGTCTTTTCTGTGCTCACATCATTATCAGTTTTATTCAACCCCCAAGTGACATTCAATCTTAGTACTTAGTACAACATCCTTTTACAGTTATAACAGCTTTTAAACGTGAAGCATAGCTTGACACAAGTGTCTTGCAGCGATCTACGGGTATCTTCGCCCATTCGTCATGGGCAAAAGCCTCCAGTTCAGTCAGATTCTTAGGCTTGCGCACTGCAACTGCTTTCTTTAAGTCCCACCAGAGGTTCTCAATCGGATTTAAGTCAGGTGACTGCGATGGCCACTCCAAAATGTTCCAGCCTTAAATCTGCAACCATGCTCTAGTGGACTTGGAGGTATGCTTGGGATCATTGTCCTGTTGAAAGGTCCAACGTCTCCCAAGCCTCAGGTTTGTGACGGACTGCATCACATTGTCATCCAATATCTCCTGGTACTGAAGAGAATTCATGGTACCTTGCACACGCTGAAGCTTCCCTGTACCTGCAGAAGCAAAACAGCCCCAAAGCATGATTGACCCCCCCCCCACCATGCTTCACAGTAGGCAAGGTGTTCTTTTCTTCATAGGCCTTGTTCTTCCTCCTCCAAACATAGCGTTGATCCATGGGCCCAAACAGTTCTAATTTTGTTTCATCAGTCCACAGAACACTATCCCAAATCATCTTCTGTGGTTTGTCCACATGACTTTTGGCATACTGCAGTCGACTCTTCTTACTCTTTGGAGACAGCAAGGGGGTGCGCCTGGGAGTTCTGGCATGGAGGCCTTCATTACGCAGTGTGCGCCGTATTGTCTGAGCTGAAACTTCAGTACCCACATCTGACAAATCTTTTCTCAGTTCCTCAGCAGTCACACGGGGACTTTTCTCCACTCTACGCTTCAGGTAGCGCACAGCAGTCGAAGTCAGCATCTTCTATCTGCCACGACCAGGTAGCGTTTCAACAGTGCCCTTTGCCTTGAATTTGCGAATGATGCTTCCTATGGTCTCTCTTGGTATGTTTAACATCTTTGCAATCTTCTTATAGCCATTGCCCTTCCTGTGAAGAGTAATTACCTCTTCTCTTGTCTTCCTGGACCATTCTCTTGACTTCACCATGTTTGTAACCACACCAGTAAATGTCTAGAAGGAGCTGAGTATCACAGTCATTTTAAAGCTGCCTAATTGGTGCTTATTATGCTTTATTGCTGCTTTCGTGACATCCACAGGTGTTTTCAATACCTGATTGAAAACACTTGAATGAACCTCTGTTCTTCAGAGTGGTAGTCTTTAAGGGGTTGAATAATTGTGTCAATGAAGAATTCACAAAAGAAACATTTACTACTGTATTACAAAACCAATTGATGTCATTTTAGTTGCATATGGTTCTTTAAAAAGTCCTTGTAGGATTTCATTCTGAATACAATTACAAATGTACACTAAATTCCCTAAAACCCTTTTACAGCATTGGGGGTTGAATAATTTTGAACACAACTGTGTGTGTGTGTGTGTGTGTGATTTTATAATATATATATATATTTATTATATTATATAATTTTTCAGTGCATTTTTGTAAAAAAAGGACAAAGGTACCAGACGTCTTTGTCATTTTAAAAAATGTTTCCAGGGTTGCTAATCTAGAGTATTTTTATTCAGTGCAGCTATTTTCAGCCATAAAATTTCTCCCAGGCTGAAGAATTTGTTTTACTGTTGATAAAATTATAGGGGTGAAATAATTCTGTGCATTAAACTAGATTTTAAAAGTTTACACTATTTCTTGACTGTTTAAGGCTGCACCACTAGAGGGCAGCAACACGCTGGATAAAATGATACGATACAACATCTTTGCAAAGCACTATGTGATAGAGATAGAACAGACTTATCGCAAGACAGACAGATATGACGGACAAATGGAAAGAGACATTTTCTACTCAGGCAAAAAAATAATGAAATTAAGCTGTTCACGCTGTGAAAACCTCTTTCAGCTGACTGATAACTAACTCCTGAAGCAAGGCAAGTGAAATTTTACAAGGTACATATTCCTGATTTAACCCCTTGACTACAGAGATCAAGATAACTTGGGTTTTCAAAGGCACCATCGGGTGCCCAATATAACTCGATTCGCAGTCGTGCATGATAAAAGCAAATGACATTTGTTTGCTGCAAAATAATTAAATTTGGACTCCATTGGACCAGCAGATACACAGAGCCACGAGCTGCAGCTCTAACTGCAGTAACTCCATTGGACCAGCAGATGACGACATCTGCCTGCCAAATCTATTATTACAATAAAGAATCCATTTCGAATATTCCCAAATATTTTCTATGGTATAATTAATTAAAATTATTTTTCTAAAAAACACTGGTTCCTGACAATGTTTTTTTTTTGGAAAATCACTTGGTAGTGAAGGGGTTAACATGAACAATTGTACAAAGACATACACAGGGTTATTCAGAGAGAGATGAAAACCAGGAGAATTGCCAGGAGAATGAACAATCCAGACCAAATAGCCGATTTGGAAAGTGAGATAAATGGGAGAATTTCTCTGGTTATTTTGACCTAGAATTTTCACTTCTCCAGTTATTCTCCTGGTTTTCACCGCTCTCTGAATAACCCTGTCAGGGTTATTCAGAGAGCGGTGAAAACCAGGAGAATGACTGGAGAATGGAAAATTCTAGGTCAAAATAGCCAATTTGAATCTGTGTCTTGGCACTGCCAGCTATAAGGGTGTATGACTGAGGCATAGCATACTTCTGGAAATTTTAATCTCTGTCTTGGCACTGCCAGGTATCAGGGACAGGCTGTATCACTGAATTATATCTGCTCTCTGGAAATTGGAATCTGTGTTGGCACTGCAAAGGCTATCAGGGACAGGCTTTATCACTGTTTTATACCAGAGTTCTGTGAATTTGAATCTGTGTGTTGTCACTGCCAGCTATCAGAGACAGGGTGTATCACTGAGTTATAGCATAGTTCTGAATATCTTTAATCTAGATAACACAGTTGAATCATAGTTCTGCATATCTCCAATCTTTAAACCAGAGTTGAATCAGAGTTCTGTATAACTTTAATCTATATATCACTCACCATGTCAGAAAGACCAAAAAGGACAGGCAGATGCTCCCAGACACAGATAAGCGGACAAGCAGCCTTTGTGTCGGAAGATTGTGCCCCTTGTCATCGTGGACGTGGTGCATCCTCTGCAGGGGCACGCTTGTCCTTGTTTCTAACTGGTGCTGGCCGTCTTAAGCAGCAGCAACATACAGAGGATTTGTAGGATTGGCTAACCAGGCCCTCCTCATCCTCCAAGTCCTCTGCCAGCCAGGCTTGCAGTGTTTTACAGTCTAAAGTCTACAGTCTAAAGCATCTAATGCAGCCTCCATGTCCACAGCTACTCCTGCTGTAGCCTCACTATCATGGCCAGTCAGCGGAATTGTTTGACTACAGTGACAGTGACATGCTGCTTGAGGATGCACAGAAACTCCAGTGCTCTGATTCAAACTCTGAGGTTGAGGAAGGGAATATAATAAGCCTAGAGGGAGGGGTGCCAGTGACACACAAAGAACTGGCACTCATATTCCCCCAGCAGCTGCAGCACACTGCTAAGTTGGCTCCAGTGACGAGGAGATAGGGGGTGATGACGATGATGAGGTCACTGACTCCACCTGGGTACCTGATCGAACAGAGGAGTCAATGGAGGAGAAGGAGGCACAACAAAAACGAGGCAGAACGTCCTCTATGAGCAACTGTAGCCAGCCCAAGGCATCAGATGTCAGAGCTGCTCAGGTGCAGAGCGCTATTGTCTCGCAGCACACGACTAGGATCTCTGCTGTCTGGGAGTTTATTCACGACATGTGCAGCAGACCGCACCATTGCTATTTGTAAGCTATGTCGGTAGAGGATCAAGCGTGGGAAAGACATCAGACACTTGGGTACCACATGCTTGAGGCGACATATGACCACCTCCTGGCCAGGGGCAGGCTTGCCAACCAGTAATGATCCCTCTCCTTGATAGCACGAATCCTGGGGTCCTTTAGCAGGCTTTGCAGGATAAGGGAGCCCATGCAGCGTAGGTTGGAGGTGGCATTAGTTTCAGAGTGTTCCTGGTCACTGAGGATGACCGTCCCGTGCACTACCTCCTCCCAACCACGTACTAGTCCTTGGGTTTCTGGGCACACAAAACCCTCCCTTGAGGAATCCCCACCTTCAATGCTCCCACTACTTAAATATTCCTCCTCCTCAACCTCCTCATGTCTGATCTGAGGACCCGCAGGAATGCTGTCTGCGGAAAGACTGGGGCCTTGAGAGCTAGGGAAGTCGTCCTCTTCCTCCCACTGCTCTGCCTCTAGTGCCACATCTATAATTCCCCGCAGAGTGCGCTCCAGCAAGAAAACTGTCCCTGCTCACCATCCTTATTGCCTCCTCAAATGGTGACAGTACAGTGCATGCATCCTTGATCATCAGCCACTGCGGGGGAAAAAAAACCAAGTTGACCTGAACCTGTCCTTGTGCCATACTCACACAGGTACTTGTTGATGGGCCTCTGCTGCTTGTGCAGACGCTGCAGCATTGCTAATGTCGAGTTCCACCTGGTGGGCATGTCACAGATCAGAAGGTTTGTGGGAAGGTGGAATTCTCTTTAAATTTCTGCCAGGCGAACACCTGCTGGGAATGACTGACTGAAGTGGCTGCTAACGTTTCTGGCCTGGCTGAGAAGCTCTGCCAGCCCTGGGTACCTGGTTAGGAAATGCTGTACCACCAGATTTAGGACATGTGCTAGGCATGGTACCAGCGTCAACTTACCCAGGCGTAGGGCGGAGAAAAGGTTGCTTCCATTATCACAGATGACCATTCCCAGCTCAAGCTGGAGTGATGTTAATCATCTCTGCACCTGCCCCTGCAGAGCTCACAGAATTTCTGGCCCGGTGTGGCTCCTGTCCCCTAAACAAACCAGCTCAAGCACAGTATGGCATATTTTTGCTTGAGCCATTGCGTAGCCCCTGCCACTTAAACTCGATTTAACTGCCACTTCGCCAGAGACAGAGAAGGAGGAGGAGGAAGAGGGAGAGGTGGTGGTGGAGCAGACAGACCTCATACTAGCAGCTTTCTGGAGGCGTAGTGGATGAACAAGCTCCAGCACAGAGCCCCGTCCTGGATCCTCCCAGCTGCAAGCAGAGTTACCCAGTGTGCCATGAAGGAAATGTAATGGCCCTGTCCATGCTTGCTGGACCACGTGTCTAAAGTCACATGCACCTTGCTGCTGACTGCCTTTCCCAATGACTCCATAACATTGACTTCCACATGCTGGTATAGTGCTGGAATGGCCTTCCATGAAAAGAAATGGCATTTTGGAACCTGCCACTGTGGTACAGCACATTCAAAAAATTCACAGAAGGAAGCAGAGTCCACCAGCTGGAAAGGCAGCAGCTGCAATGCGAGTAATTTTGCTAAGCTGGCATTTAGACGCTGTGCTTGGGGACGGTTGGGACTATATTTTTTCTTACGCTGCAGCAGCTGGGGCAACGTAATCTGACTGCGTAAATCTTCAGCTGATGGGATGCTGTCACATTGTGAGGAAGGACCTGGTACATCCATTACTGTAGCATCATCCCTGTCAGTGGAGGTTGGAGTCAATGATATGGCAGGACATATAGTGGGGGTAGAGACAGGTGAGGAGGACCTACGCAAAGTTTTGTGCCAACAGGATGCGTGGCAGGTGTTCATATGTCGCCTCAAGCACGTGGTACCCAAGCGTCCGGTGTCTTTCCCACGCTTGAGCCTCATCTGACATAGATTACAAATAGCAAAGGTGCGGTCTGCTGCACATTTCTTAAATAACTCCCAGACAGCAGAGTTCCTGGATGTGTGCTTTGAGACAATTGCGCTCTGCACCTGAGCAGCTCTGACATCTGATGCCTTGGACTGGCTAGTGCTACGGTTGGTCATAGAGGACGTTGTGCCTCGTGTTTGTTGTGCCTCCTCCTCCTCACTTGACTCCTCTGTTCGATCAGTCACCCAGGTGGAGTCAGTGACCTCATCATCATTGTCATCACCCGCTATCTCCTCGTCACTGGAGCCAACTTGTCAGTATGCTGCAGCTGCTGGGGCAACATGAGTGCCAGCTATTTGTGTGTCATCACTGACACCCCCTTCCTCTAGGTTGATTTTACTCCCTTCCTCAACCTCAGAGATTGAATCAAAGTACTGTAGTTGCTGCGCATCCTCAAGCAGCATGTCACTTTCATTGTAGTCAAACAATTCCGCTGACTCCTCCGTGTGTGATAGTGAGGCTACGGCAGGAGTAGCTGTGGACATGGAGGCTGCATTAGATGCTTTGGCAGCTGAGGTGGACTGTAAAGCACTACAAGCCTGGCTGGCAGAGGACTCGGAGGATGAGGATGGTTAGGATGGTTAGCCAATCTACCAAATCCTCTGTATGTTGCTGCTGCTTAAGATGGCCAGCACCAGTTAGAAAGGACAAGCGTGCCCCTGCAGAGGATGCACCACGTCCACCACAACCAGAGGCACAGCCTCCCAACACAGAGGCTGCTTGCCCTCTTATCTGTGTCTGGGAGCGTCTGCCTGTCCTTTTTGGTCTTTCTGACATGGTGAGTGATATATAGATTAAAGATATACAGAACTCTGATACAACTCTGTTATAAAAATTGGAGATATGCAGAACTCTGATTCAACTCTGGTATAAAGATTAAAGATTTCCAGAACTCTGGTATAACTCAGTGAGACACCCTGATAGCTGGCAACCAGTGACAAGACACAGATTACAATTCCCAGAAACCTCCTATAAGTCAGTGAGACCCCCTGATGGGTGGCAGTGACAAGACACAAACTACAATTCCCAGAAACCACCTACAAGTCAGTGAGACCCCTGATAGGACCCCCTGATAGCTGGCAACAGTGACAAGACACAGATTACAATTTGCAGAAATCTGCTAGAAGTATGTGGGACCCCCTAATAGCTGGCAGTGAGAAGACACAGATTACAATTCCCAGAAATCTCCTATAAATCAGTGAGACCCCCTGATGGGTGGCAGTGAGAACACACAGATTACAACAATTCCCAGATATCTTCTAGAAATGAGACCCCTGCAATTGCTGGTGGCAGTGAGAACACAAAGATTACAACAATTCCCAGATATTTTGTAGAAATGAGACCCCCAAAATAGTTGGTGGCAGTGAGAACACAAAGATTAGAACAATTCCCAGATATTTTGTAGAAATGAGACCCCCACAATTGCTGGTGGCAGTGAGAACACAAAGATTACGACAATTCCCAGATATTTTGTAGAAATGAGACCCCCAAAATAGTTGGTGGCGGTGAGAACACAAAGATTAGAACAATTCCCAGATATTTTGTAGAAATGAGACCCCCACAATTGCTGGTGGCAGTGAGAACACAAAGATTACAACAATTCCCAGATATTTTGTAGAAATGAGACCCCCAAAATAGTTGGTGGCAGTGAGAACACAAAGATTAGAACAATTCCCAGATATTTTGTAGAAATGAGACCCCCAATAGCTTCTGGCAGACGGCAGTGAGAACACACACTAACACAACAATCTTCTCTCAAAAAACACGTGCTGAAGGCTGTGTGAAGCCTTATATAGTGTGCTGCAGGACTTAGCTCTGTGAGCCCATGATTGGGCAAAATTTGCCCAATCAGGACTCTGAGCCATGATTGGCATAGTCTTGCACTTTACCTGTGGTCAGGTGCAAGGCTGTAGCCAATTATAAGCTTCAGGCTAGTGGAAAAGTGCATTGTGGTCCATTGTGGGCGAACATGCGGCGAACACGCGGAAAAGTTCGAAGTTGGCAAACTTTTGAATGGCCAATGTTCGAATCGAACTCGGAACCGATCGAACAGAACAGCTCATCCCTAGTAGGGACAAGACACAGATTACAATTCCCAGATATCTTGTAGAAGTGAGACCCCTCCAATAGCTGCTGGCACTGAGAAGACATACTAACAGAACAATCTCCTCTCAGAAAACACGTGCTGGGGCTGTGTGAAGCCTTATATAGTGTGCTGCGGGACTTAGCTCTGTGAGCCCATGATTGGGCAAAACCTGTGGTCAGGTGCAATGCTGTAGCCAATTACAAGCTTCAGGCCAGTGGAAAAGTGCATTGTGGTCCATTGTGGTGCATTGTGGGTGAACTCGAACCGAACACGCGGAAATGTTCGTAGTTCACAAACATCCGAACTGGCGATGTTCGAATCGAACTCTGAACAGATCGAACCGAACAGCTCATCCCTATTGCAGAGCTCATCCTGCCCTCACACAGCGATGAAGGGAGCACAGGATTAAAAAACTTGAGGACGCTCTAAAGCGACACTTGTGTAACACCTTTCCAGAAACTGGTAGGTTACCAACTGATGACACACATGCTTGTGAGGCTGCTGTTTATCAGAGGAAGAGCAGTGAAGGGGGCTGCTTGACTGATGCCTTTTCCAATTTTTTTAGTCCACGACGCCCATGGACATCAATTTTAGGCACCCATTGCCAGCGTCTTCACCATATGGTGCAGGACTATCTAGGGGCAAGGGCAGACCTGGATACCTTTCCAGCAGATGATCCACTGGCTTACTGGGTTTTGAGATTGGATCACTGGCCAGAACTTGCCAATATGCTATGGAGCTACTAGGTTGCCCTTCATCCAGCGTGCTTTCTGAAAGGACGTTCAGTGCCGCTGGAGGTTTTGTCACAGAAAAAAGAGTGCATCTGTCCACCGACTCTGTAGACCAACTGACATTTATAAAAATGAATCAGTCCTGGATCAGCACACAGCTATCACTCCCCTGATGCTGATGTAACTGAATAGATCGAGGATCTCTTCTGCATTCCCTAAACCTCCACCACTGCACTCTTCCACAATACCTCAGAGGGGTTATGGTGTGAAGGCACTAGCTGGCACCAAAGGCCCAATATTTGGGTGCACTGACGCGTGTACCAGAATCCAATCATTTTAATATTTGAATGCAGAGTCCACCACTGCACTCTTCCACAATACCTCAGAGGGGTTACAGTGTGAAGGCACTAGCTGCCACCAAAGGTCCAATTTTAATGCACCTGTTACTTTCATCCAAAGCCTGCATAAGTTTCACCATAATTTAGCTAAAAAATCACTAAACTTGTTCTGCGTGTCCTAAAACGTCTCCTCTTTTCATACAAGCTGCCGCCCCAAGCAGTTGTTTATGAATAGATTAAAGGAAAAACATTTACCGGCAATTGAAATGTCAGTTTTTTCTTTTTAAATGTTTCTATACATCCGACAAATCCGCCACTTCACAGGCAGGTTATGGGGACCTCCTAGGCACGATATTTGAAGGAATTTTTCGTTTTTATTCTTAACCTTTATTTCATGGAAAAATCACTGTTCCTTTAAAAACGTCTTTTTTTAAACTTTTTTCATTCTTTCCTGTCCCCCAGGGCACTACCCGGACCCCCATACACCTTTTATGGCAAATATCTTGCATATATGCCCTCTTGGAGGGCACTCTAAAAACCGAAAGTTCGAGTCCCATTGACTTGCATTGAGTTCGGATCGTGTTTGCGTTCGAACTCGCACTTTTGAAATTGTTCGAGTTCGAACCGAAAACGGGGGTGTTCGGCTCATCCCTAGCAGAGAGTAACTAGCGCTTGGATCAGAAGGTCCTAACGCTAGCTACTAAGAGCTGTCGCTAACTAAAAAAGTTAGCTAGCAGCTGAAAGCCCCTTAAAAAAAATCAGACCTTTCATCCCGCAGCGAGAACGACGGCCCGATCCACTGCTTCTAGCTGCTGGGAAAAGAGTGAGACTGGGAAAATGAAGTTCCCAGTCTCCATCCGCGATCACTTCGCCGACCAGCAGGACCTTGCGATGGGCAAGATCCTGCCGGTCATGTGACCCGGTAAGTGAAGCCTCCATGGAGTACTTTGGACTCCATGGAGGGGATGCCCACTACGGCACTCTGACGTTGCCTCGAGCATCCACGAACCTAGCGGCCGCTATGAGGCAGGCTGCTGGACTTAGCGCCTGACCCGTAATACACTGAGAAAACAAGATACTAAGGGGAAATTAGTGAACACTAATTTTTCCCTTTACCATCCCCGTTTTAGCTAGGTGATAGGGCCCAATATATTTACACCCTCAAAAGAAGCAGTCTGGCCTGCAGCTGTTTGGACTTCCTACTCCTTCAGATGAGCAATAGAGATTTGTTTATGGGTGAAAAAAGAAGATAATGGGTCAGAACACAACCTGGACTCAAAGGACAGCTCTTGAGCCATATAGCATAAGTGCTTGAGTGCTGTGATTATCTTTTAACTATCCTATTCCATCCGAGACGCAAGCTCTGCTGGACTCACGGATGCTGCACCAGGTTACTGTTTGTTACTAATGTGGCCTCAGCAGATGGAAAACGGTCTATTCCAACCAACCTGTTCAATCTCTCTGCATCTGACGTTATTCTGAAAAGAATAGCGTTTTTCAGATCCTGGTGTTATGTGTTTGCATATCAGCACAAAACACATAAATCAAAACTCACCCAATAATCCCAAACTCACCTCAGATCCCTCGGTGGCCAGAGTGTTTGATGCGCGTTTCCTCACTCTTTGGGCAGAGGTACACTGGGAACAAATAGTTCTAATGTTCCTCTGCATATCCTTTTGCTACCCCGGCTAGCTCTCACTCCCGCGAGCTCTGATCCGTCTCCATGGAGTCCTACGGACTGCTGGTTTTATCACCCTGCAGCTCCGCAATATTATGTCTGCAATTACTGACAAAGCAGCTGCCTTGTAATACAGACATTTATTTATTTATTTATAAAGTATTTTACTAGGAAGGATACATTGAGATTTCTCTGGTTTTCAAGTATGTTCTGGGTTGAAGAACATTGAATTGTTACAGTTGTTACAAAAATACAAAGTAATAAATGCAAGATATTAAAAAAACACAAATATACAGATTAACACAGAAAATAAATATGTAGAAAATATTGTCACTACGCTACATGTTTACAGGTGCATTCTGTATATAGTCACTATGTTACATGTATACAGGTGCATTCTGTATTGAGGTATGTTAATAGGGAGCTCTTAAGTAACTATAGACTGGGGGAAGATTTGATGACATCTGGGAGGTTATTCCATAATTGTGGTGCTCTGTAGGAAAATGAGGATTGAGCCACTTTCTTTTTGTATTGTGGTATTGCAAGTAAGGTGCTGGTCCTGGATCAGAGGTTATAGGATGAGAGAACTGCTGGGGGAAGCAATCTATTCAGGTAGGGTGGTAGCTTCCCACAAAAACTCTTAAACACCAGGTTGGAAAGGTGAAGGGTGCGTCTAGATTTCAGCGACGGCCAGTTTAGCTCTTTTAACATGTCACAATGGTGGGTCGTGTAATTACATTGTAGCACAGAGCAGCAGAATGAGTTATACAATGTAGTAAGTTTATGCAGGTGCGTTTGTGGGGCAGCTGCATACACTACATCTCCGTATTCGATAGCCGACATAAGCATTTAGACATTAAAGATGAGCAGCAAATGGAAAATGGCAGACAACATTTTTTTTCCTTTGCGTCTCACCTTTAATGTACAGGTTATGATCAGGCCCAATGTTTTCATCTTTTTCCTACCCTGTGTGCAAATTTAGCAAAGTCTGTATTATAAATGAGAACGCATTGTATATCATTATATCTGAAAATTGCGATGGAAATGGGACCTGAGCATCATGCATTCAGCAGCTGCAATAAATGTCCTGAAGATATCACTCTCATGAAACTATGGGCTTGATTCAATTTGACCTGATGGCCACAAAAGCAACCTTTATCGGCCATTTTTTGTTTTGGAAGATTCAAGTGTGAATTTAGCGGCTTTTTGTTTCTTGATAACATTTTGGATTGAGCGGCTGTACTTTTTATTGGATGTATTGGCTATAGTGATTAATTTTGAGTTTACCAGCATGAAAATTTTAGAAAAAATTTCAAGGCCAGAAAGATGTTTATCGATGGATTGTCAGGCAGGGTAATAGAGGAGATAACGCCGAATTGTTTTCAAACATCAAATTTTTCTAATAGTCATGAATGAAGTGAAAAAATCTATGTGATTCTGGTCAAAAGTTAGCTTTTTTAGCGTTTTACCGGAACACTTTTTTTTTCCGGACCAGCAGTGGTTTTTCAAATATTGGCTTGAATCTCATTTTTACAAGTGAATCAACCGATATTTTGAAAAATCGGCCAATAGCATTAAAATGGAGCCCTATGATGAACACTACCCTAAAAATCAAGTGATCTGGAGATGGACATCACCTCAGATTTTTGTTCAGAAAAATAAACTAGTACTACGAAACTAAATCCATCGCACCCGCAAAATTTTTTTGGCTTAAAATCTGGTTTGATGTTCATCTATGTAACAGTATTGAACAAACACAACCTGTTTGAACTTTACATTTTTAAAAAAAATATAGCAGGTTGTCAAATCGAAGACCACTTTGTCACCGCTTAAGTTTTCGAGGTTTGCGAAAGAACGGAAAACTTTTCTTGCTCACTAGTCTCCAAAACCACCCTTCTGTATGGCCAAATTGGTTACATATGGCTCAAATTTTACCCTTTCACCTCATCTCACTATTTTTACGTAGAGTGGTGGCCATGTATAGGGATGAGCTGTTCAGTTCGATGTGTTCGGAGTTCGATTCGAACATCGCCAGTTCGGATGTTCGCGAACTACGAACATTTCCACGTGTTCACCCACAATGCACCACAATGAACCACAAAGCACTTTTTCCACTGGACTGAAGCTTGTAATTGGCTACAGCCTGCACCTGACCACAGTTTAGGTGCAAGACAGGTGCAAGACTATGCCATTCACGGCTCAGAGTCCTGATTGGGCAAATTTTGCCCAATCATGGGCTCACAGAGCTAAGTCCCGCAGCACATTATATAAGGCTTCAACCCAGCCCAGCCAGCGCGTGTTTTTCTGCAGGAGTGAGAGGAGATTGTTCTGTCAGTGTGTCTTCTCACTGCCAGTGACAGCTATTGGGGGTCTCTCTTGTTGCAGATATCTGGGAATTGGTGGAAAGTGTGTCTTCTCAGTCAGTGACAGCAGCAATTTGGGGGGCTCACTTGTTGCAGATATTTGGGAATTGGGGGTGGAAAGTGTGTCTTCTCATTCAGTGACAGCAGCAATTTAGGGGGCTCACTTGTTGCAGATATCTGGGAATTGGTGGTGGAAAGTGTGTCTTCTCAGACACTGACAGTCAGCTATCAGGGGGTGTCACATACTTCCATAAAATTTCTGTGAATTGTAATCCGTGTCTTCTCAGTCACTGACAGTCAGCTATCAGGGGGTGTCACATACTTCCATAAAATTTCTGGGAATTGTAATCTGTGTCTTCTCAGTGCCAGCTATTGGGGTCTCACTTCTAGCAGATATCTGGGAATTGTTGTTGCACTCTTCCACAATACCACAGAGGGGTTACTTACGGTGTGAAGGCACTTGCTGCCACCAAAGGCACAATATTTGGGTGCACTGCCACTGACGCCTATATTACCAGATTTATATCATTTTAATATTGGACCGCAGGGTCCGACCCTGCACTCTTCCACAATACCACAGAGGGGTTACTTACGGTGTGAAGGCACTTGCTGCCACCAAAGGCACAATATTTTGGTGCACTGCCACTGGCGCCTTTATTACCAGATTTATATCATTTTAATATTGGACCGCAGGGTCCAACCCTGCACTCTTCCACAATACCACAAAAGGGTTACAGTGTGAAGGCACTTGCTGCCAACAAAGGCACAATATTTGGGTGCACTGCCACTGACGCCTATATTACCAGATTTATATCATTTTAATATTGGACCTCAGGGTCCGACCCTGCACTCTTCCACAATACCACAGAGGGGTTACTTACGGTGTGAAGGCACTTGCTGCCACCAAAGGCACAATATTTGGGTGCACTGCCACTGACGCCTATATTACCAGATTTATATCATTTTAATATTGGACCGCAGGGTCCGACCCTGCACTCTTCCACAATACCACAGAGGGGTTACTTACGGTGTGAAGGCACTTGCTGCCACCAAAGGCACAATATTTTGGTGCACTGCCACTGGCGCCTTTATTACCAGATTTATATCTTTTTGATATTGGACCACAGGGTCCAACCCTGCACTCTTCCACAATACCACAGAGGGGGTACGGTGTGACGGCACTGTTGCCGACACTAAAGGCCCAATTTTAAAGCACCTATTGTTACTTTTATCCAAAGCCTGCATAAGTTTCACCATAATTAAGCCAAAAAAATTACTAAATTTGTTCTGCGTGTCCTAAAATGTCTCCTCTTTTTCATACAGACTGCCGCCCCAAGCAGTTGTTTATGAATAGATTAAAGGAAAACTGTTTACCGTCATTTGAAATGTAATTTTTTTGTTTTTAAACGTTTCTATACAACCGAAAAATCTGCCACTTCACGAGCAGGTTATGGGGTCCTCCTAGGCACGATATTTGAAGGAATTTTTCATTTTTATTTTTAACCCTTATTTCATGGAAAACTCACTGGTCCTTTAAAAAAGTTTTTTTTTTACTTTTTGTCCTTGTTTCCTGTCCCCCAGGGCACTACCCGGACCCCCATACACCTTTTATGGCAAATATCTTGCATATATGCCCTCTTGGAGGGTACTCTAAAAATCGATCTTTCGAGTCCCATTGACTTGCATTAATTTCGGTTCGTGTTCGAGTTCGAACTCGAACTTTTGATATTGTTCAAGTTCGAATGCGAACTGAACACGGGGGTGTTCGGCTCATCCCTAGCCATGTACACAAATGGCCAAGTAGAGAGCAGGGATTCCGTGATTGGCCACAATGAGTTCATATAGCCATTCTGTTTCAGCCAATGAGTGGAGCTCCACCTCTGGAGGTCTCTCATTGGCTGAATCCATTTTTATTTAACAAGGAATGCTATTAGATTACATTCCTTGTTGAACAACCTTATCATCTCCATTGCTGAAGAAGACCTGGATGTGGAAGGTCCTCCCTAGCGTCACCGATCGCCAGATGGCAAGTATGTATTTCTCAGGACATATTTTTTTAACTGTAAAGTTTTTTTTAACTTATTTTAGGGTGTTTTGGCTATAGTTTAGGTTAGTATGGTAGGAGGCTTGGGCCTTATATCAGGAATATCACATTCAAATCGATACTTATAGGGTTTTTCAGAGAAAGGTGAAAATCAGAAGAATTGGAAGGAGAAGAGAACAATCTAGACCAAATATCCAATTTGGAAAGTGAGATAAATGGGAGAATTTTTCTGGTTTGGCTATTTTGACCTATAAATTTCAGTTCTTCAGTCATTCTCCTAAGGTTCACCTTTCTTTAAATAGACCTGTTAGTGAATCACGTCCAAAAGCTACCTTGACGACCTATAGCGCTACTGAGAAAAGGTTCTGTGGCCCGATGAAACTAACAGGGTTATCCAGAGAGTTCCGAAAAGTCACCGCACGTTCAGTGACCTTTTGTTCCCTGCATTTTGGGGCGATTCGGCGATTCCTAGTTCGCCGACCCTGCAATGTATTCAGCAAGCACTGCAGGGCCCCAGTAGTGCAGGGAATACGTGCCGCAAACCCACCAAACACTCACCGAAAGCCTGCAGAAACTGCCGCAAAAACAACACGAACACGCCAGAAAAACCCGACTAGCTGCCGATCACAGCGCAGAGAAGCCACCGGAAAAACGCAATAGGCAGACGAACATGGTGAGGAAAAAAAAACAACTGTTTACGTGAAAGTTTAAATTTTGAAACGCTGTTTGCAAAATAACTACTGAATGAAAATGTCTGGAATTTACACATAAGATCCAATGAATGATAAGAAAAAGGGCTGTTACAGAAAAAAGAAAATATGATTTTAAAAAAATGGAAGTAAAAATTTGGACAAAAAATCCCCAAAAATGACTAAAAGATCCTAAAAATCTAAAAATAATGCAACTTTTTACTGCAGAATAAAATGATAAACAGTTTATTAGATATTGAACTAAACCTGGAATATTTTTTAACATTGACGCCTATGGGATTCACCTTAATAAACCTGAGGAATGAAACCACCAAACAGTAGGGCACTGCACTGACATTCCTCAGCTGTTTGGTGTCTCTGAATAGACAAAGCGTTGCTTCTCTATGGGGGATTTCACTGCCCTCGAACAGGCACCTTACGTGCAGGCAATTCACCAACGTTTGGCGATTGCCTGCTCTCTGAATAGCCGAATGACCCTGAAATGTCCACATTCGCTGAATTTCAGTGTCCGGTTACATTTCAGGGCCAGATCGACTCTCTCTGAATAACCCCTTAAGTTTAATTATTTTAACTGAGCAATCTGTAATTATTGTTCTCAAAACCTAAAATGGTTTTTGACATTCTTTATTTCCCATTCCATATATTTGTTTAATTTATTTATCACAAACCCTCCATTCAATGATTTAAGTTGCTTGGTTGCTGGAATAGATGATGGATCCCTGAGACTGTCTTTCACCAATCTTTCATGAAAACACTTGTAAATATCTTTCAAATGTTTATTTTTACACGCACTGTGATAACTGTCATTTTTAGTATAATCTGCTTCGCAAACTAATAATTTTCTGAGCATGTTGTTCCTTTTTTTTTTCTTTTTAAATTTGTCTTCGCAATCTCTTTCAATTTATGCAGAATGTCAGATAAGCTATGTGAATAATTTAATAGACACTTCCGTTCTTAGATACAGGAAAAAAAGGAAAAGCGTAACGGGCCTAAAGCTGATCAGCGGGAATTCTTTCAAGTAGAAATATAATTCTTAGCATTTTCCATTCAGAATGAAGAGAATTGCTTTATATGTAATCCCTTCAGGCCAACAATGTGCAATGTGAAGCAATGTCTGTTTTTGTCTATTGTGACAGCTTTACAAGTTAAACATGACAAACACATTCTAAACCTAATGAAACAACGATTAAATTAAAGAAGAGTCTGACCTTTCAAGCCTTCTTCTATTTGGCATTGGTGAGTCTACAAATATGAATACAAATGTTGATTTTCATATAACTCGTGGCTACTCTTGGCCACAAATATATATCATTAATATCTCCATTGAGCAGTTATGCGTACAACGGAATGAGAGATCCTTGTAAGGTCTGTATATGTATTTACTTTCATTGACTAGTTCATTTAGGAAACAGATCTGCAGCTTTTCAATCTTACAACTGCATGGCTTACTGTCACAATCTCGCCACCATGTGGTCGTAGAAAAAATTGCAGCATTAAAAATGTTGCAGTTTTTAGGGGTTATTATTGCAGAGGATCTAAAGGTAAGTAGTCAATGTATTAGAGCAGCAGGAAATGCTGGCAGAATGCTTGGTTGTGTATGGAGAGGTATTAGCAGTAGGAAAAGGGAAGTGCTCATGCCACTGTACAGAGCACTGGTGAGACCTCACTTGGAGTACTGTGTGCAGTACTGGAGACCGTATCTCCAGAAGGATATAGACATCTTAGAGAGAGTTCAGAGAAGGGCTACTAAAATGGTGTACGGCTTGAAGGAGAAAAGTTACCAGGAAAGGCTTAATGATCTTAACATGTACAGCTTGGAAAAAAGACGAGACAGAGGAGATATGATAGAAACATTTAAATACGTAAAGGGAATCCACAAGGTAGAGGAATGGAGTATATTTAAAAGGAAACAAAGTAGCAAAACAAGAGGACATAGTCTTAGAATAGAGGGGCAAAGGTTTAAAAGTAACATCAGGAAGCATTATTTTACTGAGAGGGTGGTGGATACATGGAACAGTCTTCCAGTTGAAGTGGTAGAGGCCAAAACAGTAATTGAATTTAAGCAGGCATGGGATAGGCATAAGGCTATCCTAAACAAAAGATAAATCCAGGTAAAGTATCCATGTAATTGGGCAGACTAGATGGGCTGAAAGGTTCTTATCTGCCGACATTTTCTATGTTTCTATATAAAGCAGTGTTTCCCAAACCCATCCTCAGAACCCACTAACAGGCCAGGTTTGGCAGATATTTGAAGCACCGCACAGGTGATATGATTTTCTGCTCAGTGATTGCAGGATTCAGTCTGCATTTCCTCAAGGTAATCCTTAAAATATGGTCTGTTTGAGGGTCCCAAGGACAGATTTTGGAAGCACAGATGTTAGCCGACTTTAAAATGGTTCTTTTTATTCAGATATATTGTCACAGTCATGTCAATTTTTCAATGCAAGCTACCACGATGCTCGCATCATTTTTCTGACACGAGCAGTGACAAAACAAATGCAAGCATACGTTTTTAGGGTTAGGGTCACATTTAGGGTAAGGGTCAAACCTAACCAGCAGATACTGCTTTTTCAACAATTCCATCATGCTCACTTCACTTTTAGGCATTTTATTTTGCTCTGACATTAGCAGAGTAATACAGTCGGGGTTAACCTGAAACATAAAAGTAACTCTAACCTTAATACTAGACATGTGCATTTCATATCGTCAAAATTTCGTTTTCGGCCGAGATTTGTATTTTCGCTATTTTTTTCTTTCCAAAAAAACGTAATATCGGCCACTCTATTATGAATCATCATCCGATATTATGAAATTACGATTGGAAGTCGATTCGAAAATGATCCGAAACTACTGTATATAAACCGATTCTAAAATGATCCGAAATGATATAGAACGGAATGAAAATGTAACGAAATGACCCAAAACTAAACAAAATGTTACAAAATGAAAAAAAGGAATGAAAATAACACAAAGCAAAAAAAAATTAATGGAACAAAATGATTCCAAAGTAATATAATACAGGGATTTTTTAACATTGCAGCTTATAGGATTAACCTATAGGTTTTTATGTTAAATAAATCCCCGTTTTTATCAAATATTTCTTAAACCGTTTATTTTTTTCACTTGCAGCAATAAGCCATTTTGTTTATTTATGTTTTAGGGTTTTTTGAGCATTTTTCAGGATTCTTTGGGTGAAATTTTAGGTTTCCTAACTTTTTTAAAGTTTTTGTTCAATAGTTTTTTTTCAAACAGCGTTTCATTAATGATTCGGATCCAATCCGATAAATGAATCAGAGCCGATGAATTAATCGAATGCAATCTAAAATTATTGGATCAGATCCAAAATTATCGGATCCGTAAACCAAAGTGATCCGAAAAATTATAATCAGTTCAGTCCGAAATTACGAATCGCGGTGAAATATCGAACAACCTGAAACAAATTTTTTTTTTTTTAAAATGACCCGAAATCACCCACAACGTAAAAAAAGGGGGACGAAAGATTCTGAAATGAAAAAAAACACTATGCACAAGTCTACTTAATACTAGCCCTAACATGTACACTACAGTTATTTTGCATCTTATGCTTCTCCAAAAAATGGTGCACGCATTTTTATTCCTTTCATAAAAAATGTGATTTATGCGAAAATCTTCTAACGTTTTAAAAACGTTTTCTATCACAGCAATTTTCTCTGCTTCTACAAGGTGGCGGCCTCGCAACAGGATACCTGTAGCACATATGTGTTGCATGTATACAGCCCTTTGATGATTTGGATTATTGATTTGATGATTTGGATTATAGAAACCCTCAGAATACAATTAATTAGTATGAAATTATGCAAACCGCACTACTGTGATGCTTCTTTTCATGTGTCACCATAAAGAAACACAGATCCCATGGTACAGAAAAGGAATGTTTTTCCCAAAACTTTACTTGTAGAATCACAACAATATCAACAATTTATTCCCGTGTTCTATCTCTTGCCCTAAAACATCCAATTGTCCTTTATTTCTTAGATGTTACACAATGTGTAGAAATGCCACAAGGGGACACGATTGCAATACTGACCAGAAATGAGGCAAATACCACACATTTTGGTAATATTTTGGCCCTTAGAACATTGTACTGTCACATTTGCCACACATGTGTTGCCCCTTACTCGCCATTGCATCTTTGGACACACACACACCCCCTACCCCCCAGCAGAGATGAAGAGCATCCAGTACTTCATGTTGAGCATCTTTTAAGTTTACATCTATAGCTATATGTAAGAGAATTTGGGATGATGATTGTGGAGGCCAAATTGGATTCCTCTAGGTTCCTGGGCAACCTGCTGTTCTGAAGGTAAGAGAGGCGAGTTATGGCAGCCATGAAGAATCCCTATTCACCAGGAAAGTAAGTCACCACTTTCCTGAAAAGATTCTGTGCCCTAATCCGAGAACTGATCCACTGGAAAATAGTCCTTGGTCGTCCGCTTCTGCCAGGATGCTGCTCTCTTGTTAGGCTGGTGGACCTCCAACAGACCATTACTCTGAGTAACTCTACTGTTATTCTCTTTTACCAGGATCAGCACAGGAAACGCCGAAAGTTCAACCATCCAGGTCACCAGGGGAAAGACTGCCATACTAAGATAGACTTGTGCTTGTTTCAGAGAGATGTTGATTTTGGGTGTACATCAACAACCATTATAATAAATAAGTATTCATATTCTCATTTAGAATATATATATATTTATTTATTTATAAAGGATTTTACCTGAAAGGTAAATACATGAAGTACTGGATGCTCTTCATCTCTGCTGGGGGGTAGGGTGTGTGTGTCCAAAGATTCAATGGCGAGTAAGGGGCAACAAGTGTGTGGCAAATGTGACAGTACAATGTTCTAAGGGCCAAACTATTACCAAAATGTGTGGTGTATATATATATATATATATATATATATAGAGAAAGTTTGAATTTTTATTATTTTATTTAATTAGTGGGAATTTACTAGTTAGAAAAATCAGTTGTGATATTTGACATTAATTGTAAATTTGAAATTTTTATAACTGAAAAGATCATGATGGTGTGCAGTGGTGACTCTTCTGGTTTATGTTTATGCTCGCCGCAAGCAGTAATCTCCTGTGTAAAATAAACATACTGCGTAAATAAGCATGAAAAGGTTAAACTAGAGAAAATAAAATTGTGCTGTACGCAGTAGAAACAATGCAGGTGTTCACTGCAAGCTAGTCCCTTGAGGAAGCTGAGGAAGAGCGAGCCAGTAGGACTTGGACAGAAGCTGATTGACCCCATTGCATCTATTATCTCTGGTGCCTGCAAGTTTTCTCCTGAGTACAAAGACATTCCAGATCGTCTGTACTGAAGTTAACGGACAGCTACAAAGCGCACATGTAGCTATGACACAAACACTATTGATTGTTTTGAAAATGGCTTAGTTGGATTGTTTCTCTATTTCTTTATCATTTCTTATTCTTTTACTCAAGCTTATTAAACAGATACTTTATCAAAACAGAATTCCCTTTGTTTTGCTTTTGAATAATTGAACAGCTGCTGCTGACAGCCTCTGGCCAATTATTTATTTATTTTTTTATAGTATATTTAAGGTGAATTTATTCCTTGCCGCGCGTTGCTCCTCGTCTTCAGCTCAGAGGCTCTCGAACATGGAAGTCCCTGAGGCTTTTCTGCACTATTTCCACTCCTATACAACTTGCGCAGCGTAGGAACCGCAGATTGAGTGCCGATATGGACTCGCATACTTTACATACGTAAATTCCGTATCGCTGGCGCAGAACGATGGATTGGAGCTGGGCGTGCATGCGCAGATCCGATCCATCTCTGCCTCTCTCAGAAAAAGATAAGGTGATCAGGATGAGAAGATTGTTCTTTAAAACGAGCTTGATTTACATATTTAACATCAAAATAAATGTAATTGAAAACTAGGTTAGAAAAAGCAGAAAGGACGAGGAACAGGGTTAGATTTACCGAGTGTTTGGGTGAGACTATCAGGGTTATTCAGAGAGAGCTGAAATGTCACTGACAGATTCGTCGCACTTCGGCGAGTCCAATTCGTTGAATCTGCAGGGAATTCAGCATTCACCGCAGGGTCCTCGTTGTGCAGCGAATCGGCCGCCGACCGCCACCGCAAAGCCGCCGCCCGCCAACCTGCCGCAACATGCCAGACAGCTGCCAAACGCAGCCACCAAGCCAATGAGCACAGTGCTAACCAGCCACAGAAAGAAGCCAACAAGACACCAGACGGGTAACAAAGAAAAATAAAATAAAGATTGAAAGTGCTCAATTTGAAACACTGTTTGCAAAACTACTGGACGAAAATGTCTGGAATTAACATATAAGGTTCTATGAATAATAATAAAAAGGTCTGTTACAGAAAAAAAAACTCTAAAAAAAAAATTGGAAAAAAAATTTGGGTAAAAAATCCCGAGGAATACCTAAAAAAAATCCTAATTGTTTTTTTTAATATAAAGAGACTTTTTGCTGCAGATTAAATGAATAAACGGTTAATTCGATATTAGATAAAAACGGAAATATTATTAACATTGAAGCCTATGGGATTCGCTTGAATAAACCTGCCAAATGAAACCACCGAACAGCAGGGCATTTCGGCAACTTTTCACTGCAGTTCGGTGTCTCTGAATAGATTGACCACTGCTTCTTTATGGGGGATTTCACTGCCGTCGAACAGGCATCGTATGTGCAAGCAGTTCAATTTCTGAATAGCCGAATGGCCACGATATGGCACTGTATGGGGAAATTCCCTGTTCGGTGCAATTTCGGGGCCAGATCAGATCTTTCTGAATAACCCCTTTTATATTAGGAGAAATGTATTGTAGCGGGTGCTTTCAGCTAAGTGAATTTAGAAATAGGAAGAACATAGGGTTAAGGCGCTCTAAGGCTTATCTTACTGTCCTATATGCCCCATTTTTGAAAGCAATGGATTCCACTCCCATTTTTATAGGTATCAGATTCTATTCCATTTTATTTTATTTCTTTTAAGCAACAGATTTTGCTCCATCAAAAATTATACGTACGTCATATAACTGAAGCACCTAGTACAGGGCTCAAAATTTCAGGTCCCAAGTAGGGATGAGCGGTTCGGGTTCGGACGGTTCGGGGTTCGACCCGAACTTGGCCTGTTCGATGAGATCGCGAACACCGAACATTTCCGGGTGTTCGCCGCATGTTCGACCACAATGGACCACAATGCATTTTCCCACTGGCCTGAAGCTCATAATTGGCTACAGCCTTGCACCTGACCACAGGTCTGGTGCAAGACTGGTTCAACACTATGCCAATCACCGCTCAGAGTCCTGATTGGGCAAATTTTGCCCAATCATGGGCTCACAGAGCTAAGTCCCACAGCACGCTATATAATGTTTCCACGTGCCGATTCTGCACGCATTTCAGAGGAGATTTCAAAGGAGATAGTTGTGTCTGGTTACTGCCGGTCTGCCACGCTACTGGGGGGTCTGGGGGGGTCTCATTTCTACCAAATATCAGGGAATTTAGGTGATGTGTGTCTTGTCACTGTGCCAGCAAGTTTTTTTGGGGGTTTACAACTTTCTTTAAAACATTTGTGAATTGAGGTGATCTTCTGGGTCTTGTCAATGTGCCAGCAAATCTTTTTGGGGCTCACTAATTTCTAGGGATGTGCGTTTCGGGTTTCGGAATTTCGGAATTTTCACGAAATTTCCCGATTCGTGTTTTCGGATGCGGCCGAATTTCCGAAAAATTTTAGATCCGAAAAGTTCAGATCCGAAATGTTTTCCGAGCCGAAACGAAATATTTTCGGATTTTTCGAATGGGCTTGAAATGTGTCAAACGAGGAGAACAGATGTTCCGAAAAACGAAAATTTTCCGAAAAACGAAAATTTTTCGAAAAACGAAAATTTTGTAAAAACAAACATTTTCTGAAAAACGAAAATTTTTCGAAAAAACGAAAAGTCGATACAAAAAAACGGGCAAAATGACACAAAAAATACGAAAAATGGTCGATATGCCGAAAAATGTGCAATTCCGAAAAACGAAAATTTTCCCAAAAACGAAAATTTTCCCAAAAACGAAAATTTTGTAAAAACGAAAATTTTCTGAAAAACGAAAATTTTTAGAAAAACGAAAAGTCGATACAAAAACCGAGCACAGTGACACGAAAATACGAAAAATGGTCGAAATTCCGAAAAAAAAATGTACCCGAAAAACGGGTCGAACCGAATCGAATCGAAACCGAAATCGGTCGAAACGAGCCGAATCGAAAAGTTTAAAAATCCGAAAAATCGAACCGAATCGAACCGAAAAAAAAATCGGTGCACAAGCCTACTAATTTCTTTAAAACATTTGTGAATTGAGGTGATCTGTGTCTTGTCACACAGCCAGTACCACGCAGTATTTTGGGGCTCACTAATTTCTACAAAACATTTGGGAATTGAGGCGATCTGTCTCTTGTCACACAACCAGTACCACGCAGTATTTTGGGGCTCACTAATTTCTACAAAACATTTGGGAATTGAGGTGATCTGTCTCTTGTCACTGCCAGCAAGTATTTTGGGGGTCACAAATTTCTACAAAACATTTGGGAATTGAGGTGATCTGTGTCTCGACACACATCCAGTACCACACAGTATTTTGGGGCTCACTAATTTCTACAAAACATTTGTGAATTGAGGTGATCTGTCTCTTGTCACACAACCAGTACCACGCAGTATTTTGGGGGTCACAAATTTCTACAAAACATTTGGGAATTGAGTTGATCTGTGTCTCGTCACACATCCAGTACCACGCTGTATTTCGGGGCTCACTAATTTCTACAAAACATTTGTGAATTCAGGTGATCTGTCTCTTGTCACACAACCAGTACCACGCATTATTTTGGGGCTCACTAATTTCTACAAAACATTTGGGAATTGAGGTGATCTGTGTCTCGTCACACATCCAGTACCACGTTGTATTTTGGGGCTCACTAATTTCTTTAAAACATTTGTGACTTGAGGTGATCTGTCTCTTTTTTTTTTAAAAACAAAAGATTTTTATTTAAAGAATGAACATCCAAAAAACATGTATAACAAAGTGATCACAGTATTGTTCAAGCATAAAATAGTACATCAGTGAGACCGGTGCTATCTTTACCTAAAAAATAGGTTTTCCAGATGTGTGCATAAAGTTAGGTACTTCTAAACATTATCATCTGAGTTATCATGGAAAGAGTGCATTCAAAGGTCTCATTCTGTGAGCAGTACCAGCGGGTTGTCCATAATCAGTATACGTGTAGTAGTACTGTTTCAATACAATTTAAAGATGAGTAGAAAAGAGTCAAGTGATAGAGAAGGGTGAAAGACGGAAGACAGTGTAGAAAAGGAAAGGGGGAGAATAGATATGTTGAGAGTGTACAGGAGAGAGAGAGAAGAAGAATAAAAGAAGAGGGGGAAAAAAAAGGGAGGGGTGGGATGAAGATGTTATGGGTTATACACAGTCTACTCACAATGGAGGGATATTAAGGCAAGTTAGAGAATGTTGGGGTTGTCTTAGGCTGTGCAGGCAAGGAGTCTTGAAGATAGTGTTAATAGAGAGCACGAGGGAGCAGTGCTTATGGCGCTCCAGGAGACCCACCAACAGCGTCAGCGCGGCGCCCCACTCCCCAGTGAAGGCACGGAAGTCTGCAGTTGCCAGGGTAGTATCCCAATAATACCATGTATCATAAAAAGCTTGTCTGGTTTTGTCAGAAAAAATTAGGGTCTCTTCAGCAAGCCGTAGCTCTCGGACTTTCGTAACCAGTTCCGAGATTGAAGGCAGCGTGGGTGAACGCCAATGTCGCGGAACCAATACCCTGGCACACAGCAGCACTCTCAACAATATAGAACGTTTGAGGCCACTTATCGATCCTTCAACCTGTAATAGGAGATAAACCTCCGAGCTAAATTGAGGAGTATGATCTGTGTGTTATGATCCATCTGGGCGCTGTCACGGTCTGGACCCCCTGATCCCCTGACGCCTCCTTTTGTTGCCCTTTTTGCCGTGTCCTGCATTATATATACAGATTCCAGGACTTTGTTGTTCTTTTCCATGCTCAGTTCTGGACTTAGCCTGATTCGTATTGCATTCAGAGACATCACCTGCATATTATCCAGCCTAAGCTTCCCTGTATTTAAGGAGGTCACACCCCATCTGCTGAACTTCCTCATTGAAGTCTGAACCTTGTACCAGGCTGACCTGTTTTTGGAAAAGCTCCTTGTTGTTGGATCCTCTGAACCCCCTATCTGTTTCCCTCTGGACCTTCATCAGTACCCGATTTATGATCCTTTTGAACTACCTCTACTCTACCGGTAAACCCATTTGTTTTGCTACTCAGTTCCTATATTGAATTCACGTGTATGACCTCTGGCTATGGACTTTGGATATTCTGTTCTCTGTATCCCACAATTACTGCTTGATACCTGACTACGAGACTGGCTCACCCTATACCTGGAAACCTTGCCCTGGACTTTATTCATTTATTTCTGCTGTTTTGTTTATAATAAATATCTGGTTTGAACCCCTTAACCTGCATACTTTATGGCTCACTGCACATTAGGCTCACACCCACAATCCATGCAGGGTTCGCACGACACTGTGAGCTTTGTCAATAAGGTAGAAATCAACGTCCAATAGATTCGGATCCGTGGGCAGGTCCACCATAAATGTAAATAGGAACCAATTTGCGAGCAATCTCGCCAACAAGATTGGTCACCATTGTCTGAGATCCGTGCCATGAGGAGGGGGGATCGATACCAAAAAGATATAATTTTAAAGGAATTTTCCACCAATGCTGAAATTCGAGTTCCTTTATGGGTCAGTTGTAATGTTTTAGTCCATAGTTCCGTGGATATGGGCATGTCCAGCTCTCTTTCCCATCTACCCATATATGTGGGGATATAATCGTCTGCTTTTTGTATGATTTTATACAACGCTGAGATGCTATGATCCAATTGTAGGCCCATCGCACAAAATTTTTCAAATGGGGTCAGGGGGCGCAGCAGACCCGAGTTTCCGGGTAAGCGACGAAGGTACAATCGTAGTCTATGATAATGAAATGTGTCCAAGAATGAACAAGGCTTCGAAGGGTCTAGAGTAGTTATGTCTACAAATTGTCCGTCCCTTAGTACGTGACGCACTTGGAAGCGGGGTTCGTCGGTAAATTTTTCCCACAATGATTTGCTAATCTCTCCTGGAAAGTCAGGATTATGAATTAGTGGGAGAAGTGGTGAAGGAGCCGACGAAAGAGCAAATTTACTGCGTATTGAGTGCCATATTGTTAGAGTGGCCGAAACCGAAGTGTCTGAAACTACTCTATGTCAGAGTAAGGGCTTCTGAATCCAAGGGACCGCCCATAAGGGGATACCAGAGAGGGCAGTTTCCAAGTCTTGCCAACGTTGGCCGGAGTCATAAGACATCCAATCCACTATGCGCGTCAAATGAGACGCGTAATAATACCACTTCATATCAGGTAGTGCTAAGCCTCCAGATTGTTTAGATAATGCTAGGGTCCTATATTGTAATCGAGAGCTCCTAGTGGGCCAGATAAAGCGAGTGAACAAGGATCGTAAAGAGCGGAAAAAGGCTGCAGGCAATAAGATAGGGAGAGCCTGGAAGAGAAACAGTAAGCGGGGCAGGACATTCATTTTGAGTACATTAATGCGGCCTATCCAGGAGAGCATTTTCGTCTTCCAAAACTGCAGGTCATCTGAAAGAGTAGCAAATAAAGTTCCGAAATTTTCCATATACAATCGGTCAGGAGTGGTCGCGAGCCAGACTCCCAGATATTTCAGGTTCCCATCGCACCAGCGATATGGTGTGATATCTCGAATATGAGTGCATTGTAGACTAGTAAGCGTAATATTTAAGATTTCCGATTTGTCAGTGTTAACGTGAAATTCAGAAAGGGACCCAAATCGGGTTAGTTCAGTAGAGATTTCCGGGATGGTTACAGAGGGTTCCGTGACCATAAACATGAGGTCATCGGCGTAAGCTGACAGTTTGTGAGTATGATGCTGTCCTTCAATGCCTGTGATATTCGCATTGGCCCTAACAGACGTCAACAATGGCTCAAAAAACAGGGCAAAAAGAAGGGGCGATAATGGGCAACCCTGCCTCGTACCGTTATGGATATTAAATGAATCGGAGAGAGCCCCGTTAACCCTGACCCTAGCCGTCGGTGTATCGTATAAGGCCGTAACCCATTTCAAAAATCCTTCCCCTACTCCCAGATGTTCCAAAGTGGAGAAGAGAAAGCGCCAGAATACTCTGTCGAATGCTTTATCAGCATCCATGGATAGGAGTAGCATAGGAGTTTGACGAACCTGTGCTAGTCGGATAGCTGAGAAAACCCACGTTGTTGCGTCTCGTGCTTCTCTGCCAGGTATAAATCCTACTTGATCTGAGTGAACGAGTCGCGGCATCAGAAGGGATAACCTGTCTGCCAACACTCTAGCTAGGAGTTTGATATCACTTTTAACAGGGAGATAGGCCTGTATTTAGAACATTGAGTATGATCCTTGTTCGGTTTAGGAATAACAGTGATGGTGGCAGCAGTCGTGTTAGGGTGAAAGGAGGCCCCCTCGCTTAATGAAGATAATGTAGACACGAGATGGGGTAAGAGGGAAGACCGGAATTGCTTGTAATATTCGATGGGGAGTCCATCCGGACCAGGGCTACGACCCGGTTTAGTGGACTTCAGCGCGCCGGGATCCAAGAGCCGATGCCTCCGTGGAAGTGAGGCGGATTTTGGTATTTGTATTAAGGTAAGAGGACAAGTTAGAGTTATACGTTATCATATCTTGGGGTGGGGGTAAATTATACAGCGAATTAAAGTAATCTCGGAAGGCTTTTTGTATGTGGAGGGGATTAGTGGTAGGGGGAGATCTTGAGGGGCAGATCTTAGATACATAGTTTGTCTCCCTTCATATTCGCAAAATGCGGGCCAAAAGTTTCCCCGGTTGGTTTTCCCGGAGTGCGAAAAAACATTTAGTTTTAGTCGCAAGCATCCTAATTTTGTCGTTCAGGAGTAGCTCAAGTTGGTGTCGAAGCGTGGCCAATTGTTGCGATATAAGGTCCGTCGGAGTATGAGAGTGTTCCAATTCCAATGATCTGATGTCGGTTAGCAATGCAGAGAGTTCATGAGAGCGTAATTTTTTATTTGCCGACGCTTTACTGATAAAAGTACCCCGTATAACGGCCTTATGGGCCTCCCAAATCGTTGGTATCGGTACCTCCGTAGACAAGTTCTCCATAAAGTAATTTTGCAACACCGTGTCTATGTCTTGACAAAACATCTGGTCTGTCAATAAAGAGACATTCAGTCTCCACTGACGTTCTTTGGGGCGGAACAAAGGAGATGTAATTTCCAGCATAACCGGAGCATGGTCCGACCAAGTCCGCGTACCTATCCAAGCTTTAGAGGAAATATCAAAGCAATGTTGTTGAAGAAAAATGTAATCCAATCTGGAATATGACGAGGATGCATGTGAGTAGTGTGTGTATTCCCGTGCCGAACCACCATGGGCCCGCCAGGAATCAACCAATTGCATTTTCGAGAGGGATCGATGAACATGTCGTATCGCACTTGATGGAATGGAAGTAGATCCTTTAGAAGTATCCAAGTGAGGGTCGAGAGGGACATTGAAGTCTCCTGTCAGGACCAGGCAGCCAGAGACAAAGGTCGAGAGATGACGGAGAAACGTAGCGAGAGCCTTATGTTGAGCCTTATTAGGAAGATAAATAGATGCGAATGTATATTTCGTATCAGCGTTGGTGCCCTTGACAAAAAGGTAACGGCCTTCCGGGTCAGTTTGAAGTGTTTCAAGTACAAAAGGGACATGTTTAGAGAATAAAATAGCCACACCTCTAGCTTTCCCAGAGGAGTAGTTGCTGAAGTAACCAATGGGGAATCTGGCACCACCAAGAGAAGGGGCACCGCCCTCCCTGAAATGGGTCTCCTGGAGAAACGCAACAGATGCTCGTAAAGTATGCAATTCTTCCATCAATTTACGACGTTTTTCAGGTGTATTCAAGCCATGCACATTGTAAGAATGTAATTTTAAGGGTGTCTGTGAATACATTTTAGGTATGAAGTTGTGAGCTGAGTAGCAGTTATTAAATTAGGAGGAAGGTATTACAAGGAGAAAAAAAAAAAATTAAGGGGGGAAGGAAGGTGAAAATAAGAGAGCGATAAGATCAAAGGTTTCAAGGAACGAAAGAGAGAAAAGGGAAAAGAGGAGGAGGAGAAGAGACAGGACAAAAAGGTAAGACACAAGGCCGGAGAAAAGACAGTAGACTGCAACAAGTCACAGACCTAACTGTCCTCCGGAGAGAATTTGTGTCAATCCTCGGCGGGGAAGTGAAGAGGAAAGAGTACCTCACACAAGACAAGAGTCAGCTAACCAAAACATAAAAGTAAAACCACCACTAACCGCATAGCTATGGACAATAAAATCCAATCACATGGAATGAAAAGAAGCAATATATATGCACTCAAAACAAGGGGAAATGGAGTCAAAAAAAGACGACAATTTTGACAGGGAGCAATCGAAACAATAAAAAAAAAAAAAAAAACAAAAACCAGCAAGGAGGGGGAGAGCTACTCAGGGATTATGTTTCACAGGGAAAATAAATGTAAGACAGTTTGAGAGACATAATCCAGAGTCAGGGAGTCTCAGCATCATAGCCAGGGTGACTCGGGGGCAGAAGGGTACGGGGCAACGGGCATCCATTGTCTGAGCTACATTCATATATAGGTAGCAAAGATGGCGAGTACATCAGGGACGGTATGTCTAGTAATCAAACACATTAAATTGGTGCATCAGGTAATTATTATACAGTTCAGTAATCCACAAGAAGATGCAGCTAAACAGTTATATAACCTAGTTTCCCCCCCTTTTTTTTTTCACCTCTTTCCTTTCACTCATTATGTTTATCCCCTTTTCATTTCTTTTTTTCCCCTCTTTTTTTTTCTTCTCTTTTCTTCCTTTATCCTTCTTCTTACTTTCCCCCCCCCTTTTTCTTCCCTTTCCCCCTTCTACCCTCCCTTTTTTTTCCCCCCTTTTCTTCCCTTTCTCTTTTTCCTGCCACCCGTCCCCCTCCCTCCCCCACCCCTCCAAGTCGATCATCAGGTAGCAACATAGAAAAACATGTCCCTCCTTTCCCCACCCTAATATGGCGTATGAAACAACATTCTCCCCCTCCTCCAAAGCTGTTCCTAGTCTAATTGTAACCAAACCGTTTTTAGTATGGGGTCCCATAAGTCACACAGAGGATACTCAGCAACAAGACCCGGGGGTGCAAGATTGAGAGTTCATCCGGGACACTCCAAGACTTCCGAACCTCACGTCCCGGGCTCCGCGCTACCAAATCCCTGGCAGGGAGTTGTTGCCAACAAACTGGAGTCCCACCGCATAATCTGCAACGGTATCAGTCCCTGAGAGTCCCAAAAAGTGTCATGAAGCAAAATTTATTGCGGAGCAGGGGTATCCATCTCTGGGTCACGTGCTTGTCGTGCCTGGGCTTTTTGAGGCCGAGGTAGATTTTGACGAAGGCTTGCACGATGTACGGCTCCTCTCGCCAGCACAGGCTTCTCCCAATCCTCGATGTCCAGTGGAGGCATGTCTAGAGCTGTCAGGAAATCGGGTACATCTGAGTAATAATTGATAGCATGGAGGATTGGACCTCTGCGAACCACCAAAGCAAATGGGTGACCCCATCGATACGGGATCCCCGCTTCTCTGAGGGACGACGTCACTGGGCGCAGGGCTCTCCTAGCAGCGAGAGTGAAGGCCGAGAGATCCTGATATAATTCCACATCCATATCTAAGTAGCACCATGGGGAGGCATTTCTGGCCATATTTAGCACTTCCTCTTTCAATAAAAAATCCGTTATGTAGCAAATGATATCCCGGGAGGGAGGAGGGTGTCTGGGGCCGCGGCCTAAACACGCGGTGGGCCCTGTCAATATGAAGGCGCGTGATCTTATCCGTCTCCAGAATGGAATTAAATAGACCCAGTAAATACGAAGGGATGTCAGTCACCTCCTCACTCACCCCTCTGATCCTGATATTCTGTCGGCGCGATCTATTCTCCGGATCATCCAGTCGGCGGCGAAAATCTGGAAGTTGCCCCACTTCCCCCGAGGCAGAGACTTTTTCCAAGCGGCGTTCCACCCGGGTGACCCATGAGCTGACCTCTGTAAGCTCAGTGCGAACGACGGCCAGTTCCGCCTTGAATGTATCCTGAACAGATGTGATCAGGTGGTCAATATCCGCCCGGGTAGGGAGCGATGAAATCAGCGCCTCCACTCGTTGTAGGCCAGGTGTCTCATCCAAGCCATTTCCTGCCTGAGTGGATGCGGCCGCCATTTTGGGGATCGGCGGGAGCGGGGAGGCAGGCGCCGGGGACGATAAAAAGGTGTCTAGGGTGCCTTTCTGAGTACCTCCAGGTACCTTAAGTGGTGTGGCAGACGTTCCCCTTGTTTTGGTGCGGACCATGTCCAAAAATAACGCAGTTCTGGGTGCTTATGTCAGCGGGTCAGCGGGAGCTCCGAAGTTAGGCTGCCATCTCGTGTGGGCTCCAAACCACACCCCGAGGTGATCTGTCTCTTGTCACTGCCAGCAAGTATTTTGGGGGGTCACAAATTTCTACAAAACATATGTGAATTGAGGTGATCTGTGTCTCGTCACACATCCAGTACCACGCTGTATTTCGGGGCTCACTAATTTCTACAAAACATTTGTGAATTGAGGTGATCTGTCTCTTGTCACTGGCTGCCAGCTATCAGTGTGTCTCACTGAGTTATACCAGAGTTCTTTAAATCTTTATACCAGAGTTGAATCAGAGTTTTGTATATATTAATCTATATATCACTCACCATGTCTGAAAGAACAAAAAGGACAGGCAGACGCTCCGAGACACAGATAAGAGGGCAAGCAGCCCCTGTGTCGGGAGGCTGTGCCTCTGCTCATGGTGGACGTGGTGCATCCTCTGCAGGGGCACGCTTGTCCTTTCTAACTGGTGCTGGCCGTCTTAAGCAGCAGCAACATACAGAGGACTTGGTGGATTGGCTAACCAGGCCATCCTCATCCTCCGAGTCCTCTGCCAGCCAGGCTTCTAGTGCTTTACAGTCCACCTCAGCTGCCAAAGCATCTAATGCAGCCTCCATGTCCACATCTACTCCTGCCATAGCCTCGCTATCACACACGGAGGAGTCAGCTGAATTGTTTGATTACAAAGAGAGTGACATGCTGCTTGAGGATGTGTAGCAAGTACAGTACTCTGATTCAATCTCTGAGGTTGAGGAAGGGAGTATAATCAACCTAGAGGAAGGGGGTGCCAATGATGACACACAAATAACTGGCACTCATGTTGCCCCAGCAGCTGCAGCATACTGCCAAGTTGGCTCCAGTGACGAGGAGATAGGGGGTGATGATGACAATGATGATGAGGTCACTGACTCCACCTGGGTGCCAGATCGAACAGAGGAATTAAGTGAGGAAGAGGGGGAGGAGGAGGCACAGCAAACACGAGGCACAACATCCTCTGTGACCAACCGTAGCACTAGCCAGTCCAAGGCATCACAAGTCAGAGCTGCTCCGGTGCAGAGTGCTGTTGTCTCAAAGAACACATGCAGGAACTCTGTTGTCTGGGAGTTCTTTAAGAAATGTGCAGTAGAGCGCAGCGTTGCTATTTGTAATCTATGTCAGATGAGGCTTAAGCGTGGGAAAGATACCGGACACTTGGGTACCACGTGCTTGAGGCGACATATGAATAAGTGCCACACATCCCGTTGGTGCAAAACTTTGCGTAGGTCCTCCTCCTCCTCATCTGTCTCTACCCCCACTGTATGTCCTGCCATGTCATTGCCTACAACCTCCACCGACAGGGATGATGCTACAGTAATGGATGTACCAGGTCCTTCCTCACAATGTGACATCATCCCAGTAGCTGAAGATTTACGCAGTCAGATTACGTTGCCGCAGCTGCTGCAGTGAAAGAAAAAATATAGTCCCAACCATCCCAAGCACAGCGTCTAAATGCCAGCTTAGCAAAATTACTCGCATTGCAGCTGCTGCCTTTCCAGCTGGTGGACTCTGCTCTCCCTTCCATGAATTTGCTGAATGTGCTGTACCACAGTGGCAGGTTCCAAAATGCCATTAATTTTCAGCAAGGCCATTCCAGCACTATACCAGCACGTGGAAGACAATGTTATCGAGTCATTGGCAAAGGCAGTCAGCAGCAAGGTGCATGTGACTTTAGACACGTGGTCCAGCAAGCATGGACAGGGTCATTACATTTCCTTCACGGCACACTGGGTAACTCTGATTGCAGCTGGGAGGATCCAAGACGGGGCTCTGTGCTGGAGCTTGTTCATCCACACGCCTCCAGAAAGCTGCTTGTATGAGGTCTGTCTGCTCCACCACCACCACCTCTTCCTCCTCCTCCTCCTTCTCTGTCTCTGGCGAACTGGCAGTTAAACCCACGCCTGACAGGGTCTACGCAATGGCTCAAGCAAAAAGATGCCATACTGTGCTTGAGCTGGTTTGTTTAGGGGACAGGAGCCACACCGGGTCAGAAATTTTGTCAGCTCTGCAGGGGCAGGTGCAGAGATGGTTAACACCATGCCAGCTTGAGCTGGGAATGATCGTCTGCGATAATGGCAGCAACCTTCTCTCCGCCCTACGCAAGGGTAAATTGACGCATTTACCATGCCTAGCACACATCCTAAATCTGGTGGTACAGCGTTTCCTAACCAAGTACCCAGGGCTGCCAGAGCTTCAGATCCAGGCCAGAAAAGTCTGCAGCCACTTCAGACGGTCATTCCCAGCAAGCGTTCGCCTGGCAGAAATTCAAAGAGAGTTCCACCTTCCCACAAACCGTCTGATCTGTGACATGCCCACCAGGTGGAACTCGACATTAGCAATGCTGCAGCGTCTGCACAAGCAGCAGAGGGCCATCAACGAGTACCTGTGTGAGTATGGCACAAGGACAGGTTCAGGTCAACTTGTTTTTTTTTCCCCCCGCAGTGGCTGATGATCAAGGATGCATGCACTGTACTGTCACCATTTGAGGAGGCAATGAGGATGGTGAGCAGGGACAGTGCTTGCATCAGTGACACAATTCCTTTAGTGTTCCTGCTGGAGCACACTCTGCGGGGAATTATAGATGTGGCTCTAAAGGCAGAGCAGCGGGAGGAAGAGGAGGCCTTCCCTAGCTCTCAAGGCCCCAGTCTTTCCGCAGACAGCATTCCAGCGGGTCCTACTCAGATCAGACAGGAGGAGGATGAGGAGGAATATTTAAGTAGTGGGGGCATTGAAGGTGGGGATTCCTCAAGGGAGGGTTTTGTGTGCCCAGAAACAGAAGGGCTAGTGCGTGGCTGGGAGAAGTGCACGATACGGTCATCCTCATTGACCAGGAAGACTCGGAAGCTAATGCCACCTCCAACCTACACTGCATGGGCTCCCTAATGATGCAAAGCCTGCTACAGGACCCCAGGATTCGTGCTATCAAGGAGAGGGATCATTACTGGTTGGCAACCCTTCTTGATCCACGATACAAGGGGAAAGTTGCAGAGCTCATCCTGCCCGCACAGAGGGAGCACAGGATGATAAAACTTGAGGACGCTCTAAAGCGACACTTGTGTAACACCTTTCCAGGCACTGGTAGATTACCAAGTGCTGACACACGTGCTTCTGAGGCTGCGGGTGATGAGAGGAATAGTGGTGAAGGCCAGGGCCGCTTGACTGATGCTTTTTTAAAAAATTTTAGTCCTCGACGCCCAGGGACGTCAAATGTAGGCACCCATTGCCAGCGTCTTCACCATATGGTGCAGGACTACCTAGGGGCAAGGGCAGACCTGGATACCTTTCCAGCAGATGATCCACTGGCTTACTGGGTGTTGAGATTGGATCACTGGCCAGAACTTAGCCAATATGCTATGCAGCTACTAGGTTGCCCTTCATCTAGCGTGCTTTCCGAAAGGACGTTCAGTGCCGCTGGAGGTTTTGTCACAGACAAAAGAGTGCGTCTGTCCACCGACTCTGTAGACCGGCTGACATTTATAAAAATGAATCAGTCCTGGATCAGCAGCTATCAATCCCCTGATGCCGAAGTAACGGAATAGATCGGGTATGTCTTCTGCATGCACAAAACCTCCAGCACTGAACTCTTCCACAATACCACAAAAGGGTTACGGTGTGAATGCACTTGCTGCCATGAAAGGCACAATATTTGGCTGCACTGACGCCTGTGCCAGATTTATATCATTTTAATTTTTTGAACAGCAGGGTCCAACTCTGCACTCTTCCACAATACCACAGAGGGGTTACTGTATGATGATACTTGCTGGCCTGGCAGTCTTGCATCAAAGGCAGAATATCTGGGTGCACTGACGCCTTGTCCAGAATCATATCTTTTCAATATAAGACCACATGGTCCACCCCTGCATTCTTTCACAATACCACAGAGGGGTTACTGTATGATGATACTTGCTGGCCTGGCATTAAAGGCACAATATCTTGGTGCACTGACGCCCATTACCAGATCAAAAACTTTTCAATATAGGACCGCAAGGTCCACCCCTGCATTCTGCCACAATACCACAGAGGGGTTACTGTATGATGATACTTGCTGGCCTGGCATTAAAGGCACAATATCTGGGTGCACTGACGCCTTGACCAGAATCATATCTTTTCAATATAGGACCACATGGTCCACCCCTGCATTCTTCCAAATACCACAGAGGGGTTACTGTATGATGATACTTGCTGGCCTGGCATTAAAGGCACAATATCTGGGTGCACTGACGCCTTGACCAGAATCATATCTTTTCAATATAGGACCACATGGTCCACCCCTGCATTCTTCCACAATACCACAGAGGGGTTACTGTATGATAGTACTTGCAGGCCTGGCACCAAAAGCACAATATTTGGGTGCACTGCCACTGACGCCTGTATCAGATTCATATCCTCAGAGGGGATACGGTGTGACGGCACTGTTGGGGACACTAAAGGACCAATTTTAAAGGACCTATTGTTACTTTCATCCAAAGCCTGCATATATTTCACAATAATTTAGCCAAAAAAATCAGTAAACTTTTTCTGCGTGTACGAAAATGTCTCCTCTTTCATACAGACTGCCGCCCCAAGCAGTTGTTTATGGATAGATTAAAGGAAAAGCATTTACCGTCATATGAAATATCATTTTTTTGTTTTTAAGTGTTTCTATACATCCTAGAAATCCGCCACTTCACGGGCAGGTTATGGGGACCTCCTAGGCACAATATTTGAAGGAATTTTTGGTTTTTATTTTTAACCCTTATTTCATGGAAAACTCACTGTCCCTTTAAAAACTTTTTTTTACTTTTTGTTCTTGTTTCCTGTCCCCCAGGGCACTACCCAGACCCCCATACACCTTTTATGGCAAATATGTAGCATATATGCCCTCTTGGAGGGCACTCTAAAAACCGAATTTTCAGCCCCGTTGACTTGCATTGGGTTCGAGTTCGGGTTCGGACCAAACAAATGGGAAGTTCGGGTTCGGGCTCGAACCAAACTCGGGAGTGTTCGGCTCATCCCTAGTCCCAAGCTACTAGTCTGGCCTTAAGAGTTACTTGCAACTAATTGCCCCACCTAACCCCTTATCCTGCCCTGCCTCTGCATTCCTACTCGCCCTCATGTAATTTCCACTCGCCAAATGTGAGCAGGCGAGCGGAAATTTTGAGGCCTGACATAGTAGAAATGTACATTAACCCCATCGTGACCAGGTGATATTACCATTGTCTGTCTGAAAGTGCCCGCTGCTGTTTTTACATTTCTGCGCTGTCTGTGTTTAACTCTGATTTTCCTCTTACTCGTTTATGGAACTCACACATATTATACACCGTTTTTCTCGCCATTAAATGGACTTTCTAAAGACACCATTATTTCCATCATATCCCATAATCTAGTAAAAAAAAAAATATGAAATATGATGAAAAGTGGAAAAAACTAACTTTTTGAACTTTACCCTTTTGCTGCTGAGCCATTTCACACCTCTGTGCTGAGCTCTTTTTTTACTGGTTTCGCTCATCATGTTTAACCGCGTTTTGAAGCCTTATTTTAATATATGACCCAGACATATTATATATCGTTCTTTCCGGCAGACTCGGCAGATTCATAATATATCATTACTATATGTATACGTCATGTCCTGCCTGTATATTATAACAGCAAATGCAATAAAATTAGAATTTTCAATAATTTACAATGTGTAAAGTGTTTTTTTTCACATTTTAACATGCGAGCAATTGCGGTTATATTTTCTATGGGGTGCGCTTGTTAAAAAATTTAGAAATTGGGGCGGAGTCTGGACGTCCGCCGGAGCAGCCGCATGTAAAGAGGGCTCCCGGGATTCGGAGTTCCCCCGTGACCCCTGACAGCACACCGCTTCTTTAGCACACCCCCTCTACCCCCACCGGATCAGTGAACATGCCGGGCAGCGTGCGGAGTGGAAAAAAACCCAGACGCAAGGGACAGAGGTGGCTCCGATCTTCCTGCGCCGCGAGGGAGCGGAGGCCCAAGATGGCGGCCCCACAAGGCAGTCGGGCCTGGACTCGGAGGCGACGGCGGATACACGGGACACACAGCCGGCGTCTAAAGCAGACATCTCCCACCTCCTGGAACGCATGGGAGACATGCAGCGTTATCTAGCCGAAGAAATGTCTAAAATGGTGTCCGAAGTGCGGTCAGAGATAAGAGACCTGGGATCACGCACTACAGCCCTCGAGGAGGCAGCGGAGGAGATGGTGGTGGCCCACAATGAGGTGGCACGAGAGACTGTTACTCTACAAGACAAGGTAGAACGGTTAGAGCTGGCGCTGGAGGATCTTTCGAACAGATCCCGGAGGAACAATATTAGGCTGAGGGGCCTCCCTGAGACAGTGTTGGTGCTGGAGCTAGAGATACAGTTCTGGGCATACTAGGACGCCTGGCACCGGAGGTTCCCCCAGCGCGGCTCATGATTGATAGAGTGCATAGGGCACTGCGTGCCCCGAGAGGAGCTGAATCTCAGCCACGTGACGTCGTTATGAGACTCCATTATTATGCCACAAAGGAGATCCTTATGCGGAAAAGCAGGGAGGTGAATGTGACGTATGAGAACTCTACCCTAGCCCTCTACCAGGACCTGGCACCGGAAACATTACAGCGAAGACGACACTGGCGCCCCATCACTTCCCACTTGATGAGTCTTAACATCAAATACGCCTGGGGCTTCCCTTTTAAATTATTGGCATTCGCAGGTGGCAAAACAGCGGTCCTGCTTCCTCACTCCAACCCGAAGAAATTTTTCTCTCGCCTTGCTTGCCCGCTGTTGGAGGGAGCCCGGAGCCTCTTTGAACCCCCGTCTCAGGCTCATTGCGTGGTCTCTAGATGGGAGAAAGTCCCCGACCGAAACTGGGAAGAGGAGAACCGAGGCCCCGACTGAACGGATGCTACATAGTCCTCTCTGTTGAGGCTGTGGCTGCCCACATGCTCATAATTTCCTCCTTCCACGACCCTGGAGGGCCCTTTCTCCGTTTCACCTCCAGCTGATGCACCCGTCCATGGCAGAGTTGGAGTCACGGCAGGTTGTACATGACTTGTTGCGACCCAGTCGCCAGGCGGCCAGAGGTTTGGGGGGAGGTGGGGTGGGGGTGCCCACTTTTTGGAGGTTACAGGGAGGACCTGGGGACGTCACTTTTTGGTCCGTACACTCTGGTTAGAACGGACGACGACTCCGGAACACTCCCTTGGTTGGTCCGGCGATACGTAAGACCGGTCTGTTCTGATATGTTTTTTGATAGGTTATCTGTGCTTTTCTTACTCTTTTTCTTCCTCTCTGGCTCTTCTCAGTCTGTTCTTCTTTCTCTTCTTACCCGGGGGGGATGGGCGTTCCTGGTGACACTGATATGGCGTGGGTATGAGATGTGGCCATTTCTACATCCACCATGATGGCAGACCTTAAAATAATCTCCCAAAATGTCGAGGGCCTGAACTCCCCGACGAAACGCCGGCTAGTTTTAAGAGACCTGCGACGAACCGGCTGTCAAGTCGCTTTCTTGCAGGAGACACACTTTACCTGAATGCGCCAATTCAGTCTCACGGACCGCTCATTCAACCGCTCTTTCCTGGCCTCGGCCAATACCAAACATGGAGGAGTTGCGATATTGCTACATAAAAAATGTGATTTTACTGTGCTTCACTCTGAAAGTGATGCGGAGGGTCATTATGTGCTGCTGCGGGGGACGATGGCGGGGCATACTGTGACCTTTCTTAATGTGTACGCGCCGAACGCGCCGGACGCTGCCTTCTGGGAGCGTCTGGAGAGTTTGGTGAAGGGCACCACTGACTCCCTGGTGGTAATGGGGGGCGACTTAAATGCTACCCCGGTTCCAGCGATTGACAGGAGGGGTCCGACATCTAGAGTGACACACACAGGGACACCCCAGGATAAACAACTGGCCCGCTTTCTGACGGACTCACACCTGTTGGACGTATGGAGACTGCAGCATCCAGGGGAGCATGACTTCACATTTTTCTCCCACCCTCATTCCTCCCACTCGAGAATAGATCTTTTCCTCCTCCCTCCTACCTCATTGCAATGGGTAACCCGCTCGGATATCGGTAATATTAGCTGGTCGGACCATACCCCAATCTCACTGTGGATCTCGCTGCCCGGGGTGCGGGCTCCCTGGTCGTGGCGCTTAAACTTCTCCCTGCTGCAGAAATCGGAAGTTATAGCGGAAATATTGGCAGCGCTCGATAGATACTTTTTAGACAATGCAACGGAGGGCATCCATCCGGATGTCTTGTGGCTAGCTCACAAGCCGGTCATCAGGGGCCTCCTCATCCAAATAGGGAGTAGGCTCAAGCGAGACAGGCTTCAGAGGCTCTCAGACCTGCAAGCACTGTTGGCAGATAGAGAGGCTGCACATAAGGTCTCTCGATCTCAGGGGGATTATGAGGCCCTCCTGTTGGTACAACAGGATCTTAGGGCTGAGTTGACTTCGGATGCGGCCCGTTCCCTTGCTTGGTCGAAACGGTCGTTTTACGAATATTCTAATAAGGCACACACCTTCCTGGCGAGGAAACTACGTAATCAACATAGATCGCACGCGGTGACTTCTGCCCGCACTCCTTCGGGCGGGTACACTACAGTGCCTGGGGAGGTGAACAGAATATTCACGGAATATTTTAAGCAATTGTATAACCACTCCCCGACTCACATCCCCTCCAATCAGGATCATGTGCAGAGAGTGAAAGCCTACCTGTCCAACTGGAGGGGGCCGGCCCACTGGCAGGCTTGCCTGGAAGGCCTGGACGAGGAGGTGACGGAGGCTGAAGTACTCTCGGTAATCCGAGGTATGAAGCCACATAAATCGCCAGGCACGGATGGGTTCTCGGCCTCTTATTATAAGAGCTTCTCTGCTAAACTGCTTCACCATCTGACTGGGCTTTATAACGCATTGCTGGGGGGCTTCCCAGTGGCGCCGGATTTCTTGCACTCTGACGTGATCTTGATTCCGAAGGAGGGTAAGAACCCGGCGTTGCCCCAAAGCCACCGACCCATCTCCTTACTGAATGTGGATTACAAAATTTTTACAAAATTGATAGCTGATAGGCTGGGAGGCTTTCTCCCTTCCTTGGTTCACCCCGACCAGGTGGGCTTTGTCCCCTCCAGACAAGCTTTTGAGAATACACGGCGGGCTGTGGTCCTGATACACTGGGCGCTGGCCTCCCGGACGCCTTCTCTGCTCCTTTCCTTGGATGCGGAGAAGGCGTTCGACAGGGTGGAGTGGACTTATATGTTTGAACTCTTAGTGCGGTGGGGCTTCCCGCCCCGGTTCCAAGCGGCCCTGGGGGCCCTGTACGCTGCTCCTCTAACTAGGATCCTCACCCCGGGGGCGAACCCAGATTCCTTCTCCATTGGAAACGGAACCAGGCAGGGTTGCCCATTGTCCCCTCTCCTTTTTGCCCTTTCCTTAGAACCGTTACTGGCGAATCTCCGAGCTTCACCTACAATCAGAGGACTGGGGGTCGGGGGGGAGGAGTTTTTGGTCTCCGCTTATGCGGATGATGTCTTATTGACAATAGCGGATCCCCTGCAAACGGTCCCATCCCTTTTGACTGCTATTGATTCTTTCTCAGCTATCTCTGGGTACAAGGTGAACTATGACAAGACGAGAGCTATGCCGCTGGGACTGTCTCGGGAGGAAGTGGCCGAGCTGCGCGGTTTGACTGACTTCCAATTCTCTTTTGACTCTTTAAAATACTTGGGGTTTTTTCTGACGAGCGACCCCAGGAAACTACACGGGGCCAACTACGATACCATGTTTGCCAGTTTGTTTAAGGACCTGATGATGGAATGACTTCTCTATCTCGTGGGTGGGCAGAGTGGCCTGCATTAAGATGAATATGTTACCTCGCTTGTTGTATCTGTTTCAGGCCCTGCCCACCCGCGTAGATGTATCCTCCCTGGCGCACCTCCAGCAGCACATAGCCAAATTTGTGTGGCAGCACAAACGACAGAGAGTTGCACGTCGAGTTTTACACAGGCCTCGGGATAGGGGGGGGCTGGGCATACCGAATTTATTATATTATTACTATGCTGCGCAATTAACGCAATTTGTGATGTTTCATGCCCCTTCAGGCACCCACCGTTGGGCTGACCTGGAATCCCACCTGGCCGCCCCGGACACTCCGAACCTATATTTTTGGCTTCCCAAGGCACACAGACCTATCCTCCGCTCCTCATGTTCCGCTACTATTAATTCTCTGAGGATATGGGATCTACTCCGCATCAAACACTCACTTTCCTCGGATGAGTCAGCCTTATCCCCTATATTCCGAAATCGAAGCTTTCAACCGGGACTCAACCAAAAACCATTTGCTACCTTAGAGGGCCTCGACCTTCAGAGACTCCATCATTTATACCTCAAGGGTTCGCCGCTCACTTTTCAGGACTTACAGAACAGAGGCCGAGTGCGGCCCTCAGACTTCTTTCGCTACCTACAAATTTCGGACTTTGCCCGGTCACCAGAGGTGAAAAAAGCTGCTACGAACCCGTTTACATTTTTTGAGAATTTGTGTTCTACGTATGCCCACCCACGCTCCTTGATCTCTTCTCTCTATATTACTCTAATCTCGGGCTCCTCGGAATGGGGCCGCTCACATATACGAACCGTTGGGAGAGGGACGTGGGGGAGGAACTCCCGGGAGGGGATTGGGAGGATATATGGGACAATGTAGCCCACTGCTCCATCAATGTAGCCCATCAAGAACAAGCCTATAAAATGTTGTTCCGCTGGTATACCTCTCCTTCACAGATGTCACATATGGGGCAGGGACTCACGGATCTTTGCTGGAGAAACTGCGGTCTGAAAGGCTCCTTCTATCACATGTGGTGGATATGCCCATCTATTCAGCCCTTCTGGTCCCAGATACATGAAATGACACAAGAAATATTGGGCCACCCGGTTGACAGGGATCCCTGGACATTCTTGCTCCACCGCTCTCAGGAGGCCATGCTCCCGCCGGAGAACAAACTCCTCCATAGAATCGCGCTGGCAGCTCGGAGAGCGGTGGCGCAGCAGTGGACAGCGCCTGCCCTCCCCTCCTTGGAGAGGGTGCGAATTAATATAAGAGAAGCCATGACGATGGATAGATTGACGGCAATGGTCCATGATACCATGCACCTGTTCGACCGGGTCTGGGCCCCCGGGCTGGAGTACGAGCCAGGATAGGATGGATAGCAACGCTCAGTAGGGACCCTCGGGAGTAGTCCCTCAAGTGTTCATGGTTGGGGATGTCGGTTCCCCCCCTCTCCATTTCTCTTTCTCTTTCCCCTTTTCCTCTGTTTTTTCCGACTTCGTCTTTCTTTGTCTCTTTATTTTTATTTCCTCACTTGAATATTGTTTTTTCTGGAAAATGATGCTGATAGTTGTTCCTGATAGATATCCCCGAAGGGGAGATGTTTCATTATTGTACAGGCATCTTGTTGAAAATAAAGAATTATAAAAAAAAAAAAAAAAAATTTAGAAATTGGGTCTCGTTACATATTTTTTTGGGGAAAATTTTGCTATTTTTAACAAACGCACCACATACAAAAATCATTAGTGCAGCATCATTGTTCACATTATAATTGGAATGGGAACAATATTGCTGCATTAACAAATCAAACAAAAAAAACTTGTTTATTTATTTATTTTTATAAGTTTTTTTAGATTTTTTTATTTATTTTTCTTTTTACTTTTACATGGTCATGTTTGGTATCATTGGAAAGGCCATGCTCTGCCACGGATTGGGAGATAGGGGGTTCATTGGATGGCGGCCAAGATGGCGGCCAGCTCCAGGAGAGGATCACGATTCGGCGCTTTTTGGCACCGACTCGTGATCCGGCATCCAAGGGTTAAAGGCAGGCACGGTTTGGAAGGACAGGCTCTTCCAAATTGTGCCTGCCTTCAGCCGCAGGACCTCGGCGATCGGGAGGGAGAGAGGGACTCCCCTCCCTTTCAAGCACCTGCTCCGCACTCGCAGGGGGGCGCCTGAAATAGATGTCATCGCGCCGCCGCGATGACATCTATCTTCCCCCCGGCGTCCCGGAGTGCCAGGCTGACATGCTAGATGTCAGCCCGGACCGGGGGGGCCAGCAATCAGCCGGAATCCCGGCTGATTGCTGCCTCCTGTGCTAGGACGCGTTCAGCACAGCGCAGCCAAGTGGTTAATCCCCAATATCTACAACTGCCAAAAAAGACCCCGACTCAATAGTTTAAAAATCTTGTCCTGAAATTAGAAATATCCAATTTTTACAAGCTTTTGCTTTTTAACCCCTTCAGTGCTAAGCCATTTCACCTCTGTGTTTGACCGTTTTGTGCTCATCATGTTTAAATGTGACTTGGAGTCCTATTTTATTATACCACCTTGACAAAAATTTAAAAAAAACACTTACTTATCTTCTATTTTTTTATTATTTTAAATTTAAATTTTTTAAATTTTTACATCACACCTGGTCATGTTTGATTTCATTGGAAAGGCTGTGATCAGACCTTTCCAATGATACCAAACATGACCCTCTAGCTGCCACGGATCGGGTTGAAACGTACATCCAAATGGTCCCCTAGCCCCCTAGCAGGCAGCTAGGGGTTAACTGGCTAACTGGCTTCATCTTACATATGGCGACGGCGTCAATGGGTGGGAGGAGACCCGGAGGCTTGGCTAACATCCAAGATGACAGTCACCTCCAAGAGCAAATTGGGATCCGCACCTTCGGGGTTAAAGAGAGGCAGACTCTGCCCTCTCCAGTGGTGCCTCTATATTTTTTCTTAATGCAGCCATTGAGGAGGGAGAGGGGTCCAAAGGACCTTCTCTCCCTCCCCTTTCAGGTTCCCCCTGCAGGCGCCGGGGTGCACCTAAAAAAGTCATCATCGTGCACAGCGATGATGTCATCACGATGGCTGGGGCCCATAAAACCATCGGGCCAGCTTCAAGGAAGCCAGACCAATGTGGGACCCCAGCCAGAGAGGTGAGTATAGGGAGGGAGGAGGGTTAAAGGACCATGACATACATAGTACGTCCTTGGTCTTTAGGGGGAATTTTCACCAGGAAGTACTATGTACGCCAGTAGTCCTTAAGGGGTTAAAATATGATGCGAGCTTCACTTGAGTCAAAAAAATTCATCAGAATCTGTTCACTCTCTAAGCTCCAACCTTAAACCCCTAACACTAACCTTAAGTCCGGTTCACCATTAGAACATGGAGCAGAAATGGAGCCTATTATAGCAGCCGAACCAATACATTGAAAAACGCAACAAGCATCTGGAGAGCCACTTATCAATACCTTTCAGCACTCACAATATTTGTGGAAATCAGCATACTGATAAACTCAAATGGAATCGCTAAAGCTGATATTTGCATTGAAAAGTATAGTCGCGCAATCCAATATTTGAGCTGCGTTTTTATCGAGAATTGAAATGTCGGTAAACCCAAATGTGAATCACTCGAAAAGAAAAATGGCAACAATGCAGTTAAAAAAAGAAGATTTTGGCTACTTGGCCTAATTAAATCACGGCCCAAGTTAGGTGACATATCTTTATGTTCAGCAAATACAGAGTTTGTGAAAGCACTGAAAATGGACAGCAGCACTAGTGGCCTGACCTATGGTGAGATCCCGTTCAGGTCTCGCAAGGTATTAGCTCAATGGTGCCTTTTAAACTGCAATCCAAAACCTCTGTGTTTTGTTTCGCATGGAGCTATAGTGGTGATCGCAAATGCCAACCTTTTTTCTTGTTATGTTTTATACATGAAGTGGGCTGGATACTCCTGGTTGACGCAGCCGCCCTGATAGGGAATAGGCACAAAATCATTTTTTTCTGCATATACTGTATATATATATATTTTGTTGTATCCCCAGCCAGGTCATATTTGCTGCTGCCCTTTTCCATGTTTTCTTTTTCAATCCCAAAGTGGACATGTTTGTGGTGAAGGTATAAATATAAACCTACCAGTCTGTCTCTTGGCTGAGAAGCAGCATGAGGACATGTAGTTGCTTAGAAAGCAGCTTTTGGTTTTATTAGGTTAGGACTCACCTGACCAGAGGTGCCGGGACGTGGCGGGTGGGCTTACACTTTACTGATCATTCAAGTAAACCAAAACCTCTGATTGTTTTGTTTCACATAGAGCTATGGGGGTGAGCGCAAATGACAACCTTTTTTCTTGTTATGTTTAGGACACTTATGCTGTTGTCTGTTCTCAGGATCCTCACAAACCTTGTGATGTTGCCCGTTCTCAGGGCCCTCACATATTGTGCTGTATATTTGGGACGAGGACCCTGAGTTTTGTATTTTGGCTGTCAGTCTCTGTAGCAGCACCATTATGAGATATGTATGTTCAGGTTGACGGATGAGTGATTATGTATATATATATATACAAGAAGTGAGAGCACATCTGGGCTTGTAAAATGCAAGGTTTCCTGGGTATGCATTAATAGTCCCAACGTTTTGGCTCCTAAGAGCCTTTGCCAGCCAAAACGTTGGGACTGTTAATGCATACCCAGTAAACCTTGCATTTTACAAGCCCCGTTGTGCTCTCACCTTTTGTATTTTTGTCATCATCCTATGAGTAGCACCCAGGCAGCAAACTATTTTTCCACTTACTGGGACAGAGGGCTATTTTTTCCTGTTGGTGTGTATATATATATATATATATATAAGTACATAGTGATACCTTTTTTATTGGACTAACGCTACATTTAAAAGACAAGCTTTCAAGAGGATTCCTCCCTTCCGTGGATATATATATATATATATATATATATACAGACTGACTTAATGTTTGAAACCAGTTTAGAAAAAAGCCTTTAGAGGAATGAGAATATCTCCCTATAGTACCAAGAAAATAAATCCCGATAGAATAGTGATATTTTTTTAAAACACCAGTAAAAGCATTGTGCGTGTTATCAAAGCAAACCAATTAGAATAAAATACGAAATTCTGAATTCAAAAAAGAAAAAAAAAACAGCCAGTGTCTAATTAGAATAAAACAGATCAATTATTCATGTATCTGTTTATCAATCAAAAGCATGCGGTGTTAATTTTACAAATGAGCACTTTATCTGTTTTTATGATAGAATGAATAGCCAGAGCTCACATTGTTTTTCTGTATTTATCAACGTTTTGCTACAAAGCACAAGTGTGAAGATGTAGCATATCTTGTACCTTTAGAGCTCACATAGGTTAATGAGGAGCATCGGCACACTGTGTGTTTTTGCAGAAAAGATAACTGTATTCGTGGCATGTTGTCAGGCAACATTAATGTGTAACCAAGCAACAGTAATGCAGGGCACATCTGCATGTTTTATCACAATTTCCCATGATTAGGGAAAGCATATTTACCGAAGATGACTGAGTATGAAATCAACCAAAAATATAAAATCTTCTCTATGGTATTATATTAGTTATTGAATTTGAAGTTGTACATGAGCAAAATCTTGGACTTTTTATGTAACACGTGAAAACATTATACGAAAGAATAAAAATCTTTCATGAGAAAACACATTTCCTGTAAATTAGCAGCGCAATTATCCTGGGGATTTCATGTGTTATTATTTTAACCCACTACAGTGTATTCAATCTTCACTTACAAAGTCAGTCATCGCAGTATTACATTATTTGTAATTTTACACATCCATGATAAATAGAATAGAATTAAAAACAATAGTTTTGTAAAATGTATCAATGTACTTGAGGGTCATTATGTTGCTCTGTTACTCTTTTTATTGCATACCTCAGTTTTAAATTACATTTTAATGTAAGATGAATTATGAATCGTGTATTTGTTTGGTCCAGACTTTTACACATATGTTATTACTGGGGGATTTAAAAAAAAAATGGAAAAACACCTTAATTCCCAAATGTGCCACAAAAGGGAAAACAACAAAACAATACACTTGACTGTATAAAGGCAATTAGATTTTTTGAGACAGTATTTTACCAGGAAGGATACATTGAGATTTCTCTCGTTTTCAAGTATGTCCGGGGTGGCGAGAATGTACCGTTAGGTGTCATTTCTCATTGGATCAACAAGCTACTGTATTCCTGACTGTCCGAGAAAAACTTATTTTTTTTTGTATAGTCATATGAAAAGAATCCTCTGATTCAGAGAGTAGCGAAATGCCACCGACATTTCAGTGCTCTATCGCTCGCTGCACTTCAGTGAGTTAAATTTGCTGATCCTGCGGTGAATTAAGAAGTGCGGCGAATTGACCCACCGTTCGCATCCTAAAACCGGCGAATCGATTTGAAAAACCATCGAAAACCCACCTTAAAATGCTGATGACCCGCCAGACAGACTGCCGAATTGATCCTCAAACCGCCAACAACACACCGAGCAGCCAACCAGCTGCCTAAGGCCCCGTTCACACCGTGCGATTTGAAAATTGTGTGATTTTCCGAGCGATTTTCATATTCGAGACATAGTGCGATAATGTCGCGCGACATCACAGTTTTGTTCGATTTTTGCAAAGCACCACCAATGCAAATCGCAAAATCACAGATAGCAAATCAAAAAAAAAAGGGTCATGTACCAGCGACATGCTACCGCGACTTGCGACATCGCGCAGCATGATGTGAACAGCTCCATTGAAATGCATTGGAGAAGCTACACAGCGTGACATCGCACGGATTTTGCTGCAACGTCGCGGCACAATCCGCGCAATAAATCGCACAGTGTGAACGGGGCCTAACAGGGGAAAAATAAAACACAAAAAAAGCCATGTAAATTGCAAATTAAAAGAATAAATTATTTAGGTATTTAAGAAAGAAGAAAATATTAGATTTTTTTACCCCGTTCGTCAGCTTGTCGGCTTTTTCCGGCGGCTGGCCAGCGCTGTGTTTGGCGGATCGATGACTTTTTTTGAATGCATTCGGTGGGTTTGCGGTGGATCATTGGGTAAGTTCGGCAGGTTTTCTGTGGCATTTTGGCCATTTTTCGGATCCGTTCAGCCTCCTTTTCCTGCACTTCGGGGACCCTGCTGTAAATGCTGAATTCACAGAGGGATTGGGGAATTTGATTCCCAGAAGTGCGGGGAACGAGAGAGAAATGTCTGAATAGCCCCTATAGTCTTTTTCACACCATATAGAATATATATATTTTTTTAATTCTTTATTTTAAGTTTTGTTCAAACAGCCAGAAAAATAGAGACATACAAAGCAAAGCGGCCATGCAGGGCCACAAAAAAACATCCACCTTGACAGAAATAAAACCAAAGAGGCCATGTAGGGCAGCTATAGGCATCCAGCATGCCGTGCATAACATAAAAGAAGAACTGCAATGAATATAAAAGTTGCGAAGGTTGCGAGGGGGAAAAAAAGGGGGGGTGAAAAAGGGGAAGGGACTGCCCAATATAAGGGACGTTCCCAGTTCACCCTGGTGTCCTGAGGGAGAACCACGGGCCATGGAAGAGGTCCCATATATAATATTTTAACTTTCTTTATTGTACTAATAAAATTTGATTTTAAACAAAATAAAAGGTAAGAAAATCTAAATGAAATGCTGTTTGTCTGCTTCTTAACCAAATAGATTGAGTCACGCATAATTTGCAGTATAAGGTCATTTATCCACACCCAATATACTAATCTCAAGACAAAAAGACTATGGATGTGTATTCAATGTTGCAAATAATTTCGGTGAAAAAAATATATGTAATGAATTCCATCTGAGGGCACTTATTGCAAACGATCCCACTGGGAGACGACCGAAGAGCATGTTATGTGAAAGGCTCTGAAAGAAGGGCGTTGCAATGCTTGGAAGCACAGGCTGCAGAACACTGGTTTAGTCTATGAAGAGCAGAGCATTACCTCTTATACAATTACGCTGCTGTCTTCTAACATAATTAGGCTGCAGCATGTCAATAAATTAATCTGGTTACATGGACTTAAACACACATTTTCACCCACACTATGTTGGATTTTTCAGTACTCGTGAAAATCAATGACATGATTTGACATCTGATTCCCTCGGAGTTATTTACTGAATAACACTGGCCAACACATTTTGGTGCCTTAAACGTTAGACCGGTTTCTTGATGTATTTGACCTGCCGATTCCAAAAACTTCAGCAGTTTTCCCCTATCCGCTCTAGGTTTTGATATACAGAACATCTGCCAAATACCACTCTCCCCTCTGCTCACCCACAAACAAAAAAATCAGGATATTTTAATGTTACATAGTTTCATAGTTACAAAGGCTGAAAAAAGAAATGCGTCCATCGGGTTCAGCCTCTCTCTCACAACACCTACTGCTGTTGATCCAAAAGAAGGCAAAAAACCCAGTCTGAAGCGCTCGCCAATATGCAACACATGGGAAAAAAATCCTTCTTGACCCCAGATGGCGTCAGATTCCTCCTTGGATCAAAAAGCTTTTACCCACATATTAAATATTATAACCCTTAATATTCAGTGTCTGCAGGAAGTCACCCAGTCGTTGTTTAAAAGTCTGTACAGTCTCCGACCCAACCACCTCAACAGGCAGAGAATTCGACAGCTTTATTGTTCTCACTGTAAAATAACCCTTCCTATGCTTTAGACCGAATCTACTTTCGTCCAGTCTAAATGGATGACCTCGTGTCCTGTGTATAGACCTGTTAATGTAGTGTGTAAATTATTATCTTTTAAGCATGAAGATAATATTATTAATTAAAAAAACTGTAGTACATGAAAATCTACTTTTTTCATAATTAAAAACACAGGTTTATGATACAAACTTTCCAATCATACGACACACAAGAAGCTCCTTTTGTAAGACTTCTGAGAGTGGGATCTGCCAGGACAATCCGTAACATGACTACTCTATAACCGTGGAGACCCAGGTTCGAATCCCAGCTAGAGCACCTCTCCAGTAAGTGTCCTTGGGCAAGACACCTAACGGTACATTCTCGCCTACCAAACAATATCTGTGGAGTCCAGTGATAACGTCTCTACCCTTCGACCGTGGATAAGCAAGTCAAAATCCCATTCAGCACATCCCTCCAATACAACTGTGGAGAAGCAAGTCTCAACTTTACGAGAAGCGGGTTCAAACTAACTACCAGGTCGTTGATCTACAATCATGGAAAGACGACCCGATCTCACTCAGAAGACGCCACCAGCGAGTGTGCTTGGGCAAGACACCTAACGGTATGGACGCTCCTACCTTGTACTTCTCATTGATTGTAAGTTACCTTGGGAACAGGATCCCCCTGATGGCCATCATCCATGTGTGATGTTCTAATGTATTAACTCCTTGTACATTGATCTTGTAAAGTGCTGCGGAATATATGGCGCTATATAAATAAAGGATAATAATAAATAATAACAATAGTCTGCCTGTGTGCATCCCGTCTTCCTCGGTAACTATCTGGCTTCCATTGTTTTTATGTCTTGGTGAAATCATTCACCTTGCTCTTTGCTTACGTCACCAAGGTTCTCTGGAAAGTGTTCTAAGTGACTGTGTAGATAATGGACATTAACACTCATGTTAAAGCCAAACCTGGTGAAATAAAAGAGCATATACTCTACTAATTGTGTGTAGTTGTCGACCTTCTTGTTGCCAAGAAAGTGATTCACAACAAGAACAAATGAAGACCAGGCAGTTGATTTGATTTCATTCATTGATGCTAGGAAATGTGGCTCATTTATATGTCTGATCTGTGGACCATTGAAAATCCCTGCCTACAGGTTTTCCATTGTAAGCCCAGGTAACTTATGCGCTATGTATTCAATGCATGAACCGTCTTTATTCAAAGCCTTTACACATTGTTTCATTAGGCCTAGCTTAATATATAGAGGTTTCCGTATGATTTTATTTTCGTGCTACCAAAGGTTCATTGATTACATTTTGTCCTCTGACCACCATAAATTCCCTCGGAGGCCAATTTTTACTTGCCCAATGTTCATGTTTGGTTCTACAGGCATACAAAGCTAGAATACTTTGTGTAGCCACTATGTCGACCAAGAGGACAATTAACCATTTTCTAGTCTACACAAATCACACATTGATGTTCTTGGTAATTTATCTTTTCCAAGACTAAAGAGATGGCCTTGTACTCTTCTTTCATCCTGGTGGGGTGACCAATTCCAAAAAACTAGAGCTGATGTGGTCTATCCAATGCAAATTTTTGAATCAGTGCCCCAAAAACACCCACGAAAAGGCCTAAAAAAAACCAAGGCACCAATAATTATTTTTGTTGTTGGGCTGTGTAATTATTGCAAAGCACACTATATAAGCTTTATTTTTTAAGTCAATATGTATGAATAATATAGGTTTCTGACAAACAAATATTAATTTCTGTTGATTCTCACTTATGAGTAAGAAATCTCATAAATCAGTCTTTCATTATGTAACACTTTGCCAATTCCTATGTCCATAACTAGTAAAATAAGATAATCCTTGTGTCACGTTGTATCACGCTATAATCCTGCCCACACCAAGCTAATTTATCCTTGCAACAGTAACAAGAAGGGATTTATCCTAGTGCTTCCTGTGGCTATTGTGAGAAATTCTACAGATATGAACTTTATATTTTTATAGAACAATGTCCTGTGAAATGTTTCACTTCAAACTTGAACTAAGAGTTGAATTCCTATACCTATTTAAGGGTATCCTGGTATTGTTCCCTAGGAAGTTAATGAGAGCAATATACATTCAATTATGCATGGAAGTGACTCACTGAGCCTATTTTTAGCTATATAGCGAAGAAGGATAATGATAACGAACTAACAATGTTCTGAAGCACTGCAATGATTTCCATGTTGATATATATTATATTCACAGCCCGGCCGAAAAATAAATCACATTCTCTAATATTTTGTAGGGTCGCCTTTTGCGGTGATTCGTTTCGATAAGCTCATGCAATTTCACGGCATTTATTTCCATCCAGAGTCTCATTAATTTGTGGCCAAGATCTTGTGTTGATGATGGGAGAGTCGGACGCTGCGTAAAGTCTTCTCCAGCACATTATCCCAAAGAATCTCAATGGGGTTAAGGTCTGGACTGTGTGGTCGCCAATCCATGTGTGAAAATGATGTCTCATGCTCCCTGAACCACTCTTGCACAATATGAGCTTGATGAATCCGGGCATTGCCATCTTGGAATATGCCTGCTGTACCATCAGGGGAGAAAAAACCCATTGATGGAAAAACTTGTTCATTCAGTATATTCAGGGAGTCACATGACCTCATTTTTTGGGCTCATAGCATAATGAACCTAGACTTGACCAACTGAAGCAACTCCGGATCACAACACTGCCACCACGGGCTTGTACGGTTGGTGGGGACTTTTATTAGACCATGCAGTACATGATAGATATAACTATTTTATCGCTAATTAAGTGCGAGGAGGTAAAATATCTGGGGGGGGGGTAATTATTGCAAGGAATGTGAGGAGTCTGTCAATTCAATTAAAATTGGCAACAGCCACCACTGATAACTTGATATGGATAGAAAGATAGCGATAGATATGGCAAAGATACGGATAAATAGAAAGATGATAGATATGGATATATACATAAATATGGAGCTAGATATGGATAGATTGTAGGCACATCTGAGTGGGGGCCATCTGCACCTTTTGTCTCTGGTTCCCAAGTCTACTTGTGATTCTGGTGTTTAAGAGCTTTTCTGGGAAGCTGCCATCCTACCTGAATAGTCTGCTTCCCCCAGCAGTTCCCTCATCCTATAACCTCCGATCCAGGACCAGCACCTTACTTGCAATACCACAATACAAAACGAAAGTGTCTCGATCCTCATTTTCCTACAGAGCACCGCAATTATGGAATAACCTCCCAGATGCCATCAAATCTTCCCCCAGTCTAAAGTTACTTAAGAGCTCCCTATTAACATACCTCAATACGGAATGCACCTGTAAACATGTAACATAGTGACTATATAAAGAATGCACCTGTAAACATGTAACATAGTGACTATATAAAGAATGCACCTGTAAACATGTAACATAATGACTATATACAGAATGCACCTGTAAACATGTAACATAGTGACTATATACAGAATGCACCTGTAAACATGTAACATAGTGACTATATACAAAATGCACCTGTAAACATGTAACATAGTGACTATATACAGAATGCACCTGTAAACTTGTAACATAATGACTATATACAGAATGCACCTGTAAACTTGTAACATAGTGACTATATACAGAATGTACCTGTAAACATGTAACATAGTGACTATATACAGAATGCACCTGTAAACATGTAACATAGTGACTATATACAGAATGCACCTGTAAACATGTAACACAGTGACTATATACAGAATGCACCTGTAAACATTTAACATAGTGAATATATTTCCTACATATTTATTTTCTGTTAATCTGTATATTTGTGTTTTGTTTTTTAATATCTTGCATTTATTACTTTGTATTTCTGTAACGACTGTAAAATTCAAAGTTCTTGAACCCAGGACATACTGAAAACGAGAGAAATCTCAATGTATCCTTCCTGGTAAAATACTTTATAAATAAATGCACTCTAACCTGTTCTTCAGTGCTGCGGAATATGGTGGCTCTTTATAAATAAAGAATAATAATAATAATAAATAAATGATTTGCCATTCTTTAGCGTAAAGTGCTGCGGATTCTGTTTACCCTATATAAATTATGATAATAATAGAGATAGATAAGGATCAACAGACATCTATATGCGGTAAAAAAAAAAAGTAACATGACTGAATGAACATTTTGTGATTATCCTTCGGGGTTTTACTGTGAAAAGCTTATACGGTCGGTGCATTAACCAAACATCGACGGCAGCTTCAAAGAATCCTATAATTCCCAAAACGCAGGCTTTTATTTTTTTTTTATTGTGTCTCGCATTTGCATGAAATAGCCTCCCGTAAAATTGCTTAGAAAGTCTCTTAAACAGATTCTGTGTAAATCTGTGTTTTTTTTCGAGCGTTGGGAACAAACGGCATCCAGTGTAATCACGACGCGTGAGTCATAGCGCATAATAGCAATCAGACCCAGAGCTATTATTTAATGTTATTGTGCTTGGCCTCCCCGGCTTATCGAAACGACAGTTTGTAAAAAGAAATAGGTGTGAGCATTGTTAAATTTTATTCTAAACCCGTCTCGAGGCTCTGTGTGTTTACACTGCGGGCAGCGGGTTACATAAAAAGGAAAGTTTGCTAATCGCTCGGAGGTAATGACATTCTGTTCTTTTAGCGGTGGATTAAGTTATACCGTTTCGAAAGGAGTTGAACTAAGTCCGTCAACTCATTTTATTTAATATTTGTTTGACTGATTATTAGTCATAATGCCTTTGCAGAGAACATTCTGTGAAATACAAAGATAGACCTCATGCTAATAAGATAGAAAATTGCAAAGCCTCCATTGCCGGGCTCTTATTTTCTTTTTTCTTCATTTTTTTTTTTTGTACGTGAAGGATGAATAAATTAGGAAGCGCAATTCTTCACGGAAAATTAACATTCGCGCGTACGCCTTGTAATTTCTAATTTCTTTGCGTTGTATTGTATAGTGTGAAGGAACGGGTCGCCCCGCGAATATGATTTATGAGGATATTTGACACCGAGGTCATAATGCTTATTATGATTGTTGAGCCTAGACAGCGTACGGTTAACAAAACGACCGGAAGGTCAAGCTTCTAATACGTCAATGCATTTTAAGCCTATTTAGTGTTTTACTCGACGCTTAAATTAATTTGCAAAGCTTTACATTTTCTCCCCCCCCCCTGACTTAATTAGAATTGATTAGCGCTCTCAATGGTATGTGACGATAGGAATTTATCACCGATAATTCACACGCGTACACAAACGCACGAAAAAAAAAATGCTATCGTAAGTATATTTTAACAAAACGCAGATACTTAGCGTTCCTGAAAAGAATCTTCAATGAATAGAAGTAATTGGTCAAGCAATTTCTGCGATGGTAAGCCGGGGTAAGGACCTACAAAACAAGTGTGGGAACACACCAAGATTTCTGTCCCCAACTTGGCCTTTATCATCTCGCACATAACACAAACACACAATCAAATCTGTATCGATCTATTTTTGCAGCAATACATGATAAATCATATATTTGTTGTGACTCAACAGAGAAACTGATGATTTAATACCTGAATGTAAGCTTTACAGTGTAGGGAACCAATGGGAACGCTATTCCCTCTGCAAAAATACGACATGACCCCTGGTGCTACTTAACCCCTTCACTACCAAGTGATTTTCCAAAAGACATTGCCAGAAACCAGTGTTTTTTTGTAAAAATCATTTTTAATTATAAAGTAAGAAATATTTGAGCTTATGCCCATTGTATTTCTTACTGTAAATAACCTATTTTGGCCAGTAGGTGGCACCATCTACTGCCAAATTGAGTTTCAGAGGTTTGAGTGGCTGGTCTATTTTCTTCTATTTTCCCTGCATCGGCTGCTGAAAGCGTCTGAAAGCCCGATATTTCAGAGCTTTGAGCAGCTGATTGATTGATTTTACAGTTTTAGCTATTTGGACATTATGCCCACAGGAGTAAAACTTTGGGGTCACCTTCTGCAGTCCAAAAGCAAACAAAATGCATTTGCTTTTGGGTTGCAGATTAGCATGAGATATCTCTGTCGGGGCACCAGATGGTGCCTTTGAAGCCCGAGATATGACTAACGGTAGTGAAGGGTTTAATAAACGCGTAATCATTATTATTCTTTGCCGATAGGTGGAGGATTTAAAACCAAAATGTAAAAATAATAACACCCAAACACATTACAAGTGGCTTAGATATTTTTTAACAATCTTTGGATTGTTTCCTGTTGAACCATTAAAATTTACAATCAAGATGCTAATTCCAATTTCCGACAGCCCCGCTGCTATTCCAAGTTGAGCCGCAGCTACTGTTACATTGGCTTGTATGGCAGCTTACTGTACATTTACACTTCTTACGTTTCTTATATTTCATATACAGTATATTGGATGCACAAATGTACTGTGAATCGGGAAATAGCAAGCGATTCCTAGTAATCTGCTGTTTATTCATGTTTGTGGCTGAGCAGAAAATCCCAAGGATTGGTGTTAAGTGATTCAGAAACAGCAACATAGAAAAAATAAAACAAAAAAAGAATGTAACACGCACTCATCATCCCACAGTGAAGCGGAGAAAGTGATCTGCTTCTCCACTCACCGCAAGACAAGGGATACAGAAAACAAATAGGTCTCTGTCTTTCTGCCAGAATGATCCCACAGGACTCTCGAGAAGATCCATGAAATCCCATGGACTCCATAAGAGAATACAAAGCCAGAATGGCTGCACTCATCATGCATAAGGATGCCTTCCGTCAGTTCCTATTTAAACCTTGATCTGCCGAAAACCCCAGGAGTATGTATGACCCAAGTAAGTGGGTTTATCTCTTGGAGGGCACTCTAAAATTCGAACTTTCGAGTCCCATTGACTTGCATTGAGTTCGGTTCGTGTTCGAGTTCGAACTTTTGAAATTGTTCGAGATCGAATGCGAAACCGAACACGGGGGTGTTCGGCTCATCACTAGAATAACCCTGTAAGTTAGCGTAGAACACAACCTGCATGATGGGGTATACTACTGACATTGTAACAGGTCTATGCAATGAATGATCACATTTTATAACTAAATACCCATCATTTATTCCAAAGTCAGGTGTTTTTGAAATATTTAAGACTACATCAGAGTGCTCTGAATTTTGTATGTTGCATTCTTTGATCTCAGAAGTGCTCTTATTAAAAGTGCATTTTCAGGTTGATTGCAACCTTTTATGTGTTGCATCTCACGTCTTGAGGACTGATCGCATTGCCTGAATTTTCACCCCAACCTGTTAAAGGTGTCCCATTGATATTTAAGCCTTGATCAGCAGAGAACTCCAGGTGTGTGTATATCCCAAGTAAATGGATTTAACTCATAAGAACAGTCATTAGGAATGATAAGACCTGCCGTGGTGGAGTACATTGTCGTTGTGGTGTTGCTGTTGGTATCCTTTAGCAGCTCCCTATTATGACAAGTCAAGCCATTAACATAGCAGCTCATTTCTAAAAACGTCCGTAACAGAAAGTCACAAATGGTGAACATTTCACTCCAAATGTTATCCTTAGAGCCTCCCTATTTCCAGCTGAGCCAGAACAGAGCCCGGAATGTCTGAGATTTTGTCTTACTCACTTCAGTTTTATTCTTTTTCCATTGAGGTTATAATACTTTTGACATTTTTCTTCTTTGTTGCCGTTCTCTGTGATTCTGGCTGACCCTATCCCTTGGCATATTACCCGTCACGTTAATAAACATTCAAACTGATCTTTCCAATTAAACTGTAATCATGGATTTTACTTATTACTACAGATATTTATGTGAAGTCAGTTTTTAATTACTTTTATCTACGTTTTAATCAGTTTGTTCTCCTGTCGCCCGACGCACAGTCTTGGAATTTTATTTGGCCTTTGGTAACAATAATAATTGTTCTGTCGAGTCACAAAATACTTGATTCCGTTCCCTATCTTTCCTTCTTGCAAGCATCAGTCATTATGTAAACAATGAGGCGAATATTGTGGTTTGGAAATCCCTTAAAATATAAAAAAAATATATGTGAAATGGAATTTCAGCATTGGCAGTCCGAGTTTCTGCATTTTTGTCAGGTTGTATTTCTTGGAGATTTTGGAAATTTAAATGAATTTAGAGGAATTTTCAATTATTTAGTGATTTGTCAGTAAAGTTATAGACTTCATGAATATATTAATTTACAGGACCTGCAGGGGCCAGGCTTATTTTTCTCACCAGACACACCTCTTGTACCTCCCTCCTCTTCCGGTCCCTCCATTGGCTTCCTGTACGTTCCAGGATACAGTTTAAAATACTGACGCTCAGGTTCAAATCGCTCAATAACTCAACTCCTCCCAATATGTTTTCGTTGCTCCGCAAGCACGTCCCATCTAGACTAGGGATGAGCTGTTCGGTTCGATGTGTTTGGAGTTCGATTCGAACATCGCCCGTTCGCATGTTCGCAAACTACGAACATTTCCGCGTGTTCACCGCATGTTCGCCCACTATGCACCAAAATGGACCACAATACACTTTTCCACTGGCCTGAAGCTTGTAATTGGCTACAGCCTGCACCTGACCACAGTTTAGGTGCAAGACATGTGCAAGACTATGCCAATCACGGCTCAGAGTCCTGATTGGGCAAAGTTTGCCCAATCATGGGCTCACAGAGTTAAGTCCCGCAGCACACTATATAAGGCTTGAACCCAGCCCAGCCAGCACATGTTTTTCTGCAGGAGTGAGAGGAGATTGTTCTGTTAGTGTGTCTTCTCACTGCCAGTGACAGCTATTGGGTGGGTCTCACTTGTTGCAGATATCTGGGAATTGGTGATGGAAAGTGTGTCTTCTCAGTCAGTGACAGCAGCAATTTGGGGGGCACACTTGTTGCAGATATCTGGGAATTGGTGGAAACGTAACTGAATAGATTGGGGATCTCTTCTGCATTCCCAAAACCTCCACCACTGCACTCTTCCACAATACCACAAAAGGGTTATGGTGTGAATGCACTTGCTGCCACCAAAGGCACAATATTTGGGTGCACTGCCACTGACGCCTATATTACCAGATTTATATCATTTTAATATTGGACCGCAGGGTCCAACCCTGCACTCTTCCACAATACCACAGAGGGGTTACGGTGTGACGGCACTGTTGCCGACACTAAAGGCCCAATTTTAAAGCACCTATTGTTACTTCCATCCATATCCTGCATAAGTTTCACCATAATTTAGCCACAAAATCACTAAACTTGTTCTGCGTGTCCTAAAATGCCTCCTCTTTTCATACAGGCTGCCGCCCCATGCAGTTGTTTTTGAATAGATTAAAGGAAAACCGTTTACCGTCATTTGAAATGTCAATTTTTTGTTTTTAAATGTTTCTATACATCTGAAAAATCCACAGCTTCACGGGCAGGTTATGGGGACCTCCTAGGCACGATATTTGAAGGATTTTTTTCGTTTTTATTTTTAACCCTTATTTCATGAAAAACTCCCTGTTCCTTTAAAAACTTTTTTTTAAACTTTTTTAAGATTAAAAATACAAAGAAAGATCATGAAATCAAATGAAAATACGGCCACATATGGCCTGCTAAACCGAAGGCGAAGAGTCCGGTGGCAAAGTCCAGCGTGAATGAGGAAAAATCAAGCGATAAACAATGCGCTCAAATTTAACGGTCGGCGAAAGAATAGTCCATGTGTGGATCAAGAAAATCGTGCCGAAGTCGTATAGCTGATCATTAAAAACAAAACAGTCTGGGGAATTCGTCGGAAAAACAATTATAACAAAAGGCATATGGAGGGGTAGGATAATCTTCATCCCGGTTGTATCTCCGGAGGGTCCAGGGGAATACCGGCCATTGCAAGGTCAGTCCAAGCCGTATCAGGGTCTGTAATTGTGTAAGATACATTAGCGTGCGTTACCACCAATGTGCCCGCCGGGCTCCACCGGTAGCGAATTCCTTTCCTGCGTAGGGTAGACGTCACCTCTTTAAAACGGCATCGTGCCATCAAGGTCTGGAACAGGAGGTCGTGGTAAAGTACCAGGGTAGATCCCTCGAATTGCACTGGATCTCGTGCGCCAGGGGTAGTCATAACCTTCACCTTGAAAGCCACATCACGAAAAGCTACCACAACATCCCTCAGTTTTTTTAACTTTTTGTTCTTGTTTCCTGTCCCCCAGGGCACTACCCGGACCCCCATACACCTTTTATGGCAAATATCTTGCATATATGCCCTCTTGGAGGGCACTCTAAAAATCGAACGTTCGAGTCTCATTGCATGGAGTTCGGTTCGTGTTCGCGTTCGAACTCAAACTTTTAAAATTGTTCGAGTTCGAATGCGAAACGAACATGGGGTGTTCGGCTCATCCCTAATCTAGACAACTCCGGTCGGCAGGCAATCTCCACCTGTCATCTGTCTACACCCACACGGCCAACTCTAGCCTCCAAGACTTCTCAAAGGCAGCACCAGTCTTGTGGAATGACCTGCCTCGCCCTATCAAACTCTTCCCTGATCTTCAGGCCTTCAAGAAATCCCTCAAAACCATCTCTTCAGATTAGCGTACCAAATCACTGATGCATTTCACCCCTCTGCTCACCTACTCACACATGATTGAAGCCGCTTTCACTACTCCACCATTCCCAAACAACTGGCACTATTGATCCTGCTGTCCAGTAAAATTCCTCGTCTTCAACAACCCCCAATCCCTCTAGATTGTAAACTCCTATGAGTAGGGTCCTCTACACCTCTTGTTTCCATTCTATGTCCGTTTATATGTATCTCGTTCCCTTTCGTTATTGTAAAACGCTGCGGAAACTATTGGCGCTATATAAATGATGACAATAATAATAATTGTTTGCGTTGTGTTTCCTGCCTGACCACAATGGACCTATACCAGGACTGGATATTGCAGCAATTGGTGGAAGCTAAGTCAGGGGTCTAGTCCTAAAAAATAAGGGCTAAATTACAATCTTCACGCAAACGTTTGCGCCGGCGCAAAAAAGCATTAACGCACAGGGTAAAACCTTTTGCGCCGAATCCCGTATTACATAGTCAGCGCAACAACTGCACGCAATAGTCTACCGCGTGTGAACCAGCGCGAACCCTGCGCAAGCTTACTGTACTTCGCGCGTCCTATACTTAACATTGTGAGCGCAAATGCGAATGTGTGCTGGTACGGGGATGGTATTACAATCTATTTTGCGGTAATTACCGCATAGTCTTTGCGAGCATAATTTTCGCAACTCCTAAAAGCTGTTGTTAATGGCAAATCTGAACAATCTGGCTAACCCAAAAAAACAGGCCATAAAAAGGAATGCAGCAACAATATAATGCATGATGGCAGGGGTGTGTGTATTATTACTGTAGCATATGTGCTAATTTTGCATCATAGACGCAGAACCCATCTCCGATACCTCTGGCAGACGCAATTCAGTTGCGTTTGCTAGGTGTGTCTCTTCATTTTGATTGGCTGAATGGGTGCAAAAAGCTGCACGCGCAAAGATTTTTGTGAGAGACGGTACTGCGCCTGCATTTGTGCGCATCCTGTTTGCACGCGTAATTGATTGGAGGAAGAAAAAAGCCGCAAGGATTGCAATTCCAGCACTGATTTGCGCGCGCAAAAGTTTAACGCTTAGCGCAAAGATTTTCGCTTTGCGCGAGGCTTTTTGCGTGAAGAATGTAATATAGCCCTAAGTGTGGGATCTCACCAAAATTCCTGCTCCCCAATTCACCATTGACACACTGCACTTAATATAACTCTCAACACTGAAACTTGATTTTAACATGTAAATGTAAAGATTGGATGGGTTTTAGGGGATCAGTATGATTACTGTAATAAATATCAAACATATCTTGTGCCTTAATAAGGAAACATTTTATTAAAACCTACGTAACGCGGGGTACAGAATGTGGCCCAAAAAGAAACTCACTTCCCTCTGCAAAAACAGTGGAGGAACTGCGTTCCCAACCTATCCTGCTCAACTAGGCCCCAAAGCATTGTAGATGACACCAAGCTCTTAGTAGAGATTGCTATCAGTTTTCATGGAGATATTTTTCAACCTATTTTTAGTCCTTTCAATCCTGATACGATGTTTCAGTAGCATGATTAGCTCCATATCTGTCCATAGTGCTGAACTGCTGATCCAAAACATACAGGGTTATTCAGAGAGTGGTGAAAAGAAGGAGAATGACTGGAGAATGGAAAATTCTAGGTCAAAATAGCAGATTTGGAAAGTGAGATGAATGGGAGAATTTTTCTGGTTTGGCTATTTTGACCTAGAATTTTCCATTCCCCAGTCATTCTCCTGATTTTCACCTCTCTCTGAATAACCCTGATAGTATTGTTTCATTGAAAAATGCTTCAGGACCTTGGAGAGAACTATGGAGCTCACCATGGTGCTGAAACATCGTATCTTCAATTTATTGCAGAACGAGACAAAAGCCTTGTTTTAAAAAAAAATAGGAACAATAAAATTTCACCTGAACAATGCCAAAAAAATCCATAAATAAAAAAACAAATACGGTTTTTGCTGCAAGTGAAAAAAATTAGCAGTTTAAGAAATATTTAATAAAACCGCAAATATTTTTTTACACTGAAATCTATGGGGAAAAAACGTCTTATTTCTTTAAAATAGGTTAGGAAACCTAAAATTTCACCCAAAAAATGGTAAAAAAAATCTGTAAAAATAAAAACAATATGAATTTTTGCTGCAAGTGAAAAAAAATAAATGGTTTATGAAATATTTAATAAGAACTGAGATTTTTTTAACATTGAAACCTATAGGCGAATCCTATAGGTTTAAATGTTTAGAAAATCCCTGTTTTTATTACTTTGAAATAATTTTGTTAAATTTTTTTTTCATTTTGTGTCATTTTGGTTCCATTTGTTATCGTTTCGGATCGTTTTCATTTCGTTGTATTGTTTCGGATGTTTTTTGGATTATCTTGCCCTCAACATCTCGTTTAGTAATTTTTGTTGTGCTACCGCAATTCGTTATTTCAGCCGATTCGTAATTTCGGACAGCCAATATTAAGTTTATCAAAAACTAAAAAAAAAAAAGGAAATCTTGAAAGAAAACTAATTCCGAAACTGAAACAAATTGCACATGTCTACTGTACGCACAAGCTGTGTAAATTTATCACTAAGGCAGGTTCATCTCAGTTACTTAATGTCGATAATAACATATGTTCTTGTGGAATCATAAATGCAAATGACTCGCTCACATCTGCACGTGCCTAAAGTGCCGGAATTAATCATTGCAGATGCATTCAAATGTTCTTTTTTATATGTAAAGTGTTTTGCAAAAAGGTTTACATTTTTAATGAATTATACACTCATATGAATAAATGGGAAATAGGGCTTTAATTATGGAATGAGAGCAGTAATGGGAAATTGTACAGTGCTGTGTACAGAGGTAAGAAAAAAAAGGGAAGGTTTTCGGAACTGTAGCACCACAAACAAAGAAATTCTGAAAGGTGTAATGAGAGAAATATATATATATATATATATATATATAAATACATACATACAGCAAATACAGTACACTCAAGCTTGCTATTCGCAAAAAACATCTGTTGATGTGAACCACGCCTCTGTAAAAAAGAGCTCTTAGGCTAAAGTCAGACGAACGCAGTTTTAACGTGCGTTTAGCCGCACGAAATCACGGCCGTGCTAGCAGCAAATGATGTCCAATGCCGGGGAACATATGACGAACAGCCGCACGAAAGTTCGTCCGTGCAACGCAAGTGGCAAACGAACGCATTTTTTCGAGAACATCAAACCGCTACTACTGACGTACAGAGTGCGCTGCGTCCGCATAGCGGCGTGTTTGCGTGATTGGGAGACGTCAGACGCTGCAAACGTCCGGCCAACATAACATCCAGACGCAAAAAGTGTTTTATTGATCCGTACAAAATCACGGACGAAAATGCGCATCGTATGACCGCTATCGCGTATTCCGTGAAAAATACGTCCATTCGTTCGACCGTACTTTTTCACGGACGACGCGAAAAATGCGTTCGTCTGACCCTAGCCTTAGAGGACTTGTGATCAAGAATTGTTGTGTTGCATAAAGCTAGAAGGGTTACACAGTTATCTCAAAGAGCTTAGATATTAATCTGTCCAATGTTAGACAAATTGTCTGTAAACGGAGATTTTTTTAGCTATGTGGCTACTATCCTTAGACATGGCTGCCCAGCCAAGATGTCTCAATGGGCACACCACACGATTATCAATGACTCAAAATAACCCTACAGTAACAGCGGAAAAACTGAAGAAATAATTGGAACTGTTTACCATCTCTGATCATGAGTCTACTATATAGAATTAGATGAGCACCTCAAATTTGACAAAGACCACCTTCTCACTCAGTAATGCTACTGCGAAAATGCTTTGTGGCGAGATGGAACTAAGATTGAGTTGCTTACGAAGAACACAAAGCACTATGGCCCCTATTACATACCTAACGCTAACGATAGCGCTCACCTGCGTGAGCACTACCGTTAGATGCGGTATTAGCTGCCTATTACAATCCAAACACAAATGGGTTAAAAAAAAATGTTTGCGTTTGATACATTGCGCTCCTCTGCGCGAGGTTAGTGCACTTTGCACTCCCTCTACTTAACATGGGGAGCGCAAAGCGTTAATCAGCGCTGGATTACAATGTCCCAGCGCTGATTAGCGCCTGGCTCTGGTCAACGAAAAGTTGACCAGAGCCAGGACCTGGTGTTAACAGATTCTGCTTCTGCAGAATCCGTTAACACCAGCTGTAAAAATAAAAAAAACAAGCCACATATTTACCATCTGTCCCGTGGCGAGGACCGCGGCTCCGGTCGCATCCTCCAGCCGGCGGGAGCAGGGAAAGACAGGGGGAAAAAGTCCCCCTGTCTTTCCCTGCATATCACTACGCTGACAGGCCGGATCTCGCGATGCGAGATCCGGCTGGTCACGTGACCGGCAGAGAGGAACTCATGCGTGTGGCTGCGCTCAGCGCTGCCGCGCGCATCCCTAACTTTAATGCTCAATAACAATGCAGGCAGCATTTTTTGCGCCTGCATTATAATCTGGTGTTAAAACGCGGGCGCAAGGGGGGAAACTGCGGGTGCAGTTTTTCCTCCCCTGTGCCTGCGTTTTAACGCCAAGAGCATAATAGGGGCCTATGTATGGTGAAAAAAGAGCATTGCATGCCAACATGGAAAAGACACCCCAATGGTTCAGTATGATGGAGGCAGCATCATGATTTTGGGTTGCTTTGCTGCATCAATTCAGGGCCTCGACCATTGCCATCATTGAGGGGAAAATGAATTCCCAAATTTATCAAGATATCCTACAGGATGAGATTAGGGTGGCTGTGCACCAACTGAAGCTTTGGAGAAGCTGGGTGATATAGAAGGACAGTGATCATAAACATTGAAATAAATCCACTACTGAATGGCTTAAAATAATAAAATCTGCCCTTTGAAGTGGCCAAATCAGAGCCCAGACCTTAACCAAATGGAGGTGCGGTGGAATGACTTCAAGACAGCTGCTCATGCCAGACATCCTAAGAATAAAGCTGAGGTAAAGCAGTTCTGTAAGGAAAAGTGATCCAAAATTTCTCCTTAACTTTCTGCATGTCTAACTTGCAGCTACCAGAAATGATTGGTTGAGGTTATTGCTGCCAAAGGCGGATCAACTAGCAATTAAATCCAAGTGTTCTTTTACTTTTTCCACATCTCCGCGAATGTTTAATGGGATGTGTTCAACAAAGACATGAAAGTTTAGAATTGTGTGTTGCTAGTTTAAGCAGATTATGTTGTCTATTCTTGTGACTTTGAAGATGTGGTTAGATTTCATTACCAATTCACGCATAAAGCCAACTAACTCCAAAAGGTTTACATACTTTTTCTTGCCTAGATATATTATTTGTTTAGAAGTTTTGAAAAACTTTTAATTTCTTTTTTTACATAAAGTTACCAGTAATATTTTTTTTAAGATTAATATTTGGATTTATGGATACATTTTAACCCACGACACTCTTTTCCATATGCTACATTCTAACAATTGTGATTATCTGTTGTTTCTTGTTCTTGTTTGTGGCCTGTATGTTACGCTTTCTAACGTAACTTTACTTTCAAAAGCAAAAACTCATTACTATGATAATCGTTTGTAAGCTATGACCTCTTTACAACAGCAAATCAGTTAATTGGCAACAGATGTTAAAGAAGATTAAAATCTTATCTTTTTTTCTTAACGGGAGTCTCAAGTGAGAAATATGGGAAAAATAAGACAAATATATAAACCACTAAATTATTTTCTGTTGGATGGCATTTCCCTTCTCTTTGGATGGAATGTCTAAAAGTACTTGAGGGGATATACTGTAACATTTAGACGAGGCCAGTTTGCTGAAAAGAAAATAGCAGAACAAAAAAAAAGTTGAAATTAATCTCCAACATATTTTGTTGCCTAAGGTATAATTTCAGAAATACTGCTTTATTATGATCTATAAACTTACATTTAGAGGCAGATAATAACAAGAACTTCATCAGTTTCGAGGATATTTTGACCATTTATATTATACCTCACGGTCTGTGTTTCAGGTCAGCTAAAGTTTACTCCATTTATAAAATGTCTCCACTCATCTTGTCTGGCATTCCGCACTGTTATTGTAGCAAACTCCAGGAGAAGAAATGTCTGCCCAGTTTTTAAGTTGGAAGTCTAACAGGTACAATTTCTAGGGGCCCTAAATTCCAACCGGGTGTAACGTTTACTGGCCTCAATATTCTCTAGAAAGCACAGTCTAATGTCAGATTCTTAGAATGGCCGGTAAAAACACAACACGAAATAATAACCCCTTTGGGTTACCCAAGGTCAGAAAACAAAGTGGAGTAAATCATACAAACTTGAGGTAAGATACCTGAAGAAATAGTCGTACAAGCCAGAGGTCAGATATCACATAATAGAGGTCAGAGAAGTCTAGAAGGAAAGCCAAGGTCAGTACACAGAATTATCACGTGTCCACATTGCAGCCATGCCCCATGGTGGTGAGAGCGATCCTTTACAGCCCTTGTGGGTTTATGGGTTAAATAGTTCAGGCTATCCTCCCCTGGATTCTCTGTGGCTGATTTGACCTGTCTCACATGACCACATGACCTGCTCTGCCTCATAAATATGACCAGCAGTGCATCAGATCCTTGCTCTAGGATAGGTCTTCCTTACTGAGTGCCTGCATCTGTGATTTGGTTCTGTTATTCTGTGTTTGACTTCTGGCGTATCTCTTGACCATTCTTTTGTCTGCTCCCTGTACCGTGTATTCTGGTAACCTGTGTATGATTTTGACTTCTGCTTCTGGACCATTCTCTTGTCTGCTCCCTGTACCCTGTAGCTTGTATTCTGGTAACTTGTGTATTTTTGTCCAGAAGCTTATTGTAGCTTATGATAAGAGGCCAGCTATAAGGACCTCGTTTTTGTTCAGGGCTCTGTGCTTGCTGTTGGGTATTTCATATTGTGGTCTCTTGTATACTCCTGTCATTATTCAGGTGTTCATTTTCTACCCTGTACTCTGTATAGATTCAGAAGACCACTGCAAGTATCTTCCCCCAGTGCAGGGTCTCCTCTTGTGTCTATTTCCTGTTCTTTGTTTATTCTGTGTGCTGGGTTCTGCATAGAAACATAGAAACATAGAAAAATGTCGGCAGATAAGAACCTTTCGGCCCATCTAGACTGCCCAATTACATGGATACTTTACCTGGATTTATCTTTTGTTTAGGATAGCCTTATGCCTATCCCATGCCTGCTTAAATTCAATTACTGTTTTGGCCTCTACCACTTCTACTGGAAGGCTGTTCCATGTATCCACCACCCTCTCAGTAAAATAATGCTTCCTGATGTTACTTTTAAACTTTTGCCCCTCTAATCTAAGACTATGTCCTCTTGTTTTGCTATTTTGTTTCCTTTTAAATATACTCCCTTCCTCTACCTTGTGGATTCCCTTTACGTATTTAAATGTTTCTATCATATCTCCTCTGTCTCGTCTTTTTTCCAAGCTGTACATGTTAAGATCATTAAGCCTTTCCTGGTAACTTTTCTCCTTCAAGCCGTACACCATTTTAGTAGCCCTTCACTGAACTCTCTCTAAGATGTCTATATCCTTCTGGAGATACGGTCTCCAGTACTGCACACAGTACTCCAAGTGAGGTCTCACCAGTGCTCTGTACAGTGGCATGAGCACTTCCCTTTTCCTACTGCTAATAACTCTCCCTACACAACCAAGCATTCTGCTAGCATTTCCTGCTGCTCTATTACATTGACTACTTACCCTTAGATCCTCTGAAATAATGACCCCTAAATCCCTTTCCTCAGATGTTGAGGTTAGGACTGTATCAAATATTCTATATTCAGCCCTCGGGTTTTTACGTCCCAGGTGCATTATCTTGCACTTATCCACATTAAAACTCAATTGCCACAACTCCGACCATTTTTTTAGTTTACCTAAATCATTTGTCATTTGGCTGATCCCTCCAGGAACATCAACCCTGTTGCAAATCTTTGTGTCATCAGCAAAAAGACATACTTTTCCATTAATACCTTCTGCAATATCACTAATAAAAATATTAAAGAGAATGGGTCCAAGTACTGACCCCTGAGGTACCCCACTGGTAACAAGACCTTGCGCCGAATAAACTCCATTTACCACAACCCTCTGTTGCCTGTCACTCAGCCACTGCCTAATCCATTCAACAATATTGGAATCCAAGCTCAAAGATTGCAATTTATTGATAAGCCTTCTATGCGGAACAGTATCAAAAGCCTTACTGAAACCTAAATAAGCAATGTCTACTGCACCACCTGTGTCTATTATTTTTGTTACCCAATCAAAAAAATCAATAAGATTAGTTTGGCATGATCTCCCTGAGGTAAACCCATGTTGTTTCGGATCCTGTAATCTATGTGTTTTTAGATGTTCAACAATCCTTTCCTTTAACATGGTTTCCATTAATTTCCCCACTACTAACGTAAGACTAACTGGCCTATAGTTCCCCGATTCCTCCCTACTACCCTTCTTGTAAATGGGCACAACATTTGCTAATTTCCAGTCTTCTGGGACGACTCCCGTTAACAAGGATTGGTTAAATAATCTGTTAACGGTTTTGCTATTACATCACTGAGCTCTTTTAATAATTTAGGGTGGATCCCATCAGGCCCCATTGACTTATTGTCATTACTTTAGACAGCTGCTGTAGAACCTCCTCCTCTGTAAACTCATATGTAAATGTCTCTTTAGTGTTCTCTCCTAACTGAGGTCCCTTTCCTTCCTTTTCTTCTGCAAAGACTGAACAAAAATATTCATTGAGGCAGTCAGCGAGACTTTTATCCTCTTCTACATACCTTCCTTCCTTTGTTTTTAATCTAACTGTGAAGGAACCGTTCCCTTCCGTCTGTCCTGGCTCTCCAGACACTCCTTCGTTGCGGTCAGCCCGGCTACTGGGAGCGCTGTCCTCAGCGCCTCGAGCAGCTTGACCTGCCTGCTTCTGTTCCTCTGCCCTGGATCCGTTAGGAATCTCCAGAAGGCCGCTCTCTGCCTTCTGAGGGTGAGTGTGGAGTGTAGCGTAGTTTGTAATAAAGACACCAGGCGCGGCTGTATGCTTTAAAACAGGATCCTCTCTCTCTGAGCTCTGAGAGTTCTCTGACTTTTTAATGAACAAATCGCCACCATTTATGCTGAAGTCCAACAGTCATAATTTGCATACCCATACTAATTACATTATGTCAGTTATTTACAATAAACATTCTTTGCATTCTCTAGCCTTCAACTCACACAACATTTGTATATCCATTGTTCTAACACATCAGATTAAACACACACTATCAGAGATCCCTTGAATTAAACATGCAGCTAGATAATGGGAAAAGCCCTGGTGCATAAATTACACAGCAGTAAAGCTTGTTTACTGTATACACAAAAACACATTTACCTACAGGAATATAAGTATTTTTAAAATCAAAGCTATGCCATTTTACACTAAACTAAATTAAACTAAAACCAAACGATGTAAAATATATCTAAAATCACACGATATAAATGAACATAACAGTCTCTTGGGGTTTGAAGCGTTACATCAGCTCCATGACACTAACTAATCCTTGTTTTACTTTTCTTTTCTCGTTTATGTATCTAAAAAATGTTTTGTCCCCCTTTTTTACTGACTGAGCTATTTTCTCTTCTGCGTGTGCTTTGGAAGCTCTTATAAATTGCTTTGCCTCTTTCTGCCTAATTTTATAGGTTTGCCTATCTTCTTCACTCTGAGTGAAACTGCAAACCTGCCTAAAGGATTTAACGACACTCAGTACAATGGGCCCTCCTTAGCTCCAGTCTGGAGGCCCCGTGACAAGAAAAAACAAACAGTGACATGACGATCTCTCGGGTACAGGAAACCAAAATAGGGAACAATAATGAATGTGAGCCAAGTTATATAGTACTAGGTGTAAAGCCTGCCCAGAGGGCAGTCTATTGATAAGTGTGGTGCGTTGTGCTTGGTTCGGTGCCATTTATTGTGCTGTGTTTGGCTCTGTGCTCGGCTCTGTGCCGTTTATTCTGTTGTGCTCGGCTCTGTGCCGTCTATTGTACTGTGCTCGGCTCTGTGGAGTTTATTGTGCTCGGCTCTGTGGCATTTATTCTGTTTTGCTCGGCTCTGTGCTGGGCTCTGCACATCGGCTCTGTGCTCTGCTCCGTGCCGTATATTGTGCTCTGCTTTTTATTGTGCTCTGCGCCGTTTATTGTGTTGTGCTTGGTTCTGTGCTTGGCGCCGTTTATTGTGCTGTGATTGGCTGTGCCGTTTATTGTGCTGTGCTCTGTGCCGTATATTGTGCTGTGCTCGGCGCTGTGCCGTTTATTGTGCTTGGCTCTGTGGCGTCTACTGTGTGTGCTTGGCTCTGTGGCGTTTATTGTGCTGTGCTCTGTGGCGTTTATTGTGCTCGGCTCTGTGGGGTTTATTGTGCTCGGCTCTGTGGCGTTTATTGTGCTCGGCTCTGTGGCGTTTATTGTGCTTGGCTCTGTGGCGTTTATTGTGCTTGGCTCTGTGGCGTTTATTGTGCTTGGCTCTGTGGCGTTTATTCTGTTGTGCTCGGCTCTGTGCCGTCTATTGTACTGTGCTCGGCTCTGTGGAGTTTATTGTGCTTGGCTCTGTGGCGTTTATTCTGTTTTGCACAGCTCTGTGCTGGGCTCTGCACATCGGCTCTGTGCTCTGCTCCGTGCCGTATATTGTGCTCTGCTTTTTATTGTGCTCTGCGCCGTTTATTGTGTTGTGCTTGGTTCTGTGCTCGGCGCCGTTTATTGTGCTGTGCTTTGTGCCGTTTATTGTGCTTTGCTTGGCTCTGTGGCGTTTATTGTGCTGTGCTTGGCTCTGTGGCGTTTTTTTGTGCTCGGCTCTGTGGCGTTTATTGTGCTCGGCTCTGTGGCGTTTATTGTGCTCGGCTCTGTGGCGTTTATTGTGCTCGGCTCTGTGGCGTTTATTGTGCTCGGCTCTGTGGCTTTAATGGGTTGTGCTCTGCTCTGTGCCATCTATTGTGCTCTGCTTGGCGCTCTGCTCTGTGCTCTGCACTCGGCGCTGGGCTGTGTTAAGGTACTGGGCTCAGGCGCTGGGCTCTGCGCTCAGGCGCTGGGCTCTGCGCTCAGGCGCTGGGCTCTGGGCTCAGGCGCTGGGCTCTGGGCTCAGGCGCTGGGCTCAGGCGCTGGGCTCAGGCGCTGGGCTCTGCGCTCAGGCGCTGGGCTCTGCGCTCAGGCGCTGGGCTCAGGCGCTGGGCTCTGCGCTCAGGCGCTGGGCTCAGGTGCTGGGCTCTGCATTCAGGTGCTGGGCTCAGGCGCTGGGCTCAGGCGCTGGGCTCTGCGCTCAGGCGCTGGGCTCTGCGCTCAGGCGCTGGGCTCAGGCGCTGGGCTCAGGGGCTCAGGCGCTGGGCTCAGGCGCTCAGGCGCTAGGCTCTGCGCTCAGGCGCTAGGCTCTGCGCTCAGGCGCTAGGCTCAGGCACTGGGCTCAGGCGCTGGGCTCAGGCGCTGGGCTCAGGCGCTGGGCTCTGCGCTCAGGCGCTGGGCTCAGGTGCTGGGCTCTGCGCTCAGGCGCTGGGCTCAGGCGCTGGGCTCTGCACTCAGGCGCTGGGCTCTGCGCTCAGGCGCTGGGCTCAGGCGCTGGGCTCAGGCGCTGGGCTCTGCGCTCAGGCGCTGGGCTCTGCGCTCAGGTGCTGGGCTCTGCGCTCAGGCGCTGGCTCAGGCGCTGGGCTCTGCACTCAGGCGCTGGGCTCAGGCGCTGGGCTCAGGCACTGGCTCTGCGCTCAGGCGCTGGGCTCAGGCGCTGGGCTCTGCGCTCAGGCGCTGGCTCAGGCGCTGGGCTCTGCGCTCAGCGCTGGGCTCAGGCGCTGGCTCAGGCGCTGGGCTCAGGCGCTGGCTCAGGCGCTGGGCTCTGCGCTCAGGCGCTGGGCTCTGCGCTCAGGCGCTGGGCTCGGGCGCTGGGCTCTGCGCTCAGGCGCTGGGCTCAGGCGCGTGGCAACCTCCGTAACAGGCTGTTGCGGTTGGATGCGCGCGCCACCTGCCGCAGCACGCCCAAAGCGTCCAACGGAGGTTGGATGCGCGCGCAGCAAACCTCCGTAGGACGCTTTTGGCGTGCTGCGACGGGTGGCGCGCGCGCACCCGGCTGCGCGCGCATCCAACCGCCACAGCACCCCGTGGGCTGCGCGCAATGCTCAGCGCTGGGCTCAGGCGCTGGGCTCAGGCGCTGGGCTCAGCGCTCAGGCGCTGGGCTCTGCGCTCAGGCGCTGGGCTCAGGCGCTGGGCTCTGCGCTCAGGCGCTGGGCTCAGGCGCTGGGCTCAGGCGCTGGGCTCTGCGCTCAGGCGCTGGGCTCTGCGCTCAGGCGCTGGGCTCAGGTGCTGGGCTCTGCGCTCAGGCGCTGGGCTCAGGCGCTGGGCTCAGGCGCTGGGCTCAGGCGCTGGGCTCTGCGCTCAGGCGCTGGGCTCAGAGGCGCTGGGCTTGCGCTCAGGCGCTGGCTCTGCGCTCGGCGCTGGGCTCTGCGCTCAGGCGCTGGCTCAGGCGCTGGGCTCAGGCGCTCAGGCGCTGGGCTCAGGCGCTGGGCTCAGGCGCTCAGCTCAGGCGCTGGGCTCTGCGCTCAGGCGCTGGGCTCTGCGCTCAGGCACTGGGCTTGGGCACTGGGCTCTGCGCTCAGGCGCTGGGCTCAGGCGCGTGGCAACCTCCGTAACAGGCTGTTGCGGTTGGATGCGCGCGCCACCTGCCGCAGCACGCCCAAAGCGTCCAACGGAGGTTGGATGCGCACGCAGCAAACCTCCGTAGGACGCTTTGGGCGTGCTGCGACGGGTGGCGCGCGCGCACCCGGCTGCGCGCGCATCCAACCGCCACAGCACCCCGTGGGCTGCGCGCAAGCTCAGCGCTGGGCTCAGGCGCTGGGCTCTGCGCTCAGGCGCTGGGCTCAGGCGCTGGGCTCAGGCGCTGGGCTCTGCGCTCAGGCGCTGGGCGCTGGGCTCAGGCACTGGGCTCTGGGCTCAGGCGCTGGGCTCAGGCGCTGGGCTCTGCGCTCAGGCGCTGGCTCTGCGCTCAGGCGCTGGGCTCAGGCGCTCAGGCGCTAGGCTCTGCGCTCAGGCGCTAGGCTCTGCGCTCAGGCGCTAGCTCAGGCTCTGCGCTCAGGCGCTGGGCTCAGGCGCTGGGCTCTGCGCTCAGGCGCTGGGCTCTGCGCTCAGGCGCTGGCTCAGGCGCTGGGCTCTGCGCTCAGGCGCTGGGCTCAGGTGCTGGGCTCTGCGCTCAGGCGCTGGGCTCAGGCGCTGGGCTCTGCGCTCAGGCGGCTGGCTCAGGCGCTCAGGCGCTGGGCTCTGCGCTCAGGCGCTGGGCTCTGCGCTCAGGCGCTGGGCTCTGCGCTCAGGCGCTGGGCTCAGGTGCTGGCGCTCGCTGGGCTTCAGGCGCTGGGCTCTGCGCTCAGGCGCTGGGCTCAGGCGCTCAGGCGCTGGGCCTCAGGCGCTGGGCTCAGGCCTGGGCTCGGCGCTGGGCTCTGCGCTCAGGCGCTGGGCTCAGGCGCGTGGCAACCTCCGTAACAGGCTGTTGCGGTTGGATGCGCGCGCGCCACCTGCCGCAGCACGCCAAGCGTCCAACGGAGGTTGGATGCGCGTGCAGCAAACCTCCGTAGGACGCTTTGGGCATGCTGCGATGGGTGGCGCGCGCACCGCGGCTGCGCGCGCATCCAACCGCCACAGCACCCCGTGGGCTGCGCGCATGCGCAGTCTATATATATATATATATATATTATATATATATACCACACACACTGTAACCCCATGTGGATATATACACACACATATATGGTTGTTACAGTGAGTGTGTGTGTATGGCTGGCATCCAGGCTCAGGCGAGCCCCCGGCTCGGCTGGGCCTCTAGGCCCAGGCCAAGCCGGGGGCTCGCCTTAGCCTGGATGCCGGCCAAGCAAGTAGCTCGGCCGGCATCCAAGCTTGGGCGAGCCCCCGGCTTGGCTGGGGCCTAGAGGCCCAGCCGAGCCGTGGACTCGCCTGAGCCTGGAGGACGCCCGAGCAGGTAATTCGGCCTGCCTCCATGCTTAGGTGAGTCCCCGGCTCGGCTGGGCCTCTAGGCCCAGGCCAAGCCGGGGGCTCGCCTAAGCTTGGATACCGGCCGAGCAAGCAGGGTGGGTGTGGAGAGCACATACTCACCTACATCGGCCCTCCAGCGATGGCAGTCCCGCTTCCAGTGTCCTCTCTCTGTTGGTCACCGGTATGACATCACAAAAGCCTTTGACCCAGGGTCAAAGGCTTTCGTGACGTCATACCGACGACCAACGGAGACACAGAGGACGCTTGAAGCGGGACCGGTCATCGCTGGAGGAGCTAAGGGCCGATGTAGGTGAGTATGTGTAGGCAACATCCTCCTACATTGGCCCTGAGCTCCAGCGGTGACCGTCCTCCGGCTGTCGCTGGCTGCTCGGCCGGCCTCTAGGCTTAGGCGAGTCCCCGGCTCGGCTGGGCCTGTAGGCCCGAGCCAAGCCGGGGGCTCGCCTGAGCCTGGAGGCCGGCCTAGCAGCCAGCGACAGCCGGAGGAAGTCACCGCTGGAGCTCAGGGCCAATGTAGGGGAGTATGTTTTGGCAACTTCGGCCCTGAGCTCCAGCGGTGACCGTCCTCCGGCTGTCGCAGGCTGCTCGGCTGGCCTCCAGGCTCATGGCGAGCCCCCGGCTTGGCTTGGGCCTACAGGCCCAGCTGAGCCGGGGGCTCGCCTAAGCCTGGAGGCCGGCCGAGCTGCCTGCGACAGCCACCGCTGGAGCTCCGGGCCAATGTAGGGGGATGTTGCCTACACATACTCACCGACATCGGCCCTTAGCTCCTCCAGCGATGGCGGTCCCGCTTCCAGCGTCCTCTCTCTCTTCGTTGGTCGCCGGCATGATGTAACGAAAGCCTTTGACCCCGGCATTTTGACCCGGGGTCAAAGGCTTTCGTGACGTCATACCGGCGACCAATGGAGAAGGAGAGGACGCTGGAAGCGGGACCGCCATCGCTGGAGGAGCTAAGGGCGATGTCGGTGAGTATGTGTGGACCGGTGGAGGACTCGAGGCCGATGTAGGTGAGTATATGCTCTCCACACCCACCCTGCTTGCTCGGCCGGTTACCAAGCTTAGGTGAGCCCCCGGCTTGGCTTGGGCCTAGAGGACCTGTCAAGCCGGGGACTTGCCTGAGCATGGAGGCCGGTCGAGTTGCATGCTCGGGCGTCCTCCAGGCTCAAGCGAGTCCCCGGCTCGGCTGGGCCTCTAGGCCAACGCCAAGCCGGGGGCTCGCCTAAGCTTGGATACCGGCCGAGCAAGCAGGGTGGGTGTGGAGAGCACATACTCACCTACATTAGCCCTGAGCTCCAGCGGTGACTGTCCTCCGACTGTCGCAGGCTGCTCGGCCGGCCTCCAGGCTCAGGCGAGCCCCCGGCTTGGCTTGGGCCTACAGGCCCAGCCGAGCCGGGGGCTCGCCTAAGCCTGGAGGCCGGCCGAGTTGCCTGCGACAGCCACCGCTGGAGCTCCGGGCCAATGTAGGGGGATGTTGCCTACACATACTCACTGACATCAGCCCTTAGCTCCTCCAGCGATGGCGGTCCCGCTTCCAGCGTCCTCTCTCTCTTCGTTGGTCGCCGGCATGATGTAACGAAAGCCTTTAACCCCGGCATTTTGACCCGGGGTCAAAGGCTTTCGTGAAGTCATACCGGCGACCAACGGAGACAGAGAGGACGCTGGAAGCGGGACCGCCATCGCTGGAGGAGCTAAGGGCCGATGTCGGTGAGTATGTGTAGGCAACATCCTCTTACATTGGCCCGGAGCTCCACCGGTGGCTGTCCTCTGGCTGTCGCAGGCTGCTAGGCCGGCCTCCAGGCTTAGGCGAGTCCCCGGCTCGGCTGGGCCTGTAGGCCCAAGCCAAGCCGGGGGCTCGCCTGAGCCTGGAGGCCGGCCTAGCAGCCTGCTCGGCCGGAGGAGGTCACCGCTGGAGCTCAGGGCCGATTTAGGGGAGTATGTTTTGGGAACTTCGGTCCTGAGCTCCAGCGGTGACCGTCATCCGGCTGTCGCTGGCTGCTCGGCCGGCCTCTAGGCTTAGGCGAGTCCCCGGCTCGGCTGGGCCTGTAGGCCCAAGCCAAGCCGGGGGCTCGCCTGAGCCTGGAGGCCGGCCGAGCAGCCAGCGACAGCCGGAGGAGGTCACCGCTGGAGCTCAGGGCCGATTTAGGGGAGTATGTTTTGGGAACTTCGGCCGGCACGCGCAGCTACCTGTTTGTTTTAACGGCCACTTTCAAATGTCCGTCGCGCATGCGCAGACCGCTTTTGGCGACGGACACTTGAAGGCTTACTCTTTTATAGTATAGATGAGTTATGCCCTCATTGGTTAGCATCAGATTCGAGCATCATAACGTACGAGAAAGACGTGGACGTGATGACACCGTGAAAAGGTATGCACACCATCATGTGCATAAAAAACCGAAGCAGCTAAGTGGTCAGCGTCAAAATATCTAGCTAGCCGGGAGGAGGATGTATCAGAATGGGAGCCTTTAGCATCAGAATGACACTGATTAGCAGGCGATGTGGCACTGGGTTGGTAATAGGGAACAAGACACTAATAGAAAAGATTGGCAGACGTCACTAACTATTTGTGGCTCCCTATTGCAGATCTTCTAGAAGCGAGCCGCCATATTAGCCGCTTGACTCCTCATAGCAGCTACCAGCAGCTTTCCTTTACATTTTACACAGCTGGGTGGTTAAGTCAAAGGTGAAACTGCTTCCACTTCCATTACTTTTCACCTGTGCCATAAAAGACTCTACTCAAGGGTTAAAGTGAGTGTTAGTGGTGGATTCATTATCATCAATTCTTTCAAAATTATTCAATAGAAACAATTTCTCACGGGTACCTCGGTGCAAGAAAATAGTGAAAATTCACAAGCTGTGCGAGCCAGCAAATATGGCGGCAAGGGACCCTCCACAAAACAGCTTCATTGATCTAAAATAAAAGTTAGAAATATGCGGAAGAGTGATAGTGATCCAAACACCTTTTGCTACCACATGCAATAGCTGACAAGTATGCAGTAACCCAAATACAAGAGTAACTCACCAACTTCAAAGTGGTGAACCACGACGGAAGAAGAAAAGCATTGACTATAAATACATACACTGTTGTAACTGTTGACAGCTTCCATCTCACACCAAAAGATACTGCTGAAATGTCCATGGAATGCCAATCAGGATATCCGCAGTGATCCTATGCACCACCACTGGAGTTCATAGAGCAATGCGTGGCCCAGTCAAAGTCGTAAAAAGGAGCCATGGAGGAATCTTGGAAGGACACTAGGAACTTTTTGCTGCTCGCGGCCAGATGAAGCAACGGATTGCACCTCCCTCTGCACCACAGGGTCAGAGGTCAGTAAATGAATATTTGCGGGTTTACTGCAAGGTGTTAAGTGATTTTGCAAAGACAAAATCACTTAATACAAGGTGTTGGGACTCAATATAAAAAACACCTTGGAATAGCACATTCTTCTAGTCCCAGGTGCAAAGTAAAGCCTCCTATGCAAGGTATAGGAGATAATTAATATGTAATTTACCAGAAGGACATTCAAAGACCTTGGTAGAAATAACAACACAAGCTGACATCATTGGTCCCCAAGCTGGTCCCTTGCAGGCAGGATATTCAAAATCCAACCTGGTGAGTGACATCCGTTGGACGAAGGAAGCCCTCCTCTTCACACAGCTGTGCCTGCTGATCGATGCTGCTGAAGAAGGGGGTATGGGTGGGAGGGGACACTCTACACAGTCTGGCCATTTAAATATTATTATTACAGCAAAAATACTGAAACGGTTTTGAAAAAGAGACCAATTATTACCAGTAATAAGACAGAATTATTACTCTGGTTTTAGAATTGAAACTCTGGATTCATTTTTTATTATTTTAGGACTTGCGTAAGCGTTTGATATGGACACATGAGCATAACACAAATTATTGACGTCAGTTACAGAAGAGGCTCAAAGATAAAATTTCCTTGGTAGTAAGATAATAATTTTACATAACCAACAGCGCCTAAGCTTTCAGCAATGAATTTGCTCTTTATATTATACATGTCTCAGTGATTTAAACCGATATTACATGATTATACAGTCTGCATTTGGTGTATTTTTTTTCTGCATTTTTTTCTGAAAACATAATACATTCATTACAATTTTCATTAAACGAATTATAAAGTAGACTTAGCTGTAACTCAGAATGAATAAGCTCAGTAAATCCTCAGGATGCTATTAAAAAGCGACTCTTTCATTTATGTTTCATGTGTTTTATGTTAAATGATTTCTGAAAGTATTATGAAAAAGTATCTCCGACGAGAAGTAATTGGTCTGAAACCAAAACATATTTTCCGAGTCCTGTGCACATTCCCGGTCCCAGCAGGCAAACAAACAGTGTATGACATAGTGTGCAATTTAATGCTGCAGCAAAATAATGAAAAATCTTTTAAACTATAACTCTAGGAATCCATTCGGAATTTTGAGACGAAGCAGCCCTTTGGGACGCATATGGAAAAAATAAATCGTAATTTTCATCTTTCTGCAATAACAGTATTTTTATGTCATTTTTTTTAAAATCACATGCATTTTCAATACTTGAACGACTCTTTTGAAACTCCTAGCCTTAAATACACGTAAACACCGCTCAAAGCCGAAGAAAAATAACAAACAAGGATAATGAATTGAAATAACAGAGGCATAAACAAAGAAACCTTTCAGATGGCATTCTCGGGTGTTATGAAAACAGCAGCAGAGATTCACTAAACATCACCATAGGGCTTATTCACCACCATTTTTATTATAACCACCATTATTTTTTCCAAATAATGGTAGAATTTCTTCGGATAACTACTGTGGATCAAAAACTAAACTCATAAACTTTCATAAACTTCCATAAACTAAAGGTTGATGAAAAAGTGTAGGTGGGAATCTAAAAAGGTTGGAACCAGGAGCTGTTCACCTTCCTATGCACACCTGTGATGGTAACTGTATTGTCGGACTATTAAAACATGAAAATGCCCTACTATTCCGTCTTGGCATATCACCAGTGCAAAAAACTCGAGGCTAGGAATCCCGTGATGCTCCAATAATTAGTTTTCCAGTCCATAGCCTTATGTTCCTCTTGTATGCACAACTTGTATTTCTTACAGGGACGCACGGTAACCCTAACTCCAAGAATGGTTCACATATTATCAAATCATTTTTCATCATGACTGTTGGCAGTTGTTGTCACGGTTAGAGATATAGATATGTTCGTATATATATATATATATATATATATATATATATATATAATTGCCCTAAAGGACTGGTAATACTCTGTGTATACAAATTGCCAATACAGCGCAGCTGCCCAGAAAAGCCTAAGTTTCTGGCATGTTCTAGGAAGTAATTAAAATGTTAATGGCCTTTGTCGCTTTGTGGGCCACTAAGTCCCCTTTTGAAGGGATATCACAGGCTATTGTAGAGTACTAGGGGAATAAGTCTTCTTTGATCTGCATGACGAGGGGGGAAATTGCCCCATTTGGTCTAATGGAATTTCCCTTGTCCCATCCCCACAGGGTCCCAACAATTCACTCCCAAAGAGTGTTTCCCAGACCCAGTGGCAACACTTTGTAATTGATCATGTAGATCAAAGAAGCGGGCATATCCTTTGATAGCTAGAGACAATCTTTGGATTATTGTTATTATATCTGTGAATCAAATTAAATAAGTAGTGAACTGAGCATGCCCATGAAATAACAGGAAGGAGGATTCTGAGAAATGCAGTGGGCGGGCTGTACCATCTATGGGCTGTGCCTTGGAGGAACTGGGGAAATGTATATATATTCTGAAATACGCCATGTGCTTTGGCTTATTCTTACTGGGGCCACGCAAAGTGGGAATTTGCCGGTTCTTCCAATCTCCAGCCCCAGGGGGTCACAGATGTCCTTTAGCTTGCTGACGTGTGAGTAAATTCTGTGTTTTAATCCTGTTTTATTTCTCTGCTTGTGTGTAACTATTAATTGTAATTTCTTGTTCCATATGCCTGTGACATTCGTCATAATAAAATATAAAAGTTATTAAGATCAGCTTCTGCCTGATATTAGATCCACACTAACTGAGGGACTGGATTATCATAGATATTTGTATTTGCTTAAGCTCGAGTCGATCTACTAAACAGTGAGTTGGGGTGAAGACAGTCGTTCGGATTGTTTCCTATTTTGGGGTGCATAGTCAAACAGAGTCTCAGGGCAGCTCTGGTTCAGGTATTAGGCATCCTGGGTAAAAAGTCTTGGTCTGTCGTGGTAGCGTTGAAAATTACAAGGAAAGTGGGTACAGGGATTGTGGGCAACGTAGTCATTATTCTGGGTCTAGGGTAGACGGATAGTGAGTTGCGACCCTGTGGCCACTTCACCACATTGCGTGCCCTTCTGGAGTGAAGGCGTTGCTGTGACAGTTGGGCAAGCATGTGCGGGGGGATTGTGGGCCACGTAGTCATTATTCCAGGTCTAGTAGATGGATAGTGATTTGTAACCCTGCATTTCCTTTGCCGCGGCACGCATCCGTGACAGTTGTTATGTACAATATGGTTTAGACATGTGCACAGCACAATATTTCGTTTTGAACTAATGGATTAGTCCTAAAATGCAATTTATTTAGTTGCTAAAGAAATTAGTTTTCAGTTCTTTAGTATGAAAACTAATTTCATTCATCCGAAAACCAGTGGATTCAATTACTATTGTAGTGGCTCCTCAGAGGGCTGAGATCGCTCCTTGTTACAGTATCACTCACTCTCAGCACAATGTGCCAGGCAAAGCTGTTACAGTAACTGACTGCTGCTCATCACCGTGCTCAGAGTTTCAGTAAAACTAGTAAATAATATTTATATATAAGAGGTTAGAACAATATTATTTCCTTGTTTTACTGAAACTCTGAGCGCAGTTACAGTCAGTTACTGTAACAGCTGAGCCTGATACATTGTACTGAGAGATAATATAACAAGCAGCCGATCTCAGCGCTCACAGCCACTGGATTTAAAGGGCTAAAAAAAAGGCTCCTCTCTGTATAATGTTTAGAACATCCTCCTGCATTAATTAATACCCCTCTCTGTATAATGTAGATAATATCCTCCTGCATTAATTAATACCCCTCTCTGTATAATGTATATAACATACTCCTGCATTAATACCCCTCTCTGTATAATGTATACAACATCCACCTGCCTTAATTAATGCCCCTCTCTGTATAGAACATCCTACTGCATTGGCATGTGGAGGAACTTCGGAATGCAATGCTTATCCAGCACAGGAGAGGGAACTTTTACTTAAACTTTATATCTCTGTGGGGGAGACACAGGAATATAAAAGCAGGGAAGAGGGAAAATATTAACGTAAATCGGTCCGAAAGCTCAGAGAAGAGATGACTGGTGCAAATAGATTTTTATAATAAAATAAAGCACTTTAAATCTAGGGAAAACATTCAAATAAATCACACTGAAGGCTCATAATGACAGAGTAACTGTGAGAGCTGGATACTAAATGTATCAGACATAAAAAAAAAAACCTTTATAACAAGCAGCACTGGGAGAGGAGAGGGACTTTATATAAAACGTGTATTATAGATGAGGAAAGGGGGATAGTGCTCCTGGATAATATAAAATGTATCAGACCTAAGCCCCTATTATGTGGAGCGGGAGGGGAAATAACAAACGTTTTATAAAGTCCCTCTCTTCTCCCAGCGCTGCTTGTTATAAAGGGGTTTTTACTATCCAGCCCTCCTCTGTCATTAGATTTCAGTGTGATTTATTTGAATGTTTTCCTTCTCCAGCTGCTTTTGTCATCTTGTCTGCCTCATAGACATGCAAGGGTTAAGTAAAGGTTTCCTCTCCTGTGCTGGCTGTCTGTGCTGCGAGTGAGTATTCTGGAGCTCTATCACTGTCAGATTTTCGGGTAGGGGTCAGGAAGGATTACGCATACAAACCTTTTCTGTAGCTTTGCGATGTTGCGCTTCATTACTGATCTCCTTCACTCATCAATGTAATATCACAAAAAGGACTGAAACTAAAATGTAGTGCATTTTATTTTAGTTTCTTTCATTTTTTGTACTGAGCAGTAGACATGTGCACAGCACAAAATTTCGTTTTGAACTAATGGATTAGTCCTAAAATGCAATTTATTTAGTTGCTAAAGAAATTCGTTTTCAGTTCTTTAGTATGATAACTAATATCATTCATCCGAAAACCAATGGATACAATTACTATTGTAGTGGCTCCTCAGAGTGCTGAGATCGCTGCTTGTTACAGTATCTCTCACTCTCAGCACAATGTGGGCCATATTATATAGTTGGTGCTAACTTAACCAGAGCTGTTACAGTAACTGACTGCTGCTCATCACAGCGCTCAGAGTTTCAGTAAAACTAGTAAATAATATTTTTATATATAAGAGGTTAGAACAATATTATTTCCTTGTTTTACTGAAACTCTGAGAGCTGTTAGTCAGTTACTGTAACAGCTGAGCCTGATACATTGTACTGAGAGATATGGTAACAAGCAGCCGATCTCCGCGCTCACAGCCACTGGATTTAAAGGGCTGAGAAAAAAAGGAATCCTCTCTGTATAATGTTTAGAACATCCTCCTGCATTAATTAATACCCCTCTCTGTATAATGTATACAACATCCACCTGCATTAATTAATACCCCTCTCAGTATATTATATAGAACATCCTCCTGAATAATTAATGTCCCTCTCTGTATAGAACATCCTCCTCAATTTATACCTTTCTCGGTATAATGTATATAACATCCTCCTGCATTAATACCCCGCTCTGTATAATGTATAGAACATCCTCCTGCATTAATTAATGCCCTCTCTGTATAGAAAATCCTACTGCATTGGCATGTGGAGGGTGCAGAACTTCGGATGTTGCGCTCTTCATTGCTGGTCTCCTTCACTTATCAATGTAATATCACAAAAAGGACTGACACTAAAATGTAGTGCATTTTATTTTAGTTTCTTTTGTTTTTTGTACTGAGCAGTTTCGTTTCTCTTGAGTCATACGAAAACTAAATTATCCCAAAATTCGGACTAAATCGTTTTAGTACTAAAACGAATGCACATGTCTACTGAGCAGTCCCAAAATTCGGACTAATTCGTTTTAGTACTAAAACGAATGCACATGTCTAATATGGTTTCTATGAGCATCATGCATCAGGCATCATGAGAAAATCCTAGAGCTCTAAAGTCATATTAACTCTTTTTCTCATGAATCATCCTCTTTATTATCAACATCTTGACGATCAATACAGTGATTATTATTAGATCAGTAAAATTAACTCTCATTTGGAGTTTGGGACTAGCAACTACCACATTGTCAGGAATGTATACTGGATAGGATGGATCTCAGTATGCAGTAAGCAGAAGATGTAGCAAAGTACACAAAGATGCACCAGATAAAGCATCAATGGATAGCCTAGGTCAGAGGTGGGCAGCAAACAGGAATAGTCAGTAGGCAAACAAAGGGTCAATATACCAGGGAATAAACAGGAGCATAGATTTATATTTAAATAGTGCATGTATGGAGGCCCCACCCCCGCCTGGTGACCAGGCTGCGGATGTCATCAGAATGTGCCCATTTTATGGAGACCATAAAGACCTGCAAGGTCCCATGCCATTGTGGGTAGCAGAATGGATGCCAGCCAATGTGGTGCTGGAGGCACAGGCAGGACTGGACTGGGACAAAAAAAATCAGCTTGGGACTTCATCCACAGCAGCCCACTTTAATTATGCAAACAGGCACAAAAATAGTATATGAACCAACCGGATCACTCAACCAATCACTTTGCAGCTACTGGAGTTGCTGCAGAGCGATTGGGTAAAGCAACGCAGCGGCATTGCGGTTGAGCGCGGACCATGCCTTAAGGTGAGGCGGATGCACAGCAGGTCCCACCAGCACGGTCGTCCCAATATGAGAAAGTGGCAGCCGTCTGTTTTAAAGACGGTGAAGAAGTTCTCACCTCACCCATTAAGGGCAGTGCGAGCTGCGCGGTGAACCAGCATTAAAACTGGCCCAGGCCCACTGAGCCATTCGCCCACTGGGAATCTCCATGTAGTCCTTTTTGCCAGTACATGCCTGGGCACAGGGGACCGCTGCTCGAGGGGTCTGACGGTGGCGACGCCATACAACACCGGCAGGGTCAGTCCTGGGACCTGACATACATAAAATCACAGAAATACAGTATTTTTGCAGTTTAACCCCTTCACTGCTGAGCCATTTCACGTCTGTGTGCTGAGCTCATTTTTACTGCATTTGCTCATCATGTAAATGCAAATTAGAAGCCACGTTTTATTATATGACCCAGAAATATTTTATTTTTTTTCAGCAGACTCAACAGACTCATAATATATCATTTTTATATGTATACTTCATGTCCTGCCTGTATATTATACCAAAAAATTGCAATAAAATTTGAATTTTTAATCAGCTACAGTATGTAAAGTGTTTTATTTTCACATTTTATCACATGAGCGTTTGCGGTTATATTTTCTATGGGGTGCGCTTGTACATAAATTAGAAATGGGGACTCGTTACATTTTTTTGGGGGAATTACAGGATTGTTAGCAAACGCACCTCATAGAAAAAAATTATTAGTGCAGCATCATTGTTCACATTATAATTGAAATGTGAACAATATTGCTGCAATTAATAAAAACAACACACAAATAAAACCATGCTTTTATTTTTTTATTTTTTATATTTAATTTTTATTTTTTAAACTTTTTGTTATTTTTTTTTTTACTTTGAACATTTGATTTCCTTGGGAAATCCCTGGGCAGCTAGGGGTTCCCCGGCTAACTGACATCATCACGCTATGCATGATGATGTCCGGCAGAGAGGGGAGACCTGGAGGTGGAGCCGGCATCCAAGATGGCTGTCCCCACCCAGAGCTAGGCCGCGATTCTGCGCCGCATGGCGCCGAATCGTGTCCTGGTGTCTGAGGGGTTAAAGCCAGGCACTGCTTTAAAGGGGAGACTCTCCCCTTTTAAGCGGTGCCTGACTTGCAGTACTGCTCCCTCTCGATCGGGAGGGAGAGGCACCCCCTCCCTTTCAGGCGATCTCCCGGCATTGCTGGGAGTCGCCTGGAAATGACATCATCGCGCATGGCGCAAGGGAGGGAGGGGTTTAAATTCAGCATCTGACTTCACTGAAGTCAGAACGCCATGGGACCCCGGACAGAGAGGTGAGTATCTCTGTGAGGGCTCCCGCTTGCGGAGGACATGTGGGGAACATCCCCGCATATAGCGGGAGTCAATGAGGACGTTCCCCACACGTTAGCAACAATTCTCCTCGATTACAATAGCCAGACTTCCACCCCCTTCTTGTCCACTCATCTTCTCTAATTAGAAACCATGAAAGACTCTGCATGCAGTCAATATATTTGCACAAATAAGCAATGAAAAGCCCTTCATTCAAGGTGCATCTGAAACCATAAGGGGCCAGAAGCAGATTATAAATTATACACAAAAAGGGAGGTCAAGGCCCTCCAGTCCAGTTGCGCAATTTAATTCAGCCTGATGGATTTAAGCTCAAACATTTTCGGCCATTTTTTAGATCGAGAAGTTCAAATGCTGAATATCGTCTGTCGTCGCTAAACCTTTTAATGGAAATATGGGCTTTAACGATTCCATGCGAATATATGGGTGCGCTGGTTGATGAAAAAAAAAATCTGTGATAAAAGGTGTTTTTCAATGGATCTTTAGGCAGGGAAATAGAGGGAATTAGACTGAAATCTTTGAATAGTCATGTTTCAAGGCAGAAATCTGTATGATGCTGTCTGAAAATACAAATTTTCAGGGATTTACCAGCCAGATTTTTTTTTTCAGACCAGTGGCATTTTTAGAATATTGTCTCTGGACAAATATTTTCGACTGAAATAAACGATATTTGGGAAAAAATATTTGCTGCAATCAGCGATATGTTTTATCGCAAAAAAAGGCTTAGAAGTAAAATTGATCCCCAGGTCGTAGCATTTGATGCTTTAGTAAATACTTTGACCCAGGCCTGGACTGGAACAAAAAATAGGCCCGGGCATTTTAAGGTGAGCAGCCCTCTTTCATATACTGTTACACAGAAACACACACACACACACACATGTATTTATACACTCCTCGATATGCACCCCTATACTCAAACCACTGTATATATACCTACACACACCTATTTTATAACTGTAGGTTCACCAACACACACCTATCCATCCCCGTATGCCCACACACCCACCTAACCACCCCCATAACCTAAACTCACACACCTAATCATACACACAGAGCATGGGGGGAGAGGAGAGCATCAACATCTGAGATGGACGATAGAACATCACAGCAATAAAAATCACAGTAATGCGCGGTGTATATGAGCGAATCACAGAGTTCCACAGCAATAAAACTCTAAGCAATGTGCGGTGTCATTGTGTATGAACGTATCTCAGAGCTGCACGACAAAAAAGGAAAAAATATATATATATAGACATATAAATTATATTATCAATTAAAATATACATTCAAATAATTACACTACAAGAAATTTAAATGTTGATTTAATTATTATAATTTATATATTAAAATTAATTATATATTAAGTCTATTAAATTAAATGATATATTATAGATTATTTTAATATTTTAAAATATAATTAATATAATTATACTAAATTTCAAAAAAGGGATATATTAAATAATTTTTTATTTAAAAATAAATATTACTAATAACAAATTATTGCCCCCTCTCCTGTACCTTTAGTGCAGGGAGGGGGCAAATCACTGGTGGTGCGGTGAGAGTGAGGGGGGCATGTCTCCCTGGTAGTCTGGGTCCTCCTTGGTGCCATGGACTGGTTCGGAGGGGCTCTTGGTCCTCTAGTCTTGTGCTCACCTCCTGACAGCGAGTGTAGGCGCACTCTGTTACGGGGCTGTAGGCTAACGTACGGCCGGTGCAACGCGAGCTCTTGAGGGCCGTCAGCCGACCGACCATAAAGGCTATTGGCCTACCGGGCCTGCTCTGACCTGTACTGGAGTGCCTGGACAGCCCTCTTTGTCTTTATCTTCTCTAGTTAACCACCTTTCTTTCAGTCCAATTTTACCAACCAATAACTCTTCTCTTTTTTCACTCTTTCTTCATTTTCACAGAACCTTATGCCGTCAATGCTTCACCCCGTCTCATTCCCTATTCGTATCGCCATCGTCTTCATTTAGTTTTTGACTCGTCCTCTGGGTCTCCCCCCTCCCTTTCCATGTATAGTTTCCTTCCCTCATTTTTATTCTCATCTTCGTTCTCATATGTCTCCTGCACCCGATTCCATTTCCATTATTTTTAACGGTGATTGAAGGAAAATTGTCATGTTTTATGGGATTTAGATGATATGTGTCATAGACTATTGCCAGCACATAACATCAATTGACATGTGTGCTGGCAGCCTGTGATGTAAAATATCACCAGATGAAACCTGTGGCTGCAATAACTATCAAGTGCTTAGAAACGGTGTGTAATCTGTATGCGCATGCTGAGTGTTGCTAAATTGGTAGCATTATTCTATGGAGGTAACATGCAATTCATAAATCTATTTTCATAAAGAGACACTACCACTAACATAAACTGTAACTGGATCACTTGTACATTATAAACAAAAGCACTTTATAAAACACAAGCTGCTGTTTTTTTCTTGCTTTGAAGTAATTGCATGTAAAAGGAAGATTAAAGTTAGTGTTTTTTATCTCCTGTTTCCATTTTTGGGATTTTTCTTATGATGTAACATTTACCAATATCTGAGCAAACATTTTACTTTGCTTTAACCTATACAGTATTAAACAGTTAAAGAGATGGGGGAGGAAATGTTTAGATAAGGCAGCAGGGGGTGTATTGTGTTCTCCAGTCTACTCCAGAAAAGAGCTTTCAGCTGACTAAGATAAGTCAGGGAGCTTAAAAGACCCCACACAATACAATGATTTGAGTCAGTGTCCGACCTATAGACTCCATTCTATGGCCCAAGCCACACTGTGAGGTGCAAATGATGAAAAGATACTGTGGGCACTATCAGTTGCCCTGAGCTAAAACCGGGACACTAAGGGGAAAAATTAGCACTCTCTAACTTCCCATTAGCGCCCAGTTTCCCCAGCAGATCGTGGGGCAGGCGCCGAGTCCGGCACCTTGCCCCTTAGCGATTGCTAAGCTCGCGAATGCTGAGGCAGTGCTACAGCGCCGTCTCCAGCATCCTCTTCATGGCATCCATAGGACTCCATGGAGGATCGTGCTGCCGGGTCACATGACTGGAAGGATCTCTCCTCTTGCCCTGTGTGTATGGGAGGGCAGACTACAACACAAAAGATTACACAATGTATGCTTCAAGTGAAACATGGAGTAAAATATTTTCTTAACCAAACATACAAGAGAAAAACAAGAGAGAGAAGCCCATGTAAGATATCAGCAACATCAAAAAAACACAATGAGGACATTTCATATTTTGGTGGTAGTGGCCCTTTAAACATCAGAGTTCATTCTATTCTCTACATTAAAATCACATAATAAATGTAAACAAGGATTAGCCATTAACCCCTTACCGCGACAGGACGTACTATGCCGTCCTGATGGAGAGAGGGGTTTGAAGACGCAGGGAGTACAAACATGACCCGCTGTCTTCAATGGGGCCACCTCAACCCCTCCCCGCAGCTTCCCTGAACTCTGGACGTCCCCATGCAGCCAATGACGCGTGCCGCATGTCAGCTGCGGGGCGGGGCTGCAATCTGTACCTGTACACCGAGCCGGCATTTAGTCACACCCGATGGGCGATGCCCACCCGTCATTAAGCACAAAAATGTGCACATCAAGCCAATGACAAATCACCCAGTGCGTAACTAGCTGGACTTTTTACATGGGGTGATCTCCAATATGGTTTTCCTGTATCACTGCTCTTCAAACATAAAGATTGCAAATACAGTTGTGTTCAAAATTATTCAACCCCCACTGAAATTGAGTGTTTTGGCCAGTTTGACATTGATTTTGATCATTCAGTCATCTTGCTTACAATTAAATCAAAGAGGCACGTGTAGGTCAGACAAATATAACATAACATTTATAATGAAATAACCACAAATGTATTTTCTGTGCTCACATCATTATCAGTTTTATTCAACCCCCAAGTGACATTCAATCTTAGTACTTAGTACAACATCCTTTTACAGTTATAACAGCTTTTAAACGTGAAGCATAGCTTGACACAAGTGTCTTGCAGCGATCTACGGGTATCTTCGCCCATTCGTCATGGGCAAAAGCCTCCAGTTCAGTCACATTCTTAGGCTTGTGCACTGCAACTGCTTTCTTTAAGTCCCACCAGAGGTTCTCAATCGGATTTAAGTCAGGTGACTGCGATGGCCACTCCAAAATGTTCCAGCCTTTAATCTGCAACCATGCTCTAGTGGACTTGGAGGTATGCTTGGGATCATTGTCCTGTTGAAAGGTCCAACGTCTCCCAAGCCTCAGGTTTGTGACGGACTGCATCACATTGTCATCCAATATCTCCTGGTACTGAAGAGAATTGATGGTACCTTGCACACGCTGAAGCTTCCCTGTACCTGCAGAAGCAAAACAGCCCCAACGCATGATTGACCCCCCGCCATGCTTCACAGTAGGCAAGGTGTTCTTTTCTTCATAGGCCTTGTTCTTCCTCCTCCAAACATAGCGTTGATCCATGGGCCCAAACAGTTCTAATTTTGTTTCATCAGTCCACAGAACACTATCCCAAAACTTCTGTGGTTTGTCCACATGACTTTTGGCATACTGCAGTCGACTGACTCTTCTTATTCTTTGGAGACAGCAAGGGTGTGCGCCTGGGAGTTCTGGCATGGAGGCCTTCATTACGCAGTGTGCACTGTATTGTCAGAGCTGAAACTTCAGTACCCACATCTGACAAATCTTTTCTCAGTTCCTCAGTAGTCACATGGGGACTTTTCTCCACTCTACACTTCAGGTAGCGCACAGCAGTCGAAGTCAGCATCTTCTTTCTGCCACGACCAGGTAGCGTTTCAACAGTGCCCTTTGCCTTGAATTTGCGAATGATGCTTCCTATGGTCTCTCTTGGTATGTTTAACATCTTTGCAATCTTCTTATAGCCATTGCCCTTCCTGTGAAGAGTAATCCCCTCTTCTCTTGTCTTCCTGGACCATTCTCTTGACTTCACCATGTTTGTAACCACACCAGTAAATGTCTAGAAGGAGCTGAGTATCACAGTCATTTTAAAGCTGCCTAATTGGTGCTTATTATGCTTTATTACTGCTCCGTGACATCCACAGCTGTTTTCAATACCTGATTGAAAACACTTGAATGAACCTCTGTTCTTCAGAGTGGTAGTCTTTAAGGGGTTGAATAATTGTGTCAATGAAGAATTCACAAAAGAAACATTTACTACTGTATTACAAAACCAATTGATGTCATTTTAGTTGCATATGGTTCTTTAAAAAGTCCTTGTAGGATTTCATTCTGAATACAATTACAAATGTACACTAAATTCCCTAAAACCCTTTACAGCATTGGGGGTTGAATAATTTTGAAAACAACTGTAAGTTTGCATTTTTAAACCATAAAGTCCTCCAGAAACCTTGCCACTGCGTTTTTTAAAAAATTCTGTTATCCATAGGGATGTTTTATTTTAGACATTTTTTGGCAACTCCAGCTAGTAAATGATCATTGTTAGAAGCGGAGATACAAGAAAAAAATAAACAAAACTATGCAAAGGCAGATGACGGGCCCTAGTCCCTACTTTGCACTAACATGGGAACGCTATTGCCGGTTTCCCCATAGTGTCCTCATGTTAGTGTGATATTGCGGAGCAGGCACTACCTCAGCACCTTGCCTCAGAACCTAGCACTAACCCCTGGGATACTTGCGGTAGCTCTTCCAAGCCACCGCAAATATCACCTCATGGAGGGTTGCCTTTCCGGGACGCGAGCCCTGTGTTATCTAGCGAGATCACGCCAGCTCCTTCGCGGAGGGAAACTGGGAACTAATTTTTCCCAATCTCACTCTGCTCCCGACGACAAGAAGCATTTTCAGGCCACTGAGAATATATATACCAAATCCCAACTCCTCAACATATCACTCTGGACCAGTTTTGTGTGCCGCGGTGTAAAAAAAATAAATATTATATATAAATATGCATATATGTTTTAGATGCACCCGCTGTTGTTGCTAGTTTAGGTTGAGTGCAACCTTCCTGCTGTTTGTATTATCCATATAGCTTATCCATATCCAGCTCATGATTAAGTCTTAAGGACGAAACGCGTCGAGCTGACCTGTGTCTCGTTCATCTTATCGTCCCCTCGCTGTTTTGCTGTTTGCTGACTCTGGATGTACCCAAGCCTTCGGTCGTTTTGATCCGCTGGTCTACAAGAATTTGCTCCTTCTGGACAGCTGTAGCGGTTTTCCCTGGAGTTTACCTCAGCTAGGATCCTTCTCTTTAACATCAATTCCCAGAGGACTACGCATTCCGGAGGCGGTGAATATTTGGACGAATTGTATAAAATGCTTATGTGCACACTTTTATTTATATGTGTGCCACTTATCTTGTGAGTGGCCCCTTTTTCTGGATTTTATATACATTAAATTTTATACAGTGTTATGCTATGATGTTTTTTTTACATTTCTAGCCACTGCAATTCATCCAAACACTGGCTGTTATTTCAGAGTTATTGACCATCTAAAGGTTGTATATAACACTGCAGTTCCCCTTTATCTTATCCATATAGGGCTATATTACAATCTTCACGCAAACGTTAACGCTCACTTGCATGAGCATTAACGTTTGCTGCGGTGTTTACTGCATATTACAATCCAAACGCTAACGGGTTAAGTAACCCGTTTGCGTTTGGTACCTTGAAATTATCAGCGCGAGGTTACTGTACTTTGTGCTCCCTATACTTAACATGGGGAGCGCAAAGTGTTAACCAGCATTAGGATTACAATCTACAAGCGCTGATTAACGTCCGGCTCTGGTTAGCAAAAAGTTAACCACAGCCAGGACTTGGTGTTACCGGATTCCGCTTCTGCCTAATCTGTTAACACCAGCCTAAAAAATAAAAAAATGAATCGCATACTCACCCTCTGTCCTGCGGCGAGGACCTCGGCTCCAAACACCTCCTCCGGCAGGAGCAGGGAAAGACTGGGGGAAAAAGTTCCCCCAGTCCCTCCCTGCGTATCACTACGCCGACCGGCCGGATCTCACGAGGCGAGATCCGGCTGGTCATGTGACCAGCAGGGGGAAACTCAATGGAGTCCTATGGACTCCATCGAGTGGATGCTCGCAGTTGCTCTCAGCACTGCCGCGCGAGCATCCTGGATTTTACCGCACTGTAACAATGCAGGCAGCATTTTTTGCTCCTGCATTGTAATCCAGCGTTAAAACGCAGGCGCAAGGGGAAAAACTGTGGGCGCAGTTTTTCCTCCCTTGCGCCCGCGTTTTAATGCTAGAATTGTAATTTGGCCCATAGAGGGCTGACAATCCTCGTTTGGTATGCACCTCTCCCTGTTCACAGGTTTGTCCCTTCGTGGCAGCCTATGAAGGCCTCGAGCTGCTGGGGAGCTCCAGGGTGAGTTGATCTTGTAAATGCAGATTCAGTGAAGTTAGATTGGCGACTGTGACAGGCTTAAGCAAATTATGATCATAACTTTGTGAACTGAATCCCCATCATTTAACCCCTAGTCAGGTTTTTTGAGCATTTTTTAAACTGTGTTTTTTTTCACAGAAAATGATGGAAGAAGGTGGTCATTAATATGGAGTGCTCTTTCTTGGTGTTTTGTGTATATGTATATGTATATATATATAGATTAGGTCGGCGTGTTAGTCCAGATGCCAAAATCACGAGTATAGCAGTCTGTAGTGATACCTTTTTTAATTGGACTAACGTTATATTAAAAGTACAAGCTATCGAGAGGATTCCTCCCTTCGTCAGGTATAGAAGCTAACTGATCAGAATAATAGAATTAAACATTGGGACAGTCATAGGGCTCACAGTTGGGGGTGTTAGATGTTGTACATCACCAAATGGCATGGTCAGAGGGGGAATAAAAAAAAAAAAAAAGGAAACATTAATTGTCTCAGGCAAGATGCAATCATGTCCACTTCAAAGGGAATGTGAAAGGACAGAACTAAAGAAATAAGAAAAAAAAAAAAAACACAAAAAAACACAACACAGTGAGTATGGGGAAGACACAGAAAAATAGGAATTATGAATATTATGTGACGTTATTATAGTGGGTTAGAAAACCCGAATCTATATTAAGTCCTTGTTTTATATTGTTGAAATATGTGATCATTTTCATTTCATATGTTTTGCGTTCCCGGTGATCTTTAAAATGTCCTTTGAGGATTTTGATTCTGAGGTTTTGGATGGAGTGGCCTGCTAGATTGAAGTGATGTCCCACTGGGGTACAATATGTGTTTTCCTGGTGGTTCCTGATGGAGTGTCTGTGCTGGTTCATCCTGAGATTTAGTTTAAGGCTGGTTTCACCAATATAGCAGCACTTATCACACGCCGTGCACTGGATCATATATACCACATTTGCTGACGTGCACAGGAATGATCCCTTGATGTTGTGAGTGGCGTTGTTGTGCCGCGCAGTGCTGCTGTCACATATATGTTGGCACAGTTTGCAGCGGGGTTTGTTACAGCGTTTGGTCCCATTCTGTATGTCATCCTGTTCCTGAGCGAGTTTGCTGCGGACCAGTTTTCGCCTCAGGTTTGGGGGTTGCTTGAATGCCAATAAGGGGGGCTGTGGGAATATTTCTTTGAGTGCAGGGTCTTCTGTGACCAGTGGCTGCAGATCTTTGATGATTTTGCAAATTCCCTCTAGAGTTGGGTTGTAGGAAACAACTAGAGGGATCCGTGTGGTGTTTTTCTTTTCTTTGTAGCGCAACAGCTGTTCGCGCGGTGTTTTCAGGGCAGATTGGATTTTTTCAGAGATTGTCCTTTCCTTGTAGCCCTTCCGCTGGAATGATGCAGACAGTTTGCTCAAGTGTTTATCCCTTTCCCCAGTGTCCGAGCAGATTCGGTGGTACCTGATGGCCTGGCTATAGATGATGCCTTGTTTGGTGTGGTTGGGATGAAAGCTGGTGTTGTGGAGGTAGCTGGGCCTGTCTGTGGGTTTCCTGTACACAGATGAGTGCAGCGTGCCATTGGCAGCTGATATGGTACAATCCAGGAAGCTCACACTGTGCTTGGAAAAATCCATCTTGAGTTTGATCAATGGGTGGAACGTATTAAATGCCTTGTGAAAGTCTAGAAGGCGTTCCTCTCCTTCTATCCATATGATGAAAATATCATCAATGTATCATAGATATTTGTGTGGTTTGTGAGGGTGAGTGTTCAGGAACCTCTGTTCTAGATCTGCCATGAAAAGATTGGCGTATTGTGGTGACATTTTACTACCCATAGCGGTCCCAGTCATTTGTAGGTAGCAGTTGTTGTTGAAGCTGAAGCAGTTGTGTGTGAGAATAAATTCAATCAGCTTGGTAATAATGTCACCGCTATATTTATGTGGAGTATTGTGGGAGGAGAGAGATTGGAGACAGGCATTGATTCCATCTTTGAGTGGGATGTTACTGTATAGGGATTCTACATCCATAGTAACTAATATAGTGTCGGCCGGTAGTGTCTGGATATCTCTGAGTTTGTTGAGAAAGTCTGTGGTGTCCTGTATATAACTGGCAGTGTTGGTTACTAAGGGTTTCAGGATACCCTCTAGAAGGCCAGAAATAAGTTCGGTACGTGTGTCCATACCTGCGATAATGGGTTGTCCTGGGTTCCCGGGCTTGTGAATTTTGGGCAGCATGTAGAACGTGCCCATGCGAGGATCGGAAGGCACCAGATTCTCCAATTCTTGCTGTAGGTGTTTGGGGAACGACCTGATAAGTCTGACAAGTTGGGTTTTGTATTCTTTTGTGGGGGTCTTCAGTCAATTTACGGTAATATTTCACATCTGACAGTTGTCTGTCACCTTCTGCCATGTAGTCTTTGATGTTCATGACCACTACTGATCCCCTTTGTCAGCTGGCTTGATGATGATGTTGTTGTTGCTGGACAGATTTTTTAGGGCCATCCTTTCTGCAGGTGAGAGGTTCGGTGGTATTTTTTTCTGTTGCTGTGTGGTAACCAGGGATGTCAATCTCATGCGGAATTTTTCAATATAGTTGTTTAATTTGTCATTGCGTCCTGCTGCAGGTGTGAAATCTTGGTTCTTAGCTTTCCCTCTGTTGTTCATGGTAGAAATATAGTCATTTTTGTCAAAGAAGAACTCTTTAAGTCTCAATCTTCTAAAGAACTCCTCCAAGTCTGAGTATAGTTGGATGTGGTCCAGTTTGGTGCTGGGACAAAAAGTTAGTCCTTTGGACAGGACTGCTTTTTCGGGTATGGACAGTTCATGATCGGAGAGGTTAACAATCTCAGAATAGTCTGTGGGGGGTTCACTGATACCAGCAATGTCAATCTTACCAGAGATTGCGGTATGAGTGGTGGCGATCTGATCAGTGTCATTATCGGTGTCATCAATGGATCTTTTGTGCCGGACATCTTTGTGCATAAAATTGCCATCTCTATGTGCTGCGAGTTTCTTCTTTTTCTTGTTGATTAGCTTTTGTTGTTCCTTTTTGTAGAGGCATTCCATTTCAGTTTCCATATCTTTGGCTCTTAATGGGATTTGTTGTAGGTTGAGCAGTAAAGATATTTTCCGCCCAATTATTTTTTGCTTTTTGTCATAAAGTAAGTGAATTAAGTGGTTTCGCAATTTCTCGCTGGTGCGTTTGCAGATGTTTTCAGCATGCTGAGAGTTGTGGGTGGTTGAAAGTGGGTTTCAGATGCGGAGTCCCTTGGCGACAAGATTCATCTTTTCACATTGGGTAAGAAAAAATATGTCGCTGTTGATCTGTGTTTCTCTTCTAGTCAGTTTGATCAGTTGCTTCTCAATGCGGCCAAATGCAGTATCATTCATGGTAATGTAGATTAGGTCAGCCGTGTTAGTCCAGATGCCAAAATCACGAGTATAGCAGTCTGTAGTGATACCTTTTTTATTGGACTAACGTTACATTTAAAGTACAAGCTTTCGAGAGGATTCCTCCCTTCGTCAGGTTTAGAAGCTAACTGATCAGAATAACAGAATTAAACATTGGGACAGTCATAGGGCTCACAGTTGGGGGTGTTAGATGTTGTACATCACCAAATGGCATGGTCAGAGGAAAAAAAAAAAAAAAAAGGAAACATTAATTGTCTCAGGCAAGATGCAATCATGTCCACTTCAAAGGGAATGTGAAAGGACAGAACGAAAGAAAGAAGAAAAAAAAAACATGAGTATGGGGAAGACACAGAAAAATAGGAATTATGAATATTACGTGACGTTATTATAGTGGGTTAGAAAACCCGAATCTATATTAAGTCCTTGTTTTATATTGTTGAAATATGTGATCATTTTCATTTCATATGTTTTGCGTTCCCGGTGATCTTTAAAATGTCCTTTGAGGATTTTGATTCTGAGGTTTTGGATGGAGTGGCCTGCTAGATTGAAGTGATGTCCCACTGGGGTACAATATGTGTTTTTTTTCTGGTGGTTCCTGATGGAGTGTCTGTGCTGGTTCATCCTGAGATTTCGTTTAAGACTGGTTTCACCAATATAGCAGCCCTTATCACACGCCATGCACTGGATTATATATACCACATTTGCTGACGTGCACAGGAATGATCCCTTGATGTTGTGAGTGGCACAAAACACCAAGAAAGAGCACTCCATATTATTGACCACCTTCTTCCATCATTTTCTGTGAAAAAAAACACAGTTTTAAAAATGCTCAAAAAACCTGAGGGGTTAAATGATGGGGATTCAGTTCACAAAGTTATGATCATAATTTGCTTAAGCCTGTTACAGTCGCCAATGTACCCCATCTTTGACAGGTCCTATCTAACTTGACCGAGTCTGCACTTACAGGATCAACTCACCACGGAGCTCCCCGCCAGCCCTTTATAGGCTGCCATGATGGAGCACCTGTGAACAGGGAGGGGTGCATACCAAATGAGAGCTGTCAGCTCTCTATATCTACAGTGGCAAGAAAAAGTATAAGAACCCTTTGGGATTACGTGGAGTTTTGCATGAATTGGTCATAAAATGTGCTCTGATCTTCATCTAAGTCACAACAATTTGAAAAACACAGTCTGCTTACAATAATACAACACAAACATTATATGTTTTCATGTGTTTATTGAGCATAACATATAAACATTCACAGTGTAGGGTGGAAAAAATATGTGAACCCCTAGCCTAATGACTTCTCCAAGAGCTAATTGGAGCCAGGAGTGAGCCAACCTTGAGTCCAATCAGTGTGATATTATTGGATGTGTTGCTGAAAGCTGTCCTGCCCTTTAAAAACACACACCAGTTTTGGGTTTACTGGTTTCAAGAAGCACTGCCTGATGTGAACCATGCCTCGTAGAAAAGAGCTCTCAGAAGACCTACGATCAAGAATTGTTGACTTGCATGAAGTTGGAAAGGGTTACAAAAGTATCTCCAAAAGCCTTGATGTTCATGTGTCCATGGTAAGACAGACTGTCTACAAATGGAGAACGTTCAGCACTGTTGCTACTCTCCCCCTTGTGTGGTCTTCCTGTAAAGATGACTGCAAGAGCACAGCGCAGAATGCTTAATGAGGTAAAGAAGAATCCTAGAGTGTCAGCTAAAGACTTACAGAAATCTCTGGCACATGCTAACAGTTTTGTTGACACATCTACAATAAGGAAAACATTAAACAAAAATGGATTACATGGGAAGACACCACGGAGGAAGCCATTGCTGTCCAAAAAGAATATTGCAGCACATTTGAAGTTTGCAAAAGAGCACCTGGATGTTCCACAGCACTACTGGCAAAATATTTTGTGGACAGATTAAACCAAAATTGAGTTGTTTGGAAAAAACACACAAACCTATGTGTGGAGAAAAAAAGGCACAACACACCAACATCAAAACCTCATCCCCACTGTAAAACATGGCGGAGGGAGCATCATGGTTTGGGGCTGCTTTGCTGCCTCAGGGCCTGGACAGATTGTTGTCATTGATGGAAAAATGAATTCCAGAGTTTATCAAGACATTTTTCAGGAAAACGTAAGACCATCTGTCCGCCAACTGAAGCTCCGCAGAGGATGGGCGATGCAACAGGACAATGACCCAAAGCATACAAGTAATTCAACAAAAGAATGGCTTCGACAAAACAAAATACGCCTTCTGGAGTGGCCCAGTCAGAGTCCTGACCTCAACCCGATTGAAATGCTGTGGCATGACCTTAAGAGAGCGATTCACACCAGACATCCCAAGAATATTGCTACACTGAAACAGTTTTGTGAAGAGGAGTGGTCCAAAATTACTCCAGATCGTTGTGCAGGTCTGATCTGCAACTACAGGAAACGTTTGGTTGAGGTTAATGCTGCCAAAGGAGGGTCAACCAGTTATTAAGTCCAAAGGATCATATACTTTTTCCACCCTGCACTGTGAATGTTTACATGTTCTGTTCAATAAAAACATGAAAACATATAATGTTTGTGTTGTATTATTTTAAGCAGACTGTGGTTTTCAAATTGTTGTGACTTAGATGAAGAGCAGAGCACATTTTATGACCAATTCATGCAAAACTCCACGTAATCCCAAAGGGTTCACATACTTTTTCTTGCCACTGTATATATATATATATATATATATATATATACTTTAATAATTAAATAAAATGTATTTATTTATTTATAAAGGATTTTACCAGGAAGGATACAATGAGATTTCTCTCGTTTTCAAGTATGTCCTGGGTTCAAGAACATTGAGTGGTTACAGAAATACAAAATAGTAAAATGCAAGATATTAGCACAAAACCAAATATATAGATTAACAGAAAAATAAATATGTAGGAAATAAAGTCATTATGTTACATGTTTACAGGTGCATTCCGTAATTGCTCCATGTTTTCTTACCCAGGAAAAAGGATACAGTTTGTAAACATATTCTGTCACTCATAAGAACCAAAAAGTGGGAAATTTGTTGCCCATTGCAAAAGGGAATATTAATTTTAAATCAAAATAACTGAATTAGATTTTTTTTTTCTATTTATGGTATTTCTTCAGCTCAAGAATGCTCGCTTCCTGGTGAATAACCCCTATATGTCTAGGAGCAATATGGCTTGGTTAAGTGTTTATTTTAAGCAATGCTGTTAAGTCACAGCTAAGGCTTTAAATTATGAATAAGTCCACATGCGTTTGGTACCTATGGCTCGATGTGTTGAATATGAAACTATATGATTCATTTCATTGCTTCTCTGAAATATATATGTTTAAATACGTGCCTCCCTGTGTGTTCCTTACAATAAAGAGAAAAACATTTACAAATGTGTAATAGTTAGATTTTGTATTACTACGAGAAAAACACGGCGACTTACAGTACCATAGCTTTAGAAGAAAAAAATAGGTTTGAGATATTTCTCCTAAGAATATGAATTTTGAAGAACTCGCTTTAACATCCTGATATATATATATATATATGCACACACACACTGAATTTATATAGACAGCTGTGTTTATCAATGTTTTACAGCCTGTTTCTCAAAAGAAGCAACATTGTATCCTCGGTGATTCTTTTCCGAGGAGAAAACTAGCTCGCATTTTGAATATTCATGAAATGCGAGATGGCTATGGTAGTAATATAAATCACTGGAAGTCTTGACCCCAATAACCTAAAAGTGCCCTAGAAGTGTAATTTACATATACTTGCGTCAGCATGTTCCTATTTTACAAAAAAAATGGTTAAACAATCTTTTATTTGCTGTATTTTCTTTGATGCGATATACAGTATATATATTTATAAAACCATAAATAATGACAAAAAATTATCTAGATGTCCAAGCAGTTTAGAGAATTATAGGTAGAAATGTTTCAAAATTATTTATGCTATTTTGTGGTATGAAGGCATTTAATATACGTTTTGCCCTTAATTGTAATAGTACATACAATATTATATATATATATATATATATATCACTGCTCTAAAACCGTGGAGAATGTGGAGACACAGGTTCGATCCCGGCAAGAGCCCCTCTCTGGTAAGAGTCCTTGGGCAAGACACCTAACGGTACATACTCGCCACCCAGGACATACTTGAAAAGGAGAAATCTCAATGTATCCTTCCTGGTAAAATACTTTCTCAAAATATATGTATATATATAATATTGTAACAGAAAAATCGTAGGAGCATGCCAGGGCTTCTAAAAAATTTATTTAATGGATATGCATTAAAAGGAAAAACAGACCAAGGTTTCAGCTCCTCAGAGCCTTTCTCAAGGCCTACAGTTACATACATGAATGCATGTTTAAATTGGTTTTAGTGTTTAACCCCTTCCATGCGAAGGACGCGCTCAGCTCGTCCTGCTGCATGTGCACTTTACTGCGGAGGATGCGCTGATCGCGTCCTCCCTTTGCGGCGGCAATCGGCCGGATATCGGCCGATCGCGGTGACCCCCCGGTGCGGGCTGACATCCTCGATGTCAGCCCAGCCTCCAGGACCCAGGCGGGCACAATAGACGTCATCGCGACAGCGCGATGAAGTCAATTACCGCCCCCCGCCAGTGCGGGGAAGGTGCCAGAAGGGGAGGGGCAAGGTCCTTTGGATCTCTCTCCCTCCCCATCTGGGCGGGCTACAACCTAATGGCAGGTTCCGTTTGGAAGGGCACAGCCTGCCCTTCCAAGCGGCGGCTGTCTTTAACCCTTAGGAGGCTGGATCTCGATATAGCGCTAACAGGCGCCTTATTGTGGTCCCCTCCTGGAGCTGGCCGACATCTCAGATTTCGGCCAAGCTTCCGGAATATCCCCCTGATGACTGGCATAGCGCGATGATGTCAGTTCTGCAATTAACCCCTAGCTGCCACCTATGGTGGAGATAGGGGGTTCCAATGAACCCCTATCTCCCAATCCGTGGCAGCTAGGGGTTAATGTGTGGTATTATTGGAACGGCCAGAACATGACCATGTAAAATGTAAAAAAAAGGAAAAAAGGAAAAAAAAAATTAAAAACTGTTTTATGTTTTATTTTTTTATTAATGCAGCAATATTGTTCACATTTCAATTATAATGTGAACAATGATGCTGCACTAACGATTTTTTCTATGGGGGCGTTTGCTAAAAACACGTAATTTTCCCCAAAAAAATGTAACGAGTCCCCATTTCTAATTTTTTTTAACAAGCGCACCCTATAGAAAATATAACTGAAAAGGCTCGCATGATAAAATGTGAAAAAAAACACTTTACACAATGTTGATGATTGAAAATTCAATTTTTATTGCATTTTTTGTTAAAATATTCAGGCAAGACATGACGTATACATATAATAATAATATATAATGAATCTGCCGAGTCTCCCGGAAAGAACGATATATAATATGTCTGGGTTGTATAATAAAACGTGGCTTCAAATCGCGTTTAAACAAGATGAGCGAATCCGGTAAACATGAGCTCAGTACAGAGGTGTGAAATAGCTCAGCAGCGAAACGATTAAAACGCGACTGCTTGCTGGCACCTGAAGTTTTTCCCGGGTTACCACGGTAACGTATCCTCCCGGCGCATTTGATGATGTCACAGGTCACACACTACTCGCAACAAGCACAATATGGGTTTCTCCAGTTGCAGACTCGTCCAGCGTGGTCCATGGCAGTGCGATACATGATTGGTGAGTGTATTTTTTCTTATTTAAACATGTATTTTTGTATGTAACTGTAGACCTTGAGAAAGGCTCTGATGGGCTGAAACGTTGGTCTCTTTTTCCTTTAAATGCATATCCAATAAATATGTTTTTTAGAAGCCCTGGAGTGCTCCTACGATTTTTCTGTTATATACTATTCTTACTGGGATAGCGCATGGCACTCTACATAATATACAGCCAATTGGACTGAGTGCTATTCCCATTTGTTTTTTGTGTATATATATATATATTATATATATATATATATACACAGTCATGGCACCCCAGACATTTTTCCAGAAAATAAAGTATTTCTCACAGAAAAGTATTGCAGTAACACATGTTTTGCTGTACACATGTTTATTCCCTTTGTGTGTATTGGAACAAAACAAAAAAAAGGGAGGAAAAAAAGCAAATCGGACATAATGTCACACAACTCCAACAATGGGCTGGACAAAATTCTTGGCACCCTTTCAAAATTGTGGATAAATATGATTGTTTCAAGCACGTGATGCTCCTGTAAACTCACCTGGGGCAAGTAACAGGTGTGGGCAATATAAAAATCACACCTGAAAGCAGATAAAAAGGAGAGAAGTTCACTTAGTCTTTGCATTGTGTGTCTGTGTGTGCCACACTAAGCATGGACAACAGAAAGAGGAGAAGAGTACTGTCTGAGGATTTGAGAACCAAAATTGTGGAAAAATATCAACAATCTCAAGGTTACAAGTTCATCTCCAGAGATCTAGATTTGCCTTTGTCCACAGTGTGCAACATTATCAAGAAGTTTGAAACCCATGGCACTGTAGCTAATCTCTCTGTGGGTGGACGGAAGAGAAAAATTGATGAAAGGTTCCAACGCAGGATAGTCCGGATGGTGGATAAGCAGCCCCAGACAAGTTCCAAAGAAATTCAAGCTGTCCTGCAGGCTCAGGGAGCATGAATGTCAGCACGAACTATCCATCGACATTTAAATGAAATGAAACGCTATGGCAGGAGACCCAGGAGGACCTCACTGCTGACACAGAGACATAAAAAAGCAAGACTACAGTTTGTCAAAATGTACTTGAGTAAGCCAAAATCCTTCTGGGAAAACGTCTTGTGGACAGAAGAGACCAACAGGGTTATTCAGAGAGCGTGAAAAGCAGGAGAATGACTGGAGAATGACTGGAGAATGAAAAATTCTAGGTCAAAATAGCCGATTTGGAAAGTGAGATGAAAGGGAGAATTTTTCTGGTTTGGCTATTTTGACCTAGAATTTTTCATTCTCCAGTCATTCTCCAGTCATTCTCCTGCTTTTCGCGCTCTCTGAATAACCCTGTATGATAGAGCTTTTTGGTAAAGCGCATCATTCTACTGTTTACCGAAAACCGAATGAGGCCTACAAAGAAAAGAACACAGTACCCACAGTGAATTATGGTGGAGGTTCAATTATGTTTTGGGGTTGTTTTGCTGCCTCTGGCACTGAGTGCCTTGAATGTGTGCAAGGCATAATGAAATCTGAGGATTACCAAAGGATTTTGGGTTGCACTGTAGTGCCCAGTGTCAGAAAGCTGGGTTTGTGTCCGAGATCTTGGGTGTTCCAGCAGGACAAAGACCCCAAACATAAGTCAAAAAGCACCCAGAAATGGATGGCAACAAAGCGCTGGAGAGTTCTGAAGTGGCCAGCAATGAGTCCAGATCTAAATCTCATTGAACACTTGTGGAGAGATCTTAAAATTGCTGTTGGGAATAGGCGCCCTTCCAATAAGAGAGACCAGGAGCAGTTTGCAAAGGAAGAGTGGTCCAAACTTCCGGGTGAGAGGTGTAAGAAGCTTATTGATGGTTATAGGAAGCGACTGATTTCAGTTATTTTTTCCAAAGGGTGTGCAACCAAATATTAAGATAAGGGTGCCAAGAATTTTCTCCAGACCATTTTTGGAGTTTTGTGTGACATTATGTCCAATTTGCTTTTTTTCCTCCCTTTTCTTGTTTTGTTCCAATACACACAAAGGGAATAAACATGTGTATAGCAAAACATTTTTCTGTGAGAAATACTTGATTTTCTGGAAAAATGTCTGGGGTGCCAACAATTTCGGCCATGACTATATATACAGTGGCAAGAAAAAGTATGTGAACCCTTTGGGATTACGTGGAGTTTTGCATGAATTGGTCATAAAATGTGCTCTGATCTTCATCTAAGTCACAACAATTTGAAAAACACAGTCTGCTTAAAATAATACAACACAAACATTATATGTTTTCATGTGTTTATTGAAAATAACATTTGAACATTCACAGTGCAGGGTGGAAAAAGTATGTGAACCCCTAGCCTAATGACTTCTCCAAGAGCTAATTGGAGCCAGGAGTGAGCCAACCTTGAGTCCAATCAGTGTGATATTATTGGATGTGTTGCTGAAAGCTGTCCTGCCCTTTAAAAACACACACCAGTTTTGGGTTTACTGGTTTCAAGAAGCACTGCTTGATGTGAACCATGCCTCGCAGAAAAGAGCTCTCAGAAGATCTACAATCAAGAATTGTTGACTTGCATGAAGCTGGAAAGGGTTACAAAAGTATCTCCAAAAGCCTTGATGTTCATGTGTCCACGGTAAACCAGACTGTCTACAAATAGAGAAAGTTCAGCACTGTTGCTACTCTCCCTAGGCGTGGTCGTCCTGTAAAGATGACTGCAAGAGCACAGCGCAGAATGCTTAATGAGGTAAAGAAGAATCCTAGATAAAAACTAGGGATGAGCTGTTCGGGTTCGGACGGTTCGGAGTTCGACCTGAACTCTGGCAGTTCGAAAGTTCGCGAATTTCAAACTTTTTGGGTGTGTTCGGTTCGAGTTCGAAAAAAAAAAGAAATTTTGAAAAAAGTATAGAAAATGCTTAAAAAAATACTAAAAAATCTAGAAATAAAGAGACTCTTTACTGCAGAATATTATAAGCAACGGTTTATTAGATATTGAATTAAAAACTAATGTGTACGTGGAAAGATTATCAACTCTAAATGACCTCTGTTCACAAACGGGCATAACACCAGGTGTTTTTAGTCTGGTAATCAATTTGATACATTGTACACCATACTGAGGGTGGGGTGGTGTCTGCTTCTGATTGAGATTTGAGAATTAATTTCCCTAAAACATCCTAATATGCTGCATTTAACCCTTTCGCTGCTGAGGCTTTTCACACCTCTGTGCTGAGGTAATTTTTACCGCTTTCGCTCATCATGTTTAACCGCGCTTTGTAGCCATATTTTGATATATGACCCAGACATATTATATATCGTTCTTTTCGGCAGACTTGGCAGATTCACAATATGTCATTATTATATGTATACGTTATGTCATGTCTGTATATTATAACAAAAATGCAATAAAATTAGAATTTTCAATAATTTATTATGTGTAAAGTGTTTTTTTTCACATTTTAACATGTGATCGTTTGCGGTTATATTTTGTATGGGGTGCGCTTGTTAACAAAATTAGAAATGGGGTCTCGTTTCTTTTTTTGGGGGAAAATGTCGCTTTTTTTAACAAACGCACCGCATACAAAAATCGTTAGTGCAGCATTATTGTTCACATTATAATTGAAATGGGAACAATATTGCTGCATTAACAAAACAAAAACAAAAAAGACTTGTTTATTTTTTTTTTAGAATTTTTTTTTAAATATTTTTTTTTTTTCTTTTCTTTTTTAAAACATTTTTCATGCTCATGTTTGGTATCCTTGGAAAGGCTATGCTCTGGCCGATCCAACGATATCAAACATTAACCCCTAGCTGCCACAGATCGGGAGATAGGGGGTTCATTGGAACCCCCTATCTCCACCATTGGTGGCAGCTAGGGGTTAACTCCAGGACTGGCGTCATCGTGCTATACACAATGATGCCAGTCCTCAGGGGGAGTTCCTGGAGGATTGGCCGACATCCAAGATGTCGGCCAGCTCCAGGAGAGGATCATGATCCGGCGCTTTTCAGCGCCGATTCGTGATCCGGCTCCCCAGGGGTTAATCACAGCCACCGTTTGGAAGGGAAGGCTGTGCCCTTCCAAACGGTGCCTGGATTAACCCTCTCCCCCCCGGCGATCTCCCCCCTCCCTTTCAGGCGCTTCCTCCACACATGCGGGGGGGGGCGCCTGAATTAGATGTCATTGCGCCGCCGCGATGACATCTAATTTCTCCGCCGGGGTCCCGGAGTGCTGGGCTGACATCCAAGATGTCAGCCCTCACCGGTGAAGTGCAGCAAACCGCCGGAATCCGGCAGATTGCTGCCTCCTGTGCATGGACGCGCTCAGCGCGTCCATAGCACAGGAGAACCACTTGGCTGGACGCGCTGAGCGCGTCCATAGCAGCCAAGTGGTTAACAGGTGTTTGAAAAAAATTCAAAATAACATCTAAGGCTAGGGTCAGATGAGCGCATTTTGTATGGACTGTGCGTCCGTGCAGTATGGACGTACTTACTGACTGACAACAAGGTAGTGGCCAAAAAGTCCATTTTTTTCACTGACGTATTTTTTGACTGATGTAGCAGGGAAAATAAATTAAAATGAAAAAACATTCTGTCCGTCAAAAATGCTGGACGTATAAATGCAGTCCATCTGACCTCGTTTCATCATTCACATACAAAGCTACACGGACGTTGCGGACGTGGCGCACTCCGCACGTCCGTTCTAGCAGTATTACGTTCTTGCCTAACCTGCGTCCGTTTGCTGCGTCCGCCATGCATCCGCACTTCCGTGCGGACGTACTTCGTGTGTGGGGCTCCATTGGTCAGAATGCTATGCTGCCACGGACGTACAAATGTGCGGCAACATGGACGTGATAACTGCGCTCGTCTGACCGCAGCCTTAAGCAATGTTATTTTTCACCTCAGGATTAAACATTCACAGGGTTATTCAGAGAGCGGTGAAAAGCAGGAGAATAACAACTGGAGAAGTGAAAATTCTAGGTCAAAATAGCAAAACCAGAAAAATTCTCCCATTTAACTCACTTTCCAAATTGGCTATTTGGTCTAGATTGTTCTCTTCTCCTGCCAGTTCTCCTGGCTTTCACCTCTCTCTCAGGGTTGTTCAGAGAAAGGTGAAAACCAGGAGAATGGCAGAAAAAGAGAACAATCTGGACCAAATAGCCGATTTGGAAAGTGAGATAAGGCTAGGGTCAGAATAACGCATTTTTCACAGCGACCGTCAAAAAGTGCGTCCGAACGCATTGCCTTATTTTTTCACGGAATGCGCGAAAACGGTCATACGATGCACATTTTTGTGCGTGATTTTTTACGGATCCAAACCAGGAAACTTTGGGTGTCTGGACGTTATGTTGGCCGGACATGAGCAGGGTCTGACGTCTCCAAATCACGCACACACGCCGCTAGTGGACGCAGCACACTCTGTACGTCCGTACTAGCGGTTCTGCGTTCTCGAAAAAATGCGTTCATTTTCCACTTGCGTTGCGCAGCCAGACTTTCGTGCGACCGTACTTCGTATATTGGCTGTCATTGCCCGTCATTTGCTGCTAGTGCAGCCGTGATTAAGTGCGCCTAAACGCATGTTAAAAATTTGCTAGTCTGACCCTAGCCTAAATGGGAGAATTTTTCTGGTTTGGCTATTTTGACCTAGAATTTTCCATTCTCCAGTCATTCTCCTGCTCTACACCGCTCTCTGAATAACCCTGACAGGGTTATTCAGAAAAAGGTGAAACTCAGGAGAATGACTGAAGAGAAAATTCTAGGTCAAAATAGCCAAACCAGAAAAATTCTCCCATTTATCTCACTTTCCAAATCGGCTATTTGGTCTAGAATTTTCCATTCTCCAGTCATTCTCCTGCTTTTCACCGCCAAAAAATCAGTAAACCTTTTTCTGCGTGTCCGAAAATGTCTCCTCTTTTCATACAGACTGCCGCCCCAAGCAGTTGTTTATGGGTAGATTAAAGGAAAAGCATTTACCGTCATTTGAAATGTCATTTTTTGTTTTTTACATATTTCTATACATCCTAGAAATACGCCACTTCACGGGCAGGTTATGGGGACCTCGTAGGCACGATATTTGAAGGAATTTTTCGTTTTTATTTTTAACGCTTATTTCATGGAAAACTCACTGTCCCTTTAAAAACATTTTTTTTTTAACTTTTTGTCCTTGTTTCCTGTCCCCCAGGGCACTACCTGGACCCCCATACACCTTTTATGGCAAATATCTAGCATATATGCCCTCTTGGAGGGCACTCTAAAAACCGAATTTTCAGCCCCATTGACTTGTATGGGGTTCGTGTTAGGATTCGGGTTCGGATCCGAACAATTGGAAAGTTCGGGTTCGGCTTCGAACCGAACTCGGGGAGTGTTCTGCTCATCCCTAATAAAGACTTCCAGAAATCTCTGGCACATGCTAACATTTTTGTCGACACATCTACAATAAGGAAAACATTTAACAAGAATGGAGTACATGGGAGGACACCACGGAGGAAGCCATTGCTGTCCAAAAATAATATTGCAGCACGTTTGACGTTTGCAAAAGAGCACCTGGATGTTCCACAGCACTACTGGCAAAATATTCTGTGGACAGATGAAACCAATAATTGAGTTGTTTGGAAAAAACACACAACACTATGTGTGGAGAAAAAAAGGCACAGCACACCAACATCAAAACCTCATCCCCACTGTAAAACATGGCGGCGGGAGTATCATGGTTTGGGGCTGCTTTGCTGCCTCAGGGCCTGGACGGATTGTTGTCATTGATGGAAAAATGAATTCCAGAGTTTATCAAGACATTTTTCAGGAAAACGTAAGACCATCTGTCCGCCAACTGAAGCTCCGCAGAGGATGGGTGATGCAACAGGACAATGACCCAAAGCATACAAGTAATTCAACAAAAGAATGGCTTCAACAAAACAAAATAACCCTTCTGGAGTGGCCCAGTCAGAGTCCTGACCTCAACCCGATTGAAATGCTGTGGCATGACCTTAAGAGAGCGATTCACACCAGACATCCCAAGAATATTGCTACACTGAAACAGTTTTGTGAAGAGGAGTGGTCCAAAATTACTCCAGATCGTTGTGCAGATCTGATCTGCAACTACAGGAAACGTTTGGTTGAGGTTATTGCTGCCAAAGGAGGGTCAGCCAGTTATTAAGTCCAAAGCTTCACATATTTTTTCCACCCTGCACTGTGAATGTTTACATGTTATGTTCAATAAACACATGAAAACATAGAATGTTTTGAATTATTTTAAGCAGACTGTGTTTTTCAAATTGTTGTGACTTAGATGAAGATCAGAGCAAATTTTATGACCAATTCATGCAAAACTCCACGTAATTCCAAAGGGTTCACATACTTTTTCTTGCCCCTGTATATATATATATGTGTGTGTTTATTATTGCAGAAGCAATTTGCATATAACAGCAATTCAAATAACTGCATCCCAGAGCTCCTGTGCTACATTTCTTGCCCTCTAACAACAACTTAAATAAGCAGTATATTTATATATATCTGCTCACTCTCTGGCATTCGCTAAAATATCTGAAGTTTTTCTGCTAGGTATCCTTATTGTTACATATGCAGCATAAACAGTATAATGCACGTGGCACTCACAAATTTCATATGTTGCTTTATTCCAAAATATACAGTAACTCTATTATATCTACATTTCAGGTGAGCCAAAACATCAATGCAATAGAGTTATATTTTGTAATAAAGTAATGTATGTGCTTTATACTGTCTGATCTATAAATGTATATACCTTTCATGAGAAAAATAGCCAACAACTGTTGACGAAGAGCCCCAAGAGATACTTGTTTGTTTTCTTTCAAGGTATAAACACTGATTTTTAGCTTCCAAGACCAACAAAATACAAATACGTTATTAAAAAATTGGGTCAAATAGCATTAAACTCCAAAATATGCTTGAAATGTTGCAATGTGTAATTTAGACCAATTTTAACCTGTATATTAAATATCTTTGATGCCTCAGTCTTTAGATAAAATAAATCTACTTCCACATGTATAACAAAACACCAGTAATTGCGATGTCTAATGGGTTTTGCTTTGGGTAACTGCTTTTGTTGTTGTAGTCACAACGGTAATGTAAATATACCTAAATAAATAATAAATCAAAGGATGAATACATTTACTGTTATGTAACATTAGGCGTTTGGTAACACGCACAGTTTAGATTTTATTACTGCTATAATAGAAATTAAAAGAATAACGATAAATATAAACACCATATTGTTTCTATTTATGACTATATAATGAATGATGGGCCGAAAATGAAACAGAGTTGTAAAAGAGGAATACATTGTATAAATATCAGATTTGGTCATTTCTACAATCAAACTGAAGCTGTTCAATAAATTCTTTGTGTGTCGGCTGCATGAAAATGCAAAGGTCACCATTCAGATGCATGAACATGAAATGCAGTTTTAACAGTCATGTTTTATTTATTCACTGGTTGTGTTCGAATAAATAGTCGTCATTATGCAATACTAAAGTAATTTGTAATCCTCTGTAAAATGAGTTCAGTGAAGGCTTTCAAGAGAACAGGAGAATGATCCTCTGGTAACTGAATATTTATAGTGAAAAGGCGTTCATTCACATCACAACAAAGGCAGCTGATGCAATGAATGTAAATTTCCAATCAAAAATGACATTGCTGTTCAAAACCTATAAAAATATCTGCCAGATATTGAAAGTGTGGAAAATGGTAAGAAAATGGGCAACTCTAGTTAGCGGTACATAAATATTATTATTATTATTATTATTCTTTATTTATAAAGCGCCAGCATATTCCGCAGCGCTGTACAATAAGCACAGTATAGACAGGATTACAATACATTGAACAATTTTAGACAAACAGTGCAGGAGGAGATGAGGGCCCTATTCCCGTAGGAACTCACAATCTGGGAGGGTTGGGGTTGGAAACAGGAGGAGAGGACTGTAAGGTGAGAGTGATTGATGGTTGCGTCAGTGAGTTGGGTGGTAGGCTTCCCTAAATAGGAATGTTTTCAGGGAGCGTTTGAAGGAAGAGAAGTTAGGGGAAAGTCTGACAGTACGAGGGAGAGCGTTCCAGAGAGTGGGGGCTGCGCGTGAGAAATCCTGCAGTCTATCATGGGAAGAGGTGATGCTGGGAGAAGCTAGGCGCAGGTCACTGTTTGACCTTAGGGAGCAGGCTGGGGTGTATTTGGTGATTAGTGAGGACAGGTAGTGGGGAGCTGAGTTAGTGAGGGTTTTGTAGGTAAGGATAAGGATTTTGAATTTAATTCTGCAGTGGATGGGGAGCCAGTGAAGGGACTCGCAGAGGGGAGCGGCAGAGACAGAGCGGCGGGTGAGGTGAATTAGCCTGGCGAAGGCATTCAGGATGGATTGTAGGGGGGAGAGGCGGGACAGAGGGAGGCCAGATAGGAGATTATTGCAATAGTCGAGTCGGGAGATTACCAGGGCGTGTATGAGTTGTTTTGTGGTGACAGCGGTAAGAAATGTCCGAATTCTGGAAATATTACGCAGTTGGTATCGGCAGGAGGAGTAAAGAGACTTGATGTGGGGGATGAAGGAAAGAGCAGAGTCAAGTGAAGGTACCGGCGATTTGAACATGTCTTCTGCAATTCTACACCACAATTTTGACTGTAATCGTACTGTTAATATTGTATGCTTGCACCTATCTATTAATATTTTGACTGTTTGTTTTTTTCTTGCTAAATGTATTTCCTGCTTGGTTTCAAGCCATGTGCCATATGCCTGCCCCTCCCCTCCCCCCCCCCAGGTCGTAAACAAATTTACTCTATACAGCTCACACGATGTGACTCTGCAAATTCTTTCTTCCACAGCCTGGCCACATACTCACATCACCCTCTGCTACAGTGCTCCCCCTGGACTCTGCTGTCCCTCCCTCCCTCCTCATCCACCCGCCCACCCAGTGCTGGTCAGATATTTGTAGCTTACTTTCCAGCTGCTTCCACTTTGCAAATCACCCTAATTAACCCAAGGTTCTAGCCCTTCCCATGATATGTTAATCTGTATATTTGTGTTTTGTTTTTTAATAGTTTGCATTTTATTACTTTATATTTCTGTAACAACTGTAACCACTCAATTGTTCTCGATCCCAGGACATACTTGAAAACGAGAGAAATCTCAATGTATCCTTCCTGGTAAAATCCTTTTCAAATAAATAAATAAATAAATAAGTGTAACTCCAAGGCAGCGAACTTGGTTTGATGGGGAGATGGTGATACCCTCCACCGTGATAGAGAAGTGAGGAGGTGGGGAGGCATTGGAGGGAGCAATAAGTAGGAGTTCAGTCTTTGACATGTTGATCTTTAGGTGGTGGGAGGCCATCCAGGAGGAGATGCCAGATAAACAGTCACTGACTTTTGAGAGGACAGGGGGAGAGAGATCAGGGGTAGAGAGGTAGATCTGAGTGTCATCAGCGTAGAGGTGGTAATTAAAGCCAAAGCTGTTGATGATTTTGCCCAGGGAGGAGGTGTAGATGGAAAAGAGCAGAGGACCAAGGACAGAGCCTTGAGGTACACCAACAGATAGAGGCAATGAGGAGGAGGAGTTACCAGCAAAGGACACACAGAAGGACCTGTTGGATAAATAGGAGTTAACCCAAGCAAGTGCAGTGTCCCCGAGACCCAGAGAGTTGAGGGTCTGTAGAAGGAGGGGGTGGTCAATAGTGTCAAAAGCAGCCGAGAGGTCAAGCAGGATGAGAATAGAATAGTGGCCGTGTTTTTTAGCAGTTAGGAGGTCGTTGGTGACTTTGGTGAGGGCAGTTTCAGTTGAGTGTAGGGGACGGAAGCCAGATTGCAGGGGGTCAAGTAATGAATTGGAGGACAGGAAGAGGGAGAGGCGGTTGAAGACTAGTTTTTCTAAGATCTTTGATGTGAAGGGAAGCAGGGATACAGGGCGGTAGTTGGATGGAGAGTAGGGATCTAGGGATGGTTTCTTTAGTAAAGGGGTAACTAGCGCGTGTTTGAAGGCGGATGGAAAGGAGCCAGTGGAGAGAAATAGGTTGAAGATGTGTGTGAGAGCAGGGGTGAGGGAGGAGGAGAGGGGAGGAATTAGATGTGAGGGAATGGGGTCGAGCGGGCACGTGGTGAGATGTGAGGAGGACAATAAGGAATTGACTTCCTCCTCAGTGGCTGGGAGGAAGCGGCAGAGGGTGGCAGAGGGGACCTGTGGGAGTGGAGGTGGCAGATAACTATCTTGTGTTGGGATGTTGCTTCTGATAGTTAGAGTTTTACTGAGGAAGTAGTCTGCCAGGTCTTGAGCGCTGAAGGCAGCTGTGGGGGGAGGTGCAGGTGGGTAGAGGAGGGTGTTGAAGGTGGACCAGAGCCGTTTAGGGTTGGAGGACAGCGTAGATATAAGAGATGAGAAGAAGGATTGTTTGGCCAAGTGGAGGGCAGAGGTGTATGACCGGAGAATAAACTTGAAGTGAACAAAATCAGCTTCAGAGTGGGATTTCCTCCAGGCACGCTCTGCAGTGCGGGAGCATCTTTGCAGGTAGCGAGTCCGGAGGGTGTGCCAGGGCTGAAGCTGGCGGCGTGGGGCCTTACAGAGTCGAAGAGGAGCAAGCGTGTCTAGAGCAGAGATAAGAGTAGTGTTGTAGTGATTAGTGGCAGCATCAGGGCAGGTGAAGGATGAGGTATGAGGGAGGTGGTGAAGTATGTATGTTTCCTCTTTTTAAAGTGTAACATTGTGAAATGATAAAAAAAAAAAAATTATCGTTGCCGCTCAAGTTGCACGATATACTTTAAACGTGGCAGATGCAAAATATTTTTGGTAGTGCAGAATGTAAATGATTAACCCTTTCGCTGCAGAGGACGTGCTCAGCGCTTCCATCCGCAGGTACTGTTGGGTGCGGAGGACGCGCTGAGTGCGTCCTCCCTTTGCGGCCAGCGATCGGCCGGATTCCGGCCAACCGCTGTGCCCCCCGGTGCGGGCTGACATCCTCGATGTCAGCCCAGCACCCGGGATCGCCGCCGGCACCATTAGATGTCATTGCGGCGGCGCGATGACATCTAATTCAGGTGCCCCCCCCAGCATGTGCAGAGGAGGTGCCTGAAAGGGAGGGGGAGGTCCTTCAGACCTCTCTCCCTCCCGATCGCCAGGGTCCAGCGGTGAAAGTCAGGCACCGTTTGGAAGGGCACAGCCTGCCCTTCAAACCGTGCCTGCCTTTAACCCCTTGGGTGCCGGATCGCGATTCGGCGCCGAAAAGCGCCGAATCGTGATTCTGTCCCGGAGCTGGCCGACATCTTGGATGTCGGCCAAGCTTCTGGGAATGCCCCCTGATGACTGGCGTCATCGTGCATAGCACAATGACGCCAGTCCTGGAGTTAACCCCTAACTGCCACCGATGGTGGAGATAGGGGGTTCCAATGAACCCCCTATCTCCCGATCCGTGGCAGCTAGGGGTTAATGTTTGATACTGTTGGATCGGCCAGAGCATGGCCTTTCCAACGATACCAAACATGACCATGTAACAAGTTTTTTTTGTTTATTTTTGTTTGTTAATGCAGCAATATTGTTCCCAGCTGCAGCAACGCGAGAACATGCTTGGAGACTCTATGCTACCCCAGCGTGTGACATGCTGCACAGAGACATGCTGTCTCTATGCAGCATGTCCCTCAAAAAAGACTGCTCAACGTCGCCCAACATGTGTACATGCTGGAGCCTCAGTGGGAAGTGGATTGCGGCTCTCCTGCCAAGTTCCCCTTCTCCTCCGACATCAGTTTCTCACAGATTTCAAAATTGGAAAGAATCCAAAACACTGGAATTCTTACAGGGTTATCCAAAGAGATTCGAAAAGTCACCACACGTTCGGTGACTTTTCGTTCTCTTCAATTTGGTTCCTTTTGCCGATCCCATTTCGGTGACCCTGCGGTGTATTCAGCAAACACCACAGGGTCCCCGAATTGCAGGGAAAAGCTACCGCAAACCTGACGAAAACTAACCGCAAAACCTGCCGAATGCACGCCGAAAACCCCCCAAAAACATCTGGATTAACCCGTCGAAGACGCCGGAAAAACCCGAGCAGGAGCCGATCACACGCAGCGAAGCTGCTGGAAAAAGCCGAGAAAAAGCCGACACCGCAGACAGAGGGAGGTGAATAAATTAGCAAAACAGTTTGCATGAATGTGAAAGTGAAAAGCTGTTTGCAAAGAAACTACTGAGCGAAAATGTCAGAAATTTACACAGGAGGTCCAGGGAATGATAACAAAAAGGGCTGTTACAAAAAAAATAAGTAAACTTAAAAAAAAAAAAAAAAATCAGAAAAATGCTTAAAATATCCTAAAAAATCTCTAAATAAAGAGACTCTTTACTGCAGAATTTTATAATGAATGATTTTCAGCGTTCGGTTACCTTTCTCAAGCAATTCGGAGCTCTTTGAATAACCCTGTTAGAGTTCTTGAACATTCAGGATAAGGGGTGCTCACCCTGTATCGAGTATTTATGGGTTATTCGAATAAGTTTATATTTTTTACATATCCATAACATTGTGAAACATTAAAAATATTGAAACATTAAATCATGTCCGTATTGTTGATAAAAAATGAATGAAATATTATTTGGCATAACATTCCATTTTATTTTCATTTCACTTTCTGTTTTCACCACTCTGAAAGATAAGCACTATTCAGCATCGTGACCGCATTTACCACATTGTAAAATATTCTGCATAATAACAATGCTCCACGCAGAAAACACGGAGCTGAGATTTATTTTATTATTCCACTTGACAGTATATTTACTAACGTGAAAAGAAATCAATTTCCCTATTTTTTCTGAGATAATGAAGCTATTCTCCGATCAGAGTATTGCACATAGAGCCATTGTGCACAGCGCTTGTTTTTATACACAGAACATACAGATTTATATTATATATTTAACCACATTCATCGGAAAATAAAGGTGATCCTATAATTACTTTTGCTTTCTTTAAAAAAAAACAGAACAAAACAAAGCAATTTTATTTATTGAAAACTATTTACAATCTGCACAAAAGACAGTGATGAAAATCAGATTAGACGCCGCTTTCTTTGCGGTCTGCCTGGCGGTTATATTATTTGACAATGAGTTGCGTGGAAATAAAGTTAAGCAAAGCATAATGTTGCTTTGAAAAGAAAGGGGAAAAAAAATCAATAGTACATGGACCGAAAACTATTCAAAAGTGAGCAGCACTTCGGATAGAAAAGAACACAAAAACAAAACAAAGAAGTAAGGTTATTCAATATAAATGGAACAGGCAAAAGCACCGCTAGACGTGGTAAATACACCAAAGGTCTGGAGGTGGGTGTCAATAGGAACCGGTAAAAATAATAAAAAATATAAACAAACAAAGACGCAAAGGGGGGTTATTCAGTAAGTGCTACTTGAAAACAAGAGAAATCTCAATGTATCCTTCCTGGTATATACTTTTTTTTTTTTTTCATATAAGAAGTTTATTGTTTTCAAAAAATATAACACAGTACAAAATGGTGCTGAGTATTCTCCGCTTATGCACATCTATAAACATAACAGTTACGGCAGTAGTTAAACCATTATAAGCCATCGCGGTTAGACAGTAAAGGACACTTCAGCAACCAAAGCTTGAAAAAAACTATATCGGTTAATCTAAACGGGGATATCGACTGGAAGATGGGCAGGGTCCACTGTGGGACAGGGGATAACGCCAAACCCGAGCCTAATAACGCCATAAGGGCTGCTTTGTGGTATATCAAGAGATTTGGAAGGCCCAGGCCCCCTTGTACAACCGAAGTGGATAGAACTCGGAAACTAACCCGTGGCTTCCGCCTCCTCCAAACGAATTGATTAATTGTGGTTTGTAAAGATTTAAAAAAGGTCGGATGTGGAGACACCGGTAAAGCCCTGAATAAATATAATAATTTAGGGAGAATAGACATTTTAGTAATCGCAATCCTCCCCAACCAGGAAAATTCAAAACGTGCCCACCTCCAACACAATTCTTTAATCGTTGACAACATAGCGCCATAGTTCAGTCGATAGAGGGTGGGACGTGAGAAGGAGATTTTAATCCCTAGATATATTAAATAAACTGCTCTCCAGTCGTATTTATAGGTGCTCTTCAAATAATTTAGATCGGTAGGTGAGAGGTGAGTACTAAGGGCTTGCGTTTTTGCTATGTTAATTTGATGATAGGAGACTTTCCCGTATTGGGTGAGCAAATGGTGGAGCTGGGGAAGAGAGTTGACGGGGTCAGTAAGGGTAAGAAGGATATCGTCTGCAAAAAGGCTGATTTTACTCTCTGTGGGGCCGATTTGGATGCCTGTAATCTTAGCGTTTGCTCGGATCGTCTGAGCTAGTGGTTCCAGGGCCAGGGCATATAGAAGCGGGGACACGGACATCCCTGACGGGTTCTGTTCGTGATGTTAACAGTGTCGGAAAGGAATCCAGCATTTAATACTTGCGCTGTCGGAGAGGAGCACAGTGTAAAAACTGCCTCAATAAAAGGGAGAGGAAAATTAAATTTCAAGAGAACGTGGCGCAAAAAGAGCCAGTTGAGTCTGTCAAATGCCTTCTCTGCATCTAAGGAAAGGAGAAGACAAGGTGCTGAGTGACGACCCACTCCGTCTATAATATTTAGAAGCCTAACGGTGTTGTCCGTTCCCTGTCGCCCCTGAATAAATCCTACCTGATCATCTGCCACCAATTTCGGGAGCAATGGTGCTAATCTATTCGCCAAGATTTTTGCATAAATCTTAATATCTACGTTCAATAAGGAGATAGGACGGTAGTTAGAACAAAGTGTAGGGTCTTTGCCAGGTTTAGGTATGGTGACTATCGAAGCTTTAAGAAGTTCAGGGGGGGCCGTGCCCGAATCAAAAAGGTAGTTAAATAGCGCTAACATATGTGGGGTGAGTTGTTCTGCAAATGTCGTATAATATTTAGTGGAGAAGCCGTCTGGGCCAGGAGATTTACCAGGGGGTAGGGAGGAGAGTACCTTCCTCAACTCCTCATGGGAGATCGGAGTAGTTAACGTATCCCGGCAGGTTGGCGAGAGTTGGGGGAGAGCAATAGAGGTCAGATAGGAGAACACTTCCGTCAGGGAGGGTTGGTGTGTCGCCTCATCTAGGTGGAGATTATATAGTTGGGCATAGTACCCCGCAAAGCGGTTAGCTATTTGACGTGGTTGTGCCACAAATTCTGCGGATGTAGTTTTAAGTTTTGCAATTTTAGTTCGTGTTAAGCGACCCTTTAGTTTATTAGCCATTAGTTTACCCGTCTTGTTGCTATATAGGTAAAATTTAGCGTTAATTCGACGTGCTCTCCATACATATTCTTTTTTATGTATGTCACTAAGTTGGGACATTAGGGAGCGAAGCTGGTCCGCCAGAAGCAGGGTAGGGTGGAGTTTATGCTGAGAACAAACTTTGTCTAACTCTTTTAACAATTCTAATTTCTGGGTTTGATTGGCTTTTTTTAATCTCGAGCCCCACTTAATAAGGATGCCTCTGATGACTGCCTTATGGGCTTGCCACAAGGTTGTTGGAGAGATATCAGGCGTTGAATTTTCCTTAAAATAATTTAAAACCGCTTCTTTAATTTCAGGGCCTGCTTCTGGATGAGCCAGTAGGGATTCGTTCAATCTCCAAGGAGATTTACCGTATGAGGTGTAATTATCTGAAAGTGTCAACAGCATGGGAGCGTGGTCTGACCATGAGATTTTACCAATCTCGCAGTCCAGCACTAGTGCTAACGTGGAGTTGTGTACGAAAACATAGTCAATTCTAGAAAATGTGTGGTGAGTTAAGGAATAGTAGGAGTAGTCAGTTTCATTTGGATGGAGCAGGCGCCATGCGTCATGTAAGTGGCATTCAGATAATAATTGAAGGGAGGGTCGATTTGGCTGTCTAGGGGAACCGGTTTTACCTATGTCAAAGGAAAGATTAAAATCTCCGCAGATAACTATTTGGCCCATTTGAGATTGTGAGAGTTTATCTAAGACATGTTTCAAAAAAGGCCGCTGGCCAGCGTTAGGACAGTATATATTTACGATGTGTATAAAACATGGTTGATGGAACAGATCAATATTAGGAACCTTCCTTTAACATCTCTGATAATTTTATGTAGTTCGAATGTCACCCTGTTATGTATCAAGATAGAAACCCCTTTTGATTTAGTCGGAGATGTGGCATGATATTGTGTGGTATAATTGGGGAGGAATAACTTAGGATGCGAAAGCCTGCGGAAATGTGTCTCCTAGAAGACAGACAAAGTCAGGGTTTTGTCTACGCAGTTCAGCATATAATGCATGTCGTTTGTAGGGCATATTCAAACCTTTCACATTGTGAGAGTAGATTTTCATCTTATACTAAACAATAATAACATAAGTATGTAGAGCGCCGTCAGAAATACTATACCCCAGCGGGGGAGTCTCGATGAAGAGGAAAGTCCCATCACTCGTAGTTTGCAATGGAATGATGATATTAAGGTTCCGGTAGACTAAAAAAAAAAGGGGGTCACAAAAAATAAAAGAAAAGAAAAAATAACCAAAAAAAAAGTCCAGGTCAGAGTCCTGGAGCCAACTATGTACATGTAGTACCTCGCATCCTTCTCGACCACCGCTAAAAGGTCAAGCGGGGTCAACTCCAAACCTTGGAGGAAGGCTCCAGGGGGGTGCAGAGCCAGCATCTAGTGCCGGACAGAAGAAACCAATAAATCGAACAAACGACAAACAGAAGGGGCGAGAGGGGTCGCGCCACATATCGACTCGCCGGAGTCACATCACCTAATGTGAGAATTATCTGGCTGCGGTATCCATGTATACAGGAACAATGGCCATCTCGCATGTTGACAACCGAAGCTGTCCTCTGTATAGAACCCAATATCTTGATCTGCAGGTCCCAGTGTCTGGGAATCCTTAAGAGGGAACGAGAGTCTCGTCAGGTCAAGAGCTGTCGATTCAGGAAACTTTGTGGGTGTTAACTCTATGCCATTCCGGAGACACTTTGGACGGAGAGGTGGACGGAACCCGTGGCGGAGTGTACTCCTCAAGTATACTCCAGGACACCAGCTGCCTCATTCCCTCCTCCACCATGGAAAGCACGTGCAGGTGACCCTCCTTCCAGACCAGTAATTTTGTTGGGAAGCCCCAGCGGTATTGAATCTCTCTGTTTCGTAAAATCTTCGTGACTGGTTGAAAGTCCCGTCTCCGAGACATAGTAAGGGAAGATAGGTCAGGAAACAGTAGGATGGCTGAGTATGGCTCTGTAAGTTGGTCGGCTCGGTATGCTTTCATGATGGCCTCCTTGACTGTAAAATAATGCATACGTAGGACCACATCTCGTGGTGTAGAGGAAGGTAAAGATTTCGGTTTCGGGACTCTATGAGCTCGATCCATCAGTAATTCCGCCGGTGCAAGGTCGGGGAGTAAGGTCTGGAACAACGAACTCAAATAAGAGGAGAGGTCAGAGGTTTTGATATTTTCAGGAATACCGCAGACTCTAATGTTGTTACGACGAGAACGGTCTTCTTGGTCCGCCATCTTTAATGCTAGTGTTTCGTGAGATGTTTTAAGTGCTTGAAAAGCATCAATTAACTCATTGTGTGCTAAGCAAAGTTCATCCGTTTTAGATTCTAGACTATCCGTGCGGTCACCCAGCTCTTTAATTTCGTTATGTAGCTCAGCAGTAATAGCTCTAAAGTCCGTTTGTAAAGTAAGTCTGAGGCTTTGCAGCATTGCTTGGATAGTCTTACCAGACGCTGGTAGATCTTCAGAAAGTTGTAGTACATCCTCCTCCTCGTTTCTCACAGATGCTGGTGAGACTGGGTCCCGGGAGCCGCCATCTTGTGGACCACGAGGACGATCTTTTTTGGTGGATTTCGCCGGTTCCGCCGCTCGTTGCAGCTTGGGAGGAGCCATATCGGTGCCTGGGGGTCTCAGGCTGCGATTGGGGGTCAAACCGCCGAGTTTCAGGGTGGTGTATTGCCGTAGGATTCAACAATGTGGCGCGATCCGCCGGAGCTCTGCTCACATGCGGCTTTTCCGGATGGCTGCTCGCTCCGCCCCCCCTGGTATATACTTTTAAAAAAAGTGCTAATGTTTGTCGATGTTGCAATGATGACAAACGCGGCATTTCACAAAATAAAATCCAAACAGTAGCAGGAGAAGCTTCACTGTGCAGCTTCTCTTGATGCTCTTTGGATTGTACTTTTGTGAAATATTGATGTTTGTTGGCGTTGCAACACATTTTGAATACTCGCTCCCATAATATTGGAAGGAGATTCGAGTGTATTTTTGAAGCTCACAGCAAAGCTTCCCCTGCTGCTGTTTGTATTTCAAAGTTTTGCCTTGGCCTCCAAATTCCCCAGCTCTCAATCCGATTGAGCATCTGTGTGATGTGCTGCAACAACAAATCCAATCCATGGAGGCTCCACCTCGCAACGTGCAGGACTTCCAGGATCTGCTGCTAATGTCTTTATTGCCAGATACACAGGACACGTTCAGAGGTCTTATGAAGTCAATTCCATGACCCAACAGAGCCGTTTCGGCAGCGTGAGGGGAACCTACACAATATTAACCAGGTGGTTTTAATGTTGTGGCTAATCAGTTGATTGACATATTTGACTCTAATAACAAATCAGAGGAATACATTTGTAAAAGCAAAACCAATGACATAAATATTGTAAGAGACAAGCAGAAATGTTACGGATTGTTTATAAAGGAGACACGGCAGCTTGTTTCTTAAAAAAAGAACAAAATAATAAATAAACTAGTATTGAGGCAATCTAAATAAGGATAGTCCATCTCTAGCTTATCTGGACGGAATTCAATAGTGGATTCTTCCTATTTCTGTTCTGCTTTCTATTTCTGCAGAATCTTTCCCCTTTTTCTCCTGTCTGATATCCCCAGACATGGCATGGCAAGAATCGGGTTTGTGTATTTATATATTGAAAGTGTCAGGGTTCACGCCTCTGCTGCATGAAGGCCCAATCCGGTGCTGCTCTGCCCTGAAAACCATGGTATCACCTTTCCTGCAAGATCCTAACTACCCCTGCAAGCACTGCTGCAGCCACAGGTGCTCCCAATCTCTGTGTTTCCCTACTTAAGGGTGGAGCTCCCATCATGCAATGCTTCTGCATTGCTAAATTGTGTATTATTATTATTATTATTCTTTATTTATAAAGCGCCAGCATATTCCGCAGCGCTGTACAATAGGCACAGTATAGACAGGGTTACAATACATTGAACAACATTTGACAAACAGTACAGGAGGAGATGAGGGCCCTATTCCCGTAGGAACTCACAATCTAGGAGGGTTGGGGTTGGAAACAGGAGGAGAGGACTGTAAGGTGAGAGTGATTGATGGTTGCGTCAGTGAGTTGGGTGGTAGGCTTCCCTAAATAGGAACGTTTTCAGGGAGCGTTTGAAGGAAGAGTAGTTAGGGGAAAGTCTGACAGTACGGGGGAGAGCGTTCCAGAGAGTGGGGGCTGCGCGTGAGAAATCCTGCAGTCTATCATGGGAAGAGGTGATGCGGGGAGAAGCTAGGCGCAGGTCACTGTTTGACCTTAGGGAGCGGGCCGGGGTGTATTTGGTGATTAGTGAGGACAGGTAGTGGGGCGCTGAGTTAGTGAGGGTTTTGTAGGTAAGGGTAAGGATTTTGAACTTAACCACTTCAATGCTGAGGACGCGCTCAGCGCATCCTCAGCATTCCCGCTGGTATGCGGAGGACGCGCTGAGCGCGTCCTCCCATTGGGTCAGCGTTCGGCCGGGTTCCGGCCGATCGCTGGCCCCCCCGGTGCGGGCTGACATCCTCGATGTCAGCCCGGCATCCGGGACCGCAGCCGCTGGAGTTAGGTGTCATCGCGGCAGCGCGATGACACCTAATTCAGGCGCCCCCCCCCGCATGTGCGGAGGAGGCGCCTGAAAGGGAGGGGGGAGGTCCTTCGGACCTCTCTCCCTCCCGATCGGCGGCTCTGCGGGGGTTAACCCAGGCATAATTTGGAAGGGCACAGCCTGCCCTTCCAAATGGTGCCTGGCATTAACCCCTGGGGAGCTGGATCGCGAATCGGCGCTGAAAAGCGCCGGTTCGCGATCCTTTCCTGGAGCTGGCCGACATCTTGGATGTCGGCCAAGCCTCCGGGAACTCCCCCTGAGGACTGGCGTCATCGTGCGTAGCACGATGACGCCAGTCCTGGACTTAACCCCTAACTGCCACCAACTGTGGAGATAGGGAGTTCCAATGAACTCCCTATCTCCCGATCCGTGGCAGTTAGGGGTTAATGTTTGGTATGGTTGGATCGGCCAGAGCATGGCCGTTCCAACGATAGCAAACATGAAAGTGAAAAGGTTTGTCAAAAAAAAAAAAAATGAAAAATAAAAATAAAAAAAAATTAAAAAATAAAATTATAAAAAAAAAATAAACACTTTTTTTTTTTTTTTTGGGTTTGTTAATGCAGCAATATTGTTCCCATTTCAATTATAATGTGAACAATGATGCTGCACTAACTATTTTTGTATGCGGTGCGTTTGTTAAAAATAGTGTAATTTTCCCCAAAACAAAATGTAACGAGACCCCATCTCTAATTTTTTTAACAAGCGCACCCCATACAAAATATAACCGCAATTGCTCGCATGTTAAAATGTGAAAAAAAACACTTTACACATTGTAAATTATTGAAAATACATATTTTATTGCATTTTTTGTTATAATATACAGACATGACATAACGTATACATATAATAATGACATATTATGAATCTACCGAGTCTGACGGAAAGAACGATATATAATATGTCTGGGTCATATACTAAAATAAGCCTTAAAAACATGTTTAAACATGATGAGCAAAACCGGTAAAAATGACCTCAACACAGGGGCGTGAAACGCCTCAGCAGCGAAAGGGTTAATTCTGCAGTGGATGGGGAGCCAGTGAAGGGACTCGCAGAGGGGAGCGGCAGAGACAGAGCAGCGGGTGAGGTGAATTAGCCTGGCGGAGGCGTTCAGGATGGATTGTAGGGGGGAGAGGCGGGACAGAGGGAGGCCAGATAGGAGATTATTGCAATAGTCGAGTCGGGAGATTACCAGGGCGTGTATGAGTTGTTTTGTGGTGACAGCGGTAATAAATGGCCGAATTCGGGAAATATTACGCAGTTGGTATCGGCAGGAGGAGGAAAGAGACTTGATGTGGGGGATGAAGGAAAGAGCAGAGTCAAGTGTAACTCCAAGACAGCGAACTTGGTTTGATGGGGAAATGGTGATACCCTCCACCGTGATAGAGAAGTCAGGAGGTGGGGAGGCATTGGAGGGAGGAATAAGTAGGAGTTCAGTCTTTGACATGTTGATCTTTATCTGGTGGGAGGCCATCCAGGAGGAGATGCCAGATAAACAGTCACTGACTTTTGAAAGGACAGGGGGAGAGAGATCAGGGGTAGAGAGGTGTAATCTGCTAGCAAGAGGCCTGCATTCTGCTTTAAATGCTCCCTGAACCCCACCAAGTTATGAGGAAAGGTTAACAAGTTTAAACTTGTTTAGTTTAGAGAAACGTCACCTTAGAGGGGATCTGATAACTTTATATAAATATATACGGGGCCTTAGAGGGGATCTGATAACTTTATATAAATATATATCGGGGCCTTAGAGGGGATCTGATAACTTTATACAAATATATACGGGGCCTTAGAGGGGATCTGGTAACTTTATATAAATATATACGGGGTCTTAGAGGGGATCTGGTAACTTTATATAAATATATACAGGGCCTTAGAGGGGATATGATAACTTTATATAAATATATACGGGGTCTTAGAGGGGATATGATAACTTTATATAAATATATACGGGGCCATTATAAACCATTGTCTGATAACCTATTCATTAACAGGACTATACACAGGACACGAGGTCACCCATTTACACTGGACGAAAGGAAATTCAGCCTAAAGCATAGGAAAGGTTATTTTACGGTGAGAACAATAAAGCTGTGGAATTCTCTGCCTGTTGAGGTGGTTGGGTCACACACTGTACAGACTTTTATAAAACGACTGTATGACTTCCTGCAGACACATACAGGGTTATTCAAAGAGATCCAAATTGGGGCCGAAAGGTAACCGAACACTGAATTTCAGCGTTCGGTTACCTTTCCTGGCCATTTGGCTATTTAGAGAGCAGGCAGTTCGCCAAATCCTGGAAAATTGCCTCCACATACGGTGCCTGTTCGGTGCCTGTTCGAGGGCAGTGAAATCCCCATAGTGAAGCAATGCTTCGTCTATTCAGAGAAGGAAAACCAGCAGTGAAAAGTTGCCAAATTGCCCTGCTGTTCAGTGGTTTCATTCAACACATTTATTCAGGCGAATCCCATAGGTTTCAATGTTAAAAATATTCCCATTTTAATTCAATATCTAATAAACTGTTGATTATAAAATTCTGCAGTAAAAAGTTTCTTTATTTATAGATTTTTTTAGGATCTTTTAGGCATTTGTTTGATTTTTTTTGTGAATTTTTCTCTTTTTTAATAGTCTTTTCTTTTTTTAGTAAAAGCCCTTTTACTATCATTCATTGGATCTTATATGTAAGTTTCAGACATTTTCGTTCTGTATTTTCTTTGCAAACAGCGTTTTACTTTTCAAATATTCAAGCGTACTGTTTTTTTATTTTTTTTCACTCTGTGCTGTGATCGGCGGCTGCTCGGGTTTCTCCGGCGGGTTAATCCAGATGTTTTTGCGGGTTTCGGTGTGCATTCGCCGGGTTTTGCGGTGAGTGTTCGGCGGGTTTGGGATGGCTTTTCCCTGCACTGCGACGGCCCTGTGGTGCTTGCTGAATACACCGTAGGGTCGCCGAAATAGGATCGCCAATTCGCACCGAATTGAAGAGAACGAAAAGTCACTGAATGTGCGGTGACTTTTCGATTCTCTTTGAATAACCCTGCTAATATTAAGGGTTATAATATTTAATATGTGAGTAAAAGCTTCTTGATCCAGGGAGAAATCTGACCTCATCTGGGGTCATGAAGGAATTTTTTCCCAGTGTGTTGCATATTGGTGAGCACTTCAGACTGAGTTTTTTGCCTTCACTTGGATCAACAGCAGTAGGTAATGTGTGAAAGGCTGAACCTGATGGGTGCAGGGCTTTTTACAGCCTATGTAACTTTTTGATTGACAGATGGAGCCATCTGCCTTTCAAGCAGTGCATACAGTATGTGGATTTTCTATTGGGATTCTACAGCATATTTATAATGTATGGCTAATTTAAAAAAAAAAAAACTATAAAACCATTGGTTCCTGCCTGTGATTCTGAAGAAAAACAAATGGTAGTTAAACAGATATCAAAGATTTTGCCAGTAACTCTTACAATATTTGAGCCATACCTTGCCACACCTATGTCACAACTAGAAAACGATGGTAACACCATTGCTAAGGTGCATGGACATAAGTATGAAGTGGGGTTTTACTGAAAAAGGCCTCGCTTTTAATTCTATCTGCAGTATTTTTTTCCAAAATAAAAATATTGGCTGCTTGCGACTAATACTTTCATCAAAATACTGGCCGGTTCAGCTGAAAAAATTTGGCTGGATCCGCTATCTGAAAAAAGTCACTGGTCCAAAAAAAGCTGGCGGATAGAACAGCTGAGAAAGCTTATCTTCGGCCAGCATCATACAGCTCTGAGCCTCTAAACATGGCTATTAGAAATAAAAAAAAGGATTCTATTCTAATTCCCTCTATTTCCCTGCCTGGAAATCCATTTATCATCAACACTTCTTAACATTTGATATTTTTTTGGAAATCTTCAATCTGAAAAATTCAAATTGTATTAATGTTCTGCTGATATTCCCAAATATCAAAAACAGGGTTATTCAAAGAGATTCGAAAAGTCACCGCATGTTCGGTGACTTTTTTCGTTCTCTTCAATTCGGTTTGTTTTGTCGATCCCATTTCGGGGAACCTGCGGTGTATTCAGCAAGCACCACAGGGTCCCCGAATTGCAGGGAAAGGCTGCCGCAAACCTGACGAATACGAACCGCAAAACCCACCGAATGCACGCCAAAAACCCACAAATACATCTGGATTAACCCACCGAAAACCACAGAAAAACCCGAACAGGAGCTGATGGCAGCCTTCGACACAGCAGAAGAGGCAGTGAATAAATTAGCAAAACAGTTTGTATGAATGATTGAAAAGCGAAACACTGTTTGCAAAGAAACTACTGAGCGAAAATGTCTGAAATTTACATATGAGGTCCAGGGAATGATAATAAAAAGGGCTGTTACAGAAAAAATAAGTAAACTTAAAAAAAATCAAAAAAAATTCGGACTTTTAAAAAAAAAAAAAAAATCTGAAAAATGCTTAAAATATCCTAAAAAATCTATAAATAAAGAGACTTTTTGCTGCAGAATTTTATAATGAACGGTTTATTAGATATTGAATTAAAACGGGAATATTTTTAACATTGAAGCCTATGGGATTCTCCTGAATAAATTTGCCGAATTAATCCACCGAATGGCAGGGCATTTCGGGAACCTTTCACTGCTGGTTTGTGTTCTCTGAATAGCCGAAGCAGTGCTTTTCATGGGGATTTCACTGCCCTCGAACAAGCACCGAACAGGCACCGTATGTTCAGGCAATTCGCCAGGATTTGGCGAATTGCCTGCTCTCTGAATAGCCGAATGGCCAAGAAAGGTGACCGAACGCTGATTTTCAGCGTTCGGTTACCTTTCTCAAGCAATTCGGATCTCTTTGAATAACCCTGAAAGTATAGCTGTAAGAGCTGAAATTAATTCTGAATTTGAATCAGGAATCGAAATGCTGCAAAACCCACATTTGAATCTCATGAACTGAAATATGGCTTTGACGGGGCCATTTTGGGGCCATTTCTGAAGTTAGTGAATAACCCCTTAACCCCTTCACTACCAAGCAATTTTTGTTGAAAAAAATGTTCTAACATTTGTTTGAAACACAGGATGGGAAGAAAACATTTAAATATAGGGTGAAATAGACGTTTTGCAAAGAAACTGTTATTCTGAGATAGTTAAATGAAAAAAAAATTATTTTGCACATTTTTACTTTTTCATTTATTTGTTTATCCTTCACAGAAATATTGTTGAGATGTAAGAGTCTGAGCTCTAGATGGTGTCCTTTTATCTTACAAAACTTCAAACACGGTCTGCATTATCATCATACAGGCGGAAAATACTTTTTGTGTTAGATACAGTAACTGTGATAAAGATTAATAATGAAATTGGTCAGATCTCCTGCTTATGGGGATTTCTAGCGATCATAATGACATTATTAGCAATGCAGCTTCGAAAAAAGACCGATAGAAATTAAAAATAATATCTGTATGTGACATAATGCCTGTGTATGGAAATTACAGTAACACCTTGTATCTGTACTGTAAAGGGATTTTCAGACATAAGAACCCTCTGAATCTTATCCCTGTACGGCAGTGAGTGACCCCAGTGCTCTCCCTGTATTCTGCCCTCTCCCTGGCTGTTGTAATGTTGCAATAATTTATTTGAACTTTTTGTTACAGTGAGGTTTAGGGCTGCTATATGCAGCTGGTTTTATGTCTCTCCAGGGTGCTTGGAGAGCCATAAAACAAAGGATTTTGTTTCTCTACAGGGAGCACACTAATCTTGCTTTGAAAAGGTGTGAAATGGTCTTTTGATATGCTAATGAGTGCTTTCCAATGCAATGCAAAGTTGAGATAACTCGATTGTGGTGTGAAGGGGTTAAGAAATTGTGGGTCAATTTGAATATAATTCTATTTTTAAATTGTTAAACATGAAATATAAAATGGTTTTACTCTGCTTTGCTGCCAATGCATGTAACAAGCGCTGCTTGTGATCCTATATGAAAAGAACTTTATACGTACTACAATATACAATTGTACAATACACATGCAATCACTCACACTCTATACCTTTAAGCATATTTTAAAAATAAATAAGGAAGAAAACCCTGCTGAGCACCAAACTGCATTTAATTTATTTCCGCACAAAGTCTATTCCCCATTTTACCAGAGTCACAGTTGGTTGCGTTTTAGAAATGGGTTTGCATCACAATTTCGTGATGTGCCTGCTGTTTCGCTGATGACAAAACCTCATGGAAATACAACAAAGATCAGCAGGGTGAAGAAGACATGACTATATTTAAGATTGCCGTGCCTCTTCTATTTAAAATGTTGCTACAATTAAGATTAAGTCTTACAATGGCTAACGTGCGGACGCTGTCATTTACATGTACAGTCATACTGTTATAAAAAATATCTTGCCATTTCAGCAACTGAAAACCGAACTTGATGTTATGTTCCCGGCTATTATGTATAATGTTCTCTTTTTCTACGTGATTCTATGGCTTTAATTTATAATGGAGTTTAGAAACTTGATTAACCCCTTAAAGGGATACTCTAGGCAACATGACCACCTAAGCTTTTTTAGGTGGTCATGATGCCCTGAGTATACCCTTGTCTGTCCCCCCTCCCTCCGCTCAGCCGATCAGCTGACTTTACTCCACCCTCCCAGCTGTCAGTCAGCAGAGCGGGATTCATATTTCCCGCTTCTGCCGACTATTGCCGTGTAGGAGACGTCATCGCGCTTTCAGCGCGATGACGTCTCCAACTCGCCGCGGTAGCTGGCGGCAGCGGCTGAGGATTAGTGTTGCGCGCATCCTCTTGCGCGCAACACTAATCAAAGAAGAAGGAGCCGGGAGGAAGCCTGCTGATTGGCGCTTCTCACGTAAACCATTAGCCAAGTTAAAGATTTACAAGGACGGGAGCGGAAGAGGAGGGAGGTGAGTATAAAAAAAAAAGACGCCGTTGGAAACAAGTGGTTTTTAGGGTAAGTATTACAGTAAAAAAATATATATATATTCCCTACCTAGTTATTGAGTGACTAGGTATATTTTAAGGTAAAAAAAACAGGGGGGGGATATTTGCCTAGCGTGTCCCTGTAACTACGCTGGGATTTTTTGGGAAAATCATTTTTAATTAATTATACAGTAAGAAATATTTAGGAATATTATCAATGTATTTCTTTCTGTAATAACCTAATTTGACAGGCAGATGTCGCCATCTGCTGGCCAAATGGAGTTATTACATGTCTGAGCTCCATGTAGGATCAGCTGGGGAGATGTTATTTTAGACGCACTTCCTGCTGGTTGTAAAAGTGTTAGTGCCACGGGCATCAAGCCCACAGAGCTAAAACATTGGAGGGGAATATTCTGGAGCCTAAATGCAAACAGAATTTGTTTTCAGCAAACAAATTTCATTTGTAATAATAAAACATAGCTCCGGTTCACGTTAAAGTGATGTCGAGCTGCTGTGTCTCTTACTGCTGATCATGTGCACAATCACTATAGTGAAGAGATTAAATATCATCATGGGATTTGTATTTACGTTTATTAAGAAAGGGATAAATATATAAAGTAAGCGTTACTTCCTCCTTATTTTCTTTATTTACAACTCAACAAGCAAATGCTTTCAACCCTCACTTTGCCACCCATCACCTCAATTTTGTTGGGATCCAAAATAACTTTTATTTCTAAATTATTTCCTTTTTCATTCTTTACTATACCCACAGACCCATGAAGGCCTGTTTCCTACGTCTACTATAGTATCTGTACAGCATTACAATCACTAGTGTGCTCCATAGTAATCCTCTCGTGATGCCTCTGTAACAGGGGATCTCTTGATTGTACGACAAGACCAATACAGAGTCTCTACGGGTCTTGCAACAGTAAAATCATTTATTTATTCAATATTTATTTATTCATTTGTATGGTTTGTTTTGTCCTAACTTTTGGCCTGGCTGTTCCTATTGTTTGTTTGTTTGCTTCGAGGTTCCTTGGTATCCATTCCCTACACCTTGAGTTTTTTTAGTTTTTTTAATGCGTTATGGTAAACGTTGGGTCCATACCCCATTTTTATAGTATTTTCCATTAAAAGTTACGTTTTAGACTCACATCCACTCTCTAAGGAGATTTGGCCTTTGCAACCTCCAAAAATTAATAAATATATCATTGTTTTGAGTTATCCCGCTGTGCGCAGATGACACAAACTAGGAAAAGTAATACAATGTGAGCAGGACGTTACTTCGCTGCAGAGGGATTTAGATAGATTGGGGGACTGGGCACTTAGATGGCAGAGGAAATTTAATGTAGATAAAGGCAAAGTTATGCACTTTGGAGTGAAGAACACACAAGCAACTTGTACCCTAAATGGTACAGAGTTAGGGGAATAATCATAGACTTCAAACTATTTAACAATGTGCAATGTCAAACAGCAGCCGCCAAGGCCAGCAAGGTATTGGCATTAAAAGGGGAATTCACTCGAATGGATGAAAACCTAATTTTGCTCTCTTTATAAATCAATGGTAAAACGCACCTTGAATATGCCGTGTGATTTTGGGCACCTGTCTTAAGAAAGGATATTATAGTGCTAGAAAAAGTGCAGAGACAGGCAACTAAATTAATAAGGGGAATGGAAGGGTTAAGTTCTAAGGAAAGAATAACAAGCTTAAACCTGTTTAGTTTAGAGAAACGGCGCCTTTAGAGGGGATCTGATAACCTTATATAAATATATACAGGGCCTTAGAGGGGATCTCATAACTTTATATAAATATATACGGGGCCATTATAAACCATTGTCTGGAAACCTATTCATTAACAGGACTATACACAGGACATGAGGTCACCCATTTACACTGGACGAAAGGAAATTCAGCCTAAAGCATAGGAAGGGTTATTTTACGGTGAGAACAATAAAGCTGTGGAATTCTCTGCCTGTTGAGGTGGTTGGGTCAGAGACTGTACAGACTTTTAAACAACGCCTGGATGACTTCCTGCAGACACAGAATATTAAGGGTTATAATATTTAATATGTGGTGAAAGCCGTTTGATCCAAGGAGAAATCTGACACCATTCTGGGGTCAAGAAGGATTTTTTTCTCAGTGTGTTGCATATTAGCGAGCGCTTCAGACTGGGTTTTTGCTTTCTTTTGGATCAACAGCAGTAGGTGATGTGTGAGAGGCTGAACCCGATGGACGCATGTATTTTTTCAGCCTAGTTACATAGGTAAATATCAGGGTTAATCAGAGAGAGACGAAAAGCAGGAGAATGACTGGAGAATGGAAAATTCTAGGTCAACATAGCCAAACCAGAAAAATTCTCCCATTCATCTCACTTTCCAAATCAACTATTTTGATCTAGAATTTTCCGTTCTCCAGTCATTCTCCTGCTTTTCACCTCTCTCTGAATATCCCTGTATGTTTGCTTTATTTGGAGGCTGCCCCCTATTTTCCATTTCTTTTTCTCTATGCATCAAAGGCTGCCATACCATTAAACCTTGTTAGCAATTTGTCTCTTGCATCCATCTCTAAGTATCACGACCTCGATGTTCCTGATGCTTAGACTCACTTGTCCAACTCTTAGGGTCCATTCACACTGAGCGATTTTTGCAGCGATTTTTGCAGCAATATCGCTCATATTTCCACGCGATATCGCTCTATGTAGCTTCTCCAATGCATTTCAATGGAGCTGTTCACATCTCACAGCTCAATGTTGCTCAATGTCGCTTGTAGCTCATCGCTGTAGCTCATCGCTGGTACATGACCCTTCCGCGATTCGCTGCGATTTGCATTGAGAGACATACAGTGGTATCCCGCGATATCGCTCATAACGGCGATATTGAGTGATATTATCTCTCGATGTCGCGTATATTAAAATCGTGCGGAAAAGCGCACGATTTTCATGTCGCTCAGTGTGAACGCAGCCACTGTACAGTGATTGCGATTTGCGTGTTTTAATCCACCTGAAATGTACATTGTAATCGGAAGTCCCACAAATGGGCCTCTTACTATAAACCTGCTTAAATGTGTGTCATACTATAAATTCCGGACATGGGCATTCTTATTGTAAATACCATAAATGCGGGTTTTATTAGAATTCAAGTTATTGGTCATCTCGGACTTGCGTGTTGTATCTGTAAAAGTGGAAATATTCGAGAACAGACATGCGGGTTGCACATTAACAGTAAAATATTAAGGCAGCGACTTGCGGGTTATAACTATAAGCGCAATATCGAAGCAGGAAATTGCAGGATGAAAATATAGCTGAATAAAATATTAGCAATTGGACCCTGCTTGTTATTACTGCAACAGTAAAAAAAAAAAAAAAATGAATATACGTAGTTCCATGTTAAGAATGTAACTGTGTAAATGGTAATGTACGGACTTGTGCGAATCAAATTTACATTACTGAGATTGTGCGCTTTTACTGTAAATGCAGATCCCAATAAGGAAGATTCGTGGAGCACAATAATCTGAAATAATATTGCACGAAGCACATGAATGCATTGATTTCATATTGCTGTGGTTTTGCAATGAGGACTTAGCATATTTATCTGAAATTGACAGATGTTCATATTAGTTTTCTGATGAGAGAGATTGTTGTGATACACTTAGGGCTCTATTAAATACTTTGCGCAAACGTTAACGTGTGCGCAAAAACGCATTACCGCGAGGGGAAAAACCCTTTGCGCAGAACGTCGTATTACAATGTCCGCGCAAAAAATGCGCGTTAACGTCTACCGCGGGTGAACCTGCGCTGAACGTCGTATTACAATGTCCGCGCAAAAAATGCGCATTAAAAGTCTACCGTGGGTGAACCTGCGCGAAACCTTTGCAAGCGTAATGTACTTTGCGTGTCCTATACTTAACATTGTGAGCGCAAATGCGTTTGTGCGCTGGTACACGGATGGTATTACAATCCATGCGCAAATTTTAACGGACAACGTTTGCGTGCCTAATTTTAACGTCTTTGAAAAGCTGGTGTTAATGTCAAATCTGAACGTCCTGGCTGAAACCAAATACACCATCACAAAAAAAATAGAGCAAAGTATAGTTACACATTCTACACATACCCAAATAATAAAATAGAGACGTTGTGCGTGTTTTTATCATTGCTGCAGCATATATACTCAGATTGATTTTGACAGGCACAAAAACTTAACGGGAGACAATTGTGGTTCTTAATTCTGATTGGCTGAATCTCGTGAAAAAACAGTCCGCCCACCGATTTCTGTGCGCAGCGTTAATGCGCGTGCGTTTTGCGTGTCTTTTTTATGCGCGTTATTTTTTGACGGATGAAAAAATGCGCTCGGATTTTAAATAAAAGCGTTAATTTACACGCGTTACCATTTAACGCTGACCGCAAAAAAAATAGCGCTGCGCGTGCGCAGTTAATGGAGCTCCACATTTGGTTAAAGACAAAAATTGCGTGATAATACCTTATTAATATCCATTGTGTAATTTTAGAAGGAAAGGAAATATGATATGAGTTACAGTATATTAAAAGACTAGCTATTGTAGATACTGTTGATTTATTGTGCCTTTCTGGGAGTTCTCTTTGGTTCAAAAATGTATTTCAGCCTACAGATTTCAGCCGTCCAGGGTCCGGTAGGTGTTCTAGCTACATATCAGTCTCAGGGGAATAAATTTGTTCTGTTTAATTTTGTTTTAAAATAATTTCATTTTTGGTATTTAATTTCGGATTTCGTTTCATATCGATTCGAAATTGATTCGATATCGATTCAATAGTTGATATATCAATTCAAATTTCGGATCGCTAAATAAAACCCCAGTCTCACAGATTTAGTAACAGAGGCCAATTAACAGGGTCAAGGTACTTGTGAAACAGTAAAACGAAACTGATTTGTTTCATAAAGTAGTTTGCTGACTGTAATACTGGAATCTATAGTAAGTTAAGATCAATTCGATAGTTGATATATCAATTCGAATTTTAGTTCACAAAATAAAACCCCAATTAGTCTAATTTTGTTGTTAAAAGGCAAGCTAGGGTTGAGTGTTGAGCTGTCCATTGCCCTGTGGAGCTGACATTAGATTCGGCACCAGGGACCAATGGACAGGTACAGGGTTGCTTTGTGTAGCAGTGAAGCAAATCTGATAAATTTTCATAAAGTCGTTTAATATATCAATTCGATAGTTGATATCTATTTGAATTAAAATCGTTATATACCGTTTCATTTAATTTTTAATTCGGATCAAATCAATTAGTTATTTTGGAAATACTACTTAAATACGAATTAACGAAATTCGTTATGAATTTCAATTTGTTACGAAACGAATGCACACCTAGTATTTTTAGTTTGGGGAAACTTCTCTTTTGCTGTTGGTGAAATACATTCTCATCTCAGGGTAAATTAACTGATTTCCTGTCAACTGTCCCGTTGATGAACAGGTAAACAAAAACTATATTATAAACTGGTATAATATCTGCCAAAATACATTTATTTACAAAGTAAACAAAACAAATTATTTTATTGCCATCCTTTGCCAGTATACGCTCCTCCTCTTTAATAACAGCTTAACTGTAGACAGGAACAAGAGGCTACCAAATATGTAATCAACATGAGCGAAGAAAAAGAGGTGGCAGTCATTTAATCTTTATTAAATCTCAATCAAGTACTATCTTTCCTCTGGTATAAATATCTCACATCAACACTGATTTAGTATAAGAAGACACGTCATGATACAAAAAATATTATACAACAGTATGGTCAGTCATTTATCTTCAAAAATGATCTTGGTGAAAATCTGAACTCCAATATTTTTTGCTCTATATTATGTTATAACTGTATTGTAAATATTATAGTACTTCTACAGCCAACCAGTTAAACACCCAAGGATTTTTTTTTAGTAGTGATACTGGCTATACAACAGTACATGGTTTCATAATATGTATAAAAATGTTCCCCCATCTAGAAACTAGTTCACTATGGAATATAATATTATATAGACTTGAAATTACTGTCACAATAAATATTATTCACTGTTCCATGTTAATAACTGAAACCACCAAGGCTGAAGCGTTGCCTGGTATCCCTTTAAAGGTTGTTTAAATCGTGAGTAGAGGGCTTGGAATCGACTTGTTCTCTGCATTTGAATAAGTAGAGGTTGGCCTCTCATGAACCTATGAGCACCCAGGGTTATGGTGTTTTCGTCTAGAATTTCTTGGACTTGACCATGTACCGCCGTGCATTCTATTTAGCACTAACTACTCCATAGCACGGCCCATAAGCATCATTGCCTTAAAGGCACCTAAAATGAACCCCTCTTTTTGTCTTTAAGAATTGGGCAGAAGCTGCTTACATCACCTGCCCAATTATAATTTTTTTTATATTTTTTTTTATTTTAGGAGATATTACTCGCTTTTTCCCCCACCACATGTGCCGCTCCTCCGTCCAGTTCAGGGGCATCCGAATCCTGACATCCTTGAAGCTATTCCACACAGTTTGCGTTCCTACACAAATTGCACAGCACAGGAACCTCCAATTTTATGAATGCAAGTTTCATGGTGCCTGTGCAGATTGATGGATCAGAGCTGCACACACATGCGCAGAACTAAACCAACATCTGCCTCTCTCTCTCAGTCTCTTGCTAATGCGGGTGGTCTGAGAGAGGGTGACTGATCTGGTAACCGACAGCTGGAAAAGTCACATTCCTAGCTGCTGGTGACATTGGGTGGGTTGGCGGAAGCTCCTCCACTTCACCTAGGGCACTATCATGTGCCCTGAGCTAAAACCGGGATGCTAAGGGGAAAAATTTGCATTTGCTAACCTCCCTTTAGCGTCCCGGTTTCCCCAGCAGATCGCAGGGCAGGTGCGGAGTCTGGCAGCCTGCCCCTTAGCGATCGCTAAGTTTGCGGATGCTGGGGGCAGCGCTACAGCCCCAACCCCAGCTTCCCCTCCATGGCATCCATAGGACTCCACGGAGGATCGTGCAGCCAGGTCACATGACCTGCAGGATCTTGCCTCTTCCGAGATCCTGCTGGTCGGTGGAGTGTTCAAGGAGGGAGACAGGGGACTTTCTTCCCCCCAGTCTCACTCTGTCCCGTCGGCCAGAAGCAGTAGATCGGGTCGCCGCTGTTGCTGCAGGATAAGAGGGGAGTGTGTGATTTTTGGGGGTTTTGAGCTGCACGTAATGGGTTCTGCAGCAGCGCAATCCGTTACCTGCACCTCTGAGCTGGTGGTAACTTTTTCGTTAGTGCCAGCTCTTAGGCTGGGATCAGACGAGCGCAGTTATCACGTCCATGTTGCTGCACATTTGTACGTCCGTGGCAGCATAGCATTCTGACCAATGGAGCCCCACAGACGAAGTACGTCCGCACAGAGATGCGGATGCATGGCGGACGCGGCAAACGGATGCAGGTTAGGCAAGAATGTAATACTGCTAGAACGGACGTGCGGAGTGCTCCACGTCTGCAACGTTCGTGTAGCTTTGTATGTGAGTGATGAAACGAGGTCAGATGGGCTGCATTTATACGTCCAGCATTTTTGACGGACAGAATGTTTTTTCATTTTAATTTAATTTCCCTGCTACATCAGTCAAAAAAAAGTCAACTTTTTGGCCACTACCTTGATGGTACATCAGTGAAAAAAACGGACTGTTTGGCCACTACCTTGATGTCAGTCACTAAGTACGTCTGTACTGCACGGACGCACAGTCCGTACAAAATGCGCTCATCTGACCCTAGCCTAAGCTAGTGGTAGGACCAAGTGATCCCAACGCTAGTCACTCTGCACTTTCACTTTGCGCTCTCCATGTTAGATATAGGGAGCACAAAGTACAGTAAACTTGTACTACGAATCTCAAATTGATGGAAACTGATAGGATTTTTAACCCATTAGCGAATCGAGGGCGATGTGGCCGCAGCGCTATGACCTCCTTTAAGCTAGCGCTAACTCTGACGCGAGTGTTAGCTTGAAGGAGGGGATAGAGAGACCCTAGTGTTTTAACTAGAACGGGGCAGGAGGAAAGAAGTTCGGCACTATTAAAAAGATAAAGTGGTCAAGGTGAGTAGAGTGTCCCTTTAAACCAGGAGTGTCATTTCTGAAAATACATGCAAAGACATTGCCAAAAAACAGGTTTTCATACTCTTTAGCTTGCAATTCAATCGAAAAATAATACCAGTGTAATATACCGCAATTTACTGCTTAAAATGAAATAAAATCTGCCCTACAATATTATTGCAATATTTTTATTTATTACATTGCAAAACGTAGCTCGTTTTCATATTCTATGGAATTTGAACCACATTGAATTTTGTCTGCGGCGTTCAAGGGTCGGTCACTCTAAAAGACGAGTGCTGTTCATAATCTATTTTGAATGACTCACTACAGATAATGAATCATGGAAAGTCACAAATAATCATGAATTTCATTCAACAGTACAGACGGTTTATTTATTCTGGCAGCAAGGAATTTCTCATGGCTGTCACGTACTAGTATGATCCCTGTACAGAAAGAGAGGTCAGAACTGATTGTGAGAAGGATAGATATGTATTACCAGTCCTTGGAGTGGCTGGACTTACCATAAATTATAGTAGCGAAGCATAAAGTCTGAGAAACATTGGAAAGATAAGTAACATATGGATAATACTAAATAATACAGAGGTTGGTCAGAAACAATTACATGGTAATAAAGGTCGAAAAGCCAAAATGGTTCTCTAGGTGCCACGACTGAACAGGATCTTCAGAAAGATGCGATTTAGTAACCGAACAGAAAACAGAAGGATAAAGACAGATGCATACCAATTCTTAACCACCGCAGTGAAATGGAAGTGCTGGGAGCATCATCTGCGAATGACGCTCCCTGGGGTGTGAATGATGCGCCCTGCAATCCTCCGGATTGCTTTGTGGCAATTCTCTCAGCTGATCAGCTTGCAGACAGGTCTATTCGAAGAAAGGTGAAAACCAGGAGAACTGGCAGGAGAAGAGAACAATCTAGACCATATAGCCGATTTGGAAAGTGAGATAATGGGAGAATTTTTCTGGTTTGGCTATTTTGACCTAGAATTTTCACTTCTTCAGTCATTCTCCTGAGATTCACCTTTCTTTGAATAGACCTGAGAGTGTCAGGTAAGGACGGGAGATTCCTGGAGTGCGCTGGCATCATTACATCAGAAGAAGCCCCTTAACCCCAGCTAAGCTACAGAGAAAATGAGTTGGAGGGGAGGTCTAAATTCAGAGTTGCACAAATTGGTACAAATTGGTAAAAATGTGGGCACTTACTACATAATGAGTAACTAAGTCCATGCAAAAGGGATATTTTTTTTATTCCTCATAAGGACTGGGGCTTCATAGTCATGTATCACATTACATAGTGAATTTTCCAAGATTCTACCACACTACAAGGACCTGCTAAAAGACTGTTTGAGAGCAATTCAAAGAGAATGTGCTGCTTCCTCTTTTATGTGTCTGTAGTGAATATATACAGTATATATTGGTGGTCAGTCAACTGTCCTTGATTCATCAAATAAGGCCGGGGTCAGACGAGTGCACTTTGTGCACCCATACTGACGTGCCCCCCGGCGTCCGTCGCAGCGTTGTGATGCTTCAACAGGGCTGGCCACACGCGGTAGCGAGTGCACGAATTGCGGGTGCTACAGCAGACGTGCTGCGGCCAAGCTGAAAGCCTACCTGTCGAAGCCCTATGACTTGCGTTCGACGGGGCTGCAAAGTGCCATCCTCCATAGGAGGATCGAGCCTTGCAGCACTGAGCGCACTAACTGCATTCATCGAAGTGGCCAGACGGGCGTCAGAGTGGAAGGAACTCTCAAGGACGTTCCATCCTCTCTGCAAAACGTTCGTGTGACCCTGGCCTTATCAGCAGTACCGTTCAGCAATTACAATATTTGCAAAAAAAATAAACATTTTGCCCTTTAAGCATTCTTATTATAATCAATGCACTCAACGACCTCCTTAAATACAGGCAGGAAGTGCACTGACCAAACATTTCTGGCTTTCAAAAAGTGGAACTAGTGAAGCTGTGATATATTTAAATCCATACATGAAGTTGAAAAGAGAAGTTGAGAAAGTTCGATAGTACTAGCGGAAAAATGAAAGGAAGAACTGCTATAGACGCCTCCAAGGGCAACCACCAAAACACCCTGGAGATGATCTTGCACAAAACTCATAGTTATTTGGAGATAGGAATTTGAAAGAATTATTGATGTATTTCAGCCTCTGTGTTTGAAGCAGAGCATTGTTTGATCAGTCTGTAGATCAAATCTTAAATTTATATATTTGTTTTTTGCTTATTCTATCAACTTCTATTTATTTTCCATTCTATTATTCAGAGCCGTAGCTAGCTCGTTTTGCACCCGAGGCCAGACCAGTTTCAGACCATTCCCCCTTCTGTCATTTTCACTACTCCCCCCTTCTCTTTCAGACCATCCCCTCTGTCATTTGCACTATACCCCCATTCCTCTTCCTCTCATTTTCATTACACCCCCCTCTTTCAGTCCAATCCCCCTACTTTTCATGTTCATTTCACCTGCTTTCAGCCTGTGAGCCAGAAGCAGGACTTTGCTTTGTTCCTCCGTGGCAGAATGGAGCACTGGGAGGAAGTGACGTCCTATGATCACTTCCTCCCAGTGCTGCTGTGGAGTAAATGGGACTGGCTGGGAGGAAGCAGGGTCCTGTGGCTGCACCTCCCAAAGTGGCAAACGACGGAGGAGCGTTAACAGATGCTATGCATTAAATTAGCATTGCGCTGCCAATTGTTTTTGATAGCCCTAGCTGACACTGGCTGCGCCCCCTCGCAGCTGCACCCTAGACTAGTGCCTCATTCGCCTCGCCCTCCCTACGGCCCTGCTATTATTCATTTATCTGTTCTATTATCCAACCATCTATCACTCATATAATTATCATCTATCTGTTTATCTACTGTACCCTTGGTAAATTTTCAAGACAGAAAAATGGCACAAAATCCAATGAAGGACAATCACATTCAACTTTTAATCATCAGAACACAATCTAAACATGTCCAAAACTTATTTACCATATAAATATTTCAAACGCATTCATTGCTTTAGCGAGTTATTTGTGTTTTTTTTACACTGTGGTTTTTAGTTCTTATTAATGTATTTATTTTTTACAAATAACCACGTGCAAAGCCCTTTTGTTGCCAATAGTATGTCGATGTTTTTCACCACTATTGATTCCAATGCAAAAATTCCCCTACAAACTCCAGGAAAAATATTTCATATAAAAAACTCCCTTACAAAAAATATTGGACAAAAGAAGAGAAAAGATAAGATAGGTTTTTTTTTTCTCTCTTATGAGGGACTAGATAAAAAAAAAAAAACACACAAAGTCTGATCGAGGAGTTGGGAGCTAAAAGGGCTCGGTTCACTGGGCGAACGTAAACCAAAGAAAGTAAAAAGCAGGAGTCCAAATCCAGCTGAGCTGTTAAAGTGAAATTATTAAATGTTGCCCTTCAATACAGAGTCTGGCGACAGCACATGCCCAATTATATATTTATTTATTTTTATGTGATTTTTTTTTTTACTCCCCTTTTCCTTCGCCATGAGCTGCTACTTCTCTTTGGCTCAGGGAATCCCGAACCTGGACATCAGTGCAGCTTTTCTGCTCCTATGCAACTTGTGTGGTGTAGGAACCACAAATTCCACATCACTATGGGACTTGCGCGCTTTACACACGCAACTGCCGTAACGCCTGCAAGGAACAATGAACTGGAGCTGCACGCACACGCGGATCCAATCCATTGTTTGCCTCTCTGAGAACACGCTCTACAGCAGGGGCAGACTGGCCCGGGGGGCAGGGTGGCAAGCGTCCCCCGGGCTGACGCAATGCGCGCCCGGCGTGACACACGAGTCCATCTCTGCTGGCACATTGAGTGGCCGCTAGACCTCCTTTCTGGTCGGTTGGCCGGCCGGCCGACATAGCCAGCTGCCCAGCAAGGCAGTTTTAGTCACCTAAAAAGGGAGGGGAGGGCGGCCGGCGAGATGCTATCAGTGGGGCCGGCTGCTTCTGATTACGTCACAGGGAGCGCCCACACACATGCGGCCTGGGATTAAGGTGCGTGTGTGGGCTGGATCCTCCCTGTGACAGGACGTGCATCTCCCTCCCAGCTCCCGCCAGCCAGCATGCGACAGTCACCAGGCCACTGCCAGCCATGAGGTATGCGGGGGGTATAGGCAGAGAATGCATTAATCAATTGGTATGGGGGAGAAAATTTATGAATTTGGAATGCTGGGACTGGGGGGGTGAATTAATTTGGAATGCTGGGGCTGGGGGTGAATTAATTTGGAATGCTGGGGCTGGGGGGGTGAATTAATTTGGAATGCTGAGTCTGGAGGGGTGAATTTGGAATGCTGGGGGTGAATTCATTTGGAATGCTGGGGCTGAGGGGGGTGAATTAATATTTGGAATGCTGGGGCTGAGGGGGGTGAATTAATATTTGGAATGCTGGGGCTGGGGGTGAATTAATTTGGAATGCTGGGGCTGAGGGGGGTGAATTAATATTTGGAATGCTGGGGCTGGGGGTGAATTAATTTGGATTGCTGAGGCTGGGGGTGAATTTGGAATACTGGGGATGAATTAATTTGGAATGCTGGGGCTGGGGGTGAATTAATTTGGAATGCTGAGGCTGAGGGGGTGAATTAAATTGGAATGCTGGGGCTGGGGGGTTAATGAATTTAGAATGCTGGAACTGGGGGGTGAATTAATTTGGAATGCTGGGGGGGTGAATTAATTTGGAATGCTGGGGGGGTGAATTCATTTGGAATGCTGGGGCTGGGGGGTTAATGAATTTGGAACACCAGCCAGTGTTGTCGTCGTTGGGGAAGCCTCGGCCTGGGACGCCTGTGTGCTGCGCAGCTGCCAGCATCTGCCGAGCTGCATGGAGGAGGACTTTGTGGTCGTGTAGGAGGGAGCACAGCGGAAGCCAGGAGCCTGCCAGCCCAGCCTCTGCCCAGGACAGAGGGTCTCGCATTGTCATCCATTTGGTGGAAGATACATCAACTAGACAATTGGTGAGAGCGAGCAGCTGCATCCCAGTCCGCCCCTGGAGAGAGCTGGGGGCAATATTTCCATGCGTGAGCTGGGGGCAATATTTCCATGCGTGAGCTGGGGGCAATATTTCCATGCGTGAGCTGGGGCACTATTTCCATGTGAGCTGGGGCAATACATCCATGTGAGCTGGGGCAATATTTCCATGTGAGCTGGGGCAATACATCCATGTGAGCTGGGGCAATATTTCCATGTGAGCTGGGGCAATACATCCATGTGAGCTGGGGCAATAATTCCATGTGTGAGCTGCTGGGGGCAATAATATATATATATATATATATATATGTTTGAGCTGATGGGGGCAATATATATATCCATGTTTGAGCTGTTGGGGCAATATATATATCCATGTTTGAGCTGCTGGGGGCAATACATCTCCATGTGTGAGCTGCTGGGGGAAATATATTTCAATGTGTGAGCTGCTGGCGGCAATATATTTCCATGTGTGAGCTGGGACAATACATCCATGTGAGCTGGGGGCAATAATTCCATGTGAGCTGGGGCAATACATCCATGTGAGCTGGGGCAATATATATATCCATGTGTGAGCTGCTGGGAGCAATATATATATCCATGTTTGAGCTGCTGGGGCAATATATATATATCCATGTTTGAGCTGCTGGGGGCAATACATCTCCTTGTGTGAGCTGCTGGAAGCAATATAGAAACGTAGAAACATAGAAAGATGTCGGCAGAAAAGAACCTTTCGGCCCATCTAGTCTGCCCAATTACATGGATACTTTACCTGGATTTATCTTTTGTTTAGGATAGCCTTATGCCTATCCCATGCTTGCTTAAATTCAATTACTGTTTTGGCCTCTACCACTTCAACTGGAAGACTGTTCCATGTATCCACCACCCTCTCAGTAAAATAATGCTTCCTGATGTTACTTTTAAACCTTTGCCCCTCTAATCTAAGACTATGTCCTCTTGTTTTGCTACTTTGTTTCCTTTTAAATATACTCCCTTCCTCTACCTTGTGGATTCCCTTTACGTATTTAAATGTTTCTATCATATCTCCTCTGTCTCGTCTTTTTTCCAAGCTGTACATGTTAAGATCATTAAGCCTTTCCTGGTAACTTTTTCTCCTTCAAGCCGTACACCATTTTAGTAGCCCTTCTCTGAACTCTCTCTAAGATGTCTATATCCTTCTGGAGATACGGTCTCCAGTACTGCACACAGTACTCCAAGTGAGGTCTCACCAGTGCTCTGTACAGTGGCATGAGCACTTCCCTTTTCCTACTGCTAATACCTCTCCCTACACAACCAAGCATTCTGCTAGCATTTCCTGCTGCTCTATTACATTGACTACTTACCTTTAGATCCTCTGAAATAATAACCCCTAAATCCCTTTCCTCAGATGTTGAGGTTAGGACTGTATCAAATATTCTATATTCAGCCCTTGGGTTTTTACGTCCCAGGTGCATTATCTTGCACTTATCCACATTAAAACTCAATTGCCACAGCTCCGACCATTTTTTTAGTTTACCTAAATCATTTGTCATTTGGCTGATCCCTCCAGGAACGTCAACCCTGTTGCAAATCTTTGTGTCATCAGCAAAAAGACATACTTTTCCATTAATACCTTCTGCAATATCACTAATAAAAATATTAAATAGAATGGGTCCAAGTACTGACCCCTGAGGTACCCCACTGGTAACAAGACCTTGCGCCGAATAAACTCCATTTACCACAACCCTCTGTTGCCTGTCACTCAGCCACTGCCTAATCCATTCAACAATATTGGAATCCAAGCTCAAAGATTGCAATTTATTGATAAGCCTTCTATGCGGAACAGTATCAAAAGCCTTACTGAAATCTAAATAAGCAATGTCTACTGCACCACCTTGTCTATTATTTTTGTTACCCAATCAAAAAAATCAATAAGATTAGTTTGGCATGATCTCCCTGAGGTAACCCATTTTGTGTAATCTCAGGATCCGTGAAAAGCAATCTAATGCTTGTTTGTTCAGATCCTCATCTCACTTTAATGCTATTTTGTAGATTTTCCATTCTACATCCTCTTTCACGCTCTCTTAACATGTTTTAGATGTTCAACAACTTCCTTTAACATGGTTTCCATTAATTTACCACTACTGACGTAAGACTAACTGGCCTATAGTTCCCAGATTCCTCCCTACTACCCTTCTTGTGAATGGGCACAACATTTGCTAATTTCCAGTCTTCTGGGACGACTCCCGTTAGCAAGGATTGGTTAAATAAATCTGTTAACGGTTTTGCTATTACATCACTGAGCTCTTTTAATAATTTAGGGTGGATCCATCAGGCCCCATTGATTTATTTGTCTTTACTTTAGACAGCTGCTGTAGAACCTCCTCCTCTGTAAACTGATATGTAATTTCTCGTTAGTGTTTCCTCCTAACTGAGGTCCCTTTCCTTCCTTTTCTTCTGCAAAGACTGAACAAAAATATTCATTGAGGCAGTCAGCGAGACTTTTATCCTCTTCTACATACCTTCCTTCCTTTGTTTTTAATCTAACTAATCCTTGTTTTACTTTTCTTTTCTCGTTTATGTATCTAAAAAATGTTTTGTCCCCTTTTTTACTGACTGAGCTATTTTCTCTTCTGCGTGTGCTTTGGAAGCTCTTATAAATTGCTTTGCCTCTTTCTGCCTAATCTTATAGGTTTGCCTATCTTCTTCACTCTGAGTTGTTTTATTAATTATTGAATGCTGTCTTTTTGTTCTTCACTATTTTGGCCACTTCTGCAGAGTACCACAGTGGTTTCTTCCCTTTTTTGTTTTTGCTAACAAGTCGAATGCAATTGCCTGTGGCCTTCAATAATGCTTCTTTTAAATAATCCCATTTCTCCTGGACTCCTTTAAACTCCTCCAGTCTGATAATGACTCCTTCACACAAAGTCTCATTTTAGAAAAATCTGTTTTTTTAAAGTCTAAAACTTTTGTTTTTGTGTGGTGCGGCTCCATCTCTGTTCTTATATTAAACCATACTGACTGGTGATCACTAGATCCCAAATTTTCACCTACAACAACGTCTGATACTAAACCTCCATTTGTGAGTATTAAATCCAATATGGCCTCTTTACGGGTCGGCTCCTCAACTACTTGTGTTAGAGATAATCCCAGTAGGGAGTTTAGAATATTTGTACTCCTGGTGCACCCAGCTGTTTTGGTTTTCCAGTTCACATCAGGAAGATTAAAGTCCCCCATGATAATAACTTCCCCCTTCATTGCCATTTTGGCTATTTCCTCAAGCAGCAGATTATCTAGCTCTTCTACTTGTCCAGGGGATCTATAGATCACACCTACACGAGCTACTGTATGATTGCCAAATGTTAGCGTAACCCAAACTGACTCTATGTTCACCTCGCTCACTTTTATTTGGTTCGTTTTTATGTTGTTTTTCACATACAGGGCCACACCTCCTCCTTTCCTACCTTCTCTGTCTCTTTATATAAAGAGTACCCCGGTATTGTTATGTCCCAGTTATTTTTCTCACTGAACCATGTCTCAGTAACCGCAACTAAATCTACTTTTTCAGCTGCCATCATTGCCTCCAGTTCATTGATTTTATTGACTAAACTGCGAGCATTTATAGACACGACTCTGAGCTTGTCATTTTTTTCCCCGCATGTTGCTTGCACCCGCCGATTTAGTTTTGGGGGACAATCAGGCAGATTTTTTTACCCTTTTGTCCCCCCTCCTAGTTTAAATATTTCCTTGCGAAACCTTTGAACTTCTCACTGAGAACATATGTTCCCCTATGAGTAAGATGCAAACCATCTTTTTTATACAGTTCCTTTCGGCTCCAATTAGAGCTATCATGGGACACAAAGCCAAATCCTTGCTCTCGACACCATTCCCGAAGCCACAAATTAAATTCCCTATTGCGCATCTGCCTATCCTGAATGTTATGCACAGGCAAAACTTCAGAGAATGACACAGTGGACGCAATCTGCTGTATTTCACCTCCAAGAACACAAAAATCCTCCTTAATCTCAGAAACCTCATTGCTAGCCAAGTCATTTGTCCCTAGATGGATTAGAACATCCACTTCCCCTTGCTGCTTTGCTTGTTTGACAATATTGAGAATACGTCTCTTGTCTCTACGAGCAGTAGCCCCAGGAAGACATCTCACCAAACCACTACTCTCCAGCTCAACACCTCTTATGATAGAATCACCCAGCAACAATTGCCTTCTATCATGTCCCACCTTTTCCTTATTGTTCTTGGTTGCAGTCCTGCATACCTTAGGCATAGGGGATGGTGGTTCCTCAACTATGGTGTCTGAGCCTACTTCCGTCTCACCACTACACTCTGAAAGTGCCTCAAAAGAATTAAGAAGAGCCACAGACTGTGGAACATGCCTTATATCCACAACTCTAAGTCTACCAGATCCTACAGTAGTCCATCTGCCACTCCTAGGAGGCCTCTGTGGCAGTGGCTTTGTAACTGTCATAGCCATAGCCTGAGTTTGTATAACAGAGAATTTACAAATCTCAGACTTCAAACAGGCAATTTCCTGCTGCAATAAAGACAACTGCCTACATATCAGGCACACTCCAAACCTCCAAAAATTGGATCTAAAAACAAATGCATGACAGCTCTTACACTGGACCAAGCCTGCCATTATAAAAGAATGGATTTAAACCAACAAATCTTACCTTTTTGTAGGTTTTCTACCTCCTGTCTAACCTCAGACTACCTCCAGAGTATCTCCAGAAGATCTCTAAGTGCTCACTTTGAAGACTTCACTTAGAAGGCTTCACAAGCTCAATTAGACCAAGCTAATATTCCACAAGCTTTATATAATCACCTAAGAACACCTCCCCCAGCAAGGTGTCAGGTACCGGTACCGGGATGGCACCTGGATGGCAAGATTCTGAGCCCAGGATGCGGTGAGGCACCACTCCAGAAAATTATGGTGAGTGGTGAGTTTGCAGGAACACTAATGGTGGTTTGGAGCAGAGGGGCAGGACACGTAAAGGATTGAAAAACAGAAAACAAACCAGGAAAAATGGGAACTTGAATATTCTGGATACTGCAGGGAAGGACTGGTAGGTTTCAGGTTTTCAGGGGAGCCCCAGCATACACGTCCTCTCTCTCTGGATACAGATAGATATGCTGGAACAATGTGGAGAGGAGGGCAGGGCCCTTATTTTTGCAAGGTCAGGTGGTGTAGTGTTTTTCTATGTGTTTTCACTTTTAACCATTTGTGTGCAGGAATCTCAGTGCTGGTTCTGAGATTAGCAAGGCTTGAAGGGGGCTGTCTGGCATGGTCAGGAACCTGACATACTCCCCCCTCTAAGGAGCGACCTCCTGGCGCTCTTAACGTTCTCGAACACTTGAAAGTCAGAGCAGCGGAAATCTTCCATTGGACCCATAAATGAACCCGTCTGGCAGGGGTTCCACGGTGATGAATCCCTCTGGGGTGGAGATGACCGTGCCGGCATATCCTCAACTTTGGCACGGGTTTTCCTCTGACGCCTTCTTGTTCTGGCTTTACTAGCCTTACCATTCTCATTGGTAGGTGCTGAATTCTGGGCGACTGTGACAGGGCCACTGTATCCAGCGTTCAGGTGTATTTTTCCCTGACCCGGTGGTCTCCTTTACTACGTCGTGCAGTCTGCAGCTGGTGGTCGTATGGTGGTCTTCCAGATCAGGCACTTCATCATCAAGATATTCCAGAGATCCCACTCTGAATCTGAACCCTAGGGGCATAAAGTCCAGGTGTGGTTTATAGAGCGTGGACTGCTGGCTGAGGGTGATGGGAGTAGCTGTCGCCACCCATAGTGGTGTTCTTGGATTGGGTGTGCAGCTTCCCTGATCTTCAATGCCTCTTCAAATCTCGCTAGATCTTCTAGGCGAACCAGAGTTCCGTTAGAGGCATACACGCAGCCAGGTGGTACAGGGTCTGAAACCTGGGTAGCCATGATCCCATAAACTCAGGTTCCAAGGGCAGAGGGGGTTCACAGTCCATTGGATCAGGCTCTATAGGTGTGGTGTCTTCAGCCTCCATGGGGATGACAGGATATTCCTCCTCACTTGACCTGGTAGACTTGAAGTCAAAGCTTCTAGGGTCAGCAAGTATGGAGGGTAGTTTATTTCTGGTCTGGGCATAGGCTTGGTTGTGGGCACTGCACACTTGGACCGGGGTGCACTTCTGGGCACAGGAATTGGTTTACACACCGGGGTTCTTCTGGGTGTCGGTTTGGGTGCAATGGGCATTCTAGGAGCCGGTTTGGGCAGTGAGGGCTTTCTGGGAGCCGGTTTAGGAGAGGGTGCTGATCTTCGTACCGGGGTAGACTTGGGTACCGAGGATCTCACTCGGGCAGAATTGGACACTGGTACAGGTTTTTTGGAAATGGGTGCAGGTCTGTGTACCAGGGCATGGTGTTGTTTGGCCTCACAGGCAGCTTGCCAGCCAGTGGGTTGGAGCAGCACAGTACAGGCAAACCTTCAGACTGTCTCCTGCCACGTTCTTGTGGTGATAGCGGTCCGTGGGTCTTTTTTGCAGAAGGAATGCACACCTTGCTAGACGAGCCCCACACAGTCTGCAGCAGCTCTTTCATAAACTCGGTCAGGTGTGCAAACAGTTCTTGCAAGGTTTTCTTCACCAGCTCCATCGCAATATGGATCACCGCGGGTTCAGTTGGTGAAGGTTCCAGCATTCTGTCAGGTACCGTCCGGGATGGCACCTGGATGGCAGATTCTGAGCCCAGGATGCGGTGAGGCACCACTCCAGAAATATATGGTGAGTGGTGAGTTTGCAGGAACACTAATGGTGGTTTGGAGCAGAGGGGCAGGACACGTAAAGGGATTGAAAAACAGAAAACAAACCAGGAAAATGGGAACTTGAATATTCTGGATACTGCAGGGAAGGACTGGTAGGTTTCAAGGTTTTCAGGGGAGCCCCAGCATACACGTCCTCTCTCTCTGGATACAGATAGATAATGCTGGAACAATGTGGAGAGGAGGGCAGGGCCCTTTATTTTGCAAGGTCAGGTGGTGTAGTGTTTTTCTATGTGTTTTCACTTTTAACCATTTGTGTGCAGGAATCTCAGTGCTGGTTCTGAGATTAGCAAGGCTTGAAGGGGGCTGTCTGGCATGGTTCAGGAACCTGACACAAGGTGTGGACAAGTTTAACAACCTTTGCAAATAGCACGCAATTGATTCCAATTGTATGCTAATCAGTAAGAGGAATGAGTCACCAGCCTAACCTAATTTACACACCAGACCTAACTTAAAACCTTAAGATGAATAGAAAAGATCTGTTTGAAACAAAAATCAAAATCACTCACCAGAAGATCTCTAAGTGCTCACTTTGAAGACTTCACTTAGAAGGCTTCACAAGCTCCATTAGACCAAGCTAATATTCCACAAGCTTTATATAATCACCTAAGAACACCATATATTTCCATTTGTGAGCTGGTGGGGGCAATATATATATCCATGTGTGTGCTGCTGGGGGCAATCTATATATCCATGTTTGAGCTGCTGGCGGCAATATATTTCCATGTGTGAGCTGGGGGCAATATTTCCATGTGAGCTGGGGGCAATATTTCCATGTGAGCTGGGGGCAATAATTCGATGTGAGCTGGGGCAATACATCCATGTGAGCTGGGGCAATATATATCCCCATGTTTGAGCTGCTGGGGGCAATATATATATATCCATGTTTGAGCTGCGGCAATATATTTATATATCCATGTTTGAGCTGCTGGGGCAATACATCTCCTTGTGTGAGCTGCTGGAAGCAATATATTTCCATGTGTGAACTGCTGGGGCAATATATTTCCATGTGTGAGCTGGTGGGGGCAATATATATATCCATGTTTGTGCTGCTGGGGGCAATATATATATATATCCATGTTTGAGCTGCTGGGGCAATATATATATATATATCCATGTTTGAGCTGCTGTGGCAATATATATCCATGTGAGCTGGGGCACTATATCCATGTGAGCTGGGGCCAATATATCATGTGTGAGGTGGGGGCAATATTTCCATGTGAGCTGAAGCAATACATCCATGTGAGGTGGGGGCAATATTTCCACATGTGAGCTGCTGGGGGCAATATGTATATATCCATGTTTGAGCTGCTGGGGGCAATATATATCCATATGTGAGCGGCTGGGGGCAATATCTTTCTGTCACGGTGGCCCATGTCCAGGGAAATGTTGCACCTGAGCCCCATGTCTGGGGAAATGTTGCACCTGAGCCCCATGTCTGGGGAAATGTTGCACCTGAGCCCCATGTCTGGGGAAATGTTGCACCTGAGCCCCATGTCTGGGGAAATGTTGCACCTGAGCCCCATGTCTGGGGAAATGTTGCACCTGAGCCCCATGTCTGGGGAAATGTTGCACCTGAGCCCCAAGTCTGGGGAAATGTTGCACCTGAGCCCCATGTCCGGGGAAATGTTGCGGCCGTCACAGCAGCTGATATCCAGAAAGCCTTATTCCAGGGTACTGTGTACTACAGGACAGAGAATGGTGCTGCCCGCGAATCAGATGCAACATGCAGGAAGGACAACCAATCGCAGCACATGACCAGCTATCCTATAGCAGAGCAGGGCGTCTCCTCTGAGCACCAATAGGAAGTGCTGTGGCTCTATTTAAAGGGCTTCCTTTCTCTTAGCAAGTTGCCCTAGCGTGGTTCCTGTTACACCTAGTGCCTTGTTGTTATTTCTTGATTCCTATTCTGACTGATTTCCTGGTTTATACGATCCCGGCTTGTCTCGACTTCCCTGTATTCTGGCGCCCTGATTTCTGGCATAGTATAAACGGACCTCTATTTCCTTAACCCCTGCCTATGTGTGTTTTGTTGGTTTGCCCTGCTTAACCCGGCCATTATTAAGGACCGGCTAGCTAGAGCATTGTGGGTTACTTTATTCCGCAGGTTGTTTTTCTTTGCACTCCACCACATTATTTGTGTTCATCATTCTCACTATTACTGACCATAACCCGGCCATTTCTAAGGACCGGTTGGTCAGGGTCTGTTGGCTTACAGTCTGCAAGCGGGGTTACCCGATCCTGACACTTTCCATGTGTGAGCTGCTGGGGGCAATAGATGTCTATGTGTGAGCTGCTGGGGGCAATAGATGTCTATGTGTGAGCTGCTGGGGGCAATATATATCAATGTTTGAGCTGCTGGGGCAATATATATCCATGTGTGAGGTGGGGGCCACTATATCCATGTGTGAGGTGGGGGCCACTATATCCATGTGTGAGGTGGGGGCCACTATATCCATGTGTGAGGTGGGGGCCACTATATCCATGTGTGAGGTGGGGGCAATATATCCATGTGCGGTGTGTATGAGTGAGTTTTATTGCTGTGGAGCTCTGTGATACACTCATACACATGGCACATTACTGCGAGTTTTATTGCTGTGGAGCTCTGATACAGTAATGTGCATTATGTATGAGCGAATCACCGAGCTCTACAGTAATACAACTCACTGTAATGTGCGCTGTGTATGAGAGTAAGGTATATTGCTGTTGAGCTCTGTTAACGCTCATAAACAAAGGGCCTGAGTTTCTGCACTATGGGCCTCTCGGTCATACTTGCAACCTGGGCCAAAAGCTGCCAGTCAGCCCCTGCTCTACAGTGATTGCTCTCAGAAAGGGTGACGGTGGCATGCCCTCTGTGTGCTGCCCAATCTGGTGACCCGGCAGCCCGGAAATTAAAAAATACTGGCTGGATGCTGAGTGAGGTGGAGGAAACTATTCCACTTCAACCAGCTTCTTCTGCCAGATATGGGCAGATAGGCAGTAGTGTATTTATGTTTTGTGCTGCCCTAGGCCTGACTAAACTCGTGCACCCCCTAATTTAAATTTGACACACCCCTTCCTGTCAAGGGCACACCTCTTCCTGGTTAATCCCCACCCATCCTCTTTAAGCTCCACCTTTTCCTCTTAGAGCTCCGCCTTTTTCTCTCTTTATATTAAAAGTGGATACCAAGTGCCTACTTGTATATTTTGTATACCATTTCAAATGTATCTATTGAGATAAAGAAAATTATGAAATGTTTAAATTCAAGCATTTTTACAAAGAACAGCCACGCATGTCAAGAAAACGGGATCACAGCCGCTCTAATTGGTTGAACAATAAAATCCACAGAAACGTGCACTGCATACAGTATGAGCATATCACAGAGCTGCACAGCAATAAAACCCACAGAAATGGGCACTGTGTATGAGCATATCAGAGCTGCACAGCAATAAAACCCACAGAAATGTGCAGTGTGTATGAGCATATCACAGAACTGCACAGCAATAAAACTCAGTAATGTGCAGTGTGTATGAGCATATCCCAGAGCTCCAGGGCAATAAAACTCACAGTAATATGCAGTGTGTATCACAGAATCCACAGCAATAAAACTCCCAGCAATGCAATGTTTGGTGTGTGTCAGCGTATCAGAATCCACAGCAATAAAACTCACAGCAATGCAATGTGTGGTGTGTGTCAGCGTATCAGAATCCACAGCAATAAAACTCCCAGCAATGCAATGTGCGGTGTGTATGAGTGCATCAGAATTCACAGCAATAAAACTCACAGCAATGCAATGTGTGGTGTGTGTCAGCGTATCAGAATCCACAGCAATAAAACTCCCAGCAATGCAATGTGCGGTGCGTATGAGTGCATCAGAATCCACTGCAGTAAAACTCCCAGCAAACCGAGTGTATATGAGCACACAGCAATTATGCTGTGGAGCCATCTTGTCAGCAGTGGGGTGCCATTGTCAGAGGGTGCACTGTAGCCTTGATTCCCTTCCCGGTGGGTGTTCAGTCCAGAATAGAGTCTGTGTTAACGAAAGGGCGGGCAGCTGCGTGCGTGCGTTTCACATGGTTCAGCCAGTCATGTGGTACTGAGACTCAGAGAAATGGCAGTGAAATGCCCTGATGTTAGGTGGTTTCAATCAGCAGGTTTATTCAGGCGAACCCCATAGGTTTCAATGTTAAAAATATTCCCGTTTTTATGCAATATCTAATAAATCATTTATTATTTTAATCTGCAGTAAAAAGTCTTTACTTATTGATTTTTTTTAGTACCTTTTAGTAATTTTTCAGATTTTTTTGGCAAAATTCCCCCCCCCCTTTTTTTAATAGCAGTTTTTCTTTTTCCTGTAACAGAACTTTTTATTATCAATCATAGGATGTTATATGTAAATTCCAGACATTTTCGTTCAGTAGTTCTTTTGAAAAATGCAGGCCACGGGTTTGCGGTGGCAGCATTCAGCGGCCGACTCCATGCACTTTGGGGACCCTGCGGTGAATGGTGAATTCACTGCAGGGTGGGGAAATTTTATTCTCCTAAGTGCAGGGAACTACAGAACACCAAAACGTTGGCGTCATTTCGGTGCTCTGTGAGTAACCCATTTAGTGGTGAGGTTTTTTGCTGCCCCCTGGAAAGTGCAATTGAAAGTGTAAATTAGTGAAATCTCAATGTATCCTCCCTGGTAAAATACTTTGCAAAAGTTAAAAAAAAAAAAAAAAAATTTTTTTTTAGGGGTGGGGCCACCCAGTGCGGGCCGCCTCCCCCTGGAAAGTGCCGCCCTAGGCCTGGGCCTAGTCGGCCTAGGCCAAAATACACCAGTGCAGATGGGGGAGTGGAAAGAAGAGGCGGCATTCCTCACTTGCAGACCACTTTAAGACTAAAAAGTGGTCAGAAAGAGTAAGTTTAAGACAATGGCTTAAGCCATTAGACATAACTGTTCCGTCTGTTTGATTAAGTGTACCAGCAGCTTCCACAACCAAGCTGCAAGTTGGACATTGCGGCTTCTTACTGTAAATTAACGTCTCATTTACTTTATATAGGAGCCAATAATAAGAACCTACCTAGAGAAAAATGCACTATTCCACAGTAGTTCTTTCTTCTCAAAATAAGCCGGTATTCAGAAATGAATACCGGCTTTAAGATTGATTTAGTTTATGCAAAATCAGTTACACTGAATCTCAATCCCACCAAAAAATAAAACAAAGACATCGTAGGTCCTGCGGTGCAGATGGCGGTGGAATCTGCCTCATCCTCTTGCCGCAAGCAGTGGAAAACTAGGAACAAAAAGTTAGCAGTGTCCTTCCACGGATCCTGCACGATGCAGCTCAAGTGAACTCACACTGGAAAGAAGCCAAGGGTTGACTTAATTATATTTTCTTTGAAATTCCTTTATATGAATTTAAATAGCTAAACTAAGCTCTTTACACTAAAACCTTTACATGGATCTCACTTGGATTGCCCCTTTAATGTGCAAAGTGTAACGTCCAGTGCCCAGGATTTGACCCGGCGACGAGCAGCACCGTCCTTGCTGCTCACTGGCCGGGCGCCAAGTGATGTACATGCTCGCAGTGGTCACGTTGGTTGCCAGAGGGCGGGGCACGGCATGATGACGCGGCACCACCAGGTTTAAAGTCAGTCTGCTCAGGCAGACTCATTGCCCTGACGTGGTTTAGATTCCCCCAGTGTTTTCTGCTATTTCTATTCACGTGCATGACTCTGGCTAACGTTAAAGAACCCTGTGTATAACCTCGGCTATTGATTACTAACCCACGCTGTGTATGACCCGGCTATTCCTGACAACCCTGCTCTGAGTGTCACTCTTGGTATAAGACTGACCATCTCGCCAGGTGATAAGATCTCAGCTGCCTTAAGTAAACGTGTCCTTCTATTCTGGTGTCTGTTAACCCTTGCTGGGTGCCTCACAATCTCTTCCCTGAAGATAGCGTTACCGACCATCCAAGGATCGGAGGGGTAGATAGTATACTGTGTATAGGGACCAGTATCTTAGACCACGGGGGGTCTGTGACACTAAGATTTTAATATATTCAGGGCAATAGTCCTAAATTGGTGCTCACTTAACCAGAACTGTTGTAAACTTAACAACTCCATAGAGTATAATGTCTCTGGAAAGTTTACAACAGCTCTGGATAAGTAAGCACCAACTATGGAATAGAGCCCTCAGTCTCTGCAAAAGGTCTAAAAGTATTAAATGGCAATTTTGTATTTAAAATGTTGTAGTTTGACAGCAATCATAGGCTGAGTTGACCCATGTTTGACCTTTAATTTGACCATTTAGAAGGTATTTCCAGTAATAAAACAGGAACATTCTATCACTATGGCACGGCACTCAACCATGGATATATCTATTTATCAAGGATGCCCTGTCAGAAAATGTGTACACTTAATAAGCTAAATCCATTAAACTAGCTTGGATTACAAAGTTCAATAAAAAATGTCTTATTCAGCTATTGAAAATGCAGTTGACCTTTGTGGTATGGAAAAGGAAATTCTGGAACGTGTCTTATGTAAGAAGACGTTTAAACTTCCAGTTATGTGCTATTGTATTATTGTTAACACCCATTTCGAAGTCTTTAAAGTTTTGTAGACTTTTATTGTCCGTGCCAATTTTTCAGCTGCTTCCTGCGAATTGTCTGCTGGCAGGGATTGACGGCGGTTTTAACGCTTATGAAACTCTATAACTGGATAAATAATGTTTTAAATTTCCATGCATCAGCAGACTTTTATATTTCTTTTGGACAAAAGCGCGATTTTCCTAAAGCAAATAAGAACTTCTAAGACAAAAACGAAATACTTTTTTACGTATAACTTTCCAAGAACATTTTGGAAATCTGAACTATTAGGATCTGCTTTTCATAAACGAAATAATTATCTTTTCAGATTCCTTTACATCTGCCATATTATACTCAAAGGCTAAGGGTTTGGCGTACATTGCCAAAATCACAACAATGATCCATTGTTTCGGTCTTACAGCGAAGGTACTGGCCTCTCCGGGTGCATATAGTATTTCTTTGGAATGTTTATTGAACCTCGAGTCCCTTGATTCTCGGAATTGTGTGGGGTCCTGGTTAGCCTTTTTTGGATTAAGAATTGTAGAATGTCTGGATGAAATTGAAGTTTCTTTGAGGATCGAAGCATTATATAATTGAGTCAAGTATATTTGTTGCACCTGGAGAAGAAGTTGAGGTTTGTGAATGCAGATGAGAGTAATCAAATAAAAGGATACATAGTTATTAGACAAAAGGAATCAAGGATGTTTGGCAATATTTCACATTTGCGAGGTCATTTGTAGCCTTGAAATAGCAGCATGTACAGAAATCAAACCGAATTTAAAAAGATATAAAAATGATAATGCAATGCAAAATAATATAATCTAAAAATCTGTATATAGGTTGAGCACCCCTAATCTGGAATTCTAAAATCTGGAAGGCTTCGAAAACTGGCCTTTTTGGATCCTTCCGGGTTTTAGTACCGTAGATACTCGAGTATAGCACGACCCGAATATAACGCAATGGATAGAGATTTATTATAGAAATGAGAGGATATTTATGACTCGAATATAACGCGAAGAGCAAAATTATAAAAGTATACTGTACAGATAAGCAATGAAAATCCTTTGAGGTTCTCTTAACACAGGCTATTCAGAATGTGAGGAGAATTGAGCAGCGTGTCTGCAGTGACATCAGGACATGGCAACAAATGGTGTGGGGATGGCTATTGGTGAATGACCGCAGTGGATGAGCCTGCCTGCTGGAGCCGGAAGTTAGAAAATGACACCTCCCGGCATGCTGCGAAGAGCGAGGGTGCATGCTCTGTTTTAACTCAATCTTGAATGATTGGCGTAATCCAAGGGTGCCCTCTGGCCGTGATGGATCCCACCTCCCAAATCTGTGAGTTCCTGAAGTGTTTGCGGGCATCAGGGAGCCTACATTCACTTCAGGGAGACTACCAGAACTTCCGGGAGACTTGGGATAACTGAGCAAGTCAAGTTTTTTTCTTTTTTCTTTTTACATGCAATGCAGATCTCTTGAATATAACGCAACCCCTCCAATTTTAAGGTCAATTTTTGTCACCAAAATCTAGCGGTATACTCGATAATGGGCATTGCGGACAGTCGCTGCCACTCAGGGCACCGAGCGATACAGCAGACCTTGGCACTCACTAGGAGTCTCTTGGCAGACCCATCTTGTGACATGCTGCATGGCGTCACACTGACTGAGCATTGTGTCAACGGAGTAACAACACACAGCACCCGCAGAGTGTACACACTGGTGGCTGCAGCAGGATGGAGATTGTGGCTCTCAGACCTCAATCTCTTTTCTCCAAAACCTCGGATTCTCCCAGATTCTGAATTTCAAAAAGATCTGGAAAGCTCAGAGTCCCAAACTCCGAATAAGGGCTGCTCATGGCATTGTGAAAATAAGTGGAATTGTGGAACATGTTCATGATTTTTTTTATCCTACCAGAATGTATGTGGTTTCAAGAGTTTGAGCATCATGTACAGGGTTTAACAAGTTAAAATATAACCAATACAAGCCTGCAGTCACACATGAGTGCTTCCAAGCTGGAGAATGCTGCAATCACACAGGTTGACGTGGTACATTTATGCAGTATGTAAACAATTTTACAGTAAAGGAAGCAATAATGATGGCATGAATAGCAACCTTGGAAGGATATCAAGCAAAATAAACTTTCTATTTATTAAGCATACTAATAATGTTTTCAAAGCAGACATGAGTGTATGGCTTCTAGACATGCGCATGGCTGAAAAATGCGATTAATTTAGTTCTGGAAAATATCTGCAATTCCGATATTTCAGAGTCAGAAACATTTCGGAATTACCCTCTCAGCCAAACCAAAAATCAGCTGAGATATTGTGACTTCGGATGAGCACATTATTTACTAGCTTTATTTTATTGATATCAGTAAAGTTGGAAAAAAAGTACTGCTAGGGTTAGATTTGTTATTTGTACTTGTTTAAGGATTAGGGTTGGATTTAGTATCAGGGTTACTATTTCTGCTTGTTTTAGGACTGAGGTTAGGGTTTACTTTAGGGTTATAGTTAGTATTATGTTTACAATTTGCTCTTGTTTTTGGATTAGGATTAAGGTTACTTCTTGGGTTAGAGTTAGTATTATCTTTTTCTGGAAAATAGGTGGGGTAAACTGATTATTATGACTATTTTCATGCCCTAATAAACAATAATTGTAGCTCACATAACCCTTTCGCTGCTGAGGCTTTTCCCGCCTCTGTGCTGAGCTCATTTTTACCGATTTTGCTCATCATGTTTAAATGCGTTTTTAAGGCTTATTTTAGTATATGACCCAGACATATTATATATCGTTCTTTCCGTCAGACTCGGCAGATTCATAATATGTCATTATTATATGTATACGTCATGACCTGTCTGTATATTATAACAAAAAATGCAATAAAATATGATTTTTCAATAATTTACAACGTGTAAAGTGTTTTTTTTTCACATTTTAACATGCAAGCAATTGCGGTTATATTTTGTATGGGGTGCACTTGTTAAAAAAATTAGAGATGGGGTCTCGTTACATTTTTTTTTTGGGGAAAATTACATGATTTTTAACAAACGCACCGCATACAAAAATCGTTAGTGCAGCATCGTTAGTACATTATAATTGAAATGGGAACAATATTGCTGTATTAACAAACCAAAAAAAAGAAAAAAAAACATTTTTTTATAATTTTCTTTTTAAATATTTTTTTTTTAAAAAAAATTTAAAACTTTTTTTATACTCATGTTTGGTATTGTTGGAACGGCCATGCTCTGGCCGATCCAACAATACCAAACATTAACCCCTAACTGCCACAGATCGGGAGATAGGGGGTTCATTGGAACCCCCTATCTCCACCATTGGTGGCAGTTAGGGGTTAACTCCAGGACTGGCGTCATCGTGCTATGCAAGATGTCGACCAGCTCCGGGAAAGGATCACGAACCGGCGCTTTTCGGCGCCGATTCGTGATCCGGCTCCCATGGGGTTAATGCCAGGTACCATTTGGAAGGGCAGGCTGTGCCCTTCCAAACGGTGCCTGGGTTAACCCCCTGCACGCCGCCGATCGGGAGGGAGAGAGGTCTGAAGGACCTCCCCCCCTCCCTTTCAGGCGCCTCCTCCGCACATGCGGGGGGGCGCCTGAATTAGGTGTCATCGCGCCCCCGCGATGACACCTAATTACTCCGGCGGCGGTTCCGGGTGCTGGGCTGGGCTCGAGGATGTCAGCCCACACCGGGGGGGCCAGCGATCGGCCGGAACCCGGCCGAACGCTGGCCCCAAAGAGAGGACACGCTCAGCGCGTCCACCGCATGGAACGCTAGCTGCGGTTGGACGCGCTGAGCGCGTCCACCGCAGCGAAGTGGTTAAAGGAAGACATTATAAAAGGGAACCATAATTTTTAATACTGTGTTCCTTTAAATGAAATAAAACTATTGTTGTAACCCTATGGGAATTATCCACTAAGTGCCTATGTTGCAAGAAAAGTCTGTATTGCAGTGCAGTTAGCAGGGTTTTTTTTCAACGCTGTTACTGAGTGGATAGCATTTATGAGTACCACTGCAATAAAACTCAGTTTTGCTGAGTATGTATGAGCTCCACAGCAATGAAACTCACGGTAATGTGCAATGTGTATGAGCTCCACAGCAATGAAACTCACAGTAATGCGCAGTGTGTATGAGCTCCACAGCAATGAAACAGTAGTGCGCAGTGTGTATGAGCTCCACAGCAATGAAACTCCACTATCCACCAAGTGCTGTTTGACTAATATTGGGATACTCGAATTAGAAGGTGCTTGACCTTGAGAACACCCCCACATGGTGGTAACAGCAGGGCCAGGTGAACATACTTGTGTTGCCAGAGCTGATATTTTTAAATGCTGTTTTGAATTGTATTTGGAAGCAGCAGCAGCAGTTTTATTCTTTGTTCTGAGGCCTGCCTGTCACTGAGTCCCTGCAGAGCAATGCAGCCAGGACTTAAATTTCCACCCTCTCACCTTCCAGGGTGCACCACGCCCTGTCTGGAACTTCTGGGGATGCTGGGGGTAGGGCGACAGTGTAGAACTCTTTTGGCACGCCCTCCTCTTGACATCCTCAGAGGGGGCCAGGCACCAGAAAGCAGGAAGGGACCAGGAGGAGAGAGAGAGAGAGCGAGCGAGCGCAGGCTTCCGTATCCAGCACCGCGGGGGAGTCTGCTCTCTGACCTGGCAGATACAATGCAGCTTGCGGAGCACCGGCTGCATCTTAGAGGAGAAGCAGCAGAGACACAGTGCCAGGTAGATAGTTTAAAAATTTGGATCCGTGTCAAGGCAATTGACCAGGGATTCAAATTTTTTTTGCACCCCCTCCTGGTCTTGCGCTCTTAGGCAGCCACCTGTACCGCCTTACAGTGCCAGCTCCTCTGATCACACCGCTTGCCTGACAATCCGCAGCTCTGGCAGATGTGTGCAAACATGCTGCACCCCCCTCCCCATGCTGTTCAAAGTTTCAGCGGCTGCAGAGAGAGGGGATGCAACATTTTTACACACATCTGCCAGAGCTGGGGCACTGAAGAAACAGAGGGAGATTTTACTTAACCAGCCCTCCCTTGTCACTTACTGGGAGAAGAGGGGGGTTATTGGTCCCTACATACACTCCTGACAATCGGAAGTGTTCAGGAGCAATATGAGCTGCCGAGTGCTTCTGAATCTCTGCCTGCCACTGCAGGAGGAGGGAGGTGCATCATGTTCTATCCTGTTATGTCGGGCTGGTGGTGAGGTGTCGTCACTGAGTACCGGTGCGTACCCCCTGAATAAAAGCCCTGCGTTTGCTATTTGTAGTTGTTATAGGATAGGGTTAGGGTTACTATTGATGCTTGTTTTTGGACTATCAATAGAGTTAGGGATTTTCAAATGCAGAGTGAGCCCATCTTTTTTACAGTCATCTGAATGAAAACAAATTGATCTGAATATATTCAGATCAGTTTGGTTACATTCATTTCGGATGAGTTTCGATTAGCTGATTCAGAATTTTGGATCCTGTCACATTTCCAGCACTGCCCCCTGATAGTGAGAGTGATTCTGGTCAGCTGTTACCTTGTCTGGGCTATCCTTTCCTCCTTCTCTGCTCCTGGATTCCCCTGTAGGCGGTCTGGCCCGAGATCACATACTCTGCCTGCTCTGTCCTCTATCTATATTCAGTCTCTCCCCATGCTCAGGACTCTTGCATGGGTCATTGCTCCCTGAGGTTCTGTTGGTAATATTCTGTGTTCTGTGATCTCCTGTTTATGACTCTGGCCTGGTATATCTGACTATCCTATTGTATTATCCCCTATGCTTTGTGATCTTCTGTGTGCCGACTCCTGGCTTGTCGAAATCCCTCTCTGGTTTCTGATCTCTGGCTGCTATATGAACCCGTTCTGATTACTGACTTTGACTATTGCTTATACCAGGTGTCACGTCTCGGCCTTGCCCCCTGCTGGTGGTAGCAGGGATTCCTGTTGTTTTGTTTTCAGCCTGCAGGCCATCTGTTGGGCTAATTGGTCTGCAGGTCACATGACCTGTTCTGCCCTATAAGTACGACCAGGATTCCCCTTGATCCTTGGACCAGGATAGTCTTTCTTGCCTAGTCCCTGTATTGCTGGTTTACTTTGATTTGCTGTGTATGACCTCTGGCTCATGTATTTAGGATCCCTCTCTTGTCTGACCCCTCTAGTTTTGATATTCCGTGTATGACCTTTGGCTCTTGTATTTGGATCTCTCTTCTGTCTGTCCCCTGTACTGTACCGTGCTTAGGAATCTGTATGTCTGCATTCATCGTATGTTTGGTTTATGTTTTGTTCGTCATGCAGGCCTAGCCTAGTTAGTATCTCGAGACCACCTTTCAAGGATCTCAGTCAGGGCTTAGGGATCTTTCTAGTTTCTGTTAAAATCTTGGTTTGTTCTCTGGAATCTGTATGTCTGCATTCATCGTATGTCTGGTTTATGTTTTGTTCGTCTTGCAGGCCTAGCCTAGTTAGTATCTCGAGACCACCTTTCAAGGATCTCAGTCAGGGCTTAGGGATCTTTCTAGTTTCTGTTAATATCTTGGTTTGTTCCCTGGAATCTGTATACCTGCATTTATTGTCTGTCTGGTTTATGTTTTATTCATCTTGCAAACCTAGCCTAGGTAGTATTTCGAGACCATCTTTCAAGGATCTCAGTCAGGGCTTAGGGATCTTTCTAGTTTCTGTTAATATCTTGGTTTGTTCCCTGGAAGCTGTATACCTGTCCTTAAGGCTTCATCTCTGCAGATTGGGGGTTCCCCCTCACCCTATAGGGGGCTCCCCGTTACATTATCCTGGTCCCAGAATAGAAGCTGGCAGGTATGTCTCATATGTATGAAGCTATATTGAACTTGGTGCTTGCTATGCTGAAAGAGCTGCAGAGGTTAATGGAGGCTCTGAGCCTATCACCTGCTGCAGCTAACGATGCAGCACCTCCCTGCACTACTTGCAAATCCACGTATGAGAAGGAAAGACGCAGGTTGTATGGTCTCTGTTTTTATTGTGCAGATCCAAATCACACTATTGAGCATTGTGTATTAAAACCTGTTAAGCAATGGCAGGGGAACCATATATCCAGGTATCGCTATGGAGGTACTGGTGTGTCCTCCATAGGCATCCAGACTGGCAGAATAGCCAGAATTCAAATCTGGTGAATCATGGGATCACTATGCCCTCGTCTCCCAGTGAGGTTTCAGTGTCTCCGGTTGGGAATGCTATGCCAGCCATGTCTGTATCCACTAGTACGCTGCCAGCCATGTCTGTATCCACTGGCACGCTGCCAGCCATGTCTGTATTCACTGGCACGCTACCAGCTATGTCTGTATCCACTGGCACGCTGCCAGCCACGTTTGTATCCACTGGCACGCTGCCAGCCATGTCTATATCCACTGGAACACTGCCAGCCAGGTCTATATCCACTGGCACGCTGCCAGCTATGCCTGTTCCCACTGGCAATGAAATGCCAGCCATGTCTGTATCTACTGACACGATGCCAGCCATGTCTGCTTCCCCTGGCACGATGTCAGCCATGTCTGTATCCACTGGCACGATGCCAGCCATGTCTGTATCCACTGGCTTGCTGCCAGCCATGTCTGTATCCACTGGCACGCTGCCAGCCATGCCTGTTTCCACTGGCAATGAAATGCCAGCCATGTCTGTATCTATTGGCACGATGCCAGCCATGTCTGTATCTACTGGCACGCTGCCAGCCATGCCTGTTCCCACTGGCAATGAAATGCCAGCCATATCTGTATCTATTGGCACGATGCCAGCCATGTCTGTATCTACTGGCACGATGCCAGCCATGTCTGTATCTACTGGCACGATGCCAGCCATGTCTGTATCCACCGGCACGATGCCAGCCATGTCTCTATCCACTGGCATGATGCCAGCCATGTCTGTATCCACTGACGCTGCCAGCCATGCCTGTTCTCACTGGTAATGAAAAGCCAGCCATGCCTGTTCCCACTGGCAATGAAATGCCAGCCATGTCTGTATCCACTGGCACGCTGCCAGCCATGTCTGTATCTACTGGTACAATGCCAGCCATGTCTGTATCCACCGGCACGATGCCAGCCATGTCTGTATCCACTGGCATGATGCCAGCCATGTCTGTATCCACTGGCACGCTGCCAGCCATGCCTGTTCTCACTGGTAATGAAAAGCCAGCCATGCCTGTTCCCACTGACAATGAAATGCCAGCCATGTCTGTATCTACTGGCACGAAGCCAGCCATGTCTGTATCCACTGGCACGCTGCCAGCCATGCCTGTTCTCACTGGTAATGAAAAGCCAGCCATGCCTGTTCCCACTGGCAATGAAATGCCAGCCATGTCTGTATCCACTGGCACGCTGCCAGCCATGCCTGTTCTTACTGGTAATGAAAAGCCAGCCATGCCTGTTCCCACTGGCAATGAGATGCCAGCCATGTCTGTATCTATTGGCACGATGCCAGCCATGTCTGTATCTACTGGCACGATGCCAACCATGTCTGTATCTACTGGCACGAAGCCAGTCATGTCTGTATCCACCGGCACGATGCCAGCCATGCCTGTTCTTACTGGTAATGAAAAGCCAGCCATGCCTGTTCCCACTGGCAATGAGATGCCAGCCATGTCTGTATCTATTGGCACGATGCCAGCCATGTCTGTATCTACTGGCACGCTGCCAGCCATGCCTGTTCTCACTGGTAATGAAAAGCCAGCCATGCCTGTTCCCACTGGCAATGAAATGCCAGCCATGTCTGTTTCTACTGGCACGAAGCCAGCCATGTCTGTATCCACTGGCACGCTGCCAGCCATGCCTGTTATCACTGGTAATGAAAAGCCAGCCATGCCTGTTCCCACTGGCGGTGAAATGCCAGCCATGTCTGTATCCACTGGCACACTGCCAGCCATGCCTGTTCTTACTGGTAATGAAATGCCAGCCATGTCTGTAGCTACTGGCACGAAGCCAGCCATGTCTGTTCCCACTGGCAATGAAAAGCCAGCCATGTCCGCTTCCCCTGGCAAAAAGCCAGCCATGTCTGTATCTACTGGCATGAAGCCAGCCATGTCTGTATCTATTGGCACGAAGCCAGCTATGTCTGTATCCACTGGCACGCTGCCAGCCATGCCTGTTCTTACTGGTAATGAAATGCCAGCCATGTCTGTAGCTACTGGCACGAAGCCAGCCATGTCTGTTCCCACTGGCAATGAAAAGCCAGCCATGTCCGCTTCCCCTGGCAAAAAGCCAGCCATGTCTGTATCTACTGGCATGAAGCCAGCCATGTCTGTATCTACTGGCATGAAGCCAGCCATGTCTGTATCTACTGGCACGCTGCCAGCCATGCCTGTTCTCACTGGTAATGAAAAGCCAGCCATGCCTGTTCCCACTGGCAAGGAAGTGCCAGCCATGTCTGTATCTACTGGCATGAAGCCAGCCATGTCTGTATCTACTGGCATGAAGCCAGCCATGTCTGTATCTACTGGCATGAAGCCAGCCATGTCTGTATCTACTGGCACGCTGCCAGCCATGCCTGTTCTCACTGGTAATGAAAAGCCAGCCATGCCTGTTCCCACTGGCAAGGAAGTGCCAGCCATGTCTGTATCTACTGGCATGAAGCCAGCCATGTCTGTATCCACTGGCACGAAGCCAGCCATGTCTGTATCCACTGGCACGAAGCCAGCCATGTCTGTATCCACTGGCACAAAGCCAGCCATGTCTGTATCCACTGGCACAAGCCAGCCATGTCTGTATCCACTGGCACGAAGCCAGCCATGTCTGTATCCACTGGCACAAAGCCAGCCATGTCTGCTTCCCCTGGCACGAAGCCAGCCATGTCTGTATCCACTGGCACGAAGCCAGCCATGTCTGCTTCCTCTGGCACGAAGCCAGCCATGTCTGTATCCACTGGCACGAAGCCAGCCATGTCTGTATCCACTGGCACGAAGCCAGCCATGTCTGCTTCCTCTGGCACGAAGCCAGCCATGTCTGTATCCACTGGCACGAAGCCAGCCATGTCTGTTCCACTGGCAATGAAAAGCCAGCCATGTCCGCTTCCCCTGGCACGAAGCCAGCCATGTCTGCTTCCCCTGGCACGAAGCCAGCCATGTCTACTACCCCTGGCACGAAGCCAGCCATGTCGGGTACTGGTAATGAGAAGCCAGCCATGTCGGGTGCTGACAATATGTCATTCGTGATGCCTGAGGCTGGTACCTTGCCAGTGGTGTCCGGGACAAGCTGTACGTCAGCAATGACAGCTGTACCCAGGTTAGACGAGACAGCTGTGACCACGTTTTGTTATGAGGCCGATGTGCCTGGATTGGCACATGAGACCACTGTGCCCTTGCCCCACAGTGAGTCCAGTGTTGTCCCCACCATTGTCAAGCCTTGTGAGGTGGTCACAAAGTCTATGTCTTGCTCTAAGAGAAGACAAGAAAAGGTGATCAACCCTAGCCAATCTGGTTCTGAAACTGCCACACTTTGTTCTGGTTCCATTGATACTACACCCTCTAAGTCCGAGGTTGCCTTACTCCGCACAGTAATCAGGGAAATTCAGCAAGCTGGTGGTTTAAAGGGTATTGAGATCCCTAAATCACATTGTGTTCCCACGGAATATATACGGACGCCTTCTGGCTTTTGGATGCGTGAGAGGCACTGGGTAGTGCTCCAGAGACACCCTGACATTCTGAAAGGGCTGTTGGAAGACTCTGATTCAGATGATCCACAATATACTCCTCCTGGGGAGAGGTGTAAGACTGTTGTGGCGCCAACTGTACCATGTCCTGGTGATGTCCCATATCCCGAGAGTGTACCAGTCATGCACACACCCTGTATTGTATCGGTCGGGGCCACGTTTAATGGCAAGGTCATTGTCTCTGGGGTAGACAGTAAGTCCACTGTGTCTAGTGGTTCCACTGTGGGTTGTAATATACAATCTCGGGGCACGACTACCGTCACTGGATCTGGCAGTACCTCTAATACCTCTATGTCCCATGGTGTGGACGGAACTCCTAGATCACGGTCCAGGAGACGCAAGAGGACTAACCATAAACAGCCTGGGACTGATGATTCACTCCGTTCAAGGTCCAAGGTACTCATGCCGTCGGACCCTCGGGTACGAGACCCTAGCCCGGTTGCCGAGGGTTGTGTACGGGCCTCTAATGGTGCAGTGATCTGCAGAGAGGACCTGGAGGTTTACGAACGAGCTTTGCTTGCTCAGGCACATGCTGACTACTCTGAGTCTGAGTGGGATTCCAATGGGTACTGGTGACTGGTCTTGTCCGTTTTCATGCCATCCATGTTTTCTTTCTTGGGTGCCCAGGAGGTCACCCGTAAGGGAGGGGGTTATGTCACGTCTCGGCCTTGCCCCCTGCTGGTGGTAGCAGGGATTCCTGTTGTTTTGTTTTCAGCCTGCAGGCCATCTGTTGGGCTAATTGGTCTGCAGGTCACATGACCTGTTCTGCCCTATAAGTACGACCAGGATTCCCCTTGATCCTTGGACCAGGATAGTCTTTCTTGCCTAGTCCCTGTATTGCTGGTTTACTTTGATTTGCTGTGTATGACCTCTGGCTCATGTATTTAGGATCCCTCTCTTGTCTGACCCCTCTAGTTTTGATATTCCGTGTATGACCTTTGGCTCTTGTATTTGGATCTCTCTTCTGTCTGTCCCCTGTACTGTACCGTGCTTAGGAATCTGTATGTCTGCATTCATCGTATGTTTGGTTTATGTTTTGTTCGTCATGCAGGCCTAGCCTAGTTAGTATCTCGAGACCACCTTTCAAGGATCTCAGTCAGGGCTTAGGGATCTTTCTAGTTTCTGTTAAAATCTTGGTTTGTTCCCTGGAATCTGTATGTCTTGCATTCATCGTATGTCTGGTTTATGTTTTGTTCGTCTTGCAGGCCTAGCCTAGTTAGTATCTCGAGACCACCTTTCAAGGATCTCAGTCAGGGCTTAGGGATCTTTCTAGTTTCTGTTAATATCTTGGTTTGTTCCCTGGAATCTGTATACCTGCATTTATTGTCTGTCTGGTTTATGTTTTATTCATCTTGCAAACCTAGCCTAGGTAGTATTTCGAGACCATCTTTCAAGGATCTCAGTCAGGGCTTAGGGATCTTTCTAGTTTCTGTTAATATCTTGGTTTGTTCCCTGGAAGCTGTATACCTGTCCTTAAGGCTTCATCTCTGCAGATTGGGGGTTCCCCCTCACCCTATAGGGGGCTCCCCGTTACACCAGGGCTCAAAATTTCAAGTCCTAAGCTACTAGCCAGACCATAAGAGTTACTCGCCACCAGTTGCCCCACCTACCCTGCCCTAAACTCCGCCCCTAAACACGCCTTCTTAAATTATCTTATGAAATTACACTGTTAAAGATTTTATTCAGAATAGTTACAAAATAATAAATAACATTAATACCCAAGCATCAGATACATGTATACCCAAGCACCAGACCCAGACAAGTAGTTTCATCCATTAAGTACAGACTCCTCTCCAACAGTTTTTAGGACCAAATTAATTTGATGTCTATGCATCCAATATATCAAGTGAAACCTAATACTCCCATTATTCATATGCCAGGTTATCACTAGAAGTTAGAGGACCCCAAAGTCAGGTTTCCCCCTTGGATGCTGATATAGATGAATCCATTAATTTTCGTCTGCGATACTTCATCCCCATTTTTTCTTTTTTTTGCTCCTTCTGTATCACTCATCTCTTTCTTTATAAATAGGATTTATTTTGCATAACCTCAAATGCCTCATAACCTCACCACCATTTCACCAATTATGGCCTCTAGCGAGCATTGTAGTAGCGGCACTGGTTCTGGCGTCACTTCTGGTGCACTGACAGCTTGGCAGCTTTTTTACTTTCCCTTAGTTTACACCAGGGGTGGGGAACCTTTTTTTCTGCCAAGGGGCCCCCTTTATTTAATTTCTCTCCCCACTTGAATTCATTTCTCCCTCCCTTTAATTTCTTTTGCCCAATTAATTTCTTTCATTTCATTTCTCCCCCCCCAATTCATCTTTCATTTCATTTCTCCCCCAATTCATCTTTCATTTCATTTCTCCCCCACCTAATTCATCTCTTTCTCTGTTATGCTCTCTGCTTGCTATAACACTCTCCATTTCACCCCCTGCCGTTTATTTCATCTCCCCCCCCTCCGCTTACCTGACCTGGAGAGTAGAATGAGGGGGCGGAGATTATCCTTCACGCTGTGCCCAGAAGATAAGGGGCCCAGCGTGAAGGAGAAAGATCCAGCGTGCAGCAGGATGGGCTGATAAAGGTGCCAAGGGTGAGTGTATTTTCCAAGTGGCATTCTTAAGTGGACGTTCAGAGTTGATTCCTGGAGTTTCGGGACTGGAGGAAGGAACTGCAAAACTGCAAGGCCCACTTTTTACTCTGGTAAACTCACGTCTATATCATGCTTTCTCTCACGCTTCTGCTCTTTATTTCTACCTTTCTCCTTAAATGGAACTCCTGCCCCTCTACCACCGACCCCTACACTATCTGCATCTCTCCCTCCCTCCTCTCATCCCACATGATGGCCTCGCATGAGCTCCTTTGTTTCCTCAGAACATGGTCTCTCTCTAACTCTCGTGCTGCCAATCACTCCCACAAATCCCATTCCCACCTTCTCTTTCTCACCCTCCTGCTGTTACTCTATTCAGGTGACATATCCCCTAACCCTGGCCCTACAACACATCCAATACTTCCCTCTCATCCTATCTCCATCGCACATAAATCACCTCCCTGCAAGCCCAGCAACCTCATTCCCATAATCCCTCAGCGCCTGTCCTCTTTCTCCTGTGCCCTCTGGAACGCTCGCTCTGTGTGCAACAAACTCACAGCCGTCCATGACCTCTTCCTTTCAAACTCCTTCAACCTCCTAGCTTTAACTGAAACCTGGCTAACTCCCTCTGACACGGCCTCCGTTGCTGCTCTCTCACATGGCGGTCTACACTTGAGCCATACCCCCAGACCGGGTGAGAGAAATGGTGGCGGGGTCGGACTCCTGCTCTCTCCCACCTGTACCTACCAGCATCTCCCTCCACCCCCATCCCTCTCCTTCTCCTCCTTCGAGACACACTGCATCCGCCTGTTCTCTCCTCTGGCTCTCAGGGTGGCAGTCATCTACCGCCCACTGGGACCAACCTCCCAGTTCTTTGACCACTTTGCTACCTGGCTTTCTCACTTCCTGTCTTCTAATCTTCCATGCCTAATTCTCGGGGACTTCAACATTCCTAATGACGATCTTTCCGCTCCTGCTGCCTCCAAACTTCTTTCACTCACATCCTCCCTTGGACTCACACAATCCTCCCTCCTCTCTACCCACCGCGATGGTCACGTTATTGACCTGGTCTTTTCCAACCTCTGCTCCATTTCTGAGTTCAAATGTCGCCCTTTCCCCATCTCTGACCACCACCTTCTCTCTTTCAACCTATCTGGACTTCCTAAACACCCTGCTCCCCCACCCCGCACACACACTTGCAGAAATCTACATGCTGTGGACCCCCATCAATTCTCCAACCTACTTCACCACCTCCCTCATACCTCATCCTTCACCTGCCCTGATGCTGCCACTAATCACTACAACACTACGCTTATCTCTGCTCTAGACACTCTTGCTCTTCTTCGACTCTGTAAGGCCCCACGCCGCCAGCTTCAGCCCTGGCACACCCTCCAGACTCGCTACCTGCAAAGATGCTCCCGCACCGCAGAGCGTGCCTGGAGGAAATCCCGCTCTGAAGCTGATTTTGTTCACTTCAAGTTTATTCTCCGGTCATACACCTCTGCCCTCCACTTGGCCAAACAATCCTTCTTCTCATCTCTTATATCTACGCTGTCCTCCAACCCTAAACGGCTCTGGTCCACCTTCAACACCCTCCTCTACCCACCTGCACCTCCCCCCTCAGCTGCCTTCAGCGCTCAAGACCTGGCAGACTACTTCCTCAGTAAAACTCTAACTATCAGAAGCAACATCCCAACACAAGATAGTTATCTGCCACCTCCACTCCCACAGGTCCCCTCTGCCACCCTCTGCCGCTTCCTCCCAGCCACTGAGGAGGAAGTCAATTCCTTATTGTCCTCCTCACATCTCACCACGTGCCAGCTCTACCCCATTCCCTCACATCTAATTCCTCCCCTCTCCTCCTCCCTCACCCCTGCTCTCACACACATCTTCAACCTATCTCTCTCCACTGGCTCCTTTCCATCCGCCTTCAAACACATGCTATTTACCCCTTTACTAAAGAAACCATCCCTAGACCCCAACTCTCCATCCAACTACCGCCCTGTATCCCTGCTTCCCTTCACATCAAAGCTCTTAGAAAAACTAGTCTTCAACCACCTCTCCCTCTTCCTGTCCTCCAATTCCCTACTTGACACCCTGCAATCTGGCTTCCATCCCCTACACTCAACTGAAACTGCCCTCACCAAAGTCACCAACGACCTCCTAACTGCTAAAAAACACGGCCACTATTCTATTCTCATCCTGCTTGACCTCTCGGCTGCTTTTGACACTGTTGACCACCCCCTCCTTCTACAGACCCTCAACTCTCTGGGTCTCGGTGACACTGCACTTGCTTGGGTTGACTCCTATTTATCCAACAGGTCCTTCTGTGTGTCCTTTGCTGGTAACTCTTCCTCTTCATTGCCTCTATCTGTTGGTGTACCTCAAGGCTCTGTCCTTGGTCCTCTGCTCTTTTCCATCTACACCTCCTCCCTGGGCAAAATCATCAACAGCTTTGGCTTTAATTACCACCTCTACGCTGATGACACTCAGATCTACCTCTCTACCCCTGATCTCTCTCCCCCTGTCCTTTCAAAAGTCAGTGACTGTTTATCTGGCATCTCCTCCTGGATGGCCTCCCACCACCTAAAGATCAACATGTCAAAGACTGAGCTCCTACTTATTCCTCCCTCCAATGCCTCCCCACCTCCTGACTTCTCTATCACGGTGGAGGGTATCACCATCTCCCCATCAAACCAAGTTCGCTGTCTTGGAGTTACAATTGACTCTGCTCTTTCCTTCATCCCCCACATCCAGTCTCTTTCCTCCTCCTGCCGATACCAACTGCGTAATATTTCCAGAATTCGGCCATTTCTTACCGCTGTCACCACAAAACAACTCATACACGCCCTGGTAATCTCCCGACTCGACTATTGCAATAATCTCTTATCTGGCCTCCCTCTGTCCCGCCTCTCCGCCCTACAATCCATCCTGAACGCCTCCGCCAGGCTAATTCACCTCACCCGCCGCTCTGTCTCTGCCGCTCCCCTCTGCGAGTCCCTTCACTGGCTCCCCATCCACTGCAGAATTAAGTTCAAAATCCTTATCCTTACCTACAAAACCCTCACTAACTCAGTGCCCCACTACCTGTCCTCACTAATCACCAAATACACCCCAGCCCGCTCCCTAAGGTCAAACAGTGACCTGCGCCTAGCTTCTCCCCTAACTTCTCTTCCTTCAAACGCTCCCTTAAAACATTCCTATTTAGGGAAGCCTACCACCCAACTCCCTGACGCAACCATCAATCACTCTCACCTTACAGTCCTCTCCTCCTGTTTTCAACCCCAACCCTCCTAGATTGTGAGTTCCTACGGGAATAGGGCCCTCATCTCCTCCTGTACTGTTTGTCAAATGTTGTTCAATGTATTGTAACCCTGTCTATACTGTGCTTATTGTACAGCGCTGTGGAATATGCTGGCGCTTTATAAATAAAGAATAATAATAATAATATTTGCAAACCCCCCTCCCTCCCAGGAAATGATTCCGGCCAAGTCCCATTTGCTGAAAAAAAAAAGCAGACTGGCTGACCTGAAGAAGAGAAAAAAAACAACACGGCCGCCGGCTGAAAGCGCAAGCAGCACGATAGACTTTATAATGCTGCCTGCGTGTGCAGTTTTACTCGTCAGCGCTCAATTTCCACTCGCAAAACGCGAGTATGCAAGTGGAAATTTTGAGGGCTGGCTTATACTACGTCTCTGGATTTGTCCCTAGTATCCTGTCTCTGGTTCTGTGTGTCACCCAGCACTGATGTTCTCTTACCTTTGATTAGACGGCCATCCTAAGGACCGTGTCAGATCAGAATTCGCTTTAGTGTGCTGCTTGGCGCCAGTCTGTTATTGTTTTCTCCCTTAACTCCTGCCCTTCCTGTAGTTCGGTTCTCTGTATCTTGTGGTCTGGTTCTGTTAATATGCAGCTAGTGGCAACCCTGTCTAAAGGGCTAACTATCCCACATAAAGGGCCCACCTTGGCTCACACTGGTTGACCCGTGACAGATGCTTCTGGAATTCAAAATCACCGAATTTCAATTCATTCAGAACTGAAACAAAAATGTCTTATGGCATCATACATTGATATATAATTAATTGATGCCTTTTGTTTTTTTGTATAAAACAGATCAACTTTAAGATTTGATTTATGTCTCAAAGAAATGGGAAACAATAGATTGCATGATATTACTCCCCACCCTATCTCTAACGTTACTTCTGCTGGCAATGGTCACTCGGGGATCACTGGTGCCAACTGTTTCTGATGTCAGGCTGTGTACGCCATGTGATCGTCCCTCCCATAAATAACATGATGTTATGACATAGAGGGTAATCTTATTTGTAGTAAGCCCCATCATCATGGAGGGGTCAATATTTTATTATATACTAATTTCATATTAAATAAATTAGGCTGATTCCATAAATATAAAGTGATGGACATTCCATCGGCTGCTTGACGGGGGACACAGCAGCTCACAGTAGAGATTGGGCGATTGACCATGATGAAAACTGCTTTGAATTAAATCAACCTGGTCAACACAAATTTGGAAAAAGGCATATATTAAAACACATTAACACGTCGAAAGTAGATTTTTTAAAATAATTCCTCTTAACCCTTTCACTAATGAGAGTGATTTAACTGCCGAGATCAAGATCTTCAAAGGCATCATCAGTTAACTCCACCTGTACTGACTCCCACCTGTACTGACTCCTGAGAATCACAATGGATTTTCATTTATAGCACAAGAATTTCCTTTGCAGATCATCTCTAGATGTCAGGCAGACAGGTCACAGGTGAGGAATGCAACATGTAGGATAGCAGCCTGTACAGGGCAATTATTACAGGTTAGCTGATATATACTGTATATGCAACTCAACTAGTGTAATGTACACAAAAAAGAATCCAGACGCACACGAAGACAAAGTAAAAAACAATGTATTTATTCCATATACTGTATAATGACGTTTCAGTCCCCCCAGGACTTTTCTCTAGATCTTCTTTTCTTGAGAAAAGTCCTGGAGGGGACTGAAACGTCGATATATATGGAATAGTTACAATGTTTTTTCCTTTGTCTTCATGTGCGTCTGGATTCTTTTTTGTGTACATTGTTGCAGCCAGAACATGACATGACACCAAAGCAAGGATGGATCATTGCTATTTTTGGATTATATATGTGTGTGTTGGTTTATGGGTCAATAGGTATTTTATTCAAAATCCTAAGAACCCTGGTTCCTTTTATTAGTTTTAAAGGAAAGCCCCTTGGAAATAAAAGGTTTAGAAAGATAAAGTATTCATTGTGTGATATCCCTTATTTTCTATGGAAGACATGAGCATGATACGGAGAAATATGGAGCAGAAACGTAAAAAGAAAATGACGAGGAATATGTTTAATTTGCCAATTTATACTCAGTGAGTTGTGATCTGTAATTATATCTAGCAATCCATGACTGCTGAAATCTGAATCTGTTTTATTGATTTTATACCGCATAGTATTATCCCTTTCGTAAGGTACATTATGTAATATCCTGAAATATTAGGTGTAAAGTTAAGCTATTCAACATCTGCCAGGGCTGATGCAATGTCAGGAACAGGAAAAATAATCCTTCAATTAAACTACAGTACCCGTGTACCAGTCAGATGTCATCTATTTTATTGTTATGGGAATTTTATAGCTGTTTGGGGAATTTTAAATATTTATCTGATTTACCACTCTGCGCAGTACTTTATCTGAGATGCTGCTGAAGACATTTTTATATTTAGCGCACCAGTGCAGCTCTAACGTGCAGAGTTATGCTGTACTAAATAACAACTGGCGTATTTATTCGAAGAATAGTTTTATACCGTAGTAAAAACTAAATAAAATATTGCCTTCTAATACAGTTTTTATAAGCAGTGTATAATGGGTTCTGTATTTCTTTCGGAGAGTCGCGATGTTGCGTGTGATTTGCGTAAGAGTGTTATGACAAAGGAACTGAAAGTACTTCACTTTTAAAGTGTCCTTAAGTGGCCACTTGAAACCTATTTAAATGTAATAAGGCAAAAATATGTAAAAAAAAAAAAAAAAAAGCTTATTTTGGTTTTATACAATTATTTTTCTCATTAATAGCTGGCTACAGGAGCTTGGGCTGCTGGAATAAAAAAATAATAAAATTCAGGATATGGTTTACAAACGAACATATCAAATGACATTCCAAATTTGAAGGTTGTATCAGTATGGAGAAGACACGTGAGAACATAGGGATCCATGACTGTTAAATATGCACTCTTTCTTCTAGAGTAGTGTTTAGTGATTGGGTAACAAAAATAATAGACACAGGTGGTGCAGTAGACATTGCTTATTTAGATTTCAGTAAGGCTTTTGATACTGTTCTGCATAGAAGGCTTATCAATAAATTGCAATCTTTGAGCTTGGATTCCAATATTGTTGACTGGATTAGGCAGTGGCTGAGTGACAGACAACAGAGGGTTGTGGTAAATGGAGTTTATTCGGCGCAAGGTCTTGTTACCAGTGGGGTACCTCAGGGGTCAGTACTTGGACCCATTCTCTTTAATATTTTTATTAGTGATATTGCAGAAGGTATTAATGGAAAAGTATGTCTTTTTGCTGATGACACAAAGATTTGCAACAGGGTTGACGTTCCTGGAGGGATCAGCCAAATGACAAATGATTTAGGTAAACTAAAAAAATGGTCGGAGTTGTGGCAATTGAGTTTTAATGTGGATAAGTGCAAGATAATGCACCTGGGACGTAAAAACCCAAGGGCTGAATATAGAATATTTGATACAGTCCTAACCTCAACATCTGAGGAAAGGGATTTAGGGGTCATTATTTCAGAGGATCTAAGGGTAAGTAGTCAATGTAATAGAGCAGCAGGAAATGCTAGCAGAATGCTTGGTTGTGTAGGGAGAGGTATTAGCAGTAGGAAAAGGGAAGTGCTCATGCCACTGTACAGAGCACTGGTGAGACCTCACTTGGAGTACTGTGTGCAGTACTGGAGACCGTATCTCCAGAAGGATATAGGCATCTTAGAGAGAGTTCAGAGAAGGGCTACTAAAATGGTGTACGGCTTGAAGGAGAAAAGTTACCAGGAATGGCTTAATGATCTTAACATGTACAGCTTGGAAAAAAGACAAGACAGAGGAGATATGATAGAAACATTTAAATATGTAAAGGGAATCCACAAGGTAGAGGAAGGGAGTATATTTAAAAGGAAACAAAATAGCAAAACAAGAGGACATAGTCTTAGATTAGAGGGGCAAAGGTTTGAAAGTAACATCAGGAAGCATTATTTTACTGAGAGGGTGGTGGATACATGGAACAGTCTTCCAGTTGAAGTGGTAGAGGCCAAAACAGTAATTGAATTTAAGCAGGCATGGGATAGGCATAAGGCTATCCTAAACAAAAGATAAATCCAGGTAAAGTATCCATGTTATTGGGCAGACTAGATGGGCCGAAAGGTTCTTATCTGCCGACATTTTTCTATGTTTCTATGTTTCCCCAACCCTGGTCCTCAGGTCCCCTATCAGGACAGGTTTGCAGGATATGTGAAGCACAGCACAGGTGATATAATTTGCTGCTTTTGGTCTGCATTTTCCCAAAGGAATCCTTAGGATAACTTCATGAACAAGGTTGGAGAACCACTGGTCTAGATGGTTTGGAGCAGGGCTTTCAGACTCACAGCCTCCTAGCTGTTGATGCCTGCAAGTCCCAGAATTCTTTCAGTGCAATAGATAGCCAGGGAATCATTTGGAGTTGTAGTTCAGAAACATCTGGGGGTCCAGAGAGTTTGAGAGCCTAGCTTTAGAGCCTGAGATATCTTCTACACAATGTCACCAAAACGAGTTGTATCCAAGGATCATATACCATTTACTTACAACTTAAACCTGCATTTTCAGACAACTCAAGACTCAAGCAAGTCCCAGATCAATCCATTCATCAACCTGACTATGTTTATTTCTATCTTTATTCTTATTTCTTTAACTCAGACGTCAGCTTCATATTGAATCTACATTGTTAGTTGTCAGAGTCCATCGGATGGTTCAAGAGATTCTGAATGAAGGAAACCGCAAGGCAACATGTGTGTAGGATTCAATTCCACTGAGGGTTCAAGGGAGGTCCCTCTTGAGGGTAGGGGAGAGATCTTTGTCTTGTTCTCTCACCACCTTTATTGCTTTTGTTACACAAGGCAATATGGACTGCAAAACAGTACATCCAAAAAATACACCCAAATGTCAAGCAATGGGTTTCAGTTTCCCTGTCCCACTTGCACCTTGTTAGTTGGTGTTTCTGCACCTTGGGCCAGTAGTTTTTTTTCGACTTCAACTTCTCTTTCAAAAGATACACCATGGTCAAAGGCAGTGGAAGGAGACATGGTTATTTCACCCAAAAATTACTATGAACTGCAGAATTGCAGCTGAGCCGTGATCTCATCGTCATTATACGTAGGGGAACCAACTGATCTACATATTGGAGTTGTGGTTGAAAGCCCAAAAATTAAAATAGTCGAGTGCGACTCAAATAAATGTAAGTCAGCGAGGAAAAACCCTATATATGTCTCCATCATGGCTACAAACATACAAAAAAGTCAAATGCTGAAGGCCATCATGCAAGTGCAAAACCAAACAAAAAACAGGCCACCTGTGAGGTCAGTCGTTTCGTGAGGCAAATGCACACTTCAGTAAGTTTCAGGACTGGCCCAGTCCAACACTGACAGAAAATGGAGGAGCATCTTGCCCACTGGGAGATCAACAAGGATTTTTCCGTTTTGAAACGCCAGCATTTGTCGAATGTTCAACAGCTGAGATTTTTGGTGGTGTTAGTAACCTCCTGATGCCCCAATATTGAGTATAATCGTTATGGTGTGCCACAGGAGAAATGCAAAGGAATTTTGTTTACTTTAAATGTGATTCAGTTGCATTTGGGCTCCAGAACATCACTCTAAAGATTTAGCGCTGTGGACTTGATGCCTGAAGTGATAACAATTTTTAAAAATGAGCTGGGGAATATTTGTAATGGACATCTCCCCAGCTGATCCTGCACAGCACTCAGAACTACAGTAACTGCTTTTGTCCAGCAGATGGCGACATCTGCCTGCAAACATAGGTTATTTCAATAAAATAAATTGTGAATATTCCCAAATATTATATACTGTATAATTAAAATAATTTTCCAAAAAAAGAGTTTTTTTTAAATCCCTTGGTATTAAAAGGGTTTAAGAAGGCGATACACTTTAAAAAGAGTATTTTGTGCTACAATAAATATTTTATGAATGTGAAATAGGTTTTAATTATCTTAAAATAATACACATTAAAAGGTTTTGGAAAACTTGTCATTTTAATCTGTAATACAACATCTATGTGATAACTACTGTAATAACACATGCTCAAAAAAAATTAACGTATTAAAGAAATGACAAAATATCTATAAAATAATTGTGTTATAGCTCATTACTCATTTATAAAATGTAGAAAATATATTAAAAATTGCACAATAAGACGATATGGTAAATACTGCACACATACTGTATATCACTATATAAAATGTATACGGCGCAGGTCTTTGTAAAAGCTTTATTGAATAATTTAACATGGATTTCCATCTCTTTAAAAATATCTTATTATTACATATTATATTATATCTTATTGAATATGAAACTATAATAATAATAAGTAACGTGACCTAATTTCCTTACAATGGAGTCTCTTCAAACATTCCAAGTGCGAAGAATAAAAGCTTCACCGACTTCACTATTTTTCCTAAATTTCGTAAATTAATTTTGAATAATATCTCCAACACATTGTCCCATCATCAATATCAATCGATTTAAATAAAAAGACAAAACGAGAAGTTAGCGTTAACCCCCCCCCCCCCCCATCTATAAAAATAATATTTTCTGTTGAAATAGCAGTTTCATGCCAAGGAAGTGATGCTTTACCAGCCATGTTTAACCTCCTGCTGGTTCCTGAATTTGTATATTGAAAGTTTTGTACAATACCAATTTCTCAAAAACGCTCCACCACTTCCTCGCTCCGGAAACTGTAAATTATCATGGATGGTCATCTAATTGTAGCCCTTCCAATAGGTCAGTGTTTTTCTATAAACAACGTGGAATGTACAAACGTGGATGTAATAACCGGCAGGATGTAGAAAAGACAAGCAAAGCTGCTTATTATAAACAACATATCATTTAACAAATGTTAGGCAATGTTTTTACACAGGTTTTGCAACTGAAATGTTTTATTTATTGTAAAAAATATAAAAGTTATTAAACCAATCTGTTTTATGGTCTATACCAAATCATACAAAAGAAACAAAAAAAGCAATGATAGTTTTTAATATATTTATATATGGTCTGCAGTAAGCACTATTTATTGCACAAAAATAAACAGAATTAGGGCATATTAATTTAGCAAACGCTGGTAAGCCAGGAGAAGGCACAATAGATGGATGCTAGTCCACCTGTTCCAGGTCTGGATGCTGCTCCGCCATCATCTCAATGCATTTCGTCAGGAACATTGACTTCCTCAGGAGAAATGAATTTTATATCAAGGCAGGAGGCTTCATATTTTGCATTCTCTTTTCTTTACTAAATCATCAGCAGCATGGAAAGTTTGCATAGCAACAGCAGTAACCAATAAACAATAAGAGTGTAGTAAGTCCTTAGCCACGCCCTCTTTTCTTGCTGCTGGCCTCCAGGTGAGTCGTTTTCAAAACAGCTCCTGGACGCCAGGATATATATTTCTGCTATTTTATCTCTAAGTCATTTAGAACTAATTAGGTTTTACTCCGCTTGTTTTTTATACTTATTCTGTATTTAACAGTCTTTTTTCCTTTAGGTCCTACAGTTGTGTTCAAAATTATTCAACCCCCAATGCTGTAAAGGGTTTTAGGGAATTTAATGTACATTTGTAATTGTATTCAGAATGAAATCCTACAAGGACTTTTTAAAGAACCATATGCAACTAAAATGACATCAATTGGTTTTGTAATACAGTAGTAAATGTTTCTTTTGTGAATTCTTCATTGACACAATTATTCAACCCCTTAAAGACTACCACTCTGAAGAACAGAGGTTCATTCAAGGTTTTCAATCAGGTATTGAAAACACCTGTGGATGTCACGGAGCAGCAATAAAGCATAATAAGCACCAATTAGGCAGCTTAAAATGACTGTGATACTCAGCTCCTTCTAGACATTTACTGGTGTGGTTACAAACATGGTGAAGTCAAGAGAATGGTCCAGGAAGACAAGAGAAGAGGTGATTACTCTTCACAGGAAGGGCAATGGCTATAAGAAGATTGCAAAGATGTTAAACCTACCAAGAGAGACCATAGGAAGCATCATTCGCAAATTCAAGGCAAAGGGTACTGTTGAAATGCTACCTGGTCGTGGCAGAAAGAAGATGCTGACTTCGACTGCTGTGCGCTGCCTGAAGCGTAGAGTGGAAAAAAGTCCCCGTGTGACTGCTGAGGAACTGAGAAAAGATTTGTCAGATGTGGGTACTGAAGTTTCAGCTCAGACAATACGGCGCACACTGCGTAATGAAGGCCTCCATGCCAGAACTCCCAGGCGCACCCCCTTACTGTCTCCAAAGAATAAGAAGAGTCGACTGCAGTATGCCAAAAGTCATGTGGACAAACCACAGAAGTTTTGGGATAGTGTTCTGTGGACTGATGAAACAAAATGAGAACTGTTTGGGCCCATGGATCAACGCTATGTTTGGAGGAGGAAGAACAAGGCCTATAAAGAAAAGAACACCTTGCCTACTGTGAAGCATGGCGGGGGGTCAATCATGCTTTGGGGCAGTTTTGCTTCTGCAGGTACAGGGAAGCTTCAGCGTGTGCAAGGTACCATGAATTCTCTTCAGTACCAGGAGATATTGGATGACAATGTGATGCAGTCCGTCACAAACCTGAGGCTTGGGAGACGATGGACCTTTCAAAAGGACAATGATCCCAAGCATACCTCCAAGTCCACTAGAGCATGGTTGCAGATTAAAGGCTGGAACATTTTGGAGTGGCCATTGCAGTCACCTGACTTAAATCCGATTGAGAACCTCTGGTGGGACTTAAAGAAAGCAGTTGCAGTGCGCAAGCCTAAGAATGTGACTGAACTGGAGGCTTTTGCCCATGACGAATGGGCGAAGATACCCGTAGATCGTTGCAAGACACTTGTGTCAAGCTATGCTTCACGTTTAAAAGCTGTTATAACTGTAAAAGGATGTTGTACTAAGATTGAATGTCACTTGGGGGTTGAATAAAACTGATAATGATGTGAGCACAGAAAAGACATTTGTGGTTATTTCATTATAAATGTTATGTTATATTTGTCTGACCTACACGTGCCTCTTTGATTTAATTGTAAGCAAGATGAGTGAATGATCAAAATCAATGTCAAACTGGCCAAAACACTCAATTTCAGTGGGGGTTGAATAATTTTGAACACAACTGTACCTGCTGTGTGGGCACTTTCCTGCCTGCAGGCTTGCGCTTGCTTCCCCATCTCCCGGCAGATAAGAGGGAAATTTCCCTGGGGCCGGGTGCTAGTTATACCGCGTTATTATTATTTTATTTTATTTTAAGTTTGCGTCTGCGCGCGCAGTCCCTCGTGAGGTACTTGCCTCAGGGTGCGCGATTCATCTGCGCATGCGTGGGCGGACAATTCTCTTCGTCGGATCTGCCGCCATTCCGCTCGTGCCGAGTTCGAGGTTGGCAGGCGCGACCATTCCTCTCACACAAACAGCCTGCTGCACGGACCCTCTCCTACCTCGGGTGAGCCCCGAAACACTGTTCCGATCTGACGGACGCACGAAAAAAGCCCGCGAAAATCACGTGTAAGCCGCTGAGCGGCGCCTATATCCGCACACTCAGATCAATTTAACTAATTAATAAATATAATTTTTTATATTTCCCTGCGGGCGAGCCCCGTTTTTCTTGGTCTCCATTGCTATGGATCCCCCACAACTTCCCTCCAACCAGGAGGAGCTGAAAGCTTGGCTACTGACAGCCATTTCGGAAACCCTCCCCATAGCGCTCGCAAGCCTCCCTCCAGCCCCCCCACCGGAACCCCCGGTTCTTTCAAGGGCCCAGTCGCCGGCCCACTCCGACGGTTCACACTCGGACCAATCCGAGTCTGCAGAACCTTCACGGAAAAGACCCTGGAAAGGCCAGTCAGAATCCGCTGGCAAGGGTAAAGGTCCAGTTAAAAAATCCAGATGTGTTTCAGACCCCAAGGGTGTTGACACTTATGACCTGGATGACTACCAGGCTGATTATCCTGAAGAGGAGGATATGGAATCTACCGGTAACCCACCGGCCACTCCTGCTTCAACGGGTGAGCCCCGTTCCAATGCTATGGCAATCATGCCCCTTACTACCATGCCTGCGCCGCCACGCTCCCTTGTGTCCGCAGACACCTATTTACAGCTCCTCGACTCCCGAGGTTTGCCCTTCTTTGACCCGCGCACAACCACCCACCCTAAGTCCTCTGCTTGGTTACCACGAACGATCCAAGAAGTCCGCCGACGGGGGATCCGGATGCTTCTTCTCACGCCCTTGTGGCATGCTCAACCCTGGTTTCCACTGACGCTGGAACTCTCCTGCCTCCATCCACTTCTGCTCCCGTCCTTCCGATCCATTCTGTTGGATCCCCAAGGCAGACCACACCCGATGGTCTTGGAGAACAATCTTCCCCTGGTGGCGTGGACGATTTCCAGGGACCCTGCATGCTGCCGGGACTATCAGACGCAGCTCGCTCGTTACTATGGGACTCCTGGGCTCCCGGCACAAGAAAGAGTTATCGTTACGCTTGGAGAACTTGGTGTGGCTGGTGTTTGCAACAACAGGCTGATCCCGCTACTGCCCCTCTGCAGTTGATCCTCAATTTTTTGGCGAACCTTTCCACGTTGGGAAAGTCCTATCGTACCATTAACTTGTTCCGCTCGGCTATCTCGGCGGCTCACGTCCCCCTGGGTGGCGTTCCTGTGGGTAGGGACCCTTCCGTCTGTCGTCTCCTCCGTGGCATTAGACTCGCTCACCCGCCGGCTCCTAAATATGTGGTGTTCTGGGATGTGGCGCTGATGCTCGACTTCCTGCGTAACTGGCCGGATAACGACTCACTAACCCTCCGTCAGCTCTCGGCAAAATTAACGGTTCTTTTATGTTTGCTTTCCTTTCGACGTGTCTCTGATGTTAGGGCGTTCGATGCGCACGCCGTGGCTTTCTCCCCTGAGGGTGTCGTCTTCACGCTTACCAGGCGTACTAAAACTCTGTCCCGCGATGTTTTCTACCCTTACTTTCTCTCCGATCCTCTACTGTGTGTGGCTCGTTGTGTTACTACTTACCTCTCTCGTTTGCGTCCTTTGCGCTCTTCTCTCACTGGCCAACTTTTGGTCTCTTATGTCTCTCCTTACAAACCTGTCTCTTCACCTACCCTCTCTAGATGGGTTCGCTGGCTGCTCTCCCTAGCGGGCGTTGCTCCCCATTTTGGCGTTCACTCCGTGCGGGGCGCGGCGGCTTCCTCTGTTGCGGACGCTGGGGGCTCTCTGGCTGATATTCTACAGGCGGCTGATTGGTCTAGGGCGGCTACTTTTCGTACCTTCTATTTCCGTCCTCGTTCTCATGCATCTGGGGCTTTAGTGCAGCTTTAAAACTGCAAAATATGAAGCCTCCTGCCTTGATATAAAATTGTGGATTATTCCAGCCTTGGTGTCAGAATAATCTTAATTTTAATAAAAACAGGAGGCGAATATTTTTCCTGCCCGCCCAGGCCCGGGTTGGCTTACATTGTACTATATATTTTCTGCTACATTTAAACAAAAAAAAAAAAAAACAATTAAATAAATTTTCTCAAATGGAATAAATGTATAATCGTTTGTCTGGGTGTTCTTCTGTATGATTTATGCGTCTCCACTTCGCCTTGTACATTTGTCTAATCTATTTTTCTCCCCTTAGTAGGGTTTGCATGTTTTGTTAGCCTGCCCTCGAACTACTGTCTCGATGTTGGCTTACCATTTGCTACTTCTTCATTTTAATGATTTGTTAGTTGGCTGTTGATTGTCAGGCCTCCTTTGCATGGTGCTTTCACGTATCCTCTGCTTTCTCCTCGTTTGACTTGCTCCTGTGGTCTCCCTTCATCTCGGATGGCCGTTGGCTTCCAGTTTTGTTTCTACAAGTCTCCTGGACTTCTGCCTAGTTGGATCTTCTCCGCTTCGTTTTCCGTTTTCCTTCCACCTTCCTGGATTTCTGGTTTTTCTCAGTCACGTCTCTCCTGCTCGTCCAGCTTACAAGAAAAGAGGGCGTGGCTAAGGATTTACTACACTCTTATTGTTTATTGGTTACTGCTGTTGCTATGTAAACTTTCCTTGCTGCTGATGATTTAGTAAAGAAAAGAGAATGCAAAATATTCGCCTCCTGTCTTTATTAAAATTAAGATTATTCTGACACCAAGGCTGAAATAATCCACAATTATAATTCGTATTTATATATGTTCTGCAATATCATTTCTCTCTTGTTTCATTAATACAAGGTCTGATATACTAGCCCCTTGGCTTGTGGTTCTGTTCTTCAGTGAAGATCCCTGCTGGGATGATAGGTGCTGAAGTTCTTGGGAATATGTGAGTGGTCAATTGTCTCTAGTCCATTCCCTTTCCTATTGGGATAGTACTTTTTTTCCCCTTTACATGAATACATGGAATGAGTAGGTTTTTCCATCAAAGGGTTTTTCTTCCCTAATGGCACAGCGGGCATATTCCAAGATTGCAATGCCAGGGTTCGTCAGACTCAAATTGTGCAAGAGTGGTTCAGGGAGCATGAGACATCAGTTTCACAGATGGATTGGCCACCACACAGTCCAGATCTTAACCCCATTGAGAATCTTTGGCATAATGTGCTGGAGAAGACTTTACGCAGCGCTGCGACTCTTCCATCATCAACACAAGATCTTGGCCACAAATTAAAGCAAATCTGGATGGAAATAAATGTTGTGACATGGCATGTGCTTATCGAAACAATGCAATGGTGATTGAGTGCCGTAACTAGTGATGGGCTGAACAACCCGTGTTCGGTTCGCATTCGAACTCGAACACCCGAAAAAGTTTGACCGCAAACTCGAACACAATGCAAGTCAATGGGGCAAGAAAGTTCAAAAATTAAGGTCCCCTCCAAGAGGGCATATATGCAAGATATTGGCCATAAAAGGTGTATGGGGTCTGGGTACTGCCCTGGGGGACAGGAAGCAATAAAAAATAAAAAAAAAAAAAAAAAAAAACATTTTTAACCCTTTCACTGCTGAGTGCTGAGCCATTTCACCGCTGTGGGCTGAGCTCATTTTTACCACTTTTGCTCATGTTTAAATGCGATTTGAAGCCATGGGTAATGTTTGAGCAACAATGAGAGGGAAATGTTTGAGCAACAGGGAGTGGGAAATGTTTGAGCAACAAGGAGTGGGAAATGTTTGAGCAACAAGTAGGCTTGTGCACCGATTTTTTTTTTTCGGTTCGATTTGATTTTTCGGATTTTTAAACTTTTCGATTCGGCTCGTTTCGACCGATTTCTGTTTCGATTCGGTTCGGCTCGACTCGTTTTTCGTGTACATTTTTTTTTCGGAATTTCGACCATTTTTCGGATTTTCGTGTCACTTAGCTCGTTTTTTGTATCGACTTTTCGTATTTTCGGAAATTTTCGTTTTTCGGAATTGTAATTGGTTTTGGAATATCGACCATTTTTCGTATTTTCGTGTCAGCTCGTTTTTGTATCGACTTTTCGTATTTTCGAAAATTTTCGTTTTTCGGAACGTTTGTTCTCCTCGTTTCAAAGCAATAAATTTCGATTTGACACATTTCAAGTACATTCGAAAATTCCGAAAATATTTCGTTTCGGCTCGGAAAACTTTTCGGATCTGCCATTTTCGGATCTAAAAATTTTCGCAAAATCGGCCGCATCCGAAAACACGAATCGGGAAATTTCGTGAAAATTCCGAAATTCCGAAACCCGAAACGCACATCCCTAGCAACAAGGAGTGGGAAATGTTTGACCAGCAAGGAGTGGGAAATGTTTGACCAACAAGGAGTGGGAAATATTTGGGCAACAAGGAGTGGGAAATGTTTAAGCAACAAGGAGTTGGAAATGTTTATGAATCCCATAGGCGTCAATGTTAAAAATATTCCCGTTTTAATCCAATATCTAATAAACCGTTTATTATATTCTGCAGTAAAGAGTCTCTTTATTTTTTGATTTTTTAGGATCTTTTAAGCATTTTTTGGAATATTTTTAAAAAAAAAATAATTCTCAAACTTTCCGCGAACGTCCCGAAAAGTTTGAAGTTCGTGAACTTTTGAACAGCTGATGTTCGAATCGAACTTCGAACCGGCAGCCCAGCCCTAGTAATCACAACAAATAGTGGTCCAACGAAATATTACAGTGTGTGACTACAAAATTACTTAAGTTTTCAAATACACAGATTGTTAGCAAAAAATATCTACCACATATGCTTGTAGTAATTCCCTATTAAATAGGCTCAACCTCTGGTGTGCAGATTAGGTTAATGTTAAACTAGGATTAACTTGTGAGAACTTTCGCTTGGTTTAGATCTATCAGGTAACTTTCCATCCCAGTGCCTTTTTCTTTAATCCATGGCTCCTTTAAATAAAAAAAGGACTATGGTCACAAAACTACACACAAGAATACATAAAAGAATGCCAAAGGGCAACATTTTTACACAAAAGCCCATACCCCAAACTCCTCTTGTAAATGGAAAAACAATGCTAACTCTAAAATACTGGGTTGTCCTAGGATGATCGTCTTCAATGTATGACTTTTCATAATACTGGTTGGACATGGGCACAGCCAAAAAAACAGGTTGGTTAGGTTAGGATTCGGAATTTTCTAAATCCGAATATTTCACAATCGGAAGCATTTTGGATACAGAAGTTTTCTATTCAGACAGACATAAAAATATGAGACTGATCCAATATTGGATAATTTTGAAAAATTCTGAGGTGCACATGCATTTTCCCTTTAACCCCTTATAACCTCCTCTATAACCCTGTTTATGCTAAGGGATAAGATTAAGGTTAAAGATACTTTTAGAGTTTGGGTTACTATTTGTGTTTGTTTAACCCCTTCACTGCTGAGCCATTTCACCTCTGTGTGCTGAGCTAATTTTTACAATTTTTGCTCATCATGTTTAACGCGATTTAAAGTCACGGTTTATTATTCGACCCAGACATATAATATATCCTTTTTCGGCAGAGTCAGCAGATTCATAATCTATCATTGTCATATGTACACGTCATGTCCTGCCAGAATGCTGTAACAAAAAAATATTTTTTTTTAAAATATCTACAGCGTATAAAATACTAGTATTAGAACTGCGAGCCCATTACTTTGAGAAATTATGTGATTTTAGCTAACAAAATTGTTAATGCAGCATCATTGCTCACATTATTTTATGGGAGTTTTTTGCTTTTAACTTGTAACGTGGTCATGTTTGATATCATTGGAAAGGCCTTTCCAATGATACCAAAGATTAACCTCTATCTTTCAAGGATCGGGAGGTATGTTGGTCAAAAGGATCCCCCTATCTCCACCATAGGGTTTCCATAGGGAAACCCCTTGGCAGCTAGGGGTTAATTCTAACACTGACATTGACATCAAAAGGCGGGGAGAGACACTGGAGGCTTGGCTGACATCCAAGATGTCAACCACCTCCAGGAGAGGTCCGTGATCCGGCTTCGGATTGCGGACAGGCACCTCAGGGGTCAAAGAGAGGCAGCGCTGCAATGGGCAGACTCTGCCCTTACCAGGGGTGCCTCTCTTTTTCTTTTATCTCCTCCTGATTGGGAGGGAAAGGGGTCCAAAGGACCCCACCCTCCTTTCATGTGCTCTTCTGGCTTTCCCGGGGGGGACCTGAGACTGACCTCATCATGCCCTTCACGATGACGTCAGTGTGCTAGAAGGGGTTATAAAAGTGGGGTCGAACTTAAAGGAAGTCAGATCTCTGCTGGACCCCGGAGGGATAGGTGAGTGCAGCCCGGGAAAGGCCCACTAGCGAATGACATGTGGAGAACATCCTCCACATATAGCGGGAGACTCCCATGGCGTTCCCCACACGTCATCTGCAGTGAAGGGGTTAAGATTAGGGTTGGGGATTTTGCATTGCACAGTGAGAGTAAATTTTGTTCATTCATCCAAATTAATCTGAAATCAATTTGTTTATATTCAAATAATATTTGGATCAATGCCATGATTTATTTGGATGTGATTCGGTTCAGTGATTTGGGATTTCAGATGCTTCTAAATCATTGCTATTTGGCTGAATTTATATTTAGTCCAAACTGAATTGTATACGTCTAGTACTGATGCTTAAAGTAAACAAAGACAAGATAACACATAGCATTACGGAGCATTACATAGAAAGGTAGTAATTTTCCTAATGATAGCGTCTATGTATCAGACAAGGTTGACACTACATGTTGCTATTACTATGAAAGGACAAATGGTTAGTGATTAACGGATTAGGACATTTAAGAAGGATGACGCAATTTAGGTTTGAGATTGATGTGGAATGTTTTGCTGGACTTGTTTTTCCTCTTAAACTAACAGGGTTATTCAAAGAGATCCGAATTGCTTGAGAAAGCCATTCGGCTATCCAGAGAGCAGGCAATTCGCCAGATGCTGGCGAATTGCCTGAACATACGGTGCCTGTTCGGTGCCTGTTCGAGGGCAGTGAAAACCCCATGCTTCGGCTATTCAGAGAATACAAACCAGCAGTGAAAGGTTCCCGAAATGCCCTGCCATTCGGTGGTTTAATTCAGCAAATTTATTCAGGAGAATCCCACAGGCTTCAATGTTAAAAATATTCCCGTTTTAATTCAATATCTAATAAACCGTTCATAGATTTTTTAGGATATTTTAAGCATTTTTCAGATTTTTTTTTTTATAAAAGTCGGATTTTTTTTTAACTTTACTTATTTTTTCTGTAACAGCCCTTTTTATTATCATTCCCTGGATCTCATATGTAAATTTCAGACATTTTCGTTCAGTAGTTTCTTTGCAAACAGCGTTTCACTTTTCAATCATTCATGCAAACTGTTTTCCTAATTTATTCACTTCGCTCTGTCTGCGGCCTCGGCTTTTTCCAAAGGTTCGCTGCGTGCGATCGGATCCTGCTCGGGTTTTGCCGTGGTTTTCGGCAGGTTAATCCAGATGTTTTTATGGCTTTTCAGCGTGCATTCGCTGGGTTTTGCGGTTAGTTTTCGTCGGGTTTGCGGCAGCCTTTCCCTGCAATTCAGGGACCCTGTGGTGTTTGCTGAATACACCGCAGGGTCACCGAAATGGAATCGGCAAAAGGAACCGAATTGAAGAGAACGAAAAGTCACCGAACGTGCGGTGACTTTTCGAATCTCTTTGAATAACCCTGTAAATCTATAGAAAAAGGTGAGCATTTTCTTTGAGAAGTCAATAATTTTGTTGTTCTTTTGTAAAATATTCCTTTTGCAGAGATTTGGGGAGATTTTATTTTATTACAAAAAATAATTTACATGGTCTGTAAGGAACCACCATAAATATAAAACATTATTATTGTAATTGTTGCAGAATATAGAAGTAAATTAAATGTAGTTTGACTAAAAGAGTCATTATTTGAAAAATAAATGAACAGCAGGGTCATTTCAGGGAGGAATGCAGTTCCTGTACTATGTTTGCAGGGAGAATGGATGGAGTTGCCTTTGGTCCCCCATAGTACAAAGCTTTTATTGTTATATCCTTACGATCTTTCACCTCCAAACTTTGTGAAAAGCTTGTGTACACCCAAATGTTCAACACCACACAGTTGATCATACATTCCTCCTGCAAAATCTTTGCTATAAGTCTTTTAGGCATGACTCCTTCTCTTCCGATGTCTCAATCATTCTGTGTCTCCTCTTCTGGCAGTATTTGCTCCCCACAGCCAGCCTAGGTTGGGGTGCCCCAAGGATCAATACTCCACAAGTACACCCTCTCAAGATCTCTGGCCTGCAGATGATCTCCACCTGTCTTCTCTTTCCACCCGCACCTCCAAGACATTTCAAGACTGGCAGCGGTCCTATGGCATGACCTACTTCCCCTATCAGACTTTCCCCTAATCTAGCAGGACAATCATCCTACGGGCAGGGCCGTCTGTTCCTTATGTTTTATCTATTACGTCACCTGTTTGTGTTTCCCCATTGTAAAGCACTACAGAATCTGTTGGCGCTGTATAAGTACTTGTACGTGTAACTGGAACTGTAACCACTTGTCTCTAGTTCTTAGGCTGGGGTCAGACGAATGCAGTGCGAACGTGCATTTACCCACACTTTATGATGGCCGTGGTAGCAGCAAATTAGGTCCAACGCAGGCCGACACATGAAGTACGGCCGCACGAAAGTTCGGCCGCGCAACGCAAGCAGCAAACGAACGCATTTTTGCAAGAATGTCGAACCGCTAGTACTGACGTACAGTGTACTCTGCATCTACATAGCGGCGTGTGTGCGTGATTAGGAGACGTCAAACGCTGCTCATGTCCAGCCAACATAACGTCCAGACACCCAAAGTTTCCTGGTTTGGATCCGTATGAAATCACAGCCGAAATTACACATCGTATGACCGCTATCGCGTATTCTGTGATAAGGAACGTCCATGCGTTTGGACGCACTTTTTCACGGACGATGCGAAAAATGCATTCGTCTGATCCTAGCCTTAAAGGGCCACTACCACCAAAAAAAATAAAATATATATATATATCCTTATTGTGTTTATTTTATGTTGTGATATCTTACATGTGCTTTGTTTTTTTCTTCTATGTTTAAGTAAGAAAATATTTTACACTATATGTGTCACTGGGTGCATCCATTGTGTGATCTTTCGTGTTGTAAATCCCCCCCCCAGTATCTTTCCATCACTTGCTCCTCACTGTGTGGCTTTGTATTGTGTAGGATGTATTCAAAGGACATCACTGGGGGTAGATTGAAGTATTTTAAGATCCCTGTCTCAGCTGCCATCTCTTATCGCAGTTAGCCTCATGAACAATACCCTCCTGCCTCTTTATCTAAACATCCCCTCCTCCACCTCATTAACAGTTAAATACTGTAGACTAAATAAACAAGAGCCACAAAGCATCATGGGAAAAATATACAAAATGGAAAAAAGAGATCAAAACCTTTCCTTATTATTCCTTTTTACATGCAATAACTTCAAACAAAAAAAAGGCAGCATGTGTTTTATAATGTAGTTTTATTTGTAAAGCACAAGTAACCTTATGTAAGTGGTAGTGTCCCTTTAACCTTGCTTATAAATCGTTATTTTAATTCCCCAGTCCTTATCGTAACTCACTGTGGAAACTGGTGGCGATATATAAATGATAACATACGTTTCCTAATTTCAATGTATTGCACATTGTGTTATCTGGATACTTTAAACAGTGATGTATAACAGGTGTATACAATGCACACAAACATTTTGGGGAGTGAAAAAACTTACTGGGCCATATACTGAGGATACAAAATAGCCAATGACATATAACCAATGGAATACTCCATATTTGAATGTTTAAAGCTATCAAGGTCACACAGAATACTTTGAGATTAGGCATTGTTTCTAATTACTATATAGTTAGAGTTCATTGCTGAAAAAATAATAATAAATTCCACATAATCAAAATTAAAAACCTAAAAAAGGTAATTTTCAGCCTAGAATATTTTACTCAATTTAATGTTCATTGTTTGTTGATTGCCCTCTACGAATAGAAGCAATCCACATTCTATTACCTCTGATAATATTTTAATTAATACTGCATTTGATTGCCTATGGTGCAGATAAACAGAGAGTGGAAATGTTTGCAATTAACATATGATAATTGGAAAATAAAAATGATTTTTTTTATAAATCTATATCTAAAAGACATGAAACTCGCTAATGTAATCGAGCGACTACAGTGGTTTCGATCTGAAAATGGGGCTTCAGATCAAAACCACTGGGTCTGAAAGGGTTAAGGCTACGGTCAAATGAACGCATTATTCGCAGCGACCTTCAAAAAGTGCGTCCGAACGCATTGCCGTAATTTTTCACGGAATGCACGAAAACGGTCATACGATGCGCATTTTCATGCGTGATTTTGCACGGATCATCAATAAAACACTTTTTGCGTCTGGTCGTTATGTTGGCCGGACATGAGCAGCGTCTGACGTCTCCTAATCACGCACACACGCCGCTAGCGGACGCAGCGCACTCTGTACGTCAGTACTAGCGGTTCTGCGTTCTCGAAAAAATGCGTTCATTTTCCACTTGCGTTGCGCGGCCGGACTTTCGTGCGGCCGTACTTCGTATATTGGCCGTCATTGCGCGTCATTTGCTGCTACTGCGGCCTTGATTAAGTGCGCCTAAACGCACTTTAAAAATGCGCTAGTCTGACCCCAGCCTTATAGGATCTGTTATACAAATATTATTGTGTTATCTCATTTATAGATATTTTTGCGTATTAAAAAAATGTGAAAATAAAAGCGCACAGCCCACCGTATAAAGTGTCGGATTATGGAATCCCACCTACTTTTTTCCATTTCTTATCTGCAGTGTCACAGCGCTCGTCTTCCTCGTCCTCCTCGATGCATATTAATCTACGATCACTATGGCGGGAAACAATAGGAGTCTCTAATTAGCTAATTGTTTTCAGAACCCATTATTCTGTTGACCTCTAGCTGTCACTGATAGGATAACGAAAGCGAACAAAAGCTGATCCCTAAATTCTAAAAAAGAATTAATGCAAAATTCTGTTTAACAAACGTGATGCGTAATCTAACTGCAAAGTAAAACAATTTTCACAATAAACTGGCTTGAAAAATCGATTTATATATAATTACAATCTAAAGTAAATCTAACTAAAGCAAGTTTAATGTGTTTTCCTTATTTCAGCAATTTTTGATTTATTTTATTCATATATTTATAAAATAAGTGGCCTAAGAATGTCATTTAGTAAAACAATGCACTCAGTTGTAGTGAGCTTATCAGTTTATATTGTCGGTTTGTGTTTTCCTCCAAAGCTTAACAGCTGCCAAGATCAACTGAAGGGTTAATGTGAAAACCGATAACTGTATTTCCTGTTACTGAGCATTGAGAATAAAAAGAAGGGTTTTAACAGACATGACATTCTTTTCTGGTGACTCATAATGGCTGTTATATATATCTGCCTTGAGACCATAGGTAGGTTTACAATTTCCACCTTTTATTTTTTAACATTTATTGCTTCATGTGAATTCTGTAAATACTGAAAATAATAATAAAAAATTCATTTAATTTTTCGTAGATATAAGTTCCTACTGCAAATTAAAAAATAATTATTCCAAATGACTTGATATGCTAAAATCTTTTTATCTAGGAGGGTTATGCCCGAGGTGTAAGTACACAAAAACCCCAGTCCCACACTTAATACACACACACTCTCTCTTAGGGTTGTGCCAGATCGGCCATGTTTTTTAGGACACATAATTTATTCATGCTGATGGGCAGTGCGTGAAAAAAAATGCCACCCTGCAGCATGTATATAGTATCCATATGCTGTAGGTAAGGAATCCTAGGTAGCTTGCCTTGATTTCCAGCAGCATATGAGTTATACATGTTGGAGGGCAGCACTTTCCTCGCAAATAGTATAAGGGTTATTCAAAGAACACCGAACTTGCCACCGAAGGGCACCGGACGGTGCAATTTGAGTAGAGGTAACATCACTGCTCTATAACCATGGAGACACAGGCTCGAATCCCGGACAGAGCACCTCTCCAGTAAGTGTCCTTGGGCAAGACACCTACCAGTGACACACTGTGACCTTTCCAGCACTTCCTCTCTTTTCCTTTAATCTCCTCCCACTTGGGAGGGAGAGTGGTCCAAGGTCCCTCCCTCCTTTCAGGTGCTCTTCTGGCTTTGCCTGGGACTGCCGTCATCGCGCCCGTCGTTATGGCGTCAGTGCACCAGGAGGGGGTATCAAAGCAGGGTCTGACTTCAAGGATGGCAAACCACCATGGTACCCCTGAAAGAGAGTTAACCCCTTAAGGACCAAGGGTCTTTAAAGTCAAAGCATTTATGAGAGAACAGGTACGCCATTGGTCCTTAAGGGGTTAATTATATATCAATGAGAGCCCCTGTATCGGAAGACATGTGGGGAACATCCTTCGCATATAGCAGGGAATGCCCATGACGTTCCCTACACATCTTCCGCAGTAAAGTAAAACTGGCAAATCCTATAGGATTCAATGTTAAAAAAATATTATCATCTTTATTTTATATTATATTCAACCATTTATTCTTTTCATTTTCAGCAAAGGGTCTTTTTATTTTTATTTAGCAGAGTTCGTTTTTTTTTCTTCTGCAGTTCGGCGGCGTTCGGTGGGCTGATTGGCGGTTGGCGTCAGCGTTCGGTGGGCAGATCGGCATTCTTTGGAGGCGTTCATCGACGGTCTTCGGCAGGTCCACGTTCAGTGCACTTCGGGGACCCCGCGGTGAATAGTGACTTGACCGCGGGGTCGCCAAACTGGAATTGCTGAAGTACGCCGAACGAGAAAGCATCAAAATTTCACTGAAATTTTGGTGCTTTCTGAATAACCCTCTGTGTCTAGAAAAACATGGTCGACCTTGCAACCCTAAATACACTCAACCATTACCACTACTTTCATATCCTGTTATGCAAATTATACGCTCCATGGCTTCATACATTTAGAAACACTATACACTCATGTGTAAAGACAAACACAAAAAGATATTGCCCACATGCAAGCATGGAGTTTGTTTCACAGCTAGCACAATAGGAAAAGGCAAGTTGTGTAATGAAGTATTAGAGGTAGGTAGAGTAGAGTAGAGGTCCATGTGGGGATTAAGAATGGACATGTGTAAAAAGGATGAAAAAAGCCTAAACTCAAACATGCTGCTCACCAGAACATAATCATTTACACAACAAATGAAAATCAATTATAATAAAGCATTTTATGTACATAATGACCCTTTCATATTACCTATGTTTTCCTGTTTTGCCTTTCTTTTACAAAAGTGAAACTACCATTTAGTAACGGCTACAATGTCTGTTGATTTATGATGAACTGTGGACATAAACGGCAGAACAATCTGCAGGAAACACGGTAGTGGATGAGGTAATGAAATCCGATAATGACCTCAGACATTCCATGTGAAATCTGAGTAATCCCCAGAGTAATCCTAGAAAGTTTGACATTATGAACCAGGTCTCATTCTAGGTGTATCACACTACGAGAGAAATTGCCAGTGTTAAAGCTAGGGTTGTCAGATCTTCCATATTTTCCTAAGGCTAGGGTCAGACGAACGCAGTGCGAACGCGCGTGCAGCCGCACTTTATCACGGCCGTAGTAGCAGCAAATGACGGCCAATGTACGAAGTACAAGTTTGCTGTTCAACGCAAGCGGCAAACAAACGCATTTTTTTCAAGAATGTGATACCGCTAGTACTGACGTTCAGAGTGCGCTGCGTCCGCTAGCGGCGTGTGTGGGTGATTAGGAGACGTCAGACGCTGCTAATGTCCGGCCAACATAACGTCCAGACGCAAAAAGGGTTTTATTGATGATCCATACAAAATCACGGACGAAAATGTGCATCGTATGACCGCTATCGCGTATTCCGTGAAAAAATATGTCCATTCGTTCGAACGCACTTTATCACGGACGACGCGAAAAATGCGTTCGTCTGACCCTAGCTTTAACCCATATCTTTTTCAGCACATTTATAGGCAGTGTATGCAATTCTGAAGTATGCAGACTTCATACGCTGCAGATGAGAAATCAAAAAGGAATGCCTCGATAAGATAAATCCAGAAGCATATGAATTATATACTCTGTGGAGCAACTTCTTTCCTGTGCTCTCCCTCTGCATGAAATGGTATTCATGGGAAAACATGACAATATCCTTAGGTAGAACTCAAAACTTCTAATTATGGTAGGTCTCAGATCGGGAGGAAGATGTTGTGGCCGCCTAGGGACATGACTTTGATGGAACATTGGTCATCTCGGCCACGTCATGCCGAGCTGTCAAACAGGGCTGCTCATACACGAGCGGTGCTTGCAGCTCTCTTGCATGGGATTCAAAAGCCCTGATTTTTTCCATTAAATACCATGCGCACTATTAAACAGATGCATGCGGTTTGTTCCGAGGCCTCCAGAAAATGGATAACAATCTAGGACTGCAGGTGCTCGTGAGGTCTAAGGGAAAACTGTGTGTCGTACAACCAGACCATGTGAGAACTGAAATTTTGCACATAGTAACTCCTACCTAGGTGTCTCCGGCCTACGCAGCATACTGAAGCCTAAGCCAGATTTGTGGGATTCACTGACAAATTTTCAGGTTAGGACGATGCAGAAAATCAAAAAGACCATGTCTGTGTGACTCCCTAAATCCATGTGCAGTGATATAAATGTAAGTAATAAAATCGTTAGAGCACGCAAGTTAAAACGAGCGACACATTCATGGGATCATCATTTATTTCATCATTTGTATAGCACAAACAGTTTAGCACGAACAACTTCATAATAAAGAGTGCGGCATTGAACACAAACTAGTATAGACAAAGTATATGGAGAAAAGAGGGCCCTGCTCAGATGAGCTTAAACCGTTTGGGGTGCGCTTAATTATTATTCTCTGATATATTTTTTCACAAAATTATAAATCATTTTTATATTCTGTTTAACATCACAGAAATAATTTCAAAAGTAATGTGCCGAATCTGAACGGCTTTTTTTTTTTAAAATTAATATATACATTGAATGGAATCTGGTAGTAATAATAATAAAGAAATAACAGAAAATGGTTTCTTCATTACAGATGTACATATATACAGTATATACATATTGGTGGTCGTGGAGAAGACATTGAGGGAATAGATCCCACTAATAGTGCTAAGGTATGCCCAATGCCAACATGTTGGCAATAGGGTTGCTAGATCGGCCATATTTTCCTGGACACATAATTCATTCCTGCTGATGGGCAGTGAATGAAAAACGCCACCACGCAGCATGTAGAATTCATAAGCTGCAGCTAAGTAATCAAAAAGGACTACCAGGTGACCAGCTTCAGTTTTCTTCCCTCAGCATATGAATTATACATGTTGCAGTGCACCACTGTTCATTGTGTTGCCTTCTGCATGAAATAGTAATATGTGTCCAGGAAAACAGGCCAATCTAGCAGGAGAAAACAACAGGGAAGGTGGAAGGGGGAGCCCTTAGAAGGCCATTTTAAACAATTACCACAATGTTGGCTATTACAGACTTTGATATACGCTATATTGCCAAACGTATTCGCTCACTCATCCAAATAATCAGAATCAGGTGTTCCAATCACTTCCATGGCCACAGGTATATAAAATCAAGCACCTAGGCATGCAGACTGTTTTTACAAACATTTGTGAAAAAATGGGTCGCTCTCAGGAGCTCAGTGAATTCCAGCGTGGAACTGTGATAGGATGCCACCTTGTGCAACAAATCCAGTCGTGAAATTTCCTCGCTCCTAAATATTCCACACTCAACTGTCAGCTGTATTATAAGAACGTGGAAGTGTTTGGGAACGACAGCAACTCAGCCACGAAGTGGGAGGCCAGATGCTGAGGCACATAGTGCGAAGAGGTCGCCAACTTTCTGCAGAGTCAATCGCTACAGACCTCCAAACTTCATGTGGCCTTCAGATTAGTTCAAGAACAGTGCGCAGAGAGCTTCATGGAATGGGTTTCCATGGCCGAGCAGCTGCATCCAAGCCATACATCACCAAGTGCAATGCAAAGCGTCGGATGCAGTGGTGTAAAGCCCGCTGCCACTGGACACTAGAGCAGTGGAGACTCATTCTCTGGAGTGACGAATTGCGCTTCTCCATCTGGCAATCTGATGGACGAGTCTGGGTTTGGCGGTTGCCAGGAGAACGGTACTTGTCTGACTGCATTGTGCCAAGTGTAAAGTTTGGTGGAGGGGGGCTTATGGTGTGGGGTTGTTTTTCAGGAGCTGGGCGTGGCCCCTTAGTTCCAGTGAAAGGAACTCTGAATGCTTCAGCATACCAAGACATTTTGGACAATTCCATGCTCCCAACTTTGTGGGAACAGTTTGGAGCTGGCCCCTTCCTCTTCCAACATGACTGTGCACCAGTGCACAAAGCAAGGTCCATAAAGACATGGATGACAGAGTCTGGTGTGGACGAACTTGACTGATCTGCACAGAGTCCTGACCTCAACCTGGTAGAACACCTTTGGGATGAATTAGAGCGGAGACTGAGAGCCAGGCCTTCTCGTCCAACATCAGTGTGTGACCTCACAAATGCGCTTCTGGAAGAATGGTCAAGAATTCCCATAAACACACGCCTAAACCTTGTGGACAGCCTTCCCAGAAGAGTTGAAGCCGTTATAGCTGCAAAGGGTGGACCGACATCATCTAGAACCCTATGGATTAGAAATGGGATGTCACTCAAGTTCATATGTGAGTCAAGGCAGGTGAGCGAATACTTTTGGCAATATAGTGTATATATATATATCAATCAGACTACAAACAATAAAACAATTACATTAAACTCTTTTGGCCGCGGGGTGTACTAGGTGTACTATGCAGTCCCCGAGGTGGGTGGGACTCAACGCCATGAGACACAAAGCACACCCCGCTGGCGTATATGGTTCGGCTCACCCGTCCAGCTGGCATGCATCATTAGCTGCCGCGTGATGGCCTCAACTCAAGCTACCCCCCTGCAGCCAATGACTGGAGGAGGGGCCCGCTTCAGCAGCTGGACAGCACGGCGTACTAGTAGGACCCACCTGGAATTAAGACCCAGCCACCGGGCACAACCCGTACAGCGATAAGGGGTTAAAGGGCAATTTTTCAGTCAAATAATATATATTAATTTCGCCATATACATCCAATAATTTTATGACAGCTTTGAAACATTTGTCTTGAAGGACTTAATGTTACATATCATACACATTTATAAAAATGTTGAAATACCAAAGTGACAGCCAATTCCACAAACTGATCTAATTCAACAGTTTGCAGCAAATATACAAGAGCAGATAAACTATTATACCAGGAATACAATGTAAATCCACAGCTTTCGCAGACCCGGCATTTTGGGAAGCAGATGGTTTGATACATCCCAGTGGGTCTCATTAATACCATTGCTGCAAAACAAAAGTGCATCATTTGGAAACTTCAAAGAAAGCAGGTCAGTATACAGAAAAAAAATGAGGAAAAAGATAACAAACATGGTTCTACACTTTACAGTGCAATCAAAAACACAGACGTAGGCAGCTGTAGTGATCAGATATATATATCTTCATTAATTTAATATGGTGAGGTGAGGTCACTAACAAAAATGATTAAATTAACATTTTATTTTCCTTTCGACTAAGATGAAACCTGTTTTCTCATAGTAAAACAAGTAGCAGTGTTCTCGGTCTGTAATTGTCACAGTACACTGGGACCTAAATCCGAAGTTATCTATCAAACGTGTTTTTGGGAACAGCTGTGGATGACAGCTTGTGTGTAATTGCTACATTGTTATAGTGGAAGTCTGGTGGGCCTCCGTACGAGATCATTGTTTGAGGGTAGAAGGCAAAGTACTTACAGTGAGGCACAACTAGTTATGATTTGAAAATATAACACTAAAACATCTAATGTAAAATATCACTGTATAACCAGAGAACTGCATATAATGTTTAACAACATTGCATCATTGGGCACAAAACTGTGATACCTCTGTTGCAGATTTAGGGTATCAAGCCTCCAAACTCAGCATCTCACTGAGCCTTAATACCCATGATTCTAACTTCCTCTAAGCGACTACACAATTCTAACCAAAAGCCCCCAAAGCCTTTTTTCCATTCTCCTCAATCCAGACAGACTGGCTCATTTTATAATTGCCTCTACAGGTCCACCGGTGTTATAAAATGAGCCAGTCTGTCTAGGGCTCTAGACCATGTGAGTGGGTTCAGGGCCGGATTTATAACTAGGCAGAGTAGGCATATGCCTACAGGTGCCTGCCACAAGGGCTCTTTGTAAAAAAAAATAAAAAAAAATAATTTACAATTATTTAGACCACTGTATCTCTGGAGCCCTAAGGGCTAGAGGGACATATGAGGTATCATTGCCAAGACCAGATTATGACCTTTACAGTGATCTCAAACATAACCAGGTTAGATCTATTTAAAAATAAAATAACAAATAAAATATAATTTTTCTCTATTTTTCTCTAACACAGCACTTTTATTCACATTACAATTATAAAGTGAACAGTGTTGCTGCGGTAACTCACCTTCTCATTTCCCGCACTGCCAGCAAGTGTGGAGCTGATGATGCAATGCATTGTTTCATCGACAACCTAGACTGTGGCAGTGCATTGAGGAGAGATGGGGAGTTTGCAACCTGCATCTCTGAATTGTACACTGCACAAGGAGTGAGTGAGGAGTCATTGGAAAGGTCAGAGTCTGGTCTTTGCAATGATACCAAACATGACCGTGTAATGTTTAAAAATAAATCATAGAAAAAAGTAAATACATTTTTTTTTCTGTTCTACAGCAGAGGAAATATATGATTTTACATATAAAACAAACAATGCACTAACTCAACTAAGGCAACAGATTCTGTCCCTTCTGTTGATTTGAGCACAGAGAGGAACTGGTTTTCAGTTTTTTAAAAAAATATATATATTTTTTATTTTATTTAGTTTGCCCCAAATGAAAATATAAAAAGTAATTTTGGCAGTGTTTTTTTTTTTGTTGACGGGGTAGGGGTGCTCCTCATTTCTGTGAATACAGGCTCCTGGGAAGCAAATCCGGCCGTGGCAACGATGACCGTTTCGACATTCTCTGCAACATATACTTTGGTAACTTTAAAGTATCAATCTCTATTAAATTCTGATAGAAACAACATTGAAAACGCCAGTAAAAACAATGTTAGATAACATGGACTGGGACAAATGGGAGCTATGTGGGGAGCTTTGTTAATTTCAACAGAAAATACAGTGACTAGAATGATGGAAAGTACGGAGAACTATGTTGGCAGTTCCCTAGATGGTGAATTCACCATAGTTTCACTGAACTTGATGAACCATAGTTTGCTGAAATAAATTCACCATTTTCCAACTTAAGAACAGTGGTTATTGAATAACCCCTATAGTGTGCGTCCGAGCTGAAAGTCTTAGGCTAAGGTCAGACAAAAGCATTTTTAACGTGCGTTTAACCGCACGAAATCACGGCCGTGCTAGCAGCAAATGACGTCCAATGCCGGGGAACATACGAAGAACGGCCGCACGAAAGTTCATCCGCGCAACGCAAGTGGCAAACGAACGCATTTTTTCTAGAACGTCAAACCGCTACTACTGACGTACAGAGTGCGCTGCGTCCGCATAGCGGCGTGTGTGCGTGATTGGGAGACGTCAGACGCTGCTAATGTCCGGCCAACATAACGTCCAGACGCAAAAAGTGTTTTATTGATGATCCGTACAAAATCACGGACGGAAATGCGCATCGTATGACCGCTATCGCATATTCCGTGAAAAAATACGTCCATTCGTTCGAACGCACTTTTTCACGGACAACGCGAAAAATGCGTTAGTCTGACCCTAGCCTTACTGCATAGGGGGGGAGTACAGAAGGGATGTTGTAGAAAACAACTGTCAGGAACCAGTGGTTTGTGGAAAATTATGTTTAATTATACAGTAATAAATATTTGGGAATATTCCCGATGTTTTTCTTACTGTAATAACCTATTTAGCAGGCAGTTTTCACCATCTGCTGGCCTAAAAGAGTTACTGCAGGCCAGAGCTCTGCAAGATCAGCTGGGAAGATGTATAGAATACCGATTCCCAGCTGGCTTTCAAAAAATGTTAGCACCTCAGGCATCACTATGCTAAACTTTTAGGAGCATGTTCTAGAGCCCAAATGCAAATGAAATTAGTTTGAAATAAATAAAATTAATTTACATTGCTCCTGTGGAACACCATATCATCCATACTCGATATAGGGTCGCCAAGGGGTGTATAGTCGAGCTTGGTAGTGAACAGGAGAAGTGAAAAGCAGAACAAGTTGTATTGCCCTAAGTAGTGTGACCATATCGACACATATAATTTATTCATGCTGATGGGCAGTGCATGAAGAATGTGACCCCGCAGCATGCATAATCCATACGCTGCAGGTAAGAAGTCAAAGAGGATTCCCAGGTGACCGGTCTTGATTTCCTTCCTGCAGCATAAGAATTACACATGTTGCAGGGCAGCACTTTTCCCTGTGCTCCCCTCTGCATGAAATAGCAATATGTGTCCTTTTAAACATGGCCGATATGGTCACCCTAGTCCGGGGGTCAGCAACCTTGGCTCCCTGATATTTTGAAAAAATGAACTATCAGGGTTATTCAAAGAGGTCCGAATTGGGGCTGAGAGGTAACCGAATGCTGAAATTCAGCATTCGGTTACCTTTCCTGGCCATTCGGCTATCCAGACAGCAGGCAATTCGCCAAATCCTGGAGAACTGTCTGCACATACGGTGCCTGTTCGAGGGCAGCAAATCCCCATAGAGAAGCAATGCTTCAGCTATTTAGAGAACACAAACCAGCAGTGAAAAGTTGCCAAATTGCCCTGCTGTTCTGTGGTTTCATTCGACAGGTTTATTCAGGCGATTCCCATAGGCTTCAATGTTAAAAATATTCCCGTTTTAATTCAACATACAATAAACCTTTTATTATAATATTCTACAGTAAAAAGTTTATTTATAGATTTTTTTAGGACCTTTAAGGCTAGGGTCAAACGAAAGCATTTTTACACGCGAACGTAAAAAAGTGCGTCCGAACGCATTGATGTATTTTTTCACGAAATATGCGAAAACGGTCATACGATGCGCATGTTCGTGCGTGATGTTTTACGAATCCAAACTAGGAAACTTTTTGCGTCTGGACATTATGTTGGCCGGACACGAGCAGGGTCTGACGTCTCCAAATCACACACACACACCGCTAGCGGGCGCAGCGCACTCTGTACGACCGTACTAGCGGTTCTGCGTTCTCGAAAAAATGCATTCATTTTCCACTTGCGTTGCGCAGCCGGATTTTCGTGCGACCGTACTTCGTATATTGGCTGTCATTGCCCGTTATTTGCTGCTAGTGCGGCCGTGATTAAGTGCGCCAGAACGCACGTTAAAAATGCGCTGGTCTGACCCCAGCCTTTTTTGGGATTTTTTTGCAAACATTTTTTTTCCGTTTTTGTTTTTAAATCGTTTTTTTTCTTTTTTCTGTAACAGCCCTTTTCATTATCATTCATTGGATCTTTTATGAGAATTTCAGACATTTTCGCTCAGTAGTTTGTTTGCAAGCAGCGTTTCACTTTTCAAACATTCAAGCGTACTGTTTTTTTTACTCTCCTTCGTCTGCGGTGTCAGCTTTTTCCGGCGGCTGCTCTACGCTGTGATCGGCTCCTGCTCGGGTTTCTCCGGCGTCTTCGGCGGGCTTAATCCAGATGTTTTTGCGGGTTTTGGTGTGCATTCGCCTGGGTTTTGCGGTAAGTGTTCGTCAGGTTTTCGGCGGCTTTTCCCTGCACTACGACGGCCCTTTGGTGCTTGCTGAATACACCGCAGGTTCGCAGAAAAATGGGATCGCCAAATCGTACGGAATTGAAGAGAACGAAAAGTCACAGAGAGTGCGGTGACTTTTCGATTCTCTTTGGATAACTTTGTATATTTCCCATGTGGCTCAGTCAGCCTAACGGGTGACTGAGCATCATGGGAGATGTAGTTCCCAAAACATAAGGGAGCCAAGCTTGTTGACCCCTGCCCTAGTCTTAAGTGTAGCAACCAACTAAATGTACATCAGTTCTCTACAACCGGATATGCAGTTGGTACCGTGACACTATATATCTATTTGTAACAAATGAACAAGTTATAAGGGACGAGAGATAAAGTGGTTTTCAAACATTGATTGTTTTAGAGAGAAACATTTTCGCTTCCTTCCAGTAACTGGCAATCCTTCTTTATGATTATTGAAAAGCAGAAAATTATTGGGCCAGGCGAACGTGGCACTAGTCAATAGAGAAATACAGCGAAAGCGGAAGATGAAACAGAAACCTCGGAGGCTGAGATTCTGTAATTCAGGTGATCAATGTTTGGGAAAGTGATAAATCAAAGAAATATGGGAAGACACAACAGAGTCTGAACAATCAGCTCAAATTAGAAAATCTATAGTCAAGTAACGGAGCTTGAGATGCCAGTTTAGGAAATTGTTTTCGTTTTATTGTTTTTTTTTTTCTTCGTGTTAAAGAATCTATTTGTATGAAATATAGAAAGAATGTGGCGACAAAAAAAGTCGCTAAGCGCTGAACTGTAGCTGCATTCAGACAAGCGTTCTCTAAGAGAAATGCAAATGCTTTTATTAACAGAAGTTCAGTTTATCAGATAAGTAAGAACAAGATATGTATCTGGTCAGCGCGAGTGGACGCAAGGGGATTCGGACGGCTTCTCAAATGACGTCACCAACAATATTACATAATATGGATAAAACAGACAGAACGAAAAACTTGGTGCAGTATAAATCACAGGTGGGTAATATTTTCGATATTCTATGGTCAATCAACTCACAAAAAGAGAGCCTCAACACTGGTTCTGAGCGGGTTGGCGCCTTTGGGTTGTTTAATCTGGAATGTTTTCTCAGGTAACCCACTCCTTAACGTCAGGGATTTCTCACCACATCCGTTGGAATAAGGAAAAAAGACAGAGACAGACTCTCGTGTGTATCTGACGTAAGTTATAAGACCATAACAAGTGGGAACTCACATTTGGTGGAGCTATTCCAAGCTCAAAGTAGAAAGCATATGGGTTTTGTTCGGTCAAACCCAATAAAAAACCAAACATGCAGGAACTGGTTCTTCTTTAAAATTTATTTAAATAAAAATAAGAAAATTAAAAGCTAGACTTAGGTCCAGGACGCGTTTCGACGCCAGCATGCGGCTTCATCAGCTGGTTAAGGAAGTCATATGACTATTGTTTAACCAGTACTCACTAATCTTTAGTACTGCGGCATTCTGAGGGTTATGTAGACATCCTCCACACACATGCACTAGTGTTGAAATGTTACTCTTTATTGCTCTTTTTCCTAGTTTAGTTACAATCAGGGTAATTCAAAGAGATCCGAATGGCTGCCGAAAGGGAACCCAATGCTGAAAATCAGCGTTCGGTTACCTTTCTTGGCCATTCGGCTATCCAGAGAGCAGGCAATTCGCCAAATCTTGGCGATTTGCCTGCACATACGGTGCCTGTTCGAGGGCAGTGAAATCCCCATAGAGAAGCAATGCTTCGGCTATTCAGAGAACAAAAACCCGAAAGGTTCCCGAAATACCCTCTTCATTCGGTGGTTTAATTCGGCAGGTTTATTCAGACAAATCCCATAGGCTTCAATGTTAAAAATATTCCTGATTTAATTCAATATCTAATAAACTGTTCATTATAAAATTCTGCAGTAAAGAGTCTCTTTATTTATAGATTTTTTTCGGATACTTTAAGCATTTTTCTGGATTTTTTTTTAAAAAAATCTGATTTTGTTTTTTTTGTTTTTTTTAACTTCATTTATTTTTTCTGTAACAGCCCTTTTTATTATCATCCATTGGACCTCATATGTAAATTTCAGACATTTTCGCTTAGTAGTTTCTTTGCAAACATCGTTTCATTTTCAAACATTCAAGCAAACTGTTTTTCTAATTTATTCACTCCATTCGTCTGCGGTGTCGGCTTTTTACGGCGGCTGCGCTGCGTGTGATCGGCTCCTGCTCGGGTTTTTCTGGTGTTTTCGGCGGGTTAATCCAGATGTTTTTACGGGTTTCGGCGTGCATTCGCTGTTTCTTTGCTGCGTGTTTTCGTCGGGTTTTCGGCAGCTTTTCCCTGCACTTCAACCGCCCTGTGGTGCTTGCTGAATACACTGCAGGGTCACCGAAATGGGATTGCCGAATCGCCCCGATTGAAGAGAACGAAAAGTCACCGAACATGCGGTGACTTTTCGATTCTCTTTGAATAACCCTGAATATGTTTATTTCACTGTTCTAACACTTCCTTTGTATTGCCGCATCTCACAAGAGAACCTACCCAGGAGATACAATATATTCCCACCTCTAATGGCACAAAAGGAAAAAAAGAGGAAAATAATCACCCTTTGTGTTTAGTGCTAATCATGGATCTTATTTTGTCGTCTAATTCATTATTCAATTACAATGTATAGAAAAAAACACCAATTGTTTGCACATACATCAAGATATAAAAAAATGTAAATGCTGTGACATTATCCAGTGATACACAGCTCTGCATCCTGTTGTTAAAACAAACACATGTATTTAGGATAATGGGTGATGTCCGCGTTTAACATGCAATTTCTGTACACTTATATTCTGCTGTGTTTACTAATGACAGGCTCGGGTAAATTGCTTTGTGCTGAAAGAAATCCATTCTGTTGGACATCCTTATCCAAAGGGCATAATTAAACTGTGCAATAATTCCTTGAACACACGGTTAAATTCAAGCAGGAAACTTGTCTTCTTAGGCCAGGGTCAGACTAACGCATTTTTCGCGTTGTCTGTGAAAAAGTGCATTCGAACGAATGGACGCATTTTTTCACGGAGTACGCGATAGCGGTCATACGATGCGCCTTTTCGTCCGTGATTTTGTACGGATCATCAATAAAACACATTTTGTGTCTGGACGTTATGTTGGCCGGACATTAGCAGCGTCTGACGTCTCCTAATCACGCACACACACCTCTAGCGGACGCAGCGCACTCTGTACGTCCGTACTAGAGGTTTGACGTTCTAGAAAAAATGCGTTCGTTTGCCACTTGCGTTGCGCGGACGAACTTTCGTGCAGCCGTACTTTGTGTGTTCCCCGGCATTGGACGTCATTTGCTGCTAGCACGGCCGTGATTTCGTGCGTCTAAACGCACGTTAAAAATGCTTTCGTCTGACCCTAGCCTTAGATGGAATTCAAAATACTGTATATTTAGATTAACCTTTTTCGCTGCTGAGCCATTTCACCGCTGTGCGCTGAGCTCATTTTAACCGTTTTTGGCTCATCATGTTTAAACGCGATTTGAAGTCACGTTTTATTGTACGACTCAGACAATTTATATATCTTTTTTTTCCATCAGAATCATAATATAGCATTATTATATGTACATGTCATGTCCTGCCAGAATGCTATAACAAAAAACGTATACAAATGTGAATTTCCATCAAAATTTCACTTACAGCGTGTAAAGTAATTTTTTTCACATTTTATCTATTAATTTGCGGTTATATATTCTATGGAGTACACTTGTAAATAAAAATAGAAATGGGAACCTGTTTCTGTATTTTTCTGAGAAAATATGCAATTTTAGCTTAAGAAAACAACCATTTTTCGTTTGTGAAGTACTATTGTTCACATTATAATTGAAAAGGGAACAATGCATTAATAAAGAAAACAAATCCCGTTTATTTCTATTTTTTAATTTCTTTTTTTTTTTAGTTACAATTAACGTGGTCATATTCCGGCCTTTCCAATGATACCAAACAAGCCCATCTAGCTGCCACCGATCAGGAGATAAGGGGGTCAAAAAGAACCCCTATCTCCACCCATAGGATTTCCATAAGAAATCCCTGGGCAGCTAGGGTTTAACTCGGTAACTGACGTCATCACGCCATGCGCGATGGTGTCAGTTGACAAGGGGAGACCCAGACGTGGGGCTGACATCTAAGATGCTAGCCCCCACCGGAAAAAGGCCGTTTGGTGCCGGATCATGGCCTGGCACCTAAAGGGGTTAAAGAGAGGCATCCTTGTAAAGGTCAGACTATCAGGGTAATTCTAAGAGATCCGAATTGTTTGAGAAAGGTAACCGAACGCTGAAAATCACACTTTCTTGGCCATTCGGCTATCCAGAGAGCAGGCAATTCGCCAAATCCTGACGAATTGCCTCCATATACGGTGCCTGTTCGGTGCCTGTTCGAGGGCAGTGAAATCCCCATGAAAAAGCACTGCTTCGGCTATTCAGAGAACACAAACCAGCAGTGAAAGGTTCCCGAAATGCCCTGCCATTCGGTGGTTTCATGCGGCAGATTTATTCAGGCGAATCCCATAGGCTTCAATGTTAAAAATATTCCAGTTCTAATTCAATATCTAATAAACCTTTCATTATAAAATTCTGCAGTAAAGAGTCTCTTTATTTATAAATTTTTTAGGATATTTTAAGCGTTTTTCTGGATTTTTTTTTTTTAAAAAAAAGTCCGATTTTTTTTGTTTTGTTTTTCTTAAGTTTACTTCTTTTTTCTGTAGCAGCCCTTCTTATTATCATTCATTGGATCTCATATGTAAATTTCAGACATTTTTGCTCAGTAGTTTTTTTGCAAACAGCGTTTCACTTTTCAAACATTCAAGCAAACTGTTTTCCTAATTTATTCACTTCACTCGTCTGCGGTATCGGCTTTTTCCGGCGGCTTTGCTGTAGGTGATCGGCTCCTGCTCGGGTTGTTCCGTGGTTAATCCAGATGTTTTTGCGGGTTTTCGGCGTACATTCGCCAGGTTTTGCGGTTAGTTTTTTTGTCGTGTTTGCGGCAGCCTTTCCCTGCAATACCGGGGACCCTGTGGTGCTTGCTGAATACACCGCAGGGTCACCGAAATGGGATCGGCAAAACGAACCGAATTGAAGAGAATGAAAAGTCACCGAACGTGCGGTGACTTTTCGATTCTCTTTGAATTACCCTGTATGACTCTTGACTTTCTACCCCTTGCCGATGGAGATATAGAGGGGTCCATAAGACCCTCCCTCTCCGCTTCAGGCGCTCCCCCTGCTCTGGTGGGGGTGCCGAAACCGACGTCAGTGTGTCCGGCGCGATGACGTCAGTGCGCTGGTAGGGGTATAAATACACAAGGCTGACTTTAAGGAAGTCAGATCTGCATGGGACACTGAACGGAGAGGTGAGTATTGGGCAGGAGGGGGGAGCATACAGCGGGTACAAATGAGAACATCCCCCACACATCATCCGCAGTGAAGGGGTTAAAGTTCACACATTTTTCATATAATATTTTATAAAATCTATTTACTGTGTGCAATATGTCAAATATGTATGAAATAGCATTTACACCAGTGGTTTCCGATCCTGGTCCTCAAGTACCCATAAAAGGCCAAGTTTGCAGGATATGTGAAGCACAGCACAGGTGATATGATTTGCTGCTCGGTAATTGCAGGATTCAGTCTGCATTTCCCCAAGGTGATACTTAAAATTTGTCCAGTTAGGGGGACTGAGGACCAGGAATGTGAAACACTGCACCTATACAACAATATAGTTTAAACATGTAAAGCCCAAGTGTATGACCACCACTTTGAAGAGCTATTGCAGCCTGTGAACACATCGGTTGGATAACAGGTGACACACAGCATACCATGATGAGCATTTAATTAACCCTTTCGCTGCTGAGGCTTTTCCCGCCCCTGTGCTGAGGTCATTTTTACCGGTTTTGCTTATCATGTTTAAACGTGTTTTGAAGGCTTATTTTAGTATATGACCCAGACATATTATATATCGTTCTTTCCGTCAGACTCGGCAGATTCATAATATGTCATTATTATATGTATAAGTCATGACCTGTCTGTATATTATAACAAAAAATGCAATAAAATATGATTTTTCAATAATTTACAATGTGTAAAGTGTTTTTTTTTCACATTTTAACATGCGAGCAATTGCGGTTATATTTTGTATGGGGTGCGCTTGTTAAAAAAATTAGAGATGGGGTCTCGTTACATTTTTTTGGGAGAAAATTACACGATTTTTAACAAACGCACCGCATACAAAAATCGTTAGTGCAGCATCATTGTTCACATTATAATTGAAATGGGAACAATATTGCTGCATTAACAAACCAAAAAAAAGAAAAACTTGTTTATTTTTTTTTTTATAATTTTTTTTAAAATATTTTTTATCTTTATTTTTAATTTTTTTTTTTACAAACTTTTTGACATTTGTGTTTGGTATCGTTGGAACGGCCATGCTCTGGCCGATCCAACAATACCAAACTTTAACCCCTAGCTGCCACGGATCGGGAGATAGGGGGTTCATTGGAACCCCCTATCTCCACCATTGGTGGCAGCTAGGGGTTAACTCCAGGACTGGCGTCATCGTGCTATGCACGATGACGCCAGTCTTCAGGGGGAGTTCCCGGAGGCTTGGCCGACATCCAAGATGTCGGCCAGCTCCGGGAAAGGATCACGAACCGGCGCTTTTCAGCGCCGATTCGTGATCCGGCTCCCCAGGGGTTAATGCCAGGTACCATTTGGAAGGGCAGGCTGACCTCCCCCCCTCCCTTTCAGGCCTGAATTAGGTGTCATCGTGCCGCCGCAATGACACCTAATTACTCCGGCGGCGGTTCCGGATGCTGGGCTGACATCGAGGATGTCAGCCCGCACCGGGGGGGGGCCAGCGATCGGAACGTCCGCTGCAGCAAAGTGGTTAAATTGTTGTGTTGATGGTGGGAAATGTGTGTGAATATCTTTCTATATTTTAAGTCTTAACAAACTAAAAATTCTTTTTTTTTGAGCATAGTAAATGGAATTCAAGGGTAGAAAACCACTATCAGGGTTATTCAGAGAGAGGTGAAAACCAGGAGAATGACTGGAGAAGTGAAAATTATAGGTCAAAATAGCCAAACTAGAAAAATTCTCCCATTTATCTCACTTTATAAATCAGCTATTTGGTCTAGATTGTTATCTTCTCCTGCCAATTCTCCTGAGTTTCACCTTTCTCTAAATAACCCTCTATATAGAATATCCTAAGTATTATGGAAAGATAAGTAAATTAAACAAATATAGTATCTAAGAAATCACTGTTGTTGCAAACCTAGGTGGACTAACACTAATTGGAGAATAGCCATAGTTTACTCATTTCACACTAGAATATCAGTGGCAGGGGCATACCTAGGGGGGTGGCCTGCACCGGGTGACACCACACCCTAGGTTGACACCCTAAAAAAAACCTAAAAAAAAAACAAGCAGCAAAAAACCTCACCACTAAAGGGGTTACTCACAGAGCACTGAAATGACGCTAACATTTTGGTGTTCTGTTGTTCCCTGCATTTCGGGGGAATCTAATTTCCCCACCCTGCAGTGGTTTCAACAATCACTGCAGGGTCTCCGAAGTGCAGGGAGACGGCCACCGAATGCTGCCGCCACAAACCCGTGGCCTGCGATTTTCAAAAAAACTACTGAACGAAAATGTCTGGAATTTACATTTAAGGCCCTAATGATTGATAATAAAAAGGTATGTTACAGAAAAAAGGTACTAAAAATATCAATAAAGAGACTTTTTACTGCAGATTAAAATAATAAATGGTTTATTAGATAATGCATAAAAACAGGAATATTTTTAACATTGAAACCTATGGGGTACGCCTGAATAATCCTGCTGAATGAAACCATCAAACATCAGGTCATTTCAATGACATTTCTCTGCTGTTCATTGTTCTCTGAATAGATTAACCATTACTTCTCTATGGGGATTTGCACTGCCTTCGAACAGCACCGTACTTGCAGTTCACCAAAATTTGTGTGTGAGCATATCACAGAGCAGTGGCGTACTTAGGGAAGGGGCGGGTGCAGGCCACCCCAGGTACCAGTAATTATTGGGGTGTCATTAGGGGGTACTAAGAGGTGCCACTGTCACTGTGTGTCAGCTTTGAGCAGTTCTCAAACAACAAGCAGTGGAGCAGGGCGTTTGCATTAAGAGTATAAAAGCAGTAGCTGTAGCAGAGGGTAGGGGGAGGTGATTTGTGTGCAGAGAGAGAATATGACAGTAACCAGCAGGTAAAGGGGGGGGATATCAGCAGAATATGAAGCCCTGTCTGCATACTGCTGTTTAAAGTGGACCTTTCCTTAACCAGCACTGCAGTGATCAGAAATTTGTCACTGAGCTGGCTGGCTCCTGGTGAGGTCCTGCATAGAGAGGGCCAGACTGCATTCACTGCATCACCAGGGAATAGGCAGCCCAGGGAAAACAGGGACAGGGAAGAGGGAGTCTTAAAAAACTGGATTAGTAAAGACAAAAGACCATAGCAGCATCTCATACCTGCAAAGCACACACCCATTCTCTGCTCAGCAATAGGGATGAGCTGTTCGATTCAATCGGTTCGGAGTTCGATTCGAACATTGGCCGTTCGACAGTTCGCGAACTTCAAACTTTTTGGGACACTCGCCAAAGGTTCTAAAAAATTTTTTTTCAAAAAGTATTAAAAATGCTTAAAAAATACTAAAAAATCTAGAAATAAAGAGATTCTTTACTGCAGAATATTATAAGCAACGGTTTATTAGATATTGAATTAAAATGGGAATATTTTTAACATTGAAGCCTATGGGATAAAACATTCTTGTTACTAAAACATCAGGCAGACACGGCCCTCTAATCAGGCACAGTAGGGGGCAGCTTGCTGGGGCCTCCCAAGGATCCCCTTAAGGAGCATGCGGCCACCGGATGACAGAGCTGCGACTGTGCGGGCTAGCCGCCCGGGTGCATGTGGCAGAGACAGGAGGTGCAGGGAGGGAGCCACTGCACCTGTGGCCACGGCAGACCCCCCCACAACCAGGATCAAGGGAGCCCCCACTGACCACCAGGCTAAGGTAAGGCGACACATTTCTAAAAAAAAAAATCTGAGGACATTTTTAAATATCCCGGGAAAATAAAATAAAACTTTTTTTTCTTTCTCTACCTTGCTGAATGTATTTAATTATATATATTAGATACATTCAGCCAGGTAGAGGGGGGTAGAAAACAAAAATTTGTTGCAACCACAAAGGATACACAGTTGGCATGGAAGACTTCCAAATTAAGACACAACAATATAGCAATATACCAGAGTTGGTAAATATTTTTCTATAAGGTAGAGGGGGGTGGCATGTGGGCTGTGCAGGGTCTCAGGCAGTGGTTTGTTTTTTTGTGTGTATATTTTTAGCAAATTTATAGGGGAAGGTAAGGGCAGGTATTATATGTATCTTATCTATATATATATATATATATATATATATATTCTTATAAATATATATTTCCAGACTTGTATTACACACACATTTTGTATTACTTGTATTACACACACATTTCTGTTTGCTTCCTGTTGCTACTGGTGTGCGCCGATTCTCACCATATATAGTAGCGCAGTACAAGTGCCTAAACATTGCTGACCCGGTTTTGTTATAGCTGCTGATGTAACTGAATAGATCGGGGATCTCTTCTGCATTACCAAAACCTCCACCACTGCACTCTTCCACAATACCACAGAGGGCTTACGGTGTGAAGACACTTGCTGCCACCAAAAGGCAAAATATTTGGGTGCACCGACGCCTGTACCAGATTCATATCATTTTAATATTGGACCGCAGGGTCCACCGCTGCACTCTTCCACAATACCACAGAGGGGTTACGGTGTGAAGGTACTTGCTGCCACCAAAGTCACAATATTTGGGTGCACTGCCACTGACGCCTGTACCAGATTCATATCATTTTAATATTGGACCGCAGGATCCACCACTGCACTCTACCACAGAGGGGTTACGGTGTGAAGGCACTTGCTGCCACCAAAGGCACAATATTTGGGTGCACTGATGCCTGTACCAGATTCATATCATTTTAATATTTGACCGCAGGGTCCAACCCTGCACTCTTCCACAATACCACAGAGGGGTTATGGTGTGACGGCACTGTTGCCGACACTAAAGGCCCAATTTTAAAGCACCTGTTGTTACTTTTATCCAAAGCCAAAAAATCACTAAACTTGTTCTGCGTGTCCTAAAATGTCTCCTCTTTTCATACAGACTGCCGCCCCAAGCAGTGGTTTATGAATAGATTAAAGGAAAACCAATTACCGTCATTTGAAGTGTCATTTCTTTGTTTTTAAATGTTTCTATACATCCTACAAATCCGCCACTTCCCGGTTAGGTTATGGGGACCTCCTAGGCACGATATTAAAAGGATTTTTTTGTTTTTATTCTTAACCTTTATGTCATGGAAAACTTACTGTTCCTTTAAAAACATTTTTTTTAAAAACTTTTTGTCCTTGTTTCCTGACCCCCAGGGCACTACCCGGACCCCCATACACCTTTTATGGCAAATATTTTGCATATATACCCTCTTGGAGGGCACTCTAAAAATCGAACTTTCGAGTTCCATTGACTTGCATTGAGTTCGGTTCGTGTTCGAGTTCAAACTCGAACTTTTGAAATTGTTTCGAGTTCGAATGCGAACCGAACACAGAGGTGTTCGGCTCATCACTACAAAGCAACTCCAATCCACAAAACCAGTCACCCAGCACAAACACACAACTCCCATCACACAAAACCAGACACCCACACACACAACTCCCATTACACAAAACCAGCCACCCAACACACACACACAACTCCCATCACACAAAACCAGCCACCCACACACAACTCCCATCACACAAAACCAGCCACCCATACAACTCCATCACACAAAGCTAACCAACACACAACTCCCATCACACAACTCCCATCACACAAAACCAGCCACCAACACACAACCCAGAAACCAACACACAACTCCTATCACACAAAACCAGCCACCCCAACACACACAACTCCCATCAACAAAACTAGCCAAATGTGTACTCTTGTTCATAGCATGAGGATGGATATGTTGTGAGTTTGCAAAATCACTTAAAAATAACAATTATTCAAAAATAATCTACACTCGCATCTTATTGCACAGCACAGAGGACGCATGATCCACCATGAGTAGATTCATAATACATCATTATTATATGTATACGTCATGTTCTGCCAGAATGCTATAACTAAAATTATTTTTATAAACATTAAAAAAGTGTGTGTGATTTATTTATTTTTTACATTTTAAAGTTGGGGGGGGGGTGTCGCAAAATATAGGATCCGCCCCGAGTGCCAAATGTTCTAGGTACGCCCCTGATTAGTGGTACCATTGTTCATCATTGTTCCACCGCCATTGTTTATTTTTGTTTCCTGTTTACTGTAGTTGAAACAACGGTTATTTTTGCCCTTGTTTGCAAATATGAGGTACTTCACTGCCACACTGGTGCTTAGAGAATAGCCCTAACGTTTTTTTTAACCATAATTTTATTGCTATACACACCCACACGTTTTACATATTGTATTAGGAGGGTCATTATTATTATTATTATTATTATTTATAAAGCGCCAGCATATTCTGCAGCGCTGTAAAATAAGCACAGTACAGTACAGACAGGGTTACAATACATTGAACAACATTTGACAAACAGTACAGGAGGAGATGAGGGCCCTATTCCCGTAGGAACTCACAATCTAGGAGGGTTGGGGTTGGAAACAGGAGGAGAGGACTGTAAGGTGAGAGTGATTGATGGTTGCGTCAGTGAGTTGGGTGGTAGGCTTCCCTAAATAGGAATGTTTTCAGGGAGCGTTTGAAGGAAGAGAAGTTAGGGGAAAGTCTGACAGCACGAGGGAGAGCGTTCCAGAGAGTGGGGGCTGCGCGTGAGAAATCCTGCAGTCTATCATGGGAAGAGGTGATGCGGGGAGAAGCTAGGCGCAGGTCACTGTTTGACCTTAGGGAGCGGGCTGGGGTGTATTTGGTGATTAGTGAGGACAGGTAGTGGGGCGCTGAGTTAGTGAGGGTTTTGTAGGTAAGGATAAGGATTTTGAACTTAATTCTGCAGTGGATGGGGAGCCAGTGAAGGGACTCGCAGAGGGGAGCGGCAGAGACAGAGCGGCGGGTGAGGTGAATTAGCCTGGCGGAGGCGTTCAGGATGGATTGTAGGGGGGAGAGGCGGGACAGAGGGAGGCCAGATAAGTGATTATTGCAATAGTCGAGTCGGGAGATTACCAGGGCGTGTATGAGTTGTTTTGTGGTGACAGCGGTAAGAAATGGCCGAATTCTGGAAATATTACGCAGTTGGTATCGGCAGGAGGAGGAAAGAGACTTGGATACAAGAAGAAGGAAAAGAGTCAGGAGCTAATTTTCTCTTGCTATAACCAGACTGCTATGAGGTCACATATTCGGGATTGTGTGTGTGTGTGTGTCAGGGGTGTATCCAGAAACAAGTTTCCAGAGGGGGGCTCTAGCAATTTTGGTTAAGAAACATAGAAACATAGAAAAATGTCGGCAGATAAGAACCTTTCGGCCCATCTAGTCTGCCCAATTACATGGATACTTTACCTGGATTTATCTTTTTTTAGGATAGCCTTATGCCTATCCCATGCCTGCTTAAATTCAATTACTGTTTTGGCCTCTACCACTTCAACTGGAAGACTGTTCCATGTATCCACCACCCTCTCAGTAAAATAATGCTTTCTGATGTTACTTTTAAACCTTTGCCCCTCTAATCTAAGACTATGTCCACTTGTTTTGCTACTTTGTTTCCTTTTAAATATACTCCCTTCCTCTACCTTGTGGATTTCCTTTACGTATTTAAATGTTTCTATCATATCTCCTCTGTCTCGTCTTTTTTCCAAGCTGTACATGTTAAGATCATTAAGCCATTCCTGGTAACTTTTCTCCTTCAAGCCGTACACCATTTTAGTAGCCCTTCTCTGAACTCTCTCTAAGATGTCTATATCCTTCTGGAGATACGGTCTCCAGTACTGCACACAGTACTCCAAGTGATGTCTCACCAGTGCTCTGTACAGTGGCATGAGCACTTCCCTTTTCCTACTGCTAATACCTCTCCCTACACAACCAAGCATTCTGCTAGCATTTCCTGCTGCTCTATTACATTGACTACTTACCCTTAGATCCTCTGAAATAATAACCCCTAAATCCCTTTCCTCAGATGTTGACGTTAGGACTGTATCAAATATTCTATATTCAGCCCTTGGGTTTTTACATCCCAGGTGCATTATCTTGCACTTATCCACATTAAAACTCAATTGCCACAGCTCCGACCATTTTTTTAGTTTACTTTACAGTAACAGGGACAGGCAGGGACAGGCAGAGCAGGCATAGGATCACAGGCTTTGCTCATCACTCTCACCCTCCCTAGAACATTGCTGCACAGCGTTTGTCCTCGTGCTGCTCTGGTAACCTCTGACAGACTCTGCAGAGAGAAATTGGAACACAAGTTATTGCAGTGGCATTGTTCGCTCATAATAGAAAAGTGGACATTGCTGCTGCTTTAGAACAAAAGACCAAAGAGAAAATTAAGGATATTTTTATTTCTTTAAATATTTTGTTTTACATTACAAGTTGTCAAGATTGGTATCATGGAAAAGGCCAAACTCCAGCCTTTCCAATGGCACCTCATTTGATCTTGTGGTAGATATGGAACTGGAGATACAGGAGTCCAAATTACCCCTGTATCACCTATAATGGGATTGCAGTTTGGGGAGGTACTTGCCCCTGTGCCTCTCCCTTGGATCAGCTAGTAGTATGTGATTAACATAAAACCTATTTATTATAATTCATTTATACAAAATGTAATGTTGTTTATTTTTATAAAAACACACAATCCTTCTGTAATTTGAAATACAATCATTTTATATTTAACATAAAATTTTAAATACAATGTTAGCTGTTTTGCATATTTACTTAAATTGCCTTTGGATTTTCTTTTTGTTTCTGTCATCTGTGCTGTATAAATACCATTTATTTATTGTTCTTTTTATCATACTTTGCTGTGGAAATTGCTTCTCGCAGATTGTGTGCTGATAATATAATAAAGTGAATACCAATGTTAAGTGACCCTTGCTACTTTCAACTCTTGTGAACAGCAAATCATTGCTTGAGTATCGTGAGAAATATTGTTCACAAAAGCAGAAGTGTGAAAGCATGGCCATTATCAATTGAAACATGTTATATATATATATATATATATCTATATATATACAGTTGTGTTCAAAATTATTCAACCCCCAATGCTGTAAAGGGTTTTAGGGAATTTAGTGTACATTTGTAATTGTATTCAGAATGAAATCCTACAAGGACTTTTTAAAGAACCATATGCAACTAAAATGACATCAATTGGTTTTGTAATACAGTAGTAAATGTTTCTTTTGTGAATTCTTCATTGACACAATTATTCAACCCCTTAAAGACCACCACTCTGAAGAACAGCAGTTCATTCAAGTGTTTTCAATCAGGTATTGAAAACAGCTGTGGATGTCACGGAGCAGCAATAAAGCATAATAAGCACCAATTAGGCAGCTTTAAAATGACTGTGATACTCAGCTCCTTCTAGACATTTACTGGTGTGGTTACAAACATGGTGAAGTCAAGAGAATGGTCCAGGAAGACAAGAGAAGAGGTGATTACTCTTCACAGGAAGGGCAATGGCTATAAGAAGATTGCAAAGATGTTAAACATACCATGAGAGACCATAGGAAGCATCATTCGCAAATTCAAGGCAAAGGGCACTGTTGAAACGCTACCTGGTCGTGGCAGAAAGAAGATGCTGACTTCGACTGCTGTGCACTACCTGAAGCGTAGAGTGGAGAAAAGTCCCCGTGTGACTGCTGAGGAACTGAGAAAAGATTTGTCAGATGTGGGTACTGAAGTTTCAGCTCAGACAATACGGCGCACACTGCGTAACGAAGGCCTCCATGCCAGAACTCCCAGGCGCACCCCCTTGCTGTCTCCAAAGAATAAGAAGAGTCGACTGCAGTATGCCAAAAGTCATGTGGACAAACCACAGAAGTTTTGGGATAGTGTTCTGTGGACTGATGAAACAAAATTAGAACTGTTTGGGCCCATGGATCAACGCTATGTTTGGAGGAGGAAGAACAAGGCCTATGAAGAAAAGAACACCTTGCCTACTGTGAAGCATGGCGGGGGGTCAATCATGCTATGGGGCTGTTTTGCTTCTGCAGGTACAGGGAAGCTTCAGCGTGTGCAAGGTACCATGAATTCTCTTCAGTACAAGGAGATATTGGATGACAATGTGATGCAGTCCGTCACAAACCTGAGGCTTGGGAGACGTTGGACCTTTCAACAGGACAATGATCCCAAGCATACCTCCAAGTCCACTAGAGCATGGTTGCAGATTAAAGGCTGGAACATTTTGGAGTGGCCATCGCAGTCACCTGACTTAAATCCGATTGAGAACCTCTGGTGGGACTTAAAGAAAGCAGTTGCAGTGCGCAAGCCTAAGAATGTGACTGAACTGGAGGCTTTTGCCCATGACGAATGGGCGAAGATACCCGTAGATCGCTGCAAGACACTTGTGTCAAGCTATGCTTCACGTTTAAAAGCTGTTAGTACAACATCCTTTTACAGTTATAAGTACTAAGATTGAATGTCACTTGGGGGTTGAATAAAACTGATAATGATGTGAGCACAGAAAAGACATTTGTGGTTATTTCATTATAAATGTTATGTTATATTTGTCTGACCTACACGTGCCTCTTTGATTTAATTGTAAGCAAGATGACTGAATGATCAAAATCAATGTCAAACTGGCCAAAACACTCAATTTCATTGGGGGTTGAATAATTTTGAACACAACTGTATATATATATACACACACAGCAAAAAGGATCCAGACGCACACAAAGGCTTTATAATTAAGTACGAAATAATATATTTATTCCATATATATCGACGTTTCATTCCCCTCCGGGACTTTTCTCAAGATCTTTTTTCTGAAAGTATTACACTATATACATTTTATATTATTAAGAAATCATCATTGTTACAGATCATGGTCACACAGTCACACAGACCTTAATAGTCATATCTAACGATTTTCTGCAGTGCTGGGGGTTTAATTGTAACATGTTATTACAATTAAAGGGAGGGGTTTAATTGTGTAACTTGTCTTTAATCTCCTGTACTGGCTTTTCTGGTGACGAAAGACTGGTTTGTGAATAATGGGAACAGGAAACGCTCTTGGCAAGACATTGCTTTGGGCTGATTTGTTATTACAGGGCAGGGACGGCTCTTAGAAAACCTGCAGAGAGGGATATCTTATCAGGACTTGAAAAATTACCTTCATGCACATGTAGTCATTGGCTTAATTAATACAGGACTCTGGGTGACACGTCCAAATAACACCATAATGAATTCATACATGGTACAAGGTTAAAGCAGGGATCTCAAACTCTGCCAGATGTTTCTGAACTACAACTCCCATGATTCTATGACCATCTATTGCATTTAAAGAATGCTGGGAGTTGTAGGCAATCAACATCTGAGGGACAGAGATTGACATCCCTGTGGTTTAAACAGTGTTTTTGGGAATGACAGGTGAATGTTACTGTCCTTGATTGGATATCAGCAGTTTTTTTTTTATTATTTTGCACTCTTATCATTTTCCACAGACACATAAACGCTATCACTAAAATACCTGAAACAGCAGTAAAGTAATTTGAAGAGGTGTAGATACAGTCAGGTCCAGAAATATTGGGACATCAACACAATTCTAACATCTTTGGCTCTATACACCACCACAATGGAGTTGGAATGAAACAAACTCAATGTGCTTTAACTGCAGACTGTCAGCTTTAATTTGAGGGTATGTACATCCAACTCAGGTGAACGGTGTAGGACTTACAGCAATTTGCAGATGTGCCTCCCACTTGTTAAGGGACCAAAGGTAATGGGACAATTGGCTTCTCAGCTGTTCCATGGCCAGGTGTGTGATATTCCCTCATTACCCCAATTACAATGTGCAGATAAAAGGCCCAGAGTTAATTTCAAGTGTGCTATTTGCATTTGGAATCTGTTGCTGTCAACTCTCAAGATGAGATCCAAAGAGCTGTCACTATCAGTGAAGCAAGCCATCATTAGGCTGAAGAAACAAAACAAACCCATCAGAGAGATAGCAAGAACATTAGGCGTGGCCAAAACAACTGTTTGGAACATTCTCAAAAAGAAGGAACGCACCGTGAGCTCAGCAACACCAAAAGACCCGGGAGACCACGGAAAACAACTGTGGTGGATGACCGAAGAATTCTTTCCCTGGTGAAGAAAACACCCTTCACAACAGTTGGCCAGATGAAGAACACTCTCCAGGAGGTAGGTGTACAGTTGTGTTCAAAATTATTCAACCCCCACTGAAATTGAGTGTTTTGGCCAGTTTGACATTGATTTTGATCATTCAGTCATCTTGCTTACAATTAAATCAAAGAGGCACGTGTAGGTCAGACAAATATAACATAACATTTATAATGAAATAACCACAAATGTCTTTTCTGTGCTCACATCATTATCAGTTTTATTCAACCCCCAAGTGACATTCAATCTTAGTACTTAGTACAACATCCTTTTACAGTTATAACAGCTTTTAAACGTGAAGCATAGCTTGACACAAGTGTCTTGCAGCGATCTACGGGTATCTTTGCCCATTCGTCATGGGCAAAAGCCTCCAGTTCAGTCACATTCTTAGGCTTGCGCACTGCAACTGCTTTCTTTAAGTCCCACCAGAGGTTCTCAATCGGATTTAAGTCAGGTGACTGCGATGGCCACTCCAAAATGTTCCAGCCTTTAATCTGCAACCATGCTCTAGTGGTCTTGGAGGTATGCTTGGGATCATTGTCCTGTTGAAAGGTCCAACGTCTCCCAAGTCTCAGGTTTGTGACGGACTGCATCACATTGTCATCCAATATCTCCTGGTACTGAAGAGAATTCATGGTACCTTGCACACGCTGAAGCTTCCCTGTACCTGCAGAAGCAAAACAGCCCCAAAGCATGATTGACCCCCCGCCATGCTTCACAGTAGGCAAGGTGTTCTTTTCTTCATAGACCTTGTTCTTCCTCCTCCAAACATAGCGTTGATCCATGGGCCCAAACAGTTCTAATTTTGTTTCATCAGTCCACAGAACACTATCCCAAAACTTCGGTGGTTTGTCCACATGACTTTTGGCATACTGCAGTCGACTCTTCTTATTCTTTGGAGACAGCAAGGGGGTGCGCCTGGGAGTTCTGGCATGGAGGCCTTCGTTACGCAATGTGCGCCGTATTGTCTGAGCTGAAACTTCAGTACCCACATCGGACAAATCTTTTCTCAGTTCCTCAGCAGTCACACGGGGACTTTTCTCCACTCTACGCTTCAGGTAGCGCACAGCAGTCGAAGTCAGCATCTTCTTTCTGCCACGACCAGGTAGCGTTTCAACAGTGCCCTTTGCCTTGAATTTGCGAATGATGCTTCCTATGGTCTCTCATGGTATGTTTAACATCTTTGCACTTTTCTTATAGCCATTGCCCTTCCTGTGAAGAGTAATCACCTCTTCTCTTGTCTTCCTGGACCATTCTCTTGACTTCACCATATTTGTAACCACACCAGTAAATGTCTAGAAGGAGCTGAGTATCACAGTCATTTTAAAGCTGCCTAATTGGTGCTTATTACCGTATTTTTCGCTCCATAAGACGCACTTTTCTCCCACCAAAAAGTTGGGGGGAAAAGTGTGTGCGTCTTATGGAGCGAATGCCCCATGATATGCCTCAGCTCACCTGTCGCCGCCGCGTTAGGCTCCCTCTGAGCGTGCGTCCGGCGGCAAGGAGCTTGGGCACTCGCCTGGGGAAGCCACGTGACCGCAATCTCGCGAGATCGCGGTCACGTGGCTCCCCGAGGCGAGTGCCCAAGCTTCCTGCCGCCGGACGCACGCTCAGAGGGAGCCTAACGCGGCGGTGACAGGTGAGCTGAGGCATATCCATGAGCTGCTGGGGCACATCCATGAGCGAGCTGGGGCACATCCATGAGCGAGCTGGGGCACATCCATGAGCGAGCTGGGGCATATCCATGTGCTGGGGCATTATCCATGAGCTGGGGCATTATCCATGTGCTGGGGCATATCCATAAGTTGGGGGGCAAATCCATGAGCTGGGGCATATCCATGAGCTGGGGGGCAAATCCATGTGCTGGGGCATATCCATGTGCTGGGGCATTTCCATAAGCTGGGGGGCATATCCTTGAGCTGGGGGACAGTATCCATGAGCTGGGGGCAGTATTCATGAGCTGGGGGACAGTATCCATGAGCTGGGGACAGTATCCATGAGCTGGGGCAGTATATCCATGAGAGGAGCTGGGGCATTATCCATTATTACACTATTTGATTTCAGAATATTTATTTTCCTGTTTTCCTCCTCTAAAAACTAGGTGCGTCTTATGGTCAGGTGCGTCTTATGGAGCGAAAAATACGGTATGCTTTATTGCTGCTCCTTGACATCCACAGGTGTTTTCAATACCTGATTGAAAACACTTGAATGAACCTCTGTTCTTCAGAGTGGTAGTCTTTAAGGGGTTGAATAATTGTGTCAATGAAGAATTCACAAAAGAAACATTTACTACTGTATTACAAAACAAATTGATGTCATTTTAGTTGCATATGGTTCTTTAAAAAGTCCTTGTAGGATTTCATTCTGAATACAATTACAAATGTACACTAAATTCCCTAAAACCCTTTACAGCATTGGGGGTTGAATAATTTTGAACACAACTGTATGTGTGTCGTAGTCAACAATCAAGAGAAGACTTCACTAGAGTGAATACAGAGGGTTCACCACAAGATGTAAACCATTGGTGAGCCTCAAAAACAGGAAGGCCAGATTAGAGTTTGTCAAACAACACCTAACAAAGCCTTCTCAGTTCTGGAACAAGATCCTATAGACAGATGAGACCAAGATCAACTTGTATCAGAGTGATGGGAAGAGAAGAGTATGGAGAAGGAAAGGAACTGCTCATGATCCTAAGCATACCACCTCATCAGTGAAGCATGGTGGTGGTAGTGTCATGGCGTGGGCATGTATGGCTGCCAATGGAACTGGTTCTCTTGTATTTATTGATGATGTGACTGCTGACAAAAGCAGCAGGATGAATTCTGAAGTGTTTCGGGCAATATTATCTGCTCACATTCAGCCAAATGCTGCAGAACTCATTGGACGGCGCTTCACAGTGCAGATGGACAACGACCCAAAGCATACTGCAAAAGCAACCAAAGAGTTTTTGAAGGGACAGAAGTGGAATGTTATGCAATGGCCAAGTCAATCACCTGACCTGAATCCCATTGAGCATGCATTTCACTTGCTGAAGACAAAACTGAAGGGAAAATGCCCCAAGAACAAGCAAGAACTGAAGACAGTTGCAGTAGAGGCCTGGCAGAGCATCACCAGGGATGAAACCCAGCGTCTGGTGATGTCTGTGCGTTCCAGACTTCAGGCTGTGATTGACTGCTAAGGATTTGCAACCAAGTATTAAGAAGGGAAAGTTTGATTTATGATTATTATTCTGTCCCATTACCTTTGGTCCCTTAACAAGTGGGAGGCACATCTGCAAACTGCTGTAAGTCCTACACCGTTCACCTGAGTTGGATGTACATACCCTCAAATTAAAGCAGACAGTCTGCAGTTAAAGCACATTGTGTTTGTTTCATTCCAACTCCATTGTGGTGGTGTATAGAGCCAAAGATGTTAGAATTATGTTGATGTCCCAATATTTCTGGACCTGACTGTATAAGACAATCAAAACAATGGGAATACTTGACTTTTCAGCATTCAAACACTAAGGCTGGCCGTCCACTGGCACCGCAATCGGGCAACTGATTTGATCATCCAATTACGTACAATGCCATCGGCCGATCAGGGTCGTCCACTGGAAGCATCTGTGGACAACCCAGATCCACCGTTGGTCAGGACGCCGGGTAAAACCCCCCCAAAAAAAAACACTGCTACAGGGCCGGTGCCGGGCCGCTCCGGGAACTGTCTTTGATGCTGAACGAGCATAAGGGACAACCCCCGTCCAGCGCAGCTGGCTCCTAGTTTAAAAAAAAAATGCCAGCCTGCAGGGGAGGGATTAACCCCCTCTCCCTGTTGCTGAAATCGGGGTCAGCATCAAGGAGAGGTAATGCTGCAACCTGCTCAAAGAAAAAAAAAAAAGACGCATGGACAAAAAAAGCCTCGTTTAAAAGAACAGAACTTGGAAGTTGGAGCCTGCCGCGGCTCTGTAACATGCAGATCGTCCCGGCATCATTTGATAAATCAAATAAAATGTATGGATCATCTGAAATCGTCCGTCATTGGTCGGATGCAGTGGAAGAGGGCTGATTCACCTACATGTTGTAGGATCGGTCAGACGATTTCAGACGATATCGGATGATCGCACCATTGCACGAATACGGTGCTAGTGGGCCTCACCGTTTGGTGCAATTTCGGGGCAGTTCGTCTATTTACTAGACTGTCAATTTGCCAAATACAGTGAATTGATGGCGAAATACCACGCATTTCGTCAAAGTTCGGTGATCTTCGGTGGCAGCGAAACTGTCCCACAGAGAAGTAATGGTTTGTCTATTCACAAAATGCCTACCTGCACTGGAATGTCAGTGAAATGCCCTGATTTTCAGTGTTTTAGTTCGACAGATTTAGTCAGATGAGTCCCATATTATTCAATGTAAAAAAATATATAATTTTTTTTTTTTGAAAGTGTTTATTCTTTTCATTTTCAGCAAAAAAGTCTGTTATTTTTTAGAACACTTATTTGTATTTTTTAGACAACATTTTTGTTTCACAATTTTTTTTAAAAGTTTTAAGGCTGGGGTCAGACGAGCGTAGTGTTCACGTCCGTGATTGCGCCTAAAAGTACGTCCGTGATAGCATGAAAGTAAGTCCATTGGAGCCTGACACATGAAGTACGTCCGCACTGAACTGCGGACGCACAACGGCCGCGGCAAACGGACGCAGGTTAGGCAAGAACGTAATACTGCTAGAACGGACGTGCGGAGTGCGCCACGTCCACAACGTCTGCATAGCTTTGTGTGTGAGTGATGGAGCGAGGTCAGACGGACTGCATTTATACGTCCAGCATTTTTGACGGACAGAATGTTTTTTCATTGTAATTTATTTTCCCTCCTACATCCGTCAAAAAATAACTTCAGTGAAAAAACGGACTGTGTGACCACTACTGCGTCATCCGTACTGACGATGTCCGTACTGCACGGACGTACAGTCCGTAGAAATCACGCTCATCTGACCCCAGCCTAAAAGTTTTTTTATTCTGTAACAGACCTGTTTTTATTATTTTTTTAAAGGACCTTTCTTATCATATACAAACATTTTAATGCAGTTTTATTGGTTTAAACACCTATTAGGAGAAATGGAGAGTTCCCTTTTTATTTTTGTGGGGGGTTTTTTTGCAATTTGGTGGAATTCGCCAAGGCCGCTTCGGCGTTTTTCGGCGACGTTCTCCAACTTTTTCATGAGGCTTCGGCGACTCCATCTTCGGCGCAATACGGTGACCCTACGGTGAAAAGTGAATTCACCATACTTACGGAGAAATGTAATCGCCGAACTGTGCTGAAGTGAAAAGCACTGAAATTTCGGTGCTCAGTCAATAGACTCTTAACTCTTCTTTGTAACAATGTGACAGCGTCATAGTTACTGATAAAATGCCTGCAGGCACGAGACAAGCTTGTGTGTAACTAATTAATAATTACAAATCATGAGTTTCTTAAAGGCTTAGTCGTGCAGTATCTTCACTCCTTCCCTTTATGTCGACAGGCAGGAATGCAGAGGGAGTTCTAGTCTGTAAATGGAGACTGGGAATGTTTAGAGATTTATAGATCAGTGTTAATAAACACAACTAATAAAATGATTGTCTCTCTGGCTGCCTATGTTAACTGTCCGAACCTCTAAATCGGTAAATATAACCTTTTAAACCATTTCTGATAAATAAGTGTGGTTTTCTTGATTAGGTTTAGGCTGAGGTCAGACTAACGCATTTTTAACGTGCGTTTAGGCGCACTTAATCATAGCCGCAGTAGCAGCAAATGACGGGCAATGACGGCCAATATATGAAGTACGGCCGCACGAAAGTCCGGCTGCGCAACGCAAGTGGAAAATGAACGCATATTTTTCGAGAACGTTGAACCGCTAGTACTGACGTACAGAGTGTGCTGCGTCCGCTGGCGGCGTGTTTGCGTGATTAGGAGATGTCAGACGCTGCTAATGTCCAGTCTACATAACGTCCAGACGCAGAAAGTGTTTTTTTATGACGATCCGTAAAAAATCACGAACGAAAATGCGCGTCGTCTGACCGTTTTCGCACATTCCGTAAAAAAATACGTCAATGCGTTCGGACGCACTTTTTGACGATCGCTGCGAATAATGCGTTCGTTTGACCCTAGCCTTAGTGCGCCACCAAATAAACACTATAATAAATCATTGAACAGTGACTCATATCAGTTTATACCATCAATATAATCCTAATATGAGCAATAAGGCAGCAGTGATATTCAAGGAACACTCTACACAACCTGATCACCTCAGCTTTATAAAGGGCCACTACCACCAAAACAATTTCTTATTGTGTTTATTTGATGTTGCTGATATCTTACATGTGCTTTGTTTTTCTCTTGTATGTTTAGTTAAGAAAATATTTTACTCTTGCAGGGTTATTCAAAGAGAATCGAAAAGTCACCGCACGTTCAGTGACTTTTCGTTCTCTTCAATTCGGTGCGATTTGGCGGTCCCATTTTGGCGATCCTGCAGTGTATTCTGCAAGCACCACAGAGACCGAACAGGCACCGTATGTGCAGGCAATTCGCCAAGATTTGGCGGACTGCCTGCTCTCTGGATAGCCAAATGGCCATGAAAGGTAACCGTACGCTGAATTTCACTGTTCGTTTACCTGTCGGCCACAATGCGGATCTCTTTGGACAACCCTGTAAATTTGTCACTGGGTGCATCCATTGTGTGATCTTTTGTGATGTAAACTGCCCCCCCCCGTATCATTCCATCACTTGCTCTTCACTGTGTGGCTTTGGCCATAGAATGGAGTCTATGGATTGATCACCGACTCAAATCATTGTATTGTGTGGGATGTATTCAAAGGACATCACCAAGAATTAATGTCATTTAAGCTCCCTGTCTTATCTTATTCAGCTGCCATATCCTATCTCAGTTAGTCTGAAGAATGATAGATCTCCTGCCTTATTTTCCTGCCTTATTTCACCTTATTTAAACATTCCCTCTTCCACCTCATTAACTGTTAAATAATGTAGATTAAATAAACAAGAGCCACAAAGCAAATCTTTGAGCAAATGTTGCATAATGGGAAAAATACACAAAATGGAAACAAGAGATTAAAACCTTACTTTATTTTTCCTTATTACGTACAAAACAAAATCAGCAGCATGTGTTTTATAATGTTATTTTATTTTTAATGTACAAATAATTTAGTTACAGCTTATGTAATTAGTAATGTCCCTTTAAGAGATTTAATTAGTAATATATTTTTTTAACTTTAATCAACATGTTTAAGTACATAATTTTGAGGTTTTACATAGGTGTATAAATAAGAAAATGGTCACAAAGTGAGGAATTACAGATCCAAATCATTGTATTGTGTGGGATTTATTCACAGGACATCACCAGTGGTTTTATGCTCCCAGTCATGGACAGAACTATGTATGCACTTGAAGGCAGCTACCTCTTTCCCTCAGTCTGCCTCACTGACTCCAAGCTTGAGCTTTGGCCCTCTTGCTCAGATGATTTCCTCAAAGCACTGGTTGCCTCAATAAATAGAAGCTACTCCCTCCAACCAGTGCTTCTGCATTGTTGCATCTTTACTCTTAGAGTAAGTGTAAGGTATGTCAAAATCAGGTACCCCGTTAAAATAAACCTATGATAAAGTAAACTAATGGCAATTCTATTAAACCACCAGTAGATGGCAGCAGAGTAAAAATCCTGAATGATGAGCATGTGTTTATCTAAAATGCTTCCCTGAGTACACGGAACCAAAAAGCATGATTTTCGTTGTTGGTAGGAAGCATTTAAGCAAAGTACACATCCTACCAGAGCTGAAGTCATGTTTTGTATGTGTTGCAGGTTAGAAGGAGTATAGCCAGTGTTATAATTTATAAACAAGGCAAAAGTGATTCAATTCACATCCCTGTAGATTAGAAAGGGCTGTTGAGGTTGCTGAATAATTAGATAAGATGTATACAGTTGTCAGTGTGTTGTGCTGAAGTGTTATGCAGCAACAGCACTATAGGATCTATAGGATGACTATAGGATCTCATGTTATATTGTATTGATTATATTGCATCATTAGCCTACTATAATGCAGATTGAGTAATTATATCTCTGTACATGTTTAATTGTTTATTATTTTCTATAAGAACGTTAGTCCTGCATAGGTGAATGTTACTGTATATATCTAAATGTGTATTAATGTAGAAGCAAAAAGCAAAGTACACATCCTACCAGAGCTGAAGTCATGTTTTGTATGTGTTGCAGAAATCGTTTAAATAAAAGCACTTCTGGTTTCACCCAGCCCGTTCCCTTCGCACATTGGAATTATTGACCTTACTTTCAGCATATGTGCAACATAAACACCTATAATTGCCTGATTCTGTTATTCGCTATCTACCTGTTAAAGGATTGTGACCTGACTAAACTACCTGGATTACCCCTTTAGTACTACGCCTGGATTCCCCCTGTGCCTCTTCAGCTGCCCGCTGCACCACTGCATCTACCTTCCCTGGATCCCTCAGTTTCTTTGTGTCCCCCAAGTATCCTGGTTCTTCCACAGTTCCTTGTGTCCTTCTCAAGTTCCTTGCTGTGTCTAAGAACCCCACTGGACTCGACTCTCGTACCCTTTAAGACTCCCAGTAACCTCTCCTGTGTTCCTGCATATGTTAACTACTGTCCCACTATCAAGCCTGGTCAGCCCTCTTCAAGTCCTGCCCATTGTTCACCTATTTCTGGCTCTCCTGTTCCATGTCTCTGCCTCCACCATTTCCCCCAAGTGTGTGTGTTTCTATGGCCGATTACCGGACTCAAATTTGCAAGGCCGCTACTCCTCAGGTAGCGGACATGACAAGGGGGTAGATTATAACTCTTTTAAGCACCCTGTCATATCTCATTCAGCTGTCATCTCTTATATTGGGTAGCCCAGACAACAATAAACCTCCTGCTGCCTTATCTAAACAGTCACTACTCCTCCTCATTTACTGTTAGATACTGTAGATTAAATACACCACAGTAGAAATGTAAACTGTTTGCACAGATTTTGGTAAATGTTGCATCATGGGAAAATCCACAAAATGCAAATAGGAGATAATTTTTTTTATTTATTTCTACTTTTTACATGCAATTACTTAAAAAAACAGCCAACCAGCATGTATTTTATAATGTGGTTTTATTTGTAATGTCCAAGTAATTTAATTACAGCTTATGTAAGTGGTAGTGTCCCTTTTGAAGTGGTCAGAACATAAGGTGCCCTTCCTCTAGCAACTATCTGGAGTAAATGCTGGTTGCAGTGGGTGAGTTTCCTCCACCCATGCCTGTGTCTCCTTGGTTATTTTGTCCATTGTATCTGTGTTTTAGTGTTAAAAGAATACCTTATTAAAAGTTAAATTTTAGACATTTGTTGCACCACCGCAGAGTGCAGAGGCAGCAGGGTCCTGCTGGCCTGACCTCGATCACTCAGATACTTGTGATAAATAAGTTACCAGTTCTCTTGCAAAACACTGGATCTCCTTTTAAGCACAACAATCTATCCTAGAAGTTGAACCTACGGATTTAATTATAACCTTTTACCACTATTGTTATCTAATGTACATTGCATCAAGACCAGATGCACAAATCTGAACCAAGGTTCATGCCCTGATTTTCGGTGGTTTCATTCGGCAGGTTTAATCAGGCGAATCCCATAAATTTCAATATAAAAATATTCCCATTTTTGTTAAATATTTATTAATCCGTTTATTCTTTTAACCTGCAGCAAAAAGTCTCTTAATTTACTGCTCAGAATCTTTTCGGCGAAATATTTTTTCCGTTTTTTTTTTCTGTAACGGACCAGTTTTTTGTTAAACACGTATTTAAAGCTGGGAGTCGTTTTTGTTTTTTTGTTTTTTAACATGTCCGGTGGCTTGTCGGTGTTCTTCCGCACAGGGCCAGATTAAGATCTCTATGGGCCTGGAGTTTAATATTTTCGTGGCTTTTTTTGAAATATAGTAAAAGGAAAATATATTTTAGGTTATTTTTTGTACAGATAGGGGTATATCTAACCAGGCAGATCCGGTGATTATTTTTCATTCAGATTTCAATCATCTAAACCTTTGTGGATATACTGTATATTCTATAGGAAATTCTTGTTAAAAAAATGTGAAATGGAGACCTTTTACTGCAGAAAATATACAATTTTAACAAAAAATTAAATATTTTCCTTGTTTTGCAGGATGGGGTTTTATGAATAATATGATTATGTATTAAATACTGAACTTGCTCCCAGCGTGGGAAATGAGAAGGTGAGTAATGGCAGTGGTATTGCTCATTTTATACGTCACAAATGGACAATGCCATCACTTTGGAACTAAAAAATATATATTTTTTGTTTTGTCTGGCAAAAGCCAGACTCTGACCTGTCCAATGACACCTCACCTGACCTTGTGAGGTGTAAAGATTAGGGAGTCGATGCAGGGCTCCAAAGTCCCGCCCCCCTCCAGTGCTCTTCGCTGCTGTGCGGAGGTTTAGGTTTTTGATATAACAATTCTTAACAATGGATTGTGCCATCGCCTCCACACTTGTTGGCGACATGAGAAATGAGATGGTGAGTTAGTGCAGCATCATTGTTCACTTTATAATTGAAAAGTGAAAAATATTGTTGTGTTAGAAAGAAAAAATAATGAATTTTTTATTATTTAAAATTTTATTTTTACATAAAACCTGGTCATGTTTGGGATCATTGGCCATGATCTGGCCTTTCCAGTGGTGACACCTAACATGACCCTATATCTGCTATGACGTTGGAGATACAGTGGTCCAAATGCCCATCAATGCAGATATTCGGGGTTATTCAAAGAGATCCGAATGGCTGCCGAAAGGGAACCGAACGCTGAAAATCAGCGTTCGGTTACCCTTCTTGGCCATTCGGCTATCCAGAGAGCAGGCAATTCGCCAAATCTTGGCGAATTGCCTGCACATACGGTGCCTGTTCGTTGCCTGTTTGAAGGAAGTGAAATCCCCATAGAGAAGCAATGCTTTGTCTATTCAGAGAACACAAACCAGCAGTGAAAAGTTCCCGAAATGCCTGTAATTCGGTGATTTAATTCGGCAGGTTTATTCAGTCGATTCCCATAGGCTTCAATGTTAAAAAATTTCCCATTTTAATTCAATATATATTAAACCGTTGATTATAAAATCATGCAGTAAAGAGTCTCTTTAATTATAGATTTTTTTAGGATATTTTAAGCATTTTTCGGGATTTTTTTCTTAAAAAATATATATATATATATTTTTTTAAGTTTACTTGTTTTTTCTGTAACAGCCCTTTTAATTATCATTCCCTGGACCTCATATGTAAATTTCAGACATTTTTGCTAAGTAGTTTCTTTGCAAACAGCGTTTCACTTTTCAAACATTCAAGCGAACTGTTTTTCTAATTTATTCACTGCATTGGTCTGCGGTGTCGTGTTTTTCCGGCGGCTGCGCTGAGTGTGATCGGCTCCTGCTCGGGTTTTTCCGGCGTTTCGGCAGGTTCATCCAGATGTTTTTGCGGGTTTCGGTGTGCGTTCGCCCTTGTTTTGCGGGGAGTTTTTCGGAGGGTTTGCGGTGACTTTCCCTGCATTTCGGCGGCCCTGTGGTGCTTGTTGAATACACCGCAGGGTCGCCGAAATGGGATAGCCAAATTGCACTGAATTGAAGAGAACGAAAAGTCACCGAACGTGCGGTGGCTTTTCGATTCTCTTTGAATAACCCTGATAGTTATCCTTTCTCTGTGCCTATTCTGGGGCATGGGCCTGGAGCTGCTGCTCTATCAGCCCCTATGTTAATCCGGCCCTGCTTCCGCAGCGTTAGGCTGTCTGTTGAGTCGTCGGCTGCATTAGGCAGTGTGTTCAGCGTCTTGCGGGTGCATTTGGTGGCTGTCAGGGGGGTTGGCAGCAGTAGACCGGCACGTTGGCTGTTGCCGGAGGGTTTGCGGTGGCATTCAGCGGGCCACATTTCGAGGACCCTGTGGCGAATGCTGAATTCACCGCAGGGTCAGCAAATCTGAGTCACCGAATTGCGGTGAATCAGAGAACACCGAAATGTTGGTGACACTTTGGTGCTCTCTGAATAACTCTGTATGTTTTAATTAGTGTTTATTATTAGTGAGTATCTCCGAATAAATACAGCCTGCTGAGTGTAAAACATGTCAGCCAGAGGCCCCCATCTGCCGAATGTCCACAAAAGAGTGATGAAAATGTTCTGTAGGATTTACATGTCTTCTTTATTACATTAGGAAGTTACGTTTTTTGGGAGAAGGAGCTTACTACATCGGAATCAGACAGACCTATGTGTCAGTAGATTAGAGATTGTTTGGTTTCTTATGCACACTTTATTGATTTTTTTTTTATTATAATTTTTTTAAATCGAAAATATCACAGACAGGTTTTTCTACAGTAAATAAACATGAAAAAAAAGAATGAGGTCTATTCCATGTTCCTATTTTTTTTTTTTTTGTACAATGATTTTATAATTGCCCATAATATGCCAATGATTGATATCATTGGAAAGGCCAGACACTGGGAGGTGTAGGTCCACCAGATACAGTACCTATCTCCGCTACTAAAGGGGTTATTCAAACAGCATTGAAATTTCAGTCCCTTTTTGTTCATGCTCTTCAGTGCGATTCGGTGATTCAAGTCCGCCGACCCTGCGGGGAATTCAGTATTCACTGTAGGGTCCCCAAATTGCCCCCGAAGGGATTCACCAAACACCACCGATAAACCTGCCGAAAACAGCCGCCGATAAACCCGCCGAACACAGCCGGCAATCCGCCAAACAGAGTCGACGATCTGCAGAACGCAGCCGATGACCTGCCAAACAGACTGCCAAATGCCACCGAAAAAGCCGATCAGCCGCAATTTTTAAAAGGCGTTTAAAACAAACAAAATGCAAGAAAATGCCTATATAATGTACAGTCAGGTCCAGAAATATTGGGACATCTACACAATTCTAACATCTTTGGCTCTATACACCACCACAATGGAGTTGGAATGAAACAAACACAATGTGCTTTAACTGCAGACTGTCAGCTTTAATTTGAGGGTATGTACATCCAACTCAGGTGAACGGTGTAGGATTTACAGCAGTTTGCAGATGTGCCTCCCACTTGTTAAGGGACCAAAGGTAATGGGACAGAATAATAATCATAAATCAAACTTTCCCTTCTTAATACTTGGTTGCAAATCCTTTGCAGTCAATCACAGCCTGAAGTCTGGAACGCACAGACATCACCAGACGCTGGGTTTCATCCCTGGTGATGCTCTGCCAGGCCTCTACTGCAACTGTCTTCAGTTCCTGCTTGTTCTTGGGGCATTTTCCCTTCAGTTTTGTCTTCAGCAAGTGAAATGCATGCTCAATGGGATTCAGGTCAGGTGATTGACTTGGCCATTGCATAACATTCCACTTCTGTCCCTTCAAAAACTCTTTGGTTGCTTTTGCAGTATGCTTTGGGTCATTGTCCATCTGCACTGTGAAGCGCCGTCCAATGAGTTCTGCAGCATTTGGCTGAATGTGAGCAGATAATATTGCCCGAAACACTTCAGAATTCATCCTGCTGCTTTTGTCAGCAGTCACATCATCAATAAATACAAGAGAACCAAAAGTTCTAAAACATATATAAATTAAAAGACTTTTTGCTGCAATTGAAAAGAATAAAAGGTTGAGTAAAAAAAACTAATAAAAACTGGATTTTTTTATCATCGAAACCTATGGGATTCGCCTGTTTAAACCTGTCAGACGAAACCACTGAAAATCTGGGCAACTTTTCATGGTTGTTCGGCGTTCTCTGACTAGATTATTTCTCTATGGGGAATTTTACCGTTTGCTGCAATTCGGTGGCAAGTTCGGCAGTCTTTGAGTAACCCGTTAAATCTTTTCCAGCTTTTAAAAACAGTACAAATGGTGCAGATCCACTTGTCAAAAGGTGCAGCAAATACCAGAAAGAGGTCCTCCCACCTCAAAAAAATACACTAAAAAGGTACTACCATACATAAAAATGCTTAAAGTGAATTGGATAAACTAGAAGGACAGAAAAATAAATAAATAATCGAATACATGCCGGTACTTTTGTTCTCAATGAAATCTGGATGACGAAACGTATCGAACGTACCGGCTTGTGTTCGTTTATTTATTTTCTATCTTTCTATGGACTTCTGTTTTTATTTGGAAATTGTTACATTTTTACTGAGCAAACTTTATTGAATGCACAATCAATTTTGAGGACGGATCCCCGTTTTCGATATCCACCATTACATCACTTACATCCCTACCGCCTGAGGACGGGAAAACCAGGATCCTACGAATTCATCTGGGCACGCCAGACAGATCCATTGGGATCGTATAGAGACCCAGCAGTTTGGCGTGGATTAGAAGCAGTGTGGAGATCCTTCTGTGAGATTCCGTTTATGCCTGCTTGCACAAGTTACGTATATTTGGGTTTTTGTGCCAATGTCTTTGTGTGTTTTTTCCTGTGATGTTTTTATTACGAGTTATTTTGTGTTAAATCGAATTTATTGCGCTGAGGCGTTTTTTTTATGTTTCCTTTGTAGTTTATCTAACTCGATAGTAGATAGTATCTTTTTATTGTATTTATCTTCTCCAACTTTGCCAGATTTAAGGGTGTTCCCCGATGTCATGACATCACACGTCATGATGTCATCAGTCCAGATCAGGAGGAGTCTCCCTACCCGAGCTTGACTCTCAGAGCAGGGCTTCCGTTCCCCTACTATCTCTGGAACAATGTAGAGACGAGTAACGATTTTTTCGACCGCAAAGCCGGGCGCAAATGACCGTTGCGTGCAGGAATCGGTGGGCAGACTGTTTTTTCACGGGATTCCGCCAATCAGAATTAAGAACCACCATTTGCTAGGTTTCGGTTGTTGCGCCTGTCAAAGTCAATCTGCGTATATGTGCTGCAACAAAAATAAAAAAATTAAACAATTTATTAATTTTATTGTTTGGGTATGTGTAGAATGTGTAACTGTACTGTGCTGTATTTTTTTTTTTTTTTGTGCAGGTTCATTTCAGCCAGAAAGATCATATTGTAAGTTAACACCAGGTTTTCAAAGACGTTACGATACTTCGCGCAAACTTCGTTCGTACGACGTTGCGCGAAGAACGTAATACCATCCGCTCCAACGCATTTCGCTGACAATGGTAAGTATGGGATGCGCGAACGCACTTGCGCTCGCGCTGGGTTTGTGCAGGGTCAATCGCGGTAGACGATACCGCGCATCGTTTGCGCGAACGTCGTAATACGACGTTCCGCGCAAATGCTTTTGTCCTCGCGCAAAAGTGCATTTGCGCGCACGCGAAGCGTGTAATAGGGGCCATACTTAATACAAAATTTAAAAAAATAATGACAGAATGGCTACAAATGATGCACAAAATGACGCATAGGCTTAGAAATGATGCACAGGCTCCGTAACTATGTACACAATGACGAGTAACGAGTAGCGTCACGCTCACGTCATCCGCACCACAGGGTGACTTTGGATGACGTAAGCCTCTCGTCCTCCGCAGCAAAGGGGTTAAACAGTTTCAGAATGATACAAAAAGTATCTAGCATTTTTTTGTTCAAATCCTAGAACACATGTGGTTGTGACCTTATAGTCCAGCACTGATAATCCCATGCTAATTCAAAGAATCAAGTTCACAAAAGAGGATTTGAGTTTAATTAAGTACCAGGCAGCCAGTCCTTGGAGTCCGTCGTGTGAAGCGGCTATAGATTACATTTTATATCAACGAATAGAAGGATAGATTATAGGAACAGATTTTAAATTGAAGAATGGATTAAAAAAAATCCACACACACATGAAAAGAGATAAGAAAATTGCTAAGGGACAATGAGACACAGAAAGGATGGCTTTGAAGCGATGGAAATAGGATTGCACCTGTATACTCATCATTTATAGGGAGCGATTATCAGGAGAATGTGTCCGTCAGAACTGTAGGAAACAGCCAAAGAAATGATTGTAGCTGTAACAGGGTTCCTGTTACGGAATTAAAGACGTCTAGCATATAAAATGATGAGCATGTGTCTGTATTGACTATTAAGGCACAGGGATCTATACACTTAAATGAGAATTATTGTGATTTCTGAACCTACTCATGCAGGGCTGGATTTGCACCTCAGGAGCCTGTAGACACAGAAATGTCGAGATCCCCTACACCCCCAACAAAAAAAAGGAAACATGCCAAAATTACTATTTAAATTTTCGTTTTGAGGCTAAGAAAACTAAAAGAAAACTACATCTAAAAAAACTGAAACTGGTTTTCTCGGCTCAAATTAAAAGAAGAGGCAGAATCTGTTGCCTTAGTTGAATTAGTTACAGTTACAAGTATTTATAAAGAGCCAACAAATTCCTTAGCGCTGAACAATGGGAGAAATAACAAATATACATATATGTTACACACACTGAACAGAAGGAGGGAGGACCCTGCTCGAGAGCTTACAATCTAAGAGGAGAGGGGATGACACATTAGGTGAGGGCGAATAGGGTATTTGATGAGAAGTTCAGTTTTCGAGAGGTTGAGATTTAGGAAATGGGAAGTCATCTAGTCGGAGACAGCCGATTGGAGGAGAGAGATCGGGAGAGGAAAGGTAGATTTGGATGTCGTCAGCATAGAGGTGATATTGGAATCCATTGGAAAAGATGAGGTTGTCTAAAGAGGCAGTATAGAGCAGGAAGAGTAGGGGACCCAGAACAGAGCCTTGAGGTACCCCAAATGAAAGAGGAACTTGTGGTGAAGAGAAACCAGGGAAGGAGACACTGAAGGAGCGAAAAGAGAAAGAAAGAGGACCAGGAGCGAGCGGTGTCACTGAGGCCAAGTTGAGCAGCGTTAGGAGCAGGAGAGGGTGGTCAACAGTGTCGAATGCAGCAAAAAAGTCAAGAAGAATAAGGAGGGAGAAGTGACCTTTGGTTTCAGCGGCAACTAAATCATTAGTCAACTTGGTCAGAGCAGTCTCAGTAGATTGTTGGGAGCGAAAGCTATACTGGTGCGGATCGAGTAGAGAGTTAGCAGCAAGAAAACGGGTGAGCTGGTTATAGACCAGATGTTCTAGGATTTTGGAGGCAAAGCGGAGCAGAGAGATGGGTTCAAGAGGGAGGTAGGATCAAGAGATGGCTTTTTTAGAATGGGGGTGATCAAAGCACATTTGTGGCAGGCACCTGTAGGCACATGCCTACTCTGCCTAATTATAAATCCGGCCCTGTACTCATGAGATCCAAATACTAAGAAATAAAGTCTGTATTTCAGCAGCATTGATTATTTACTAACTCTGCTATAACACACTTATATATGAAAACATCTGATTTAGGAATAAACTATGATGTTTATTTACAAAATATGACACCTTGCATAAGCCTGCCACAACGTCTATGTACTCCATAATGGCATTTACTATATACACCGAACCTATTGCCTGCTTTTATGAGATTAACCCTCTCATTTGAGACATACATCCTCCTGGAGCTCTCTTCAGTTCAAAGTATAAAAGGGTTAACCTATGCACAGGAAAAATTTAAGTTTGGCTCGGAATGTTTCTGAATAAAAAAAAATTGGGATTATGAAATGATCAGAATCAGCTGGCTCGGAATATCGGAAACATCTGGAATTTCCGCATCAGACGGAAGCGCAATGTGTCAAATTATTAAAAAACATACTTTATACAATTTTTTTTTAAATAGTGACAGAATGGCTACAAAATTATGCACAAAATGACGCATAGGCTTAGAAATGATCCACAGAATGATGCACAGGCTCCGTAACGATGTACACAATGACGCCTAGGTTCAGAAACGACGTACAGAATGATGCACAGGCTCGGAGAAGAGGTGCAGAATGACGCATAGGTTCAGAAACGACGTACAGAATGATGCACAGGAGAAGAGGTAAGAATGACACATAGGCTTAGAAATGACACACGGAATGATGAACAGGCACAGTAACAATTGTACAGAATGGCGCATAGGTTCAGAAACGACACATGGATTGATGCACAGGCTTAGAGAGGAGGCACACAATGAAGCATAGGCTTAGAAATGACGCACAGAATGATGCACAGGCTCAGAGAAGAGGCGCAGAATGATGCATAGGCTTAGAAATAACACACGGAATGATGAACAGGCTCAGTAACAATTGTGCAGAATGGCACATAGGTTCAGAAATGACACATGGAATGATGAACAGGCTCAGCAATGATGTACACAGTGACGCTTGAGTTCAGAAACGACACACAGAATGATACATAGGCACAGAAACGACACAAAGAACGAGGCATCGGCTAAGAAACGATGCACAGAATAATGCACGGGCACAGAAATGACAAAGAATGATGTGAGAATTGCTATGAATGAAGAACAGAATTGCGGATCAAGTCCTAAAAAAAATCTCACCAAGATTTCTGTCTCCCAATTGGCAATTTTCATCTTCTGCTTAACACAAACACGCACTCAAATCAGATAAATTCCATATATGTATATATATATATATATATATATATATATACATATACATAAATAGAACATATGCTAAATCATGTGTTTATTGTGACTTAACAGGCAAATATATGATTGAACACTTGAATACAAGCTTTATAGGGTTTGGGACCAAAGGGAACTCTCCTCCTTCTGCAAAAATAGTATAGGAGCTGCATTCCAACGCATTTCCCCTCGACTTGACTCCTGAGCAGAATGATGACATAGGCTCAAAATGATATACAGGATGACACATTGGCTATTTAGATCTACTCTGATTAACCTATCTGACCGTGCATTTTTAAATGGGCTACACTTCAAAGAGTCAACCCTTCTGCAAAGCTAGGGCACACTTTTCCATTTATTTCTGCTGTGAGAAAAACCAAGGAACGCCCATGGAAAGCCTGTGTTCAGGAACGTCATGCAAGTGGATGCAGCCATCCAAACTCTTGCAACCAGTGTCCTGCTGCTTTTTAACTTGTGGTCACCGCGACTGGCTTTTTTAAATGACAGTTCCACCCATTAGCGATCGGCTCACACGTGTGCATTATGGAATGCATTCTGAGTTTGAAGAATCTGCTCGCAACAAGGACGAGTCCCACCACAACCATAATGACCCGTTCTATAAATGGATGGCAAGAAACATGGCTATTTTCTTCTTAAATAATCAGAAGATGTTATGAGGGAAAAAAATGCATTTTTTCTAGTTATATAACAGTATACATAATTAGAAGATGCAGAATACTAAATAAAACACATTCCTGTACTCTTGTAAAATGCCTGTAATGCATTAGCAGCCAACACCAGTAATTAATTTGTTTTTGCTAAAAATAAAAGTTCTAATTTATTCAGCAGTAAGTTATGAGCAGTTATTTATTCTCCAAGACATCAGTTTAATCAATTACAGAGGAAAGCGACGAGCAATCAGTTTCAGCAGCTTTTTTTTTTTAAAGGTACAGATTATAAACCTGCAAAGGATCTGAACGATATCCCCTATCGTGGCTGAGATCCATGACATCACATCATGCATTCCGCAATCAGCGAAAGTCACTGCTCCTCATAAACTAATCCTTTCATCTTTCTGGCTCCATGTGGACAAAACATGCAAAATCAACATGCATATTTTTGTATTCTTTATGCTTGTTGCTTTCTGTTTTTTTTTTCCATTGTTTTTTCCATAGCATATGCCTGGCAGATGTTGTCCTTTATCTAATGTGCTTACACAAATAAATGGTGATGTGCATCTCCTCAAGGAATATTCAAATGCATAACGCCAGAGAGAACTGAACATTAACTCTTATGTATCGTATTCTTTGAAAGGAAACTTTACTGGAATTGATATTTATTTCCTTTTATTGCATTATCCTTTTCATTATGTCTGCATGGGTTTAAAATGATTTTTGTCCAGTTTTCACCTCACTGGACTTTACTTATTTGTTGATATAGATGGTAATAGGTTAGATTCATACACTCCCAGGACACTCACTCTAATAATTGGTTGGGCCGTCTTTTGCATTGATTATGGCACGCATCATCATCATCATCATCATCATCATCATCCTTTATTTATATTGAGCCACATATTCCGCAGTGCTTTACAAGGGGTTGATACATTAGAATATCACACATGGATGATACGGCCTGATTCAGGGGGACCCTGTTCCCAAGGGAACTTAAAATCTATCAGATGTACAAGTATTTTGCGAGGTAGGCGCATCCATATCGTTAGGTGTCTTGTCCAAGCACACTCGCTGGTGGTGTCTTCTGAGGGGGATCAAGTCTTCTTTTCTAGATTATAGATCAGCGACCTGGTGGTTTTTTTGGTTGAACCCACTTCTCGTAAAGCTGAGACTTGCTTCTCTACAGTTGTATTGGAGGGATGAGCTGAACGGCATTTTGACTTGCTTCTCTGCAGTCGAAGGGTACAGATGTTACGACTAGACTCCACAGCCGATATTGTGTGGTAGGCAAGTATGTACCATTAGCTGTCTTGCCCAAGGACACTTACTGGAGAGGTGCTCTGGCCGTGATTCAAACCTGGGTCTCCACGGTTATAGAGCAGTGACGATACCTCTACTCCATCGTTTGGATAAGCTCACGCAATGTCACAGCATTTATTTCCATCCACAGTCGCATTAAGTTGCTGCCAAGATCTTGTGTTGATGATGGGAGAGTCGGACGCTGCGTAAAGTCTTCTCCAGCACATTATCCCAAAGATTCTCAATGGGGTTAAGGTATGGACTGTGTGGTGGCCAATCCATGTGTGAAAATGATGTCTCATGCTCCCTGAGCCACTCTCGCACAATATGAGCCCGATGAATCCTGACATTGCCATCTTGGAATATGCCCGCTGTGCCATCAGGGGAGAAAAAACCCATTGATGGAAAAACCTGCTCATTCAGTCTATTCTGGGAGACACATGACCTCATTTTTTGGGCACATTACATTGCTGTACCTAGACCTGACCAGTGACCACCTGAAGCAACCCCAGATCATAACACTGCCCTGGCAGGCTTTTATGGGAGGTGGTGACCTTTTTTTGGCCAGGTAATATAAGTCAGAATAAATTAACAGGTTAGATTTGCTAAAGCAATATTCTTCTTCTGTTGAAGCAGGGTTGTTGGAGGACTAAACAATTACATGGTTAGCAAATCCTATGTCTTTCAAAGCTTTGAGTGGCACTGACTGATCAGCAATGCACAGAGCTGTGCATTGCTGACCATAACCCCGGAAGGCTCTCCTGCACGGACTGCTTGATAGTCTTAAAGCTAAAGGAAAGCCTTCCAGTATTGAAGACTGTATCAAGACATATGATGAGTGGTGGCAGGTAGCGAGTGGGGGGCACATAGCTCACAATGACCATTTAAATTACATTAAGCAGTCATGGTGGCTAGAGTGTCCCTTTAGGTTTAGTGCTAGATCTAAAAATGATCTCACAATGCTCTCTGAAGCCAAAATGTGAAATTTGTTACATTTTAACGCATAGAGCAAACATCGAGGTATTCTGCTTCATAATATTTTAATTATCAGCAAAAAGATTTAACAATCAAGTGTGATGGTTATTTCACAACTATGAAACATCAACTACAATTTACTTTTTCAAAGTAAAAAGTCAGTAATAGTTGTGAAGTTGGCTTCATATTCAGGGTGTTGGCCAACAATCAGAAAGCTGCAGGTTGCAGAAGAACCACATGTAGGTCTATTGGTCTTACTCATTATTCCTCCATTAGTGTAGACAAGTGGTTCCCAACTCTGGCCCTCATGTACCTCTAACAGGCCAGATTTTAAGGATTACCTTGGGGAAATGTAGGCTGAATACTGTAATCAATGAACATATTAGCTATGTTGTGCTTCAGATATCTGGCAAATCTGACCTGTTAGCTGGAACTGAGGACCAGGATTGGGAACCTCTATGAGTTAGTTTTAGTTAATTTAGACGAGTGAGTTACTTAAAAATAAAGCTTCCAAAATAGCTAAGTGTTTGGTTAATTTTTTGATAAGGGGGGGGGGCTGATGATGGGTTAGCCCCCATTACAATAATTGTTAATATCTCTTTTTCTATGTGTGATGTAACGCAAACAACTATTGATCTAACCTGATCTATCAAAGCTCTAACCAACTGCATGAGTTTTGTTCAAAAATTTTGATACGGGGGGGGCTAACCCGGCGGACGTTATATGGTCTGTGGGTGGGTGTATATATATATCTGCGTGTTGATATATTCGTATATATAGGTCTGCGTGTTGATATATACGTATATGTCTGTGTGTGGTATCAATGCATCCTACTCTATACACAGCGCTCCGTGTCCCTATAATATATGTGATCAGGGGTTACCTTTTTTTTATATTTTTATACTATTCCTATTAAATTAACAGTAATTTTTGATGTATTTTATTCAGTAGAAACTTTTTTTTGCCTATATAACATATGCTTTGTGAAAATAAAACGGTTTTGTGTGTACATTTTAATTTAGTTAGTGGATTCCTGTCCAGTGCAGTAAGAAGCAAATGTAATACAGTGTAGACACGCTGCGCGGCGGAGCGAATTGAAGTCAAGCCTGCAAAATGTTTGCTTCGCTTCGCTACGCTGTGCGTCGCTACACGCTCGGTGTGTCTCAGCCTTTATTCCCGCATCGCTAGTTTACCAAATCAGTTTGTATACTTGTTACTGACCCTGCTTGTTCTGAGGACCCGATCTGTTGCCGACTTTGCCTGCCATTTGACTATTCTCTCTGTGTATTCCCTGCCTGTTTCGTTTGCTTCCTGTTGCTACTGGTGTGCGCCGATTCTCACCATATACAGTAGTGCAGTACAAGTGCCTAAACATTGCTGACCAGGTTTTGTTATAGCTGCTGATGTAACTGAATAGATTGGGGATCTCTTCTGCATTACCAAAACCTCCACCACTGCACTCTTCCACAATACCTCAGAGGGGTTACGGTGTGAAGGCACTTGCTGCCACCAAAGGCAAAATATTTGGGAGCACTGACACCTATACCAGATTCATATCATTTTAATATTGGACCTCAGGGTCCAACCCTGCACTCTTCCACAATACCACAGAGGGGTTACGGTGTGACGGCACTGTTGCCGACACTAAAGGCCCAATTTTAAAGCACCTATTGTTACTTTCATCCAAAGCCTGCATAAGTTTCACCATAATTTAGCCAAAAAATCACTAAACTTGTTCTGCGTGTCCTAAAATGTCTCCTTTTTTCATACAGGCTGCTGCCCCAAACAGTTGTTTATGAATAGATTAAAGGAAAACCATTTACCGTCATTTGAAATGTCATTTTTTTGTTTTTAAATGTTTCTATACATCCTACAAATCCGCCACTTCACGGGCAGGTTATGGGGACCTCCTAGGCACGATATTTGAAGGATTTTTTTGTTTTTATTCTTAACCTTTATTTCATGAAAAACTCACTGTTCCCTTAATAACGTTTTTTTTTTTACTTTTTGTCCTTGTTTCCTGTCCCCCAGGGCACTACCTGGACCCCCATACACCTTTTATGGCAAATATCTTGCATATATGCCCTCTTGGAGGGCACTCTAAAAATCGAACTTTTGAGTCCCATTGACTTGCATTGAGTTCGGTTCGTGTTCGAGTTCGAACTCTAACTTTTGAAATTGTTCGAGTTCGAACTCGAACTTTTGAAATTGTTCGAGTTCGAATGCGAACCGAACATGGGGGTGTTCGGCTCATCACTACTCACAGCTATCCTCTTCACTGCGGCATGCCGCGGTCAGGTGGGGTACAGTAAAACCTTAAATGGAATATCTGTTTTTTCACATTATACAAGTGAGAGATAAATTGCTGACATATATAAATGTAGAGGTGCCCTGTCCCATGGGCAAAAGTCATTTTGCCCATGACAGTGGCACTTTAATCTTTGACAATTTGGTCAGTATCAGGGAAAAGAAAGCTAGGATTTGGGAAAATATAATGGTAAACGTAACCTATCGAAGAACATGTATAAACCATGAATGAAAGGTTTATATAGGGAGCAGTCCGCATGAACACGCTCTATATTTCCATGACTATTCTCCCTTTTATAACATTGCTCCATGAATAATCGTAACTAAAAACTGACACTTTGATACATTAACACTCCTAAAAATAAAGCTGAGCGCCAACAGGAAGGAGGTGTCAGTAGTATCTGTAGCCGACGATCCCTGGGAGAAAAATCTGCATCTTGTATCTGTTTTCACCTGACTTCTAAATGCAATAAAAATGTTAAACGTTTAAGCAAAGAAAATTAAAGGACTATTGTATTATTAAAATGAAATGACATACACAGGCTTTCTATTCGCAATTCAGATTTGTCCTTTTCATTCTAATAGAAGCTGCAGCCTCATTTTGCGTAATGTTATGTTTTTAGGCTGATTTCTCTCCGTTTGAAAGCAATTTAATATCAGTGTAGACATTCTCCAGTGGAAAACACTCAAGGTTTACATCATTATTTATTACTAAAGGGGAACACGGAACTTGAGTTATTTATTTTTAAATTTTGAACAATATGTTGCTTTTATTTTATCAAAAGTTTATTTTTCACAGTTGGCACAATTTATGTCCTCATATGGGCCCTTTGTTTATATTTCATGTCCTCATATGGGCCCTTTGTTTATATTTGGCCTTCAGAGAAGTGCAGTTATAATGCCGTTATATTCGTATTATTGTTCATTTTCAATTTACAGCAGTGGTCACAAAAATTGCATTTTCTATAAACTGAACAAAGAGCGGTACCAAAAGGTAAACATGATACTTCTGTATGATAAGCAGAATAAACAGATACAGAGTTATTCAAAGAGAATCGAAAAGCCACCGCACGTTCGGTGACTTTTCGTTCTCTTCAATTCGGTGCGATTTGGCGATCCCATTTCGGCGACCCTGCGGTGTATTCAGCAAGCATCACAAGGCCGTCGTAGTGCAGGGAAAAGCTGCCGCAAACCCGACGAACACTCGCCGCAAAACCCGGCGAACGCACACCGAAACCCGCAAAAACATCTGGATTAACACGCCGAAAATGCCGGAAAAAGACAAGCAGGAGCCGATCACAGCACAGAGCAGCCGCTGGAAAAAGTCGACACTACAGACAAAGGAGGTGAAGAAAAAAAAAAAGCAGTACGCTTGAATGTTTGAAAAGTGAAACGCTGCTTGCAAACAAACTACTGAGCGAAAATGTCTGAAATTTACATATAAGATCCAATGAATGATAATAAAAAGGGCTGTTACAGAAAAAAAAGATTAAAAAAAAAAGACAGAAAAAAAGTTTGCAAAAAATCCCGAAAAATGCCTAAAAGGTCCTAAAAAAATCTATAAATAAAGAGACTTTTTACTGCAGAATATTATAATGAACAGTTTATTAGATATTGAATTAAAACGGGAATATTTTTAACATTGAAGCCTATGGGATTCTACTAAATAAACTTGCCGCATGAAACCACCGAATGGCAGGGCATTTAGGGAACCTTTCACTGCTGGTTTGTGTTCTCTGAATAGACGAAGCATTGCTTCTCTATGGGGATTTCACTGCCCTCGAACAGGCACCGAACAGGCACCGTATGTGCAGGCAATTCACCAAGATTTGGCGAACTGCCTGCTCTCTGGATAGCTGAATGGCCAGGAAAGGTAACCGAACGCTGAATTATAGCATTCGGTTACCTTTCTCCAGCAATTCGGAGCTCTTTGGATAACCCTGATAGTATTACTGAAATAAATCTTTATCTGTCATTAAAAGAGTTGATTACAACCATTCTGAATTAACCCATATAACTCCCCTGTTTCAATTAATTTGTTACTGATTTTTTTATTTTATAAAGGAAAAAATGAGCAGAAAAACTGGATAACGTACAGTTCATAGAAAACATACTTCCCTGGCTACAGCGCTACATTCTAAAAGCAACACTTCAAAAAACATATTGAGGGTTATTCAAAAAGGGTCTTTCATTCGGCACACTTTGGTGCAATTCGGCGATTCCAGTTCGCCAAACCTGCGGTGAATTCACTATTCACCACAGGTTGCCCGAAGTGTGCCAAACGTGGAGCTGGCAAAGACCACCGAACGCTGCTGAACAGGCCACCGAACACCACCAAACTGCATAAATTTTTAAAAAATTTACTATTTTTAAAAGGTTTTTAAAACAATAAAAACGCATTAAAATGTGTGGACATAATAAAAAAGGTCCTATAAAAAAGTTACAGAATAAAAAAAAACACCATTTAAAAAAAATTGGAATCAAAAATTTTGTCTAAGAAGTCCAGAAAAATACCCAAATAATTCTAAACAATAAATAAAAAGGCTTTTTGCTGAAACTGAAAAGAATAAACGGTTGAAAAAAAACAAATACATTTTTTTTTACTTTGAATCCTATGGGACTCGCATTTTTAAAGCTGTCGCACTGAACCACCAAAATATAGGGCATTTTGCTGACATTTTGGTACAGTTCGGCATCCTGTAAATAGATGAACTATTACTTCTCTATGCCGCTGAATTGGATCTGCGACGAACTGCCACAAATTTGCACCGTACGATGAAATTCACCATTCGGTGCAATTCAGTGGTAAGTTCGGTGCTCTTTGAATAACCCTTTAATAGTGGCAAGAGAAAGATAATCTTCACTCAAAGCCCAACCATATCAATAAAAAAACAGAAGAAAATGATTGATCCTTAAGAAAATGTATCATGGGTGGTGTACAAATGGGAATAACCCTATGAAAATAATAATTGTGAGGGGACACATTCATAGGAGTCAGTGAAAAAATAATTACGTAGCTAAGTGCATGTCCCAAGGTAACCAGTGGCTCAATCTGGGAGGTGGACTATAGAAAGATTTGAAAGCCATCTCCTCCTACCATCCAAGCTGAGAAACTAATGTCTGTAGATTAGTAAAATTCTCTTAACAATTGGTGAATGCCAAATATTTCCCCTTGATATCACATATAAATGTGAGCATTCTTTAGACAGGATCCTATGAAAGGAAATTGAAGTCTATGACAAATTGTCAGGGCCAGACATTGTAGAGTGAGCGTCCCAGTACGCAGGTCAAAACCGCCCAACAAGGTGATAAATTATAGTCTACCTCCAGGTCCTCATTAATTGCCAGTAAAAATAATAAACTGTACAGAACAGTCAGAGATCAAGACTGATCAAGGGAAGAAGAAATCATTAAATCAAGGAAACAAGTCGAGGTCATGGAGTGGGAGACATCAGAGAAATCACAAACAAAGCCAAGGTCAGATACACAAAACTAACCGGAAGAGTAAGACACTGAAATCAGAAACCAGAACAGGGCAGGGAACAAAGGAAGTTGAAGGACTGTAAACCATGAGGTACCTTAACTTTGGCTATACAAGAGGAAGGGTGAAAAGTCACAGCATTGACCAGGAAGCCAGGCTGTTGGAATTACCCCTAACAGGATTAAAGGCTACGCCTCTGATGTAGCATTATCATAATGGTGCAGTGGAGATAGTGCTCCATCAGACAGATGCAAAACAGGAGCTGCCTTGTCTCTTTGGCAAATTGGAGACTGTAGAGAGTTACGTGAACTTCTTTGAAGAACCCTCAGAAATTACAGAAAATGTGACAGAACAGAAGTCCACTGAATAAAGAACTATTCCTCTATTGTTTAATGAAAAGTAGGGGAATTAGTCCCAGACTGGCTGTATGGCAGACTATTCAAAATGAACAGTGTTACACAATGGTCAGCAAGCCATGTGGGGAGGTCAAATGTTCTCACCCAGCAGCAATGCGGAGAGAACGCTGCTGTGCATGCACATCTTTAGGGAGACAGAGTGGTATCAGAGTGATGCCTGAGCTACCAGAGACGTGACCTGATTGACAAAGAGTGCAACAGTTAAATTCTGCATTCTCTAGGAGTTACTCTTGTAATGGGTCCACCCAATAGCCTCGATACCCACAAAACACTTTATCTCCATATCTGCCTCTTGCCCAGGATGGACAGTGTGGTCAAAGCTTTACCTCTATATTCTATAGCATATTGTCCATTTTTAGGTGTACTGCCCCATCACTCAGCATACAAGTAAGAAGTTTGTATCACATTTTTAAGCAGGAGATAACATAAAAAAGGAAATTATAAACAATGGCGTCGCTACGTGGGGGCAGGGGGTGCGGCCCGCACCAGGTGTCACCCGCCCTAAGGGTGACACCAAAGCGCGGTGTGCAGAGGGGGGGCGGTGGCCCCAAGCATCCAGTTGGGGGGGGCACCCAAGCGCTCCCCCTGAGAAGATCCTGCCGGCGGCCGCGTGCTTTTTTTCTCTTATGTGCAGCCGCCAGCATGAATATCTGCCGCTCGTCTGGTGTTCTATATACCAGCCAGCCGCGAGATCGCGGCTGGCTGGTGTATAGAACACCAGACGAGCGGCAGATATTCATGCTGGCGGCCGCACATAAGAGAAAAAAAGCATGCGGCCGCCGGCAGGATCTTTTCAGGGGAGCAGACAGGCACCCTCCTGGTGTACCAGACAGGAGGTGAGAGCTGGGGGCAAATATACCCATATGAGCTGGGGGCAAATATATCCATATGAGCTGGGGGCAAATATATCCATATGAGCTGAGGGCAAATATATCCATATGAGCTGGGGGGCAAATCTGTCCATATGAGCTGGTGGTCAAATATACCCATATGAGCTGGGGGTCAAATATACCCATATGAGCTGGGGGGCAAATATACCCATATGAGCTGTGGGGCAAATATATCCATATGAGCTGGGGGCAAATATAACCATGTGTGAGCTGGGGCAATATATCCATATGTGAGCTGGGGCACTATTTATCCATATGTGAGCTGGGGCAATATATCCATGTGTGAGCTGGTCTGGGGGCAATATATCCATGTGTGAGCTGGTCTGGGGCAATATATTCCACGTGTGAGCTGGTCTGGGGCAATATATACCACGTGTGAGCTGGACTGGGGCAATATATTCCACGTGTGAGCTGGTCTGGGGCAATATATTCCACGTGTGAGCTGGTCTGGGGCAATATATTCCACATGTGAGCTGGTCTGGGGCAATATATTCCACGTGTGAGCTGGGGAAACATATACATATGTGAGCCGGGGCAATATATCCATATGTGAGCTGGGGCACTATATATCCATATGTGAGCTGGGGCAATATATTCATATGTGAGCTGGGGCAATATATCCATTTGTGAGCTGGGGGCAATATATCCATATGTGAGCTGGGGCAATATATCCATATGTGAGCTTGGGCACTATTTATCCATATGTGAGCTGGGGCAATATATCCATGTGTGAGCTGGTCTGGGGCAATATATTCCATGTGTGAGCTGGACAGGGGCAATATATTCCACGTGTGAGCTGGTCTGGGGCAATATATACCACGTGTGAGCTGGACTGGGGCAATATATTCCACATGTGAGCTGGACTGGGGCAATATATTCCACGTGTGAGCTGGTCTGGGGCAATATATTCCATGTGTGAGCTGGTCTTGGGCAATATATTCCACGAGTGAGCTGGTCTGGGGCAATATATTCCATGTGTGAGCTGGGGCAACATATACATATGTGAGCTGGGGCAATATAATCCATATGTGAGCTGGGGCACTATATATCCATATGTGAGCTGGGGCAATATATTCATATGTGAGCTGGGGCAATATATCCATGTGTGAGCTGGACTGGGGGCAATATATCCATGTGTGAGCTGGTCTGGGGGCAATATATCCATGTGTGAGCTGGTCTGGGGGCAATATATCCATGTGTGAGCTGGTCTGGGGCAATATATTCCATGTGTGAGCTGGTCTGGGGCAATATATCCATATGTGAGCTGGGGCAATATATATCCATGGGTGAGCTGCTTGGGGGCAATATATAATTGTGAGCTGGGGCACTATATCCAGAGCTGCTGAGGGCAATATATATCCATGTGTGCCTTCACTTTCACTGCCTTCGAACAGGCACCGTGCTTGCTGGCAGTTGGCCAAAATTTGTGCGTGAGCATATGAGAGAGCTCCACAGCAGGGAACCTCACAGTAATGTGCACTGTGTGTATGAGCATTCAGTGTTATATGGGAGCACTGATTTATGAGTAAGAGTAGTTAAAAAAAGAAACCGCAAAACTCGGGGGGGGGGGTGACACCATGAGTTACCGCACCGGGTGACACCAACCCTAGTGATGCCACTGATTATAAAAGTTATTTTACTGATACATGGTGTGAAAGGACTATTTACTCTAGAATGAAATCCTGAAAGAGGTATTGAAACAAGTCTCTAAAGGGCTTACATTGAAAGAAGAGCAAATTATAGCCTTTATATAAAAAAAATTGAATAACCATGAACTAGCTAAAGGGTCAATGGATTCTGCAGAGTAATAGTAATAAACAAAAAAACAAACCAAGTAAACCAGATGTCAGAAAACTCAAAACAAAATACAGGTCTGGTCATAAGAGGACACATGAATGAAGTTGAACTGTTCACATGGGGCAAAAAGCCACATTTTTTGAGAGTTGCTCGGATATATAGAGCACAGATATGTACCAAATGATTAGATTATATGTGAAATACACAAGTATCACGTTCATTCACAGCTTGTACGACCTCTGAAACTGAGCCGGCCGGGTCATGTCAGGATTTTCTGACTACACGTTTCAGATCTCTAGACCAGTACAGTGCTCTAAAACACGGGTGTCAAAGACAAGGCCCGCGGGCCAAATCCGGCCCGCCAGACCTTGTCATGTGGCCCGCCAGCCTTAAACTGGCCCGGGGGTTGAGGGGACCCAGATGCCGGGCAGGCGGGAGTGCCTGCCCGGTGACCTGAACAGTCCGTCCTGTTAAAGGGGATGTGGCTGTGTGCAGGCGCAGCCTTGCACGTGGTCCGGCTAATCAGGTGGTACTGAGTCTCTGTACCACCTGACTGGCCGGACCACGTGACCTGCACGCGCGTGCACGCACGCAGCCCCATCCCCTTCAACAGGACGGACTGTTCAGGACCGGGCAGGCACTCCCGCTGCCCGGCATCTGGGCCCCCTCAACCCCTGCCGGAGCTGGGGCAAGTATCCAGGTGAGAGCTGGGGCAAATCCATGTGTAAGCTGGGGCAAATCCATGTGTGAGCTGGGGCATATCCATGAGCTGGGGCAAATCCATGAGCTGGGGCAAATCCATGTGAGAGCTGGGGCAAATCCATGTGAGAGCTGGGGCAAATCCATGTGTGAGCTGGGGCAAATCCATGTGTGAGCTGGGGGCAAATCCATGTGAGAGCTGGGGGCAAATCCATGCGAGAGCTGGGGGCAAATCCATGAGCTGGGGCAAATCCATGTGTGAGCTGGGGGCAAATCCATGTGAGAGCTGGGGCAAATCCATGTGAGAGCTGGGGGCAAATCCATGAGCTGGGGCAAATCCATGTGAGAGCTGGGGCAAATCCATGTGTGAGCTGGGGCAAATCCATGTGTGAGCTGGGGCAAATCCATGTGTGAGCTGGGGGCAAATCCATGAGCTGGGGCAAATCCATGAGCTGGGGGCAAATCCATGAGCTGGGGCAAATCCATGAGGTGGGGCAAATCCATGTGTGAGCTGGGGCAAATCCATGAGGTGGGGCAAATCCACGTGTGAGCTGGGGCATATCCATGAGCTGGGGCAAATCCATGAGCTGGGGCAAATCCATGTGAGAGCTGGGGCAAATCCATGTGAGAGCTGGGGCAAATCCATGTGTGAGCTGGGGCAAATCCATGTGTGAGCTGGGGGAAAATCCATGTGTGAGCTGGGAGCAAATCCATGTGAGAGCTGGGGGCAAATCCATGTGAGAGCTGGGGCAAATCCATGAGCTGGGGCAAATCCATGTGAGAGCTGGGGCAAATCCATGTGAGAGCTGGGGCAAATCCATGTGTGAGCTGGGGCAAATCCATGTGTGAGCTGGGGCAAATCCATGTGTGAGCTGGGGGCAAATCCATGTGAGAGCTGGGGGCAAATCCATGTGAGAGCTGGGGGCAAATCCATGAGCTGGGGCAAATCCATGTGTGAGCTGGGGCAAATCCATGTGAGAGCTGGGGGCAAATCCATGTGAGAGCTGGGGGCAAATCCATGAGCTGGGGCAAATCCATGTGAGAGCTGGGGCAAATCCATGTGTGAGCTGGGGCAAATCCATGTGTGAGCTGGGGGCAAATCCATGATCTGGGGATAAATCCATGTGTGAGCTGGGGGCAAATCCATGAGCTGGGGCAAATCCATGAGGTGGGGCAAATCCATGTGTGAGCTGGGGCAAATCCATGTGTGAGCTGGGGGCAAATCCATGAGCTGGGGGCAAATCCATGAGCTGGGGCAAATCCATGAGGTGGGGCAAATCCATGTGTGAGCTGGGGCAAATCCATGAGGTGGGGCAAATCCATGTGTGAGCTGGGGCAAATCCATGAGGTGGGGCAAATCCATGTGTGAGCTGGGGCAAATCCATGTGTGAGCTGGGGGCAAATCCATGAGCTGGGGGCAAAACCGTGAGCTGGGGCAAATCCGTGAGCTGGGGCAAATCCATGAGCTGGGGCAAATCCATGTGTGAGCTCGGGGCAAATCCATGTGAGAGCTGGGGGCAAATCCATGTGAGAGCTGGGGGCAAATCCATGAGCTAGGGCAAATCCATGTGAGAGCTGGGGCAAATCCATGTGTGAGCTGGGGCAAATTCATGTGTGAGCTGGGGCAAATCCATGTGTGAGCTGGGGGAAAATCCATGAGCTGGGGGCAAATCCATGAGCTGGGGGCAAATCCATTAGCTGGGGCAAATCCATGAGGTGGGGCAAATCCATGTGTGAGCTGGGGCAAATCCATGAGGTGGGGCAAATCCATGTGTGAGCTGGGGCAAATCCATGTGTGAGCTGGGGCAAATCCATGTGTGAGCTGGGGGCAAATCCGTGTGTGAGCTGGGGGCAAATCCATGAGCTGGGGCAAATCCATGAGCTGGGGCAAATCCATGAGGTGGGGCAAATCCATGTGTGAGCTGGGGCAAATTCATGAGCTGGGGGAAAATCCATGAGCTGGGGGCAAATCCATGAAGTGGGGCAAATCCATGTGTGAGCTGGGGCAAATCCATGAGGTGGGGCAAATCCATGTGTGAGCTGGGGAAAATCCATGAGGTGGGGCAAATCTATGTGTGAGCTGGGGCAAATCCATGTGTGAGCTGGGGGCAAATCCATGTGTGAGCTGGGGGCAAATTCATGAGCTGGGGCAAATCCGTGAGCTGGGGCAAATCCATGAGGTGGGGCAAATCCATGTGTGAGCTGGGGCAAATCCATGTGTGAACAAAAAACAGTAATAATTGAATGCAGTGACAATAATTTATGATAATAAAGAGTGGACACATAGTCCTACAGATACAACTGGCCCTTTGAGGGTGACCAAACTGCTGATGCGGCCCCGATGACATTTGAGTTTGACACCCCTGCTCTAAAATAAAAATGATGGCTGCTTCCAAGCAAAATATGCAATGCTGCCGAAGGGGCTTGTTAGTGTTGTTATGCTATTTTAGACCCGTCTGTATTTTTGTGTCCCTTCCCATCCTTCCCAGGTTTGTCTTTTTTGTGCTCATTTTTGTAGCAGCTCAGTTGTGATGCTAGATATGTTTACAGTGCCTAATCCAATTTAGGAAACTTTTTGCCCGTTGTTCAGCCTTTCAGCAGAGCAGATGGTTGGACTAACATGTACCAACATCAACATGATAAGCCCCTTTTCAGGAGAAGTTACATTCTGCCCCATCACTGGTGATATAAGAGGGTTGGTGGTGGCACAACCCTGCCTCATCACTGAAGGTCAGCAGAAGGAGAGGAGGATCTAGGCAAACCAATTAAGATTCAAGCTTTAATGGACTATCTCAGACAGTAACATTTTGGCTGTAACCCAGCCTTTGTCAAGCCTTGACTAAGGCTGGGTTATAGCTGAAGTTTTTCTGCTCGAGATGCTCCATTAAAGCTTGAACCAGAATTGGTGTGCCTGGATCCTCCTCTCCTTCTGCTGTTTTGCAGTTCGGCTTGGCCCCCCTTTCTGTGCTCCAGCTGTAACCATATTTTAAAGGTTATTTTTCAATTTTCTTTTCACTGCTGAAGATATCACAAACAATTTTGTATCCACTCCTCCTCTCCATCTGACTTTCATGCCCTCCAATGTTGAAAGGGATGTAGGTGTCAATGAGAATTACTTATCACTGAGTAAACATAATTTTGGTTTTCTCTCGTATGCCACTAGTATTTAGTTGTAGTGGTAATCGATCAACCATTCAAGCAGCCATTTTGAACTAACTTGAACCACTTCTGCATTATCAAATCTACTTCCATGGATTTTCCTTTTAAATGAATGACTTACTCTGCTGTGAGATATGAATTTATGAACTCAAAGGCAGGGGTGGATCCGGACACAGGTTTTGGAAGGAGCACTCTACCAATTTTGTCTATGAACTGGTGTTTGGCTCACAGAGTGGGCATCAGATCGCAGAATGTGCTCATAATACTCACTCTTCCCGAAATATTGCCGGACAGGTATTGTCCTCCTGCTGCCTGTGTCATACCTAACAGAAAAAGTATGTTATTGCAGTAGCATTGCTCGCTTTTTAATTGAAAACAAGACAATCCTGCTGCTTTACAACAATACAAACAAAATGCAAGCTTTTATTTATTTATTTTTTCTACAATTTATGTGTTCATGTTTGGTATCATTGGAAAGGCTAGGCTTAGTCCTTTCCAATGAAGCCTAAATTGACCTTGTGAGTTTTATTAAACTGGAGAAACCGAGTTCCAAAAAGCTCTCCATAACTGCACCCCTGCTTACATCTCCTCCCTCATTAGTAGGTACATGCCGTACCGACCACTTTGCTCTGCCAATGAACTGATGCTATCAGTTCCTTGTACCCACACCCCCAACTCCCTCTTTCAGGACTACTCCCGAGCTGCCCCCTTCTATGGAACTCCCTCCCCCACAACATTAGACTCTCTCCATCTCTCCAGTCCTTCAAGAAGTCTCTGTAAACACATTACTTTACAGAAGACTATCAGCTTCCTCCATGATCCCTCACTGTACATTTCTTGCTCCATATTCTCAATCAATCCACATGCACCCCACTACTACACATACTCCAGGTACCCTCACCTACTGTGTCACCCCACTCCTCTTAGATTGTAAGCTCTCGAGCAGGGTCCTCTCTATTTCTGTTCTGTGTGTTCAACCTGTTTGTATATTTGTTATTTATAAATGCTTGTAACTGTAACTGTTGTATCTATTATAAAGGGATTGCAGCTCAGAAGAGACAGATGCCCAATGTTCCCCTCTCCCGTATCCGCCAGTGCTCCTGGACACCACTTTCCATATTCTGCTATCATAGCGGTGATGTATGTCCAGGAAGGCATGCTGACATGACAAATGCATTTGGCACACATCACAATTCAACTGATAGTATTGAGAGTATGATATAAATGCCATCGAAACCATAATAAAACCTATTATATTGACATTTTCGTTCGTTTTATTATATAGGTTGAAAAAGGAGTGCGAGTTGTCTCTATTTACGTTTCAGTGTTTGTCGTCCAAGAAAAATGAGCAACACAATCCAAATATTTACTAATCTGAAAATCGTAGAAGGAATACATTGTCAGCTTAATTTGCCGTGGATGCCTGAGATAGCGCTCCGCTCACCACAATCAGTAAACATGATGTCAGAAATCATTTCGGCTTAAAACTCAAAACATCTTTAATGCATTATGAAACACGGCTGAATTTTTATTTTTTTCCCCCTCAGGTATTTCTCTGCCAATATGTGCCCTGATTATTCCGAACGTACTTTGTAACACGCGTCAAGAAGACGTCTAAGAGAAAAAGGAATCTGGAAATGACTCTACACAATAAGGCTTCTTCCAGAATGTAAACGATAAGGATAACATAAGAGGGAGGATTAGTTCCCTGGTAATGTTGCTGACTTTAAAGGAGGCAAAATCAGCGTAAATTCCACTTTTTTTTAGTTCTCTGTAACCTCGGGCTAGTCATATTATTTCCCTAAGCCCCAGGCATCAAAATTAAATTATAAAATCATTGGAGCATGCAAAGATGTCATGAGCATCCAGAGCCGATACAGTATGTAGTAACATGTACAATATGTCATGAGAAAAATAGTTCTTTGGTTACAGCCGGATCCAAATGTCTAATTAAGTATTGCTGTAGAAAAAAAAAGGAGAATAAGATGAGGATGGACTGGTTAGGAATGCTGTCATAAGACTGGAATTATTTATAACACATATAATACCAGAGGGCAGAAAAGAATTAAAAGGAGGCATTGATTTTTTTTTATTTTTTTTTTTAATTTTTCTCATAAGCCGCAACGCGTTTCAGTAGATTTATACCGGCTATTAATAGCATCTTACAGCTTCATGTATGACTATTTAGATAAATGCCGGTTAAAGTGGCAACACCTCCTACGTTAACACGGTTCAAGGGTTGCATCTAGATGAAATGCTGATTGCACTTAAATGGGTTCACAATAATGAATTTTAAATGGATGGCACATAAAAAAAATCCCATGCTAGATGTTGGCGGGTTTAAAGGTTTTCAGGCTTTGTGATTTCTGTATTTCAGCTGCTCAGATTCTATAATTGATTAGCACGCTGTTGAAAATAATTTAAGAGCTGTTCATTTGTTTGTTGTATTGCCGAGCTATTCTGGCCTTAAGAAGCACATGAAAAGGGTTAAAGTGGCACAAAATAACACATTATGCAGTAGTACATAGAATGGCCACAACCTATCACTTGTAACCTTTCTATAACAATGTTATGATAAGACGGCCTGATACTATCGCTTTATAAAAATATAGGAAATAAGATATTATTTGAGACTGCTTAAAGTAAAATCTGCTATAATTCATATTTGGATAATAAAGAATAATAAAGAATGTATAGTCTGTATTCGCTGCGCAGAATATATATTCTAAGTTCTCGCTTGAGTGTACAGCCAGTCCAATGTCTTTTACAGCACTGACAGCACTGACTGGTCAGGAATGCACAGAGTCAGTCCATTCCTGACCTAAATCAAGTAAGCCTCCCCATTCAGGGCTCTATCACCTCCTTCAAGCTAACACTAGCGTCAGTGTCAGTGTTAGCACTAGCTTAAAGGAGGTCATAGCGCTGCAGCCAGATCACCTTTCGAATCGCTAACAGGTTAAAAAACCTGTTAACGCTCGTTAATTAACGATTCATAGCGCAAGTTTACTGTACTTTGCGCTTCCTATACCTAACATGGGGAGCGCAAAGTGCAAGCACAGATTAACTAGCATTAGTAACTAGAGTTAGGACCAAGTGATCCTGAGAGCTGGCGCTAATGAAAAACTTACCACCAGCTCAGAGATGTAGGTAAAGGATTGCGCTGCTGCAGAATCTGTTACCTGCTGCTCAAAATCCCACCAAAAATCAAATACTCACCTCTCATTCTGTGACGAGAATGGCGGCTTGATCCGCTGCTTCTGGATGCCGAGAGCAGAGGGAGACTGGGGGAAGAATCCCGTCTCCCTCTGCGATCACTCCGTCGACACTGCACCACATCCTACTGGTCATGTGACCCTTCAGGGGAAGCCTCACCTCACCTCACCTCACCCTCAGTACAAATATTGTACAATGTATCAAATTGATTAAAAAACACCTGGTGTTATGCCCTTTTGTGAACAGAGGTCATTTAGAGTTGATAATCTTTCCACGTACACATTAGTTTTTAATTCAATATCTAATAAACCATTGCTTATAATATTCTGCAGTAAAGAGTCTCTTTATTTCTAGATTTTTTAGTATTTTTTTAAGCATTTTCTATACTTTTTTCAAAATTTCTTTTTTTTTTCGAACCCGAACCGAACACGCCCAAAAAGTTCGAAATTTGCGAACTTTCGAACTGCCAAAGTTCGGGTCGAACTCCGAACCGTCCGAACCCGAACAGCTCATCCCTAGTTATAATATACCAGACTTAACAAAAGATCTCATGACCAAAACTGTTGCTAGCCTATTTTTTGGATGCATCTCGATACAACGCAGCACAGCTGGTATTGAAAATTTGTTTCTATCTATTCCTTTATATACTGTATTTAATTTATCTATAGTATACTTGGAATATTGGATGTCTTTAAATTCTCACTTCAGCTCTAATTCCATTATCCTCTGTTTATATTTCCCCGTAAAAGATATTCCAAATCACATGGTAACGTCTGTTAACAGTTCTACTTGTTGGGCTGCATACTCTATTTTTATGTGTCCCATATGAAATCCCAGGAGCCAGTAAATAACAAGCTATTCACAGTATCTCAGTATTCAAGTGAAAGGCCAAAAATAGTAAATTATTGGCTCCGAAAAGCTGGTGTTAAGTGATTTTCTGATAGCAAAATTCCTTAGGTGAGAGGAAGGTGACCTGCTGTCTCCCTAAACCCAGTTTGAAGGACAAATTGATAGAGAGCAAAGAGAGTTGAAGTCTCATGGGAGACTCTGTGGAGTCCTATGATCCGCAGGAGAGAATATGCTCTGTTGAGAGCAGGGTCCTTTTCTGCTTCAAGACTCTATATGTCTACCATATAGGGGTTATTCAAAGAGAGCCAAATTGGCCACTGAATTGCACCATACAGTGCAATTAATTGTACGGTGCAATTCGGTGGCCAATTTCGTGGCAATTCGGCTATTCAGAAAACGGCCAATTCGCCAAATATTGGCAAATTACCAGCTGAAATACAGTGCAATTAGGCAACAATCGCAACGGTTAATCTTTTTTTCCTTGTTATGTTTTATACATTAACTGGGCTGTTACTCCTGGCAGTTGCTGCCGCTCCGGTGAGTATGGGCGCGATGCCATTTTTTCTGTATTTATGTATATTTTGCTTGTAGCACCAGTCCGTCGTTTTGCAGCTGTTCCTCTTTCCATGTTTTTGTTTTTAATCCCAAATGGGAAGTGTTTGGTGCGTGTATAAATAAAACCCACCATATCTCTGCCTCTCCTTAGCTAAAAAGCAGCAGGAGGGGCTTGGAGCTGCTCAGTAGAGCGGCCTTTTGGTTACATTTGTTAGGTACTCACTCTGTAAAGAGGTGCCTTGAAAGGGTGATTGAGCTTACGTTGCAATGGCCATTGAAACAAACAAAAACCTCATAGTGTTTTGTTGTATATGGAATACATAGAAACGAGCGCAGATGACACTTTTTTTCCTTGTTATGTTTTATACATTAACTGGACTGTTACACCTGGCAGTTGCTGCCGCTCCGGTGAGTATGGGCGCGACACCATTTTTTCTGTATTTACTCTACTAATTTTGGCTAAGGCTAGGGTCAGACGAACGCATTTTTATGTTGTCTGTGAAAAAGTGCGTTCGAACGAATGGACGCATTTTTTCACAGAATTACGTGATAGTGGTCATACTATGCGCATTTCGTCCGTGATTTTGTACGGATCATCAATCAAAAACTCTTTTTGCGTCTGGACGTTATGTTGGCCGGACATTAGCAGCGTCTGCATCTCCTAATCACACACACACCGCCGCTAGCAGACGCAGCGCACTCTGTACGTCAGTACCTGCGGTTTCACTCTCGAAAAAAAATGCGTTCATTTTCCACTTGCGTTGCGCAGCCGGACTTTTGTGCGACCGTACTTCGTATATTGGCCGTCATTGCCGGCATCTGCTGCTAGTGCGGCCCGTGATTAAGTGCGGCTGCACGCGCGTTCGCACTGCCTCAGGTCTGACCCTAGCCCTAAGAGCTGGTGGTCGGTTCAAACTGACATCAAGAGCACCAAATGGCAGGCTGCGTTCATCACACTCACTATCCCCAGAATATTGCCACACAGAATCTGTCCTCCTCTATCTCAGGTGAAACCCGACTGATCCCAAGCAGCAACACTCCTAGGTCTGCATTCTGACACACGTATATGTTATGCTACATCAGAATGCCAAATCAAAGTTAATTAATTTTTTTAAAAAAAATTCTAGTCTGATTTCAATCATTTTCACCAAGTAAATTTATTTTCCCTTATCATTCAAACCTTTGTGGTTATATATTTGACAATACATATTTTTAAAGACTCCTAAATTGAGATTTTTTTACAGTGGTTTTTTTTAAGGAAATACTCATTTTTAGCCAAATTTGGAAAAAATATATATTTCTCTTGTACATTACTTCTTCTACATTTTGTTTTCCTAATTTGTTTTGGGCAGATTTGACATGGTCATGTTTGATAACACTTGAAAGGCCACATTATTCCAGTGACACCTCAACTGACCATGTAGGGTGAATGGAACCAGAAATATATGGGTTTTAAGATTTCCTATAGTCGCCTGTATCTCCTTCAAAGGGATTGCAGCTTAGGGGAGGCAGATGCCCCATGTGCACCCTTTCTGGATCCACCAGTGGACAGGAGGAGGGCTTGAAAGCCCTGAAAGCCAGAAGGTGCTATGCCACCCTGAGACATTTAAGCACATATTAAGCCCCTGCAGGACTGGCCGAGGCTTAAAGATGTTAATTGAAAAACCAGGACAATATCGATATTGTTGACAATGGTGTCATAACTAGGTTTGCTACCTGTCTGGGTTTCACCAAGACAGTCCAGTTTTTGAGTCAGATCTCCTGCCACCCGGACACATGATCTGATCAAGATGAAAAGTGTGTCCCACCATCTTAATACCAGTCTGCCATGCATACCAGCCAGTGTGCCATAATACCAGTTTGGCATGCATACCAGTGTGCCATAATACCAGTCTGACATACATACATACCATTGTGTCATAATACCAGTCTGTCATGCATATCAGTGTGCCGTAAAGCCAGTTTGACATGCCATGTATACCAGTGTGCTGTAATACGAGTGTGCCACAATGCCAGTCTGACATGCCAAGCATCCCACTGTGCCATCATAGCAGTCTGCCATGCATTGCATACCACGTGCCATAATATATATGCATAATGAAAATATATGCATAATGTATACGATACAAAAAAAAAATGCTGCCCAAGCCCTACACTAGATTGTTTGGGTTTGGCTTGAAGTGGCAACCCTAGTCACGACTTTCACGCCAAAATAGCCAAGTAAGGAATAGCTCATTCAGTTCCTATTTGGTTATTTTAGCCTAAATTACTCCCGTTAGACAAAGTCCGGTAAAACAAATGAAATCTGGTATATGAATTTCTTTTTAGAGCCTAGAGCTGAATTTTTTTTAAAAAGTGGAACCTCTTGTAACGGCACTTGCTGTTTGAAAAATAGTCATCTGACACATTTATTGTATATCAGCTAACTCTGGGAAATTGGATTTTTTACATGTCTTTCTTTTATAACATATTTCTGCTCATTTCATGTTACGTTCCTGTTAAGTGCCGCCCTAAATCTACTGACTTAATTTCCTCATATTATTACCTACTAGTGAATTGTTTTTGAGGAAATATCCACCATTTCCTTCTATAAATGAAGCAGGAAGGAATTGCAATACATTAAAATAAATTGGATGTTTCCAGTTTTGTAGAAGGGTAATTAAAACTAAATCACTGATCAAAAATTACGAGCACTCGGGGGCGGAGCCGAGCCGGCAATGTGAGAGGACGTGTGCTGCTGGAGCTCCCGAGTAGCCGCTGATTGAATTGAGACAACCACCACTTTAATCTTCTTTATTTCGCTCTGGAGGTACAAGGGAAGATAGCAGGAGCCATGAAGTCCTCCAAAAAAACAAAAAATCCTGACAGCGCACTTGTAGCTCCGATTTTTACACCGCGGACCCGCACAGTGACTAGGCCCCAAGATGGCGGCGCTTCCTCCAGAGATGGAGGGAGAAGCCGATCCCCAGGCTCAGACACATCAGAGATGGAGCAGGACTCGGGCCCGGCGACCCGTCAGGACATCCGTCGCCTGCAAGAATTTATAGCGGAGGAGCTGGCGTGCAACACGAGGGCGCTAACGGCGGAGGTCCAGGTAATTGGGACACGCACAGCGCGTCTCGAGGAACGGGCAGAGGCATTCACGGACACGTGCAACACACTTGCCCACCATGCTGAGACACTAGCAACACGGGTGGAGACACTAGAGGAGGCTCTGGAAGATTTATCAAACAGGTCCAGACGCAACAACGTCAGGCTCCGAGGACTGCCTGAATCGGTGACATCGGATGCGCTGGACACCACGCTTACTGGCATTATGAAAAAGTTATTACCCGCGCTGCCACCGGCTAGATATTTGATTAACCGGATACACCGTACTCTGGGGGTGCAGAAAGGCCAGAACGCACGTAGTCGCTAGATTACATTATTACTCGACAAGGGAAGCTTTACTACGCACAACTCGCGACCAACAGGTGGAGTACGAGGATGGCCAGTTGCTTTTCTACCAGGACCTTGCCCCGTCGACCCTGGCTAAATGCAGGGAATGGCGGGTAGTCACAGAACTGCTCCCACGATATGCGCTACTCGTGGGGATTCCCATTTCGTATCTTGGTCCACAAAGATGGTCGCACGTATTCTTGCACACACTTGTATAGGGCTCAGGACTTCCTACGCCAGCTGGGATTGGAGGTCCCGGAAGCAATTGCTCAGCTCACCCCTCCGAGTTCCCTGCCACGGCTCTCCAGAGACTGGTCTCCGGCTGGAGATTGAATATGGACAGCCGTGGGTGCCCTAAGTGAGGGCATGTGTATCCTTCAGTCCAGGTTTTGCAGGGCTTAGGCCCTTAGACGGCTCTTTGATGCTTTCTTAGATTATATTCTGTTTTTTCTTTGTACCTCTGATTTACTTGTTAAGGTGGTTGTAGTTTTAGTATGACGTTTAATGTGGCGGTTGCTCGGGGGACAGTGGCCGCTGAGGGTTTTTCCCCATGGCTTGCTGGTTTCCCCGAGACTACCTCCTCCTCCAAGGTTCCGTTCCTTTGGTTTACCCATCCGTTCGGGACGTTTTGTTCTTTTTTTCCTTCCTCTTTCTCCTTACTTCCCCTTCCCAACCTATTCCCCCGGCCCGGCCCGGCCCTACTTTCTCTCTTCTGACCTTTCGGCCGTATGATTATGTGAATGTATTTAATACTTCTGATCCCCATGTAGGTGGCTCCCGTCCTGTCACCTCCCCCCTCGGTAAGAGGCTGGGAGCTGATGGAACGAGACAGGGGTGGAGAAGTGGGGAGGATGGTGGCCATGCGTTCCCCTTCCTAGTCCCATAATGATTTCTGATCTTAAATTCCTCTCCTTGAATGTCAAGGGACTAAATTCCCCGTGCAAGCGCAGTCTCCTGTTTCAGGACCTTAAGCGGAAATCTGCGAACATCGCATTCCTCCAAGAGACTAGGATCTCTACCACTGCGGCCTTTCGCTTAGCAGACCCATCCTACTCCTGTGTCTTCACCTCATGTGCCATCCCTAAACGGAATGGTGCCGCTATTTTGTTGTATAATTCCTGCCCGCTGCAGATTATTGATGTATATTTTGACTCCGCTGGGAGGTATGTCTTGGCAAGGGGTACTTGTTCGTCTAAATGGTATACATTGATGTCGGTATATGCACCAAATGGGCCAGATGCGGGATTTTGGGCGGACCTCTCCTCCTTTCTCAGGTTGCATGTTAAGGGCAAAATCATATTGGGAGGGGACTTTAATGCTACTCTCTGCTCTCCACTGGACCGATCCGGCCATCCCCCTCACATCGGTCTGACTCCATCCTCATCTCAGGATAGGCAGTTTCATGCGTTTGTGCGTAATCATGATCTGGTAGACATTTGGAGGGGTACAGCACCCCACAATGAAGGATTTCACCTTTTACTCCCCGGTCCATTCCTCATACTCCAGATTAGATTATTTTCTGATTTCCCCGGACTGTATTCCCTTGATTGCGAAATCAGGCATTGGCTCCATAACTTGGTCTGACCATGCAGATGTGCTTTTGCATGTCCGCCCATTGGGGTCTGGCAGCATTGGCCAATGGCGGCTCGATCCCTTGCTTCTTTTGAAAAAGGGGGTTAGGAAAGCGGTTGGATCCGCGCTGGATTCATACTTTCTGTTAAATGATACTCCTGACGTGTCCATACATACATTATGGAATGCTCACAAAGCAGTGATTAGGGGAGTGCTACTTAGTCAGGCTGCCTACCACAAACACATGAAGCTGCAGGCCATAGTCACGTTACAGACTGACCTGCGAAGACTGGAACTCAGGCATAAACGTGTCCCGACGGACGACACCCTTTCGCAGCTTAATCGAGTTCGTGCAGACCTTAACGGTTTATTTTTAGATGATGTGGGGAGATCGTTGCTATGGTCCAAAAGGCGTTATTATGAACGAGCCAATAAAGCAGATACACCCCTGGCCAGGATGCTGCGCCCTAGACGCCACACTGTCTTGTTTCCGTTGATCCGAGATAAAAAAGGGCAGGTTCATAGATCTCCTGAGGATATCCGGGATGCCTTCACAGCGTATTTTACGGATATTTATGATCATTCCCCCACCCACAAAATAGGAAACCGCGACCTGATAGATAATATAGAAACTTACTTGAGGCGTCAGAACCTCCCTACCCTTGATAGGGTTCAGTCCCTATTGTTGGGATCCCCTTTAACGGAGGAGGAGAATATAGGGAGGGCTTTGGGCCTGATGAAGCCATTAAAGGCCCCTGGGCCAGATGGCTTCACATACCGGTATTATAAAGCGTTCTGTCCTAAATTAAAGCCCATTCTATGCCGTTTATTTAATGCCGCACGGGAGGGTGCCCCTTTCCCTGCAGAGTCACTGTTGGCTGCCATAGTTCTCCTCCCCAAACCTGGGAAAGACCCTGAGAACATTGATAGTTACAGGCCCATATCCCTCTTAAATACGGACATTAAACTATTAGCAAAAATTTTGGCCTTGCGCCTAGACCCTCTCCTCCCCTTTTTGGTATCACCAGACCAGGTGGGGTTCATTCCAGGTCGGCAAGCGTACGACAATACGAGACGCGCGGCGGACCTTATTTGGTTCGCTGAGACCTATCAGAAGCCTTCCCTATTTTTGTCTTTAGACGCTGAGAAGGCCTTTGATAGGGTGGAGTGGCCGTTTTTATTTACTTTACTTAAACAACTGGGGTTCCCCCCCACTTTTCTCCGAATGATCTCAGCCTTGTATGCTTCCCCAGGAGCGCAAATTTTGATACCGGGAGCCGATAGGATTCCCTTTGTAATCCGGAACGGAACCAGGCAGGGCTGCCCATTGTCTCCGGCCTTATTTGCCCTTTTTTTGGAACCTCTATTGCTTGCTATTAAATCAGACGCGGGAATCTCGGGATTTACGGTGGGTGACTTGGAATTTAAATTATCGGCTTATGCCGATGACGTCCTTCTCTCCCTGACAGACCCTTCCACCTCCTTGCCCCGGGTTTTGGATCTGCTCAGTGACTTTTCTACTCTTTCAGGATATAAAATTAATGTTACTAAATCAGAGGCACTCCCGGTGGCGCTGACAGCAGAGGCGATTACAACTCTCTCTTCTTCCTGCTCTATAAGGTTCACCCACTCGGAGCTGGTATACCTGGGGGTCCGCTTAACATCATGCTCGGCAGACCTTTATTCGGCTAATTACCCTCGCCTATTTGCGACTCTCAAAGCGGAGTTAGAATGTTGGAATAAATATGCGATATCATGGCTCGGTAGGCTTAACTGCATCAAGATGAATGTATTACCCAGATTATTGTATATGTTTCAGGCATTACCGGTTCCTCTCGTTGCTTCAGAGGTCATCGCTTTGCAGCGCTCAATTGATTATTTTATATGGGCAGGGAAACGATGCCGCGTAGCTAGACATACTCTCTATCGCCCACGGTCTCTGGGCGGCCTGGGCCTTCCATCTCTCCTCACCTATTACTATGCAACTCAATTGGCACAAGTGGTAGCCTGGCATGCTCCGGCGGGGTCTCGCAGGTGGGTCGACCTGGAAGCGTCCCTTATGCGGCCGAATAAGATACAACATTGGATATGGCTGGCTCGAGAACATTGTCCTTTGATCACCACCACATGCCCAGCCATATTAAACTCTCTGCGCCTTTTGGCATAGGCTAGCAGTGAAATGCGAGTTGACGTCTATACCAACACCTATGACTCCGATTTTTGGAAATAGAGACTTATTAGAGAATTAAATAGAGAAATAGGTCTACTCATGAGGCCTTGGCGTGACCTATTAGACTCAGGTGTGTGCAGAATACATAATTTATACCACAACGGAACTTTGATTCCTCTTCGAGATATTTCGGGACTGTCTTTTCTACACATTTTCCAATTGACATCATACGCCACCCAGGCTCACATCAAGCAAGCTGCACTGGCGCCGCTGACTCGCTTTGAGCGATTATGCCTGGCTGGCACATACCCGAGAGGCCTTATATCTTCATTATACCGGGATCTAACATCACTGTTGGACTGGAAAGACCTGTCCTATATTCATGCTTGGGAAAGAGATATCGGGGAAACTCTGGACTCAGAGGACTGGTTGGACATATGGAAGATGTCTCGCTCCATGTCGGTGTGCGCCTCATTGCAGGAACAGTCCATTAAAATGATTATGCGGTGGTACGTTACACCATCTCAATTGGCGCACATGAATAGAAATTTACCGGATGTATGCTGGAGATTATGCACCTCCAAGGGCTCCTTTTTCCACATGTGGTGGACATGTCCACGAATTGTACCTTTATGGAAGGAAGTCCAAGATCTACTGATTCTAGTTCTATCTAAACCTATCCCATTGGATCCTTGGGCATTTTTGCTCTCCAGGCCGCTCCCTGAACTTACTTTCCATGAAAACAAACTATTAGCCAAAATTACCCTGGCCACGAGACGGGCTATGGCGGAAGTCTGGAGACAACCCCTCCCGCCCTGTATGGCTAAAGTATATGGCAAAATCAGAGACACTCAGGTTATGGACGAACTGACCGCTATAGTACGTTTTACACTGCCATCATATAGTAAAACTTGGGGGCCCTGGCTTGATGCTGGGTTATAATTTATGGCGGGAATTTGGGCTATGGTCACGTATATAGGGCTTCTTGGCCCCTTCCACCCCTTTTTTCCTTCTTTGGCACTCTCCCCCCCCCCCACCCTTCTACATTTCCCTCTATAGCATTTGACAGGTTGGATTAATATCTACAGTATGTCTTAGGATTCTGGCCTGGGCCGGGCCACTCATTCCCCTCATTCCCCCCCCCTTTTCTTTTCCTTTCTTCCCCACCTCTCCGCCCTTATTTTTCACCCTACTTTCATTTCATAATATGGACGGGATTATGGTTTACTAGGATGCATATGTAAAGTGATATTGCTATTTTGGCGCTGCAACGCCACATTTGCACCCATGTTATTCTTATTGTCTTATCGTCCAATAAAATTATGTTTAAAAAAAAAAATTAAGAGCACTCGAATAATAAATTATAATGAGATGACATGTTCTAAACAGCAACTCAAACGGACGTTAATTCAAAGCATATATTTAGAAAATGAAAAAATGTGAGAAAAAAATAAAAAAATATCTTTGAATACACAAGCACATGCTCATTTACAGGAAAATAATTAATCATAGCAAAACAAAATATTTACTCCGAAATTTGGTCAAACCGAATCAATGGTCCAATGAAATTTGGGTGAACCAAAAATTAAGACTTGAACTATGTTCCTGTGCGCATGTCTAATATACACTCACTTTATTAGGTACTTGTCCAATTGCGTCTTAGCAGAAATTGCTAATCAGTCAATCACATGGCAGCAACTCAATGCATTTAGGCATCTAGGCGGGGTGAAGACAACTTGCTGAAGTTCAAACCGACCATCAGAATGGGGAAGAAAGGTGATTTAAGTGACTTTGAATGTGGCATGGTTGTTAGTGCCAGACAGGGTGGTCTGAGTATTTAAAAAACTGCTGATCTACTGGGATTTTCACCCACAACCATCTCTAGGGTTTACAGAGAATGGCCCGAAAAAGAGAATATCCAGTGAGCGGCAGTTGTGTGGACTAAAATGCCCTTTTGATGTCTGAGATCAGAGGAGACTGGGCAGACTGGTTCGAGATGATAGAAAAGCAACAGTAACTCAAATAACCACTCGCTACAACCAAGGTATGCAGAATACCATCTCTGAATGCACAGTATGTCCAACCTTGAAGCAGATGGGCTACAGCAGCAGCAGACCATACCAGTTACCACTGCTGTCAGCTAAGAACAGGAAACTGAGGCTACAATTTGCACAGGCTAACCAAAATTGGACAATAGAAGATTGGGAAAACATTGCCTGGTCTGATGAGTCTCAATTTTAGCTGACACATTCAGATGCTAGGGTCTGAATTTGGCATAAACATGAAAGCATGGATCTACCCTGCCTTGCATCAGTGGTTCAAGCTGGTGGTGGTGGTGTAACGGTGTGGGGGATATTTTCTTGGCACAGTTTGGGCCCCTTAGTACCAATTCAGCATTAGCCTACCTGAGTACTGTTGCTGACCATGTCCATCCCTTAATGACCACAGTGTACCCATCTTCTGAAGGCTACTTCCAGCAGGATAAGGCACCATGAAGTGGGAAAAAAAAGGCATCATGTCACAAAGTTCAAACAATCTCTAAATGGTTTTTTGAACATGACAATGAGTTCACTGTACTCCAATGGCCTACACAGTCACCAAATATATCAATACAATAGAGCACCTTTGGGATGTGGTGGAACGGGTGATTTGCATCATGCATGGGCAGTCGAAAAATCTGAAGCAGCTGCGTGATGCTATCATGTCAATATGGACCAAAATCTCGGAGGAATTTTTCCAACACATTGTTGAATCTATGCCACGAAGAATTAAGGCCGTTCTGAAACCAAAAGGGGTCCAATCTGCTGCTAGCAAGGTGTACCTAATAAAGTGACCAATGTGGGTATATACAGTATACGTACACACAGGACGGGTCAGACTGCACTCAACCTTAACATGAACTTTGTATAAGGGTACAACTGAGACCGACAAATACAACAAACAGGAAAACAAGATCCAGAGCACTCTATTAGGGATTTTAAAAACACCTAGATGAGGACACATTAATAAAAATGGAGATTTAGTTCTATATTGTGATCAAAAGAGGTTTACATGATACACATGTACAACCATGATTTAATTTAAAAGAAAGCAACATTTATTGGCATGGAAATTCCCCTCCGAATTGTGCCATAAAGATATCTGTATAAATGCACCAGCATTAAAGACAATTTTTGTCACGAAACCAAACCCCAAAGTCAAATGTCCATCACACCACAATGTTAGCATCTAGTCCTGCTACCTTTTTTATGCTATTTTATGTTTTGCTCATTTTGTGTGTATTCTGCTTAGCCTCCTGTATCTCCATGACAGTCACAGACATGTTGTTGTTGTTTGTTTACAATGTCTAAGTAAGATTAGGCCTTTAATTCCTGTGATATTCCAGGGCTGTAATTACCATCTGTAAAATTACTACTTTAATGGCGTTCTAGTGGTGCAATAATAAAAAGACTAGGGTGGGTCTAATGGCCAGGGGGAGAAGGCTGCTTGTATGTTCTTTTCTGTTCCCATCCCGCTAAATAATCATATGAAGACACACACCTTTAACCTTTTCACTACCAAAAGCATTTTATTGAAAGGTTTTTCTCATGCCTTTTATTTGAACTACGGGATAAACAGTTTTAAAAGTTAGGTACGATAGCAGGTTTGAGTAAAATTGTTATGCAGAGATTGATTAAAGAGTAAAAATAAGTGAATTTGCTAAGATTTAAATTTTCATGTGTTTGTTTTTCCTTTGTAGAAATATTGCATGGATGAAAGATTCTAAACTTAAGATGATGTCTTTATCTTGCACCATTTCACACAGGGTCTGGATTATCAGCATGCAGGCAGAAATGGCCTTTGTGCCAAATCCTGTAAATATGATAAAGATATTATAAATAAAATGCCTCTGCCAGGCTCATCCACCTCACCCACCAGTCGGTCTCTGCTGCTTCTCTCTGCGAGTCCCTTTTCTGGCTCCCCATCCACTGCAGAATTAAATTCAAAATCCTTACCCTGATCTACAAAACTCTCACTAATTCAGCTCCCCACTATGTCCTCACTAATCATCAAGTACACCCCAGGCCCCTCCCTAAGGTCAAGCAGTGACCTGTGCCTAGCTACCCCCACATCACCTCTTCCCATGATAGACTGCAGGATTTCTCAAGCGCAGCCCCCATCCTCTGGAATGCTCTCCCTCGTACGGTCAGACTTTCCCCTAAAGATATTCCTATTCAGACAAGCCTATCACCCGACTCACTGACGCAACCAGTCCATCACTCTCACCTTGCAGTCCATCACTCTCACCTAGCAATCCATCACTCCCACCTTGCAGTCCATCACTCTCACCTTGCAGTCCATCACTCTCACCTTGTAGTTTATCACTCTCACCTTGCAGCCCATCACTCTCACCTAGCATTCCAACACTCTCACCTTGCAGTCCTTCCATCACTCTCACCTTGCAGTCCATCACTCTCGTCTTGCAGTCCATCACTCTCTCCTAGCAGTCCATCACTCTCACCTTGCAGTCCATCACTCTCACCTTGCAGTCCTCTCCTCCTGTTTCCAACCTCAACCCTTCTAGATTGTGCGTTCCCACGGGAATAGGGCCCTCGTCTCCTCCTGTACCGGTTTGTCAATTGTTGTTCAATGTATTGTAACCCTGTCTATACTGTGCCCATTGTACACCGCTGTGGAATATGATGCGCTTTATAAATAAAGATTAATATTGATATCTCCTGCTTATGGGGATTTGTAGTGATCATAATGAGATTATTAGCAATGCAGCTTTGGAAAGATACCAACTGAGTATAAAAATAATATCTGTATGTACATAATGCCTGTGAACGGAAATTACAGTAACACCTTGTATCTGTACTGCACAGGGATTTTCACACATTATAACCCCTGAATGTTATCCCTAGAGCATTGAATGACCAGAACAATCCCTGTAGCTCCTTTACAGTGACACTGGATGATGAGAAAGATCTTAAGAAAATGTTGTTTCTTCCCTGGTAGATGGTTAGTCTTGCATTATCATAATATGCAAATTGTGTTTTGTATGCCCATTTTTGGTTCCATTGTATTCAGGGGTCAAGTCCTTAAAAAAATAAGTGTGGGAACTCACCACGATTCCTCTCTCCCAATTAGCCATTATAGTCTCACACGTAACATAAAAACATGATCAAATGTGATATATTAATATGTATCTACAGTACAGTATGTGAATTTTAGTGAAAATTTATGATAAAGCCTATATATTAGTAACTTATCAGGGAAACGTATAATTGAACATCTGAATACAAGCTTTTTAGTTTATGGGACCAAAGGGAACACCGTTCCCACGAGTTCCCCTCAATTTATCCCTGATTGTATTACAGTACAAAATCTCATATATATATAATCTCCACTGGAATCTAGCACTCAAGATCCATACTCCGTGCCCGGTGTCACGCTAGGCTGCATAAATACTCCTCCAAATAGTACAGATGTGCATTTGTTTCGGTAAAATTTGGAATTTCAAACAAAATTTGATAATTCGTAGTTCGGAAGTACTTCCGAATTACGAATCGATACGATATGAATTCGAAACTAAACGAAATGTATATAACGAATTTCTTTTGTTTTACACTGTGTCATCATCATAAAAGAAAAATTTGAATAATTGATATCAACTATCGAATCTGAAATTAACTATCAAATTGATCTTAACTTACAATACAAGTAATAGTCAGCAAAGGACTTTATGAAACAAATTAATTTTGTTTCACTGTTTAATTTGACTCAAATACTAAATCTGTGACACAGCTTAAAATTTAACCCTAGCTTTTCTTTTAACAGCAAAATTTGATCAATTGGGGTTTTATCTCGTGATCCAAAATTCGAAGTGATATCAACTATCGAATCGATATATGAAATTCAAATTGATTCTAAATTTCAAATCGATCCGAAACAAAATTAGTTATGAAATTTCGAAAACGAAATTATTTAAAAACATAACTAAACTAAACTAATTTTTCAGCCATGCACAGCCCTACGGCAAATAGCGGCACTCCAAGGACTTATGGAACAATACAAAGTTTAATGTTTCAACGTTTCAGCTTGTTTCCCACCAAGCTTTCTTCAGGAACACACACACAGGTGAGCGCTAATATTAGCTAGACTTGTGCACCGATTTTTTTTTCGGTTTCGATTCGGTTCAGTTCGTTCGGATTTTGTAAATTTTCGTTTCGGTTCATTTCGGCCGATTTCTGTTTCGGTTCGTTTCTTTTTCGTTTCGTTTTTCGTATCGACTTTTTCGTAATTTCGGAAATTTTCGTGTTTTTCGGAATGTCTGTTCTCCTCGTTTCAAAGTGTCTATTCGTTTTGACGTAAACTAATGTTTTTTCGGATCTGATATTTCTGTCGATACGATAATTCTGCCATTGAGATTTCTCATGTTTTACAAGAAGGATACATTGAGGTTTCTCTGGTTTCCCGGGAAGGATACATTGAGATTTCTCTGGTTTCCCTGGAAGGATACATTGAGATTTCTCTGGTTTTCCAGGAAGGATACATTGAGATTTCTCTGGTTTTCCAGGAAGGATACATGGAGATTTCTCTGGTTTTACAAGAAGGATACATTGAGATGGGAATGATACAAAATTACAGAATCAGCGATATAACCAAAAAATACGTTGTCTGAAATTACTGAAATGGAACCGAAATCAGGAATGGAGCCGAAATTACGAATGGAACGAAAATGATTTTCGATTTTACACATTTCTAGTCCATTCGAAAATTCCGAACAAATTTCGTTTTGTAAATTTTTCGGATCTGCCGTTTTCGGATCTGAAAATTTTCGGAAAATCGTCCGAATCCGAATGCACGAATCGGGAAATTTCGTGAAAATTCCGAAATTCCGAAACCCGAAACGCACATCCCTAACATTAGCCTCATGGAATGTAATAGGGCCCTTTATGTCTGGAGTGCTCCGTATGACCCAGGATAACAAGCCCTCGACTGTTGCAGAGAAAAAGTAAAGGAACTGAGCACAATCCAACTGCAAACAGACACCTTTATTCAAAAACTAGTTCAATGTTTCGGATGAACAGGCAGCCTTTCTCAAGCCTTATTCATAAGCAGGGCTGCCATCAGAAATCTTGGGGCCCTTTACTGAACCACTGGTTGGGCCTCCCTTCCCTCAGCTGGATATTTCAATAAACTAATTAAAAATGAAACATTTTGCCTCATCTTCTCTTTATTTTACAGGAAATGGACTAAATCGCTGGTGGATAACATGTGTTTTGCTGGTGGGAGAGTGTTCACTCTGCACCTTTACCTGGTGCAGACCATACTAATCGCTCCCTCAGTGATAATGCAGAGTGCTTTTTGCCCCAGCCCTCCAAGAAAGTTCCTGATATCCCAATAGGTCAGTTCAGTTTGGCATGGAGGGCTCTTACATCGGAGGCACTTCGACAAGGGACACAGTAAGGACCAGAGCCCCCTTGAGCCACTGGGCCCCCTGAACATATCATGGGCTGTCACCCCTTGAGGGCTGCCCTGTTCATAAATAAGCATTCTTAAATATTCAACCACAAACCCTGGAGGTCATTCACGAATTGCTGGTCTTTTCCGCCGTTCAACTGAAAGTCCGATGATATAAGAGTGAAAATTGAGAGGTTTTATCAATGAAGTTTATCGTAGTTGCAGCAACAATACAGAACGTCAATTTGTAAATAATCCTCACTAATACTCGCAAGACCACCTTTAACTTCACTAGTAGGCGGGATGGTTCTGTATAGGCATTGCACACACCGTCTATTGGATTAGTGCCCATTTTTACTTGGCACATCTGCCCCTGATTTCGTAGATGGGCAAACATCAATATGAGTAATGAACCGAACAATACTTCCATCAAGTGGTTTCTACAATAATACTGAATTGTAATGACAGGGTGCCTTTGGTCATTAGAGGCATTCTTATTTACGTGCCCAGGGGTGTATGTAGGCTTGATATTGCCTTTTGGCACTTCAATTTCTCTACTTTGTATAAGAGTCTTTAATTATGGCTCATCAAGAGAGCAGTGAGCTATTCCACGGGAATTCTGCAAAGAAGCAGCAAAAAATGGAGCCAGGTGTTAAGTGACTTTGCTTTTGAAAAAACACTTAATAACAAAATATATATAAAAAAAAAAAATCTGTACTTACACCTGATTCCGCAAGGCAGGCGGCATCATATGGCCACGAGCAGCAGAATGCTGGGTGCAAATACTTCCCAGAGTTTTTCCTCGGCCTTAGCGCAACTCCACATATGCAAGCTTGTGCAGAGTCACGTTTGGCTCCATGGAGTCCCATGGACACCAGAAAATGATACAGGTGGCAGGCAGGCTTACAGCGTCTTCCAAATATTCAGACCCGAGCTGCTAACAGAGAGACTTGGTTGGAATGGAGTCAGTAACAGGGAATGCTAAGAGTTATCGGCTTGCACCAATTTGTCTTACAGACATGAGGGGAATAGGGCTCCATATCTACCATCGCGAACCTCAGACCCTTTCTTTGTGGCCAAACCAAAGCACACTGGTAGCAACTGATACTGGTTATTCAGGGGTCAAGTTATTATTATTATTACATACATGCATTCATACAGCGCCAACATATTACGTGGAGCTTTACAATAGGGGAGCACAAACAGGAAAGTTGAGCAGGAAAGCTTGGGAACGCAGTTCCTGCATGATTTTCTCAGAAAAAAAATCAGCTTGGGCACCATCTGTGGTCAATGATTGGAAGAGGGTCCTTGCTCCACGACCCTAAGGCAGCAATATCAATAAGAATTCCAGTAGACCAAAATATTAAATCAAACGGATTTATTCCATCACCAGCAAAAAAAATTACGACGTTTCAACCAAAGGGTCATTGTCAAATCTGACAGTCTTGACTTGACAAAGACCGTTTGATCGAAACGTCGCCAATTTTTTTGCTGGTGATGGAATAAATCCACTTGATTTAATGCTTTGGTCTACTGGAATTCTTATTGATATTGTTGATTTTCTCAAAGGCAACAGAGTTCCCGTTTGGCCCACATACTACTGAGAAGCTTTTATTAGGTTCCAATGATATTTCACCACAAATATCTGATATGTATAACACAATCGTCATTAGGATTCCCAAAAGAACCAGTCCGTCTTTATGTTTATACATTGATGTCAATATTGGATGTGAAGTGGTGGGTTGAGTGCAACATGTCAATGGTTAATTGAGGAGAAGAAATCTTGGAGAGTTCCCACACCTATTAGTTTAGGACTAAAGCCCTGTTATTCTGTCCTATGAATTGACATGTCAAATAACAATCTAAAATTCAGACTCGGTGGTAAGAGAATTCCGACGGACCAAGTGATAAGAGGTCCTCTATATTTATTCTATCTCGTTTTTGATGATGCTATAAATAAAAAATGACTTTACAGGAGTATTATTTGTTTATTCTACATCTTAGAACTCAAATGATACGTTCATTATTTTGTATTTCTGTAGAAAGCAGACCAAAGAACACAGCAGGTTTCTTTAAAGCTTACATGTGGTCTGACCTAAAAAACCTCTAAGTAGGACTTAACCCAGCTCTCCGCGAAAGGGTGTTTATCTAAAGCATTCGATCAAAATAATAATCTGTTAGGAAAACAAAAGTGAAGTATTTCAGCCAGTTTCACTGAATTAAGAAGGCAAGAATGATATCTGAGTGAAAGGCAAGGTGGTTTTTTATTGACCTTATTCAGTCAGTAAAGAATGACACGTCTTAGAAAAAAAATGACTTGGAATACACATAGCGTTCTCTTCCGTTTCTACGAGGCTCAGATATTGCTAGCACTGTAAAAAGAGATAGAGAGAAAATTCAAACATTATCAAATAACACAAAAAAAATTGCAGCCAATGACCGTTGAGCAATTTTTTTTATTAAACATATTTTTATTTATCTTGGATCAGTACAAAAATACAGATGGAAGGATAACGTATTATAAATCACAATCAGTAGCACCACGTGAAATCGCGGCATTCAAAATTGAACAAGGGTGTTGCAACCTTTGAGAATTTTTATGGTATTTATAAGGAGCTGAACCCAAAAATGACATTCGTTTGGCGAATTGGCTCTAGTTTTTGAGCTAATTTAAATCCCTCCAAATATGTTTTAAAGGGACACTACCACTTACATAAGCTGTAACTAGATTACTTTTGCATTATGAGCAAAAGCACCTTATAAAACCCGTGCAACTGTTATTTTTATTTGTTTGAAGTAAATGTATAAAACATAAAAGGGGAAGTGCTTGGTGCGTGTATAAATAAAACCCACCATCTTTGTCTCTCCTTGCTGAAAAGCAGCTGGAGGGGCTTGGAGCTGCTCAGTAGAGCGGCCTTTTGGTTACAATTGTTAGGTACCCACTCTAAAGAGGTGCCTTGAAGTGGCGAGTGGGCTTACGTTGCAATGGCCATTGAAACAAACAAAACCTCATTTTTGTTGTACATGGAACACATAGGAATGAGCGCAGATGACACTCTCCTTCCTTTTATGTTTTATACATTTACTGGGCTGTTACTCCTGGCAGTTGCCGCCGCTCCAAAAATAAGTGAGTATGGCGCGACGCCATTTTTTCTGTATTTATGTATATCATGCTTGTAACACAGTCCGTCGTTTTGCAGCTGTTCCTCTTTCCATGTTTTTGTTTTTGATCCCAAATGGAAGTGCTTGGTGCGTGTATAAATAAAACCCACCATCTTTGTCTCTCCTTGCTGAAAAGCAGCTGGAGGGGCTTGGAGCTGCTCAGTAGAGCGGCCTTTTGGTTACAATTGTTAGGTACCCACTCTAAAGAGGTGCCTTGAAGTGGCGAGTGGGCTTACGTTGCAATGGCCATTGAAACAAACAAAACCTCATTTTTGTTGTACATGGAACACATAGGAATGAGCGCAGATGACACTCTCCTTCCTTTTATGTTTTATACATTTACTGGGCTGTTACTCCTGCAGTTGCCGCCGCTCCAAAAATAAGTGAGTATGGGCGCGACGCCATTTTTTCTGTATTTATGTATATCATGCTTGTAACACCAGTCCGTCGTTTTGCAGCTGTTCCTCTTTCCATGTTTTTGTTTTTGATCCCAAATGGGAAGTGCTTGGTGCGTGTATAAATAAAACCCACCATCTTTGTCTCTCCTTGCTGAAAAGCAGCTGGAGGGGCTTGGAGCTGCTCAGTAGAGCGGCCTTTTGGTTACAATTGTTAGGTACCCACTCTAAAGAGGTGCCTTGAAGTGGCGAGTGGGCTTACGTTGCAATGGCCATTGAAACAAACAAAACCTCATTTTTGTTGTACATGGAACACATAGGAATGAGCGCAGATGACACTCTCCTTCCTTAAAAGACTCCTAAACTACCCACTGGTGATGTCCTTTGAATACATCCCACACAATACAATAATTTGAGTCAGTGATCAACCCATAGACTCCACAAAGCCACACAGTGAGGAGCAAGTGATGGAAAGATACTGGGGGGGGGGGAGTTTACAACACAAAAGATCACATAACGGATGCACCCACTGACACATTATAATATTCTCTTAACATACAAGAGAAAAATAAAGCACATGAAAGATATCAGCCACATACAATAAACCCAAAAAGGATATTTCATTTTGTGCTGGTAGTGGCCCTTTAATCTGTTCCAACGTTGGTTGTACTATGCCAACCCCCTGCAGCAGCATAACACTCCTCACTGGCGTCTATGGGCTGCGACAGGCCTGCCCACTAGTTGGCACGTGGCACGTGTTATTCACTGCCTTTGGACGGAGTGAACTCTGACCGTCCCCCTGAAGCCAATGGCATACTATTTGAATCAGGTGTTAGGCGGGCCAGAAGATGGGCCTGCCGCAGCAGCCAGGAAGTGGGGCATACTTGTACTTCCTGCCGGCATTAACGCCCAATGGTAAGGGATTAAATGGCCCCATTTGCTGTATGCCAGTGTGCTAACAGACAGTGATGTTTGTCAGTTAGTGCTCGGAAAGAGCTAGGCTTCGGTTTGTCTTTTGTTCCTGTGCATACCTTCCAGACTGTAACATAAAAGGACTGTGCAAAGAAAGAAAATTGTCTGTGGTGTTCATTCATGAAGGCCATGTGTTAATTGGATCTCAGCTCATAACACACAAGCATAAGAGTCTTTTTAATGTGAGACACATCATCTTGGTTTAAGAAACTGATTCTATTTCCTGTGAGATCAATGAAATTGTGTAAATACCATACATTTCTCCTGTGTAATTCCCCCACTGATTGTGAGGTCAGTGTTGCTTCTATAGAGATTCAGAAAATAAACCATTGCTGTATTTACGCAAGTAAAACATTTCTTTATTTAGTTCCTAAGTATGATCTCTTCCAATTTTAAAAAGCCGCTTCAAGAGGACTGAAGAAAAGTGCTCAGAACCCAATTCCCTTGAATATTACTTATCTGAGATGCACTTAGCACTTATGAAAAAAAGATAAACCGCATCAAAAACCCATTCAGGCGTCTCGTATTTCCACCTTGATCATCAGAATTCCTTACTAATCCTAACTAGCATTTAACGAATAGGAAGCAGAAAACAAACATTCCACTGGGGTCTTCTGCAAACTAAAAAGAACCTACAGCATCTGTGCTTCTGAGACCGGGTGCACACGAGACTTTTTTAATGCGCACTAACGCGCGTTACTAACACGCGTCGCAGCATATAATTACGCATAACGCGAAGACCACACGCATAACTCGCACTACGCATAACGCGCGCTGAAGACGTCCGTCTTGAAAACACAAAGGCTGTTGCGGTAGGATTGACGCAATGTTGGGCGTCAAATGCAGCGCGCATGCGCACTTGAGCGCAGGAGGATCGTGCAGCCCCGTCAACGCGCATCCTAGGTGATGATGCGCTAGGATGTGCGTCGAGAGGGCTGCGCGATCGTGCTTTCCAGCGCTGAGGAGGGGCAGGTGGGCGTCAAGTGGACGCCGGTGCATTAGCGTTTTCTTTAACAAACGTACTGTGAGTTAAAGAAAACATCTCGTGTGCCCCCGGCCTGAAGCAGAAACTGTGGCCCCTGTTCCCGTCTTTTCGCTAACATGGGGATGCTAACATGCAAAATCTGCGCTTCAGATTTCCTCTTAGCGTCCCCATCTTAACACGATATTCTGGGGCAGGAGCTAACTGCTGGGATACTCTCTGTAGCGCTTCCTCTCCGCCGTATCACCTCCTGGAGTCCATAGGACTGAATGGAAGGTTGTGCTTCTGGGCCACGAGCCCTGCTCAATCTTGCTCTAGTGCACAGTGCCGCCGACTGATCGCTGAGGGAAACCAGGAACTATTTGCTCCAAGTCTCACTCTGCTCATGGCCAGGCGAAGCAGTGGATTGGGCCACCGTTCTCGCTGCGGGATGAGAGGTGAGTATGAGATTTATTGGGGGGGTTAGGGGGTGCTAAATGATTTTGCATTTGCAGTATCATTTAACACCAGCTTTTAGGTGTCGTTAAAATGTTGCCGTGAACGTCCGTGCGATGATTAGCGCTAACACTTAATGGGGAGCACGCTAATTAATGATTGTGTTCCCCATGTTAAGTATAGGATGCGCAAAGTACAGTAAGCTCGTGGAAGCTAGCGAAAAAAACAGTGTGCTAATGGATTACTAACGGGGGTAACGTCAGGAATGTAATATGAGGGGAATGCGTTAAACGCACTTATCTTGGCAGTATCGCGTACACATGCACATGCTAACGTTACTGTTAATTAGAGTGGTTAATCAGAGATGTCCGAAATGTCGCCAAAATGTAACCGGACACTGAAATTCAGCATACGGTGACATTTCGGCTATTCAGGGAGCAGGCAGTTCGCCAAATTTTGGCAAATTGCCTTCACGTACAGTGCTCTTCGAGGGCAGGGAAATCCCGCATAGAGAAACAATGGTTAATCTATTCAGAGACACCGAACAGCAGTAAAAAGTTGCCGTCATGCCCTGCTGTTTGGTGTTTTCATTCGGCAGGTTTATTCGGGTGAATCCCATAGGCTTCAATGTTAAAAATATTCCCATTTTTATGCAATATCTACGGTAATAAAACGTAAAACGTTTATTATTTTGATCTTCAGTAAAAAGTCTCTTTATTTATTGATTTTTTTAGGATCTTTTAAGCATTTTTCAGTTTTTTTTCAGCAAAAATTTTTGTGTTTTTTTTTTAAAAGCGTTTTTTCTTTTTTCTGTAACAGACCTTTTTATTATCATTCATTGGACCTTATATGTATATTCCAGGCATTTTCGTTCAGTAGTTTTTTTGCAAACAGCGTTTCAATTTTGAAATTCTCAAGCGTACTGTTTTTTGTTTTTCTTTTTTTACCCCGTTCGTCAGCTTGTCGGCTTTTTCTGGCGGCTGCTCTGTGCTGTGATTGGCGGCTTTTTCCGGCGTGGTTTTTGCGGCGGTTTCTGTGGGGTTTCGATGAGTGTTCGGCGACTGTTCGTCGGGTTTGCATCGCGTTTTCCCTGCATTTAGGTGGCCCTACGGTGAATGCTGAATACACCACAGTGTGGGGAACTTTGATTCCCCGAAGTGCAGGGAAGCGTGGGGAACGAGAAGGCACCAAAACGTCTGCGACATTTCGGTGCTCTCTGAATAACTCCGTAGGGAATAGTGCCCAATGTTTTTCAAAATAATATTTATGAATTCATCAGATAAACATATTTAGAGAAACATGCTATGGCATGTTGAGTTGAGTCCTATCCTAATGAGATATTCAGTCTTGAATTGATGGATATCTTTCCACCAATCCCTGACCTACGATTGAAATAAGTGGTATAATCACTGTACAGCCTGGCGCGTTAAGGTTCCTTATCATTACTGCAAAATCAATGGATGAGAAAAATGAACATGACCCCCTTCAGAACCCATTCCATATAAACTCAACAAAGAAAAGAATCGTCCTCTCGGTTTCAACTTCTTTTATTTCCAGCAAACCAAACATATGTAAATATGTACATGAGCATAAAAAGATTCACCAGCTCAAACATGAACTGAACAGGATGGAGGAATTGGACACTCCTTGTGTAAATCACGCACTTGTTGTTACATCTTGTACCTGTCCTGCAGATGTGATGGTCGGAGGTATCAATTCTGTGCAAGTGTTGTTAAACGTGGTCTGCCACTGCGAGGGCAATTAGCTGTCCTTCCTGTCTCCTGGTAGTGCTGCCTTAGATGTTGCACATGTAGCGCTCACTCCTGGAGGAGCCGCTGAATAAACCTCGGGATAGTCTCACCGCACTAGGAAATAACTATACACCAGCACTGTTGTGGATTTTTATATATTATATTCTTTACTGATCCCAATAAAGCAGCATATAATACGCATATACGGTATTTGAGTAACAAGAATTCGTAACGCGGGAAAAAAAAACACGCAGTGGTAAAAGAAAATCGATTTACCCCCTCAGTTCTGGAGTGTAAGTCCCGTGAATAATAGCTCAAAAATATATATGTGTGTTGTCTAGGGTACCCGGATACTGTGTTCAACTGACCAGTGAATGAAACAAAACAATCTTCGACTAGTCACCGTTGGGGCCCTTGAAAGAAAAATAAACAAGTGTGCAATGTTCTGCGTTTCACCAGGCCGAAGCCTTCTCACCCATCGGTGTGACCGCTTGTCCTGGACCGATGAACGTTGGAGAAAAGGGATCTCTCTCGAGAGGATCTCGCCTCGCTGCCACTTGGAACTCGATGCTGTTAACGCCTGCACCGCCGATCGGGTTCTCCTCCGCCAGAACACGAACACATAGGCCGCCAGCACTCCTCTCCAGTTTGCAGCCTCTCCTCACACGATGTCCCTCTTCTCCCAAACCGCACTTTATCAAAAACGATTCATTCAGCGTAGTACACAGCTGGCCGATGCACACTCTCTCTCTGATCACTGCAGCAATGGATGCCGCCGTCTCTCTGCGCTCCAACTCTGCCAGGATCCCAGAAATGTCACCTGCGACTTCTCTCTCTGCTCGCTTTGTACTCTCAACACCCAGGGAACAGCACGATCTTTAACAGGATAGTAGCAACTTCCACACTCCGACCTGGTTTCAGACCCTAACAGCCCCAGTGTGTGTCCTATGACTCTTGTCGTTCTGCTCACACTGCTTCTGCCTTGCACGAGGCTGCTGATCTCCTTCCTCCTCCTGTTTCATGCAAAGGATGATGGTCGATGTAGTTTGGTTTTGTTCCGCATAGTCCACAATGTCTCTGTCTCCCTCTGGTGGCAGCAATAGTTCAATGCACCAGAATACAGTGTTTTAAAGCAGCGCTACACACATAATAGACTTTGCAGTTTAGTGCTCTGGTCTGCAATTCACATGCCTCCCTGCAGCAGGCCTAAGGCACGTTCACGCAGGTGAGCAGGCACCCTAGACATTTTCTTTTGGTGTTTTTCTAAGTCCGTAGAAAGGTCCATTTGGTGTCCGAAGTTACTTTAAATGTGACCTTAATTGCCTGCCACCTGTAGTTTACAGCTGCTTTCTTCTACAATGATCGATGCTGAGAGCATTTAGGGACAGGATGATGTCAGCACCCAAAGCAGGCTGACATCATCAGTCCCCAAGTTAGTCCCCAGCAGGCGGGATATTCAGAATCTAATTTTCTAAGTGTCAGTTGATTGGGCAGAAGAAATTCTTCGCTTCACACAATGCTACCGGCCAAATTGGGCTGGAGGGAGGGTGTGAAGCACTCCGCCAGCCCGACCACTTTACTAAGAAAGTGGTCAGTGTCCCTTTAAGCAGATAACTGTACCACATTTAGCTGCAGTAGTGTCTGACGAAAGCAGAGTTTTCCTGAAGACCTTGTTCAATTTTATTTACGCTATTGAAGATCTGATGATATCAGTGAGTCGTACTAATAGTGGTGAAACGTGAATTAAACCGCTAGTAAGAACACTCCAGTTTGGAAATTATTTATTTATGAAGTATTTTACCAGGAAGGATACATTGAGATTTTTCTTGTTTTCAAGTATGTTCTGGGTTCAAGAACATTGAATTGTTACATTATGATTGAGGTATGCGACGTAATGGCCAGTGTATGCCGCTGCACATCTGTTAGTACAAATTTTCTGAACATCATTTTTTTTTTTAAGAAGATATTTATTCAATTATTAGATTTTTTTTATTTCATTGTTTTCTTTCTTTTTTTAAAATACATCAGTTTGACAACGTAATTTAATTAAAATATTTACATGACATCCGGTTCTTGGTTGACAGCGAGAAGCTGTCACTGGTAAGTGTAGAACACACCCCACACTTATCATTCCCTCTGATCTATCCCAGAATGTGCTGCTTTCAGGACAGATCAAAGAGGAGTCTCACTGATCCTAAGTGAGCAGACACAAGATGTCATCTATATATTCCATTTATTTATTTATTTATTTATTTATCAAATGTGCTTTTTTGAAAGACAATTGACCGGCACTGCGCATAGATGAAATGACTTACAGATGAGAGAATAGAACTACCAGAGACGCTCTGTAGCACTTGCGTTTCCAGATAAAAACACATCAATGTACCTCTTTTGTATAGAAAAATAAATCAAAGGGAAATGTGGTGTGTGTAGTTAAATATGCACAATTTATTGAAGAGATTAGGACAAAAACATTAAAACCAAGTACATAACATTCAAAGCACCAGAGGCAGTTATACCCCGCCATGCACTTTATCACCAGTCACTCCTCTTAAAAGGATACTTCGGAGAGGGGGTGGGTGGAGGGTTCCGCTGTTTAGATGGGGGGGGGGGAAAAAAAAAATTATATATGAAAAAAAAAAAAAAAAAAGGACCTTCCTTACACAGCACCATCTTTTGAGCGTAAAATCATCACTCCTTTCAGTTACCAAAAATAGATTCAAGGTCAGAGTAGCTTTTGAAACTGAATTTTTTTTTATTTTAAGAAAAAAAAAATTAAAAGGAGAAAAATAATTTTGTAGTAAAATAATCTTCCTAAAAAGGGCAGGCAAACCGTGTCCCAAAGTCAAATGCCGAGTAGCTGAACGCACATGCCACATATTATAATAAGCACAAATTCAAGTAACATTTACATACTTACAGAGTCTACGTGTACCTACCCATAAAACGTGACCAGATCACAAAACAGATACAAGCAGTATAATTAGAACAACTGAGGTACTGGAAACACAAATATTTATGCTGATATTTTATTATAGAGCATTATAGAAGTGATGAGGGAAAAATTAAATGCCAGTTTAATTCAGAATAAGCTAAATTAAAAAAAAATAACACAAATTTTATAGGGACAGAAATGCCTGAAAAAAATAATAATAATAAAGATAATAAACAAATGTGTTAGGTACAGCATGTAACATGTTATTTTTAAGTCAACCCGTAATTGAATTGAAGTACTGGCTTAATACATCACTACTGTGATATTTTTTAATAAATAAGATACAATTCTCGACAAAACAAAAAAGGTGCATTTTAATGCATGTCCATGAAATAGGGGAAGAAAGAAAAAGGCGCATAATTTTAGCTTATAAACACATTTTTTCCCTTGAAATGGTACGCAAAATCACAAGAAAATTAATTAGAAATTTAATGGCTTTGAAACAAAACATGGAATATTTCCTTCTACAAAATTACTGGAGTAGGTGGTCATGTACACACTTCTGGCTCAAGTTCAAAATGGCCGACCTTGTGGCCAGTACATCAAACCCTGATAATATTTGTATTCTTTTCGTCATTTTTTTTTCTCCAATATATATAGCAATAACTCACTAGGGAAATTTGGGTTATTACTACATCTTCAGGTAGCTAAAAAAGAGAATAAAAGATAACTTGTTATCCGAGTTAGCCTCTTCCCCCGAAATGAAAATTTGGAATATCATGATAAGTAGGTTAAAATTAGACAAAATTAAAAAAAAGTTGTAAGATAGAAAAAAAAAAGACATAAAATTAACGTTATTTTTGCTTTAGCACCCACCTTGTCAGTGCAGCTAACTTGGTCTATTTTATTAAATTTTTATTTACCCCCATTTACCATTAGGAATGAACATAAAAAAGAAAGTTAGCGAATTGTACCTTCCCTGAACAATGGCAGAAGTAAAATATGTAACAGTGCGATGCCAAGATGTGTGAGGCAATCATCTAGAAATTTATTTTAACAGGAGTGACAAAGCTGCACTAAAAAATAAAAATGGAGGAAGGGGGTGTGCAGCCTCCTTGGCTTCATGCGAGGAGAAGCCAGAATGAATCCATGCCAATTTTCTCCACACAAGAATTGATAGCAGCCTTAATGCTACATGTGTACGGTAGTTCCTTGCAGACGTTTCTTCTCAAAACCGAAGGAGCCTAGCACGGCTTCTATATGCCACCACACTAGGACAATACAGATTTTGAATAATACGGTCGGGAAGGACTCCTTCATGTGGCCACGTTCTACTCAAGTACCAAAAAAAATAAAATAAAAAATAAAACTAGTCTTTGTGCTCAGTTAAAAAAAGGGTCCGTATCTTCATCCATGTTAACATCAGGCACCAGTTGATCTGACACTTCCTTAGCACCACATCCTGAATTCAATGCGTTGAAATCTGTTGAAAACCAAGGATGGTCCAGAATCTCTTGCGACGTGAGCCTCTCCGACGGCTCTCTACGAAGTATGCTACGAATGAGGCATTTTGCCTTGGGGGATAATGTCTCTGGAATGTTAAACTGCCCACGACGAATTTTGCTGAACAGGGAACTAGGTTCTATATCGTGAAATGGATAGCGTCCAACTAACATAGTGTAAAGCATGACACCTAGACTCCATACGTCAGCAGCTTTTCCAGAGTAGCTGCCGTTTGTGTTCAGGATTTCCGGACTCACGTATGCTGGGCATCCATGCTTATCGGAAAGTGAGTCGTCAATCCCAGAAAGAAGGTATGCGTCTTCCAAGCTCTCCAGTTTTACTCTGGTCCTGAAAATGGACAAAAAAAATAAAATGGAAAAGATTAACTTTTCAAAATTGAACAGAGTAAAATAAGTACATTTTAAATAAATATTGCAGTAACTTAACTCTACTCAACGTCTATTTATGGATAAACCGAGCAGATAAGAGGAAAAAGAGGGTTTCAATTAAATTCCATTTCTGAATTAATTTTCAAAAGGACATTTTGGCAAAGCAGATGGAAGCACGATGATAATATAATTTAACCTGTTTCCTTATGCATCTCCAATTACACAAAATTAGACTGTATGCAATTAGTGTTCTATCTTCCTTTCAATTTCCTTTTAGGTTTTGAGCCAAAAAATTACCAGTATTGATTGGCCCTTGGGTAGGAATTTCGAGTCAGTATTTTTTTCTTTATCTAGTGAATTTCTGTGAAAATAATACATTTTCCAACTTTATTTGAAATAAATTCTAATATTCTACCAGTTGACCCTTTGCTCTAAATTTCCATCTTTCATGTTGTAAAACAAGTAGGGCCCTATTACATAAAGTACTTAACGCAAAAACGCACGCAAAACGTGTGTTTTGTGCGCGAAGCGTCCAACGTTAACGCACGAAAATCACCGCTGGAATTACATTCCCTCGCGCATTTTTTCATCCGTCGGGAAATTGTGCTCGTAAAACCGACGCGCAAAAATGCGGGCAAAGTACAGTTGCGCGCAGAAATCAGTGAGCGCAATGTAACTTTTAACGCGAGTCCGTCAGACAAACGCATTTTGTGCGGACTGCGCACAACAGATGTACGTTCTGACGGAAGACAAGGTAGCGGCCGTCATTTTTGACGGACCTAATAAAAAAACCTGCGCTTCGACGTTCTCCGTTGTGAATCCGCGGTTTGGTACGGTCAGGTTGTTACAGTTTGCCGTTACCACCAGCTTTTCAAAAAACTAAAATTAAAATTATGCGCGCAAACGTTGTCCGTTAAATTTTGCGCTAAGATTGTAATACCATGCGCGCACCAGCGCACAAACGCATTTGCGCTCACATTGTTAAGTATAGGATGCGTGCACTAAATTGCGCTCGCAAAGGGTTCGCGCAGGGTCACTCACGTTAGACGTTAACGTGCATTTTGTGCGCAAATGTCGTAATACGACGTTCGGTGTAAAGGGTTTTACCCCTCGCGTTAATGCGTTTTTGCGCACGCGCAAAATTGTGCGCGAGGAATGTAATAGGGCCCGTAGATTTTTAACTACTTGGTCTAAAATGTGCTATTTATAGGGGTGTTCCTGAATAGACGTAGGAATTCTATTGTGTGAGTCAGAACTTTTTAGGTGTTTCACAGGCAGGGACGTGGTTGATGGGGGTTTTATTACTCAAAGGAACAATGATGCACAAATTCATTAAATCAAGGCAGCCCTCTTGAAAAATGTGTGCTGCTTGCATCAGCTTTCCTATACCCAGGACATACTTGAAAACGAGAGAAATCTCAACGTATCCTGCCTGGTAAAATCCTTTATAAATAAAATAAATAAATATGGCAGTTTGCTGTATTTCTCTTGAAAGAATTGGCCTTTGAAAAAGTCGAGACGCTCCATAGCTGTATAATCGCGTTATTCACAAACATATAAATTTGAAGAATGCACGGGAATTGAGCATTTTAGCTCCGGGAAAAGTAGAGGAAGTCAGAAAATATTTAAATTTAAAGCTTTTGTCCCTTATATCTGCAATTTTCTTGCGGTTATCCATCAATATGTATTTTAACAAACAATGCTTTAACATATGAACCTACGGAAAGTAAACGTAAGATAATAACGCGACTTGTTCCTCCTAATCTGGGGCATATTTTATCAAGAAGGGGAAGAAGCTTAGTAGAATTTCCAGTTTTACAAAATTCCTAAATCTACACATTGGTTCAATATGATATTAATACTGAATACTCTATTCAACAACAGAACATTAACACGATATTGGTTGAACAACTCAACAACTGACATTATAAATTGTACAAAGTGTTGACATTAGAATATTCTCCTGTTTTCTAAAACCTACAATTATTATTTTTTATGTATAATTATTACAGTTTATTTTATTCTGCGCTATACAATTGTCATTTTTATTTCTACAGATTATATTACTCTGATTTACACAATTTGTACAATTTATGGTCTTCAGATTTGCGTCAATAAATAAGCATTAAGATGGTAAAATAGGCTTAAGAAATTCACTCAGGTCTATCAAGCTCAATATGTCAAATGTTTCTATTGTTGATCCAAATGGAGGGGGGGGAATCACGCATTCTGACTTTCAAATACAAAAAATAGGGATGTGCATGGTTTTTTTTGTTTTGTTTTGTTTTTTTGGGTCTTTTACTTTTCGTTTCGGGTCATTTCGGAGAGTTTTTCTTTAGTTTCGGATCGATTCGGTGATCTGGATCGATTCGGATCAGTTAGTTTTTCGCTTTTAGGAGTTATTTCAGTTTTTAATTGGTTATTTAAGAATGGGAAGTAGATTACTACCATTAGAATGAAAGTTTCTTTACGGATTTATTTTTTGAGGATTTTTAAGGCATTTTTGGGTGAATTTGTGAGACTTCCCCAGCATTGTGTGGATTCATATGCTGCATTAATAATAACTCATAAAAAATGAAAAACAAACTGATCCAAAAAATAATTCAATCCAAATCACTGAATAATTAATCATGCTGCATTAATTATACTGTAGATAGGCGCTTCCCAGCAGTGTGTGGATTCATGTGCTGCATTAATTATACTGTGCACAGAGGCGCTTCCCAGCAGTGTGTGGATTCATATGCTGCATCAATTATACTGCAGAGAGAGGTGCTTCCCGGCAGTGTGTGGATTCATGTGCTGCATTAATTATACTGCAGAGAGGCGCTTCCCCGCAGTGTGTGGATTCATGTGCTGCATTAATTATACTGCAGAGAGGCGCTTCCCCTCAGTGTATGGATTCATATGCTGCATCAATTATACTGCAGAGAGGTGCTTCCCAGCAGTGTGTGGATTCATATGCTGCATTCATTATACTGCAGAGTAGGGGTCAAGTCTTGGGAAAAAAAGTGAGGGAACTCACCCACGAATTCCACAACCCCTACTACCTGAAGAAAATATATATATATTACGAGTATAGCAGTACGTGGTGATACCATTTTTATTGGGTTAGCATTACATTTAAAAGACAAGCTTTCAAGAGTGTAAACTGGAAACTATACTGATCAGTGAAAGGTATCACTACGTACAGGCATACTTGTGATTGTGGCAACTGGACTAACGCATATATATATATATATATATAATATATATATATATATAATCTCCAGGCACAGACCCCCCCCCAGAATTATATACACAGCGCTGAATCCACAGAATAACATACACAGCACTGAGCCCCCAGAATAATATGCACAGCACTGGTTATATGGATATATTTTCCCCAGTTCACATGGATATAATTGCCCCCAGCTCATATGGGTATATATTGCCCCCAGCTCGTATGGATAATGCCCCCCAGCTCTCATGGATAATGCCCCCAGGTCTCATGGATAATGCCCCCTAGCTCTCATGGATAATGCCCCCAGGTCTCATGGATAATGCCCACCCCCAGGTCTCATGGATATTGCCCCCAGGTGTCATGGAAATTGCCCCCAGGTCTCATGCATATTGCCCCAAGTCTCATGGATATTGCCCCCCAGGTCTCATGGAAATTGCCCCCCAGGTCTCATGGAAATTGCCCCCCAGGTCTCATGCATATTGCCCCCCAGGTCTCATGCATATTGCCCCCCAGGTCTCATGGAAATTGCCCCCCAGGTCTCATGGAAATTGCCCCCCAGGTCTCATGCATATTGCCCCCCAGGTCTCATGGAAATTGCCCCCCAGGTCTCATGCATATTGCCCCCCAGGTCTCATGGATATTGCCCCCCAGGTCTCATGCATATTGCCCCCCAGGTCTCATGGAAATTGCCCCCAGGTCTCATGGATATTGCCCCCCAGGTCTCATGGAAATTGCCCCCCAGGTCTCATGCATATTGCCCCCCAGGTCTCATGGAAATTGCCCCAAGGTCTCATTGATTGTGCCCCCAGGTCTCATGGATATTGCCCCCCAGGTCTCATGGATATTGCCCCCCGTGTCATGGATATTGTCCCCCCAGTGTCATGGATATTGTCCCCAGCTCACCTCTGCTTCTTCTGTGGCTGCTGCCGCCGCACATTGCAGGTGGCCGCGTGCTTCCTGCTTCAACGCCGCTGACAGGAAGTGAAGCCGAGCGGCTCCACTTCCGGTCAGCGGGCCGTTCTAACAGGATGCACGCGGCCGCCGGCAATGTGCGGCGGCGGCGTTCGGGCCACAGCGGGAACGCTGCGTTCCTGCTGTGGGAGAAGTGCGGGAACGCCGTTCCCGCGCGTTCCCGCTCGACTCAAGCCCTGCTGCAGAGAGGTGCTTCCCAGCAGTGTGTGGATTCATATGCTGCATTAATTATACTGTGCAGAGAGGCGCTTCCCAGCAGTGTGCGGATTCATATGCTGCATTAATTATACTGCAGAAGGGTGCTTCCTAGCAGTGTGTGGATTCGTATGCTGCATTGAAACCTATGGGTTAAAAAAACATGTTTCTTTAAAAGAAAAAGTTAGAAATCCTAAAATTTCAACCAAAAAATTACTAAAAAATGCTAAAAAATAAATAAAGTAAAGTAGTACTTCCCATTCTTAAATAAGCAATAAAGAATGAAATCACTCATAAAAAAGGAAAAACCAACTGATCCGAATCACCAATCCAAATAGCGCCGAAATTTCGGCTCTATCTGAAATTTTCGGTTGGCCGATATTTGGTTTTCGGAAATGCTCCCGAAATACGAAAATGGTGAATTTCGCCCGAATTTGGATTCGGAACGAAATGAATTGCACATCTCTAAAAAAACAATAAATCATCCTTGACTCCATAATATCAATACATCTGTTATTATCCTTAAGTGTCCGATAGTCAAACAAAATATCCCCTTAAAGCCAAATCAGAAAAGTCGGTCATTATTTTACATCATATTTTATACGGAGAAATATAATAGTCTTACTTTATTGTAAAAAAAAAAAGGGATTTATTATAATCATTGCTAAAGAATGGTGACGGGATTTTCCATCCACAGGAAAAATGGTTAATAATATCAGGGTATTTCCTGGTCATGGGTGAGAGTCAACAAGTTGATTAAACTATTTAAACATTAAAATCGTGTATCTCTGGGAAAACAAAACTTTAACAACTACACACACGCACAGGGATACACACACGCACAGGGATACACACACGCACTAACATACATATATAGATACACAAACCTGTTGGGTCAATACCATAGGTTTCTCAATAGAATTTCACTGCTGTTTTGAAGCCATCGCGAGCCTCTGAAAAGAGGAAGCAATCAGTCTGAATGCTTTCCCATTAGTGGTGAATAAAACCGCAAAAGTTTAATCAAAGGCAAGCATGCCTGAAAACAGGAAATGCATCTTTGTATCCATGGAAATAGACAGGGAACCCCTTTCAAGACAAAAAGCACTTTGACTGAATTGAGTCTCTGCATTCAGAGCTATGCTCCTCTGTTGATCAATTAAACCATAAAAGAAACTGGTTCCCAGACACCTCTGTTTACACCACGGCCATACTGCGGACCTTCGCTGTGACGGTGAACCCACCACTCACTTGTCATTCATAGGTTTATGGGCGACAAGTTAAACGTTCTTGCTAGGCTGATAGACTATTAGAAAATCCTCACGGAGGAAAAGAAAGGAAATGAGAAAAGCATCTAGATAAGAGAGAATCAGAGAGAAATTATTTCTCATGGATTCCCCTGCCAGTTTCCATGGAAACGAAGACGTACACTCCGTCTCTAAGAATTAAGGCTGTAGCTCTCTTGGTTTCCCCTCGCAAGTGATGGAAACATTCTGCATTTAGCTCATTCTCCAAAGAGCTGGAAATACCTTGGAGTCTCACAGTCCTTCAAAGAAATATTATAAACAGGTCAAGAGTAATTTGAGATGGTTTTTACATTTCACATTAGGAAAAGGGGAAATAAGTGGCAACTATAGAAAAACCTTCTAAGCCATGGGCAGATTAGAGACTACATTCTATTGTAATGTACAAATTTCACGGCCGCCGCTGAGCGAATCGCGCATGCACATGGGGCATTCACCCAGTCTGCAAGCCATAAAAAAATGCATGATGAATTTGAGGAACACCCCACGCTGTGACAGGCTGGCATACCATTCTCACTCAGTCTCCTACACGATACTCATATAAACAGAGGCTTTTGGTGCCAAAGATTCAGGTCAATGCCCTGTAATAAACCCAGTGAAAAGCTTACTATTTTGGCATTAACTGGCTCCTACTAAGGAAACAATAAGCCAATGGCCCCATGGGAAGGGGGGTGAATGGAGACAGGACAATAGTAGACTCGCTGTTGAGTTAGAAGGGGCAATGCTAGATTAGGGGTTGAGATGGAAAGGGCAAAAGCCAACAAACTCACAAACTCCAGGCCAATCAAGATTTTAGTCTGCCTTTACTCCGTACACTATAATGTTAAATTGAGGCTTATCTATAATGGGAATACACACTGTCTGGACCAATTTTGCTTTGATAGAAATTATGTCCTGATCCAACCTCAAAAAGTAGCCTTGTTACACAAAACAAAATGCCAACTGGCCTATTTATACTTGTTTGGCTTTAAAAACATGGTCCAAACCATATAAGGCCGGGGTCAGACGAGCGTACTACATGCCCACGTACTGATGTGACACTTCGACGGGGCCGGCCACACGCTGTAGCACGCGCACGAATTGCGCGCGCTACAGCGGACGTGCTGCAAGCCTGTCCCTCAAAATGCTACGATGCGCGTTCGACGGGGCTGCAAAATGCGATCCTCCATAGGAGGATTGAGCCTTGCAACGCTGAGTGCACTAACTGCGCTTAGCGAGGTGGCCAGACGGGCGCCAGAGTGGAAGGAACGTCCACGCTCGTGGACGTTCCTTCCGCTCTTATAAACGCTCGTCTGACACCAGCTTAAAGTATGCTCTGAATACTTAAAAGACCTGATTGCTTCAAGCTGCCAAAGGTTCCACAGAAGCCAATAACAATAATAAAAAAAGGAAATGTGATAGAGAGCAGAATAATCCAATGTAAATGAGGTTACATCATAACTCCAGCATGCGTGGGTGCTGCAGGATATATCAGACTTGTTTACCAGAGCACTGAACAAATATACTCCTATGCAATGAGCAACTTCTGTACACTCTCAGATGTATCCACGGTTGTGTAGAGTACACACTCACAGATGTTAACCAAGAAAGAAGTAAATGTACTACGTCTATATTTTCCAGTATGCTGTAAAGAGGACCTTGGTCAGTCATTAAGCTAATGGACGGCTACTAATAGCGTTGGTGATAACGGATATAGACTTTTTTAAAAAACATAAATGGCTATTAATAATAATACAAATAATGGTAGAAAAAGAAGAAATTGTTGTCTGCAGCTCGGCCACCCACAAGTGCAAATGGGTGATGTGAGAAATAATTTTGTTGGTAGAGAAGGCATAAATTCTTCAGATACAAAGAAAAGGGTGCTAAAAAAATACACTCATGGGACTGGAAGAACTAGAAAGGCCATTGAACCTCACTGTGGAGGAAAGAGGATGTTGATCCTCAAGAAGATTTGCTTGAGCAAGTCCCTCTCCACCTTTTTGTTCATGTTTTGTTTTCTAAAAGTTGTCACTGTAGGTGTTAAATTTCCCACTCTACGTTATAACAAGTTGTTACGCTATATAAATTATGATATTATAATTAAAGGGAAAGGGGAAACAGAGGGGTTAAACATTAACCCCTCGGACTGCCTCCACGCTTAGAGTACATTAAGTGGTCACAGTACCTAGAGTGTCCTTCTAATCTATGTTATCGACACTATATAACGGCATCTACCATGACCAGGGTAACCATATGGAATTGTTTGGACTAGTTAGGCCAGGGCCAGACGAGTGCACTTCAGAGGGGAAGGAACATCCGTGAGAGTGGATGTTCCTTCCACTCGATGCCCTTCTGGACCGTCTGTTAGTGCGCTCAGCGCTTCAAGGCTCGATCCTCCTATGGAGGATCTCACTTTGCAGCCCCGTCTATCGCATGATGTAGCGCTTCGACAGGGAGGCTTTGTGCATGGATGCTTGTAGCACTCGCAATTCGTGCATGCACTACAGCGTGTGACTGGCACCATCGCAGCATCACAATACTGTGACGGACGGCGAGAGGCATGTCAGTACGGGTGCACCTAGTGCACTCGTCTGACCCCGACCTTAAGGTTTGAAAGTGATATCCTGCACTGTCCATAAACTAAACACTCAGGAAAGAAACAATCTGAGAAATATCACTACTAAAATATAATAATTTAGAGGTTATTAAGGTCAGCTTTACTTTGGTTTAACTCCAGATCAAATATACCCAAGAAACAAATTACATGCCAAATTATACCAACTGTTTATAACATAAATAATGGACTCCAGCAAACAATCGTCTTCTTATATTCCAAGGGTTATGTTTATCCCAGTGGTTCCAGTAAATGATTTATATGTGTAGTGTTAAAGTATAACAGAAATCTTACAAAAAACTCCAAAAATTTGGAAAAAGATCTTTGAGTTCCTGCTTACGAATATGTGAGCCCTTTTTTGTGATGTCATAGCAACTAAAGATGGTTTATAGAGCTAAATGTAACTCACTCACTTTAAATGTCACTCTCGGCTTTAGAATATTTCAATTCAAAACATGCAACTCAAAAAAAGAGAAAAATTACATATGGTACGAATGCTGAATTCATCAAGTATATGTCCTCTTAAGGTACGCAGAGTACCCACATCGTGCAGAGCCAACATATAATTGGCTCATACAAAGCACAAAGGCATATAATATGGCTATATAAAGTGCTTAGTGCTAGAATATGGATGCAGATTATACCTATAACCACTTTATATAAGACTGTTATCCTTTGGCTCTATACTATGTGAGTATGCACATTGCCTGTATGTATTTTATATATAATAAAAGTCATGACTGTTTATGACACACTATTATTCTAAAAAGAACTGTATGCTGTAAATGTGATGTGCCGTGGTATATATATATATATATGGTTTCATATATCAATTCGATAGTTGATATCAATTCGAATTTTGGATCACTACATAAAACCCCAATTAATCAAATTTTGCTGTTTTAAATTTTAAGCTGTGTCACAGATTTAGTATTTGAGTCAAATTAAACAGTGAAACTAAATGAATTTGTTTCATAAAGTCCTTTGCTGACTATTACTTGTATTGTAAGTTAAGATCAATTCGATAGTTGATATCAATTTAATAGTTCATTTCAAATTCAATAGTTGATATCAGTTATTCAAATTTCTCTTTTATGATGATGACACCGTGTAAAACAAAATAAATTCATTATATATACACACCGTTTCGAATTCGTATTGATTTGTTATTCGGAAGTACTTTCGCATACAAATGATCAAATTTCGTTCCAAATTCCGAATTTTTTCAAAACGAATGCACATCTCTACGCCTTGCAGGATTTACTTTATCCCTGCACTGCAGAGAGCTCCATGAGGATGTCTGTGGCAGGTTAGTGGATTAATCTCATTAAAGCAGTCATAGGGTAGTAAGGATAGGACCTGCCACAATGGGGTATATTGATGTTGTGTCAGACTTATGAAATATATCATAATATTTTGTAGCTAAATCCCTGCTGTTTTTTACCAAAATCTGTTTTTTAAAAAAAAAAAAACGAAATTAAGGTGGAATACTCCTATGCGCATACAAAATTATATATATATATATATATATATATATATATAGTGTTTGCATATGTGCACACGTTACTAAAGAGGAAAAACAAAAGATAAGTGCACAGTAAAGCCTCTCACTACATGGTTTGCATATCAGTGTGTCATTAACCCTGTTGACCAAATCATTTTGCAAAACAAATTCCAGCCATTTCCCTCAGGTCTATATTTAAGCTAAATTACCATCCTAAGACTAAAAAAACAGCAAGCGGCACAAGAAAGGACAGACGGCACCAGCACAGAATGCTGCTTTGCAGGAACGCTTCATGACGCTCAGAAATGGATCCTTCACACCGTTTATTCGGCGAATCGGAAGAGATTAAAAGCCCTCCCAGCTGAGAGTAATCTGCCTTTAATTATCGATATTAGGAGGCTGAAGGGGTGCTAATACCATCAAACTGTACAGTGGATAAATTGATTTTGGACACAAGACACATTGGTAAATTGGATTAGGGCTTCAGTAATGGCGGGGGTCAACATTTTTGATCTTTATACTTTCGGTTAATTCAGCACCATACATTAACCATTTACAGAAAATGTCTTGTGAAAGTCCGTCACTCTGGAAATATTACCATATTTATTTATACATTAGAAACCAATACCTTAGTCCTTTAAAAAAATTAAAAAAATTCTAGAACTCTGGTCTTTCTCCAGCACTGACAACCCTAAACCTAAAAGTATCCCTGTCAGTAACCGTCCTCAGCCCATATCTTCGAACATTTAAAATGAACACTTAGAGCTGATTAAGGGGTTAATATGCCTTTAGCTGTGGATTTTGGCGTACCTCTGCTTTATCTCTCTCAGCTACTGTATATTGTGTCTTTGCAATATTTTTCTTGTCCTCCGCTGGTCCTGTGTCCCATTTTTCTCACCGCCTATTGCTCCTCTGCCCCATTCTTCTCAATCCCATTCTGTCCCTGCTCCACTTTCCTCAAACATCCATTGTGCCAATGTACCATCACCCTTAACCCCTTCGCTGCGGAGCCATTTCACGTCTTGAAAACAAAACATGTTTTTCTTTATTTTTCTTCTTTAACCCTTTCGCTGCTGAGGCTTTTCCCGCCTCTGTGCTGAGGTCATTTTTACCGGTTTTGCTCATCATGTTTAAAAGTGTTTTGAAGGCTTATTTTAGTATATTACCCAGACATATTATATATCGTTCTTTCCGTCAGACTCGGTAGATTCATAATATGTCATTATTATATGTATACGTTATGTCATGTCTGTATATTATAACAAAAAATGCAATAAAATATGTATTTTCAATAATTTACAACGTGTAAAGTGTTTTTTTTCACATTTTAACATGCGAGCAATTGCGGTTATATTTTGTATGGGGTGCGCTTGTTAAAAGAATTAGAGATGGGGTCTCGTTACATTTTTTTTGGGGGAAAATTACGCGATTTTTAACAAACGCACCGCATACAAAAATCGTTAGTGCAGCATCATTGTTCACATTATAATTGAAATGGGAACAATATTGCTACACTAACAAACCAAAAAAAAGAAAAAAAAATTGTTTATTTTTTTTTTTATAATTTTTTTTATTTTTATTTTTCATTTTTTTTTTTTTGACAATATTTTTCACAGTAGTGTTTGGTATCGTTGGAACGGCCATGCTCTGGCCGATCCAACCATACCAAACTTTAACCCCTAGCTGCCACGGATCGGGAGATAGGGAGTTCATTGGAACTCCCTATCTCCACCGTTGGTGGCAGTTAGGGGTTAAGTCCAGGACTGGCGTCATCGTGCTACGCACAATGACGCCAGTCCTCAGGGGGAGTTCCCGGAGGCCGATTCGCGATCCAGCTCCCCAGGGGTTAATGCCAGGCACCATTTGGAAGGGCAGGCTGTGCCCTTCCAAATGATGCCTGGGTTAACCCCTGCAACGCCGCCGATCAGGAGGGAGAGAGGTCCGAAGGACCTCCCCCCCTCCCTTTCAGGCGCCTCCTCCGCACATGCGGGGGGGGGCGCCTGAATTAGGTGTCATCGCGCTGCCGCGATGACACCTAAATTCAGCGGCGGCGGTTCCGGATGCGCGGCTGACATCGAGGATGTCAGCCCGCACCGGAGGGGCCAGCGATCGGCCGGAACTCGGCCGAACGCTGACCCCAATGGGAGGACGCGCTCAGCGCGTCCTCCGCATACCAGCGGTAATGCGGAGGACGTGCTGAGCGCGTCCTCCGCATTCAAGTGGTTAAACATGGTCATGTTTGGTATCATTGGAATGGCCATGCTCTGGCCTTTCTAATGATACCAAAATTACCCTGCTAGCTGCCAAGAGCCGGGAGATATAGGGGTTCAAAAGGAACCCCCATCTTTCCTTAGGAGTCAATGAGGACGTTCCCCACACGTCCTCAGCAGTGAAAGGGTTAATCACATTGCTGTTCTCTCATGTTCATGGCAATTTGTGCTGACATAGGGCTATATTACAATCTTCGCGCAGAAACCCTCGCGCAAAGTACCGTCTCGCTCTTAAATCAGTGTGCGAACAGTTTTTTTCTTGCGATTCAGCCAATCAGAATTATGAACCACAATTAACATAGCATATATGCTGCAGCAATAATACATGCACACACAACTTCTCCATTTTATTGGTTTGGTATGAATAGAATGTGTAGCTATACTTTGCTGCATTTTTTTTTTTTGGGCTGGTGTATTTGGGTTCGGCCAGGTTCTTCAGATTTGCCATTAACAAGCTTTTAGGAGTTGCTAAAATTATGTGCGCAAAGGCCCTGCGGTAATTACCGCGAATAGATTGTAATACCACCTTCGTACCAGCGCACAAACGCATTTGCGCACACAATGTTAAGTATAGGACGCGCGCAGTACAGTAAGCTTGCGCAGAGTTCGTGTAGGTTCACCCGCGGTAGACGATTGCGCGCGGTTGTTGCGCTGACTATGTAATACAGGATTCGGCGCAAAGGGTTTTACCCCTCGCGTTAATGTTTTTTTGTGCCGGCGCAAACGTTTGTGCAAAGATTGTAATTTAGCCCATAGTGTTTCTCTGGGCCTAATTTGGAACAGGGACCAGGAGCTGCAGCTCCATTTGCCCATAGGTTAATCCGACCCTGTGGCCATTTACATTTCAGGGCATGTCCCTGGAAGCATGACTACAGACAAGACTGTTCCCAGACTCTACTGATGATGCCACCCCATATCAGGGCCATTTACATTAATAAAAATTTAGATCAACAACACACAGATCCACCTATATGAGAGACATTAGGATGGCATAGAGCAGTGGTTCCCAACCGTCAAGTACCCCCAACAGGACAGGTTTTGCAGATCACCTTGGGGAAATACAGACTGAATCCTGCAATCCCTGAGCAGAAAATCATATCACCTGTGCTGCGCTTCAGATATCTGCAAACCTGATCTGCTAGGGGTACTTGAGGACCGTAGTTGGGAACCACTTTCATAGAAGAACATGGAAGGTATACTGTGTGTATCAAAGTCTAATGTTAATTAAGGTGCAGCACTTAATGTTGTGGATAGAAGTCAGCAATTACTAGTCATAATATACTTAAAATACCATATTGTGAATCCCTTGACAATTATCCAGGATTACGATAATGGAGAAGAGCTTTCTGCCCGAAAAGCACATTTCTCTGTTTGCGGAGAGTATCAGATTACGTTTACTAGAAGTCTCGTAACATCTCTATTAGCCAATAGATGTGGCACTTGTTTCACTGACCTCAAAAAGATGAAAAACCAAGTGCACCGACCGAGATTTGAACCTGTGACCTTCCGGATACAACCTGATATCTCGAGCAGGGGCACAGAGACGCAACCAACTCATTTACATATAGTTCTCCACTCACTAAGCATCGAGGAGGCTGACAGGCAGAACTTGGCTACAATCACCGAGCTGTACTTGTCGGCTAATTGCCTAGAGAATTGTCGGCTAATGCTTCTGATGTTACTGGAATTTCCCTCTGCGTCTACTTGAGCCCACCAGACCAGTACAACATACAGGGTTATTCAAAGAAAGGTGAAACTCTGGAGAACGTTCGAGAAGTGAAAATTCTAGGTCAAAATAGACAAACCAGAAACATTCTCCCATTTATCTCACTTTCCAAATTAGCTATGTTGACCTAGAATTTTCACTTCTCCAAAAGTTCTCCTGGTTTTCACCTTTCTCTGAATAACCCTGATAGTGATTACAGCCTAGTTCTTCATGATGTTCTATACAGGGTTAGAATGGCAGAGAGGTGAGAATGGCAGGAGAAGAGAACAATCTAGACCAAATAGCCAAACCAGAAAAATTCTCCCATTTACCTCACTTTCCAAATCGGCTATTTGGTCTAGATTGTTCTCTTCTCCTGCCATTCTCCTGGTTTTCACCTTTCTCTGAATAACCCTGATACTTAGAAGATTTGAGCAAACTTTAATATTTGTCTTTATTTTTATACAATACATTTCTGGTCAGTCTTAGTACAGGGCCGTTCTAGCTTACATGTTCATTTGAGGCAGTGGTTCCCAACCCTGGTCCTCAGGTCCCCCTAACGGGCCAGGTTTGACAAATATCTAAAGCACAGCAAAGATGATAGAATTGGCTGCTCGGTGATTTATTTTTATTTTTTTTGAGAAAGGATTTTACCAGGAAGGATACATTAAGATTTCTCTTGTTTTCAAGTATGTCCTGGGTGGCGAGTATGTACCGTTAGGCGTCTTGCCAAGGACACTTACTGGAGAGGTTGCTCGCTGGGATCGAACCCACAGACTCCACAGGCTCTCTCCATGCAGAGCAGCGACATTACCTCTACTCCACCCAGCCGGTGATTGCAGGATTCAGTCAGAATTTCCCCAAATGACATCATTAAAATCAAATAACAAAGTGTCAAAGAGGATGAAATTATACTCAGCTTTGATATACTGAAGTCAGCTCCCAGGAGATGGTCCACCGCTCCCAAAGAACATAAGTGGAAAAAACACGGAGGCTTCAGTATCTGTGGGTGCACCAATATATAGGAGGAACCAATCGTTGTGCAGCTGGTGTTTTCTCCACATTCAGGAATGAATAAAATAAAATCCATGCAATAATTAAAGATTTTTATTGAATAAAATCAATTATAGATAAAAAGCCCGACGCGTTTCGTCTATCTCTAGACTTTTTCAAGGGCAATAGCAGTGCAAAATCAAGTAAAAAAAAACGTATAATACATTTTTTTGACTTGATTTTGCACTGCTATTGCCCTTGAAAAAGTCTAGAGATAGACGAAACGCATCGGGCTTTTTATCTATAATTGATTTTATTTAATAAAAATCTTTTTTTATTGAATTGATTTTATTTTATTCATTCCTGAATGTGGAGAAAACACCAGAGCTCCACAACGATTGGTTCCTCCTAAATATTGGTGCACCCACAGATACTGAAGCCTCCGTGTTTTATCATCTTTAAAATCAGGCCTGTTATGTTTACTTGAGGACCAGGGTGTAGTCACTGGCTTCTCGAATTTCCTTACCGACTCCTAAACGTTAGTCTTACATGTAGATTTGCGTAGAACAATCCTATCTGGCTCCTAAAAATATTTAGTTGACTTTTAAGTTTTCTTACGGCCTCTTGTACTTCCTATAAATTAGTAAAGCCGCGGCTTAAGCCGTCTTCAAAAGACTTTTGCTCGCCATTTTGATAACTTGTTTTCCTCTTTTTTTATTGTCGTTTCTGTATAAATATATGATCGTAATAAAACCTAAAGCACTAATTAGAGGTTCCCAGAAACGAGTATATCTTTAGCAGTTAAACGGCCAGACAAAAGAAAATATGTCTGACTTTTGTCATGTGGATAAACCATGGAGGGGAGGGTAAGTGTTGGGGGGAGACCGCGGTAAGGATCTGAGGACTTATTATACAATGAATACAAACTAAATGCTGAGCCGCGGTCAGATTTACACATTGCTCACCGAGGAATGTGCTTATGTGACAGAAATCATCACGGTCTCCACTCCGTGCCAACAGCCCCGTCCTAGCACAAGGCCTGTTTATTCATAAAACACGGCAGTCTGGATTGTCGATTCAACGAAACTCAATATGAGGTCGGCAAAGCTTATTTTCTAATAAAGGAGATTCATTATAGTGACATGGCAGGCTAAATGTGCAGCATTTTAAAACAAGTAAAACGTTCTCTTGCATTTTTATTTTTTTGATCAAACATCAGCCTTTTATATCAGCAGGCAAAATAGTTTAGGCCGGCGTCAGACGAACGCAGTGATCACGTCCATGTCGCCGCACAGTTAACATCCGTCATAGCATAGAATCATGATCAATAGAGACCCACACACGAAGTACGTGCGCACCGAACTGCGCACACACAACGCACGTGGCAAACGGATGCAAGTTAGGCAAGAACATAAAACAGCCAAGTCGGACACGCAGAGTGCGCCACATCCGCGTAGCGGCCTGTGTGCGTTATGCTGCGACGTCCATAACGTTGACGCTCAGAGTTTTTTGGTCTGGCTGACTGTACTTGCATTTTAATAATTAAATTTGATTCCCAGATTTCCCTTTTTTGTTCTACATCCGTTAAAAAAAAAAAAAAAAAACAGACCGTCTGGTGTCTACAGTATCCTCCATCAGTACGTACGTCTGTTATGCACGCAGGCAGAGAGCGCTCAGACTGCATTCATCTGACATTAGCCTTAATGTGTGTCTTGTTCACTAAATTACAAATTCAATGCTATCCTTGTGTATAGCCAATGAAAACGCCAGGGTCACCTTTAAGGAAGGCTTGAGGGACGCTCATGCTCTGTGCCATGAAAAAAAAAAAAAAAAAAAATCAATCCCCATCAGAGCCATGGTTCAGATGAAGACAGTTTCCTTCCCCGGAGTCATTTGGCAGGTCAGCCGCATCACAAGGTGGGAAGTGTATTCTCCAGCGCACAAACGTCTTGTGAGACATGTGTGCCCAGGAAACTGCACTCCCCACCTCTTGTAGGGTTGACTTTCAGGACCTCCTGGGATAATGGGAAGTTGGGAAGTCCGGAGGCAGCCCTGTGTCCAGGGTCCCATAAGAGTTGAGTGTGCCTGTGATAAAGACTCAATCTAGCCTGAACAATTTAGGCCTGCTGTATTGTTACTCTAGGTCCAGGGGTCAGCAACCTCGGCCCGCCATATGTTTTCTCATTTTTCTATGTTTCTATCAAGCATGGGATAGGCATAAGGCTATCCTAAACAAAAGTTAAATCCAGGTAAAGTATCCATGTAATTGGGCAGACTAGATGGGCCGAAAGGTTCTTATCTGCCGACATTTTTCTATGTTTCTATGTTTCGGAACTACATCTTCTATTATGCTCACCCAGTGGCAGCTCTTTAAGTAGGCAAATTAGGCAGCCACCTACGGCCTCATGGCTTACAGGGCCTTGTGGCCACCTAATTTGCATGATGCACACACAGGCAACACGAAAAAGTATTTTGTGCCGCCTGTGCTGTATATTCCGGTGGTGGCCACGTTATTTTTTAGGACCGGCAGCCGGTTGGGAATCCAAGATGGTAGCTGGCTTGTAGCCCGCTCTGATGAAGTCAGAGTGGGCATGCTGACTGGGTATACACGTATCTGGAGCCTATGTCTGTCTGGATATACACGTATCTGGAGCCTGTGTCTGTCTGGGTATATGTGCATCTCTATTCATTAAGTGAATTTGACAATGCTCTGCAATAGGTTCCACAAATTCTGAAGATCACTTACGTCAACTAAAACTAAAAGCAATTCGCATCATGTCAGAATCACAACACTGATGCAAATAGCTAGTAAATAAATGACTCAGAGTGCCAGTATAATATCTTTTGAATTCAGCATCAGGTGTCTGTATTGTATGCTCAGCACCTGGTGGTGGGGCATACTAGTACACCTGACCAGTGTTAACCCCGCCCCGACAGGCGCCACCTGCCAGTCATTAAGAGGTTAAAGTTGGATGTACATAAGGCCTGAATTCCACCAGCAAATTGGAATTTTAAAGTGCACCAATCGTGCCCAAAACAACTTTTACACGTTGCAAATGGACAATGCCATTGATTTGGAACAAATTATAAAGGAAATAAAAAATTATTTTATAGTTGTGTGGATTTTTTCTTTACATGGCATTTTACTTGGTCATGTTTGGTATCATTAGAAAGGCCAGACTCTGACATGTCCAATGACACCTAAAGTGACTTTGTGGGGTGTAAAGAATGGAAATACAGGGGCCCGATTGACCCCTGCTATCCTCTCAGCAGGGAAGCAGGTTGTGTTTTAGATGGATCAATGTGTAATACAGCTTTGCTCCGTCACCTCCGCATCAGTGGTACATGGAACATATTGATAGCATTTTATAGTAATTGTGTCTACATGTATTTCTTATTGTTCGGACGGCAGAGAGGAGACTTTGCTGGAAATCTATTGACAAAATCTAAGTGACAAAATCCGTGAGAAATCAACGGTTCAGCTTCAAGGTAAGATACCTGTTATTTTTCCATTTCATTTCTATTAAAAGGCCCCCCAAAATCCACAGCACCAGGCCCAGCAAAATCCACAGCACCAGACCCATGCTTGCATTTTTTGTCATTGCGGCCATTAGTGGGGCCTCATGTTAAAGTTTTGCCTAAGGCCTCACAAAGTCTAGAGCCGCCTCTGTGCTCAGCAACTCATTAAGTTGGCTGAGCATCAAGGGAGATGTAGTTCCAAAACATATGGAGGTCAAGGTTGCCCACCCCTTCTCTAATCATCACAAAAACACAAATGGCCAACGGGAGAATGGCATCCTCACGTGAGGTCACAAAGTATTGTGAAATGAGCATAACAGAGCTAGGGTGGATCCACGGGTCAAGTCCTAAAATATTAAGTGTAGAAATCAGATTTCTGCTCCCCAATCAAATGCCGCCACATTGTACTTATTTACCGCAATTGTGGAATAACCTCCCAGACGCCATCAAATCTTCCCCCAGTCCCTTAAGAGATCTCTATTAACATACCTCAATACAGAATGCACCTGTAAACATGTAACATAGTGACTATATACAGAACGTACCTGTAAACATGGAACAGTGACTATATACAGAATGCACCTGTAAACCTGTAACACATTGACTATATACAGAATGCACCTGTAAACACGGAACATAGTGACTATATTTCCTACATATTTATTTTCTGTGTTAATCTGTAGGTTTGTGTTTTGCTTTTAATATCTTGCATTGTATTACATTGTATTTCTGTAACGACTGTAACACTTCAATGTTCTTGAACTCAGGACATACTTGAAAACGAGAGAAATCTCAATGCATCCTTCCTGGTAAAACACGTTATAAATAAATAAGTTCAAGCACCTCACACTCAGGGAATAAGTATAAAAATGTTAATAAATTTGATACAGTTCTAGTGAATTAATAGGAAAATATATGATTGGAATATAAATAAAAGCTTTATATTGTGTGAACCTAAAGGGAATTCCGTTCCCTCAGCAAAGATGGGAGAGGAACTATGTTCCCAAACATTTCTGCTCGAATTGACCCCTGGCTGGATCATACATAATAATGGTGCTTGGAGACAATTTTCACTTGGTTTTGTTTATTTTTTTAATTTTTTTTTGCTATGTGAAGTAAAAAATGTGTTACCTCCCCACCATTCGTCAATGGGATCGATATTCATTAACAGGAGTCAAAAAGCAGATTCTCCAGAAGAACTTCTGCTATCTTTTCTAATACTCAGAGGGTTTACTAAGCAGAAATCTGATAACGTCACCCCAACACACTGCTCTTTAAAAATAAGATATTCAAATAGTCACTATACAATGGGTTTGTTTTGAGAAAGTTGCGTAACTTGTACAATTCAGACTTAAGGCAGGGGTAAGTCGAGAATTTTGCAGAGCGGAAGGAACGTCCATGAGTGTAGACGTTCCTTCCACTCTGACGCCCGTCTGGCCACCTCGTTGAGTGCAGTTAGTGCGCTCAGCGCTGCAAGGCTCGATCCTCCTATGGAGGATTGTGCTTTGCAGCCCCATCGAACTCGCGTCGCAGCGCTTCGACAGGGATGCTTTCAGAATGTCCACAGCACGTCCGCTGTAGGACGTGCAATTCGTGCGCGCGCTACAGCGTGTGGCCAGCCTTGCCAAAGCGTCACAAAGCTGCGACGGACGACGGGAGGCACATCAGTACGGGTGCACATAGTGCGCTCATCTGACCCTGGCCTAAAATGGAGAGTCTGAAAATATTTCAGATTTGGGTTTTGAAAAACTGTTTAAATGCTAGTCTGAGTTATTTCTGTAAATCAAATTTTCGGCCATAATAATGATTTATATATACATTTTTCCTGCATCCAAGAAGAAATAAAAAAGAAATGACGTCTCACGTGAACCTAACAGGTCCAGCCTTTTAAAGGGTCACTACCACCAAAATATGAAATGTCCTCATTGTGTTTATTTTATGTTGCTGATATCTTACATGGGCTTTGTTTTACTCTAGTATGTTAAGAAAATATGTGTCACTGGCTGCATCCATTGTGTAATATTTTGTGTTGTAAACTGCCCCCCCCCCACAGTATCTTTACATCACTTGCTCCTCACTGTGTGGCATTGGCCATAGAATGGAGCCTATGGGTCCAGCATTAACTCAAATCATTGTATTGTGTGGGATTTATTCAAAGGACATCACCAGGGGGTAGATTAGAAGTCTGTTCAGCTCCCGGTTTTATCTAGAGTAGCCCGAAAAACAATAGCCCCTGAAGCCTTATCTAAACATACATCTTTCCATCTCATTAAAGTGTTAACAATGGTAGATTAGATAAACCACAGAAGTATAGAAATACCTTTGGCAAAAGTTGCCTCAAGGGAAAAAAAAACTAAAAAAAAAGCAACAGAATGCTAAGGAGATTTAGAAAAGAAACAAAGTTTATTTTTCCTTTTTACATGCAATTACTTCAAACAAAGAAAAGAAAAAGCAGCAGCGTGTGTTTTATAAAGTGATTTTGTTTGTAATGCACAACTTCAAGTAATCTAGTTACATCTTATGTAAGTGGTAGTGTCCCTTTAAATGGATCAGAGGACGGAAGCCAGCTTTAACAGGCCGATGAGCTGCATTTTGTTTAGCCTTCGATTTCCAACAAACAAGAGATCCATTCCCATATGAAAAAGGCAATCGCTGGCCACCCACACGCTGTCAGGGAAAACCTATTTGGAAAGGCCCTCTCTGATGTGTTTGTACACAAAACAATGCTCACAATGGGAGGCATAAGTGTAAAAAAAAAAAAAAAAGCTATTTTACTTAAATACCAGATAAATCATGCATTCAGCTCGAAAACAAACAAAATATCTGTTCCGTCCCGCTGGAGCACGTCATCATTTTTTTTTATGTAACCTAGATTACATTGCATTCCTTCCTAAAGCTGATTAACAATTTCCTCAAGCTCCGTTTGAGCTCAATTCATTTAGAGCAAGGTCAACAGGCTACGCCATGCGTAAATCAGCTGACCGCCACAAAATGACAGGAAAACCATGTCACGAAAAAAAAAAAGGCAAATCCTGAGAACCCATTCCTTTCTCATCTACTAAAAACGAGATCTCAGGCTCATTCCATGAGCTCTAAATGACATGGCTTTTGCGATGCCACCTCCCTCTCGCTTACCGTGACCGCGGCTAGGAGAAGGCTTCACTGGCTGTGATATTACTAAATATTTAAACTACGGAATAAAATATGAGGCAGTGATGTGTAAGAAACTCAATTTCCAGCTGTAATCCTGCCAGTTTATGTTTTGATTTGATGAGATTTGTTGGTACCAACAATCGATCCCGAGCTGTTCTGGAAGAGTCATGATGCTTTACTTGATTAGGAACAAAGCATCATGGGAGAAGTAGTTATACATCATTTGTTGGATCTACCATTTTTGTTTCCCCTTAATCTAAGTCATTACAATTTACAAAGTAAGAGAAAACTGCTCTTTCTTTGACTTGGAAATCACACATTCTATATAAATCCAGAAACTGGCACTCTCCTTTAATACTCAAAATTTGAGATTATATGCCCTGGTGGAAAGGTCTTCTGGAAACCCAGAGAAGTAGGTTGGACGCAGTCAGGTTCCCCATAAAAGCATAGGTTTACTGCATATCCATTAAAATGTCTGATGGTTTGGCTCAAGGCTCTTGAAAAAGGCTCTTCGAAAAGCCGAAACGTTGGACATTTTAATGGATCTTCAACAAAATCATGTTTTTTATGAAGACCCAGAGTGTGTCCATTATACTAATATATAGATGTCAGTAGATTGTACAACCTCAGGGTCTTCCTAAAATCCCTACTTATATTGAAGAGCCATGAAAATGCCTGGCATTTTGGCTAGACCAAGAGGCTTTTTCAAGAGCCTTTTCTCCTCGAGACAAAGAGTCGGAATTTTTAACGGATCTGCAGTAAACATATGGTTTTTATGAAGAGTGTTTCCAATCATTTTAGATTTATAATATATATATATATGTTTGATTTTAGTAGCGAGAACAGTACATTCCATAAAAAATAGACAGCATAACTCAAAGTACTTTTCTTTCTCTGTAACCTAAACCAAGAGAATTCTATCTGGAACTAGGCCGTGCGGATCCTTTTACTAATCGAGCCGGCGGTGTTTTATTCTGCAGAGCGGCTGTTATTCCAGCGATGTGCTGTATACCCCGAGGGCTCTCGCAGGGTTAAACAGGAGTGTTTCTCTGCTGAGTGATTTTGTCCAGTTACTGTTACCACTTCCTGAAAACAACCCTTCCATCTCAACAGGACCATACATGGACAGCTACAAATTTTTAAATAAATATTATTTGTGTGGAATGGCAGGATTAAGAGCAGCCAGGCCTGGAGATCGAGGAATTTCCAACACAATGACAGAAAGGTCCTCAAGGAAAGCTACCTGGACACCCACTGCTTCTCTCGTACAAACGGTATCACAGGAAGCCCCGCTATGCAATCTTTATTTTGTGAGCAGGGGTACAGCCGTAGCCATTATCAATATCTACATGGCCAAGTAAGACAAGCAGCTGTCTCATCTTTAAATCCAGTAAAAAATACAAGCATCGGCTCTCTGTGTTTGCTCAGGTGTGTAGATCCTGTGAGCAACCGTGAGTACCCACAGGAAGCTCCTATGGCAATGACTTTCCCAGGGGTCTAGGGCAAAATGACTCCCAGCGCTGTTGTTATAAATGGCACCCGTAGTCACAAGCCACAAGATAATAGGACACTTCCCCCGTCACAAAGTCAGGTATAAACTTAAAATAGGCTTTTTTATTTATTTATTTTGTCTTTTTAGAGCTATTTCTTATCCATTGAATGGTTGCAACATAGTTACATCATTCACTAAAATTTACGGTCCTGCCTAGAAAAAAAAAAAAAAAAGCCTAATTATACTCTTAAAACACTTAATTTTAAAAGGCAAGGGTCAGCAACCTTGGCCATCTAGATATTTTGCAACTACAACTACCATGATGCTCAGCCGCTCGTCAGGTTGGCTGAGCTTCATGGGAAATGTAGTTTCAAAATACCTGGAGAGCTGAGGCTGCCTATCCATGTTATAAAGGGTCTGGCTGTAGGACAGTTAATTTGAGTGATAAACAACAGAGTAGACATAAACAGACAAGAAATAGCTGTTGAAAAGCTACATTTTCCATGATGGTTTGCAAATGTCCACGTTGTTAAAACACATACTTCTGCAGCAGCTGAGGGTCTCATTTTAGGGCTGAAGTGAGGGTTTCCCCCAACTGACCAGCATTGTAGTTTATTATAATCAACATTATTCAAAATTGTGGACAGTGCGTCCCGGGCGCTGAATTAAATACTAGGCCTGAATTAAATGATTAGCCGCAGCTGTTTTGTGAAACGACAAACCCCAGGGTCCCAAAGCATCTTAGGGCTTGTAGTCCTACAACTGACACAAACCTACCATTGTACAGCGCTAAGGAATTGTGGGCACTTTATAAATACTCGTAACTGTAACCTGCCAATAGTTACAGTTACAAGTATTTATAAAGCGACAACAAATCTTGTAGCGCTGTACAATGGGTGAGACAGAACAACAAATATATATACACGTCTCACACACAGAACAGTAGGAGAGATAACCCTGCTCAAGCGTTTACAATCTAATAGGTTGCTGACCCTTAATCTATCCATTTATGGCTACCCTTAGGCTAGGGTCAGACGAGCGCGTTTTCTACGGACTGTGCGCCCGTGCAGTACGGACGCACTTTTTGACGGAAGGCGCAGTAGTGGCCACACAGTCAGTTTTTGTGACTGAGGTTTTTGACGGATGTAGGAGGAAAAATAAATATGAAAAAAAAAAATTGTCCGTCAAAAATGCTGGACGTATAAATGCAGTCCGTCTGACCACGTTCCATCACTCACGCACAAAGCTATGCGGACGTGGCGCACTCCACACGTCCGCTCTAGCAGTATTACGTTCTTGCCTAACCTGCGTCCGTTTGCCACGTCCATCATGCATCCGCACTTCCGTGCAGACGTACTTCGTGTGTGGGGCTCCATTTAACACAATTGTATGCTATCAAGGACGTACTTATGTGCGGAAACACGGACGTGCACACTGCGCTCGTCTGACACGAGCCTTAATCAACCCTTCCAGGCCCACTTAAAACCCATAGCGATAACATCTTATTGAGATTCACAGCACCGCTGATTAAAGCCCTGCAGGTGATAAACAGGCCGCCCATATCCTCAGTAATAAACGTGTCCACGTATTATCATCTGCATCCATATTCTTATCGCTCTCCAGAGGAGGCCGAAGGGAAAATACGTTCTGTCATAATGTGAAAAATATACGCAGTGTATATGTGGTGGAGTAGAAAGGACAGGGACATATTAAGACAGACCAAGCTGTGTTTAACAACTGAAAATCTTTAGACAAGCAGATGTTGATGTGCCAACGAGTTCTAAACACAAGAGCTGCATGTGTTTTACTTGGCTACTTATTAACTGAACTGGAGAAAATTACAGTGGTCATTGCATAACCTTGAGCAATAATGTTTGTTTTAAAGAACGCAATTTGAATATTTTTTTCCAGCTGTACACTTTGTGCTGCGATAGCTGAACAATGAAGTAAAAAGTAAAGGGTCACTGTAGCCCTGTGACTACAATTGACTGGTCATGGCGAACGGAGCGTACTCTGGCCTCCCAACCTGCTGTCCCTCAGGGCTGTGTCAGCCCTTCAAAAAGCAATGGCCTTCCCTCTTTCCTCACTAGGAAGACTGTCGCTCATCTCCCACTGGACAGACTACCTTAACCGAGACGGATTGCCCAGTTAAAGAGACATTAACAGACATCAGACTGGCTGTGTGTGGGCTAACGGCGCATGCGCCTACAATAGAGCAGAAGGAACCTGTCACCCGAGTAGTCAATTGATGGAAACTGTGACACTGGAAAGGAAGGGAGTTTAAAAGCTGTAGTGCGGTGTTTTCCAAGCCTGTCCTTGGGACCCTCAACCAGGCCAGGTTTTAAGGATCACCTTGGGGAAATGCAGACGGAATCCTGCAATCACTGAGCAGCAAATCATATCACCTGTGCTGGGCTTCACATATCTGCAAACCTGGCCTGTTAGGGCGAACTGAGGACAGATTTGGAAAACACTGCTCTAACGCCAGGGACCTGAAACTCTGGTCCCCCAGATGCTTCTGAACTACGACTCCCATCATCCTGTAAACATCTATTGCATTCAAGGAATTGAAGGCCATCAACATCTGAGGAGTCAGAGATCCTTGCAAGCTAAAAATAAAGAAGTGGGTAGGCTGATAATTACCCAACTAGTGTGCCCCCCCCTCCCCCTTAGAAATAAGTAACACTTTCATAGGAAGAAATGGTGGCTGGACCCAAAAGGGATTTTTATCTGCACGCAGTAACATAATAAACATAAAACACAACAACTTCTTGAGAGTTTTGCTAATTTACGTTGTTTAATAAAAACCATAAGTCAACAAACATCAGCTGCCTGGTAAACTGAAGCTTTTTATCCCGCTGGCCTCACATTCCCTGGTATGGCACTCTCTGAATACAGCCTTCAGTGCCTTTTCCAGCACATAACAACCTTACATTTCAATGAATTTACTACACCGCATTCCACACATTCTGCACATAGACCCTGCATACATCCTCCCTCATCTAACTCCCCGACGCATCTCATGCAGGCGCTCTCAGAGCAATGCAAACACAGGACGGATATGAATCCCATACCCGCGCGTATACCTAACAATTGACGTTACAGAGCCAATACCCAGGATTCCATACTTAATGTCATTGTAATTATGAACATTTTTTTATTTTTTTTTAGAGGCAAAAGCCACAAGAACAAATAACGAACTATTAATATTTAAAACTAAGGGTAAGTAAGCTACACTATTGCTACAATATATTATTTATGCTTAGAATTGATTAATGCCAATACTAACATATCTGAATTTCGATCCAAATTAGCAGAATTTGGGAAACATCAATTTCTGGTTGTAATAATTGCTATTGGTGAATTTCATTTGAGATTTTTTTTTTTCGTTTTAACTTTTCATTTACAATTACTTATCAACCAACAAAGGCCTTCTATATCAGTCCCTCTGGACAGCCAAGGCTAGCTATACCCTGCGTATGTATGATATATATAGATATATATATATATATATATTCTATATCTCTGTGTTTCAAAAAGTGATGACGGCACTCCAGGTCTATTGAAGTTTCTTTATTGCTCCATATAAAATCGACGTTTCTGCCTCTCTGAGGCTTTCATCAGGATATACCACGGAGAGAGGTTGAAACGTCGATTTTATATGGAGCAATAAAGAAACTTCAATAGACCCGGAGTGCCGCCATCACTTTTTGATACATTGTCTAAATATTGACCCAGACGGCAGGAACCGGGCAAATACAAAAAAAAAAAAAAAAAAGCAGGAGTGCATGGCAGATTGCTGAATGAATATATATTATATATATAATAGATTAAGCTTAGACGATGAAAGAGCTTACAGCGTAGTGCAGGGTGCTCGACTCTGGCCCTCCAGATGTTTCAGAACTACATCTCCCATGATGCTCAGCCACTTATTAGGCTGACAGATCCCTGCAGGAAATCGAGTTCCCAAACACCTGGAGGGCCAAGATTGAGCAGCCCTGGTATAGTGTATCCTAATATGTAGCCAAATATACATCAAACATAGGATAGGAGCCAGAAAGAAGACAAACTTTTCTTTTTCAGCATGTGACTTCTTGGATACCGGATTTTTCAAACCGTGAGTACACGTAAATACAGGCTGATTATCCCTTACCCAAAATGTTTCAAATCCCAAAAAAAAATAATAATAATTAAATGCCGAGCCGACATGACCCCAAAAATGTAAAAATTCCACTTCTACCCTCATGTGACAGGGGATATAATTATTAACAATTTTGTATAAAATAAATGCATTTCATGTTTAGACTTAGGTCCCATGCCCACATATCTCATTGTTATATGCAATATTGCAAAATTTAAAAATAAATATCCAAACGATTTCTGATTCCGAGATTTCCGGATAAAGGATGCACTCTGTCGCACACAGGGTGAGTGTGGGGTACACAGACACATTCACACCTATATACAGTGTTGACTGGGCCATGATAAAAACCATGTGTAGATAATTCTCTGCAAACATGACAAGCTTTTGTTAAATAAACAAACAAAAAAATTAAAAATAATAATAGTAATAAAGCAATTTAGCGTGCCGCACAGCACTTACCTGACTTCATCATTAAAAACAAATTTCCGCAGTTTAAGGTCTCTCAGAACCACTCCGCCTTCATGACAATGTGCCACGGCAGACACTATTTGATAGAAAAGCTTAGCGGCCTCTTCTTCCTTAAGCTTCTTGCAGGTACGAACAAAAGAATGCATGTCCCCATGGCTCTTCTCAAAGAACACGTAGGCTTTAAACTCTCCAAGAATTATCTCAACTATTTGGTTAATGTTGCTGTGTTCAGGTAGACAGAAACAGGGTGCTAATGACTCCTGGTAGCAGCGGATATCGAAAACCTATAGGAGGGCGACAAAAAAACAAAAGACATACGAAATAAAAAATGAGAATTTACACAAAAGGAATCTTCGTTTGTGTTTAAACGTTCTACAATCAAAAGTAAAAAAAGAAAAGGGAGATATGGAGAGCGCATGAATCATCCTGCCTGGAACAAAGAACATATGGTTAGAAGTACAATGCAGACGCTACATGAAATTGTATTGTTAACATTAACCCTTTGTGCCTCCTGGGATTGCAACGTACAGTGTCCCATCCATTGTTCCTATACGGTTATGCTAGAGGGATTAGCTACATTTCCTTCAAAGGGAATTCGCCGAAGTCACCAATTTGAAACTAATAAATGAAATATAAATAATAAATGTATATATATATATATATATATATATATATTTAAATACTCATATAAGTTTTGGCGGAGGGCAAAAAATGAGATTAAAAGCCTCCACGCAGATTTTTTTTTGTATACATAACCTGCAACCTTACTTTACGCATCGAGGATGTAAAACAACAGAAATGGCAAAAAACAAAAATACTGATTTAAGAGGAAACTAAAAAGGTGTTGATGGCCAAATGAGCTCAAAAATCAGCTCACAATCTCATAATTAAGTGCACATGTAACAAAATATACAATGGATGTCCCCAGGAGCAAAGTGGGGCCCTAGATCCTTTTGTGAACAGTCAAACACATTGTACTACAAGGAGGCAAAACGTGTTGGCACCTTATAAATAATTTCTAAGCTCTCCCTGTGACCTAACAAAAATCTGCATTTAATTAAAATTTATATATATATCCATGACCTGATCGTCAGGGAAATACTATAAAACCAGTCCTTATAATAAAGAAACACAAAAAAAGATTATTTATTATGCCCAGGGCCTCGTGGCCTCTAAGGATGTTCTCTGGCTGTTTATGTAATTTAAGATCCGGATTTCTGCAAACTTTTCTAATTTTTTTTTTGTTTCCCCCTCCTCCTCCTCCTCTTCTCTAAATATGCGGCAGACAGGCATTCATAATAAACACCATAAAATATGAGTCACTCACAACTGGTGATTAACATTAGGTCTTTCCCTATAAATACATTTCAAGCGTTACATAAAGTATTCCATTGAAAACGTTGCTGAACGCTCAGCCATATCAGCATCCACTGGGAATTATTTAGCCGTCTACAGTTTGCAATTACATCATTCAACTTCCATTGTTTATGAATGAATGGAGGAGACCAGCCTAGATGGTGCGTTTCCACAAGAAGCCTTTTGTTGCGTTCTGAATAATTTAAACAAAAAAAAAAAAGATGAATGAAAATTCCAACTACCATCCATTTTACAGGCAAGCCCGGAAAAGCGATGGAAAACATAAATAAATATAACAATAACAAAACAATAGATAAAGATGTGTGAGAATAAACAAAAATGTAGAGAATGCCGGCAGGAATGTAACCAAATAGACCAAAAGTGGCAACACTTTTCATGCTTAGCCAGCACTGGGGGGTGGGAAGGGGGGGGGATTTTTGGCAGCTGCAATCAGACCCAAGAATGTCAATGAAGGTTATATGCACAAAGTATTACATTACAGCTTGTTTTATTCACACACAAAGCTCTGGATGTGAGTTGTGAGAATGGATGTAGTTCCACACAGCAGCCAGGAAGCCACAAGTGGCTACAGACCTTTGGTATTCTTTCTGGTTAATTCAAGCCATCCATCTCTCAGAATGACTACAAGTCCCATCATCCTCAGCAAGTGCAGAGTATGGTTGCATATTGCAATTGCATTTTTCCACCTTTCTGCTATATGGTGTCTGGTTTTTTTTGTGTGTTTTGTGCCCCCCCATATCACACCAGACAACTCCTTCTCTCCAATTTCCCTCAATCTAGAATACAACAGATATCAAATAAAAAAAAGAAGCATTTGTTGTTGCATTTATGCCAGAGTATGTCAAGTCTGCAATAAATGGATGAAAAGGAGCATGAAAAGGCAAAGTGAGCCAGTTGAGTAGTCTGCACACAATGGCTCACTGTCTGGTGGATTTGCTACTGAGCCACAAAGGTACTTGTACAATAAAGAGGGATTTTTTTGTCAGGATCTGGAGCACAACTGTGCAAAGTACAAAGCAGCTCATCTTTTCATACCTCTGACACAAAATTCTATGCAAGCCCCCCCCCCATCTATATATACACTCACTAAAACTTAGTGATATCTTATGATACATTGTCTCACCCTTTGCACACACAGGTCATAGAAATACCTCCTGCACCCCCTCCTCCTCCTCCTCCATGCCTTACCATGCCATGCATGTGGAGGTCACAATGCAGGTTTTTAAGGATGAAAAGGGCATGCAATAATAAATCTGGTGGCCACTGGTAAACCAAGAAGTCAAAATAAAAATAATAAAAAATAAAAGCATAATTGAATGGTTTGACATACCTTGCAAAGGAGCTCCTCACCACTATGCAGATGCACAGCTCGAAAAACGTGATCTCCCTCCAAAGGCTCCAAGAGCAAATATTTTCCAATGCGGGAAACGCAATGCGACGGGTTAGGAGTCTCTGGAGGACTTGGAGAACCGAGATTTGGGCTGAAGCTCTGGCTGGGTTCCGTACACCTTATGGACGACAACTCTTCAAAATCCTGGGTTTTGTTCCTCGATCTCCCATATCTTGTGATTGTAATAGGGTTCGACCTTTGTATGTTCATGGGTGTTAGAGTGCAACCAAAGCCCAGGCTGAAGGAGACAAGGCAGCAGACAGGGTGGATATTGTGCTTTTCTTTGTATCTTTTGTTGTTGTTTTTGTACAAAGTTTTTGTTTTTTTTAACAACCAGATTTGTGCCTCAAAATAGTAGAAAGAGGAGGTGTGGGTGGTGGAGACAGTTGCAAGATCAGATGGAAGAATGCAAGTTGTTTCAGGCCAGCTTCGAAGAAGAAGCTATTTAGGGGGGTCTGCTAAGGCTGTGACCGAGGAACAGAGGGGAAAAAAAATCAATGCTGGGTGTGCAGTAGAACGTGGAGTCAAAGCAAGAGGGAATCTGGGTTCTAGAACGTTGGGAACCTGAACGTTCGATCCAGGTCTTGTGCAAATCTACTGGCTTGAAGGAGGTTAAAAAATAGTTAAGTCACAATATTTTGTTGTTGGTTTGCTTGCTTCCTTTGTGTTTACTTATTCCCAAAATATTTTGATTGCCAAGAAAAAAAATATTATTATTATTATTAATTATTCAAGTTCCTCCAGGCTGAAAATTATGTTGCTTTCTGTAGCATCCTTCTCTGAAGTAGGGGGGGGGGGGGAGAGGTAGGGGTCCCTTTCCTCTTACACTCTATACAGTAACAATAACAAAGTTGGCTTCTTGTTAACTGTAGATGGCGTTTGAAGCTTCTCTTTTTTTTCCCCAGGACCCAGGATAAAAGGCAGAAAAAAATGATATGCACTGTGTTTTTTCCTACACAGCCCTTAAGGAAAAAAAAAAAAAAAGCAGCTTCAGCAAACAATAACCGAGCTGAGGATAAAAATAAAAAATAAAACAGCATACACAGAAAGATAAGTCTTGCAGCAAATCAGATAGGGGGTGGACAATGGCAACGTGCAAGGTTGAGCTGAGCAGCTTCTGTGTAATCACATAGAAAAGTTCAATCGAGGACAGCAGATCAATGGTGTCCACAGCACGATGTCCCCTTCACAATAATAAAAGATAATAAAGAAAAAAAAATAAGGGTAATAAAAAAATAATACAGGTTTCAAGGAGGAGAAGGCAAAAAAAAACAACAGACAGGCGAGGATGAAGAGGATCAGGTCTTCTCTGGAGGTGCTTTGTGTCTGGGCTTTGAGATGATTGCCTTGCAAAAAAAAAATTATAATCTCTGTCTGTTCTCTTAAAAAAATAAGCAAAAATATATATCTTTTTATATATTTATCTCTCTCTATATATAATTTTATGTAGGGTGAGAATTGCTGTCTTGAAGAGGTAGAAGGGAGAGGAGGAAAAAAAAGAAATAAAAAGGGATGGCTAGGGCCGATCCCTTTCAGCAAGACATCTTCTTCCTCTGTGTTGTACTTACGTGGCTGGGAATCTCTCCCTTGTGCATGTGTGAGTGTGTGTCTCTCACCCTCCTCACTACTCAATGTCAGCAGAAAGGCTCCTCCAAAAAGCAGAGCTGGATGGGGCAGCCAATAGAATGCTGAGACATACCCCTGGATAGCTTCGAAGAGGTCTCCTGATAGGCTGAACTGACTGTCACTCAACAGGCACAGCATCCAATCCACAGAAGCCTGGGCAGACCTCATTCTGTACTTTAACTCATTCTGGGTGCTTTTTTTTCTCTCTCTCTTTTTCTTTATAATCCTCCAACTGCTCCAGTTTCACAGCAAAAAAAAAAAAAAAAGGAAATAGAGCATTAAACCTGTATCCCTCTGCATGGGGGCTGGAGAGAGGGGGAGGTGAGAGGTCTCAGGTGTTCTCCTATCAAGGGAGATGAGCTTTCTCTGCAAAAAAAAAAAGAGAGAGAGAAACACAAAGAATGCAACATTTTTTTGTTATACTGTATTTGTTTTACTGCTCCATGAAGGGGGATTAGAGGGGGGGGGAGACAATGTCACACCTTGGCACACACAGTAACAATGATTCCTTTTTGTTTAGACTGGGTTAGGCACTGGCTGCATGTTTACTAATATACACACTGTGAAGTCTTCCTTCAAGGAATTTTGCAAACAAAAAGGGGTGATTGCAAAGTATGTTTTAGGATTGTCAACTAAACTGGGTTTTCTGGCTGATTGTAGAAAATACTTAAAATAAAATAATGATACACTATAATGTTGGAGTTTGCAGGTGGGTGTTAAGCGGGCTGAGGTTAGGTTTTCTTTTTTCTTTGAGAAAGTATTTTACCAGGAAGGATACATTGAGATTTCTCTCGTCATTGGTAAGAACACAGTGCGCATTATGATGTCATGCAGTGTGACATCAGCACAGATTTCCATTTTTTTCTCATTGCATGGCAGTGTATTCAGCTATGTATTTTGAGTCTATGATAACGTGATAAAGGGTACTAAGGTCTGGGGCAAGGGTGTCAATCTCTGGCCCTTCGGATGTTTAATCACCCCCCCGATGTTTCTCAACTACAACTCCTGTTATTTTTCCCCATTATTTGCATTCTAAGAATTTTAGAATTGAAAGCAATCGACATTTGGGGTGCCGAAGTTTGAAATCCCTTGTCTTGTGTGTAGAAGCAAAAAATGTGACCTAACGGTGCTAGTACCTGCCACTAAATAGATGATGGAATGTTGATATTGCATACTTGTGAGAGCTGATCTCAGAGAAGATGTGTGTGTGTCTATATAGATATATACCATATATGTACATCAGTTGAATGTCTTACTCAGGGCTGGACTGGGACAAAAAAAATCAGTCCTGGACTTCACCCAGACCGACCCACTTTAATTATATAAACACGCACATAAACAGTATATAAACCAACCGGATCGCTCAACCAATCGCTCTACAGATACCGCAGTTGCTGCAGTGTGATTGGGTAAATCACTGAAGTTGAGTGCGCATCATGTCTTCAGGTGAGGAAGTTGTGCAGTGGGTCTCACCGGCATGGTGACCCCAATATGAGACTGAGGCAGACTGCGTCTGTTTTACAGATGGTGAGGTAGTTCTCACCTCACCCATTAAAGGCAGTGTGATCCGCGTAGCGAACCAGCATTCACCGGCCCACTGAGCAATTGGCCCACTGGGAATCTCCCTGTAGTTCCTATGGCCAGCACATGCCTAGTCTTACCCAGAGTTTCTTGTTGGATATGGGGAATGTTGTGCATGAGCTCCGTGAAGAAGTCCTCTGAATTGCTGGGATGTGTAAATAACTTGTGCAATAATACACTTTATTATTTGCTGTGTGGAGGCTTTTAATCTCACTTTTTGCCCACTAGCACAACTTAAACGAGTATATATATACTATGTGTAAATCCCCCACTGTAATATTTCATTGGAACTTTAGCTTTGATTACAGCACTCATTCGCTGTGCCATCGTTTCGATAAACTCATGTAATGTCACAGCATTTATTTGTGTCCAGAGTGGAATTAATTTGTGGCCAAGATCTTGTATTGATGATGGGAGAGTCGGACGCTGCGTAAAGTCTTCTCCAGCACATTATCCCAAAGATTCTCAATGGGGTTAAGGTCTGGACTGTGTGGTGGCCAATCCATGTGTGAAAATTATGTCTCATGCTCCCTGAACCACTCTCGCACAATTTGAGCACGATGAATCCTGGCATTGCCATCTTGGAATATGCCCGCTGTGCCATCAGGGGAGAAAAAAAAAACATTGATGAAAAAAACCTGCTCATTCAGTATATTCAGGGAGTCACATGACCTCATTTTCTGGGTACATGACGTTGCAGAACCTAGAACTGATCAACTGAAGTAACCACAGATGATAAAAGGCTTGCATGGGAGGTGAAGACTTTTGTTTTGGCCAGGCAGTGTATATGTGTGTGTTTAGATAATTTGTGGTTGTGGAGTTATGGTAGGTAGGAATGTCGATGTGATTAAGTGCCAGGAACCGACACGTAGTGATTACCTGTAAAAATCAGGGCATACCTGATAAATGGAAAGAAGGCTGATAAAAGAGGGAGGGAACATTCATAGCTTTAATGATGATGTGCCTCAGGGATCTAGGTGAGCAGTTTTGTCAGCAACAACCACCTCCCTCAACTCCAGGCCTACAGCCATATCATACATGCTACAGAGACCACCCACAACAGGCAGACATCCATTCTTACTCAAACACACCCCTATATCACCATGAGAAAGCATTCTGGCTTTGTTTAAAGAGACTCCGAAATGTCACTGAAAAAAAAAATAGTTTTGTTACTATAGCAGCATTAAAGTGCCAAAATGACTTTTGCCCATGTGACAGCCAGGCACCTTTCCCTTTATATAGATCAGTATTTTTATATAACGGAAAAAAACTAAGATATTCCATTTTGAATTTCCCCCTCTCGCCTAAGTTGGTGCCATGTTGCTGGGGGAGGGAGTGCGCCATGCAGAGAGCCTTCCTATAGGAAGCGAGCAGAGGACCATCCTATAGGACTGCTCACTGCCATCCTCCTCACTGCGGCATGCCACAGTCTCACAGGGGATGGGTAGAAACTTCAAAATGGAATATATCTATTTTATACAAGAAATAGGTTAGCAAAAACTCACTGATCTATATAAAGGGAGAGGTGCCATGTGACGTTGGCATAAGTCATTTAGCCCGTGGCAGATGCACTTTAAAACGGTGCTGTTAGGACTGTTCTGTTTTTTGGGGGGTACATGTGTTATTGGGGGGTACATGTTGTATTTTTTTTTTCGAGAAAGTATTTTACCGGGAAGGATACATTGAGATTTCTCTAATTTTCAAGTATGTCCTGGGTGGCGAGTATGTACCGTTAGGTGTCTTGCCCAAGGACACTTACTGGAGAGGTGCTCTTGCCGGGATTCAAACCTGTGTCTCCATGGTCTCCATGGTTATAGAGCAGTGGTATTTAGGGTAAGTTGGGCTAGGTCATTTAGGGTATAATGGTACATGGTTAGGATAGGAACTGTTTAGATCAGGATAATAGCGAGCTAGGGGATGATGATATAATGATATATAGCATACATAGGTGGACGCAGGGGCTGTGCCTGTTGTGCCCAGGCACACCCTAATGTTGGATGAAGTGGTCTCCTTTGACCTCCTACATTAACATTATAGATGCCTCTTATCTGCGTCATGATGAATAATTTAAAACCTGTCTGTATCTCTGATTAAAGGTTTGTTATTTCTAATGAAAAATGTATGTTTTTGGCAAAATCCTTTACATATGTTTTCAATTAATAAATGTTCCCTTGCCGGGCGTGCACAGCCCGTTGCATTAGGGTGTGCACATATGGAACATTTATTAATTGAAAACCTATGACTGTGGAGAGTGTGGAGACACAGGTTTGAATCCCGGCCAGAGCACCTCTCCAGTAAGTGTCCTTGGGCAAGACACCTAACGGTACATACTCGCCACCCAGGACATACTTGAAAACGGGAGAAATCTCAATGTATCCTTCCTGGTAAAATACTTTCTCAAAAAAACAACTTATATATAGAAGATTTTGCACAAAATGCAAATTTTTTACAAATCTGTAATCAGAGATACCGTCAGTTTTTAAGATATTTATCATCAACCGGATAAGGGACATCTAAAATGTCAGTATAGGGAGGATATCCTCATCCAACATTAGGGTGTGCCTGGGCACACCCAATTCACAAGCCTATGGTTCCATTGGTGCACACCCTAATGTAACGAGCTGCACTCGCAATTATTATTATTGTCATCATTTATATAGCGCCAACAGTTTCCGCAGCGCTTTACAATAACCAAAGGGAATGAAATACAAATAAATGGATGTAAGATGGAAACAAGAGGTGTAGAGGGCCCTGCTCATAGGAGCTTGCAATCTAGAGGGATTGGGGGTTGAGGAAGAAAAGAGGAATTTTGCTAGATAGCAGGATCATTCGTGCCAGTGATTTGGGAATGGTGGGGATATAGAGGCGGCTTCAATCATGTGTGAGTAGGTGAGCAGTAGGAGGAGTTGCATCAGTGATGTGGTACGCTAATCTGAAGAGATGGGTTTTGAGGGATTTCTTGAAGGCCTGAAGGTCAGGGGAGAGTTTGATAGGTCGAGGCAAGTCGTTCCACAGGACTGGTGCTGCCCTTGAAAAGTCTTGGAGGCGAGAGTTGGCCGTGCGTGTGTAGACCGATGACAGGTGGAGATCACCTGCTGAACGGAGTTGTCTAGATGGGACGTGCTTGCGGGGTAATGAAGACATGTAAGGAGGGGTTGAGTTATTGCGTGATTTGAATGTGAGCATCAGTATTTTAAACTGTATCCCGAAACATACAGGAAGCCAATGTAGGGACCGGCAGAGTGGGGAGGTACGCGAGGTGCGTCTGGTGAGAAAAATAAGCCTGGCCCCTGCATTCATTACAAATTGCAAAGGGGCGATACGGGAGTTGGGGAGGCCAATAAGGAGCGAGTTGCAGTAGTCAAGTCGTGAAATGACAAGAGCATGAACCAGCACTTTTGCGGTATCTTGTGTCAGAAAGGGGCAGACACCGGCAAAGTTTTTGATTTGAAAATAACAGGATTTGGTCATTGTCTGGATGTGGGAAGAGAACATTAGGTCAGAGTCAAAAGTGACACCAAGGCAGCGAGCTTGGGGTGTTGGGCTAATGGGTGTTCCATTTACTCGTAGAGAGATAGGTGGTATTGGGTTTGATGGGGTACAAAGGTTATGATGACATCATAGTCCCTATTGGTGGGAGTATCTGCGATTAGGTGTAGGGGAGGAGAATTAAAATCCAATTCCACAGAGAAGCAAAAGTACTACACAGAATCTTGCTGCAGTTTGGGAGTAGATTAGAGTTTATTTAGGGTACAGTTTAATACCGTAGGAACGTCCCGTTAAAACAGGATAAGCCAAGTGAAGCGACCCACAGATTGTATTAACAGCTAGGAATGCAGGCGATACACACGAGGTCACGGAGAGCGTTATTACCTGTGACAAATCTATCACTAGGTTTATCTCCAAATTCCCCCACAGACTGCAGAAAATGTAAGATAGATAAAACCATGATAGATATATTGAATGTAAAAGAACCCAGAACATAGTTTGACATGGCCATGATGTATGTTCTCCTACTGTCACATAAACCTGGCTGACGATTTGACACCATGGGCTGAATTCAATTACCCGCGATTCATTTATCACTGGGTTTTATCTGGAAATGGTCCCTTTGACTACAATAGGAAATGTTGAGATAAACCGTGATGGATTTATCAGAAGTCATCCTGCTCAAAGTGTCACACAGACAACTGCAAAATGTTATTTTCAAAGGCAGGGGTGGGGAGGAAGTCTGCAATGTATAAAAGAAAGAAATGTCTGCCATTGATGGGTTTAAAACAATGCTTTTTAACTGGTGGTTTGAAGCTAGGAAATTCTAGTTTATCAATGAATGACTGCAAGGTGACACATATTTTTGTTTATGCCAAGAATGGACTCACCTGAATTCCTGTGAATGTGAAAAAGACCAGTCGTACAAATCTCCCGAGGCCTTATGAGTTGTGTAATTATTGCCATCTCATGAATATCCATTGAAGGATAGATAGCTAGATAGATTGTACAGAAAACTGCAGATAGATGGATAGATACGGAAAGATAGATAGATATAGAGAATTATTCGATAAGAGCCGAACTTGCCACTAAATTGCTCCATACGGTGCAATTTTGTGGCAGCTCATCTATACACAAAGCTGTCAATACGCCAAATATTGGCGAATTGCCTGCAGAATAGGGTGCAATTGGCTTCAGCTATGCCTCAATTCGGCGACCTTCTACGGCAGTGAAATTGTCCCATAGAGAAGTAATGGTTAATCTAACCTAACCCTATAGACCCATATGATAGTCATCCCCTAACCTTCTAGTCACATATGATAGTCACCCCTAACCCTATAGTCTCATATGATAGTCACCCCTAACCCTATAGTCTCATATGATAGTCACCCCCTAACCCTATAGTCTCATATGATAGTCACCCCTAACCTTATAGTCTCATTTGATAGTCATCCCTTAACTCTATAGTCTCATATGATAGTCATCCCTTAACTCTATAGTCTCATATGATAGTCACCCCCTAACCCTATAGTCTCATATGATAGTCACCCCCTAACCCTATAGTCTCATATGATAGTCACCCCTAACCTTATAGTCTCATTTGATAGTCACCCCCTAACCCTATAGTCTCATTTGATAGTCACCCCCTAACCCTATAGTTTCATATGATAGTCACCCCCTAACTCTATAGTTTGATATGATAGTCACCCCCTAACCCTATAGTCTCATATGATAGTCACCCCTAACCCTATAGTCTCATATGATAGTCTCCTCCTAACCCTATAGTCTCATATGATAGTCACCTCTAACCCTATAGTCTCATATGATAGTCACCCCCTAACCCTATAGTCTCATATGATAGTCACCCCTAACCCTATAGTCTCATATGATAGTCACCCCCTAACCCTATAGTCTCATATGATAGTCACCCTTAACCCTATAGTCTCATATGATAGTCACCCCTAACCCTATAGTCTCATATGATAGTCATCCCCTAACCCTATAGTCTCATATGATAGTCACCCCCTAACCCTATAGTCTCATATGATAGTCACCCCCTAACCCTATAGTCTCATATGATAGTCACCCCTACCCTATAGTCTCATATATAATCACCCCTAACCCTATAGTCTCATATGATAGTCACCCCCTAACCCTATAGTCTCATATGATAGTCACCCCTAACCCTATAGTCTCATATGATAGTCACCCCCTAACCCTATAGTCTCAAATGATAATTATCCCCTAACCCTATAGTCTCAAATGATAATTATCCCCTAACCTTATAGTCTCATATGATAGTCACTCCCTAACCCTATAGTCTCATATGATAGTCACCCCCTAACCCTATAGTCTCATATGATAGTCACCCCCTAACCCTATAGTCTCATATGATAGTCACCCCCTAACCCTATAGTCTCATATGATAGTCACCCCTAACCCTATAGTCTCATATGATAGTCACCCCCTAACCCTATAGTTTCATATGATAGTCACCCGTAACCCTATAGTCTCATATGATAGTCATCCCCTAACCTTATAGTCTCATATGATAGTCACCCCTAACCCTGTAGTCTCATATGATAGTCTCCTCCTAACCCTATAGTTTCATATGATAGTCATCCCCTAACCCTAGTCTCATATGATAGTCATCCCCTAACCCTAGTCTCATATGATAGTCACCCCCTAACCATATAGTCTCATTTGATAGTCACCCCCTAACTCTATAGTTTGATATGATAGTCACCCCCTAACCCTATAGTCTCATATGATAGTCACCCATAACCCTATAGTCTCATATGATAGTCACCCCTAACCCTATAGTCTCATATGATAGTCACCCCCTAACCCTATAGTCTCATATGATAGTCACCCCCTAACCCTATAGTCTCATATGATAGTCACCCCTAACCCTATAGTCTCATATGATAGTCACCCCCTAACCCTATAGTCTCATATGATAGTCACCCCCTAACCCTATAGTCTCATATGATAGTCACCCCCTAACCCTATAGTCTCATATGATAGTCACCCCCTAACTCTATAGTCTCATATGATAGTCACCCACTAACCCTATAGTCTCATATGATAGTCACCCCCTAACCCTATAGTCTCATATGATAGTCACCCCTAACCCTATAGTCTCATATGATAGTCATCCCCTAACCCTATAGTCTCAAATGATAATTATCCCCTAACCCTATAGTCTCAAATGATAATTATCCCCTAACCTTATAGTCTCATATGATAGTCACCCCTAGCTCCTTACTGTACATTAACGGAGCCTATGCTTTGCAAAAACATTTTTTAGATACATAAACGAGAAAAGAAAAGTAAAACAAGGATTAGTTAGATTAAAAACAAAGGAAGGAAGGTATGTAGAAGAGGATAAAAGTCTCGCTGACTGCCTCAATGAATATTTTTGTTCAGTCTTTGCAGAAGAAAAGGAAGGAAAGGGACCTCAGTTAGGAGAGAACACTAAAGAGACATTTACATATCAGTTTACAGAGGAGGAGGTTCTACAGCAGCTGTCTAAAGTAAAGACAAATAAGTCAATGGGGCCTGATGGGATCCACCCTAAATTATTAAAAGAGCTCAGTGATGTAATAGCAAAACCGTTAACAGATTTATTTAACCAATCCTTGCTAACGGGAGTCGTCCCAGAAGACTGGAAATTAGCAAATGTTGTGCCCATTTACAAGAAGGGTAGTAGGGAGGAATCGGGGAACTATAGGCCAGTTAGTCTTACGTCAGTAGTGGGGAAATTAATGGAAACCATGTTAAAGGAAAGGATTGTTGAACATCTAAAAAACCATAGATTACAGGATCAGAAACAACATGGGTTTACCTCAGGGAGATCATGCCAAACTAATCTTATTGATTTTTTTGATTGGGTAACAAAAATAATAGACACAGGTGGTGCAGTAGACATTGCTTATTTAGATTTCAGTAAGGCTTTTGATACTGTTCCGCATAGAAGGCTTATCAATAAATTGCAATCTTTGAGTTTAGATTCCAATATTGTTGACTGGATTAGGCAGTGGCTGAGTGACAGACAACAGAGGGTTGTGGTAAATGGAGTTTATTCGGCACAAGGTCTTGTTACCAGTGGGGTACCTCAGGGGTCAGTACTTGGACCCATTCTCTTTAATATATTTTATTAGTGATATTGCAGAAGGTATTAATGGAAAAGTATGTCTTTTTGCTGATGACACAAAGATTTGCAACAGGGTTGACGTTCCTGGAGGGATCAGCCAAATGACAAATGATTTAGGTAAACTAAAAAAATGGTCGGAGTTGTGGCAATTGAGTTTTAATGTGGATAAGTGCAAGATAATGCACCTGGGACGTAAAAACCCAAGGGCTGAATATAGAATATTTGATACAGTCCTAACCTCAACATCTGAGGAAAGGGATTTAGGGGTCATTATTTCAGAGGATCTAAGGGTAAGTAGTCAATGTAATAGAGCAGCAGGAAATGCTAGCAGAATGCTTGGTTGTGTAGGGAGAGGTATTAGCAGTAGGAAAAGGGAAGTGCTCATGCCACTGTACAGAGCACTGGTGAGACCTCACTTGGAGTACTGTGTGCAGTACTGGAGACCGTATCTCCAGAAGGATATAGACCTCTTAGAGAGAGTTCAGAGAAGGGCTACTAAAATGGTGTACGGCTTGAAGGAGAAATGTTACCAGGAAAGGCTTAATGATCTTAACATGTACAGCTTGGAAAAAAGACGAGACAGAGGAGATATGATAGAAACATTTAAATACGTAAAGGGAATCCACAAGGTAGAGGAAGGGAGTATATTTAAAAGGAAACAAAATAGCAAAACAAGAGGACATAGTCTTAGATTAGAGGGGCAAAGGTTTAAAAGTAACATCAGGAAGCATTATTTTACTGAGAGGGTGGTGGATACATGGAACAGTCTTCCAGTAGAAGTGGTAGAGGCCAAAACAGTAATTGAATTTAAGCAAGCATGGGATAGGCATAAGGCTATCCTAAACAAAAGATAAATCCAGGTAAAGTATCCATGTAATTGGGCAGACTAGATGGGCCGAAAGGTTCTTATCTGCCGACATTTTTCTATGTTTCTATGTTTCTATGTTTGAATAGCGGTTCTGCGCAAGAACAGGGATCTATTCCCTGACTCTCTTCTCAACTCTAGACAAAGAATACCGACTCTCAGATCCTGGCGTTAAGTGATCTTGCTTATGCAGGAAAACAATGGAAATAGTTTGTTCTTAGTGTCCTTTCCCGACATGATCCAGTATGGGTAAGCTCTTGCAGGTTTGCAGGTATTGCAGTACTGACAAACAGGTGTGTGCACAGGGCTGGATTAAGATCTCTCTGGGCCTGGAGCTGAATATTTTGATGGGCTTTTTTAGAATTTAGTGAAATGAAAACATATTTTAGGTTATTTAATAATGCAGATACGGTATATCTAAAAATGATACAGTGTGAGTAAATTTCCATTCACATTTCAAACATTTAAAGAGTGTAAAATAATTTTTTTCCCATTTTATCATCCAAACCTTTGTGGTTATATATATTCTGCAGGGAATTCTTATTATAAAAAAATGTGAAATGGGAACCTGTTACTGCATTTTTCTTAGAAAATATACAATTTTAACCAAAAAAAAGGAAGAAAATTAAATATGTCACTTGTGTTTTGGAGCATGGTGTTTTATGAATATGACATTGTATAAAACAGTGACCTTCTTCCCAACGTGGGAAATGAGAAGGGGAGTAATGGCAGTGGTATTGCTCATTTTATACGTGACAGATGGACAATGCCATTGCTTTGGAACTAAAAATAAAATTAAATAATGTGCGTTTTTCGTTTTCTTTTAGATTTTACATGGTCACCTTTGGTACAAATGCAAAGTCCAGACTCTGACCTGTCAATGACACCTCAGTTGACCTTGTGAGGTATAAAGATTACTGACGCAGGGGTGCAAAATCCCCCCCCCGTGCGATGGTTTAGGTTTTAGATATAACAATTCATAACAATGGATTGTGCCATCACCTCCACACTTTGTGACATGAGAAATGTGATGGTGAGTTAGTGCAGCATCATTGTTCCCTTTATAATTGAAAAGGTAAAAATATTGCTGTTAGAAAAAAATGAAAAAATTAAGTATTATTTTATTTCTCTTACTTAAAACCTGGTCATGTTTGGTATCATTAGAAAGGTCATGCTCTTGCCTTTTCAGTGATATCTCACATGACCCTGGAGCTGGAGATACAGGGGTCCAAATGCAGACTTGCAGGGTTATTCAAAGAGAATCGAAAAGTCACCGCACGTTTGGTGACTTTTCGTTCTCATCAATTCGGCTTGATTTGGCGATCCCATTTCGGCGACCCTGCTGTGTATTCAGGAAGCACCACAGGGCCGTCGTAGTGCAGGGAAAAGCCACCGCAAACCCGATGAACACTCTCCGCAAAACCTGGCGAACGCACACCGAAACCCGCAAAAACATCTGGATTAACCCCGCCAAACACGCCGGAGAAACCTGAGCAGGAGCCAATCACAGCACAGAGCAGCCGCCTGAAAAAGCCGACACTGCAAACGAATGGAGTAAAACAAAATCAGTTCGCTTGAATGTTTGAAAAGTGAAACGCTGTTTGCAAAGAAACTACAGAACGAAAATGTCTGGAATTTACATATAAGATACAATGAATGATAATAAAAAGGGCTGTTACAGAAAAAACAATAAAAATAAAGGGAAAAAAATGTTTCGCTAAAAAAACCCGAAAAATGCCTAAAAGATCCTAAGAAAATCTATAAATAAAGAAACTTTTTACTGCAGAATATTATAATCAATGGTTTATTAGATATTGAATTAAAGCGGGAATATTTTTAACATTGAAGCCTATGGGATTCGCCTGAATAAACCTGTCGTATGAAATCACCGAATGGCAGGGCAATTCGACAACCTTTCTCAGCTGTTTTGTGTTCTCTGAATAGACGAATCATTCCTTCACTATGGGGATTTCACTGCCCTCGAACAGGCACCGAACAGGCACCGTATGTGCAGGCAATTCGTCAGGATTGGCAAACTGCTTGCTCTCTGGATTGCCGAATGGCCAGGAAAGGTAACCGTATGCCGAATTTCAGCGTTCAGTTACCTTTGGGCCACAATTCGGAGCTCTTTGAATTACCCTGATATTTATCCTTTCTCTGGGACTATTCTGAGGCATGGGCCTGGAGCTGCTACTCCATCAGCCCCTATGTTAATCCGGCCCTGTGTGTGCAGTGCTCAGGGCGAAAAGCCAGTACGCTGCATATGTATATATATATATATATATATTTCTATATCTATATATATATATACAGTATATATATAAATATATATATAGAAACATAGAGACATAGAAAAATGTCAGCAGATAAGAACCTTTCGGCCCATCTAGTCTGCCCAATTACATGGATACTTTACCTGGATTTATCTTTTGTTTAGGATAGCCTTATGCCTATCCCATGCTTGCTTAAATTCAATTACTGTTTTGGCCTCTACCACTTCTACTGGAAGGCTGTTCCATGTATCCACCACCCTCTCAGTAAAATAATGCTTTCTGATGTTACTTTTAAACCTTTGCCCCTCTAATCTAAGACTATGTCCTCTTGTTTTGCTACTTTGTTTCTGTTTAAATATACTCCCTTCCTCTACCTTGTGGATTCCCTCTACGTATTTAAATGTTTCTATCATATATCCTCTGTCTCGTCTTTTTTCCAAGCTCTACATGTTAAGATCATTAAGCCTTTCCTGGTAACTTTTCTCCTTCAAGCCGTACACCATTTTAGTAGCCCTTCTCTGAACTCTCTCTAAGGTGTCTATATCCTTCTGGAGATACGGTCTCCAGTACTGCACACAGTACTCCAAGTGAGGTCTCACTAGAGCTCTGTACAGTGGCATGAGCACTTCCCTTTTCCTACTGCTAATACCTCTCCCTACACAACCAAGCATTCTGCCAGCATTTCCTGCTGCTCTATTACATTGACTACTTACCCTTAGATCCTCTGAAATAATGACCCCTAAATCCCTTTCCTCAGATGTTGAGGTTAGGACTGTATCAAATATTCTATATTCAGCCCTTGGGTTTTTACGTCCCAGGTGCATTATCTTGCACTTACCCACATTAAAACTCAATTGCCACAGCTCCAACCATATATACATGCCAGCGACCATAACAAAACTGGCTTGGCTGCCGGCAATGATGGGCTGTCACTGCGCATGCACCATGCAGACATTTTTGTTATGGTAATCAGCATGTTTGGTTTGTTGCCAGTTTCTCTGAGCTGCAATACTGGCAAACACTGGCGCTTAGTGTATAACCACTGAGGTCAGGGCTGTCAAACTCATGACCCCTCCAGATGTCGATGCTTACAATTCCCAGAATTCTTTTAATGCAATAGATGGCCATGGAGTCATGGGAGCTGTAGTTCAGAAACATCTGAGGGGCTGGAGTTTGACAGCCCTGCCTCAAGTATTCTTTTTCTAAGGGTGTTATTCAGTCGCCGACATTTCGTTGCTCTCTCGTTCCGCGCACTTCCCTGCACTTCGGGGAATCAAATTGTCCCCGGAGAGCAGGGAAAGCCCACCACAAACACCTGTCAATAACCCACCGAAAACTCGCCGGAACTGCCACAAAAAACACGCTGGAAAAAGCCGCAGAGCCGCCAATCACAGCGCAGACCAGCCGACAAGCTGATGAATGAGGTAAAAAAAAAACAATATGATTCAAAGTGTCAAAATTTATTAAATGCTGTTTTCAAATTAAAACCTACTGAACGAAAATGCCTGGAATTTACATATAAGGTCCAATGAATGATAATAAAAAGGTATGTTACAGAAAGAAGAAAAAACGCTTTTAAAAAAAAGAGAAATTTTTGCCAAAAAATGCCAAACAGATCCTTAAAAAACTCACTGAAAATAGGGACACTTTTTACTGCAGATTAAAATAATAAACTCTTTATTAGATATTGGATAAAAACAGGAATATTTTTAACATTGAAGCCTATGGGATTCGCCTGAATAAACCTGCTGAATGAAAACACTGACATCAGGGCACTTTGGCAACATTTCTCTGCTGTTTGGTGTCTCTGAATAGATAAACCATTGCTTCTCTGCCTTCGAACAGGCACCGTACTGGCTGGCAGTTCGCCAAAATTTGGCGAACTGTCTGCTCTCTGAATAGCCGAATGGCCCCAAAATACTGTATGGGGAAAATCCCTATTCGGTGACATTTCGGGGCCAGATCGTCTCTTTCTGAATAACCCCTTAAGTGAATTGGTGGAGAATTGATAAAATATGCTGAATTTCAATATTATTTCCAACTTTTATGTTCTTTTAGCTTTACTAAAAAGTTTTCCACTGATACACATCTCGTAAAATATCCATTGACAGAGGTTTTTTCTGCACTTGTTGTTTTTAAGACTGTTTTGGGCTTTTATTTTGCTTTTTTGATGAGCAAAAAGTGCAACCACCAGTACTATAGTAGCTACAAATATTCTTCTGATGTTATAGGAGTATTATTCCATAGAGGGTGCTCATTAATCACACCATTTCCAGCACACTGCAGCCTCTCTCTGTGTATATCTATTATATATTGCTATCGATTACAATTCTAAGTGGGTTTTTCTCAATGAAATTTTTTTTGGCAGCATACTCTCATCCTGCTTGTGTTTTTCTCAGTGTAATTACATAGGAGTTCCCCTGCCACAGGGTTTTAATCTGTAAATCAGCATCACCCTAACTCCCCTTGAAAGATTGTATCATTCATGTATGTATGGAGAGAGCTTTTATTGAGTAATAATTCCTGGATTCCTCAGAACATGTAATGTGTACACAATACAAAGGATGCTATTAAAAGCTTCTCTGTAACTTTGATATATAATCAAACACTGTTTTATCCAGGAGGATTTAGAAATTGATACTTTTTAACAGTGTTTCACAACCTTAATGTTTTGTTTACTTATTAGTGCATTGAATAGAGAAGGTTAAAAGTCAGCCTGCTACAAAATAAAATCATGTAAATAGACAAACCATTGCAGTTATCAGGCGCAATAATGTGTTACGAGGTTAAAATATACTGGGTTATTCGGCAGCAACTCCAATAAATGCCCGCGCTTCACAAAATAAAAATTTAAAGAACAGCAGGAGAAGCTTCTTTGTGAAGCTCCTCCGGCCACTCTCATTTGTAAAGCCCTGGTGTTTGTCAGATTTGCAACATCAGTGTTTTTTGCCAGTGTTTGTCAACTTGGGCAAACACCGGTGTTGGCTGAATAACCCCCATAGTAATTCATTTCAAGCAGTTCTTGTGTATCTTGGGTTTAAAACCAGAATGTTTCATGGCTGGGATGAAAATATTTTGACAAGTTTAGATGAGATATAAATGCTGAGGTTGAGTATTGAAAATATATTTTGGCGTTTTTTTTGTGCAGTCCCATTTAATTTAATTGATATTATTATCATTTTTGGACTTTATAATTAGATAATTAATTTGGGCGTCATAAAAATCACCAATGGGATGGGGTAGAAATATATGAAAGCCATATGTGGAAAATAGATGCACGTAGAATAGGAGAGTGAGAAGCAGGTCTGTGACTAATGATATTGCTTAAAATTATTATTTTTTTAAATATATCTGTTATCTTTTATCAAGAAATCCATTACCCTATTCTTTTAGATTACCTAGTAAAATATTGTCTACCACATTGAGAAACAGGGGCAGACATCATTCTCAGGAGGGGCTCTGGACCAGTTCTGGAAAAGTGAAGAGATAGATGGATAAATTGGTACTTATATACATAGTGGGATATGGGTTTGGGTCGAAATCCCTACAACCAGGTTCCCTAATGCCAAAATCCTGATGGCCAACTTCCCTACACAAACAACTCCCTGACAGCCAACTTCCCTACACGGCCAACTTCCCTACACAGCCAACTTCCCTACACAGACAACTCCCTGACGGTCAACTTCCAGACATCCAAAATCCCAGCAGCTAACACTAACCCTACTCCCTAACCCCCTAAACTAGCCCTAACCCCCTAAACCTAACCCTAACCCCCTAAACCTAGCCCTAACACCCTAAATTTAGCCCTAACCCTAACCCCCTAAACCTAGCCCTAACCCCCCTAAACCTAGCCCTAACCCTAACCCTCTAAACCTTGCCCTAACCCCCCTAAACCTAACCCTAACCAATCTAAACCTAGCCCTAACCCCCTTAAACCTAGGGCTAGGTGTTAGTATTAGGGTTAGCCGCTGGGATTATGGATGTCTGGAAGTTGGCCGTGTAGGGAACTTGGTATGTCCGGCACTTGTTCTGTCTGGAAGTTGGCCGTCGGGATCTTGGCATTAGGGAACCTGGCTGTACGGATTTTGTCCGGCACCCGTGGGATATAGACAGACAGAGATGGATGCAGAGATACATAGACAAACAGACTGATGGTGCTGGGATAGATACACACATACAGAGACTGATGGATGCAGGGATAGATAGATAGATAGATAGATAGATAGATAGATAGATAGATAGATAGACGGATGAAGAGATGTAATTATAGACAGACAGAGGGATGCTGAGATTGGTAGACAGATGGATGCATAGATAAGCAGATAGACTGAGAAACAGACAAACAGGCAGGCTGACAGACAAATAGACAGCCAAATAGATAGTTAGACAGACAGAAAGGCAAATAGACAGATAGACAGACATTCCCCTCTGTATACGTACCACTCCCACTGCTTCAAGGCTCTCATTTTCCTGCTCTTACCACACTGGGTCACTGTAGCGGGAAGTTTTGGTCACATGACTTACCGCTACTACAGGTTAATCAGCCCGTAGTTCAAGAAGGGGAATGTGTGCGCTCCTGAAGCATGCCCCCCCCTGATCTGCCAATGGTGCGAATATGTTTTAGAATGGTTTACTTGAACCTCTCCAAGCTCCTCTATAAGAGCATGTTTTGGCTTAAGTACATGTGATTTCACATTCGACTTTTTCCTTTTTACGTACTAAAAGACACTGTGTGATGCATGGGAAGTCAATTCATGCAAAAAAAAAGATAAGACTAATCGGGTGAAATCTCTCTGTATGCTTGAAAAGAACAGAGCCTCATCAAAGGGGCTCCATAAAGGGTGAGCACAAACTTCAAGTCATAATGCATAAATATCTTCAGATCACAATGATTGGTTATTCACTAAGCGCCAGGTGTTAGTTGATACAAATATAGTAATCAACGATAACACCATTATCCTTGAATTAAATGAGTAAACTGTGGATACTTTTCATTTAACGTTGCACTACCATTGTATGCAACAAAAGTGAATATACTTCGGTGATTTTAAATTGTCAATCTTTATTGAACTCCAATAGATACTACAGTGAACATCACTCAAGACAACTTTGACATTACAATGGACACTGTGAAAAAAAATCAACACTAAATAACTTCGGCAGAAGCTACAGTGGAAACACCAGTAGAATTCCATACTGAAAACTCAGATGAACAGCTTCAGCAGAAATTAAGGTGGAAAGAACAGGAAGAACTACAAAGAAGAAAGGTGAAAGTTCCATAAGGCTAGGGTCAGACGAGCGCATTCTGTGCAGACTGTGCGTCCGCGCACAACGGACGTACTTTCTGACTGACTGACGACTAGGGATGAGCCGAACACCCCTGTGTTCGGTTCGTATCCGAACAGACGAATGGCCGAAATGCTCGAAATGTTCGAATACAAATTCGAACACCATGTTAATCAATGGGGGCCGAACACGCAAAATGTGTTCACAGTTCTCCTAAATGTACCGGCGGCCGCCGGTACAATTAGGAGACCTGTGGCTGCGGCCCCCCGGCCCCCGTAACTCACCTGTAATGCAGCTGTCCCGGCCTTGTGCTCCCCGGTCCATCAGCTCCTCCGGTCTGTCTGGCCGCGGCTCCTCTCTGCCCCACGTCTTCATGCCGAATGATCTGATTGGACAAAGTCCTGTGCCTGACCTGGACTTTGCCCAATCAGGGCTCTAATTCAATATTGAGCCCTGATTGGGCAAAGTCCAGGTCAGGTGCAGAACTATGCCCAATCAGAGTTCAGCATGAAGATGAGGCATGGTGCAGATCTTTAACCAAGCTCTGATTGGTTACAGTCGGTGCTAGACTTTAACCAATCAGAGCTTGGTTAAAGCTCATCTTCATGCTGAGCTCTGATTGGGCAAAGTCCTGCACCTGACCTGGACTTTGCCCAATCAGGGCTCAATATTGAATCAGAGCCCTGATTGGGCAAAGTCCAGGTCAGGCTCAGGACTTTGCCCAATCAGATCATTCGGCATGAAGACGTGGGGCAGAGAGGAGCCGCGGCCAGACAGACCGGAGGAGCTGATGGACCGGGGAACACAAGACCGGGACAGCTGCAGAACAGGTGAGTTACGGGGGCCGGGGGCCGCAGCCACAGGTCTCTTAAATGTACCGGCAGCCGCCGGTACATTTAGGAGAACTGTGGACGCATTTTTTATTATGGAATGTCCGCGGTCGAACAAACCGCGAACATCCCATAATGTTCGGCATTCGACGAACACTCGAACGGCCGATGTTCGATTCGAACTCACGTTCGAATTGAACCGAACGCTCCTCCCTACTGACAACAAGGTAGTGGCCACACGGTCTGTTTTTGTGACTGACTTTTTTTGACTGATGTAGAAGGGAACGAGCATAAGCAGACACTGACCAACACAGACCACAAGATTCTCCACTCTGCACCCTGCAACCAGCATAAGCATACACTGACCAACACCCCGGAACGAGCATAAGGTAGCAGGAATTCAGAATTCCGTCCAACGCTATCCTCCAAAGAACGCCATTCTGGCAACTGTATTTTATTTCTAAATGTATTAATTTCTGGCTGATTCCATGCTTCAATGTTCCCTCTTTTTTACTTAAACATTTTTTACTTGTTCTTCTCCTCTGCCTCTCACCGTCCCCCCTGTTCCTGCTCCTCCTCCTCCCCTCCTGCCATGTAGTTTCTTAAAAGCACACTTAGCAAATATCCATTCTATTTCTAGCATACACTGACCAACACAGACCACAAGATTCTCCACTTTGCTGTCCCATCCACCCTCCCACCCAGGCCTGGTCCATAATTTAAGGCTCCTTTACAGCTGTTTCCACTTCCCTCTCTCATTACCTTTACTCAGCCCAAGCTTCTGGTCCTTCCCATGCAACCGTCACAACATTTATTCTAGCAACCAGCTTCAACTTCTCTCTGCTCCCATCTGTTTCACTTACCCCGTCCCTTAGATTGCAAACTCACGGGATTTCTGGCTGAGCACTTGGTTAAAGTGCTGTACTTCCTAGACAAGCTATCCTTTGGGCAGGGTTGTCTTTTCCTTATTTATCATGTATGTCTCATGTTTGTGCTTTCCCATTGTACAGCGCTACGGAATATGCTGGCGCTTTATAAATAATGGATAATAATAATAAAAAGAGAAAATAAATTAATATGAAAAACATTTTGTCCGTCAAAATGCTGGACGTCAAAAATGCAGTCCGTCTGACTACGTTCCATCACTCACACACAAAGCTATGCAGACGTTGCGGAGGTAGCGCACTCTGTGCATCCGTTCTAGCGGATTTACGTTCTTGCCTAACTTGCGTCCGTTTGCCGCGTCCATTGTGTGTCCGCACTTCTTTGCGGACGTACTTTGTGTGTGGGGCTCCATTGGTCATAATTGTATGCTGCCACGGACGTTAAAATGTGCGGCAACACGGACGTGAACACTGCGTTCGTCTGACCCGAGCCTTAATAGTGGACTTTCATAGGTTTCACCATACTTGAGCCATCGTCGTTCCCCAAAGTTTGCAAAACTAAATCCACCATTCTTTCATTATAAGAACTGTAGTTTGTGAATATCCCTTTGTGTAATGTTCTCTGTTCTTGTTCATGTCATTATTTTTTGCTGAAGAAACATCTCTGTATGTCAGTGGCTCTTTTTGACATTTTGGTTGGATTTTATTTCAGATATATTTAACCCCTTCAACTACCAAGGGATTTTCCTGAAAACCACTGTCAGGAACCAGAGTTTTTTTGGAAAATAATTTTAAATTAATAATACAATAAGAAATATTTGGAATATTCCCAATGTATTCCTTACTGTAATTACCTATTTGGCAGGCAGACGTTGCCATCTACTGTTCGAAAGGAGTTACTGCAGTTTTGGTCTCAGTGCAGGATCAGCTGGGGAAATGTCAGTGCAGACACAATCTCAGCTTGGTTTAATAAGCGTTAGCACCTCGGACATCATGTCATGGTGGTAAAATTTAGGGGCATGTTCTGGAGCCTAAATGCAAATGAAATTCATTAAACAAAAGTCCTTTGTATTGCTACTGTGGAACACCAATATCGACCATACTCTATCAGGGTTATTCAAAGAGAGGTGAAATTCAGGAGAATTGGCCGGAGAAGAGAACAATCTAGGCCAAATAGTCAATTTGGAAAGTGAGTTAAATGGGAGAATATTTCTGGTTTGGCTATCTTGACCTAGAATTTTCACTTCTCCAGTCATTCTCCTGGTTTTCACCTCTCTTTGAATAACCCTGTAAATCAGGGCACACGGAGGAACATTGCAGACCTAGTTGATCTAGGTAGTGAAAAGGTTAATTCTCCTTCCAGATTTCTGTTCCGTTTTGCAGTTCTATCCTACATTCTGCAGGTTTGTTGTCACACTTCATCACTAGGGATGAGCTCGATTCGAACATCGCCAGTTCGTATGTTCGCGAACTTCGAACATTTCCGCATGTTCACAGCATGTTCACCCAGAATGCACCACAATGGACCACAATGCACTTTTCCACTGGCCTGAAGCTTGTAATTGGCTACAGCCTGCACCTGACCACAGTTTAGGTGCAAGACAGGTGCAAGACTATGCCAATCAGGGCTCAGAGTCCTGATAGGGCAACTTTTGCCCAATCATGGGCTCACAGAGCTAAGTCCCGCAGCACACTATATAAGGCTTCACACAGCCTTCAGTGCGTGTTTTTTGAGAGGAGATTGTTGTGTTAGTGTGTGTTCTTACTGACAGTCTGACAGCAGCTATTGGGGGGGGGGTCTCATTTCTACAAAATATCTGGGAATTGTTGTAATCTGTGTGTTCTCACTGCCACTCATCATGGGGTCTCACTGATGTTTCTATACATCCTAGAAATCCGCCACTTCACGGGCAAGTTATGGGGACCTCCTAGGCACGATATTTGAAGGAATTTTTCGTTTTTATTTTTAACCCTTATTTCATGGAAAACTCACTGTTTCTTTAAAAAGTTTTTTTTAAAACTTTTTGTCCTTGTTTCCTGTCCCCCAGGGCACTACCCGGACCCCCATACACCTTTTATGGCAAATATCTTGCATATATGCCCTCTTGAGGGGGTGTTCGGCTCATCCCTATTCATCACCACTCGATGTCTAGTGAATAAAATCCTCATAATGCTGATTGACGACGTTCATGTTGGAATAAATTTCAGACACGTGATATTAAAATAAAATTAATAAATAAACAGGAGCATATTCTGAAGTCACCTTGACTTGTTTTAAAGGTTACATTCAAGTACATATATATCCTCCAGTTTTCATGTCCGCTTCCTGTTTTTTGAAGCTATAATCAAGTTACACTTACCAGGCTTTTAAAATGTCACTACTGTCACTCCGAAACGCCCAGAACACTTCTCTGATTTACATTGTGATTGTCACATGTGAGGGATTAAAAATAATAATAAAAACACATTTTGAGCGACCAGATCTTTTGCATGATATTGTAGGAAAATATAATATTTTGAACTTTAAGAAGAAATGTTTAGAGTTATTTAGAAAAGATTGATATTTTATATTTTTCTGAGACATTTCTCATACATGCTGCCTGGCTGAAAGAAAAAGTCACACTCTCTAATATATTTTGTTGATGCGCCTTTTGCTGTGATTACATTTCGCATTCGCTGTGGTATCGTTTCGATAAGCTCATGTAATGTCACAGCATTTATTTCCGTCGAGTCGCATTAGTTTGTGGCCAAGATCTTGTATTGATGATGGGAGAGTCGGATGCTGCGTAAAGTCTTCTCCAGCACATTATCCCAAAGATTCTCCATGGAGTTAAGGTCTGGACTGTGTGGTGGCCGATCCATGTGTGAAAATGATGTCTCATGCTCCCTGAACCACTATTGCACAATTTGAGCTTGAAGAATCCTGGCATTGCCATCTTGGAATATGCCCGCTGTGCCATCAGGGGAGAAAAAACCCATTGATAGAAAAACCTGCTCATTCAGTATATTCAGGGCGTTACATGACCTCATTCTTGGGCACATAACGTGGCTGAACCAAGACCTGACCGACTGAAGCAACCCCAGATCATAACAGGCTTTTGCAGTAGGTTGTGTCCTTTTTTTACTGGCCTGATAGTATGTATCAAATAGTATTTTTTGCTGCACCCCTTGATAATGTAGGAGTCAGCGACACACCTTCCACTTCCTACCTCTGTTGGACTCTTCCTTAATTCATAATTCAAAGAAGTTGAGGTCTGGCCAACTGAAGTGTTTCTAGTGGCTTTTGAACTTTAAAGGGATTCTCTAGTTACTGTGGTCATTTCAAGTCACTTGAATGGGCAAGGTGACCTTAGTGTCCTCCCCTCTCCCACGCTGGAGTACCAGAGGGCTCCAAGCCGTGGGTGGTTGCAGTAAACTTCAGAATACCTCACTAAAGGTTGGAAATAAATTATGGATGTAAAGGAACAAAAGGCACTAACTGTACTCAGCGAGGTGGCCACAAAGACGTCAGAGTAGCAGTAACGTCTACTCTCACGGACGTTCCTTCCGCTCTGCAAAACGCTCGGCTGACCCCGGCCTTAGCTATAATCAGTGATAGTCTTAGAATTCAAGCTGTTATGGCTGGAAACCTTAACCTCCCTGGCGGTCTGTTTTTTCACATTTTCATGTCAAAAAGCTCTCAATTTTTTTTCCCCCCCCCCAGCAGCACCCCGAGTGTGGCTCGAGGTTAACCCTTTCGCTGCTGAGGCTTTTCCCGCCCCTGTGCTGAGGTCATTTTTACCGGTTTTGCTCATCATGTTTAAACGTGTTTTGAAGGCTTATTTTAGTATATGACCCAGACATATTATATATCGTTCTTTCCGTCAGACTCGGTAGATTCATAATATGTCATTATTATATGTATACGTTATGTCATGTCTGTATATTATAACAAAAAATGCAATAAAATATGTATTTTCAATAATTTACAATGTGTAAAGTGTTTTTTTTTACATTTTAACATGCGAGCAATTGCGGTTATATTTTGTATGGGGTGCGCTTGTTAAAAAAATTAGAGATGGGGTCTCGTTACATTTTTTTTTGGGGAAAATTACACTATTTTTAACAAACGCACCGCATACAAAAATCGTTAGTGCAGCATCATTGTTCACATTATAATTGAAATGGGAACAATATTGCTGCATTAACAAACCAAAAAAAATAAAAAAAATTTTTTATTTTTTTTTATAATTTTATTTTTTAATTTTTTTTTATTTTTATTTTTAATTTTTTTTTTTTTACAACATTTTTCACTTTCATGTTTGGTATCGTTGGAACGGCCATGCTCTGGCCGATCCAACCATACCAAAATTTAACCCCTAACTGCCACGGATCGGTAGATAGGGAGTTCATTGGAACTCCCTATCTCCACCGTTGGTGGCAGTTAAGGGTTAAGTCCAGGACTGGCGTCATCGTGCTACGCACGATGACGCCAGTCCTCAGGGGGAGTTCCCGGAGGCTTGGCCGACATCCAAGATGTCGGCCAGCTCCGGGAAAGGATCGCGAACCGGCGCTGAAAAGCGCTTTTCAGCGCCGATTCGCGATCCAGCTCCCCAGGGGTTAATGCCAGGCATCATTTGGAAGGGCAGGCTGTGCCCTTCCAAATGATGCCTGGGTTAACCCCGCAGAGCCGCCGATCGGGAGGGAGAGAGGTCCGAAGGACCTCCCCCCCTCCCTTTAAGGCGCCTCCTCCGCACATGCGGGGGGGGCCTGAATTAGGTGTTATCGCGCTGCCGCGATGACACCTAATTCCGGCGGCTGTGGTCCCGGATGCGCGGCTGACATCCAGGATGTCAGCCCGCACCGGGGGGGCCAGCGATCGGCCGGAACCCGGCCGAACGCTGACCCCAATGGGAGGACGCGCTCAGCGCGTCCTCCGCATACCAGCGGGAATGCTGAGGACGCGCTGAGCGCGTCCTCAGCATCGAAGTGGTTAAATTCCTATGTTGGAAGCGGAAACACCGAGCAACACTCGGGATGCCGCTGGATACATCACCTCTCCCTGCACTCCCTCAATGTCCCCGCGGCCTCCTCCGGCGATCGCTTCCCTCAAACTACCTGGTTTCCTCCTCGCGAGAAGGGAATCCAGGAAGTAAATCGCCGTGATCGCCGGAAGAGACAGCAGGGATCAGCGAGGGAGTGCAGGGAGAGATGATGTATCCAGCGGCATCCTGAGTGTGGCTCGGGGTTAAATTCCTATGTTGGAAGCGGAAACCCCGAGCAACACTCAGGATGCCGCTGGATACATCATCTCTCCCTGCGCTCCCTCAATGTCCCCGCGGCCTCCTCCGACGATCGCTTCCCTCATACTTCCTGGTTTCCCCCTCACGAGAAGGGAATCCAGGAAGTAAAACGCTGTGATCGCCGAAGGAGACTGCAGGGATCAACGAGGGAGTGCAGAGAGAGGTGATGTATCCAGCGGCATCCCGAGTGTGGCTCGGGGTTAAATTCCTATGTTGGAAGCGGAAACCCCGAGCAACACTTGGGATGCCGCTGGATACATCACCTCTCCCTGTGCTCCCTCAATGTCCCCGCAGCCTCCTCCAGCGATCGCTTCCCTCATACTTCCTGGTTTCCTCCTCGCGAGAAGGGAATCCAGGAAGTAAAACGCCGTGATCGCCGGAGGAAACTGCAGGGATCAGCGAGGGAGCGAGAGGTGATGTATACAGCCCGAGTGTGTCTCGGCGTTACCGCTTTCAGCGGTGAAATTTAACTCCGAGACACACTCGGGAAAACCGTCGGGGCTTTGATTCACTTTGAAACTATTGGTGATGTTTTATTCTTTCTTTTTAGCAGAGAGGAAAATAAGGTGGGTGGTGCAGTGGAAAGTGCTATTTACTTTTAGTTTGAATTTAAAGCTCTAAAAGGGTTGTGGTGCAGGGCGTATTTAGAATTGATGCCATCCAAGACAGACCAAATTCTGCTGCACCACCTGATATCAATTAATATGGACATAAATTAAATTATTACAAATATTCAAGAGCTAACACCACTATTTACACTAACAGAAATGTTATTTAGAACAAGATCAAAGTATATTATTTACCCAAAGTGATTTCTAATAGTTTTTTTATAGTTTAGAGACTCCTTTCTGGTAGTTTTATTGGATTGCTGCTTTGTTATTGTTAGGGTGTCTTACTGCTGACATTGGGCTGGGCCTGCTCACCGCCTGGCAGTCATCTCTGCGTGTCCCTTGAGGCCACTCGCAGTCACTCTCGCCAGCAAGCGGAGCGAATCATCCGCCGAGACAGTGCCGGTCCCTGGCGTTCCACAGCACCCAGGCTCCAATCTGCCTCTCCTCTGGCCCCCAGTTGAGCCAGGAGAACTATGAAACTTCAGTCCCACATTAATCCCCAAAATGTCTTAGTGTGCGTAGCCTCCATCAATATGGTGGTGGGCGCGCAGGCGCAACGCTTGCTTATGATATCAGTGAGATCCCTGCCAGGGTAGGAGGAGCCCCTAAGGCCCCTAAATATAAAAGGCATCTTCTACCTTTATTTACTGCCCTAGTAATATTATAGCAGTTACGTCTTCTTGTTTGCGTCTAGTCATTAGCCACATTCAGGGGCGGAACTACCGAGGTGATACGCTCATACACCATACTTTACTGTGAATTTTATTTCTGTTTAGCTCTGTTATACACTTAAACACAGCGCACATTACTGTGAGTTTTACTGTTGTGGTGCTCTGTGATACTCTCATACTCACTGCATATTACTGTCAGTTTTACTGTTGTGATGCCTCTGTGATATGCTCCTACACACCGCACATTACTGTGAGTTGTATCACTGTGCAGCTCTGTGATATGCACATACACACTGCACATTACTGTGCGTTTTATCGCTGTGCAGCTCTGTGATACACTCACACACCACACATTACTGCAGGTTTTATCATTGTGCAGCTGTGATATGTACATACACATTGCACATTACTTTATTGCTGTTGAGTCGACGTTGTGGACCTGGAGAGGTCTAGTGCGCGTTGGGGGGTTATGTATAGCATAGGGTGGGGGGCCATCATGGTTTCCCGCACCTGGGACCTGAGGTTTCTAGTTACTCCTCTGACCACATTGTTTCCCTTGTGTACCGACCCGTATCCATTTACCATGACATTGCACGCCCTTACCTCGGCCTGTACCACGACTTTACACTTTTGTTTATCCCTTGGCCCTGCTACGCTCCTGGTTCTAAGCATACGGCAGTATTTCGCTCCGTTCCTTCTTGCCATTTTACCACCTCACGGGCAAAACAATTGACAGTTTTACTCCCGCACACCCCAAATATGTTGGACTTCTAATATAGACCATTTGGAAAAAAACTGCTGCACCTTCCTTCACTTTGCTTCCCTATGCCCTGGCCTAGTTGGCCTACAGAAGAATACACCCGAGTTGTTGTAGGAAGATTTTATGTTAAATGTGTCATTTTGGTTCCTCTTGATACCATACAAAAATGTTTCATTTTATATTTTTCTGTCCTTTATCCTTACATTAAGCATCACATTAATTCATTAATTCTTTGCCTGTATATACCTAGACCTATTCTGCTCCCTACATTGTGCTGTTCCTGAATACCATTCCAGTCACTTTTCTAGCATTTGCCGATGACTCACGTGTAAAATGAGGACAGAATAAAGTGGAAAAACATATTACATGTTTATTAATACAGCTAAATAATTTGCCGTATTCAATCTTTCTGCCAATCTCCTTCATCACTTCAAAAGTATTTACACTACAATTTTTTTAACACGTTCCTTTACCCGTAGTTTTTTAGTCAGGGCCAACAATGATATTATTAAATAACATAAATTACAGTTTGGCATCTTTAATTCATTCATACGCCTTGGGAACAAATAATAATCAGGGCTGGATGAGGCAGGACGGGAAAAGTGCGGTGTATTACTGACATTAAGCTGATTCTTCGTATGGAAGAGTCGATACATTTTCATTAATCTACATTGATTTTTCTTTTCGTTTGGTAAATATGGAAAAGTTGTATTGATAAAGAATGCTACTGCATCTCCCGTGTTGCAGATCTCTGTGATATTTATTGGCAATGACATGGTTATTTACTCAGTTTTTAGCTTTGTGAGCAGTTTGAAGGTTTAAGTGCAAATGAAGAGGTTTTCTCAAAAACTGAAGACTTAAGGGGTTATTCAATAAGAACTGAACTTGCCACCGAATTGTGCACCTGTAACGTTGAATTTCACCATACCGTGCAATTTTGTGGCAGTTCAGCTATTCAGAAAGCTGTCAGTTCACCAAATATTGGCAAATTCCCAGCAAAATACAGTGCAGATCGCCGCAATCCGTTGACGTTCGGCAGCAGCGAAATTCCCCATAGAGAAGTAATAGTTAATCTATTCAGAGAACCTGAATGCACCGAAATGTCAGAGAAATGCCCTGATTTTCGATGGTTCAGTTTATTTATTTATTTATAAAGGATTTTACCAGGAAGGATACATTGAGATTTCTCTCGTTTTCAAGTACGTCCTGGGTTCAAGAACATTAAAATGTTACAGTTGTTACAGAAATACAAAGTAATACAATGCAAGATATTAAAAAAACAAATATACAGATTAACAGAAAATAAATATGTAGGAAATAGTCACTTTGTTACATGTTTACAGGTGCATTCCGTATTGAGGTATGTTAATAGGGAGCTTTTGAGTGACTTTAGACTGGGGGAAGATTTGATGGCGTCTGGGAGGTTATTCCATAACTGTGGTGCTCTGTAGGAAAATGAGGATCGAGCCACTTTCTTTTTGTATTGTGGTATTGTAAGTAAGGTGCTGGTCCTGTATCGGAGGTTATAGGTTGAGGGAACTGCTGGAGGAAGCAGCCTATTCAGGTAGGGTGGTAGCTTCCCAGAAAAGCTCTTAAACACCAGGTTGGAAAGGTGAAGGGTACATTTAGACTCCAGCGACGGCCAGTTTAGCTCTTTTAACATGTAACAATGGTGGGTCATATAGTTACATTGTAGCGCAAAGTGGCAGCATGAGTTATACAATGGGATAAGTTTCTGAAGGTGTGTTTGCGGGGCCGCTGCACACACTACATCTTCGTAATTAATAGCCGGCATAAGCATTTGTTGTACAATTTGCTTTCTTACTGTGGGGTTCAGGCAGGATTTGTTTCTGTACAGGGCACCTAGTTTGGGGTGAATTTTAGATGAGAGTTTTTCGATGTGGGGGCCAAAGGGTAGATTTGGGTCTAACCACATACCTAGATATTTATGAGAAGTGACTGTGGTCAGCGTGCCATTTGATTTTGTCCCCACACATAGATGGGGATTTTGCAATTTATGTAGTTTAGGTGCTGTTCCAAAGAGCATTGTTACCGTTTTGTTAGCATTTAAAAAAGGTTTGTTGTGTTTGATCCACTTTTCTACCTCTGTGAATTGTTCTTGCAGCACGGCCTCCAGTTGTGGGAGAGTTGGTTTGCTGGTATAGATTATGGTGTCGTCTGCATACGTGTGTACAGTTGAGGCTTTGCAGATGTTCGGCAGATCATTTATGAATATTGTAAATAGCAGGGGGCCGAGTATCGAGCCTTGGGGTGCACCGCAAGTGACTGGGAGGGGGAGGGAGGAGCTGCCAGAAATGGACACATATTGTGACCGATCAGATACATATGATTGAAACCAGGTTAGCGTGCGATCACCAATACCAGTGTCTTTAAGTTTTTTTAACAAGATGCCATGGTCTACTGTGTCAAAGGCTTTGGCAAAATTAAAGAAGATGTTAAAGAATTAAACATTAATTAAAGAAGATGCTCTAGTTACATAGTTACATAGTTACATAGTTATATAGGCTGAAAAAAGACATGCGTCCATCGGGTTCAGCCTCTCCCACATAACCTACTGCTGTTGATCCAAAAGAAGGCAAAAAACCCAGTCTGAATGCTTGCCAATATGCAACATACTGGGAAAAAATTCCTTCTTGACCCCAGAATGGCAGTCAGATTTCTCCTTGGATCAAGAAGCTTTTACCCACATATTAAATATTATAACCCTTAATATTCTGTGTCTGCAGGAAGTCATCCAGTCGTTTTTTAAAAGTCTGTACAGACTCTGACCCAACCACCTCAACAGGCAGAGAATTCCACAGCTTTATTGTTCTCACCGTAAAATAACCCTTCCTATGCTTTAAGCTAAATTTTCTTTCTTCCAGTCTAAATGGATGACCCCTTGTCCTATGTATAGTCCTGTTAATGAATAGGTTATCAGACAATGGTTGATAATGGCCCCGTATATATTTATATAAGGTTATCAGATCCCCTCTAAGGCGCCTTTTCTCTAAACTAAACAGGTTTAAGCTTGTTAGTCTTTCCTCATAACTTAACCCTTCCATCCCCCTTATTAATTTAGTTGCCCGTCTCTGCACTTTTTCTAACGATATAATATCTTTTTTTAAGACAGGTGCCCAAAATTGCACGGCATATTCAAGGTGCGGCCTGACCATTGATTTATACAGAGGCAAAATTATGTTTTCATCCCGTGAGTGAACTCCCCTTTTAATGCATGCCAGTACTTTGCTGGCCTTGGCGGCTGCTGTTTGACATTGCACATTGTTACTTAGTTTGAAGTCTATGATTATTCCCAAATCCTTCTCCTGCTTGGATTTCCCTAACTCCGTACCATTTAGGGTATAAATTGCTTGTGTGTTCTTCACTCCAAAGTGCATAACTTTACATTTATCTAGATTAAATCTCATCTGCCATTTAAGTGCCCAGTCCCCAATCTATCTAAATCCCTCTGCAGCGAAGTAACATCCTGCTCACATTGTATTACTTTTCCTAGTTTTGTGTCATCTGCAAACACTGATACATGACTTTCAATGCCTATCTCAAGGTCATTTATAAATAAATTGAATAGTATTGGTCCTATAACAGACCCCTGAGGGACACCACTTACCACTGGTGTCCATCTTGAAAATGTACCATTTATGACCACTCTCTGTACCCTATCTTTTATCCAGTTTTCTATCCAAGAACAAGTATTTTCATCTAGACCATTTTTTCTTAATTTAAGTAGTAACCTTTTGTGTGGAACTGTGTCAAAAGCTTTGGCAAAATCTAAGTAAATCACATCCACTGCGACCCCCTGATCTATACTTCTACTTACTTCCTCATAGAACGTAATTAGGTTAGTCTGAGATGATCTGTGTTTCATGAAACCATGCTGATTTTTGCCAATTACATTATACCTCCCAATAAATTCCTGAATATTATCCCTTAGTAACCCCTCAAATACTTTCCCAGCCACAGATGTTAAGCTCACAGGTCTATAATTCCCAGGCACAAATTTTAAACCTTTCTTAAATATAGGGACCACGTCAGCTTTTCTCCAATCCTCTGGTACTATTCCTGAAAGAAAAGAATCTTGAAAGATTAAGAACAGAGGTTTACATATTTCAACACATAGCTCTCTTAGTACTCGCGGGTGAATTCCATCTGGCCCTGGGGCTTTATTAGCATTCACATTGTTTAATTTGTGTAAAACCTTGTCCTGAGTCAACCAGTCACTTTGTATTAGTAAGTTTTTATTAATGAATTTCATGTCTCCTGTTATAGCTTTCTCTTTGATAAATACTGAAGAAAAATAATCATTTAAAATTTCTGCTTTATCCTGATCTTCAGTTAACAATAACCCTGACTCAGATTTTAGTGAACCTACATTTTCACTCTTGGGTTTTTTAGAATTTATGTACCTAAAGAATCTTTTAGGGTTGGTCTTGCTCTCTTTGGCTATTTCTTTTTCGTTATCTAGTTTAGCCCATCTAATCGCATTTTTACATGCTTTATTGGCTGCCCTATATGCTTTATAGGATGCCTCAGATTTATCAAATTTGAAAGCTTTAAATGCCTTCTTTTTATTTTTCATTTCCTTAGTTACCTTCCTACTAAGCCACATTGGTTTCAGTCTGTTTCTTTTATATTTATTAACCAGTGGAATATATTGTGACGTGTACTTTACTAGTGTTAGTTTAAAGATATTCCACTTATCCTCAGTGTTTTTCCCGTGAAAGAGTTTCTGCCAGTCAATGACATTGAGAGCTTCCTTTATTTTAATAAAGTTGGCCTTTTTAAAATTATATATTTTAGCATGCCCCTTATGAATGTGTTTTTTTTGAGTTTATTTCAAAAGTCACCATGTTATGGTCGCTATTTCCCAACTGTTCTTTTACATTAATATTTGAGAAAAGATCCACATTATTTGTTATAACCAGGTCCAGACAGTTATCCTCTCTAGTTGGTGTTTCTACCAGTTGTGACATGAAGGTATCATTTAAAATGTTCAGGAACCGGATTCCCTTTGCTGAATTACTAGTCCCACTATCCCAATTAGTTAGGTTTCCTTGCTCCATGCCAGCTTGGATAGCAATGCAGACTTTTAAAAGGGCGGTTGAAGTTGAGTGATTTGGACGAAAGCCGGATTGATCCGTGGTTAAGTAGTTCCAATATTGATAATAATCACGTAATTGTGTGTAGACGCATTTTTCCAAAATTTTGGACATTACAGGGAGCAATGATATCGGACGGTAGTTGGATACCAAAGTACTGTCTCCACTTTTATGGATAGGTACCACTCTCGCAGTCTTCCAGAGTTTGGGTATGTATCCAGTCGCTAGTGACTCATAGATTAGGGTTGCAACAGGATTTGCAATTGCCGGTGCACTGATTTTCAGCAGCATTGCTGGTATTTGATCAGGTCCAGACTGGTATTTCATTTTTTGGTTACAGAGAAGTTTAGTAACTACACTGACAGGCACTGGTCTAAAACTGAATCCCTGTCTGATACAGGGTCTTTGCACAGTTGGCGGGACCTGACCTGCATGCGGCCTTTCTGATTGCATGTCATTTCCTAGTTTAGCAATCAGGGTGGTGGCACATCCAACAAAATAATCATTTTCTACATCTAGGGGGTGTTGCAGGGTTTGGTTGTTTACTTTGACAGCAGCCGGCTAGGAGTGGACAGGGGGTGCTTGTATGTTACTTATGGTTTTCCAAAAGTTTCTATGGTTTGATATGTTATTGTTTAGATTTTCACTGAAGTAATGGGCTTTCGCCATTTTTGTTTGTTTTGTGCATGCATTCTGGCATCTTCGGTATTCATAGTGATCGCTCATGGAACCAGTAGTCTTGAAATTTGACCACAGTGAGTCTCTAAGCTGGTACATTAGTGTAAGATCAGCTGTAACCCAGGGGAGATGGGTCCCTCTTACTCGCACTTTACGCAGTGGGGCATGGGAATTCCAGACTTGCAGGAGCTCAGACTGAAAGTATGCAATTGCACAGTCTAGGTCTGGGATTAGGTTTAGTCTGTACCATGGGAGCTGTTTGAGATCACTTAGGAAGGATTCAAGAATACATTTCTTGAAAGACCTGGTGGTTATTACCTTTGGGGGAGATTTTGTGGCCTTAATTTTGCGCACGCAGTACACAAGACAATGGTCACTAAAGCTATTAGCAAGAACGCCTGCCTCCTGTATTCTATCAGGAGATGAGGAGAGAATCCAGTCCAGCAAGGTATGGTTAGGGCTTTTCATATTAATGAGAGTGGGGAGGAGATTAATTGAGTTAGCTGCAAAGTTTTAAACAGCGAGAAGTGTTTATTGTTTTTAGGATTTAGCCAATCTGTATTAAAATCGCCGAGGACCAGCAGTTCACTGTTTTGGTTTTGTGCAAGTGGGTTATTAAGGATTTGAGTTATGTCAGAGAGGGAGTGCACTGGGGAGCTCGGTGGGCTATAGAATCAAACAACAATGATTGATTTACTGAATGGGATCACAATTAAACCAGAGAGGAAATCAAAGGTGGCAGGGGAGTTAGAATTCTGTAAAGGGGTGAACTTTATGGACTCCTCAACATAAATAAAAATTCCCGCTCCACTCTTTGCTCTGTCCTTTCTGTAACATAAATACCCCTGTATTGATATGACAGAGTCTTGTACTTTTGGGGTTAACCATGATTCTGTGAGCACAATGATTTTGGGTTTGTAATAGCAACACCAAGCTTGAAGCTCATCCAGTTTAGGGAGTAAGCTGCGGATGTTACAGTGCACAAATGAGAGGCCTTTTTTAGTAGGGAGACTAAATGTTGTGTCAGCTATAGGACCAGGGTTAGTTTCCACATCGTTGGCCAGGGAAAGTAGCAGGATAAATAGGAATTTGGTCAGAGTTTTCTTTTGGTAATAATGTGATTGCAGAGGTTTAAATTTCTTTGAGGGGGTAGGAGAGCTGGATTTTAGCACTCTCCACCAGCACTCAGCAGATAGGTTAAAAGAACTGAGCAGGCTGTGGTGTATTGGAACTTGTTTTCCATCCTGGGGCAATTGGAAAGGTGTATAGAAGGATAGAGTAGTTTTAGAGAGAAGGGATGAGAAAGAAAAGAGAAGCAACAGTGGGATAAACATTATAGAGAAAGGTGGTGGAGGTGAGTAAAAACAGGAAATAGAGAGGTACCAGAGTAAATGGTGTAGATTGCTGCAATACAACATGATCAATTAGTTGGGTATATATTAAATGAAAACCATGGGGTGGGTAGGTGAGGGTGGGTGGGAGCAAAGTCCAGCTGGATGAGGGTAATGAGCTGCTCTCTGCAAGGGCCAGATAAGTGATTTTTGGGTGTGTGCTGAAAGAAAATAAGATAGTAAATAGCATCACATTGGGTTGAAGTTGTCCAGCATCATAGGGGGAGTTTGTGGGGGGCAATAAAAGTTAATGGTTCACTGAACATGACATGGGGCAGAATAGCAGGCCTAGAGCAACTGGGAAGAAAAATTTGAAAAGGGAGTGGAATGCAGAATTCAGATAGCATTACAACAATTCAAAGATATAAAGATACACTTGTGTGCTATATATACACACAAACACACACAGTTCGACAGGATTAAACAGAAGAATCCCATACAATTGAATGTATAAAATATTTGCTTTTTTATTCAATTAAATCTTCCCATTTGCAGCAAAAAGCTTTTAATTAATTTATTTTTCTGGATTTTTTTCGGTAAAATTTTTGATTCTCTCAAATTCTCTTAATGACGTTTTTTTTTTTATTCTGTACATACCAATTTATTATTATCTATAGAACCTTTTTTATTATTTCCATGCATTTTCATACATTTTTATTGTTTTTAAAATAGCAGAGTTCCTTTTTTTTTTTAAACAACAGTTCGGTGACGTTCCCAGATCGTCGGCTATTTCCGTCAGCGTTCGGCGGCTCATCGGCTATCTACGGCGGTGCTCGGCGATCTGTTCAGTGGTCAGTGGCGGCATTTGACGGGTGATCAGCGACGTTCGTCGCACTTAGGGACCATACGGTAATGTACGAGAACTGAAATTGCCGGACTGCGCCGAACGACATAGCATTGAAATTTCAGTGCTTTCTGAATAACCCCTTAATAGTCCCACACTAGTTCTTGCTAGGGCAGGGTCAGTGAAACATCACAGGCAATATCTGTAGGACTGTGGTCTGTGCTAGACCTTTCCAGGGGTCACAGAATATGAGATGATCAGTCTATTATATGAATTTCTGTAGGTCACTAATAAATAAATATAGAGTGCTGTATAATCCATCCACTACTTTTTTCTTGTTTATGTAAATAATTATTCCTCAAGGTTCTCTCTATATCTTATTCCACATGACCTGACAAAGACCCTCAAGTGGTAAAAATTATGATGGGTCACATCTGTAATGGCTTAGTAAAGCTGTAATGGAATAATCCGTGAGTGTAACGTAGAATTTATTATTGATTATTTGTTGTAAGGTTTCTGGCTATTACGTTTGCATTGATTTCTATCAGTATTTGTTTACCGTTTGATGTATCAATCTAACACTCTTTTGTTTTCTGCTGTTTTTCTACCTAGTTCGACCTCTGAACAGATAAACATAGTGTTGAAATCACTGTCGGCTTATTGTTATTCATGTAGAAAGGTAGAAAGGGAATTAAATCCAGCCTGATGTTTCGTGAGGAAGAATTGTATAAATTCTAAAATGTAGTGAAGGCAGTAGACAATTTATTTTTATAGAAAACGCGACTTTGCTTTGAAACTGGGCAATAAGGCACTTTAAAGTATTTTAAGATTTTTATTAATATTATAAAACCAGAATGTTATAAAAATCTGATTCTCACCCATTCACTTCCAGGTGATTTTCCATAAAACAACTGTTAAAAACCACGGAAAAATCCCTCCAAATAATACCAGTATATTTTCTAACTGCAAAGCAAACATCACCATCTGCCAGCCAAAACGCTTGGTCGAAGCCCAGGCGGGTGCCTGGGTCTGGTCAATGCCAAGGCGGGTGCCAGGCCTGGTCGAGGCTAAGGCGGCGCCTGGCCTGGTTGAGGCCCTCTGGAGGCTACTCTATGTTGCGGCCTTTGACGGAGCGACAAAATGCCGCCAGGAGCCATGGCCCCATCCGGCTCCATGGACGCGCACAACCTGTTTCTATTTCATGTTTGTCCTCAACAATGCAAGATGGTTACAATGCACAATTCTAAGCATTTTTGGAAAGGGTGTTCTACACATTGGCCAGGGCAGGATTAAGATAGCGGCTATTAGAGCTGCAGTTCCTGATCAATGCCCCCAAAGAGACCCAAAAGAGTCCTAATGAAAAGCTAACTATTATACCATGAAGATCTTTCTACTTTGGAAAGGATGAGACTAGGGGGGTTATTTAAAGAGATCCAAATTGTGGCCGAAAGGTAACCGAACAGTGAAATTCAGCGTATGGTTACCTTTCCTGGCCATTCGGCTATTCAGAGAGCAGACAGTTCGCCAAATCTTGGCGAATTGCCTGCACATACGGTGCCTGTTCGGTGCTTGTTCAAGAGCAGTGAAATCCCCATAGAGAAGCAATGCTTCGGCTATTCAGAGAGCACAAACCAGCATTGAAAAGTTGCCGAAATGCCCTGCTTTTCGGTGGTTCCATTTGGCAGGTTTATTCAGACGATTCCCATAGGCTTCAATGTTAAAAATATTCCCGTTTTAATTCAATATCTAATAAACCGTCTAATATTAGAATCTGCAGTAAAAAGTGTCTTTATTTATAGATTTTTTAAGATCTGTTAGGCATTTTTTGGGATACTATTGGCAATTTTTTTTTTTTTCTGTAACAGCCCTTTTTATTATCATTCATTGGATCTTATATGTTAATTCCAGGCATTTTCGTTCAGTAGTTTTTTTGCAAACACCGTTTCAAATTTCGAACTTTCAAGCGTACTTTTTTTTTTTCACCTCATTCGTCTGCATGTCGGGTTTTTCCAGCTGCTGCTCTGCGCTGTAATCAGCGGCTAGTCGGGTTTCTCCGGCGTGGTTAATCCAGCTGTTTCTGCGGGTTTCGGTGAGTGTTCGATGGGTTTTGCAGTGAGTGTTCGGCGGGTTTGCGGCGGCCTTTCCCTGCAGTACCGTGGCCCTGTGGTGCTTGCTGAATACACTGCAGGGTTGGCGAACTAGAATCGCCACATCGCGCCGAATTGCAGGGAACGAAAAGTCACTGAACGTGCGGCGACTTTTCGATTCTCTTTGAATAACCCTGTAGGCCACACTAGGGATGAGAGGAGCACGAGGGACTGGCACAAGATGAATGAAACTTGACATGGCACAGATATATTGGTTTGACAGTGATGTCGCAGAGATCCACCAAAATCCTCAGTTACAGTGCCTTACATCTTAGGCCTGCACTGGCATTGACAAATGTTCCATATATGGGTTGACATCAGACAAACGTTATTTTGAGGAAAGAGAAATGGCTTACTTTCCCTCTTAGTTGTGGATATAAATATATATATATATATATAACAAAAGAAAACATGATGCAAACAGTGACAATACAATTATAGGGGTTATTCAGAGAGAGCCGATCTATACCCGAAATGTCACTGTTCAGTGAATTTCCCCGTACGGTGCCATTTCGGGGCCATTCGGCTATTCAGAGAGCAGGCGGTTTGGCAAATTTTGTCCAACTGCCAGCAATTACGGTGCTTGTTCGAAAGCAGTGAAATCCCCCGTAGAGAAGCAATGGTTAATCTATTCAGAGACACCGAACAGCAGTGAAAAGTTGCCGAACTGTCCTGCTGTTCGGTGGTTTCCTTCCTCTGGTTTATTAGAACCCCATAGGCTTCAATGTTAAAAATATTAACCCGCTTCTCGTAAAGTCGAGACTTCTCCACAGTTGTATCTGGAAGGCTTGAAGTCCCGAGCATTCCAGATAGGGGGTGCTCAACCTGTATATTACAGTTACAAGTTTTTCTAAAGCGCTAACAAGTTCCGTAGCGCTGTACAACGGTTGAGACAGAATAACATACACACTATCAGGGTAATTCAAAGAGATCCGAATGGCTGGAGAAAGGTAACCGAACGCTGAAAATCAGCGTTCGGTTACCTTTCTTGGCCATTCGGCTATTCAGAGAGCAGGCAATTCGCCAAATCCTGGCGAATTGCCTGCACATACGCACCATATACGCACTGTTCGGTGCCTTTTCCAGGGCAGTGAAATCCCCATAAAAAAGCACTGCTTCGGCTATTCAGAGAACACAAACCAGCAGTGAAAGGTTCCCGAAATGCCCTGCCATTCGGTGATTTCATGCAGCAGATTTATTCAGGCGAATCCCATAGACTTCAATGTTAAAAATATTCCTGTTTTAATTCAATATCTAATAAACCGTTAATTATAAAATTCTACAGTAAAGAGTCTCTTTATCTTATATATTTATAGAAAATTATCGATTTTTTTTTAGGATATTTTAAGCATTTTTTTTTTTTTAAAAAGTCAGATTTTGTTTTAAGTTTACTTACTTTTTCTGTAACAGCCCTTTTTATTATCATTCCCTGGATCTCATATGTAAATTTCAGACATTTTCGCTCATTACTTTCTTTGCAAACAGCGTTTCACTTTTCAAACATTCAAGCAAACTGTTTTCCTAATTTATTCACTTCACTTGTCTGCGGTGTCGGCTTTTTCAGGCGGCTTCGCTGCGTGTGATTGGCTCCTGCTCGGGTTTTTCCGGCATTTTCGGCAGGTTAATCCAGATGTTTTTGCAGGTTTTCGGCGTGCATTCACCGGGTTTTGCGGTGAGTTTTCGGCGGGTTTGTGCCGACCTTTCCCTGCAATTCGGGGACCCTGTGGTGCTTGCTGAATACACCGCAGGGTCGCCGAAATGGGATCGGCAAAACGAATTGAAGAGAACGAAAAGTCACTGAAAGTGCGGTGACTTTCGATTCTCTTTGAATTACCCTGTATATTGCCAAAAGTATTCGCTCACCTGCCTTGACTCGCATATGAATTTAAGTGACATCCCATTCCTAATCCATAGGGTTCAATATGACGTCGGTCCACCCTTTGCAGCTATAACAGCTTCAACTTTTCTGGGAAGGCTGTCCACAAGGTTTAGGAGTGTGTTTATGGGAATTTTTGACCATTCTTCCAGAAGCGCATTTGTGAGGTCACACACTGATGTTGGACGAGAAGGCCTGGCTCTGTCACGGTGGCCCCCGCACCCCCCCGGCGCCTGGCAGCAGCTTCCTCGCTGCTCGCTGGCCAGGCGCCGAGTGATATTGCGGTCGCTTCCGCACACGTGGGACGCCGGGGGGCGGGGCCTGGCGGGGAGACGCGGACCCGCCGGGTTTAAAGCCCAGACTCACAGAGACGCCGATGCCCTGACGTGGTAGTTACTTCCCGCAGAGCTCTTGTATATTTTGGCAAACTAACGATTCTGTGTATGACCCTTGGCATTGGCAAACTAACGATTCTGTGTATGACCCCTGGCATTGGCAAACTAACGATTCTGTGTATGACCCCTGGCATTGGCAAACTAACGATTCTGTGTATGACCCCTGGCATTGGCAAACTAACGATTCTGTGTATGACCCCTGGCATTGGCAAACTAACGATTCTGTGTATGACCCCTGGCATTGGCAAACTAACGATTCTGTGTATGACCCTTGGCATTGGCGAACGAACCATTCTGTGCGTAACTCCTGGTATTGGCATTAACTCTTCTATTTCTGGTATTGAGGTCAGTCTGTGTGGCACCCTAAGCACACATCAGACTACCCCTTGTGTTGTTAGGGTCTTGGGAAGAGCTAATTATTCTAAGTCCTTGTGTATCATTCTATGTCCGTCTAGTCGTGCCGACCAATCTAAGGATCGGAAGGGTAGAGAAGGTCCTGCGTCTAGGGACCACTAGTCAGATAAGCAGAGGGATCCGTGACGTCTCTCTTGTATGTGCTCTGTACTGCCATTCTAGTAGTCTGTCTAGTCGTGCCGACCATTCTAAGGATCGGAAGGGTAGAGAGTGTCCTGCGTATAGGGACCACCATTCTAGTATCAGGGGGATCCGTGACATTACGTCAGGGCCAATGGATCCCGCAGACCTCTCTAATCAGTTGACACGTATTGCAGCCAGACAGGAAGAGCAGGACCATAGAATGGACCAGATTGCTCTTGCCCTGCAAACCCTGTTAAATCGATCCAGTTCTGGAACTGCAAGCCCTCCAGACCCAGTAGTGCCTAGGGTCAGTTCGGCCGCTCCCGAGGGATGTAGGCTCAGTATGAAGGCACCCGTACGCTATGATGGAACACCAAACTTATGCCGGGGCTTTCTGACCCAACTCGAGATCTTGTTCGAGAACAATCCAGGGTCCTGTATGTCCGATAAAGCCAAAGTAGGCTATCTGATTAATCATCTAACCGAAAAAGCTTTATTATGGGCCACGCCCTTGTGGGAGAATAAGAAACCCATCATTTATGACTATGAGGGTTTTACCTCCGAGTTAAAGCGTACCTTCGATCCCTCTAGAAGGGCTACCAATGCGGGTAGATCCCTGTTTCACATCAAACAGGGTAATAGGAGGGTCTCCGACTATGCCATAGAGTTTAAGACTTTGTCTTCTGAGGTACACTGGCCGAACGACGTTTTAACCCTAGCCTTTACCGAAGGCCTGAACGAGGCTTTTATGTTTGAGTTGGCTCCCTTAAAATTACCAGAACATCTGGATCATTTGGTTGATTTCTGCATTGCCATGGACGATCAAATCAGGGAAAGGAGACACCCCAGAGATAGACCCAGACGGGTCCTGCCTCCTTTACCCCTAGTACCCAGACACACCACTACATCAGGCAACCCGGAGACCGCAAAGACTGATGTACCGGCCGTTGAACCCATGCAGATAGGAAAAACGGGTATTTCAGAGGCAGAAAGAGCTCACAGAAAAGAAAGGGGGCTCTGCTTTTATTGTGCCGGGGCAGATCATTTCCGCCTTCAATGTCCTCAGAGACCCAGGGGTAGCAGGGGTGAGACTAACAAATCAGGTCAAAGAACAGCCAATACCCAGGTTATCGGTTCTCTGTATGCCTCCTTTGTGGACGATGAAAAAAAAAAAACCCGGATTCTGGTACCCATCTCCCTCACCTGGGAGGGGGTTCACCTCGAGACTGAGGCATTCCTAGACTCTGGAGCCTCAGGTAATTTTATGGACAGATGTTTTGCCGCCAAAAACCTCTTACCTCTGGTTCTAAAGGAGAGGCCTCTAATGGTGGAAGCCATAGACGGAAAACCCCTGTCATGTCCCCATATCACTCACGACACTATTGATGTATGCATGACTACGGGAGTTCTGCACCGCGAAACCATACGATTCCAGATTATCGACTCTCCCTCATGTCCTGTCGTTCTTGGGTTCCCATGGTTAATAGAGCATAACCCGGTGATTGATTGGGCCCAGCGAGATATAAAGTGTTGGGGTCCTAGTTGCCAATCAAAGTGCCTAGGCAGGGTTGATGTGATTGGTAGCCTCAATATTGCTACAGCACCTCCTTTGTCCACCGAAGTCCCTGAATGTTATATGGCGCTAAAGGAGGTGTTCTCTAAAACCAGGACTGAGGTCCTACCACCGCATCGTCCTTATGACTGTGCTATAGAGTTGCTCCCTGGTACTATGCCCCCTAGAGGACACGTATACCCTTTGTCACAAAAGGAAAACGACATTATGGAGGAATATATAAGGGAGAATCTAGAGCGAGGATTTATCAGACGATCCTCCTCTCCGGCAGGAGCAGGTTTCTTTTTCGTTTCCAAAAAAGAGGGTGACCTGCGACCTTGCATCGATTATAGAGGTTTGAATAGGATTACCATAAGAAATGCATATCCAATACCTCTTATAACAGAATTGTTCGACCGATTAAAAGGGGCCCGTATTTATACGAAGCTTGATTTACGCGGAGCGTACAACCTGGTCAGGGTTAAGAAGGGGCATGAATGGAAAACGGCTTTTAATACACGTAGCGGGCATTATGAATACCTAGTGATGCCCTTTGGATTATGTAACGCGCCAGCCGTTTTTCAGGACCTCATAAACGACACCCTACGGGACTTTCTGCAAACGTTCGTTATAGTATATCTGGACGACATCCTGATATACTCTCCTGATAAGGACACCCATCACGTCCATGTGCAACAAGTGTTGAAGAGATTATTGAGGGCTGGGTTATATTGTAAACTAGAGAAATGCTTATTCGACATAGAGACAGTGCACTTCCTTGGGTATATAATAACCCCTGAGGGTTTCCAAATGGATCCTACTAAACTCTCAGCGATTCTTGACTGGCCTTTACCCCAAGGGCTTAAGGCCATCCAGAGGTTTCTGGGGTTTACTAATTACTACCGGAGGTTCATTAAAAACTTTTCGGCCTTGGTAGCTCCCCTCACGGCTATGACTAAAAAAGGGCTGGCGAATCAGAAGTGGACACCCCAGGCCAGTCAAGCCTTTGAGGCACTTAAACAGGCATTCACAACTGCCCCTGTTCTCCGACATCCAGATCCGGCTCTGTCTTTCCAGGTTGAAGTTGACGCCTCCGAGCTAGGTCTTGGTGCAGTCTTGTCCCAAAGGGAGGCACCCGACAAACCCTTGCATCCATGCGGCTTCTATTCCCGAAAGTTGTCCCCGGCAGAGAGGAACTATGATATCGGAAATAGAGAGTTGTTAGTAGTTATCGCAGCCTTGACGGAATGGAGATACTTATTGGAGGGGTCTAGGGACCCCATTGTCATCATAACCGATCATAAGAATCTTACGTACATTGGGGACGCTAAACGGTTAAATGCCAGACAAGCGAGATGGTCGTTGTTTCTTTCAAGCTTTAATTTCGTCCTCACATATAGACCTGGGTCAAGAAACATTAAAGCAGACGCATTATCAAGACAATACGAATCCTACGAACATAACATCCAAGATCAGCATCCCATTGTACCCCAGGAAAGAATTATAGCCCTTACCACGATTAGTGTCTCGTCTCCTCTGATGTTAAGATTGCAGACCGCCCAGGGTACAGCTCCTGGGGGGAGACCTCCTGCGAAACTCTTTGTACCTGAGAACGAAAGAGAAGAAGTACTGAAACTTTATCATGATAACAAAACCTCTGGGCATATGGGGATCACCAAAACAGTGTCTAGTATACGTAAACTCCTCTGGTGGCCCACGGTGCGCCGTGATGTTAAAGATTACATAACCGTGTGCGAGGTGTGCACAAGACATAAAAGTCCCAAAACAGCGCCCATTGGTTTACTCCAGCCTCTGCCAATCCCCGAACGACCATGGTCGCATTTAGCTATGGATTTTATAGTAGAGTTACCCGAGTCAAAAGGGAATACTGTAATACTCACGGTCATTGATCGGTTCTCCAAAATGGGTCACTATGTTCCTCTTCGGAAACTTCCTTCGGCAGCCGAACTGGTGCCCATTTTCATTACCAATGTGGTCCGCATACACGGTATTCCTCTTGGGATTGTCTCTGATAGGGGGACCCAATTCGTCTCCAGATTCTGGAAAGGGTTTTGCAAGAATGTGGGGATAGACCTATCCTTCTCTTCGGCCTATCACCCCCAGACCAACGGAGCAGCAGAACGAGCCAATCAAAATATAGAGAAATATCTCAGGTGCTTTATATCCGAACGACAAGATAACTGGTCAGACCTGATACCGTGGGCAGAGTATGCCTTGAACAGTGCAGTGAGCGAAGCCACAGGACATTCCCCTTTCTTCACTGTTTACGGTTTTGATCCTCCCGTGCTCCCTGCTACGTTTCCTGATACCGCGATTCCTGCTCTGGATGAGCATTTAGCGTCATTGAAAGAAACTTGGGGAAGGGTTAAAAGGGCTCTGGAGGATAGCAGTGGTATCCAGAAGATCAAGGCCGACAGACACAGGAGGCCGGCACCCGTGTATCAAGTTGGGGACAGGGTTTGGCTTTCTTCACGGAACATCAAGCTCTTAGTACCCTCTATGAAACTGGCACCCAGATACATAGGGCCCTATAAGATTCTGCGGCGAATCAATCCGGTCTCCTATGCTTTGGCACTGCCCTCCCATATCAGGATACACAATGTGTTCCACGTGAGCCTTTTAAAACCACTCTTGTGTAATCGGTACACCAGGGTCCGTGTCCCCCCTCCTCCTGTCTCTGTGGAGGGCGAGGAGGAGTTTGAAGTTGAGGCCATTCTGGACGCCAGGGTTTCTAGGGGGGTCCTTCAGTACTTGGTTGACTGGGTGGGCTACGGTCCAGAGGATCGCTCTTGGCTCCCGGCTACTGAGGTTCATGCTCCTCGGTTGGTGAGGGCTTTCTATTTGGCTCATCCCCGCGCTCCTGGGGGTCGTCCAGTGGCCGCCCGTAGAGGGGGGGGTTCTGTCACGGTGGCCCCCGCACCCCCCCGGCGCCTGGCAGCAGCTTCCTCGCTGCTCGCTGGCCAGGCGCCGAGTGATATTGCGGTCGCTTCCGCACACGTGGGACGCCGGGGGGCGGGGCCTGGCGGGGAGACGCGGACCCGCCGGGTTTAAAGCCCAGACTCACAGAGACGCCGATGCCCTGACGTGGTAGTTACTTCCCGCAGAGCTCTTGTATATTTTGGCAAACTAACGATTCTGTGTATGACCCTTGGCATTGGCAAACTAACGATTCTGTGTATGACCCCTGGCATTGGCAAACTAACGATTCTGTGTATGACCCCTGGCATTGGCAAACTAACGATTCTGTGTATGACCCCTGGCATTGGCAAACTAACGATTCTGTGTATGACCCCTGGCATTGGCAAACTAACGATTCTGTGTATGACCCTTGGCATTGGCAAACTAACGATTCTGTGCATGACCCTTGGCATTGGCGAACGAACCATTCTGTGCGTAACTCCTGGTATTGGCATTAACTCTTCTATTTCTGGTATTGAGGTCAGTCTGTGTGGCACCCTAAGCACACATCAGACTACCCCTTGTGTTGTTAGGGTCTTGGGAAGAGCTAATTATTCTAAGTCCTTGTGTATCATTCTATGTCCGTCTAGTCGTGCCGACCAATCTAAGTATCGGAAGGGTAGAGAAGGTCCTGCGTCTAGGGACCACTAGTCAGATAAGCAGAGGGATCCGTGACGTCTCTCTTGTATGTGCTCTGTACTGCCATTCTAGTAGTCTGTCTAGTCGTGCCGACCATTCTAAGGATCGGAAGGGTAGAGAGTGTCCTGCGTATAGGGACCACCATTCTAGTATCAGGGGGATCCGTGACAGGCTCTCAGTCTCCGCTCTAATTAATCCCAAAGGTGTTCTATCGGGTTGAGGTCAGAACTCTGTGCAGGCCAGTCAAGTTCATCCACACCAGACTCTGTCATCCATGTCTTTATGGACTTTGCTTTGTGCACTGGTGCACAGTCATGTTGGAAGAGGAAAGGGCCAGCTCCAAACTGTTCCCACAAAGTTGGGAGCATGGAATTGTCCAAAATGTCTTGGTATGCTGAAGCATTCAGAGTTCCTTTCACTGGAACTAAGGGGCCAAGTCCAGCTCCTGAAAAACAACCCCACACCATAATCCCCCCGCCAAACTTTACACTTGGCACAATGCAGTCAGACAAGTACCGTTCTCCTGGCAACCGCCAAACCCAGACTTGTCCATCAGATTGCCAGATAGAGAAGCACAATTCGTCACTCCAGCGAACGCGTCTCCACTGCTCTAGAGTCCAGTGGTGGCGTGCTTTACACCACTGCATCCGACACTTTGCATTGCACTTGGTGATGTATGGCTTGGATGCAGCTCCTCGCCATGGAAACCCATTCCATGAAGCTCTCTGCGCACTGTTCTTGAGCTAATCTGAAGGCCACATGAAGTTTGGAGGTCTCACTGTAGCGATTGACTCTGCAGAAAGTTGGCGACCTCTTCGCACTATGCGCCTCAGCATCCGCTGACCCCGCTCTGTCAGTTTGCATGGCCTATCACTTCGTGGCTGAGTTGCTGTCGTTCCCAAACACTTCCACGTTCTTATAATACAGCTGACAGTTGACTGTGGAATGTTTAGGAGCGAGGAAATTTCACGACTGGATTTGTTGCACAGGTGGCATCCTATCACAGTTCCACGCTGGAATTCACTGAGCTCCTGAGAGTGACCCATTCTTTCACAAATGTTTGTAAAAACAGTCTGCATGCCTAGGTGGTTGATTTTATATACCTGTGGCCATGGAAGTGATTGGACCACCTGATTCTGATTATTTGGGTGGGTGAGCGAATACATTTGGCAATAGAGTGTATATACATACAAGTTAAACACACAGAACAGTAGGAGAGAGGACCCTGCTCGAGTGCTTACAATCTAAGAGGAGAGGGGTGACATGTCATATTGTAAAGTTGCACAAACAAAAATATTAAGCAACGACAAGAAATGAGAACCGATTATGGCAGAAGCAAATCTGAATAAAAACTCCAATATGTTGGGCTTTACTAAAGAGAATGTACATGGTGAATGTGTAATGTATCCAGGAGGGAAGAAAGACCATTGGCGTGCAAACAGCTGGGACATTAGCATATGTCATTGTATAAAAACAGGATATAGAGAAATTGCAGACAAATATCTGAAATGGAAGAAAAACAGAAATGTAAAGTTTGTTCATCCATAAATCTTCACAATCTGGCTTTTCATCTGATGCACCAGAGTAAAACTGTTACATCATCTCATTCACTTTTATTATGCTAACCCATTTGTTCTTGCCGATGACTCATCCTGCTCTATAATTGTTCTCAGTGTTCTTTTGTGTTCATTTGTTTACCAAGGTAATAAAAGAAAATGTACAGTGAACTTGTGCCAGTTAAAATTAGGATTCATAAAAGAACTTAAAGAGAGTTTGCTCTGTGACCTAAAGAAACCACTTATATTCCTAGATATTCGAAAACCGGTTTTGCTAATCTGCAAACAGGAATGGCATTACTAGAACCCGAGCCACATACACATTCTAATTTAATCACAGGTTCTCATGAAGATACAGTCAGGTCCATAAATATTGGGACATCGACACAATTCTAATTAATTTGAGGGTATGTACATCCAACTCAGGTGAACGGTGTAGGACTTACAGCAGTTTGCAGATGTGCCTCCCACTTGTTAAGGGACCAAAGGTAATGGGACAATTGGTTCTCAGCTGTTCCATGTCCAGGTGTGTGATATTCCCTCATTACCCCAATTACAATGTGCAGATAAAAGGCCCAGAGTTCATTTCAAGTGTGCTATTTGCATTTGGAATCTGTTGCTGTCATCTCTCAAGATGAGATCCAAAGAGCTGTCACTATCAGTGAAGCAAGCCATCATTAGGCTGAAGAAACAAAACAAACCCATCAGAAAGATAGCAAGAATATTAGGTGTGGCCAAAACAACTGTTTGGAACGTTCTCAAAAAGAAGGAACGCACCGGTGAGCTCAGCAACACCTAAAGACCCGGGAGACCACGGAAAACAACTGTAGTGGATGAATGAAGAATTCTTTCCCTGGTGAAGAAAACACCCTTCACAACAGTTGGCCAGATCAAGAACACTCTCCAGGAGGTAGGTGTATGTGTGTAAAGTCAACAATCAAGAGAAGACTTCACCAGAGTGAATACAGAGGGTTCACCACACAATGTAAACCACTGGTGAGCATCAAAAACAGGAAGGCCAGATTAGGCCAAACAACACCTAACAAAGCCTTCACAGTTCTGGAACAAGATCCTATGGACAGATGAGACCAAGATCAACTTGTACCAGAGTGATGGGAAGAGAAGAGTATAGAGAAGGAAAGGAACTGCTCATGATCCTAAGCATACCACCTCATCAGTGAAGCATGGTGGTGGTAGTGTCATGGTGTGGGCATGTATGGCTGCCAATGGAACTGGTTCTCTTGTATTTATTGATGATGTGACTGCTGACAAAAGCAGCAGGATGATTTCTGAAGTGTTTCGGGCAATATTATCTGCTCACATTCAGCCAAATGCTGCAGAACTCATTGGATGGCGCTTCAATTTTATTAGTGATATTGCAGAAGGTATTAATGGTAAAGTATGTTTTTTGCTGATGACACAAAGATTTGCAACAGGGTTGACGTTCTTGGAGGGATCAGCCAAATGACAAATGATTTTAGATAAAGTAAAAAAATGGTTGGAGCTGTGGCAATTGAGTTTTAATGTGGATAAGTGCAAGATAATGCACCTGGGACATAAAAACCCAAGGGCTGAATATAGAATATTTGATACAGTCCTAACCTCAACATCTGAGGAGAGGGATTTAGGGGTTATTATTTCAGAGGATCTAAAGGTAAGTAGTCAATGTAATAGAGCAGCAGGAAATGCTGGCAGAATGCTTGGTCGTGTAGGGAGAGGTATTAGCAGTAGGAAAAGGGAAGTGCTCATGCCACTGTACAGAGCATTGGTGAGACCTCACTTGGAGTACTGTGTGCAGTACTGGAGACCGTATCTCCAGAAGGATATAGACATCTTAGAGAGAGTTCAGAAAAGGGCTACTAAAATGGTGTACGGCTTGAAGGAGAAAAGTTACCAGGAAAGGGTTAATGATCTTAACATGTATAGCTTGGAAAAAAGACGAGACAGAGGAGATATGATAGAAACATTTAAATACGTAAAGGGAATCCACAAGGTAGAGGAAGGGAGTATATTTAAAAGGAAACAAAGTAGCAAAACAAGAGGACATAGTCTTAGATTAGAGGGGCAAAGGTTTAAAAGTAACATCAGGAAGCATTATTTTACGGAGAGGGTGGTGGATACATGGAACAGTCTTCCAGTAGAAGTGGTAGAGGCCAAAACAGTAAATGAATTTAAGCAAGCATGGGATAGGCATAAGGCTATCCTAAACAAAAGATAAATCCAGGTAAAGTATCCATGTAATTGGGCAGACTAGATAGGACGAAAGGTTCTTATCTGCCAACATTTTCTATGTTTCTATGTTTCACAGTGCAGATGGACAATGACCCAAAGCATACTGCAAAAGCAACCAAAGAGTTTTTGAAGGGACAGAAGTGGAATGTTATGCAATGGTCAAGTCAATCACCTGACCTGAATCCCATTGAGCATGCATTTCATTTGCTGAAGACAAAACTGAAGGAAAATGCCCCAAGAACAAGCAGGAACTGAAGACAGTTGCAGTAGAGGCCTGGCAGAGCATCACCAGGGATGAAACCCAGCGTCTGGTGATGTCTATGCGTTCCAGACTTCAGGCTGTGATTGACTGCAAAGGATTTGCAACAAGTATTAAGAAGGGAAAGTTTGATTTATGATTATTATTCTGTCCCTTTACCTTTGGTCCCTTAACAAGTGGGAGGCACATCTGCAAACTGCTGTAAGTCCTACACCGTTCACCTGAGTTGGATGTACTGTACATACCTTCAAATTAAAGCTGACAGTCTGCAGTTAAAGCACATTGTGTTTGATTCATTCCAACTCCATTGTGGCGGTGTATAGAGCCAAAGATGTTAGAATTGTGTCGATGTCCCAATATTTCTGGACCTGACTGTATGCATGAATCCATTAATAAAGCTGCATTCATATATAACATGAAAATTCGGAGATACATAGAGCATGAGATAAAATCCCGCACCTTGTGGTCCATGGTTCCATGCTTCCCGCAACACACGACAGCTCGCATCCTTTCTTTTTATAAAAAAAAACACCTCTATCATGTCCACTGTTGCTCACATTAGGTTTCAGCCATTATATTGATGGACGGGTGAAAGAAATACCAATAGTTAGCCATTCTTATGCAAACAGGTCTATTCAGAGAAAGGTGAAACTCCGGAGAATGACTGGAGAAGTGAAAATTCTAGGTCAAAATAGCCAAACCAGAAAAATTCTCCCATTTATCACACTTTCCAAATTGGCTATTTGGTCTATATTGTTCGCTTCTCCTGTCAGTTCTCCTGGTTTCCACCTTTCTCTTAATAACTCTGAAAGTATATAAACTTACCGAAAGCAATCACTAAGGCTAAGTTACAAGCACAGTTTGCAGCTTGGATGCCCCATTAATTTAACGAGGAGCCATTAAGTTAAAAGGCCCCACTTGTTGATTTAATCAGCTCATTTGGAATAGGGACTTTAGAGAGGTACCAGTTTATGGACTCAAAGCTGGATCTTATTTTTTCTGATCGGTCCAGGGAATTAAGTTATGAGACATATACCTTAAAATAAAAGCAAAATGAAAGATTCCACTGGGAGCATCCTTCTTAGTAGAGGTCTCAATCCAGTCCATGCTGTAGAGATCACCCTTTCCTTTATGAATGTTTGAATAAAAAGCTAGGTTCTAGGTGATCATCACATAGCCACATCTGGCAAAGGAGGAAGTCATTAAAATATGTCTTGCTATTCATTTTTACCCCTTTGCTAATGGCTTTACCTATAGAATTGTTCAAACTTCATAGAACAAGAATCAAAGAAATTCCAGAAGTGCAAATAGATTCCAGCTCAGCGTATGCAAGTTACTGGCAGCTCTGGATTTTATTATTAACACTGTTACACACTATGGATAATAAATATCGGCTGGATAGAGTGCAGGGCACAACTCTTCTGTACAACTTTGGTGATGCAGATTTGAATCCCTGAGAGAGCACCTCTTGGTCAAGACACCTACTAATACATACAGGATTATTCAAAGAGATTCGAAAAGTCACCGCACATTCGGTGACTTTTTGTTCTCTTCAATTCGGTAAAAATCGGCTTTTCCATTTCGGCCACCCTGCGGTGTATTCAGCAAGCACCACAGGGCTGTCGAAGTGCAGGGAAAACCTGGCGAAAACCCGGTGACTGCACGCCGAACACCCGCAAAAACATCTGGATTAACCAGTCGAAGACGCCGGGAAAAAGCCGAGCAGGAGCCGATCACACGCAGCTGTCACGTTCCCACGTTCCAACCCTGTCTCCCTGCCCTCTGTATTCCTTATGTCTGTGTTTCCCTGTGCTGCTTTCCCTGACATGCAGCTCAGGGGTTAAGTTCATTGCTCGTTGAGCTTCTGCTGGTGATATGGGCTGATTACTCCCCTATATAAAGCCATGGGACCATATCACCATGCTCTTGCATCCTGATTCACTTCAGCTACAGATTTGTTCCTGAGAGCTCCCTGTTATTCTATCCTAGTGCTTTCTCAGTGTTTCCCCCTTGTCTGAGTTCTAGGTTTCTGATTGACTTCCTGGTATTGACCCTCTGGCCTGGCTGACGGATTTTCTCTGGTGCTATATCCCCGCTTTGGCTCAAGGTATACGTTTTGGTTTTGACCCTTGGCTTATTCATTGACCACTCTTCTGGGAATCCCTAGCGGTTCTGTGCTTATCGTATTATATGTTGTGTATCCCTGTAGACCACGGCTTTAGTTTATTGAAGTCCTTCCCTGCAAGTTATTGAGTATATCTCCTTTAGGTGTCTGTGTTTTTCCCAGGACTCTGCACGGCTACAAGGTATCCTTTTTCCATTAGTGCAGATTCGGCCACTCTAAGGACCGATCTATCAGTATAGGGCTCCTTCGGTATTAGCCGTGCAGAGGTCCCCAGTGTCTTCTGTGGATTATTTCCTTATCCTGATTGTTGTGTCACGCATCTCTGCGTATAGCAGCTTTTCCTCTTACCTGGGCCCTACTTGGCGCATCCCAGGTACCGCCATTGTGGCTGAACGTGACAGCAGCGAAGCCTCTGGAAAAAGCCGACACCACAGACGAGTGAAGTGAATAAATTAGGAAAACAGTTTGCTTGAATGATTGAAAAGTGAAACGCTGTTTGCAAAGAAACTACTGAGCGAAAATGTCTGAAATTTACATATGAGGTCCAGGGAATGATAATAAAAAGGGCTGTTACAGAAAAAATAAGTAAACTTAAAAAAAATCTGACTTTGTTTTTTTTTTAAAAAAAAAAACAAAACAGAAAAATGATTAAAATTTCCTAAAAAATCTGTAAATAGACTCTTTATTGCAGAATTTTTATAATGAATGGTTTATTAGATATTGAATTAAAACGGGAATAGTTTTAACATTGAAGCCTATGGGATTCTCCTGAATAAACATGTCGAATGAAACCACCGAATGGCAGGGCAATTCGGGAACCTTTCACTGCTGGTTTGTGTTCTCTGAATAGCCGAAGCAGTGCTTTTTTATGGGGATTTCACTGCCCTCGAACAGGCACCGAATGTTCAGGCAATTCGCCAGGATTTGGCGAATTGCCTGCTCTCTGGATAGCTGAATGGCCAAGAAAGGTAACCGAACATTGATTTTCAGCGTTCGGTTACCTTTCTCCAGCCATTCGGATCTCTTTGAATAACCCTGATAATTACCTATCGGCCGAGTAGTGATCACATCTCTACTCTTCAACGGTTGAGAAGCTGGACTGAATCCTGTTGAGAACATCCGCCCAGCAAATCTGCTCTACAACCATGGAGAAGCAGGTCAATGGGGGTTATTCAGAGAGCACCGAAATGTCGGCAAAATTTCAATGCTTTCTCGCTCCCCGCACTTCCCTGCACTTTGGGGAATCAAAGTTCCCCACCCTGCGGTGAATTCAGCATTCACCGCAGGGCCCCTGAAGTGCAGGGGGACGGCCACCGAATACTGCCGCAAACCTGGAGAAAAATATTCCCGAAAAAAATCCTGAAAAATGCCTAAAAGATCCTAAAACAAAATCAATCAGTAAAGAGACTTTTTACGGCAGATTAAAATATTAAACGGTTTAATAGATATTGGATAAAAACAGGAATATTTTTAATATGGGATTTGCCTGAATAAACCTGCTAAATGAAAACACCGAACAGCATGGAATTTCAGCAATTTTTCTCTGCTGTTTGGTGTTCTCTGAATAGGTTAGCCATTGCTTCTCTATGGAGGATTTCACTGCCATCGAACAGCACCGCACTTGTTGGCAGTTCGCCAAATGCCTGATTTCTGAATAGCCGAATAACCCTAAAATGGCATTGTACGGGGAAATTCACTGTTCATTGCCATTTCGGGACCAGAACGTGAATAACCACTACAGTTTTACAATTGTGTAGATGTAGGTTCACCTTCAACAATCACAATTTTCTCTTCTCTAAAGCTTTTTTTTTTTTTTTTTTTTTTACAGTTCCCAGTTGTCTCTCCTCTCCTCTCCATGTTTTGCCAATTTAAAGTCTTAGGTGTGCCCTTGTTTTACAATAACGTTCCAGATCATTGCCACGTGCATTTAATTGTGTGTACATTATTCATAATATCGTTTTTTATTTATTTATTTTTAAAGGATTTTACCAGGAAAGATACATTGAGATTTCTCTCGTTTTCAAGTATGTCCTGGGTTCAAGAACATTGAGTGGTTACAGAAATACAAAATAGTAAAATGCAAGATATTAACACAAAAACAAATATACAGATTAACAGAAAAATAAATATGTAGGAAATACAGTCATTATATCACATGTTTACAGGTGCATACTGTATTGAGATATGTTAGGCTAGGGTCAGACGAACGCATTTTCGCGTTGTCTGTGAAAAAGTGCGTTCGAACGAATGGACGTATTTTTTCACAGAATACGCGATAGCGGTCATACGATGCGCATTTGCATCCGTGATTTTGTACGGATCATCAATAAAACACTTTGTGCATCTGGACGTTATGTTGGCCGGACATTAGCAGCGTCTGACGTCTCCAAATCACACACACATGCCGCTAGCGGGCGCAGCGCACTCTGTACGTCAGTACTAGCAGTTTAACGTTCTCGAAAAAATGCGTTCGTTTTCCACTTGCGTTGCGCAGCCGGACTTTTGTGTGACCGTACTTCGTATATTGGCCGTCATTGCCCGTCATTTGCTGCTAGTGCGGCCGTGATTAAGTGCGCCTGCACGCGCGTTCGCACTGCGCTCGTCTGACCCTAGCCTTAATAGGGAATTCTTAAGGGTCTTTAGACTGGGGGAAGATTTGATGGCGTCTGGGAGGTTATTCCATATTTGTGGTGCTCTGTAGGATAATGAGGATCGAGCCACTTTCTTTTTGTATTGTGGTATTGCAAGTAAGGTGCTGGTCCTGGATTGGAGGTTATAGGATGAGGGAGCTGCTAGGGGAAGCAGTCTATTCAGGTAGGGTGGTAGCTTCCCAGAAAAGCTCTTAAACACCAGGTTGGATAGGTGAAGGGTGCGTCTAGAGTCCAGTGATTGCCAGTTTAGTTCTTTTAACATGTCACAGTGGTGGGTCATGTAGTTACATTGTCGCACAAAGCAGCAGAATGAGTTATACAATGTAGTAAGTTTCTGGAGGTGTGTTTGAGGGGCAGCTGCATACACTACATCTCCGTATTCAATGGCTGGCATAAGCATTTGTTGTACAATCTTGTTGTACAAACTACTAACACAAGTAGTTGAGGAAAGAGGCCATATTGGATTTAATACTCACAAATGGAGGTTTGGTATCAGACGTTGTTGTAGGTGAAAATTTGGGATCTAGCGATCTCCAGTCAGTGTGGTTTAATATAAGAACAGGAATGGAGCCGCACCACACAAAAACAGAAGTTTTAGACTTTACAAAAACAGATTTTTCTAAAATGAGATTTTGTGTGAATGAGTCATTATCAGACTGGAGGAGTTTAAAGGGAGTCCAGGAGAAATGGGATTATTTAAAGGAAGCATTATTGAAGGCCACAGGCAATTGCATTTGGCTTGTTAGCAAAAACAAAAAAAGGGAAGAAACCACTGTGGTACTCTGCAGAAGTGGTCAAAATAGTGAAGAACAAAAAGATCGCAATCAATAATTATAAAAAAAACTCAAAGTGAAGAAGATAGACATACCTATAAGATTAGGCAGAAAGAGGCAAAGCAATTTATAAGAGCTTCTAAAGCACACGCAGAAGAGAAAATAGCTCAGTCAGTAAAAAAGGGGGACAAAACATTTTTTAGATACATAATCGAGAAAAGAAAAGTAAAACAAGGATTAGTTAGATTAAAAACGAAGGAAGGTATGTAGAAGAGGATGAAAGTCTCGCTGACTGCCTCAAGTCTTTGCAGAAGAAAAGGAAGGAAAGGGACCTCAGTTAGGAGGAAACATTAAAGAGACATTTACATATGAGTTTATAGAGGAGGAGGTTCTACAGCAGCTGTCTGTTAAAGTAAAGACAAATAAATCAATGGGGCCTGATGGGATCCACCCTAAATCATTAAAAGAGCTCAGTGGTGTAATAGCAAAAACCGTTAACAAGGATTGGTTAAATAAATCTGTTAACGGGAGTCGTCCCAGAAGACTGGAAATTAGCAAATGTTGTGCCCATTTACAAGAAGGGTAGTAGGGAGGAATCGGGGAACGCCAGTTAGTCTTACGTCAGTAGTGGGGAAATTAATGGAAACCATGTTAAAGGAAAGGATTGTTGAACATCTAAAAACACATAGATTACAGGATCAGAAACAACATGGGTTTACCTCAGGGAGATCATGCCAAACTAATCTTATTGATTTTTTTTTGATTGGGTAACAAAAATAATAGACATAGGTGGTGCAGTAGACATTGCTTATTTAGATTTCAGTAAGGCTTTTGATACTGTTCCGCATAGAAGGCTTATCAATAAATTGCAATCTTTGAGCTTGGATTCCAATATTGTTGAATGGATTAGGCAGTGGCTGAGTGACAGGCAACAGAGGGTTGTGGTAAATGGAGTTTATTCGGCGCAAGGTCATGTTACCAGTGGGGTACCTCAGGGGTCAGTACTTGGACCCATTCTCTTTAATATTTTTATTAGTGATATTGCAGAAGGTATTAATGGAAAGTATGTCTTTTTGCTGATGACACAAAGATTTGCAACAGGGTTGACGTTCTTGGAGGGATCAGCCAAATGACAAATGATTTAGGTAAACTAAAAAAAGGGTCGGAGCTGTGGCAATTGAGTTTTAATGTGGATAAGTGCAAGATAATGCACCTGGGACGTAAAAACCCAAGGGCTGAATATAGAATATTTGATACAGTCCTAACCTCAACATCTGAGGAAAGCGATTTAGGTATTATTTCAGAGGATCTAAGGGTAAGTAGTCAATGTAATAGAGCAGCAGGAAATGCTAGCAGAATGCTTGGTTGTGTAGGGAGAGGTATTAGCAGTAGGAAAAGGGAAGTGCTCATGCCACTGTACAGAGCACTGGTGAGACCTCACTTGGAGTACTGTGTGCAGTACTGGAGACCGTATCTCCAGAACAATATCGACATCTTAGAGAGAGTTCAGAGAAGGGCTACTAAAATGGTGTATGGCTTGATGGAGAAAAGTTACCAGGAAAGGCTTAATGATCTTAACATGTACAGCTTGGAAAAAAGACGAGACAGAGGAGATATGATAGAAACATTTAAATACGTAAAGGGAATCCACAAGGTAGAGGAAGGGAGTATATTTAAAAGGAAATAAAGTAGCAAAACAAGAGGACATAGTCTTAGATTAGAGGGGCAAAGGTTTAAAAGTAACATCAGGAAGCATTATTTTACTGAGAGGGTGGTGGATACATGGAACAGCCTTCCAGTAGAAGTAGTAGAGGCCAAAACAGTAATTAAATTTAAGCCAGCATGGGATAGGCATAAGGCTATCCTAAACAAAAGATAAATCCAGGTAAAGTATCCATTTAATTGGGCAGACTAGATGGGCCGAAAGGTTCTTATCTGCCGACATTTTTCTATGTTTCTATGTTTCTATCTGCTTTCTTACCATGGGGCTCAGGCAGGATTTGTTTCTGTACAGGACACCTAGTTTGGGGTAAATTTTAGATGAGATTTTTTCGATGTGGGGCCCAAAGGATAGATTTGGATCTAACCACATACCTAGATATTTGAGAGAAGTGACTGTAGTCAGCGTGTCATTTGATCTAGTCCTGACACATAGATGGGGTGTTTGCAATTTGTGTAGTTTAGTTGCTGTTCCAAAGAGCATTGTTACAGTTTTGTCAGTATTTAGAAAAAGTTTTATCTGCGATCCACTTTTCTACCCCTGTGAATTGTTCTTGCAGCACTGCCTCCAGCTGCGGGAGATTTGGTTTGCTAGTATAGATTACAGTGTCGTCTGCGTACATGTGTACAGTTGAGGCTTTGTAGACATTGGGCAGATCATTTATGAATATTGTGAATAGAAGGGGGCCGAGTATTGAGCCTTGGGGTACACCGCAAGTGACTGGGAGGGGGAGGGAAGCGCTGTCAGAAATGGACACATATTGTTACCGATCAGATACATATCACCAATACTGGAATTTTTAAGTTTTTGCAATAGGATGCAATGGTCTACTGTGTCAAAGGTCTTCGCAAAATCAAGGAAGATGGCTCCAGTTAGGTTACCTTGTTCCATGCCAGCTTGGATATCATTACAAAATTTTAAAAGGGCAGTTGTAGTTGAATGATTTGGACGAAAGCCTTATTGATCTGGGGTTAAATAGTTCTGATATTGATAATATTCACGTAATTTAGTGTAGACACATTTTTCCTAAATTTTTGACATTACAGGGAGCAGAGATATCGAGCGGTAATTGGATACCAAAGTATTGTCTCCACTTTAATGGATAGGTACCATACTTGCAGTCTTCCAGAGTTTGGATATGTATCCAGTCGCCAGTGATTCATTGATTAGGGTTGCGACAGGTTTTGCATTTGCTGGCGCACTGATTTTCATCAGCATTGCTGGGATTTGATCAGGTCCAGACTGGTATTTAATTTTTTGGTTACGGAGAAGTTTAGTGATGACACTGACAGGCACTGGTCTAACACTGAATTTCTCTGTTACAGGGTCTTTGCACAATTGGTGGGGCCTGACCTGAATGCGGCCTTTCTGATTGCGTGTCATTACCTAGCTTAGCAATCAGTGTGGTGGCATATCCAACAAAATAATTATTAAAGGCATTTGCTACATCTAGGGGGTGTTGTACAGTTTGGTTGTTTACTTTGACAGCAGCTGGTTGGGAGTGGAGAGGGGGTGCTTGTATGTTACTTATGATTTTCCAAAAATTTCTAGGGTTTGATATGTTATTGTTTAAATTTTCATTGAAGTATTGGGCTTTAGCCATTTTTGTTTGTTTTGTGCATGCATTCTGTCTTTTTCGGTATTCACAGTGATCGTTCGTGGAACCAGTAATCTTGAAATTTGACCACCGGGAGTCTCTAAACTTGTACATTTGTGTGAGGTCAGCTGTAACCCAGGGGAGGTGGGCCCCTTTTACTCGCACTTTACGCAGCGGGGTATGGGTATTCCAGACTTTCAGGAGCTTGGATTGAAAGTATTCAATTGCACAGTCCAGGTCTGGGATTAGGTTTAGTCTGTACCATGTGAGCTATTTGAAATCATTTAGGAAGGATTCAAGATTACATTTCTTGAAAGACCTGGTGATTATTACCTTTGGTGGACATTTTGTGGCCCTTATTTTGCGCCCACAGTACACTAGGCAGTGATCACTGAAACTGTTAGCGAGAATGCCTGCCTCCTGTAATCGATCAGGACATGAGGAGAGAATCCAATCCAGCAAGGTGTGGTTAGGGCTTTTCATATTAATGCGAGTGGGGGAGGAGATTAATTGTGTTAGCTGCAAAGCCTTAAACAGTGAGCAGTGTTTATTGTTTTTAGGATTCAGCCAATCAACATTAAAGTTGCCGAGAACCAGCAGTTCACTTTTTTGGTTTTGAGCTACTAATTTACTAAGGATTTGGATTATGTCAGAAAGGGAGTGCACTGGGGAACTCAGTGAGCGGTAGAATCCAGTGAAGCGCTGTTTAAATCCTTGTCGTGGCAGTACCTATTTTTGGCCACCGGAGGGAGACAAGCATGATGAGAGACACTGAACTTTGCATTGAGACTACATTTCCCGGCATGCTTTGCGGGCGGACACAGGAAGTGGGTGGGACACACAGGGTTACATCCTGAGCCTCGTGGAGATAGCTGGCAGAGTGCGCCAGGGAGTGAGTGAGACAAGATGCAGTGCTGCAGAACGCAAGAGTGACTAGGCTGGAGCGCAGGTGCGGCCTATCAGAGTTCTAGATCGGGTTGTTCAGCCTTACAAGAGGGAGACCCAGCGATCCACCATCTTACCCAAGCTGCTATTAAGGAAGCCGGAGGACCCCGAGTTAGGCGTACCGCAGGTCGATCGGATTGGGAGAGCAGGCGGTTAGCTGGACAAGTCACGGCCAGAGCAGAGAGAGCCAGACAACGGATCCAGTAGCCAGCACCCCAGTCAAAATCGAGCGGAGAGACGTCCTGCGTCAGCGGAGCCTTAAGAATCTGGCGGATGGGTGAGAGGCCTCCAAGGCCGTTTGTGATTAACGAAAGCACGCTGCTGTTGTTTCTAAAACCCACAGGGCCCCAACTTGACTAGTCGAAGACACCGTTTAAGCAATTCACTGGCCAGTTGAATAGTACCCGGGTATCACAATACACACACACATTTACATTCCGGGACTTAACCTGTGCGGGACTCACTTCCTTATCTCCGAAAGGGATTAAATATTCGTTTCTTATTTCTTTTTCCGATACGCGTTTCTCGAATTACGAAGCATTGTATTTTTCTGTTTCCGCTGCGCGTCTCTCGAATTTCGAAGCATTATATTTTCTGTTCCGATGCGCGTTTTCCCGAAATACGAAGCCTCGTATTTCTTTTCCGCTGCGCGTTTCCCGAAATACGAAATACTGTAAATATATCTACGAACACCGTGTTATCTATTATATGCCATTCATTCTAGTAAACTATATAATTTATAAAATCCACAACGGTGCCGGAGTATATTTATTCCCTAGTGTGGGGAGACTGACCCGTGGTTCAATTTCAGCGGATCCTCCGGGAGTGAGCGCTACACCAGCAACAATAATTGTTTTACTGAACGGGATCTCAATAGTACCAGAAAGGAAATCAAATGTGGCCAGGGAGCTAGGATTCTGCAAAGGGGTGAACTTCATGGAGTTGTCAACATAGATAACAATTCCCCCTCCTCTCTTAGCTCTGTCCTTTCTAGAGCATGAATACCCTTGTATTGCTATGGCAGAGTCTGGCACTTTAGGGGTTAACATGACTCTGTCAGCACAATGACTTTAGGTTTTATTGATGTATTTCTGTAAAATTATTGAGTTTCAAACTAGTGTTTAGAATCTTTATTCAGCCTAGTGACCACTTCCTGTTTACACAGGAAGGTAGCACATACCTCCCTAAAATATCTAGGTGCACTGATATGGATCAGGTCACATAATCAGTAATATAATGTTAATTTTATGGCCAGGTTGCTTTTTGGTGGATTTTATTTTTAGATATCAATAAGAAACCTGTTTTTCTCTGCGACAAATCACTGTTGAGACCCAATAGGGTCTAGTGTATATGTTGTATTCTAGTAACAGGTTGCTTTTTGCTTTGTTTATCAGCACAGATATTTCTCTTTTTGCTATACCCTGTGGTGAGTGACTTTTTTTTAGGTGGAGTTGACAGATAGGACATTATTTAGGTCACTTATTGTAATTCATATGAAATGATGGTCTCTCCCTGCACTGCTGACCTTTGACTCTCCAGCCTCCAAAAGCTGCCTGTGTTTGAGGGCCACGGCAATGCTGTCAGCACATGTACACGGAGTGATCAGCTGTCATGCTTCGATGACCTCGTTCAGAGTAGAAATACATGTATCTAAGCCAATACATATCCTTTCTGCTGCTCACTGACAGTAAAGGATATTTCAACTTTTGATTCTGACAATGAAGCAGAGGTTTGAATAAAAGATTATTGTCACATTAAATGTTAAAAGACAAGGATCAGCTAATGTATGGATGTCACAGAGGTAAAGTGTTCAGCGGTGTCACTCCAAAGCTGCTGAAACCTCATACCACTGGCTGATTCTATATTTTTTGCCGAATAAAGACCTACAGGGTTATTCAGAGAAAAGTTTAACTCTGGAGAACATTTGGAGAAGTGAAAATTATAGGCCAAAATAGCCGATTTGGAAAGTGAGATTAATGGGAGAATTTTTCTGGTTTGGCAATTTTGACCTAGAATTTTCACTCCTCCAAATGTTCTTCAGAGTTTCTCTGAATAACCCTCATTGGTGCTTTCACTTATAATACGTCTTGGGGATGTATGTATTTCTAACACTATAGGGCAGGGCTCAAAATTTCCATTCGTCTACTAGCATTTGGCGAGTGGAAATTAAGTGAGGGTGAGTGGAGATGCACACGCAGGCAGCACAATAAATTATTTTGTGCTGCTTATTCCATCAGTGCCACCGTGCAGCCCCCCCTTCCCCAGGCTGCATGGTGGCAGGGATCAGCTGCCTAACCTGACTCAGTTCGTCTCTGTCACTGGCAGGGGGGGGGGTGGAGAGGAGCTTCCCTGCCTCCTCACTCTGCTCACACTGGGCTCTGATGACTTGGTATACAGGTATCTGGAGTCTGATGTCTGAATATTAATGTTATTTCTGTAACTTTATTCTAGATTAAACCTTTTTAACAGTGTAATTTCATAAGATAATTTAAGGGTGTGTGTTTAGAAGGCAGAGTTAAGGGCTGGGTAGGGGTTAGGTGGAGTAACTGGTGGCGAGTAACTCTTATGCCTGGTTAGTAGCTTTTGACTTGAAATTTTGAGCCCTGCTATAGGGGATATTCAGAGAGGTCCGAAATGTTGCCGAAATGTAACCAGACACTGAAATTCAGCGTACGGTGCCATTTCGGGGGCATTCGGCTATTCAGAGAGCAGGCAGTTCGCCAAATTTTGGTGAATTGCCTGCACGTATGGTGCCTGTTCGAGGGCAGTGAAATCGCCCATAGAGAAGCAATGGTTAATCTGTTCAGAGAACACCGAACAGCAGTCAAAAGTTGTCGAAGTGCCCTGCTGTTCGGTGTTTTCATTCGTCAGGTTTATTTAGGCGAACCCCATAGGCTTCAATGTTAAAAATATTCCTATTTTATTGTAATATCTAATAAACCGTTTATTATTTTATACTGCAGTAAAGAGTCACTTTATGTTTCAATTTTTTAGGATCTTTTCGTCATTTTTTGGGATTTTTTTAAAATCGTTTTTTCTTTTTTCTATAACAGCCCTTTTTATTATCATTCATAGGATCTTATATGTAAATTCCAGGCATTTTCATTCAGTAGTTCTTTGCAAACAGCGTTTAAATTTTTAAACTTTAAAGCAAACTGTTTTTGTTCTTTTTTTTTTTTTACCCTGTTCGTCAGCTTGTCGGCTTTTTCCGGTGGCTGCTCTGCGCCGTGATCGACATGGTTTTTGCGGCGGTTTTCGACAGGATTGCGTCGGGTTTGCAGCAGGTTTTCCTTGCATTCCGGAGACCCTGCGGTGAATGCTGAATTCACCGAAGGGTGGGGAACTTTGATTCCCCAAAGTGGGAACTGCTAGGAACGAGAGAGCACCGAAATGTCATTTCGGCGCTCTCTGAATAACCCCTTCTATTTTATTTTAAGATGTGAATTTGCATTGCAAGCTAACATAATATGACATTTACATTTAAAGAATATGCGTTTACTTTTAATATTCATCATTAGCCTAATTTGACCAGTGATACAGAGTCACTTGCAGTATAACCATGTTTACAGAAGGAAATGTTTTACCTGGCAGGTGTCCTTATTTTTAATGTACTTAAAGAGCAAGGCAATAACTCAAGTTCAATTACCCGTGCACAGAAAACAAAAGAGCAATAAAGACTATTTAGAAAACAGCAATTAATTTATTTTGCACCATTTTGTTAAGCTTATCTTTTATTTTTTTGGGTTTATGGGCAAATGGATTTCACATGACAAACTGTTAATTCCAACATTTCTGCGCAAACACTTTCCAATAATCTCTTGAATTTTCGTTTTCTGGTTCTAGCTGGCCAACAATCGCTGTAGCAGAGAATGAAAACAAAGAACATTTCTACTTCAATGAACAAATAATGTTCTTGACGGAAAATGTGCTTTGGCATGTGCTCGGCCCTTACTATATTTCTCATAAATTGCTGAATACAGGTGATTCCTGATGCTTCACCTTGTAACAATAAAAGAATCTTGACGGCATTATAAAGGATAGAACCCACTAATCAACAGTAAATCCACCAAATTGGTAAGGAATAAAAACGAAATGGGTAAAATAACAGCTGTACTTTATGGGCTTACAGGTTTACGTCGACATGTTATGATACTTTATCACTGGTGGCTTTCCAGTCTTTCCCAGCATAGGCTGGCTGTCTGACCAACACACCAAGACTAGCATCATCTCTTGTGGTTTTGGACATGAGTGTGTCACACATGTGTCTTTTCTTCAGTAAAATTATTGCTTGTTTTATTGTTTATTTACGTCTAGTATATTAAATTTTTACTCTACAATTTCCATATTGCTTTCCCTGGACAGCATTAGATGTGTGGAGACTGGGTCTGGTAGACACCTCTGAATTGGCATTGGCAAAGCCCAACCTTGGATGCACAGCAAGTGAAACTGTTCCTTGACAAGTACAGTTGGCATTTCTGGAAACAGAGGGCCTGTCATGAAATCCCTTGGTTTTTCCAGTTGGCCAGTGCCCCAAAATCACTGTAATCAATGTAAATGCCTGGTATGCCTGGTGGCTAGTATGAACCTGATAATGACTAAGGCTGGGGTCAGACGAACGGTAGTAAGAGCGGAAGGAACATACGTGAGAGTGGACGTTCCATCCACTCGACGCCCGTCTGGCCACCTCGCTGAGTGCAGTTATTGCGCTCAGCGCTGCAAGGCTCGATCCTCCTATGGAGGATCGCGCTTTGCTGCCCTGTCAACGCACATCAGAGTGTTTCGACGGGGAAGCTTGATGCACAGACGCAGCACGGCTGCTGTCGCGCATGCAATTTGTGCACATGCAACAGCGTGTGGCTGGCCCCGTCGCAGCGTCACAAAGCGGCGGACGCCGGTAGGCACATCAGTATGGGTGCACGTAGGACACTCATCTGACCCCAGCCGAAGCAGTAAGCACTATGTTTGTATCACATCTTACAATGTTCTTATATATTGTTCTTTTCAGGGAAAACCTAAACCAGGGGTCTCAAACTCCAGTTCCCAAGATGTTTTTCAACTACAATGCACATGAATCTCAGGCCATCAATTACCTTTCAAAGAATTCTGGGAATTGTTGGCCAGTAAGCTTTGTGGGAGCCGGAGTTTGCCATCGCTGACCTAAACAATGGAGCTATCTAACAATATGAGGGTAGGAAAGATAAACAATGTTGCAACAACTGTATGGGTTTAATAACAGGGGCAGGAAACATGGTTGTTAACATGTGTGAGTGGAAATAAGATGTTCTATAGTTGAAATACGTGGCTTAGTGGGGAGATAACGTTACGTTTTGTAGGGCAAGTGTCCTGGAAGACATGCCATTGAGATCTTAATGGTATGCTGTGAAACTTGGGAGCTAGAAGAGGTGATTTGGCTATTGGAACAACAGCCAAAAAGAGGAGCTGCTAATAAAAGGAGTCAGGAAGACACACTGCGGAAGTTCATAAGCGATGATCAAAAATACAGGGTTTGTCAAAAGAAGGCCATGCAATCTGCATGGACAAATACTTGGGGAAAGAAAAGAGTCATTCTGAAGCACTCTTTTTCCATTCTAGTATAACTGTGCCCGAGTGCACGAGACAAGGACCTTGTAGACATGGTTGGATGCGTTTGGTGTTGAAGAAGAACCTGACTGACTGCACAGAACCCTGACCTCAGCCCCATCCAACACCTTTGAGCCAAGCCTTCTCGCCCAACATCAGAGCCCGACCTCACAAATGCTCTATTAAATGAATGGGAAATAAGTCCCACAGAATCCCACCCCAAAATCTTGTGGAAAGCCTTCTGTTATAGCTGCAAAGAGGGTCTCCAACTCAATACTAATGGCTATGTATTTCCAACGCAATGTCAGAAAATCCCTGTTGGTGTAATAGTCAGGTGTCCCAATACTTTTGTTCATATAGTGCAGAAGAAAACACAAATATGGTGTGGTAGACATGTATCCCAGGTGTTCATTTTTGTGGTTAATTTCATATAACATGTTTCTCAATTTTAATTTCTAATTCTCATAACAGGATCTTTTATTCTGGCAGCTGCATTACTTGTAGGAGTTTGCCAGGATCTATTTTTTTTCATCTCAGGAAACTATTGCGCGGTGTTGTCAAATATAATTGTATTCATCATAAATTCATTTCTCACAGTTTGTTTCTCCTGCTAGGATGTGTACACAGAGCTAACAGAAAACAGAATATAAAATGGGAAAACTGTTTTTGTCAACTATTAAATTTAAATATTTTTTTGTATTTTTTTTCAAAAATATAACCTTTAAGAGCTGAATGCATTAAAAACAGCAAATACAAATAAACAAGAGAATATTTACATCCATTCAAGGGCATAAATATAAGCATCAAGAACGGGATATGATCTAAAACATAAGACAAATATACATAGGGTAATATCCCACAACTTTAGGTATACACAGATAAAAATGGCCATACACAAGGGCATAAATATCCCTGAGCACATGAAGAATTGTCAAAAAGGTGATTATTTATTCATATCCATGGGACATTGTAGCAATACCATGACATACTGTATATTTTAAGGAGGTGGGGAGCTTAAGGCCCATCCAGGTTCACAGTCTCTTTCACCAAAGTCCATCCTAGTTGGCTTTTCATGTGATGTCATATTATTAGACCTCTTCAAGAGCAAAACATCCAGTTTGGAATTTCTGCTATTTTTTTTTTTAAAGTTACAACCACTTCGAGTTGTCCCAATTTCATTGGACCATTGGAGGAAATGTTTGACTTCCCTAAAATCAACTCTTTGCTGCTAAATTTGGTGATATTTATTAAGTATTAATTAAAGAAATATCGGTATGATATATATATATATATACAGAAAATAGACAAAAGCATATAATAGTGAAGTATGTCAAGCATAACACATTGGTGGATCTGCATATGATGTTTAACTCACAAAAATAGAACCCTAGCACTGGCTCTTATTGGTGAGGCTCTATTTTCTGTATATATATCATATGGTGTGGGGTTGTTTTTCAGGAGCTGGGCGTGGCCCCTTAGTTCCAGTGAAAGGAACTCTGAATGCTTCAGCATACCAAGACATTTTGGACAATTCCATGCTCCCAACTTTGTGGGAACAGTTTGGAGCTGGCCCCTTCCTCTTCCAACATGACTGTGCACCAGTGCACTAAGCAAGGTCCATAAAGACATGGATGACAGAGTCTGGTGTGGACGAACTTGACTGGCCTGCACAGAGTCCTGACCTCAACCCGATAGACCACCTTTGGGATGAATTAGAGTGGAGACTGAGAGCCAGGCCTTCCTCGTCCAACATCAGTGTGTGACCTCACAAATGCGCTTCTGGAAGAATGGTCAAAAATTCCCATAAACACACTCCTAAACCTTGTTGACAGCCTTCCCAGAAGAGCTGAAGCTGTTATAGCTACAAAGGGTGGACCGACGTCATATTGAACCCTATGGATTAGGAATGGGATGTCACTTAAATTCATATGCGAGTCAAGGCTGGTGAGTGAATACTTTTGGCAATATAGTGTATATTACATTTCTTTCCCAGATTTATTTAATACTTACTAAAAACATTTTTTGATCACCGAACCGCATTTTTTTTGTCATTAAAGTTTTTCTAGAATTTCTTATACAAGTTTACAACAAGAATAAATTTAAAAAAAGAGAATATCAAAAACAGTCAAGAGTAGTGAAACCAAACCAAAACCAAACTGAATTGAACCTCACTTAAAGGGACACTACAACTTACATAAGCTTTAGCTAGATTACTTGTGTATTACAAATAAAAACACGTTATGAAACACATACTTTGTTACATACAAAAACACATACTTTGTTACATACAAAAAAAAAATAATTGCATGTAAAAAGGAAAAATAAAGCTAGGGAGTTTTTTCATCTCCTGTTTCCGTTTTGTGGATTTTTTCCCATGATACGATATTTACCAAAATCTGTGCAAACGTTTTACTTTATTAATGTGATGTATCTAATCTACAGTATTTAAGAGTTAATGTGGTAGAGGTGAGATTGTTTAGATAAGGTGGCAGGGGGTCTATTGTTCTCCAGGGTCACTAAGATAAGAGATGACAAGACATGATGTAAAGATACTGTGGTGGGCAGTTTACAGCACAAAAGATCACACAATGGATGCACCCAGTGACACATATAGAGGAAAATATTTTCTTAACTAAACAAACAAGAGAAAAACAAAGTACATGTAAGATATCAGCAACATAAAATAAAAACAAGGACATTTCATTTTTATGGTGGTAGTGGCCGTTTAAACAGCCATCCCACCGCACACCTTGTTCTTTACTATCATGGGAATCCCTACAAAAGATAAGTCTTACCAATGATAACCACATTCTTGTTTAATAAACTCAAAATTAAACCAAAATGTATGAGACCAAATAGATCATATGTTATCATGTACACAAAGGAATGCAAGATTTCAATTACATATATCATCTACAGAAACATATCCTAACTCAAAACAGACGTTACAATTACTACCAAAATAATGCCAAGCCCTATCTATCAATCTACTGGGACCAGAAATGTTCTGCCCTTGCTCGGGGTCTAAGGATGTCATAGTTCTTCAACTCTCCATTGATGCCAAGAAGAAGGGATTTCCTCTAATTTATTATTATTATTATTATTTACAAAATTGCACGTTAAATCACATAGGGTCAGCAACATTGGCCCTCCAGCTGTTTTGGAACATTTCCCTTGATTCTCAGTCAACCTAATGAGTGTCTGAGCACCATGGGATATGTACTTCCAAACCATCTGGAGGACCAAGGTTCCTGACCCCTGTCCTAGGGCTTTGGTTGTACTTACTCATTTTGCTCATTTAGCCCACAGACCAAGGCATGGGGGCTGGAAATAGGAAGGCTGTTGGCATCCCACACACTCTTATTTAACCCTACAACCTCTCGGAATGGTCGGGATTGTATTTATTTATTTATAAAAGATTTCATTGAGATTTCTCTCGTTTTCAAGTACCGTATTTTTCGCTCCATAAGACGCACTTTTTCCCCCCCAAAAAGTGGGGGGAAAAGTGGGTGCGTCTTATGGAGCGAATATGGCCCAGCAGCTCGTGGATGTGCCTCCGCTCACCTGCCGCCGCCGCGTTCGTCTCCCTCTGAGCATGCGTCCGGCGGCAGGAAGCTTGGGCACTCGCCTGGGGGAGCCACGTGACCGCAATCTCCCGAGATCGCGGTCACGTGGCTCCCCCAGGCGAGTGCCCAAGCTTCCTGCCGCCGGACGCATGCTCAGAGGGAGACGAACGCGGCGGCGGCAGGTGAGCGGAGGCACATCCACGAGCTGCTGGGCCATATCCATATGTGAGCTGGGGCATTATCAATGTGTGAGCTGATGGGGCAAATCCATGCTGGCTGGGGCAAATCAATGTGTGAGCTGGCTGGGGCAAATCCATGTGTGAGCTGATGGGGCAAATCCATGTGTGAGCTGATGGGGCAAATCCATGTGTGAGCTGATGGGGCAAATCAATGTGTGAGCTGGCTGGGGCAAATCCATGTGTGAGCTGGCTGGGGCAAATCCATGTGTGAGCTGATGGGGCAAATCCATGTGTGAGCTGATGGGGCAAATCCATGTGTGAGCTGATGGGGCAAATCCATGTGTGAGCTGATGGGGCAAATCCATGTGTGAGCTGATGGGGCAAATCCATGTGAGAGCTGGCTGGGGCAAATCCATGTGTGAGCTGATGGGGCAAATCCATGTGTGAGCTGATGGGGCAAATCCATGTGTGAGCTGATGGGGCAAATCCATGTGTGAGCTGATGGGGCAAATCCATGTGTGAGCTGATGGGGCAAATCCATGTGTGAGCTGATGGGGCAAATCCATGTGTGAGCTGATGGGGCAAATCCATGTGTGAGCTGATGGGGCAATCCATGTGAGCTGATGGGGCAAATCCATGTGTGAGCTGATGGGGCAAATCCATGTGTGAGCTGATGGGGCAAATCCATGTGAGAGCTGGCTGGGGCAAATCCATGTGTGAGCTGATGGGGCAAATCCATGTGTGAGCTGGCTGGGGCAAATCCATGTGAGAGCTGATGGGGCAAATCCATGTGTGAGCTGGCTGGGGCAAATCCATGTGTGAGCTGATGGGGCAAATCCATGTGTGAGCTGGCTGGGGCAAATCCATGTGAGAGCTGATGGGGCAAATCCATGTGTGAGCTGATGGGGCAAATCCATGTGTGAGCTGATGGGGCAAATCCATGTGTGAGCTGATGGGGCAAATCCATGTGTGAGCTGATGGGGCAAATCCATGTGTGAGCTGATGGGGCAAATCCATGTGTGAGCTGATGGGGCAAATCCATGTGAGAGCTGATGGGGCAAATCCATGTGTGAGCTGATGGGGCAAATCCATGTGTGAGCTGATGGGGCAAATCCATGTGAGAGCTGATGGGGCAAATCCATGTGTGAGCTGATGGGGCAAATCCATGTGTGAGCTGGCTGGGGCAAATCCATGTGTGAGCTGGCTGGGGCAAATCCATGTGAGAGCTGGGGCAAATCCATGTGTGAGCTAAGGCATATCCACGTGTGAGCTAAGGCATATCCACGAGCTGGGGCAGTATATCCATTATTACACTATTTCATTCAGAATATTTATTTTCCGGTTTTCCTCCTCTAAAAACTAGGTGCGTCTTATGGTCAGGTGCGTCTTATGGAGCGAAAAATACGGTATGTCCTGGGTTCAATAACATTGAATTGTTACAGTTGTTACAGAAATACAAAGTGACAGTTACAAGTACTTATACAGCGCCTCAAGATTCCGTAGCACTTTACAATGGGGAAGCACAAACAGCAGACTTACATGATACAAGAGGAAATACAACCCTGGTCGTAGGATAACTGTCCAGGTAATACATCACTTTAAACCAAGAGCTCAGGCAGACATTCCATGAGCTTACACACTAAGGGACTAGGGTAACTAAAGCAAATGGGAGCAGAGGGAAGGTGAAACTAGTTGCCAGTAGAATATCGTAGTGATTGCATGAAAAGGACCAGATGTTTTGGCTTAGTAAGAGTAATTAGTGAGAGAAGTGGAGACAGCTGGAAATGGGAGCTGAAATTAGGGACCGGCCCTGGGTGGACGGGTTGGAGCAGCAGAGGGAAGCGATGTAGGTGATTCTGTGATGAGTATGCTGTGGAAATAGAATGAGGTTTGTGACAATGCACAGATAGCCCCTATTAAACGTGGGGGAGGGTGGAGGAGGGAAAAACAAACAGATTTTTTGTTTTCTATCTGAAATGGAGGGAGATTCAAAATACTTCAAAAGACTAATCAGAGAATAATAATTGTATAAGGTCGTAGGAGTCGCCCTATCTTTGTGGGTGATAAGGTTCAGGAACATATTGACTTTCCAGCAAGCCATCATCTCTCCTGATTACTTCTCATCCACTGTTAACGGGTGGGGTTTCTTTCATTAATTTGTGAATATATGGTAAGCGCCTCAAAGCTTGTACCACCACCAGTCCCCCGATAGCTTGATCAGTAACAGTGGTTTTCCCTATTCCATTGGTTATATATTCGTATACATATCTGATCAGCACAAGGGAATATCTTGCTTTCAGGGTCCCGATGTCTCTCATCAATCAGTAATATTGTGTAATCCCCCCTCCACCAAACTTTACACTTGGCACAATGCAGTCAGACAAGTATCGTTCTCCTGGCAACCGCCAAACCCAGACTCGTCCATCAGATTGCCAGATGGAGAAGCGCGATTTGTCTCTCCAGAGAACGCATCTCCACTGCTCTAGAGTCCAGCGACTGCATGCTTTACACCACTGCATCCGACGCTTTGCATTGCACTTGGTGATGTATGGCTTGGATGCAGCTGCTCGGCCATGGAAATCCATTTCATGGATCTCTCTGCGCACTGTTCTTGAGCTAATCTGAAGGCCACATGAAGTTTGGAGGTCTGTAGCGATTGACTCTGCAGAAAGTTGGCGACCTCTTCGCACTATGCACCTCAGCATCCGCTGACCCCGCTCCGTCAGTTTACGTGGCCTACCACTTCGTGGCTGAGTTGCTGTCGTTCCCAAACACTTCCACGTTCTTATAATACAGCTGACAGTTGACTGTGGCATATTTAGGAGCAAGAAAATTTCATGACTGGATTTGTTGCACAGGTGGCATCCTATCACAGTTCCACGCTGGAATTCACTGAGCTCCTGAGAGCGACCCATTCTTTCACAAATGTTTGTAAAAACAGTCTGCATGCCTAGGTGCTTGATTTTATATACCTGTGGCCATGGAAGTGATTGGAACACCGGATTCTGATTATTTGGATGGGTGAGCGAATACTTTTGGCAATATAGTGTATATATATATATATATATAAGGGTTGTGGTGGAGGACTTAAAGTGAGGTAAAAAGCCTCCACACTATAATTAGTTATATATATATATATATATATTTATGGGTTCTCCCTAACATTTAGGCCACCATAGTCTTTTTACAGTGTTTAATAACTTCTTGGTGGGGGTGGAGGGTTGCCATTATAGATATTCTACACTATATAATAATGTCTGAAAGATGCTACACAATGTCTGGTGAGCAGTTGAATGTTCGCCAGGGGCTAAAATATGTCTTGAGCTTGTTCTGTAATTCCTTTATTTTTTTCTATGACAATTCCCAATGCAATAAAAAAGGAAATGGAATCGGCATACAAAATTATAGCGTGACATGAAAAACTTGATCTTTGGCCATTCATAGTTCACAGTTTAATACCGCGCATTAATCGACGTGCCCTCGATTAAGTGTTTTCTCTTGTTGCAGAGCAAAAGGAGCAGATTGAGTTTTAGAATGATTTGCCATTTTATTATTTAGATTTGCTTTTATTTTTGACCTTACGAAAAGTGCATTGCTTTGTTATGTATGGTTATTTTATACAGAACGGTGTGTGGTGTTACGATGTGCTTCAGGGTGGCGTGGAAGGAGAACCTCGGTGCGTAGGATATCTGCAGCTCTTTAGAAAATGAAGTAGCCATTTTTGACGTAAACCGGGATCTTTATTGATAAACGGATTGGGTACAAAAGAAGACAGGTAACTGTACGTATATAATTAAGGAAAACAGGAAAACAAGTCTAAAAGCTGAAATAACTGATGTTTGAATTATGGTTTATTGTAGATATTTGAGATCCTTTATAGTCAGTTTAAATAGGACCATCCAGACGAAGACAGGGGAGCAACATAAGTAACAAGCAAGATGCAGACTTGCATGTTTGGAGATTGGTGGTAAGACAAAGGCTTTCAGGTGATCTGATGGGTGGCAGGTGGTATGAAGAGGGGCAACACAAGAAATGAGTAGACTGATACTTGACATTTATGAGTCTCGTACTAGTAGAGTAGGTTTGGGCAATGGTGGCTGGAGCATCGGAGAATGAAGAAAGGCAGATGGACGTCCGGGTAGGCAGAGGGGCAACACATTTAAAATGTAGGATGGAAGCTTGCAGGTTAGGAGGCTGCATAAAAACAAGAGTCCAGTACATGAACAGCAGACAGGAATTCATGGGGCAGATGAGGATTGTTAGGGTGGTGGAACACATGCGTCCGATGGATGAACTAACTTCATAGATGCACCCCACCCTACCTCTCTTTCATAAATTGTCAGACCCTTGGGATGCAAATGAAGCCTAGTCGGTGGAGATTGCATCTGTGGATTTATTGCTAAAATGCTGATGGGGCTCTGACATGGTGTGTGGTAGGCTAGAGGGGTCCCTCCTTGGTTTTTTTACCCTTTCACTTTGCTGGCTCTCTTTCTTCTCTTATCATTTTACGATCCTATTTAGTTGACCTTTGGGCTGCCTGGGTTACATTGTTATTATTGATTTTGGTGTCAGAAACATGGTGGGCTCTGAGTATTTATTTCAGACATGGCCTTCAGATTATGCGTGTCTGTACTTTTATACTACGCCCGCCAATAAAGTATTTAAGGAAAATGTTTTTTAGAATTCTGTGGTTTATACTATCCATATTTGAAATATTTAACGATTTACCTTTTTTTGGAACCGTCTCATATATTCACATGTTTGTGTTCCGCCAGGTGGCCTTAATGGTACGCAGCTGTCCTTAAGTGCTCCACCATTACTCAATGCCAGTTCTATTCAGAGATTTACAAGTGCTCGTTTGAAATAATTTGGGCTTGATTTCTAGTAATCTCCTGTACTTACTGGTTTTCATCCCTGTATTTTTAGAGAGTGTGAGACTCAACCAGAAAAATCATAAATGTCATGGTGGATAAACGTTGTGTCGTAAATCATGCTTAACTCCTTCACCATATGATGTGCCATGGACAGTCACAAAAAATTATCCGTAGAGTAGAGGATGAGTGGCTGTCATGGTACATCATGCTTTGAAGTGGTTATACTTTCCATGGGATGCCAAGATCGCATTGTGATTGCAGGTGTTGACTGCTTCTAATGTGAGACAAGCCGGTGGTGGCCTGTCCACTTCTGTAGCAGCCTAATGGCCGATGTGATTGGGTGTCACTGTGATCACATGGTATTATGGTTTGAAGGAGCACCAGATATGGATGTAGGAATGTAGGACACCTACTGATGACAAATGAGCACTCCAAAAATATATCCCAAAAGATCATGTAAACATATGATACACAGCAAGTGGACTCTCTCCATGCCAAATCAACATGGGTGGCACACAAATGGTCAGAAGTGACTCTGTTTAAAAGTTGGTATACAGACAACTACTGTACATACATCACAGCAAAATGTGCAGTCACAAAGAAAGTGAAGCTACCATTGGGAAATAATTCAAGGCTACAATTGTGGAGATTAAATAAATCCAGTTTATCTGCATGCGCTTGCAGATTTCCTCTTTTATTTATTTTATAGCAGTATGAAAGTGACTGCTTTATTACATTCTGCCAGGGCTTCCAGTCATGTCTTCTTAGCATTATATTTTTGGGATATTTAGTAGCAAACTTAATTCCACCTGAAGCCAAAAATCCAATTTATTTAGTGTTCTGTTGCAGGAAAAATGTCCGGATTCACATATTACTGATATTACTATGGTGTTAAGTAAAAGAAAATGCTAAGGGCTCTATTAAATTCATCGCGCAAAAGCACACGCGCAGCGCAATTTTTTTTGCACGAAGCGTTAAACGTTAACGCGTGAAAAATAATGGTGGTATTACAATCCGTGCGCATTTTTTCATCTGTCAAAAAATAACGTGCGCAAAATCGTTTTTTTAACGCAATTCAGCCAATTAGAATTAAGAACCACAATTGTCTCCCGTTAGTTTTTTGCGCCTGCCAAAATAAATCTGCGTATATATGCTGCATCAATAATAAAAACACACACAACTTATCAATTTTATTGTTTGGGTATGTGTAGAATGTGTAACTATACTTTGCTGTATTGTTTTTTTCGGGCTGGTGTATTTGGTTTCGGCCAGGACGTTCAGATTTGCCGTTACCACCAGCTTTTCAAAGACGTTAAAATTATGTGTGCAAACGTTGTCCGTTAAATTTTGCGCATAGATTGTACGTACTAGCGAACAAATGCATTTGCGCTCACAATGTTAAGTATAGGACGCGCAACGTACATTACGCTTGCAAAGGGTTTGTGCAGGTTCACCCGCGGTAGACGTTAACGCGCATTTTTTGCACGGACATTGTAATTCGACGTTCTACGCAAAGGGTTTATACCCGTGCGTTAATGTGTTTTTGCGCACGCGTTAACGTTTGCGTGAAGTAGTTAATAGAGCCCTAAGTCGCCTCTCTCCTAGATACTTTAAAGTTGTGTTTTACGGAGGAAGGTGATAAAGGAGAAAATATTTTGAGTTAATTTGTTTCTTGCGATGAAAGATGTTTATATTTTCCAGTATTAAGTGTTTGCCATGTCTCCTAAGGCTAGGGTCAGACTAGCTTTAAACGTGCGTTCTGGCGCACATAATTACGGCCGCACTAGCAGCAAATGACGGGCAATGACAGCCAATATACGAAGTACGGTAGCACGAAAGTCCGGCTGCGCAACGCAAGTGGCAAACGAACGCATTTTATCGAGAACGTCAAACCGCTAGTACGGTCGTACAGAGTGCGCTGCGTCCGCTAGCGGCGTGTGTGTGTGATTAGGAGACGTCAGACGCTGCACACGTCTGGCCAACATAACGTCCAGACGCAAAAAGTGTTTTATTGATGATCCGTACAAAATCACGAACGCAAATGCGCATCGTATGACCGCTATCGCGTACTCCGTGAAAAAATGCGTCCATTCGTTCGAACGCACTTTTTCACAGACAACGCGAAAATGCGTTCGTCTGACCCTAGCCTAATACAATACTGATCCAAGGAAAGGTGAAAAGGCAGCTGTCGAAACAAATACAACATAATCACAGCTAAGGAAAAGTAGTCAGTAATGAAATGTACTGCTTAAAGTACATGAACTACAAAATATCCAAAATTCCAAGCAATCCACTATAACAGATTTAAAGAATTAGAAAGATCTGACTTGAGGCTCGATTTAATTCTATTGCCCGTTTTTTCGATATATATATATATATATAATATATATATATATATATAATATATATATATATATATATATATATATATATATATAAAAATTTTGTCAGTCTGGGCGAAATTTAGAAAAATGTCCCTGTTAATTATAAAATTACGAGCCGTTAAAACGTTTGAGAAACAGAGTGTAAATAATAACCAATGTCTCACTTGTCTTATTGCTAATCTCGGATTTACGCACTTCAAAATGAAATCCCGAACATACACTTTGTAATCTGAAATCGCGCAAATGCGCCCTGTACTGTAAACCCCCCTAAAAGCATGTTTTACTATCTATTCCAGACATGCATATTTTACTGTAACTCCTGGAAATACAGGTCTTATTTTATTTCATAAAGATGTGAGTGTTACTGTACATCCCGGACTTGCTCGTTGTAAGTGTAAAAATGGAAATATGACAGTACGGACTTGCAGGTTGTACATTCACAGTAAAAAGGATACTCTATTAAAAAACAGCGTTCCCTTTTTTTGGTGCTTAAATAATTTGGAAGTTGCTGCTGAAAGCCTCTGCCCAATTATTTTTTTAATATTTTTTTATTTAAGGTGATTATACTCACCTTTTTGTCCCTTGGTGTGCGCAGCTCCTCCGCTTCAGCTCAAGGATTCCTGAACCAGGAAGTCCCTGCAGCTATCTAATGCAATTTGCGCTACACACAGGGTTATTCTGAGAGAGTTGAAAACCAGGAGAATGACTGGAGAAGTGAAAATTCTAGGTGATAATAGCTGATTAGAAAAGTGAGATAAATGGGAGAATTTTTCTGGTTTGGCTATTTTGACCTAGAATTTTCACTTCTCCAGTCATTCTCCTGCTTTTCACCTCTCTCTGAATAATCCTGACAAAGTGCACAGCGCTTCATACTCACATTCCAAAGTACCTGCAAGTTCAATAGTGCCTGCACAGAGCGATGGATTGGAGCTGCTACAGAGATTGCTCTCTGCGTGCTAACGTCCTAGTGACCGATCTGGTGACAGGCAGCCGGGAAATCAAAATCCTGGCTGCTGCTGACACTGGGTGGGGTGGAGGAAACTCCTGCATTTTATCCAGCGTTTTCAACAATGAGTAGAGGGTCCCTTTAACCCTATGGCTACGGGTGATATGTGGGGGACGTCCTAGTGTTTCACCGCAACATATTGAGGATGTCTCCCGCATGTCATTACTTACCCGCAGCTCCAGGAGAGATTTCTGCTGGTCTGGGGGATATACCACATTGGTGGTAGTCAGACCACACCTTGGAACCTCCTCCACCCACTGATGTCTGCAATGACATCAGAAATGTGCCCTCAGACCGGTCAGGCAGGGGATTCCCTATGGAAGAGATACAGGGGTCTTTTGGATTCTATGAGTGCCCCATAGAATATATAATCACAAAGGTTTGGGTGATAGAATGTGAAAAAAATAATTTTACACACTGTAAATGATTGAAATCTGAATGGAAATTCACCATTTTTTTACATTGTTTGTTACAGACATGACGTACAGTATACATATAATAATGATATATGAACTGCTGATTCTGCTGAAAATAAGTATATAAAGCTATGTCTGAGTCCTATAATAAAACATGACTTCAAATCATGTTTATACATGATGAGCACAAAAGGGACAAAATGAGCTCAGCACACAGGGGTGAAATGGCTCAGGAGTGAAGGGGTTAAAGCAGTGACTTGCAGGTTGTAAATATAGCTTAAGTATTAAAGTAGGAACTTGCGTGATGAAAATATAGGTTTAAAATACTAAAGTTCGGACTTGTGCGTTATTACTGTAGCAGTAAAATAATCAATATACAGAGTTGCACGTTAGGACTGTATAGTGTAAATGGTACTGTACGGACTTGCAAGAGTTAAATTTACATTATGGAGGTACAGCTTTTTAATGTAAATACAGTTTTTAGTCAGGGCAAGTTTATTATAGATGCACTAGTAAGTAGACAGGACAACGTTTCAACTCTAGATGAGTCTTCATCAAGTCTACTAAGTATTGTGGGAACTGGCTTCTCCTGATATGAGGAAAAAGAGAGGTTTGTGAGGTCTTGAGGATGAGCAACAGCACTAGTGGCCTGCTCTACGGTGGGGCCCGCTCAGGTCACACAAGGTTTTAGCTCGATTGTGCTATTACAGGGACAACTGCTCCATATGCAAATCAGACTCTGTCACACGGAAAGGGAGGCCAGTACTGAATGCCAAAGACGTCATCCCTGCACAAGAGGTGCAGCAATCCCCGACGATTGTCTCAGCCTTGTTAGGCCTTGTCAGGAGGCTATAGCTGACACCTTTCTAGGTACCTCGAGCAAGGAGTCCACGTCTGGATAACCCTAACCTACAGTGAGAAAAAAAGAGGGGGTTTGTGAAGATCCTGAGGACGAGCAACGGCACTAGCGGCCTGCTCTACGGTGGAGCCCATGTACGTCTCACAAGGTCTTCTCCTGATATGTATTGGCACCCATAATGACAAACTGATGGAAGTCCATCTGAGATTTGTTTCTGCTTAGTACTTGTCACTGCGCTAACCAACGGCAGTCAGTGGATACCCCCTCATGTTGTCGTCAATAAATATTCTGTCCTCTTGTTATCTACAGAGAAGGTTTATTTTTTTTTCTACCTATCTCTGCTAAAAAGTAAAAATATAAAATTTTTGCATAAAGGTACATCTCTGCCCTCCATACCTTGTTTTATGCCCAGAGTCTCCCTTTAATGAATAATGTCCCCTAATACAACATGTATGCACATCGCACCATTCAGATTATTTAATATAAATCATGACATGCGATTATAATGGAGCTCAGTGCATCATGAGGATGGTAAAGTGTCAAAATGGCTGTCTTGATGCCTGAGGGAATTATATTAACCAGCTGATGAAGCCGCCCTCCCTATGTGGCGAAATGCGTTCTGGGTTTTATTCACCTTATTTTAAATAAATTTTATTTTTCTTTGTCACCTACTTGTCCACCTGTGCCGATTTCTGGATCCTTGGTGGTTTCCCTTGGGTTTTCCAACCTCAAAAACCCATGTGCATTCGTTCTAGAGCTATGGTAGCTTCTAAAAATGTAAGTACGTAATCAGCAATATACTGATTTACGAGCTCATTTTTGATCTGCGCAAGGAGGTTCCTTTTCTTCTGCTTTTCATTGCATATTTTTTGGATGAGATTCCTAATAAGGTGGGGGTCACCTGGGAAAATTTGAAGGCAACTAACCCGCAAGTATGGATCCACTCAGAGCCAGTGTTAGGCTCTCCATTTGTGAGTGTGATAGCTTTAGAATCAATTCTCTTCTAACCTATATTTGTAATAGCTGTATTGCACCATAACTGTGTTTTACTTTGTCATATATTTGTGAGATCCGAGCAGTGGCGTAGCGTGGGGGTGTCTCGGGGGTGGTTGCCCCGGGCGCAATTTTCTTAGGGGGTGCAAAATTTCAAAATAAATTTTGCCACTTATATTTTCCAGCAGGGATCAGCAAGGTGTCTGCCAGTTTTGCCACGCCGGCGGTGAGTTAGCACTCATCATCCAGATGGGAGGACCAGGACAGAAAATTCTGGTCGTGTCCTGGCTCCTTAACGCTGACACGAGTCACGTGAAGCAGCGCAGCATTATTCGTCGGAACACCCTGTACCACGCATGTCAAGCCCCCTTGAAGCACTGTTCCAGCCCCCTGCCGCTGGCAGCCCTGCAGCTGCTGACCAGGGAGGAGTGAGGGAGGCGCCTGCCCTGCAGCACAATTTAAAATTCGGTCTCCACTAAGGCCCCTGGACAGCCCCCCCCCAGGCCACCAGCAACTGCACGCAGGTAGGCAACACTGTGTGACAACAGAGCAGCATGACCAACACACAGTGAGGGGTACAGGGAGACGGTGACTGGAGGTTCAGGGAGAGAATGACTGGGAATACTGGGTGAAAGTGACTGGAGATACTTGGAGAGTGACTGGGGTACTGGGAGAAAGTGGGGTTACTTGGAGAAAGAGTGAGAGACTGGGGGTTACTGGGAGTGACTAGGGGTTACTGGGAGTGACTGGGTATAGTGTGAGAGTGGAACTTTGCTAGGGTATACTGGGACAGGGTGACTGGTAGCAGCGGCGTAGCGTGGGGGGCATGTGTGTTTCATTTTTTTATATTAGTATTTTATTAATATACATGTACTTGTGGGGTAAGGGGGTCAATACACTACTGGTAGAAGGGAATCAGGGTGTGTTACCATGTACACAGGTTGGGGGCGCACGATTCTTGCCTTGCCCCGGGCGCTGACAACCCAAGCTACGCCACTTGATCCGAGGACCCCAGAAAGCAATTGTGCGCCGTATCAGGGTATATATTTTAGATTTTTTTTTTTAATGAAAGCACAATTTAATGGTCAAATAGATTTCAAGTGCATTGAGTTACAAGTGGAAGCAAGAACAGGGTGAACTTTTCCTCTTATTGTTTATTCAAGCATTCTAGGGCTTTTTAGAGTTTAAATAACAGCTAGGCCGTGATGCAATGTAATGGTAGTACATACATTGTATTAAAAGTATTTTAAGCAATCTATTAGACAGACACTCAAAAAAGCAGAGAATTAAAAAGTACATTGGTTATATTTACATTTTTTGCAGTTTTCTGTTACCTCATGACACAGAACCTTCATCCGATTGAATAAATGTAGTTTTCAAACCTTTCCTTTTTTTAGCCTTAAAAATACATATGAAAGGTCTTGTGGAAACGTCTGGGCCCTATTCGATTCCTGAGGTAAATTTAATCAGAGGAGTTGTAAACTTACCAACTCCTTTGACCTCAATGGCTTTGGGAAGTCTACAACAACTCTGGTTAAGTTTACACCAGGGTTGGAATAGAGACTCAGACCGTTAATGGTGGACAGTGAACTCCAGAATCTTAATAGATACCTTGGCACAGTGGTCTGACCAGATACCAATGATTCTGAGGTGAGGTTTGACTGTCACGAAGCTCGTCGACGGCATCGCAAAAAGGCAAAATAGGCACCGTTCCCTTCTCCATGAACACTCCTGACCTGGTTTTTCCCTGTTCCCATGTCCAGGGTCCCATGAGTCATTCTCACTCACATTAGCACCTCCCCTATACCTACAAAAATCAGGTTATCAGGGAGACGGTTGGTTGGGGGAGGCCGATTTGCTTCTCCCACACGTCCTGGGCCTGGCCTGGCCCTCCACATGCTGGGCTGCGTCCCTGATGGTGGGGGGTTGGGTCAACCGGCTCCTTCTACGTGCTTTGGCCAAGTAGTCCGGTGTTCTGGCACATGTGGGAACCGCTCATATCTGGCGGCGACGCACTTCTGTGACGTCCAGATATGAGCAGTTCCCACATGTGCCAGAACACTGGCGTTCTGCAGTCTAGGGAGGTCGCGGCCGGCACGCCCTCTGATGTCATCAGAGGAGGCCACCCGGTGCAACCTCTGATGTTATCAAAATGGAAACAGGAGATAAAACCATAACTTTATTTTTCCTTTTTACATGCAATTACTTCAAACAGAGAAAAAAAAAAAACAGCAGCATGTGTTTTATTTGTAATGCACAGGTGATCTAGTTACAGCTTATGTAAGTGGTAGCGTCCCTTTAAATATCTTATTTTAGTACAACAATATGGAAGGCTTACACTGTTAAAGAAATATGAATTATCTGTATAGACAATTTAATTAGCAACAGCATAAAATAACACAATGAACAGAAAATAATAAAACCAACAACATATGGTCTGTTTTTTTTTACTCTGCATATGCTCTTTTTTTTTTAAAGTAGTCCATCCCCAATGTAAACTACAATATTTTAAACCTGTCAGGTGTCAGGAAAAGCTCAGAATCCATAAACTAATACACAAGGCAGATCGCATCTCTGGACATAATTATGGATTTTTTTTTTGAAGTTACCGTAGAAAAATTTAAGGAAAAAATATATAAAATGTGATTTGTTGCCTCGCTCGATGACTCACGCTATAGATGGTTGTAAAGCTACGTATTTGTCAATGATGGAAACTGAAGTTTTGCAAATATTTAAAATAGAATCTCATCTCAGCGGGATGACATGCGTGTTATGTTTATTTAAGCAAATATTGGACTTACCTAATATTTGTGTATGGGGTGTCAGCTAAAAGATCATGGAAAATATCCGATGACATTTTCATATTAAACTTGTGAAGAAGACAACCAGCGAGATCTCTGCGGAGTGTTCTGGAGCTAATATTACATATGCAACATAGATAAATAATATTAAATTGTATATGTTACATTAGCGACAGTTTCATACCCCAGTAAAGCCTTGGATTGAGAGTAACTTGGTTTGAGAGCGTTTTGCAAGAACAGCAATAATTTTTTTATAAATTCTTACTAGATAAACGAGCGAGGTCTTGTAATACGCTTTGTCTGCCGAGCGTCACGTCACAACTGAGGCCGCGGTCACACAAGCTCACCGAGAGCGTCCATGTGACCTTTCCTCCCTGTGGCTGTCCCAGCATTCTGACGGCTGGACAGGGAGGGCCACACGGTGTAACGTGCGTAATAGTATCACGCATTACACCGGATGTGCTGAAACCCTCCCAACAGATAGCAGTGATCCCATTAGTGATAATCCTCCTCTTCCTCTTCCTCTTCCTCCTCCTCCCCTTCCTCCTCCTTTTAGAGCTGTATTACATTCCTTCCTCAAAAACGCTTTAACGCGCGTAAATTAAGACTGGTATTACGATCCGAGCGCATTTTTTCATCCGTCCCAAAATATCGCGTGTAAAAAATACGCGCGAAAACGAGCTCAAATTAACGCTGCGCGCAGAAATCGGTGAGCAGACTGTTTTTTCAAGCGATTCAGCCAATCTGAATTAAGAACCACAATTGTCTCCCGTTAAGTTTTTGCGCCTGTCAAAATCAATCTGAGTATATAAGCTGCAGCAATAATAAAAACACGCACAACCTCTCAATTTTATTGTTTGGGTATGTGTAGAATGTGTAACTATACTTCGCTGTATTTTTTTTCGTTCTGGTGGATTTGGTTTCGGCCAGGACGTTCAGATTTGCCGTTACCACCAGCTTTTCAAAGACGTTAAAATTATGCGTGCAAACGTTGTCCGTTAAAATTTGCACATAGATTGTAAAACCATCCGCGTACCAGCGCACAAACACATTTGCGCTCACAATGTTAAGTATAGGACGCGCAAAGTACATTACGCTCGCAAAGGGTTCGCGTAGGTTCACCAGCGGTAGACATTGACACGCATTTTTTGCGCGGACATTGTAATACGACGTTCTGAGCAAAGGGTTTTTCCCTTTGCGTTAATGCATTTTTGCGCACGCGTTAACGTTTGCGCAAAGTATTTAATAGAGCCCAGTGTTTGTTACTTCTGGGTAAACAGCAAAGATGAATCCTAGCTACAATGAGCCTAATAACAAAATTCCCTGGGTCTCCCTCGTACGTACCCTCCAAAAAACAAACCGACCAACTAGAAATAAACAAGCTGAAATAATGTTTTAATGTGTGTGATTAAGGGTAATAAAAATACATATAAATCACTATAACACCACTTATGTCACGTTCCCACGTTCCAAACCTGTCTTCCCGCCCTCTGTATTTGTATTTTGTGTTTTTTCCCTTGTGTTTCTGTTGCTGCCAATTCCTGGGTGGCCTCCCAGGGGTTAATTGGTGTTCTGTGTGCTGCTCACCTGTTGACCCTTGCCTTGATTTCCCCTGCCTATATTAGAGCAATGTACCTATAGTACATTGCTGGGTCATTTTCCTTTGCCTGGTCTCCTTGCGACTTGTGTCCTGAGAGCTCCTTGCTGTGTTCCTGTTATCCTCCGTTTGTTCATCCTTGTTTAGTTTTTGCCTCTGTTATTTCTGTTCCAGTTTATGTCAGTTCCTTTTGTGTATTTAGTTCTGTCTATTGCTGTATTTTGGTTTGCTGTTTATGTTCCATTCTGATTCCCCAGTTACCGATTTTGGCTTGGCTGACTTCCCTTCTGGTTCCTATTCCTATATCCTGTATGACGTACTCTCTCTGGTTATGACCTTTTGGCTTTCCTCTATATGACTACTCTATAGTATTTTCCTTGTCTGTACCATTTCCAGGCAACCCTGTCATCTGTATACAACAAAAGACTCTGTACGGCTTCAAGGTAATACTTTCCTTTAGATTAGATCCGGCTATCCTAAAGACCGGCCTTTCAGTGCAGGGAATCTTTGGTATTGCCGTACAGAGGTCTTTTGTTAACCCTGTGTTGCTTTCATCTGTCCTTGCAGTTTACACTGCATCTCTGCATATAGGGGCTTCTCTCAGGAACCAGGGCCTCACCTTGCTGCGAGTTATATTCATAGGGATATATATACAGACCGACCACTTCCAAGGATCGGAGGGCAAGGATAGGGTGGTGCGTGCCTGGTGGTACTGCCACCGTGACAACTTATTGGTGAACAGATAACTTAAAAACCCAGAAAGGCAATCGCTCTCGGGTTACACTTACAATTATTTATAAAGCAACAACATATTTCATAACACTGGGCAATTGGTCGAACAAAACAATTGTAAAATCAATGAAAGGTTGATAGGCGCAGAATGATAGGAAAAGAGGGCCCTGTTCAAGTGAGATTTCAATCTGAGGAAAAGGATACTAGACTTTCTGACCCCACAGCCTTCCCCTTCCTGTTTTTCAACCCTAGGGTTTCTGTTTTATTGAAAAATAGGGAAAAAAAGAATCGCTTGGTAGTGAAAGTGTTAATAAAAGGAAAACGGAAACATTCTTATCCCCTTCACTAAGAAGTGATTTTCCAGAAAACCACTGTCAGGAACTAGTGGTTTGAAGGAAAATAATGAAATAATTAATTATACTTTATGAAATATTTGGGAATATTCCCAGTGTATTCCTTACTGTAGCAACCGTTTTGGCAAGCAGATGTCACCATCTACTGGCCTATAGGAGTTACTGCAGTTCAGGTCTTCGTGCAGTATCAGCTTGGGAGATGTCAATGTAGACACATTCCCATCAGGTTTTACTATCAGGGTTATTCAAAGAGATCTAAATTGTGGCTGAAAGGTAACCGAACACTGAAATTCAGCGTACGGTTACCTTTCCTGGCCATTCGGCTATTCACAGAGCAGGCTGTTTGCCAAATGTTGGCGAATTGCCTGCACATACGGTGCCTGTTCGAGGGCAGTGAATCCCTATAGAGAAGCAATGCTTCGTCTATTCAGAGAACAAAAAGAAGCAGTGAAAAGTTGGCGAATTGCCCTGCTGTTCGGTTGTTTCATTCGACATAATAGTCCAGTTTTAATCCAATATCTAAAACTGTTGACTATAATATTCAGCAGTAAAGAGTCTCTTTATCTACAGATTTTTTTAGGATCTTTTAGGCATTTTTCGGGATTATTTAGGAAAAAAAAATTCATTTTTTTTTTAATTGTTTTTTTCTTTTTTCTGTAACAGTCCTTTTTATTATCATTCATTGAATCTTATGTGTGAATTTCAGACATTTTCGTTCTGTAGTTTCTTTGCAAACAGCGTTTCACTTTTCAAACATTCAAGCGTAGTTTTTTTTTTCACTCCATTCGTCTGCGGTGTTGGCTTTTTCTGGCGACTGGTCTGCGCTTTGATCGGCGGCTGCTCGGGTTAATCCAGATGTTTTTGCGGGTTTCGGTGTGCGTTCACCTGGTTTTGCCGTGAGTGTTCCTCGGGTTTGTGGCGGCTTTTCCCTGCACTGCGGCGGCCCTGTAGCGCTTGCTGAATACACCGCAGGGTCGCCGAAATGGGATCACCAAATCGCACCGAATTGAAGAGAACGAAAAGTCACCGAACGTGCGGGGACTTTTCGATTCTCTTTGAATAACCCTGAAAGTGATAATGCATTAGGCATCATATCCACTGCGCTAAACATTTAGGGGCATGTTCTGGTGCCAAAACACAGATTTCGGTTGCAAAAACAAAATTCTTTTTCATTGTTCCAGTGGAACACCGTATTGACTATACTCGATATTGGGGCAGCGGGAGGTGCTTTGCAGATTAAGTATAGTCAATCTTGGTAGTGAATGGGTTCAAATTAATATGTATGAATATTTAATGGTTAACTGGCTCTTTATACAACATTTGAAATAGCTGGTGTATATATTTTTGAAATTGAAATGCTCAGTTTCTTTAAAACTACAATAAAGCATTCATGATCATGAGGAGGCATTTTTCTATTTAACTTTATAAAAACGTACTCAGAAATTAGATTCTTCAAAACATTTGTTTCTGCTGATAAAAGTTTCTTTTTTTCTCTCTCTGTATATATATTAGGGATGTGCGTTTCGGGTTTCGGAATTTCGGAATTTTCACAAAATTTCCCGATTCGGGTCTTTCGATGCGGCCGAAATTCCGAAATTTTTTAGATTCGAAAAAGTCGAATCCGAAATGTTTTCCGAGCCGAATCGAAAATTTTTCGGAATTTTCGAATGGACTTGAAATGTGTCAAATCGAAATCTATTGCTTTGAAACGAGAACAGACTTTCCGAAAAAACGAAAAATTTTCGAAAACGGCAAATCCGAAAAGTTTTCCGAGCCAAATCGAAAAATTTCAGAATTTTCGAATGAACTTGAAATGTGTCAAATCGAAATTTATTTTCCCTCTATTCATGATTTCGGTTCCATTCGGGATTTCGGTTCCATTTCGGTAATTCTGAACATCGTTTATTTAACTATTATCGGTTATATCGCTGATTATGTAAATTTTGTCTTTGTAAATGTGCTGGGGCAAATCAATGAGCTGGGGCAAATCCATGTGCTGGGGCAAATCCATGTGCTGGGGCAAATACATGAGCTGGGGCAAATCCATGTGCTGGGGCAATATCCTATGAGCTGGGGCAAATCCATGTGCTGGGGCAAATCCATGTGCTGGGGCAAATCCATGAGCTGGGGCAAATCCATGAGCTGGGGCAAATCCATGTGTGAGCTGGGGCAATATCCTATGTGCTGGGGCAAATCCATGTGCTGGGGCAAATCCATGTGCTTGGGCAAATCCATGTGCTTGGGCAAATCCATGTGCTGGGGCAAATACATGAGCTGGGGCAAATCCATGAGCTGGGGCAAATCCATGTGCTGGGGCAAATCCATGAGCTGGGGCAAATCCATGAGCTGGGGCAAATCCATGAGCTGGGGCAAATCCATGTGCTGGGGAAAATCCATGTGCTGGACTGCTGGGGCAATAGAGTTAGACAGCTTTGAAACGAGGAGAACAGATGTTCCGAAAAAACGAAAATTTCCGAAATAGCGAAAAGCCGATAACCAAAAAACGAGCAAAGTGACACGAAAATCCGAAAAATAGTCGATATATACCGAAAACCATGTACAATTCCGAAAAACGAAAATTTCCGAAATAACGAAAAGTCGATACAGAAACCTAGTAAAGTGACCCGAAAATACGAAAAATGGTCGATATTCCGAAAAAAAAATGTAACCGAATCGAGCCGAACCGAATCGAAACAGAAAGCAGTCAAAACGAGCCGAATCAAAGTTTAAAAATTTGAAAAATCGAATCGAATCGAAAAAAAAATCGGTGCACATCCCTAATATATATTTATATATATATACATTAATTCATATATTTATAGTTTTACTGTATATATATATATATATATATATATAAACACACACAATAGGGTCTATTTGTTTCATTAGGTTGTTTTGTTTCAATTCGCCACATTTAGGAAATTCCCATTTGCCAAAAATAGGGTGACTTCACTATTTAGCAAATGGTTACCATAGTTTTCCGAAGTTGGATTCGCCTGAAGCAGTCATCGGACATCGTCGAAAACCGTCAAATTGCACGGAACTGCAAAAATCCCAAAAAGAAGTCTCCTATTCCTCTAATAAGAGTTTAAATCGATAAAGTAGTAAAAATGTGTTTAAATAATTAAAAAGTCCTTTAAAAAATTAAAAAAAGGTCTGTTAAAATTAAAAAAAAGACTTTGAAAATTTAAAAAACAAAAATGTCATCTTAAAAATGCTCAAAAAAAATGCTCAAAAAAATAAAAAGCAAACAGGGTTTTTGCTGAGAACGAAAAGAGTAAAAGGTCTTTAAAAAAAGAAATTAAGGGGGGCGTGGCCGGACGTTGCAGCGCGCGGTCGCATGTGAGGAGAGCTCCTGTAACCAGCGCTAAAATTTTAACTCCTGCGGCTAAATTACAGCAACCCCGGGGCTGAAACTTCACCCACAGCTGGGTGACATCTCCTAGCCTCCAGATGGTGCCCCCTAAGGCGCAACGAGCGTTGGAACCGGCAAAATCGGCAAAAAAAGACCGGGTTCGTGAGGCCCAAGATGGCGGATCTCCTTCCTCTGTTTCCTCCTTCACCATGGAAGCGGCCGTAGCAGGCCCACCCTGCATGTCTGACAGCTTACCACCTTCAGAAAGCAGACTCCATGCCATGCTGCAAGAACTTAGAGCTACTATTCAAACGGATCTTAAAGAGGCGCTGCAGGAGCTGAGGCGCGATGTACAAGATCTGGGTGAGAGGACAGACTCATTGGAGGCTAAGACAGACGACCTATGTTTGGCCCATAACGATTTAGTGGACCGTCATATAGCTTTGCAGACTGCACATGACGCCATGGCGACGAAATTGGCCGATCTGGAGGATCGCTCGCGGCGTAACAATGTACGGATCCGGGGTATTCCAGAGGCAGTAAATCCTGCTGACCTTCAGCCCTATATTTTGGAACTTTTCCAGATCCTAGTCCCAACGTACTCGACCCAGGATTTCCTGATGGATCGGGCACACAGATTACCACGCGCTAAGAACCTGCCGCCCTCAGCTTCTAGAGATGTTCTAGTCCGGGTGCATTTCTTCCATGTTAAAGAAGCGTTAATGAGAGCATCACGGAAATCTATGCCTCTGCCTTCTCCGTATGCTGAAATTTCTTTTTACGCTGACCTGTCAACGGCTACCATGTCTAAAAGAAGGGAATTTTCATCTTTCACGAAAATTTTACGTGATCACAACATGGCGTATCGCTGGGGATTCCCCACAAAGATCTTGTTATGGTGGGAGGGAGTCTTGCATGTTATCCCTGATCCCCTCACTGGCATGCGTCTGTTGACGGACTGGAAAGTTGTGTCGGAGTTTACTCCCCCCAGGGAGGAATCATCTTCGCCGCTGAAGGTTTCTCCGGAGTGGCATCGGATTCGACCGAAATGAGGCTCTGGCCCTGTAGGATCCAACACTGGGGCGTGCTCCTATCACTTTGCCATGCTGCTTCCCGTCTTCTTGGGCGTCAGAACTCTTCCACGGATGCTGGACTGACCCATTTTTTTTTTTTTTTGATCTACCTCAACTGGGCGCTCATGGGGGCCTGTTCTGGTCTCTTAATCGGCAATGCCCCGAGGCCTTCCAAGGGCCTGTGAATTGGCGCGGTCCTTCTCAGGTAGAGTTGGGACTGTTGTTTCCCCTACTGGAGTTTTCTTGACAGTTTGTTTTCTACTTATACCAATCTGCTGTGTTGATTGACTCCATTCAGCTGCGCTCATGGAGTGCAGTTTTTATATTCTCTGAAGTTGGTCGTTTTTTTCGTTATTTTTTTATTTTTTTCCTGCCTTTTATTTTTCTCCTTCTTTTTGTTTCTTTTTGGTTCGACCTGTGTATGTAATGTATGTATTGTTTGTTTGTTCGGCATGCACTAGGTTACACGGTTACAGGAGCTATTATGTGCAGGGGAATCCCTCCATCCTCCTGAGGAGGTTGTCTTCACTGTCCGCTGTGAGTTCTAGAGGGTTGGGCGTAACCACAAATGAGTAAACCCCAATTCCAGATTTATTCCTTAAATGTTAGGGGTTTGAACACTCCGTACAAACGCCATGCTTTATTTCGTGACCTGCATAAATCTCAACCGGCTATTGTTTGTTTGCAAGAGACCCATTTCTGTAAGAGGCGTCCTCCATTTTTGAAATCGCGTATGTACACTGAGGCCTACCATTCCACTGCTCCGACAAAGTCCAAAGGCGTCTCGATTATGTTTCATAGAGATTGGACCTTTGTGTGTTCGGCTCAGTATGTTGATCCGTTGGGCCGCCTTGTGATTCTTGTGGGTACGCTGAACGAGTTACCGGTCACTATAGCTAATTTATACCTCCCTAATGATAACCCGGTTTCTTATCTGCGGAAAGCTTTTTGTAGAGTGGAAAAAATGTCTAGTGGTACGATGTTCCTATGTGGGGATTTTAATTGCACTCCTGACCCCGAAGTTGACACTCAGACGAGCCAACCCCGCCCCCACTCCCGCTCCCCCCGCCCTCTAGTAAACAACTACGGGAATTCATGCAATCATTTGACCTATATGATACGTGGAGGATATGTCACCCCAACACACGTGACTACACCTACTTTTCTCATGTCCACTCCTCATATAGTAGAATTGACTTGTGTTTGATACATAGTTCAGCCTTGTCTCGTCTCCTGGAGGCGACCATTGGCATCATTACGTGGTCTGACCATGCTCCGCTCACGCTCACTTTTGAGGCTGCCTTTCCACCGAGGGGGATGGGGAATTGGAGACTTAATGACTCACTCATTGTAGACAGAGAGGACGTGCAAACAACGTTACAACTCCTCCAGGAGTATTTTATGACAAATGTAACTGGGGACGTTGCAACAGCGTCGGTTTGGCTGGCCCACAAAGCAGTGTTGCGAGGACATTTTATACAGAAAGGAGCGCAGCGTAAAAGACGCCTAAATGCTCAGATGACTGCTCTTACACGTCGCATCACTGACCTAGAAACCCAGAATAAAGCCTCGCCCACCCCTCACATTACCGCTCAATTGACTGCGCAGCGCCGCGAGTTGGAGCACCTGATGCTCCAAGTCACGGCACGCTCAATTAGACGGCTTAACTATGCTCATTATACCCAAGGGAATAAATCGGGGAAACTGCTGGCGTCCAAACTGAAAGGGAAAAGAATGCAAACCAACATACCGTACCTATTGGATGCTAATAATGTCAAAATTTATAATCCGGCCCTCATTACTGATGAATTTGCATGTTATTATGCGTCCCTGTACAACCTAGGATTGGATCACACCGTACCGTCCCCTACCCAGGCTGACATAGACCTCTTTCTCCAAGCGGCGCATCTTCCCTCCCTCTCTCCCTCTCAAGCTACAGATTTGCTTACCGCGTTTACAGAGGAGGAGGTGCTTAAGGCTATTAAGGCACTTCCAAAAAATAAAGCTCCTGGCCCCGACGGTTTTACGAATTTGTATTATCAGGTATTTGCATCCTCACTAGTTCCGACTCTTACCCTGTTTTTTAATGACATTAAGAACACTGGCATTATCCCTCCGGAGATGTTGCAAGCAACGGTAGTAACCCTGCCCAAGCCTGGTAAAGCCCCGACACATTGTGCCAACTTCCGCCCTATATCCCTGTTGAACGTAGATGCCAAATTGTATGCTAAACTACTAGCTAATAGGCTGGGCCCCCTACTTCCATCATTGATTGCAACTGAACAAACCGGCTTTGTCCCAGGCCGCCAGACGTGTGACAATACCCGACGATTTTATGATATAATTGATTTGGCCCATAGGACTAATACCTCCAGACTCCTGCTGGCATTGGACGCCGAAAAGGCGTTCGATCGCCTACACTGGGGGTATATGCGGCTGGTGTTACTAAAGTTTGGTCTGCCAGCACAATTTGTACACAGTATTATGGCCCTCTACTCCGCCCCATCGGCGAAAGTTTTGGCATCGGGATTTCTATCCTCTTATTTCCACATAACCAATGGCACCCGACAGGGCTGTCCGTTATCCCCGCTAATATTTATTCTGGCTCTAGAACCCTTAGCGCTGCAGATTAAAATCTCCCAGACGATCAAAGGTATGCCGACCCCGCATGGGGAGCACAAACTGGCACTTTTCGCAGATGACATACTGCTCTTTTTGACCACCCCAGAGACATCGCTCCCTCCCCTGTTTTGCCTCCTCGACAGATTTGGCGCGTTATCTTCTATACTAAAATAATGTGAGTAAAACACAAGCTCTCCCCATAAATATTGCAGCTTCATCCCTTAGCTCCTTGCGTAGCACGTACCCTTTGATTGGCGCTCCACCTCTTTAAAATACCTGGGAATCTCCCTTACTAAATCACGAGGCACCCTCCTAAAGGAAAATTTCATGCCACTTTTTTAAACTCCATCGAGAAGCAGCTCTCTACATGGTGCACGAACGAATCCTCCTGGCTGGGACGTATGGCGGCCATAAAGATGAGTATCTTACCCCAAATTTTATATTATTTCAGAAACATTCCAGTTTTTATACCGGCGCATTTATTGCTCCGGCTGCAAAAACTGCTGCATGCGCACATTTGGAAAGGGAAGCCCCCTCGAGTATCGGCCTCTACAGTCATCGCGCCGCGACGTACAGGAGGGTTGGGTTTTTTGGATTTACAATCGTATTATAAAGCAGCCTTACTAGCCCAATTGTTGTCGTCGATGCATCTCAAAGAAACACCTCTATGGTTACAGTTGGAGAACGCCATGATTTTCCCATACAAACTTCACGACCTGTTGTGGCTTCCACTCCTTCCTAGAAATAGCACCATGGGTTTACTACCCGCCTCAATGCTTTCCCTCACGTCCTGGCGTCAGTGGGGTCGCCCGTTGGTACGGCCTTATGACTTATTATATCTCGCCCCGCTCAGAGTTCTGTGCCGCTATATTCCAGACTTAAATTTAGATTCTTGGTTTTTGCGCGGCTTGACGCATGTGTGGCAGCTCTTTACACCCCACTCCCTGAAACCCTTTCCAGACTTGGTACAGGAGTTTGCCATCCCATTGAGTGACTGTTTTTCTTACCTACGTGTGAAGCACGCTCTACACCAGAAGGGCCTGACCTCTTTTACACCTACGAACCTTTCAGCTTTTCACAAACTGTGTATTGGGAAGAAATGTCAAAAGAAACCGCTATCTCTCTGTTACGATAGCCTCTTAACCCCGAACCCACCTAAAAAATTACCCTATATGGTTAAATGGGAAAAAGATTTAGCTTTCACGCTCTCAGTAGATGACTGGTCATATGCCATGGACACAATATACAAATATTCTAGAAGCACCAATCTACGTGAGGCCCATATTAAATTACTGTGTAGATGGTATCTAACACCAACCCGTTTGGCCCATATCTCGGGGAATACCGGCTTCTGTTGGAGATGCCTTACCGGCCTCGGTTCCCTACTTCATACCTTTTGGTTATGCCCCGCGTTGGGGGTTATTGGGTTAAAATCAGTAGACTAATTTCTCACTGCACTTTACTTAGACTCCCACTATGCCCGAAAATGTATCTCCTACATATCATACCCATTACTATTCAGATCCGTCATAGGAGGTTTATCTCTATGGTACTGGGGACAGCAAAAACGGTCATTGCAAGACATTGGCGTTCCTCATTCTGCCCATCTATGAAAGAAGTTATGATGACCCTTGAAAGTGTTTGTAAATATGAAGAAATGTTCCACAGCGCGAATAACTCAATGTGCCAGTTTGATGATACATGGGAGGGGTGGAGGGTGTTTGTCGAGTCAGGAACCTTGATATAAGATATTTCACTGTGTACGACTGTAGTGCTGCCGTGTTTAGTGTTTTATGTTAGTTTAGGATTATATCTGTTTGTGGAAAATGGAGACCGCACTAATGACCTTATATCAGATAATACTGAGGCTTCATTTGCATTGCCTATTGTCAATGATATTAATCTATGTTTTTGATCTCCGAAGTTTCATCATTTCTGCAATGCTGTATCATTATATGTGTGAACTCCAATAAAAAACTTTTACATTCAAAAAAAAAAAAAGAAATTAAAAAATATATTACGTTTTTACATTGAAAGCTATGGGTTTCACCTTTTTAAACCTGTTGAATTGAAACACCGAAAATCAGGGCATTTCGCCAGAATATTGGTGCACTTCAGCGTTTTGTAAATACAGTGGCAAGAAAAAGTATGTGAACCCTTTGGGATTACGTGGAGTTTTGCATGAATTGGTCATAAAATGTGCTCTGATCTTCATCTAAATCACAACAATTTGAAAAACACAGTCTGCTTAAAATAATACAACACAAACATTATATGTTTTCTTGTGTTTATTGAACATAACATGTAAACATTCACAGTGCAGGGTGGAAAACGCATGTGAACCGTTGGATTTAATAACTGGTTGACCCTCCTTTGGCAGCAATAACCTCAACCAAACGTTTCCTGTAGTTGCAGATCAGACCTGCACAACGATCTGGAGTAATTTTGGACCACTCCTCTTCACAAAACTGTTTCAGTGTAGCAATATTTTTGGGATGTCTGGTGTGAATCGCTCTCTTAAGGTCATGCCACAGCATTTCATAGTTACATAGTTACATAGTTATATAGGCTGAAAAAAGACATGCGTCCATCGGGTTCAGCCTCTCCCACATAACCTACTGCTGTTGATCCAAAAGAAGGCAAAAAACCCAGTCTGAATGCTTGCCAATATGCAACATACTGGGAAAAAATTCCTTCTTGACCCCAGAATGGCAGTCAGATTTCAAATTGGATCAAGAAGCTTTTACCCACATATTAAATATTATAACCCTTAATATTCTGTGTCTGCAGGAAGTCATCCAGTCGTTTTTTAAAAGTCTGTACAGACTCTGACCCAACCACCTCAACAGGCAGAGAATTCCACAGCTTTATTGTTCTCACCGTAAAATAACCCTTCCTATGCTTTAAGCTAAATTTTCTTTCTTCCAGTCTAAATGGATGACCCCGTGTCCTGTGTATAGTCCTGTTAATGAATAGGTTATCAGACAATGGTTTATAATGGCCCCGTATATATTTATATAAGGTTATCAGATCCCCTCTAAGGCGCCTTTTCTCTAAACTAAACAGGTTTAAGCTTGTTAGTCTTTCCTCATAACTTAACCCTTCCATCCCCCTTATTAATTATGTTGCCCGTCTCTGCACTTTTTCTAACGATATAATATCTTTTTTTAAGACAGGTGCCCAAAATTGCACGGCATATTCAAGGTGCGGCCTGACCATTGATTTATACAGAGGCAAAATTATGTTTTCATCCCGTGAGTGAACTCCCCTTTTAATGCATGCCAGTACTTTGCTGGCCTTGGCGGCTGCTGTTTGACATTGCACATTGTTACTTAGTTTGAAGTCTATGATTATTCCCAAATCCTTCTCCTGCTTGGATTTCCCTAACTCCGTACCATTTAGGGTATAAATTGCTTGTGTGTTCTTCACTCCAAAGTGCATAACTTTGCATTTATCTAGATTAAATCTCATCTGCCATTTAAGTGCCCAGTCCCCCAATCTATCTAAATCCCTCTGCAGCGAAGTAACATCCTGCTCACATTGTATTACTTTTCCTAGCTTTGTGTCATCTGCAAACACTGATACATGACTTTCAATGCCTATCTCAAGGTCATTTATAAATAAATTGAATAGTATTGGTCCTATAACAGACCCCTGAGGGACACCACTTACCACTGGTGTCCATCTTGAAAATGTACCATTTATGACCACTCTCTGTACCCTATCTTTTAGCCAGTTTTCTATCCAAGAACAAGTATTTTCATCTAGACCATTTTTTCTTAATTTAAGTAGTAACCTTTTGTGTGGAACTGTGTCGAAAGCTTTGGCAAAATCTAAGTAAATCACATCCACTGCGACCCCCTGATCTATACTTCTACTTACTTCCTCATAGAACGTAATTAGGTTAGTCTGACATGATCTGTGTTTCATGAAACCATGCTGATTTTTGCCAATTACATTATACCTCCCAATAAATTCCTGAATATTATCCCTTAGTAACCCCTCAAATACTTTCCCAGCCACAGATGTTAAGCTCACAGGTCTATAATTCCCAGGCACAAATTTTAAACCTTTCTTAAATATAGGGACCACGTCAGCTTTTCTCCAATCCTCTGGTACTATTCCTGAAAGAAAAGAATCTTGAAAGATTAAGAACAGAGGTTTACATATTTCAACACATAGCTCTCTTAGTACTCGCGGGTGAATTCCATCTGGCCCTGGGGCTTTATTAACATTCACATTGTTTAATTTGTGTAAAACCTTGTCCTGAGTCAACCAGTCACTTTGTATTAGTAAGTTTTTATTAATGAATTTCATGTCTCCTGTTATAGGTTTCTCTTTGATAAATACTGAAGAAAAATAATCATTTAAAATTTCTGCTATTTCAATCGGGTTGAGGTCAGGACTCTGACTGGGCCACTCCAGAAGACGTATTTTGTTTTGTTGAAGCCATTCTTTTGTTGAATTACTTGTATGCTTTGGGTCATTGTCCTGTTGCATCACCCATCCTCTGCGGAGCTTCAGTTGGCGGACAGATGGTCTTACGTTTTCCTGTAAAATGTCTTGATAAACTCTGGAATTCATTTTTTCATCAATGACGACAATCCGTCCAGACCCTGAGGCAACAAAGCAGCCCCAAACCATGATGCTCCCTCCGCCATGCGTTACAGTGGGGATGAGGTTTTGAGGTTGGTGTGCTGTGCCTTTTTTTCTCCACACATAATGTTGTGTGATTTTTCCAAACAACTCAATTTTGGTTTAATCTGTCCACAGAATATTTTGCCAGTAGTGCTGTGGAACATTCAGGTTCTCTTTTGCAAACTTCAAACGTGCTGCAATATTCTTTTTGGACAGCAATGGCTTCCTCCGTGGTGTCCTCCCATGTACTCCATTCTTGTTTAATGTTTTCCTTATTGTAGATGTGTCAACAAAAATGTTAGCATGTGCCAGAGATTTCTGTAAGTTTTTAGCTGACACTTTAGGATTCTTCTTTACCTCATTAAGCATTCTGCACTGTGCTCTTGCAGTCATCTTTACAGGACGACCACGCCTAAAGAGAGTAGCAACAGTGCTGAACTTTCTCCATTTGTACACAGCCTGTCGTACCGTGCACACATGAACATCAAGGCTTTTGGAGATACTTTTGTAACCCTTTCCAGCTTCATGCAAGTCAACAATTCTTGATCGTAGGTCTTCTGAGAGCTCTTTTCTGCGAGGCATGGTTCACATCAGGCAGTGCTTCTTGAAACCAGTAAACCCAAAACTGGTGTGTGTTTTTAAAGGGCAGGACAGCTTTCAGCAACACATCCAATACTGATTGGACTCAAGGTTGGCTCACTCCTGGCTCCAATTAGCTCTTGGAGAAGTCATTAGGCTAGGGGTTCACATACTTTTTCCACCCTGCACTGTGAATGTTTACATGTTCTGTTCAATAAAACATGAAAACATATAATGTTTGTGTTGTATTATTTTAAGCAGACTGTGTTTTTCAAATTGTTGTGACTTAGATGAAGATCAGAGCACATTTTATGACCAATTCATGTAAAACTCCACGTAATCCCAAGGGTTCACATACTTTTTCTTGCCACTGTAGAAGACACAATAGTCTTCCATGCGGCAATTTTGGTGCTGCTGAACTCCGACGAATTGTGGTAACCTGCGGCAAATAGCACCGTATTTTGCTGTCAATTCACCAGTATCTGGTGAATTGGCAGCTTATTGAATAGAAGAATTGGCCCGAAATTGCATCAAACGGTGAAATTCACTGATAAAGTAATGACTTGCAAGCTCCACGATTCATTTTGAATACAACGAATAAGACACTATTGGCACATTATAAAATAATGATAGTATTATAATCATAAAAATAATACAATGGGCGTAAAGCGGTTATCATGACTTTATTTAACTTTCTCCATCATCTCAAGCCCATAATAGATGTGCCTTTATTGCCCTCTTATCATTGCGTTTCATGAAAGAATTGAATGAATTCCATATTTGTTGATTCAGCTCACGGATTTCATTGTTTGAGTCGTGTTTCGTTCAAACGGAAGAGAACCCGTAGCCTAGAAGATACTAAGTATTAATGAGAACAGAGATTAATGTTTCGGTAATTAGCCGTTGATACATGTAACGCTCTGCTGCTGTTACTGACAATAACAAAGGTTATTGCACTTGTTAATCTGAACAGAAAATAACCCGCAGGCTCTTGTAACAATAAATATAAGTTGGTGAGTGTTATTATTATTATTAGACTGTACTAATACTTCGTTACACGGTTGAAGCACAAATCAGAGATGCAAATGAGGTAATTGGACAAGGTTCACAAAGAGTCGCTATCCACCTGATTTGCCACGAAATTAAAGTGATGCCATCTGCGAGACTCACTGTGCATCAGATCAGATGATTCATGTGCATCGCTGTTGGGACGTTGTTGCAGACCATCCAGGGATCTGTCTAACTGCAGGTCTGTCGTAGATGTGCTATTCGTTTTGTAATGAATTGCAACTCATCCAAATTTTCAGTAATTCACTGACTGGTAGCGAAAATTTATGTATTTGTAACAAATCGGTTTGTTTCGTTACCCCATCTTTAGTGTAGATTGATGACTGCCTTCGCTGCTTAACCCCTTACCGCCAGGTAGGTTGTGCCCAGTGGGATGGGGCTAATGCCAGCTGTTGCTTCTGGCCCCTCCTCTGGCCTACCACAGCAGGGGGATGGCCTGAGTTCAAGACATCCGGCGGCAGCTAATGACGTTCGCCAACTGGTGGGCGGTCCTAACGTGACCCATAGACGCCAGTGAGGGGTGCTATGCCGTCCTGCGGCGTTGAGTCCCATAAAAGGGTTAAAATCCTAATATTTAATAATAAATATGCCCACCCCTTGGTGTCATGAGATGCTTGCCACTTTATGTATAGCTCACATTAACCCATAAATGACCCCTATTATGTATGCCCAAACTACCTAAAACCCCACAGCTATGTAACTCAATCCAGCATGTTTTAATGTATTTTTGAATACTTTTGTATGTGCTAACAAGGCAAAAATGACTGGGATTGCTGTATCTCTCATACTGAGGAAGCCTCCTTGGCATTTCAGTTCTGGCTGCCCTTCCTGGGTGACAGCAGTCTGATTTGCATATGGTACCATCAAGCGTAAACCTTATGAGACCTGAGTGAGAATGCCACTTGTGCTGATGATCATTCTCAGCGCTCTCACAAACCTTGTTTTTGCTCACTGTGTCTGCAAACCCGTTATGTTTTTGCTGCACTAAGATTATTTCGTTTTAGGGATTCTGACTCTACCTTGGACGACGCGTTTCTCTGATGTAGGCGAATCATAGGACGTGCAAATGTGCATTTAATTGATGCAGAAACTGAGCCATATTGGAGCTGCTAACATTAACGAGTAGGCTGCTATACTTAAGGGTTTACTCATTCGTGTTAGTGGTCCCACTGAAATAGGGCCACACAGGCTTACTGAGGCCAGGAATTATTTCTGTATATATATTTTACTGAAGCATTGGCATGCTCCTCGCTAACAATACACAAACAAGTATGTCCTCGGGTATTGTCTATTCCAGATTCTTGAAAGCTGATATAAAGTCGGAGTTTGTCTGCCCCTTAATTATATTCCTTATGAAGGCAACAGACGGTGGCTGCCAAGACTAATACTGGAATAATGCTGATGATGTGGACTTTTGGAACGTAACCAAAGATTTACATTCAAATGGTCCAGCAGACAGACATTATGTAGCAATTATTTTAATCAGCACAGATCTGTTTTGTATGTGAATGGCAATGTAAAAAGGTAACGTTAATTTATTTTTATGGCGTTACCCTTTCACTCCAGGGCGTTTTTCTTGGAAAAGGAGATCATAACATTTATTTCATACATGGGATTCATAGTTAACACTTGCTAGTATAATCAAAGAGCCTTTCTTCTAGCAGACACAGGTCATTGTAATGTAAAATTGAAGTTTTCATGAAGATTGTTTATTATTAAAAAGATTAAAATTATGTTCTTTTGCTCATTTGTAAATTTTCATGTATTCGTTTATCCTTTACAGAAATATTGCTGGGCTGAAAGGTTCTAAACTCTAGGTGGTGTCCTTATTTTTTTTTACAGTTTCAAATAGGGTCTGCATTATCAGAATACAGGCAGAAATGTCCTTTGTGTCAAATACAGTAAATGTGATAAGTATAGATAATAAAAATAGTCGGATCCTTTATCAGGATTTGTAGTGATCATGAATAATATCTGTATGTGGCATAATGCCTGTGTATGGGAATTACAGTAACGCCTTGTATCTGTACTATACAGGGATTTTCAGTCATTATAACCCCTGAACCTTATCCCTCTACAGCAGTGAGTGACCCCAGAGTATTCTGTCCTCTCCCTGACTGTAGTAATGCAGCAGTTTAGTTTAAGCATTTTGTTGCAATGAGGGTAAGGGCTGCTCCTTGCAGTTTCTACACAGTAATACAGGATGACAAGAGTCAGATCTCACTGGAAATGTACTTTCTCCCAAGGTGTAACACTAATCATATATCAATGGTATACATTACATGCGAGGTTTTAGAAAACAGTTTTTATTTTTCATTCTAGTTCATAACAAAATTGATCATAAAACTTTTTTTGGTGGAGGAAGGGTAAAGTTTTTTAAAATAGAAATCAATCTACACTTTAAAATAGATTATTGTACTTTTCCATCATCAGGTCTCTGTATTAATCTGTATTAAAACACGTTACGGAATTATTCCACGAGAAGCAGCAGGGTACGGAAGTTCTCTTATTCTGGCTCAAATCATTAATAAGAATAAATTTACTTTAATTTTATTTTTTATCTTTCCTTCCTTCCATGAAGTCAACAAAAGTCAAGAGGACTACTTGCCTAGTAAAACCTAGGTGGTTATTCGGCAATAGCTGGAGTTTAGCAAAGTTGCCAATAGAGGTGTTTAAAGTGCCAAAGCAGACCGGGAAACATGTGGTGATGTGAAAAGGAAAAATGGCTCTTTGATTATGTATTAGCAAACCACACACACTATGAAAGTAGGATATTCACTGTGCGGCCCAAGACCCCACCTGCCGTACAAGCCTGCTATGATCTGGGGTTGCTCTAGTTGGCCACGTCTGGGTTCAACAATGTTTATGTGACCAAAAACTAAAGTCAGCTGTCTCCCTGAATGATCAGGTTTTTCCATCAATGGGTTTTTTCACCCCTGATGGCACAGCGGGCATATTCCAAGATGTCAATGCCAGGATTCATCGGGTTCAAATTGTGCAAGAGTGGTTGAGGGAGCATGAGACATCATTTTCACACATGGATTGGCCACCGCACAGTCCAGATCTTAACCCCATTGAGAAACTTTGGGATAATGTGCTGGAGAAGACTTTACGCAGCGCCGACTCTCCCATCATCAATACAAGATCTTGGCCACAAGTTAATGACACTCTGGACAGAAATAAATGCTGTGATATTGCAGGAGCTTAACGAAACGATGCCTAACGAAACGATGCCAAAGCAAATGCGAGACATAATCAAAGCTAAAGGTCCAATGGATTTTTGAGTGTGTCTACTTTTGGGCAGACAGTGTGCATAATAAGTAGATTTCGATTAGTATCACGTTCTAAACTGCATCATTGTAAAACAAGGAAAGCAATACCTTTTATGCAAGTTTTAACAGTCTGGCAAGCACAGCATTTTAAGCATTTTGTGCCTTTGTGGTGACATAGTTGTGTTATTATCTGTGGTTAAAATACTGTGCCAGTAAAGGACTATTCTTGTAGTGGTCACTAGTTAAAGAATAAATATATTGTACCTAATTGTGCTACCAGGCAACTGCATTACGATTCCCCTTAACCCCTTCACTACCAAGATCAAGCATACTCAATCTCTAAAAGCATCCACTTGTGCCCCGAGATCAAGTATTCTCGATCTGGTCTGATTCTGGAGCAATGCAAAGGAATTTCATTTTCTGAAAACAAAATTGAACTCCTGTACAGGCCCTTGAAACTTCAACATGTTGGACATGACAGCCAACGTGTCAAAATTATTTAAAAAGCTTTAAGATTTGGTTCCTGCCAGTGGTGTTATGGAAAAGCACTTGGTAGTGAAGAGGTTAAATGGGAGCAAAGGCTTGCCAAATAATCATGTTTGACCCTTTTAACAGAAAGATAAATCAGTGGATAAATTGTTCAGGTGTTACAAAGAGGTTTCCTGATTTTCTGTTTGTCTCTGACTCTCTAATCAAATATAGGGCTGTAACTAACGATTATTCTCATAATCGATTAGTTGGCCGATTATTATTTTGATTAATCAATACATCGGATAAAAAAAAACTAGAAAAAAAATTAGTTTACTTAAAAGGAATTTTATGTAAAAAAAATAAACATAAATTTCATAAGTAATTTGTGTAGTGTATGTAACTTTAGTACGTACATACACAAATTGCGTGTCTTGCGTACTTTTCACATACAAGGTATGCAAGTGGTTGGTCAGAGGGATGGGTTGATGCTGCATGCGCAGCTTAAGCCCATGTTTGCTTTCTCAAATGAACACAGCTACAAGCACTTGGTCAATGGTCATAGATGATGTCGGCATTAAATCGGGGTTAATAAGCTAAAGTGGTCAGGGTGCGTAGAGTGTCCCTTTTAAATAATTTCGTGAACAAACTGAGTGGGAGAAGGGACTGGAGGTGGAAGGGAGTGACTTTGCTCAAGTGACTTGACCTGAGTGTGAGCGGGAGTGGATATGGACAAAAGACCGGATCTGAGTGTGGGAGTGAGTTTGGGGAAAGGGACCAGACCAAGGGGAGGGAATGGCAGTTCCCAACGAAAGAGAGTGTGGCAGGGAGGGTGGGGAGGTGGCACAGGACTCCAGCTTCAAGTAAAGTAGATTAAACACAGGCATACAGCTCCTTCACCCAGTGGCAGTACCCTATTGTTTGTGTTACAGTTCTGCTACTGTTGTAAACAGAATAAAAACAAATTGGTTGTGTCTGACATAACCCTAGAACTAAATCATACCTACTAAAGCAGCAACGCGCAATCAGCTCCGAAGCTGAGGTTATATACGTTTAACTCAGTCTGACTCTAAACAGTGTGTGCTGTACACAGGACAATTAATCAACACTGATTAAATCAATAATGGAAATAGTTGACAACTAATTTAGTCATCGATTAATCGATTAGTTGTTTCAGCCCTAATCTAATATCAATCATATTCTCTTGCACAAAACAGCAGAATCTCTAAACTTTGTTTCGAACAAAGAAGATAAAGAGCGACAAGCTGAGACTGAAGTATCCTGGAGACTTCTGCATAATATTTTATAATTCTGCAGCCCTACAAGATACAGGCAGTGGTATTGTGCAGTCCTGGAGTCCAGAGTGCTCCATAGAGCCCATGCGAACTTGCATATGCAGGGTTGGGGTTGCTCTAAGGTTATGGGATCATGCTGGCAACTATTTGACCAAAAGCAAGTTTATGAGAGTACTGAGAATGGTCAGCAGCATTAGTGTCCTGCCCTTTGTTGTGACCCTCCTGAGGTCCCGTAGGGTTTTAGCTTGATGGTCCCATTACAGAGGTGATACAATAAGCAAATCAGACTGACATCACCAAAAAGGGCGACCAGAACTGGAACGCCAAGCCAGCCCCTTCTGCAAAGTTAGTATTCTTTCATGAATGTGGCCACGAGCCAAGAACATTGAGCTACCATGCAATAACCTGCTCATACTGACCCTCTTAACCCATTACTGCCAGGCAGGACATGCCCAGCGAAAGGGTGTTAATGCCATGCTCTCCAGCTGCTGTGGCGGGCCCCTCCTCCGGCCCACCTACTCAGCTGCCTGAGTTCAGGCCGTGCCGCGGCAGCAGTTGATGCGTGAAATGCACCAGCTGGTGGCCTGACGCGGACCATAGATGCCAACAGGGCGTGCTATGCCACCACATGGCATTGAGTGCCATCCATCATAGGGACAGCATAGCACGCCCCCAGATAAAAAGATTTACAAAGTCTAAGAGCCGTTAATGTACAGTAACCTGCAACCGGTGCCACTTGCAAGCAAAGCTTGCAGCAAGAGCAAAATAGAAGATCAAGCGGTTTATGTCAGGGCCAGAGAAGACCCCTGGGTTTATTAGGGCTTATTAATCAAATTAAATAAACATTTGAATAAGTCTTTAAGTTAATTTTTGGTTATTTTAGGTGTTTTTGTAATTTTTTTAATTATTCTCTCAATGTCGATTTGAACAACATGAAATGTTATGCTCACATACATGAAGTCAATATGTCGCCCTTATTTAGAGAGTTTCCAGGTCTGCTAAATGAAAGCAGGATTTATGCATTGACATGTTAACAGCCAGATTCTCCTTTCAACTATCCCTACAGGTGTGAAGCTATAAATTATCCTCATTGATCAAGACTCCAGCTTGCATTGATTGCTTCTGCCATGTTGAAAATCACTGGCATTCATTGTCAAGAGCTATAAATACTTAGTATAATTTATTATAATTTTTGTATTAATTTTCTCAAACATCTTATTGAAATTTAGATCTCTCGCTATCTAATTTATCTACATATATATATATATATCTACATATACGTATATATATACATATATTTATATATCTATATCTGTATCACTGGCGTGCACAGCTCGTTACATTAGGGTGTGAGCCCATGAAGCATTAATTAATTAATTAAAGACTTATGTTTAGAAGATTTTGCACAAAATACACAGCTTGTAATCACAGATACATTCAGTTTTTATGCTATTCATTATGAACCAGATATGGGATATCTAAAATGCCACTGTAAGAGATCAAAGAGGACCCATTCACCCAACATAAGGGTGTGCACTAGGACCCCCCCCCCCCTTGCTCACACCTATGATCTGTATATTCATCTATATTGCTCCATATCTAGCTCACTTTATCTATTTGTAGCTACCTATCTAAATATAGGATTCAATCTGCATTTCCCTAAGGTGATCTGCAAAACCTGGCCTGTTGGGGGGACCTGAGGACCAGGGTTGGGAACCACTGGTCTATATATATATCTCTATATCTCTTTATATCTATTTCTACCCATCTGTTTCTGTCTCTATCTCTATAGGGGTTATTCAGAGAGAAATTTCGGTGCTCCCTCGTTTGGCACACTTCGGCGAGTTCAATTCATCGGATAAACCCGACGAACACAGCAGCCAACTGCCGAATGGACCACCGAACGCTGCCGCAAACAGCAAACGCAGCTGACGATCCGTCAAACAGACCCCTGAAAGCCTCCGATCAGCCGCCGAACGCTGCTGAAAAAAGCCGATCAGCTGGCGAACAGGGGTTAAAGAAACAAAAACCTGCAATTTTTAAACAAAAACGTTTAAAACAAAAACAATGCATGGAAATAATAAATAAGTCCCTATGATAATAATAAAAAGGTCTGTTACCAAATAAAAATATAAATGCCATTTAAAAAAAATCCTTTGTCGAAAAGATCATGAAAAATGCCTAAAACATTCTAAAAAATAGATAAATAAAAAGACTTTTGCTGCAAATGAAAAGAATAAATGGTTGAATAAAAAATAACAGAAACAGGGAATTTTTTTCCATTGATACCTATGGGAATCACATGTTTAAACCTTGCAAATTGAAGCACCGAAAATCTGGGCATTTCGCCAACATTTCAGTGCAGTGCGGAGTTCTCTGAATAGATTAACCATTTTTTCTCTATGGGGAATTTCACTGTCGCCAATGGTCACAGAATTGCAGCCCTCTGTGATGAATTGCACTGTATTTCGCTGGCAATTCGCCAATATTTGGCGAATCGTTCTGAATAGATGATTTGCCACAAAATTGCACCCCACGGGGAAATTCACTGTTCGGTGCTATTCGTTAGCAAGTACGGCACTCTTTGAATAACTCTTATTTCTGTCTCTCCATCTATATTTATCTATTTATTTATAAAGGATTTTACCAGGAAGAATACATTGAGATTTCTCTCGTTTTCAAGTATGTCCTGGGTTCAAGAACATTGTATTTTTACAGTGTACAGAAATACAAAGCAATAAATACAAGATATTAAAAACAAAACACAAATATAAAGAATAACACAGAAAATAAATATGTAGGAAATATATTCACTATGTTACATGTTTACAGGTGCATTCTGTATATAGTCACTATGTTACATGTTTACAGGTGCATTCTGTATATAGTCACTATGTTACATGTTTACAGGCGCATTCTGTATATAGTCACTATGTTACATGTTTACAGGTGCATTCTGTATATAGTCACTATGTTACATGTTTACAGGTGCATTCTGTATATAGTCACTATGTTACATGTTTACAGGTGCATTCTGAATATAGTCACTATGTTACATGTTTACAGGTGCATTCTGTATATAGTCACTATGTTACATGTTTACAGGTGCATTCTGTATATAGTCACTATGTTACTTGTTTACAGGTGCATTCTGTATATAGTCACTATGTTACATGTTTACAGGTGCATTCTGTATTGAGGTATGTTAATAGGGAATTCTTAAGAGACTTTAGACTGGGGGAAGATTTGATGGCGTCTGTGAGGTTATGCCATATTCGCGGTGTTCTGTAGGAAAATAAGGATCGAGACACTTTCCTTTTGTATTGTGGTATTGCAAGTAAGGTGCAGGTCCTGGGTCAGAGGTTATAGGATGAGGGAACTGCTAGAGGAAGGAGTCTATTCAGGTAGGGTGGTAGCTTCCCAGAAAAGCTCTTAAACACCAGGTTGGAAGGGTGAAGGGCGCGTCTAGATTCCAGCGACAGCCAGTTTAGCTCTTTTAACATGTCACAATCGTGGGTCATGTAGTTATATTGTAGCACAAAGCAACAGAATGAGTTATACAATGTAGTTTATGAAGGTGCGATTGCAGGGAAGCTGCATACACTACATCTCCGTATTCAATGACCGGCACAGGCTCAGTGGCACAGGCTCTGTGGCTCAGGCAGGGTTTTGTTTCTGTACAGGGCACCTAGTTTGGGGTAGAGTTTAGATGAAAGTTTTTCGATGTGGGGACCAAAGGATAGATTTGTCTCTAGTCACATACCTAGATATTTGAGAGAAGTGACTGTGCTGTGGTCAGCGTGCCATTTGATTTTGTCCCAACACATAGATGGGGTGTTTGCAATTTATGTAGTTTAGGTGCGGTTCCAAAGAGCATTGTTACAGTTTTGTCAGTATTTAGAAAAAGTTTGTTATCTTTGATCCACTTTTCTACCTCTGTGAATTGTTCTTGCAGCACGGCCTCCAGCTGCGGGAGATTTGGTTTGCTGGTATAGATTATGGTGTTGTCTGCATACATGTGTACAGTTGAGGCTTTGCAGACATTGGGCAGATCATTTATGAATTAGACATGTGCATTCGTTTTAGTACTAAAACGATTTAGTCCGAATTTTGGGATAATTTAGTTTTCGTATGACTCAAGAGAAACGAAACTGCTCAGTACAAAAAACAAAAGAAACTAAAATAAAATGCACTACATTTTAGTTTCAGTCCTTTTTGTGATATTACATTGAGTGAAGGAGACCAGCAATGAAGAGCACAACATCGCAACATCCGAAGTTCGGCACACTCCACATGCCAATGCAGTAGGATGTTCTATACAGAGAGGGGCATTAATTAATGCAGGAGGATGTTATATACATTATACAGAGAAAGGTATAAATTGAGGAGGATGTTCTATACAGAGAGGGACATTAATTAATTCAGGAGGATGTTCTATATATTATACAGAGAGGGGTATTAATTAATGCAGGTGGATGTTGTATACATTATACAGAGAGGGGTATTAATTAATGCAGAAGGATGTTCTAAACATTATACAGAATGGAGCCTTTTTTTTTTTAGCCCTTTAAATCCAGTGGCTGTGAGCGCTGAGATCGGCTGCTTGTTATATTATCTCTCAGTACAATGTATCAGGCTCAGCTGTTACAGTAACTGACTGTAACAGCGCTCAGAGTTTCAGTAAAACAAGGAAATAATATTGTTCTAACCTCTTATATATAAAAATATTATTTACTAGTTTTACTGAAATTCTGAGCGCTGTGATGAGCAGCTGTCAGTTACTGTAACAGCTTTGCCTGACACGGGGCAGTATTACAATGTTGGTGCTAATTTAACCAGAGCTGTTGTAAACTGAAAACCTCCATAGGCTATAATGGTTCTGGGAAGTTTACAACAGCTCTGGTTAAGTTAGCACCAACTATGTAATATGGCCCACATTGTGCTGAGAGTGAGAGATACAGTCACAAGCAGTGATCTCAGCCCTCTGAGGAGCCACTACAATAGTAATTGTATCCACTGGTTTTCGGATGAATGAAATTAGTTTTCATACTAAAGAACTGAAAACGAATTTCTTTAGCAACTAAATAAATTGCATTTTAGGACTAATCCATTAGTTCAAAACGAAATTTTGTGCTGTGCACATGTCTATTATGAATATCATGAATAGCAGGGGGCCTAGTATTGAGCCTTGGGGTACACCGCAAGTGACTGGGAGGGGGAGAGAGGAGCTGCCAGAAATGGACACATATTGCGATCGGTCGGATACATATGATTGAAACCAGGTTAGTGTGCGATCACCAGTACCGGAGTTATGTTTTTGTAATAAGATGCCATGGTCTACTGTGTCAAAGTCCGTGGCAAAATCAAGGAAGATGGCTCCAGTTAGGTTTCCTTGTTCCATGCCAGCCTGGATGTCATTGAAAACTTTTAAAGGGCGGTTGTAGTTTAATGATTTGGATGAAAGCCGGATTGATCTGGGGTTAAATAGTTTGAATATTGATAATAATCACAAAATTACTCATAGACACATCTTTCCAAAATTTTGGACAAAACAAGGAGCAATGATATCAGACGATAGTTGGATACCAAAGTATTGTCGCGACTTTTATGGATAGGTACCACTCTATATCTCTATATCTCTCTATCTGTAGCTGTCACTCTAATTCTATATCTCTCTGTATTTATCTAAATCACAAAAATTACATATTCAATTCAATTAATTTTTTTCACTCAAAATGTCAGACCATTCCAGTGCAGCTCCCCATTTTGTGCAGATTAATGAATAATATCTTATGATTTATATTACACCGTCACCACGCGTGCTGCGTTTCATCAAGGGATATGTGATCTCCAATGAAAGGCTGTAAAATTGTTAGCAAAGCAATCTGACATTTTCACACAGCTTTATAAAAATAGTTTGGTACATGTCTTATCTTATAATGCTGGTAGCCTCTGGGAAATCCCAGGCTGTGAGATGCTATTGTTCATCCAATTTTATGTGCTGAGATAGATTTATTCTCTTCCCGTGCAATGGTCAGCAATTGATATAACCTGCCAAGTATGCACAATGAGAGCTACCTCATCACTGCAACATCTGTCACATGAATAAAGCAATGGACTTTGGACAGAGGGAATGTTTTTCCCTTTTTATGCTTGCTACACCAGATGAATGAGACTCAGGCCACGTCTGTACAGAGGATTATTATTTTTTTATGTGAAACCCAAAGACAAAAAAAGGGAGAAAGAGTTTGACTTTTATTATTTATGAAGGATCGGAAATATAGAAAATTGAACCGGAGTTTGTAAACAGTCAGCAATGGTGGCAATTGGATATTTTTATTATAAAAAAATAATAAAATACTTACGGCTCTATTAAATACTTTGCGCAGACGTTAACTCTTCCTTCAAACGCTCCCTTAAAACATTCCTATTTAGGGAAGCCTACCACCCAACTCACTGACGCAATCATCAATCACTCTCACCTTACAGTCCTCTCCTCCTGTTTCCAACCCCAACCCTCCTAGATTGTGAGTTCCTACGGGAATAGGGCCCTCATCTCCTCCTGTACTGTTTGTCAAATGTTGTTCAATGTATTGTAACCCTGTCTATACTGTGCTTATTGTACAGCGCTGCGGAATATGCTGGCGCTTTATAAATAAAGAATAATAATAATAATAATAATAAGCATTACGCAAACATTAAAATTTCGGAGGACTCCCTGATAAATGATACACCTCATGCTGTTTAACGTCAGGGGAGGTTCGATTGCATAAGAGGCATAGGTGATAAAATTTCAAATGAGGGAGTTGAGCACATCCATCATCCTAGCATTCCAAATGTGCCCGAAGAGGTGGAACGGAGGGGGCGGGGCCATAGAGCCAGCAGGTAAGCCTGATATATGTTCTGAAAGAAATAATCGGCGGAGGAAAGAAAGCAACCCCTGGATCAAATGGATATATACGGGTGCCGAAACGTCGATTTTTATGACCATTCAATAAAGTTTATTGTTTTAGTGATCCAAGCCCTCAAGTGCCTCCCTATATCTACATTTATTTTATATATATATTATATATATATATATGTATAATATATGTAGTTTCCACCAAACTGAGGGCACTCATGGGTTGAACGAGCCGAAATGTTGATGCATTTACAATAAAGATTGGATGTTTATGTGTAGACCCGTGAGTACCCTAGTGCTGCCCTGAGCATCCAGGACCACAGTAATAACTATGAGGAAGACTGCTGGACTCAGCGCCTGCCCCGTAATCTACAGGTAAAACAGGGGCGCTAGGGGGAGATTAGTGAACGCAGATTTTTCCCCTTAGCATCCCTGTTTTAGCTGTAGACAGCCGACAGTGCCCTGAGTAGGTGGGAAACTGAAAAAGGTGATTTTTTTAACGCCACTTTCACTTGAATGTTGTTAAATTGGGTCAGGAGGGCCTTCTACAACCGAGTACTTTAATATAGTTGGAAAGCTGAGCATTTTTACATCCATAATACATGACTAAACCCACATGCAGCCCAATACATTGTCAACATGATAAAAACAACACAGTCTAGGATTTTATCAACATTATAATTTTTTGGTTCCTGCAGCACATGCACGGAAATCATATATTCAAGAAACAGTTTACTTCTCTCGAGTTCCTAGCTTGTAAGCTGCATCTTTCCCTTGAAAATGAGAATGTCTTTTGTTAAAGGTCATGTATTAATGTGGCCTCATTTCCAAGGCAAATATTCAGTTCAGAAATAGTTTCAGATCAGCACAATGCTTATAGCATGGAAATTATTCTGAAGGATGACAACCCACCAGTACTCCAGAATGAGAAGAATGCACGAGGCTCCGATTTTTTTTTGTGTCAAAAATCATATTTATCCGTAACTAAGAATTTGCTCGGAAAGCTTAGAAAGAGAATAATGTAAATATGTACAAATGCGGTGGAAATGAGCTGTAAAATATGCATGCTCAGATAATAATACTTTATTTATGAAATTTTCAATACAGCAGACCTGGTTTTAATATATTTTATAAACACTGGAACGCATGAATTTTTCATATTTTTTCACAGTTCTTTCTTCTGGTTAGGTAAATTACATTGCTGTGTTTTATGAACAGAAAAAAATGTTAGACAACAGAACGTATTCATTTCGGTGATTTATACTATTATCTCTTTGAATATTTCCGGCATATTGATGTGATTTTTAATATAAACTTTATAATTAAAATAGTTAAATGACCGTTAGGTGAAACCTCATGCTTTACATTAAAAATAAAGCTCATCATAATTTTTGTCTTTTGCGAATCCAGTCAAAAAACATCTACATACGTAAAAAAACTTGCAAAAGTAGACCAAATTAGGCTGATTAATCCCTTCAGTACCAAGCGGTTTCCATAAAACGACTGGCAGGACCCAGTGGATTTATGGAAAGCCAACTTCCATTACCAACACAGTAAATTTTGACAGCAGTGTCCCTTCCTATTTGCACTCCAGGTATCATTGTAGCGCGGGCTCCGTGGTTCTGTATAGGAAATACAGATCTTGAAGCTTTTCAAATAGTTTCCGCACATCGTCTGACATCTCTGAGTTAGGGTTCTAGGGTTCTTCCTGGAGGTGATAAAATATGACCACCATTGATGCCCACTGAGACCAGATCAGAAACAAAAACATACTTTCCATCAGTAGACTGGTAACGAAAGGAGAAGCCGGTCACTTTGGATAGATCTTCATAGCAAGGCAATTTTATTTGGAATCAGGAGTACAAGAATGCAACGTTTCGGCTCTATAACAAGTAAAAATGTCTATCTTTGAAGATCCATCCAGAGTGCCCGGCTTCTTTTAGATTCGCTGATCTATTTGGGTGCTCCCGGCGGCCGTCCTTTGCCGTGTGGAACCTGGTGTCAGATCTTCAGCTATATACGATGAGTGGCTGGTGTTTACATCTATCATTGTCTTCAGAGGACTGGCCACTGGGTGGACCACCCGAGTTCCATTAGGACCAAGTAGGCGGGGATCCAAAAGTGGGAGAGGGAGTAGAGCATTTTTCGATTGGATGTTTAAGTCCCCATTGCCATATTGGTATCTTTCCACCAAGCTCATATGATTACTTGAAGTCTTATTCCAACCACGTAGACAGTTTAGAGGAATTTTCTTGTTGTGTGCACTATTTCTACCCCAAATATTTTCTATCTGCTACCAACTGCTTCATGATTCTCATAAAATCTGTAGAAAGATTTCCCCCTGAATTGGGCAGTGCACACTATACAGATCAAAGAGCCATGGTATGTTGAAGGTTTCAGAGGAAAATCTATTTACTTAACATATAGAAAATAATCTAATAGTTACAATTAGTAAAATGCTTATGTTTACCAAATCAAATTTATTCAGTTTTATTGTAAAGAAAAACCATATAAACATAAAATTCCATAAAAATGCTGATATATTAGATATCTTGATGGAAGTTCAATATAGTAAATGAAGTGGTAATTAAAGCAAGGTTTACTTTAGCATGGTTAGCAAAAACAATGGAAGTCAACTGGGAATAATATTTCAAAGTGATTTATATAAATAATTTTCAGACGTCAGAGACATTTAAACTGCTATCTTTATCATTTAGGTCTGTGTCAGACGAACGCAGTGATCACGTTTGTGTTGCCGCACAGTTTAACGTCCGTTGTAGCATAGAATCATGAGCAATAGAAAACCACACACGAAGTACGTGCGCACCGAACTGCGCACGCACAACTCACGTTGCAACGGATGCAAGTTAGGCAAGAACGTAAAGCCGCTAGATGGATGCGCAGAGTGCGCCACATCCGCATAGCGTTCTGTGTGAGTGATGAGAAGAAGTCAGACGGAGCGCATTTGTGACGTCCAGCACCTTGACGCACAAAATGCCTTTTCATATCCTTTTCAAATTTTTATAATTTTTCATATTAATTTTGTTTCCCATAATTCCCTTTTTTTTTCTACGTCCGTCAACAAAAACGGACCGTGTGGTGTCTACAGTATCTTCCGTCAGGACGTCTGTCCATTATGGAAGCACGCAGAGTGCGCTCAGACTGCGTTCGTCTGACTCTAGCCTTACACTTGTTTTTGGCAATTCACCTACATGAAGATTCCTTTCTTCTGCCATTTTTTTATGCATTCTATAAGTGAAAAATGAAAATGTGCTAATATATCTATGAAAGCACCCTCAGGCGTAACGTATGGCAGATGACATGTGCTGGGTGAAGAAAGAGATGGATTTATTGCATATATTTCATAAAAAATTAACTGTTCCTTTTGTTTTCCTTTTATCTCGGCCATATTATACGTATAATTACAGCATCAGCAAACACAAACAAAATGAAAAATTCATGCCCATTGTGTTCCAAAGCTCACAAATAGTTCTACGTCTGAATAAAACATAATTAAGAAAATATATTGAATTGTTCTTAACCCATTCACTTCCAAGTGATTTTCTAAAAAAAAAAAAAGTAGATTTTTGTAAAATCATTTTTAATTAATTATAAATTAACTCTTTCGCTGCTGAGGCATTTCACGCCTCTGTGCGAGCTCATTTTTACCTGTTTCGCTCATCATGTTTAAACGCGTTTTGAAGCCTTATTTTAGTATATGACCCAGACATATTATATATCGTTCTTTCCAGCAGACTCGGCAGATTCATAATATGTCATTATTATATATATACGTCATATCCTGTCTGTATATTATAACAAAAAATGCAATAAAATATGAATTTTCAATAATTTACAACGTGTAAAGTGTTTTTTTTTCACTTTTTAACATGCGAGCAATTACGGTTATATTTTGTATGGGGTGCGCTTGTTAAAAAAATTAGAAATGGGGTCTCTTTACATTTTTTTTTGGGGAAAATTACACGATTTTTAACAAATGCACCGCATGCAAAAATCGTTAGTGCAGCATCATTGTTCACATTATAATTGAAATGGGAACAATATTGCTGCATTAGCAAACCAAAAAAAATTGTTTATTTTTTTTATTATTTTTTAAATATATTTTTATTTTTATTTTTAATTTTTATTTTTTTTAAAAAACGTTTTACATGGTCATGTTAGATATCGTTGGAAAGGCCATGCTCTGGCCAATCCAACAGTACCAAACATTAACCACTAGCTGCCACGGATCGGGAGAGAGGGGGTTCATTGGAACCCCCTATCTCCACCATTTGTGGCAGTTAGGTGTTAACTCCAGGACTGGCGTCATCGTGCTATGCACGATGACACCAGTCATCAGGGGGCATTCCTGGAAGCTTGGCCGACATCCATGATGTCGACCAGCTCCGGGACAGGATCACGATTTGGCGCTTTTCGGCGCCGAACCGTGATCCGGCACCCAAGGTGTTAAAGGCAGGCACGGTTTGGAAGGGCAGGCTGTGCCCTTCCAAACCGTGCCTGCCTTCAGCCACAGGACCCCGGCGATCGGGAGGGAGAGAGGTCCGAAGGACCTCCCCCCCTCTCTTTCAGGCACCTCCTCCGCACACGCGGGGGGGGGGCGCCTGAATTAGATGTCATTGCACCGCCACGATGACAGCTAATGGTGCCGGCACAGCGGGGGGCCGATCGCTGGCCGCAAAGGGAGGACGCGCTCAGCGCGTCCTCCGCACTCAACAGTACCTGTGGGTGGACGCGCTGAGCGCTTCCACCGCAGCGAAAGGGTTAAGAAATATTTGAGCTTATACTCATTGGGGTTATTCAGAGAGCACCGAAATGTTGCCGACATTTCTGTGCTCTCTCGTTCCCCCGTACTTCCCTGCAATTCAGGGAATCAAAGTTCCCCCCCTGCGGTGAATTCAACATTCACCGCGGCATCCCCGGAGTGCAGGAAAACCTGCCACAAACCCACCGAATGCCTGCCGATAACCCAGCAAAAACTCGCCGGAACCACCAGAAAAAACACTCTAAACACTCAGAAAAAGCTGACAAGCTGACGAACGGGGTAAAAAAAAACACCAAACCAATACGCTTGAAAGTGTCAAAATGGAAACGCTGTTTGCAAAAATAAATACTCCAGGAAAATGCCTGGAATTTACATATAAAATCCTATGAATGATAATAAAAAGGTCTGTTATAGAAAAAAGAAAAAAAAATGCTTTCAACAAAAAAAAACGGGAAAAGAAATGCCGGAAAAAATGCGAAGAGATCCGAAAAAAATCAATAAATAAAGAGACTTTTACTGCAGATTAAAATAATTAATGGTTTATTAGATATTGAATAAAAACAGGAATATTTTTAACATTGGAGCCTATGGGATTCGCCTGAATAAACCTGCCGAATGAAAACACTGAACAGCAGGGCACTTTGGCAACTTTTCTCTGCTGTTTGATGTTCTGTGAATAGATTAACCATTGCTTCTCTATGAGGGAGTTCACTGCCTTCGAACAGGCACCGTATGTGCAGGCAATTCGCCAAAATTTGGCAAACTGCCTGCTCTCTGAATAGCCGAGCGGTCTATGGAGGCTGCTGGGAAAGACTGACCGCTTCCGTGATACACATGTGAATGGGGTTTCCCCATGATGAAAGTGAAGACAGACTTTAAAAGAGAGACATCTACGCTAGCAAGTCAGCTCATGAGTAAATCGGAAGACGAAACGCGTTCAGCTGACTTGCCTGTTGCAGATTTTCGTCCGCCCGCCTGGTCATCTACTGTCCACACTGGATGTGCCGCCATTGGGTCGTTTATCTGCTGGTTCGTTTGGCCCGCTTTTGACTGACAGCTGGACCTTTCAAAACGGAGTATATCCTGGCCAGGTTTTTCCGTTGAGATTACATCCTTGGACAACGCCTTCCGGTGATGCGGTTATTATCTGGACAATGATATTAAATATGCTGTTTTGCACACTTTTAACTCATTGTGTGCCACTTCCTTTGTGAGTGGTTCCTTTGTTGGTTTTCAAAATTTGAATTAAATATTTTACAGTGTTACGCTATGATGTGCCTGTATGTTTTGCTATTTTAGCTACTGTACCTCCAAGAAGTCCTATTTCCAACCTAGGAACATTGACCTTTTTAAAGGTTGTTTTTACTGCATGTTCCATTTTTGTTTTTATTGAATAGCCGAATGGCCCGAATGTCACCGTAGGGAGAAATTCCCTGTTTGGTGACATTTCGGGACCAGATCGGCTCTCCCTGAACAACCCCTATTGTGTGCCTTACTGTAAATAACCTAATTTTGGCCAGTAGATGGAGCCATCTACAGCCAAATTGAGTTTGAGCCAAGAGGTTTGAGCGGCTGGTCTATTTTCTTCTATTTCTCCTGCATCGGCTGCTGAAAGCCCGATATTTCAAATCTTTGAGCAGCTGATTTTACACAGTTTTAGCTCTTTTGGCATTATGTTCACAGGGCTAAAACTTTGGGGGCACCTTCTGCAGTACAAAGGCAAACGAAATTCATTTGCAGCAAACAAATTTCATTTGCTTTTGGGCTGCAGATCAGCATACCTCGATATCTCGATATCGGGGCACGGGATGGTGCCTTTAACCCCTTAATGACCGCTGACGTACCATGTACGTCCTGCCCACGGGTCTCCCTTAGACCCGCAGAAGTACATAGTACGTTAGCGGCTTCTAACCTCCCTCCCGCCTGATACTTACCTCCCTCGCTGGTTCCAACGGAGATCTGGAAGGGAGGAAGCCTGCCTCTCTGCTTTAGAGGGGCTGGCGAGCACGATGACGTCACCACGCTGCGTGGTGATGTCATTGGCAGGTGCCCCCCCTGCGCCTGTATTAAAAACCAGGAAGTGGAGGGGGGCTCCTTTGGAGCCCTCTATCTCTCCAACCATGGCAGCTAGAAACTTACTTACTTTACACCGCTGGAAAGGGGAGAGTTAACAGTTTCGCTGCCAGATCGCAAATAGGCGCGGAGTTGCGATTTAACCCCTTAAGGACGCAGGGGAGGCGCCCTTAAGGGGTCAATTTCGCCGGCGAGGCGTACAGGTACGCCTCGCCGACAGCTGCTGTCGCGCGGCACTGATTCCGAGCCCTCCCCGCCGCCTGCGTGCAGTGCGTGTCATTGGCTGCAGACGGACGGCTTGATTTCATGTTAGTTCCTCTAGGAGGTTCATGTATACAGAGTAAAACAGCTCCATTGTTTAGCACAGGACTTTGATTGTAAATTATCAGCAAAACAAGTGATAAACCTGTGTTACGCAATGCTTGGTCTGTGCAGGTGGATGTCCTAGAGGATACTCTCATTGCCATGTTTTATATGTGTTTTTACTCAGGTATGATTTTGTTTTATTCCCATTTTTATGTTTTATTTGTATTTCCTTGTTGAATTTATGTATTTTCTTTTTGTGTATATATATTTATTTTATTTTTATTGTATTGCAATGTGACTATATTACTCAGCATCGGAGAGCAGGAGGAAACTGCTGGAGGTGGATGTCACAGAGGATATTCTCATTGCCGTGTTTTATATGTGTTTTTACTCAGATTAAAATCGCATGTCCCCAGCGATCCAGTTGCCGGTCTCATCTTTGATGCTCAACAACACACAAAACACAACTCAGAGTCCATACAAACGGGCAGCGAGGGTGTAGGCCAGTTACAGTTGCATAAACGAGTAAGAGGAAAATTTGACCTAAACACGAACAGCGCAGAAATGTAAAAACAGCAGCGGTCACTAAAGGACGGATTTGTGTAAAACCGCCCGGTCAGTAAGGGGTTAAAGCTCGAGATATCGCGATATCGGTAGTGAAGGGCAAGGGTTGAAAAGCAAGGTTGTAAGTTTCCACGTTACTGACACAAAGGTATTTTTATACTGATGTTCAAAGAAATATGACGATAGAAAATAATCTTTTGCATTGCAGTAGACTATCGGGTCTATTCACTAAAAGGCGAAGATCAGGAGAATTGGAAGGAGAAGGGAAAAATCTACACCAAAGACCAGATTTGGAAAGTGAGATAAATGGGAGAATATTTCTGTGTTGGCTATTTTGGCCTGGATTTTTCACTTCTCCTGCCAATTCGCCTGCATTTCACCTTTATTCAAAAGATCTGTATGTGTTATATACCATAGGGTAGTGTCATAGACAGTAAAGTAGGGTAAGTGCTCCTTCTTCATTGACCTGAAAGCTATAGTGCTGCTTCTGCTTCATTCTAGAGTCCATCTATTTGAAGTGATATACAGGACAGCCACTTACGCAAACACCTGGTTTTATCTAAGTGCCGTGCAAGCCATATATAGTAATATTTTATTTAAACAGTACTAGACAGGTGTACTCAGCACTTTACAGGTTACATAATAGTAGATGGGGGTGCAGTAAGTGGAGGAGTTACACATTTTATCTGCTTTGTTTCTAAAGCACTAAAATGTGTACTCAGCACTTTGCACGTTACATAACAGCTGGATGAGTTTCAGATAAGTGCAGTAGTTAGTCATTGTATTTATTATATTTCTAAAGCACTTAGAGATGTACTCAACATTTCACAGATTACAAAACAGCAGACAGAGGTGTAGTAGGTGCAGGAGTTACTCACTTTATCTGTTTTTTTTCTAAAACACTAATATGTGTACTCAGCACTTTACACATTACATAACATCAGGGTGAGATGCAGTCAGTGCAGTAGTTACATAGTATGTGTACTATAGTTCTAAAGTACTAACAAGTGTACTCAGCACTTTACAGCTTGTATTACAAGAGGTGTGGTAAGTAGGGATGTGCGTTTCGGTTTTCGGAATTTCGGAATTTTCACGAAATTTCCCGATTCGGGTCTTTCGGCGCGGCCGAAATTCCGAAATTTTTTAGATCCGAAAAAGTCGAATCCGAAATGTTTTCCGAGCCGAATCGAAATTTTTTAGGAATTTTCGTAATGGACTTGAAATGTGTCAAATCGAAATTTATTTTCCCTCTATTCATGATTTCGGCTCCATTCGGGATTTCGGTTCCATTTCGGTAATTCTGAACATCGTTTATTTAACTATTATCGGTTATATCGCTGATTCTGTAAATTTTGTCTTTGTAAATGTGCTGGGGCAAATCAATGAGCTGGGGCAAATCCATGTGCTGGGGAAAATCCATGAGCTGGGGCAAATCCATGTGTGAGCTGGGGCAATATCCTATGTGCTGGGGCAAATCCATGTGCTGGGGCAAATCCATGTGCTGGGGCAAATCAATGTGCTGGGGCAAATCCATGAGCTGGGGCATCCATGTGCTGGGGCAAATCCATGAGCTGGGGCAAATCCATGTGTGAGCTGGGGCAATATCCTATGTGCTGGGGCAAATCCATGTGCTGGGGCAAATCAATGTGCTGGGGCAAATCCATGAGCTGGGGCATCCATGTGCTGGGGCAAATCCATGTGCTGGGGCAAATCCATGAGCTGGGGCAAATCCATGTGCTGGGGCAAATCCATGAGCTGGGGCATCCATGTGCTGAAGCAAATCCATGTGCTGGGGCAATATCCTATGAGCTGGGGCATCCATGTGCTGGGGCAAATCCATGTGCTGGGGCAAATCCATGAGCTGGGGCATCCATGTGCTGGGGCAAATCCATGAGCTGGGGCAAATCCATGTGCTGGGGCAAATCCATGTGCTGGGGCAAATCAATGTGCTGGGGCAAATCCGTGATCTGGGGCAATATCCTATGTGCTGGGGCAAATCCATGTGCTGGGGCAAATCCATGAGCTGGGGCAAATCCATGTGTGAGCTGGGGCAATATCCTATGTGCTGGGGCAAATCCATGTGTGAGCTGGGGCAATATCCTATGTGCTGGGGCAAATCCATGTGCTGGGGCAAATCCATGAGCTGGGGCAAATCCATGTGCTGGGGCAAATCCATGAGCTGGGGCAAATCCATGTGCTGGGGCAAATCCATGAGCTGGGGCAAATCCATGTGCTGGGGCAAATCAATGTGCTGGGGCAACTCCGTGAGCTGGGGCAATATCCTATGAGCTGTGGCAAATCCATGTGCTGGGGCAAATCCATGAGCTGGGGCATCCATGTGCTGGGGCAAATCCATGTGCTGGGGCAATATCCTATGAGCTGGGGCATCCATGTGCTGGGGCAAATCCATGTGCTGGGGCAAATCCATGAGCTGGGGCATCCATGTGCTGGGGCAAATCCATGAGCTGGGGCAAATCCATGTGCTGGGGCAAATCAATGTGCTGGGGCAAATCAATGTGCTGGGGCAAATCAATGTGCTGGGGCAAATCCATGAGCTGGGGCAAATCCATGTGTGAGCTGGGGCAACATCCTATGTGCTGGGGCAAATCCATGTGCTGGGGCAAATCGCTGGGGCAAATCAATGTGCTGGGGCAAATCCGTGAGCTGGGGCAATATCCTATGAGCTGTGGCAAATCCATGTGCTGGGGCAAATCCATGTGCTGGGGCAAATCCATGAGCTGGGGCAAATCCATGTGTGAGCTGGGGCAATATCCTATGTGCTGGGGCAAATCCATGTGTGAGCTGGAGCAATATCCTATGTGCTGGGGCAAATCCATGTGCTGGGGCAAATCCATGAGCTGGGGCAAATCCATGTGCTGGGGCAAATCCATGTGCTGGGCAAATCAATGTGCTGGGGCAAATCAATGTGCTGGGGCAAATCCGTGAGCTGGGGCAATATCCTATGAGCTGGGGCAAATCCATGTGCTGGGGCAAATCCATGAGCTGGGGCAAATCCATGTGCTGGGGCACTATCCTATGAGCTGGGGCAAATCCATGAGCTGGGGCAAATCCATGTGCTGGGGAAAATCCATGTGCTGGACTGCTGGGGCAATAGAGTTAGACAGCTTTGAAACGAGGAGAACAGATGTTCCGAAAAAAACGAAAATTTCCGAAATAGCGAAAAGCCGATAACCAAAAAACGAGCAAAGTGACACGAAAATACAAAAAATAGTCGATATATACCGAAAACCATGTACAATTCCGAAAAACGAAAATTTCCGAAATACCAAAAAGTCGATACAGAAACATAGTAAAGTGACCCGAAAATACGAAAAATGGTCGATATTCCGAAAAATAAATGTACCCGAAAACCGAATCGAGCCGAACCGAATCGAAACAGAAAGCAGTCGAAACGAGCCGAATCGAAAAGTTTAAAAATTCGAAAAATCGAATCGAATCGAGAAAAAAATTGGTGCACATCCCTAGTGGTAAGTACAGTAGTTAATATCTACATTTTCATTTCTAAAGTGTTACAGCTACAGTATACTCAGCACTTTGCAGGTTACATTACAGTAGGTGGAGTGCAGTAAGTGCAGCAGTTACATACAGGGTTATTCAAAGAGAATTGAAAAGTCACTGCACGTTCGGTGACTTTTCATTCCCTGCAATTCGGCGCAATTCGGCGATCCTAGTTCGCTGACACTGCAGTGTATTCAGCAAGCTACATTAAGAGCATTCCGCTAGCATTCCCCTCTGGCTGTCTGCTCGGGCCGTGCGCCGGCTGGGCATGTCACGTGGTCCTGTGACGCGGGCTCCAGCCGTGATCTCGCGAGGATCGTTATATCATGCCTGGAGGTCACGTCAAATGAACCCCTGTATCTCCACCAGGGGATTTTCTTGGGAAATCCCCAGGCAGCTAGGGGTTCCCCGGCTATCTGATGTCATCGTGCTATGCACGACACGTCAGGAGCCGAGGGGGAACTCAGAGGTGGAGCCGCCATCCAAGATGGTGGCCCCCACCGGAGCCAGATTACGATCGGCTGCCGAGTGGTGCCGATCGCGATCTGGCAATTATAGGGTTAAAAACCAGGCACCGCTTTAAAGGGCAGACATTGCCCTTCAAAGCGGTGCCTGGTTTTTGGCTGAAAACCCTCCTGATAGGGAGGGAGAGGGATCTAAAAGGATCCCCCCTCCCTTTCAGGCGATCTCCCGGCTTTGCCGGGGGTCGCCTGGAAATTACGTCATCGCGCAGGCACAATGACGTCATTTACGTCGGGGGCCAGCCTATCTTCGGCGCCTGGCTTCTCCGAAGCCAGAACCCCGCGGGACCCAGACAGAGAGGTGAGTATCTCCGCTGGGGCTCCCACTGATGGATGACGTGTGGGGCACGTCCTCCGCATATAGCGGGAGTCAATCAGGACGTGCCCCACACGTCATCCGCAGCAAAAAGGTTACGGCACCGCTGCCCTTTACTGTTTTATTGCACTTTATTTCACTATTGTGCCTACTGTTGATGCACTTTATTTCATTATATATATATATATATGCATATGCAAATTTTTCAATTGCATTCTAGTGTTTTGCACTACTGATGCGCTGTCAGGGATACCTGCCACACCTCTCTCATCTTTGTTTAGCCCTGATTTTGGTTGTTTTTTCTGTGTTTTTTATCCCAGGGCGGCATCATATCACTTACTTTTTATAACGCATCTATTGGTAAAAACAATATATATTACTTCATAGGCGCCCACGCTTTAGGGTATATAGCTTTATACCCACATGCCTTTCACGAAAGTGATCACATGACTTTAAACAAAAGTATCTGTACTCGGTATCGGGGTGTACCTGAAAAAAGTATCGGTACTTGTACTCAGTCTTAAAAAAAGTGGTATCGGTGCATCCCTAGTCTGTATATGTAAATTATATCACTTACAAGTGCAGTAGTTATATGTGTATGTATATATGTTATTTGTTTAATACAATTTTGCGCGCAGATTGCTGTCTCACGTGTATGTACCCACAAGGCCATTTGTTGTCCTTTTGCTTTCTTTTTACCTTTTCTTTTTGTTTTGTTCCTTGATTTTTATCGTTTCAATAAACTGTATAAAAAAACAAACCACATATAACACAAGAAGTATATTTTGACCTTGTACGGTGTTTATAAACCTGAACCTTGCAACAATATAATGAACTGTCTCCATAAATGTTACAGATATCCGAAATCTATTATTTTTTTTTGTTCTCCCTATGTCATAAATTAGCGAGTGATTACAATTTCCCCCTAAAGCAAACACATAAACGTAAATTTGAATGATAGATCATAACCTCTCGCGCAGCCAGTAGACAGGGAAAGTAATTTGCCTTTAAAGTTCATTAGTCAGTTTTATTGCAAATAATACATTTGCATGATGTTTGTAAATTTATGCACCACCAGCCTGCAGAGAGGAGACTTTCTTGCTGAATAGACAAAGCAATAAAAAAATAGAATAAACTGTTTAATACTTATGTTAATGTTTGCAGTAACAAGTTCTTAAAATATAAATCCAAATGTAATGTGCACTGTATCTTATTAACATAGAAACACTGTAAATGGAGCTTAGATTGTGCTGAGACTCTGCTCGTTTATGGGTGCAATAAATCTCATTAAGAGCTACGGTATATGTTAAATGCTCACTTTCAGACTGGAGCAGAGGACAGCGAGGATCTGCCAATCTCTAATCTAGGAATTTTAGACTCGTTTACATGTGTAAGGTCTCTGGATACTGTGTCCATTTCCCATATTACTTGGTCATGGTGTGCAAGACGTTCTCCCATCCCCTGCTACCCTCGGCTGTCCCTGTGGATCATAGACAGGGTTATTCAAGGAGAATCAAAAAGTCACCGCACGTTCGGTGAGTTTTCGCTCTCTTCAATTCGGTACGATTTGGCGATCCCATTTCGGTGACCCTGCGGTGTATTCAGCAAGCATCACAGGGCCGTCGTGGTGCAGGGAAAAGCCACCGAAAACCTGCTGAACACTCACTGCAAAACCCAGGCGAATGCACACCAAAACCGGCAAAAACATCTGGATTAACCCTGCCGAACACGAAACCCGACACCGCAGACGAATGGAGTGAAAAAAAAAAAAGAAGCAGTACGCTTGAATGTTTGAAAAGAATGTTTGCAAAGAAACTACAGAATGAAAATGTCTGGAATTTACATATAAGATCCAATGAATGATAATAAAAAGGGCTGTTACAGAAAAAAAAAATTTAAAAAAAAACAGAAAAAAAATGTTTGCAAAAAATCCCGAAAAATGACTAAAAGGTCCTAAAAAATCTATAAATAAAGAGACTTTTTACTGCAGAATATTATAGTGAACAGTTTATTAGATATTGAATTAAAACGGGAATATTTTTAACATTGAAGCCTATGGGATTCGCCTGAATAAACTTGCCGCATGAAACCACCGAATGGCAGGGCATTTAGGGAACCTTTCACTGCTGGTTTGTGTTCTCTGAAAAGACGAAGCATTGCTTCTCTATGGGGATTTCACTGCCCTCGAACAGGCACCGTATGTGCAGGCAATTCGCCAACATTTGGCGAACTGCCTGCTCTCTGAATAGCCGAATGGCCAGGATAGGTAACCGTACACTGAATTTCAGCATTCGGTTACCTTTCTGACCCAATTCGGAGCTCTTTGAATAACCCTGAGAGGCTTTCAAAGACGTGGGCTACCGTTTGCCTGAAGGTAGGCACTAAGCTCACACGGAGACAGCCTTCCAGGACGCCTGATCAGCTCTCCGCAGGTCCTGAAGAACTGTCGGCTAGTCTTTCTCAAGGCATCTGAATGATTAAGGCACGAGTCAAATGTTGCGAGTGAGTTTCATAGATAGGGGGTAGTTGGTCAAAGTCCCGTAGGCAAGAGTGGAGGGTGCAGGTACAAGGAGAGGATAATAACAGATCAGTGGCAGAGCGAAGTGACTAGGATGGAAAATGCCTGCTAATAAGGGTGGAGATTAGGAAGGGACACAGTTATGGAGAGCTTTGTTCATGAGGACCAGTATTTTGCATTGAATCCTAAGAGAAACAGAGCCAGTGTAGAGACTGATACTGGGACGATATGTGACATGTACGGGATGCGAGGTGGATGAGTCTGGCAGACTGTAGAGGGGATAGCCTGGGATCGTTTAAAGCCAGTGAGTAGAGGGTTACAGTAGTCAAGGCGGGAGATAATAAGAGCTCGGATGAGTATTTTCTCCTGATTAAGAAAGGTGGGGATGCATGCAAGGTTTTCTAGGTGAACATTGCAAGTTGTGGTTAGTGACTGAATGTGAGAAGTGAAGGAGAGATCTGAGCCGAAGAGGACACCGAGGCAGCGAGCCTGAGAGGTAGAAGTAATGGTGGCACCATTCACCTGAAGGGAGACAGATGCAAGAGTGCTAGATTTAGAGGGAGGAAAGACAAGGAGCTACATTTTCACAAAATTGACCTTTAAATATGGGCGGTTATCCAATTAGAGACAGCAGACAGACAGGTGTTACTTTAATATTTACTTAGAGGCTTTGAATAGATATCAGACTCAAACCATTCCTAATGGAGCATAAATAAAAGTGTCTGAAGTAAATATGTACTGCAGGAACAAGAACTTCTCGGTCATGCTGAGTGTACAGCAGGATCAAACAAAACTGGGGTACTTTCAAATAGTGGAGGGTTTTTATGACATGGCCACATGGTGTGACTACAGTGGTTATTCAGAGAGCACCGAAATGTCGCCGACATTTTGGTGCTCTCTCGTTCCCCACCCTGCGGTGAATTCAGCATTCACCGCAGGGTCCCCGAACTGCAGGGAAAACCCGCTACAAACCCACTGCATATCCACAGAAAACCGCTGCAAAATACATACCAAACGCATCGGAAAAAGCCACCGAGCCGCCGATCACAGCGCAGACCAGCCATTGGAAAAAGCCGACATTTACATATAAGATACTATTAATGATAATAAAAAGGTCTGTTACAGAAAAGAAACAGTCTTAAAAAAAAAATAGTGATAAAAAATTTGCCGAAAAAATCCTGAAAAATGTTTGAAGATCCTAAAAAAATCAATAGATAGACTTTTTACTGCAGATTAAAATAATAAACGTTTTATTAGATATTGTATTAACATGGGAATATTTTTAACATTGAAGCCTATGGGATTCACCGGAATAAACCTGCCGAATGAAAGCACCGAACAGCAGGACACTTCGGCGACTTTCTACTGCTGTTTGGTGTCTCTGAATAGATTAACCATTGCTTCTCTATGGGGGATTTCACTGCACTCGAACAAGCACCGTACTTGCTGGCAATTCGCCCAAAAAATGGCTAACTGCCTGCTCTCTGAATAGCCGAATGGCCCCGAAATGTCACCGTATGGGGATATTCCCTGTTCGGTGACATTTCAGGGCCAATTTGGCTCTGAACAACCCCTTACGTTTCTGTTTTATGAGCTGTAGTTAGGTTTTATTGTACTTGAAAATACATACTTTGTCTGCGTTCTGGAACCTGTTTGTGTATTTTAAGCAAATTTCATCAGCGCCACTTATTGGGCCAAATTACAATCCTAGCGTTAAAACGCGGGCGCAAGGGAGGATAAACTGTGCCCGCAGTTTTCCCCCTTGCACCTGCGTTTTAACGCTGGATTACAATGCAGGCGCAAAAAATGCTGAGCGCTGAGCTCAGCCGTTCGCATCCACTCGATGGAGTCCATAGGACTCCATCGAGTTCCCCCTGCCAGTCACATGAACAGCCGGATCTCGCCTCCCGAGATCCGGCCGGTCGGCGTAGTGATACGCAGGGAGAGACTTTTTCCCCCAGTCTTTCCCTGCTCCCGCCAGACGGAGGAGGCGTTCGGAGCCGCGGGACAGAGGGTGAGTATGCGATTCATTTTTTATTTTTTAGGCTGGTGTTAACGGATTCTGCAGAAGCGGAATCCGTTAACACTAAGTCCTGGCTGTGGTTAACTTTTTGCTGACCAGAGCCAGACGTTAATCAGCGCTAGTAGATTGTAATCTTAACGCTGATTAACACTTTACGCTCCCCATGTTAAGTATAGGGAGCGCAAAGTACAGTAACCTCGCGCTGAAAAGCACAAGGTACCAAACGCAAACGGGTTACTTAACGTTTGCGTTTGCATTGTAATATGCGGTAAACACCGCAGCAAACGTTAATGCTGACGCAAGTGAGCGTTAACGTTTGCATGAAGATTGTAATATAGCCCATTGTCAATTCATATTCTTGAACATGTTTCCCAAATTTACATGTTTTTATGCCTTCACGTATATAGGATCTGTCATGGAGCTGATGTAACGCTCCATGCTTCAAACCCCAAGAGACTTTATGTTCATTTATATCGTGTGTTTTTAAATATATTTTACATCGTTTGGTTTTACTTTAAATTAGTTTAGTGTAAAATGGCATAACTTTAGTTTTAAATATACTTATATTCCTGTAGGTAAATGTGTTTTTGTATAGCCAGTAAACAAGCTTTACTGCTGTGTAATTTATGCAACAGGGCTTTTCCCCTTATCTGGCTGCATATTTGATTCAAGGGATCTGTGATAGTGTTTGTCTTTAATCTGATGTGTTAGAACAATAGGATATGCAAATGTTGTGTGAGCTAAAGGCTAAAGAATATAAAGAATGTTTATTGTAAATATCTAACTGACATAATGTAATTAGCATATTGGTAGGGGACGAGGTGCGTCATTTATGCAAATTATGACTGTTGGATTTCAGCATAAATGGTGGCGTTTTTGTTCATTAAAGGTCAGAACTCTCAGACTGAGACAGAGAGAGAATCCTGTGGGAACATACAGCTCGTCTGGTGTCTCATTCAGGGTACCCTCTATCACCCCCAGAAGGCACAGAGCGACCCTCTGGAAATTCCTAACAGCTCCAGGGCAGAGAATCAGAAGCAGGCGGGTCAAGCTGCTCGAGGTGCTGAGGACAGCGCTCCCAGTAGCCGGGCTGACCGCAACGAAGGGGTGTCTGGAGAGTCAGGACAGACGGGAGAGAACGGTTCTGTCACAGGATCTACAGTGTCATATTACAGATTTCTTAATTTAATGAGACCCTCTGCAAAATCAATAACAAATCGAACCCTTGGTGTCTGAGAATGAGCAACGGCCAATGAGAAATGTTCTGGCATTGTTCCAAAGCTACATGAAGAGTATATCCCAATGAAATAAATTGTACATTTCCTGCTCTTCTATTTAGAAAACAAAATGCAGAACAAAACTACTTTGGACTCTCTAAAACTGGTTTACTACCTACAAAAACCCTATAAAGGTTAAACCTAATTGTATTAGCCATAGTGTAACCCAAGCACACCAACATATAATTAAAACATAACACCCTACCATTAGTATTGTAGTTAGCATTTGAAAGCCTTGGTGGAAATCCTGATCTCAATGAATGCGGCCATGCTGGTATTACCGGCTATTTCCCCCAGTCGTTCGTAGACTAAATACCAATTTGCAGGTGTGCTAGTGATTTCATTGTGTCTCGGCATTTGGTTTTCTTGTTCTTCAAAAATTTGCCCTACCATTACAAACACAAGTGTTCATAAAGCGTCAACATATTCCTCAGTGATTTACAATGGAAGGGATTAAACAAACGTAAAATTAACAAATAATTCTGACAAAAAGACGACAAGAGAATAAGGGGGTCCTTTAGTGCGTGGAAAAGAGCTACAGGGTTATTCAGAGAGCAACGAAATGTCACGACATTTTGGTGCTCTCCCATTCGCCGCAATTCAACGAGTTCGATTCGCTGACTCTGTATTGAATTCAGCATTCACCATAGAGTCCCCGAAGTGTGGTGAATTGACCCGCCGAACTAATCGCAAAACTGCCACATTGATCCGAAAAACAGCCGAAAACCCACCGAATGCATCCGACGTTCCTCCGGAAAACCGCCAAATGGATCCGAAAAAAGCCGACGACCTGCCAAACAAACCGCCAACCAGCCAGCAGAAAAAGTCGACGAGCCGCTGATCAAGGCTAGAAAAACCCAAAACACTGCAACTTTCAAAAGGCATTTTTAAAAAAACTACTGCATGTAAATTCCTGGAAATAATATAAGAGGTCCTATGAATAATAATAAAAAGGTCTGTTACAGAATTATTATTTTTTTTAAATCATAAAAAAAATTCCCCAAAAAAAATCCTGAAAAATGCCCAAAAAAATCCTAAAAAATAAATAAATAGAGACTTTTTGCTGCAAATGAAAAGAATAAGCGGTTGAATAAATATTTAAGGAAAAACAGGATTTTTTAAATTTTGAAACCTATGGGATTCGCCTGTTTAAACCTGTTGAATGAAACCACTGAAAATCAGGGGATTTCACTGACATTTCTCTGCTGTTCGGTGTTCTTGGAATAGATTAACCATTGCTTCTCTATGGGGGATTTCACTGACGCCGAAGATCACTGTATGTCGCTGGCAATTTACCAAAATTTGGCGAACTGCCTGCTTACATAGAAACATAGAAACATAGAAAATGTCAGCAGATAAGAACCTTTCGGCCCATCTAGTCTGCCCAATTACATGGATACTTTACCTGGATTTATCTTTCGAACGACCACAAAATTGCGCCGTATGGGGAAATTCATTGTTCAGTGCAATTTGGGGGCAAATTTGGCTCTCTTTGAATAACCCTGCTAGTGATACTCCATCATTTGTGGAACAAGTGCCTCTAGCATTCGTTTTGACCAAGGATCTCAAACTCCAGGCCACAAGATCTTTCTGAGCTACAACTCCCATGATTCTCATGGCTATTTATTGCATTGAAAGATTTCTGGGACTTGTAGTCAATCATCTATCCGTAGTGGGGCAGATTTTGAGATCCCTGATGTAGATATATGCTAAGCATGTTACCTGGTGCAAGGCAGGAATCCGTCCAATATTATTTACATGCTTTAATAGAGAAGCTTTGAGGCTGCCTATAAATGTATGATATTGTCCAGACCAGCAATGGTTACATTTTTAGAATTCCAGCTGTCATGGACTATGTCCAGATGGCTGGCTAATCATAATGTGAAATGACCGGGCTAGGTGCATGTGTATATTGCTTAATGGGAAATCAGAAGCAACACGTCACTTTGAATTGCAGCTCTTGCGCAAACCTGTGTCAACCACATTGGGTTGTGCAAGCTTTGAACAGGAACAGCTGGTAGAAAATGTGTTTTCTCCTTCATTTCCCTTTTCACCACTATCTGGCATCATTAAAAATGTCGAAACTGTGAAAGACTGAAGAATGCTACATTCTAAACATAACTAAATAGTAACTCTATACATATAAAATACATCGGTGTAGAAATCCACAATAATCTGGGCAAAAAAAGTAGAATTAAATTATTAGGTATTGACGATCAGTATTATTAGGTTACTGCCCTTACCCATCATGCCATATAAATTGGGGAATTCAGCAACTTTGCGTTGGTAAACTGATGCATAAATCGCTTCCATATAACAAATCCTCAATCCCAGACACACACTGTGCAGATTATTAATAAATACTCAGCACATCCCTCTCAATCACATGAAATAATGAATGTTAAAAGACCAAACAGGAAGTCAACGGGCAGTAAAACATACAGCCCACTAAGGGCTTTATGACATTGTTTGCGCAAAAACGCTCGTGCAGCGCGTCAATTTGTAAGCGAAGCGTTAAACGTTAATGCAAGTAAATTAACGCTGGTATTACCATCCGAGCGCATTTTCTCATCCGTCAAAAAATAACGTGAGTAAATAACGCATTAACGTTGCGCAGAAATCGGTGGGCAGACTGGTATTTCACGCGATTCAGCCAATCAGAATTAAGATCCACAATTGTCTCCCGTTAAGTTTTTGCACCTGTCAAAATCAATCTGCGTATATATGCTGCAACAATAATAAAAACACGCACAACCTCTCCATTTTATTGTTTGGGTATGTGTAGAATGTGTAACTATACTTTGCTGCGTATTTTTTTTTGGGCTGGTGTATTTGGTTTCGGCCAGGACGTTCAGATTTGCCATTAAGACCAGCTTTTAAAAGACGTTAAAATTATGCACGCAAATGCCGTGCGTTAAATTTTGCGCATAGATTGTAATACCATCCGCGTACCAGCGCACAAACGCATTTGCTCTCACAATGTTAAGTATAGGACGCGCAAAGTACATTACGCTTGCAAAGGGTTCGGGCAGGTCCACCCGCGTTAGACGTTAATGTGCATTTTTTTGCGCGGATGTTGTAATACGACATTCAGCGCAAAGGGTTTTACCTCTCGCATTAATGCGTTTTGCGCATGCGTTAACGTTTGCGTGCAGAATGTAATAGAGCCCTAAAACGGGAAAGCTAAGGAGGAAAACCTGTGTCTGCAGGTATCTCCTTAGCATCCACATTTTAGGCTAGGGTCAGACTGAGGCAGTGCGAACGCGCGTTCTGGCGCACTTAATCACGGCCGCACTAGCAGCAGATGCCGGGCAATGACGGCCAATATACGAAGTACGGTCGCACAAAAGTCCGGCTGCGCAACGCAAGTGGAAAATGAACGCATTTTTTCGAGAACGTTAAACTGCTAGTACTGACGTACAGAGTGCTCTGCGCCCGCTAGCGGCGTGTGTGCGTGAATTGGAGACATCAGACGCTGCTAATGTCCGGCCAACATAACGTCCAGATGCAAGAAGTGTTTTATTGATGATCCGTACAAAATCACGGATGAAACTGCGCATAGTATGACCGCTATTGCGTATTCCGTGAAAAAATACGTCCATTCTTCGAACGCACATTTTCACGGACAACGTGAAAAATGCGTTAGTCTGACCCTAGCCTTAGCTCCCTATTACAGGGCAGGTGCTAATCCAGCAGCCTACCCCGTAAAGCGGCGCTAAGCCTCAGGATGCTCGAGGCACCGCTTCCCTGGGGTTGTGCCTGACGTTATGACCTGTGGCCAACGTCTTGTGGCATATCAATACATGTAGACCAACAGGGTTATTCAAAGAGAGCCGATATGACCCCGAAAGGAAACCGAACACCGAAATTCAGCGTACGGTTACCTTTCCTGACCAATCAGCTATTCTGAGAGCAGGCAGTTCGCCAAATGTTGGTGAATTGCCTGCACATACAGGGCCTGTTCGAGGGCAGTGAAATATCCCATAGAGAAGCAATGCTTCGTCTATTCAGAGAACACAAAACTGCAGGGAAAAGTTGCCAAAATGCCCTGCTGTTTGGTGGTTTCATCCGACAGATTTATTCAGCCGAATCCCATAGGCTTCAATGTTAAAAATATTCCCGTTTTAATTCAATATCTAATAAACCGTTTATTATTTTATTCTGCAGTAAAAAGTCTCTTTATTTATAGATTTTTTAGGATCTTTTAGTCATTTTTTGGTATTTTTTTGGCAAACTTTTTTTCTGTTTTTTTTAAAGCGTTTTTTTCTTTTTTTTCTGTAACAGAAATCACTCATATTGGATCTTATATGTAAATTTCAGACATTTTCATTCAGTAGTTTTTTTGCAAACAACGTTTCAATTTTCAAACTTTCAAGCCTACTGTTTTTTTTTTTTACCTCGTTTGTCTGCGTGTCGACTTTTTCCGGCAGCTGCTCTGCACTTTGATTGGTGACTAGTCGGGTTTCTCCGGCGTGTTCGACCGGGTTAATCCAGCTGTTTCTGCGGGTTTCGGTGAGTGTTCGGTGAGTGTTCCGTGTGTTGGCGGCGAATATTCCCTGCATTATGGGGGCCCTGTGGTGCTTGCTGAATACAACGCAGGGTCGGCGAACTAGGATCGCCGAATCGCGCCGAATCGCGCCGAATTGCAGGGAACGAAAAGTCACTCTTAATTCTTGACCCCTACACTTTCAAGGGATTTTCTAAAAAAAAAACACAGGAACCATCATTTTTTATTAAAAAAAAAGCTCTTTTAATTATTAAGAAAGTAAGAAATATTTGGGAATATTCCCAGTGTATTCCTTACTGTAATAACCTATTTTTCCAGGCAGATGTTGCCATCTGGTGGCTAAAACGAGTTATTGCAGGTCAGGGCTTTGTGTAGGAACAGTATGTTAGAGACATCCCTCAGCTGATTTTAAAAAGTGTTACTAACTCTGGCATCATGTCCACCGTGCTGAAACTTTAGGGGCACCTTCTGGAGCCCAAATGCAAAAGATTTCACTTGCAAAACCTGAAATTCCTTTGCGTTGCTCATGTGGAGCACCATATAGACTATAGCGGGGGTCAAGTCCTAAAAAAGAAGTGTGGGAACTCACCAACTTTTCTGTCCTCCAGTGTTTTGTTTTATTATTATTTTTTTTGAGAAAGTATTTTACCAGGAAGGATACATTGAGATTTCATGTGTCCTGGCTGGAGAGTATGTACCGTTAGGTGTCTTGCCCAAGGGCACTTACTGGAGAGGTGCTCTTGCTGGAATTGAACCTGTGTCTCCACAGTCTGTCTCCACGCAGAGCAGTGATGTTGCCTCTACTCCACCCAGCCGGCACAATTAGCAATTATCATCTCGCACTTAACACAAACACACACTAAAAAAAGAAATATTTATGTATATATATATATATATCTCTATCTATCTATCTATGGTATTTAGCTAAAATATATGATAAATGATATATTTATTGTGACTTTACAAGAAAATATATGATTAAACACCTGAACACAAGCTTTATAGTGTATGGGACCAATGGGAACTCAGTTCCCTCTGCAAAGATAGTGCAGGAACTACATTCCCACGCATTCCCCCTGGACTTGACCACTGGGCTATACTACTCGATAACTATACAGCAGGAGGTGCTTTGCAGATTGAGTATAGTCAATCTGGGCAGTGAAGGGGTTAACAATTAGGGTTATTCAAAAAGAATCGAAAAGTCACCGCACGTTCGGTGACTTTTTGTTCTCTTCAATTCGTTTGATTTACCGATCCCATTTCGGCAACCCTGCGGTGTATTCAGCAAGCATCACAGGGCCGCCTAAGGCTAGGGTCAGACGAACGCAGCTTTAACGTGCGTTTAGCCGCACAAAATCACGGCCGTGCTAGCAGCAAATGACGTCCAATGCCGGGGAACACACGAAGTACGGCCGCACGAAAGTTCGTCCGCGCAACGCAAGTGGCAAACGAACGCATTTTTTCGAGAACGTCAAACCGCTACTACTGACGTACAGAGTGCGCTGCGGCCGCTTAGCGGCGTGTGTGTGTGATTGGGAGACGTCAGACGCTGCTAATGTCCGGCCAACATAACGTCCAGACACAAAAAGTGTTTTATTGATGATCCGTACAAAATCACGGACGAAAAGGCGCATCGTATGACCGCTACCGCGTATTCCGTGAAAAAATATGTCCGTTCGTTCGACCGCACTTTTCCACGGTCGACGCGAAAAATGCGTTCGTCTGACCCTAGCCTAAATGCAGGGAAAAGTCACCGCAAACCCGCCGACAACTCACCGCAAAACTCGCCGAAGGCACACCGAAAACCCGCAAAAATATCTGGATCTGGCCGAAAATGCCAGAAAAACCTGAGCAGGAGCCGATCTTGTGCAGTTGCCGTAAAAATCCGACACCGCAGACGAATGGAGTGAAAAAAAAACCAGTACGCTTGAATGTTTGAAAAGTGAAACGCTGTTTGCAAAGAAACTACTGAGTGAAAATGTCTGAAATTTACATATAAGATCCAATGAATGATAATAGAAAGGGCTGTTATAGAAAAAAGAAGTAAAATTAAAAAAAAAAAAAAATCGGAAATTTTCTTTAAAAAAAATATGCTTAAAATATCCAAATAAATCTATAAATAGACTTTTAACTGCAGAATTTTATAATGAACGGTTTATTAGATATTGGATTAAAACGGGAATATTTTTAACATTGAAGCCTATGGGATTCGCCTGAATAAATCTGCCGCATGAAACCACCGAACATCAGGGCGATTTGGCAACTTTTCACTGCTGGTTTTTGTTCGAATAGTCGAAGCAGTGCTTTTTTATGGGGGTTTCACTGCCCTCGAACAGGCACCGAACAGGCACCGTATGTGCAGGCAATTCGCCAGGATTTGGCAAATTGCCTGCTCTCTGGATAGCCGAATGGCCAAGAAAGGGAACCGAACACTGATTTTCAGCGTTTGGTTCCCTTTCGGGGGCCATTCGGATCTCTTTGAATAACCCCGAAGGAGATGTCTCGACCTGTGTTCCTTTTCTTTATCTTCGCGCATCGATACCCTTTGTCTGTGTGAAAAATCTCAAAAACAAAGAATCAGAGAGAAAAAAAACTGCTCACATATTCCTATTTCGCCGCGCGCCGGCAGAGCCGTAAAAATAGAAATGTAAAAATAAATCACAGTGATAGAGCGATAGAGAGTAAAGAACAACTGCCACTTAAAAAAACGAAAGAAAGGAAGAAGGAAAAAAAGACTTCCTCAGATTAGCCTTGTGGTCCTTCTGTAAGAATGTCTAACAGGTGGAAGGAAGAATGTATTTTTAAAATAGACGTACCACAGAATATAAGCTATTAGTGGTTTGCCGCAGGGTTTTACGACTTGTGTTTAGCAACGGCTTGCGGATAAATAGAAGGAAATGGCAGGGCCGACTTTTCCAGGAGCAACTGGCAAACTCTGAGAGCTATTTCTTGTACTGAAATACTAAGTCATCTTTGTGTTATATGGACTGACATGACCTAAATTAGTCTGAAATAAGTGACACGTTATAGCGGAGCTAATGTACAATCCGTCTTTAAAAAGCCTCATTGTTCGTGGCAACTTGAAACGTTACACTTACGCTTAACTGAATGGCGCTTTATTTTGTTAAAATAAAATACGGGGTTGGGGCACAATGGATCCGGCTCCTGTTTCCTAGAAACACAGGAAACATAAAAAATGAATGGGTTTCAGAGACCCCTCGCTTTGTGGAAAACCTCTGACAATGTAAGTATAGACGACTTTTCATTCCGGTTAATCTGCCGGTTGACTTAATCAAATATTTTCATTAGACAGGTTTTAAAATATTACTGCAATTATTTTAATGGTATCTGATGTAACCATAAAATAATACTGCGTAATTACCGTATGCTTTTTTTCTCTCTCGTCTTTCGTTTTAAGGTGCTGGCACAGTAGCTGGCTGCTGGTATTATGAAAAGGAAACTGGAGCCGAAATTCAAGGTTATACGAGAATATAAAAGAGCTGTTTGTGACTCTTATAGAGAGTTAAACTTAATTTTAACAGGACGGCATGGATTTCTCATGGTTTTTCTTCCTAGGATATTTGTTTTAAAGGAACACTCTACTCATCCTGATCACTTTACTGTTATAAAGTGGTCAGGATGTGAGGAGCGCCCCTCTTCTTCCCAGCTCCCCCAATCTGGAGATATTGCTCATTGAAGTGAAGGACTTTCCTCCACCCAATCCCGCTTCACCAGCAGCCGGGATTTTTGAATTTCACCAGATCCGTCACTAGTGACTCCAGAAAGCAGAGAGTGTGCTGACATCGCTCTCTGTGAGACCGACCGCGTTAGCAATCGGTCAGATAGAGGCAGCCATTGGGTCGGATTTGTGCATGGGCACAGCTGCTGTCAGGTTTCCCGGGAGAGGATCGGGAAGGGACCGAGTAGATGATGCTGAAGCACTAGTTGGGAATCGCAGTATCAAATAGCGAGCCAAGGTCAGGGCAGGTGAGGTACACAAGGTTGGTGGTCACAGGCTGGGTCAGTACACAGGAAATCGCAGAAAATATAAGTAGCTAGGAGAAGGAAAAGGAAACTGCATTACAATACCGGAACATGGTGCAAATGGGCCAGCTTTCATGTATACCTGGTAGCTCCTCCTGCATGCTGGGCCGCCAATGATATCATTGATGTGCGCCTTGGGTTTCTGCCTGGAGCTCCCAATGGATGCCCACGGGCAGCAGTGGGAAAGCTGGCAGCTGGCATACAACCACCCCGGGGACCAAAACCACTAGGGATGAGCCGGACACTCCCCGAGTTCGGTTCGAGCCCGAACCCGAACTTCCCATTTGTTCGGGACCAAACCTGAACCCGAACCCGATCCCCCATGCAAAACAATGGGGCTGAAAATTCGGTTTTTTGGAGTGCCCTCCAAGAGGGCATATATGCTACATATTTGCCATAAAAGGTGTATGGGGGTCCGGGTAGTGCCCTGGGGGACAGGAAACAAGGACAAAAAGTTTTAAAAAAAACGTTTTTAAAGGGACAGTGAGTTTTCCATGAAATAAGGGTTAAAAATAAAAACGAAAAATTCCTTCAAATATCGTGCCTAGGAGGTCCCCATAACCTGCCCGTGAAGTGGCAGATTTCTAGGATGTATAGAAATATGTAAAAACCAAAAAATGACATTTCAAATGACAGTAAATGCTTTTCCTTTAATCTATCCATAAACAACTGCTTGGGGCGGCAGTCTGTATGAAAAGAGGAGACATTTTCGGACACGCAGAAAAAGTTTACTGATTTTTTGGCGGTGAAAAGCAGGAGAATGGAAACTTCTAGACCAAAAAGCCGATTTGGAAAGTGAGATAAATGGGAGAATTTTTGTGGTTCGGCTATTTTGACCTAGAATTTTCCATTCTCCAGTCATTCTCCTGAGTTTCACCTTTCTCTGAATAACCCTGTCAGGGTTATTCAGAGAGTGGTGAAGAGCAGGAGAATGACTGGAGAATGGAAAATTCTAGGTCAAAATAGCCAAACCAGAAAAATTCTCCCATTTAGGCTAGGGTCAGACTAGCGAATTTTTAACATGCGTTTAGGCGCACTTAATCATGGCCACACTAGCTGCAAATGACGGGCAATGACGGCCAATATACGAAGTACGGTCGCTCGAAAGTCCGGCTGCGCAACACAAGTGGAAAATGAAAGCATTTTTTCGAGAACGCAGAACCACTAGTACGGACGTACAGAGTGCGCTGCGTCCACTAGCAGCGTGTGTGCGTGATTTGGAGACGTCAGACCCTGCTCATGTCCGGCCAACATAACGTCCAGACACCCAAAGTTCCCTAGTTTGGATCCGTAAAAAATCACGCACAAAAATGCGCATCGTATGACCGTTTTCGCGCAATCCGTGAAAAAATACGGCAATGCGTTCGAACGCACTTTTTGACGGTCGCTGCGAAAAATGCGTTAGTCTGACCCTAGCCTTATCTCACTTTCCAAATTGGCTATTTGGTCCAGATTGTTCTCTTTTCCTGCCATTCTCCTGGTTTTCACCTTTCTCTGAACAACCCTGAGAGAGAGGTGAAAGCCAGGAGAACTGGCAAGAGAAGAGAACAATCTAGACCAAATAGCCGATTTGGAAAGTGAGATAAATGGGAGAATTTTTCTGGTTTGGCTATTTTGACCTAGAATTTTCACTTCTCCAGTTATTCTCCTGCTTTTCACTGCTCTCTGAATAACCCTGTGAATGTTTAATCCCGAGGTGAAAAATAACATTGCTTTAGATTTTTTTCAAACACCAGTTAAATGCAGCATATTAGGATGTTTTAGGGAATTTAATTCTCAAATATCAATCAGAAGCAGACACCACCCCACCCTCAGTATATTGTACAATGTATCAAATTGATTACCAGACTAAAAACACCTGGTGTTATGCCCGTTTGTGAACAGAGGTCATTTAGAGTTGATAATCTTTCCACGTACACATTAGTTTGTAATTCAATATCTAATAAACCGTTGCTTATAATATTCTGTAGTAAAGAGTCTCTTCATTTCTAGATTTTTTTGTATTTTTTTAAGCATTTTCTATACTTTTTTCAAAATTTCTTTTTTTTTTTCAAACCCGAGCCGAACACGCCCCAAAAGTTCGAAATTCGAGAACTTTCGAACTGCCAAAGTTCGGGTCGAACTCTGAACCGTCCGAACCCGAACAGCTCATCCCTAGAAACCACACTGAGGAGGTGAGCTGGGCTGTCCATGTGCCTGGAACCCAACCGGTTGTCGGCGCAGCTGTGTCCCTGCACCCCGGGCCGGAGTGCCGGCTGGGCAGGTATGTGGCTGCATCCAATGCCAGAGGCCTGGAGGACCTGACAGCTACAATCCAACATTCTTCGAAGACACTACAGAACTTGCGTAAGTAAAGTGCACGAGTCCCGTAGCGCCACACAAATTGCCGTTCTTATGCTATGCAAGTGTTTTAGGAGTGCAGATATCGCACAAAAGCTTCAGGGATGTCCAGGTTTGGGAGTCCCTGAGCTGAAGATGAAGAGCAGCGCGTGGCGAGGGACAAAAGGTGAGTAAAATCCCCCTAAAAGAAATAGAATTAAAAAACAAATTGGGCAGAGGCTGTCTCCGTAGCTTCAGCTCAATTATTTAAGGCCAAAAATAGGGAACGCTACTTTTTACTAGGGTGTTGCTGTAAACATGCACTGAGTGTGTTTTTGAGAAACCAAGCAGTTTATAGCATTTTGTGTAACCTAGACAATATCTACACCAAAGTACAATACAGATTAAAAGGAGACCAAGCATATACAAAAGATGGAATGAAATAGTATATATACAGTTAAAGGATCGCTCGATACACTGTGATTACTCAAGTTACATTGAGTGGTCACAGTGCTTAGCGTGCCCTCAGCCCATTATCGCCTCCCTCCGCAGTGTAAGGTGTGGCATACTGTCAGGGATCCCTACCGCTGGTCCTGGCTTGCGCTCCGGTCCCGGGCGCTGACGGGCATTCCGACGCTAGTAGCGTCCATCCATCCTCCTCCCTCGTGGCCCGGCTGCAGAGTGAACCGCGCGTGCGCACGTTTTCCAGGGCTATCAGAGAACGTTGTACGCAGGGACGCTCAGAACGGCCGACGGCAGTCCGCACGTCATCAGAGAACGCCCGGGAGGTTCTCCATAAAAAGACACCTAGATGACAGTTCAGTACTAGTTTATTCTAGTCTGTTGCGCTTGTTTATACACTTGTTTCCCGAGACCGTGATTCTGACTTCTGCCTGGATATATTACTACGCTGCCTGCTTTAACCCCTCGACTTCTGCCTGGATATATTACTACGCTGCTTGCTTTAACCCTTCGACTTCTGCTTGGATATATTACTACGCTGCCTGCTTTAACCCCTCGACTTCTGCCTGGATATATTACTACGCTGCCTGCTTTAACCCCTCGACTTCTGCCTGGATATATTACTACGCTGACTGCTTTAACCCCTCGATTGCTGCCTGGACATTATACTACGCTATCGTACCACTCAGCTATATGTACATCTTGCATATTGGTTCCAACGCTGCCACCGCTACGTGCAACCCTGACATAATAAACTAGTCTACTATGGAATCAGCAAGTGTACCAGAGACTCTGGCCGCCATTGCTCAACAGCTTAATATATTGACTCAATCCGTGCAGGCTTTGGAAGCCAATCAAACAGCGATGCAGGTGCACCAAGATCGTCTGGAACAAGGATTAGCGAGCAGTAGTACCTCACGGCCTGTGGCTGAGCCCCCAGCGCTCCCTCTGGATGCTGCTACAATGGGTCCAGAACCTTACGTGTCACCACCCAAGAAATTCGATGGAGACCGAAAACAGTTCCGCTGTTTCATAACGTCATGTCAAATAATGTTTTCCCTACAGAGACGAACCTATAACACCGACTTCGCACGAGTCAGATCAGTGATATCACTACTAACAGGCAGGCCCCAACGATGGCTCATCATTTGCTACGAACCCACAATCCCTTATTGAACAGCTGGAGCACATTCTATAAAGCTATGGAAGAAATGTATGATGATCCCCACTGGGTGAACAATGCGGCCCAGGCTCTCGACAACCTAAAACAAGGAAGAAATGATGTAGAAGAATATATTACAGACTTCAAACACTTGGCCCTTGAATCAGAGTGGAATGAACCGGCACTCATAGCTCAATTCCGGAAAGGATTGTCTGAAGCATTGAAAAACGAGCTAGCAAGAACTGGAGTACCTCCGTCACTGGACAAGACTATGTCCTTGTGTATTGAAATCGACCGTCGAATAAGAGAAAGGCGCGCTGAACGCGCCAACAATCATCAGTCCACACCTATAAGAAGAACCGTCCCTCCACCACCTTCCATGTCCTCTATGCCTACTGATAATGATGAAGAACCTATGCAAGTTGGGGCAGCTAGAGGACCATTAACAGAAGCCGAGAAGTCAAGGAGACGCTCCTTAGACCTATGTATGTACTGCTGTCGTGCAGGGCATCAAGTCCGGGAATGCCACGAGAAGCCTAACACCCGTATGGGTAAGCCTTTAGCCCTTCCCGCCTTTTGTATCCGTTCAAAGCATCTGCACTGCCATGTCCACCCATCTCATAGTACCCTTGTCTTTACAGTGGGACGGCTGTATAACCACGCTCAATGCCATGATTGATTCCGGGGCCAGCGGCTGCTTCCTGGACGCTGAGGTAACACAGTCCCTTGGAATACCCACTACTTCTAAAAATCAGCCTTACCCCATCCAATTATTAGACGGAAGCTCTCCTCTATCAGGTCCTGTGACCAAAGAAACTATTCCTCTCCTAGCCACCATAGGGGAGCAACCACAAGACATACTCATCTTTGATATTGTGCCTTCACCAGTGTTCCCAGCCATCCTTGGCCTTAACTGGTTAAGAAGAAACAATCCTACTATCGATTGGACTAATGGCACCGTTACCTTCGACCAGAAAGACTTCTCTACGACTTCAGAAATCCCTCAAACACAGATCCATACTGCAGCTATGTGCACAGAAATACCCAAAGCTTATCAGGACTTGCATAGTGTGTTTGAGAAGAAAGGAGCTGACGACCTACCACCATTCAGAGCCTACGATTGCCCGATTGATCTTCTACCTGGTACTCCCATTCCTCACGGCAGAATATACCCGTTGTCCGAACCTGAATTAGAGTCCCTCAAAGAATACATATCAGAGAACCTGAAAAAAGGCTTTATACGTCCCTCGACATCTCCTGCAGGAGCACCCATCTTCTTCGTAGGAAAGAAAGACGGGGGTCTTCGCCCTAGTGTGGACTACCGTGCCCTGAATAATATTACGATTAAAAATAAATATCCTTTGCCTTTAATATCCAAACTCATGGATCGACTAAGAACCTCGTCAGTGTTTACTAAACTTGATCTACGAGGTGCGTACAATTTGGTGAGAATATGAGATGGAGACGAATGGAAGACAGCCTTCAGGTCCAGGTATGGACATTTTGAGTATTTAGTTATGCCATATGGTCTCTGCAATGCCCCTGCCACGTTTCAGAGATTCCTCAATGATATTTTCCAAGACATATTGGACTGTTACGTAATAGTATATTTGGATGACATATTGATTTGTTCTGACACCGCTGAAACACATAGGAAGCATGTAAGAACCGTATTGCTACGTCTATTGAAACACAAACTGTACGTAAAGCTGGAAAAATGTTTATTTGATACACAACGTATTGACTTTCTTGGTTTCATCATTACCCCCGGGCACATCCAGATGGATCCAGCCAAGATAGAAGCAGTCACGAAGTGGCCAGCTCCTGCCAACAGAAAGGGGGTCCAGTGTTTTTTGGGGTTCTGCAACTTTTACAGAAAGTTTGTAAAAAACTTCTCTAAGATAGCTAAACCGTTGACTGAACTAACCCGTATCCATACCCGTTTTTCTTGGTCTATAGCAGCTCAAGACGCTTTTGATCTATTAAAAAGGACTATCACTACCGCACCTATCCTCTCGATTCCAGATCCCTCTCATCCATATACTCTAGAGGTAGATGCCTCGGCTTTTGCCGTTGGAGCCGTTTTATCTCAAAGACAGAAAGAAACTGAAGTAATGCATCCTGTATCTTTTTTCTCTAAAACCCTTTCCGCAGCCGAAAAGAATTATGATGTCGGAGAGAGAGAATTGCTGGCAATCAAACTGCCTCTGGAAGAATGGCGTCATCTCCTTGAAGGAGCTCGTCACCCAGTTTCCATCCTTACTGACCATCGGAACTTGGAATACCTACAGCAAGCACGCAGATTGAAACCAAGACAAGCACGATGGGCTCTTTTCTTCAGTCGGTTCAACATGCTTATCACATACAGACCTGGTAGCAAAAATGGGAAAGCCGATGCCTTGTCAAGGGCTAAAGACAACATTCAAGTAATCGATGACGATTTCATACTACCCAGAACCTGTTTTGCCACGATTCAATTATCACTCGGGGACGTCATAAAACAGAATACACCCCCTATCGATCAAACGGCTCCTTCAATGGCGCTGACCGCGCAGAGTGGATTTCTGTTTCACCATCAGAAGGTATTTGTACCGTCTGCAGCAGTAGTGTCTGTTCTTCAATATTGTCACGACTCCCCCCTAGGGGGTCATGGGAGTATACATAAGACACTGGATCTAATGAACCGTTTTTTCTGGTGGCCTCGATTACTCAAAGATACTGTGTTGTATGTGAAGAATTGCCCAGTATGCATCAGAGCCAAAGTCTCCCATCAGTGTCCACAAGGTTTGCTTCAACAATTGCCTGTTCCTCAGATTCCTTGGGAGGATATATCTATGGACTTTATAGTCGAGCTACCCGCCTCCGCCGGATATAACACCATAATGGTGGTAATTGACAGATTTTTGAAGATGGCTCATTTTTTACCCCATGCAGGAATAGCTACGGCAGCACAAACTGCATCATTGTTTATCCGAGAAATTTTTCCGGTTACATGGATTACTCTCTACCATTATATCCAATAGAGGGTCTCAATTTACTTCACTTTTCTGGAAAGCCTTTTGTAAGAATCTCCATATGCAGCAGAGCTTATCCACGGCGTATCATCCTCAAACCAACGGTCAGACCGGTGATGTTTCCTGGTTCACCTCTAGTTAGTAATATTCCTTCCTTGGATCATCGTATGGCCTGCATACACGACGGCTTCAAACAAGTCAGATCTGCTCTTCTATCAGCTCAACGTTCCTACAAACGGTATGCTGATCGCCACCGGGATCCCGCACCCTTATATAAAGTGGGTGATTTGGTATGGCTGTCCTCCAAGCACGTGACGCTGAATTGTCCTTCAAGAAAGTTAGGCCCTCGCTTTTTGGGTCCTTTCTCGATTACCAAGGTTGTTTCTTCTTCGGCAGTACGGCTTTGCTTGCCTGATGATTACAAGATCCACCCGGTTTTTCACGTATCTCTTCTCCATCCCTCGGAGCCGGATCCATTCCTTGACCGCACTCCTTCCCGTCCAGGTCCCGTAGTGGCTGTGAACAGCGATGAGTATGAAGTACAGGAGATATTGGATTCCCGCTTCCGCCGTCGTCGCCTGGAGTATCTGGTTCACTGGACTGGATATGGCCCTGAGGAAGACTCCTGGGTTTTCGCCGCTGATATCCACGCTCCTGACCTTGTTCGCGCTTTCCACACGACTCACCCGCCGCGCCCCCGGAGTGGTCGCCTTGTTGGGGGGCTCTTTCAGGGATCCCTACCGCTGATCCTGGGTTGCGCTCCGGTCCCGGGCGCTGACGAGCATTCCGAAGCTAGTAGCGTCCATCCATCCTCCTCCCTCGTGGCCCGGCTGCAGAGTGAACCGCGTGTGCGCACGTTTTCCCGGGCTATCAGAGAACGTTGTACGCAGGGACGCTCAGAACGGCCGACGGCAGTCCGCACGTCATCAGAGAACGCCCGGGAGGTTCTCCATAAAAAGTCACCTGGATGATAGTTCAGTACTAGTTTATTCTAGTCTGTTGCGCTTGTTTATACACTTGTTTCCCGAGACTGTGATTCTGACTTCTGCCTGGATATATTACTACGCTGCCTGCTTTAACCCCTCGACTTCTGCCTGGATATATTACTACGCTGCTTGCTTTAACCCTTCGACTTCTGCCTGGATATATTACTACGCTGCCTGCTTTAACCCCTCGACTTCTGCCTGGATATATTACTACGCTGCCTGCTTTAACCCCTCGACTTCTGCCTGGATATATTACTACGCTGACTGCTTTAACCCCTCGATTGCTGCCTGGACATTATACTACGCTATCGTACCGCTCAGCTATATGTACATCTTGCATATTGGTTCCAACGCTGCCACCGCTACGTGCAACCCTGACACGTACGTTCTGTGAGGTTTGGGGTACGTTCCGGGTCAGACCAATATGTAAGACATACAGGGTTATTCAGAGAGCGTGAAAAGCAGGAGAATGACTGGAGAATGACTGGAGAATGAAAAATTCTAGGTCAAAATAGCCGATTTGGAAAGTGAGATGAAAGGGAGAATTTTTCTGGTCTGGCTATTTTGACCTAGAATTTTTCATTCTCCAGTCATTCTCCAGTCATTCTCCAGTCATTCTCCTGCTTTTCATGCTCTCTGAATAACCCTGATAGACACCCTTAACCCAGGTGCAGTACAAGTCCTTTAGGTGGCTCGGTTTCACAATGGTGGGACAGAAAGTAGACCTAACATGCAGGGATAACAACAACCAAGGGAAAGGAAACACCAGTCCTAGGATGGCTGGTAAAAGACAGGAAAGAGAGATAAATGGAATACAGTACAGTAGCCGGAAAATACAGATATACACGTAGTCCAAAACGCAAGTCGAGTCAAGGGGAACCGGAGATACTTGTAATAAAATACTCTCCGGGTCAATCCTAGATAAATAAAATTACACCAAAATAGGTGTAAGGGAGCGCATACAAAAATATCACATATATAAACCATGCGTTAACATTTGAAACAAAATATGCGTGCAAACTCGGATTGATGTCCTAAATGTCGCAATAAGTGGTCAAATCCTTGAAGAGAGAAAGACAACTGATTGTGCAGTATATCATGCTGGATTTTCAAAAAATGTTCTAAAGATGCAACACTCACAAATAAGGAGTCTTCAAGACTCTAGTTGTATGTCTGTGAGCCTCTATGGGGGGCTCTTCCCACCTATTCATCCTTTTCACACTGTTCCAATCCCGGATGTCAAATGGGATCTCAAAAAAGAAGAGAAGACATAGCACAACTCTGCGTATATCATGGAATACGATGGAAAGAAATAAACTCACCTTTATTTGAGCCTCCTGGATGGGTGGCTCAGTATGTGCGCCTGGGACCTCTTAGGGTTGAGTGGGTCCTTCCTCACAACTCCCGCGGCAGTAAATGTCTCTCAGTATATATTCCCCGGCTGGAATATGTGTCCCTCAGTCCTCAATAATTTTTTTTTTTTTTTAATCCAAGATTAGTATACTATCATCCCAAAAGTGTGGGCAGCTTATTGTTCAAGTATGGAATTTATATCATCCCAATCATAGATAAGCAGTAAAAGAGAATATATATGTACGCACTAACGGGGCAGAAATATGAAACCACAAAAGGTCACTTGAGAACTGGAGTCTGCAGTTTAAATAAGGCACTGTCTGCTTCTAGGGATGTGCGTTTCGGGTTTCGGAATTTTGGAATTTTCACGAAATTTCCCAATTCGTGTTTTCGGATGCGGCCGATTTTCCGAAAAGTTTTAGATCCGAAAACGGCAGAACCGAAAAGTTTTCCGAGCCGAAACGAAATATTTTCGGAATTTTCGAATGGACTTGAAATGTGTCAAATCGAAATTTATTGCTTTGAAACGAGGAGAAAAGACGTTCCGAAAAAAACGAAAATTTCCGAAATCACGAAAAGTCGATACAAAAAACGAGCTAAGTGACACGAAAATACGAAAAATGGTCGATATTCGGAAAAAAAAATGTACACGAAAAACGAGTCGAGCCGAACCGAATCGAAACAGAAATCGGTCGAAACGAGCCGAATCGAAAAGTTTGAAAGTCCGAAAAAATCTAATCGAACCGAAAAAAAAATCGGTGCACAAGCCTATCTGCTTCTACTGATTGGCTGATCTCACACGAGAGTGCCAAAACGTGCACGTCGGAGTATGTGCGATGATGTCACACGTGCGACAGGCTGCATACAAGGTGCCATCAGTGGTCCACTCAGAGGAGTGCTCTGGAAGGCTGGAGGAGGATGCCATAGGACCGTCGCTGCCATCTGACTGAGGTCCGACTCATGGGGGCTCTTGGAGGGCTGATTCAACCCTTCAAAAGCAAGGGTTTGACTCTGCCTTGAAGTTTCTGTTAGCATGGTCTGACCTGACCTTCAGGCTCTGATACAGGAAGTGTGCACTTGTTTGATCCCCCATTGATATGCCATTTCTTAGCAGCTATCCTTCAAGGTGACTGTAACTTACCTTACCACATATGTGTTAGTCTCTCTTTTACATCTGGATGAAACTCCTTTTCATTTTTACTATACTTATCTTTGTTGACATTATAAAGAGAAGCATTTTTGTAGGAAACAAGTGAAAGATAACTCTTATGTATTTACAGTATGTATTTGTTGTTTGGTGTGGTCTGTGTGTGTTTTCACCAATTTGCACACAGTGTTCAAGGTCCGCAGTCTTGCTTTTGACAAGCAAATCCTGTGTGTGGACTTGGTTTCAAGGTGTAATTTTATTCACTTTCCAAAGGAACGAAGAGCTGAGATGGCATCTTCTTGATATGAGGTCAAAGAACACACGTTGAAAAACGTTAATGAAAAACACCTGATAAAATGTCTCATAAAAATGCCTAAGCATCGTTGATTATCAAATTAAGAAATATGAGATAGTGTAGCAAAACAGATGTTTAGAGGAGAATGGTGTGTCAAAAAATCACCAACTGGTTGGAAGGTAGATTAGATTTAATAAGAACATAAATAAGAACATAAAACTGAAGAAATTGGAGGGACCTAAAGCAATGCAGCTGACCAGTAAACAACTCTCACCTGGACATTCCTCTAAAAGTGTTTTACGGTAGATATATTAGAAACTAATTAATAATAGGACCATAATCACAGTTGTTGGCACCACAAAGAGAGCCATGCACAGCGTATTTCTATTTAAAAAAGCAATAGGACCCGGGATCATGTTGGTTGTTACAGAAGGTAAATTGAATCTAACTTCTAGTTTATTTGTAGTTGTGTAAAAAGCTTTGAATATCTTAGAAAAAATGTAAAAAAAAAAGGATTCTTACTGTGTGCAATAAATAATTTTACAAAGTATCAAATTATGACTTTCTTGTTGTTGACCTGCTTAATTCTTTCAAACTATTTTTGCCGAAATTATTAAAACATTTATTTGAAACATTGGATGAACAGCTAGCACTTAAATGCGCCTAGCTTCTCCCTGCATCACCTCTTCCCATGATACACTGCAGGAGTTCTCACGCGCAGCCCCCATCCTCTGGAACACTCTCAGTCGTACGGTCAGACTTTCCCCTAGTTTCCCTTCCTTCAAACGCTTCCTTAAGACATTCCTATTTAGGGAAGCCTATCACCCGACTCACTGACGCAACCAGTCCATCACTCCCACCTTGCAGTCCATCACTCCCACCTTGCAGTCCATCACTCCACTGATGAGGAAGTCAATTCCTTATTGTCCTCCTCACATCTCACCACGTGCCCGCTCGACCCCATTCCCTCACATCTAATTCCTCCACTCTCCTCCTCCCTCACCCCTGCTCTCACACACATCTTCAACCTATCTCTCTCCACCAGCTCCTTCCCATCCGCCTTCAAACACGCACTAGTTACCCCTTTACTAAAGAAACCATCCCTCAATCTCAACTCTCCATCCAACTACCGCCCTTTATCCCTGCTTCCCTTCACATCTAAGCTCTTATAAAAACTAGTCTTCAACCACCTCTCCATCTTCCTGTCATCCAATTCCCTACTTGACCCCCTGCAGTCTGGCTTCCGTCCCCTACACTCAACTGAAACTGCCCTCACCAAAGTCACCAACGACCTCCTAACTGCTAAAAAACATGGCCACTATTCTATTCTCATCCTGCTTGACCTCTCGGCTGCTTTTGACACTGTTGACCACCCCCTCCTTCTACAGACCCTCAACTCTCTTGGTCTCGGTGACACTGCACTCGCTTGGGTTGACTCCTATTTATCCAACAGGTCCTTCTTTCTCTGTGTCCTTTGCTGGTAACTCCTCCTCTTCATTGCCTCTATCTGTTGGTGTACCTCAAGGCTCTGTCCTTGGTCCTCTGCTCTTTCCCATCTACACCTCCTCCCTGGGCAAAATCATTAACAGCTTTGGCTTTAATTATCACCTCTACGCTGATGACACTCAAATCTACCGCTCTACCCCTTGTCTCTCTCCCCCTGTCCTTTCCAAAGTCAGCGACTGTTTATCTGGCATCTCCTCCTGGATGGCCACAAAACAACTCATACACGCCCTGGTAATCTCCCGATTTGACTATTGCAATAATCTCTTATCTGGCCTCCCTCTCTCCCCCCTACAATCCATCCTGAATGCCTCCGCCAGGCTAATCCACCTCACCCGCCTCTCTGTCTCTGCCGCTCCCCTCTGCGAGTCCCTTCACTGGCTCCCCATCCACTGCAGAATTAAACTTAAAATCCTTACCCTGACCTACAAAACCCTCACTAACTCAGCTCCCCACTACCTGTCCTCACTAATCACCAAATACACCCCAGTCTGCTCCCTAAGGTCAAACAGCGACCTGCGCCTAGCGTCTCCCTGCATCACCTCTTCCCATGATAGACTGCAGGACTTCTCAAGCGCAGCCCCCATTCTCTGGAACACTCTCCCTCGTACGGTCAGACTTTCCCCTAATTTCTCTTCCTTCAAATGCTTCCTTAAAACATTCCTATTTAGGGAAGCCTACCACCCAACTCACTGACGCAACCATCAATCACTCTCACCTTGCAGTCCTCTCCTCCTGTTTCCAACCCCAACCATTCTAGATTGTGAGTTCCTACGGGAATAGGACCCTCACCTCCTCCTGTACTGTTTGTCAAATGTTGTACAATGTATTGTAACCCTGTCTATACTGTGCCTATTGTACAGTGCTGCAGAATATGCTGGCGCTTTATAAATAAAGAATAATAATAATAAATCTCTCTCACCTTACAGTCCATCACTCCCACCTTGCAGTCCATCACTCTCGCCTTGCAGTCATCACTCTCACCTTGCAGTCCATCACTCTCACCTTGCAGTCCTCTCCTCCTGTTTCCACCAACAACCCTTCTAGATTGTAAATTCCCTGGGGAATAGGGCCCTTGTTTCCTCCTGTACTGGTTTATCAAAATGTTGTTCAGTCTCAATGTGTTTTTACCCTGTCTATATCATGCCCATTGTTCAGCACTTCGGAATATGCTGGCGCTATATAAATAAAGTATAATAATAATAAAAATGTATGGTAAAGTGGCAATTTTGCATAAATATTCTGAGCTACTTAAAAGATCTAGTAATAATACTAATAATAATAATAATAATAATAATAAAAGCAATGTAGTCATTTTCATTTTTCATGTATTCATTTATCCTTTACAGAAATAATGCTGGGAATAAAGGTTCTAAGCTCTAGATGGTGTCCCCTTATCTGGCACAATTTAACACTGGCTGCATTATCAGCATACTGTCACGGTGGCAGTACCACCAGGCACGCACCACCCTATACTTGCCCTCCGATCCTTGGAAGTGGTCGGTCTGTATATATATCCCTATGAATATAACTCGCAGGAAGGTGAGGCCTTGGTTCCTGAGAGAAGCCCCTATATGCAGAGATGCAGGGTAAACTGCAAGGACAGGTGAAAGCAAAGGGTTAACAAAAGACCTCTGTACGGCAATACCAAAGATTCCCTGCACTGAAAGACCGGTCTTTAGGATAGCCGGATCTAATCTAAAGGAAAGTATTACCTTGAAGCCGTACAGAGTCTTTTGTTGTATACAGATGACAGGGTTTCCTGGAAACGGTACAGACAAGGAATAATCAATAGATTAGTCATAAAGAGGAAAGCCAAAGGTCATAACCAGAGAGAGTACGTCATACAGAATATAGGAATAGGAACCAGAAGGGAAGTCAGCCAAGCCAAAATCAGTAACCGGGGAATCTGAATGGAACATAAACAGCAAAACAAAATACAGCAATAGACAGAACTGAATACACAGAAGGAACTGACATAAACTGGAACAGAAATAATAGAGACAAAAACAGAACAAGGATGAACAAACGGAGGATATCAGGAACACAGCAAGGAGCTCTCAGGACACAAGTCGCAAGGAGACCAGGCAAAGAAAAATGACCCAGCAATGTCCTATAGGTACATTGCTCTAATATAGGCAGGAGAATCAAGGCAAGGGTCAACAGGTGAGCAGCACACAGAACACCAATTAACCCCTGGGAGGCCACCCAGGAATTGGCAGCAACAGAAACACAAGGGAAAAAACACAATATACAATACAGAGGGCAGGAAGACAGGGTTGGAACGTGGGAACGTGACACATACAGACAGAAAAAGCCTTTGAGTCAAACCCAGTAAATTTGATAAAGATGAAAAATAAATATGGTGAGATCTCCTGCTTATTGGGATTTTTAGAGATCATAATGAGATTATTAGTAATGCAGCTTCCGCAAAATACTAAAAGAATATAAAAATATCTCTATGTGCCTGTATAATGCCTGTGTGTATGGAAATTACAGTAACATCTTCTATCTGTACTGTACAGGGATTTTCAGTCATTATAACCCCGTGAAACATATCCCTGTACAGTGACCCCAGATTCCTGCTGTATTCTGCTTTTTCCCTGGTTGTTGTAATGCAGAAGTAAAGCTTGCAGCTTTTAGTAGAAATACATAAGGTGTTATTCAGAGAGAGTTGATCTGGCCCCGAAATGTCACCAAACAGGGAATTTCCCCAAACCTTGCCATTTTGGAGCCATTCGGCTATTCAGAGAATGGGCAGTTTGCCAAATTTTGGCGAACTGACAGCCAGTACGGTGCCTGATCGAGGGCAGTGAAATCCCCAGTGAAAGTGAGACACCGAACAGCAGAGAAAAGTTGCCGAAGTGCCCTGCTGTTCGGTGTTTTCATTTGTCAGGTTTATTCAGGCGAATCCCATAGGTTTCAATGTAAAAAATATTCCTGTTTTTTTCCAATGTTTGGTAAACCATTTATTCTTTTAATCTGCAGTAAAAAAGCCTCTTTATTTATAGATTTTTTTAGGCATTTTTCAGGATTTTTTCTGCAAAAATTATTTTCCATTTTTTTTTAAAAGCGTTTTTTTTTTTCTGTAACGGCCCTTTTTATTATCATTCATAAGACCTTATGTGTAAATTCCAGACATTTTCATTCAGTAGTTTTTTTGAAAACAGCATTTCAATCTTGACACATTCAATTGTATTGTTTTTTATTATTATTTACCCTGTTTCTCAGCTTGTCGGCTGGTCTGCGCTGTGATTGGCGGCTCATCGACTTTTTCTGGCATGTTCGACGTGTTTGTTGCAGTGGGTTTTTGGAGGGATTGCCGTGGGTTTTCCCTGCACTCCGGGGACCCTGCGGTGAATGCAGGGAACGAGAGCACCGAAACGTCAGCTCTCTGAATAACCCCCATAGTGAGATCTCAAAACTAATTGTATTTCTCTTTGGGTTTAACCCTAAACATGCATTAGATTGATTTGTAAACAGGCTTATGTACGTATTCATTGTACTACATTGTACACCAGTGTTATGTCAAACATTTTGGAAAAATGCGTCTACACACAATTACGTGATTATTATCAATATTGGAACTACTTAACCCCGGATCAATCCGGCTTTCGTCCAAATCACTCAACTACAACCGCCCTTTTAAAAGTCTGCAATGATATACAAGCTGGGATGAAACAAGGAACACCTTACTTGCAATACCGCAATACAAAAAAAAAGTGTCTCAATCCTCATTTTTCTACAGAGCACTGCAGTTATGGAATAACCTCCTAGACGCCATCAAATCTTCCCCCAGTCTAGAGTCACTTAAGAGCTCCCTATTAACATACCTCAATACGGAATGCACCTGTAAACATGTAACATAGTGACTATATACAGAATGCACCTGTAAACATGTAACATAGTGACTATATACAGAATGCACCTGTAAACATGTAACATAGTGACTATATACAGAATGCACCTGTAAACGTGTAACATAGTGACTATATACAGAATGCACCTGTAAACATGTAACATAGTGACTATATACAGAATGTACCTGTAAACATGTAAAATAGTGACTATATACAGAATGCACCTGTAAACATGTAACATAGTGACTACATACAGAATGCTCCTGTAAACATGTAACATAGTGACTATATACAGAATGCACCTGTAAACATGTAACATAGTGACTATATACAGAATGCACCTGTAAACATGTAACATAGTGACTACATACAGAATGCTCCTGTAAACATGTAACATAGTGACTATTTCCTACATATTTATTTTCTGTGTTAATCTGTATATTTGTGTTTTTTTTTAAATATCTTGCATTGGCTTTCTTTGTATTTCTGTAACAACTGTAACAATTCAATGTTGTTGAACCCAGGACATACTTGAAAATGAGAGAAATCTCAATGTATCCTTCCTGGTAAAATACTTTATAAATAAATAAATAAATAAATGTGTTTGGTAATGAAAGCATTCTGAATAAGAGAAACTCTGGCTTGGGGTTTATTAATTTAGATGGTCAAGCTTTGTGTATTCCACAAGTTTACTAAAATTAGTATATAGATAACTGAGCTATGTATTCTATCAGTGATATTTTGTTCATTGTGTTACAGTCAGTGTTATTCAAAGAGCTCCGAATTGCTGGCGAAAGGTAACCGAACGCTGAAATTCAGCGTTCAGTTACCTTTCCTGGCCATTCAGCTATTCAGAGAGCAGGCAGTTTGCCAAATGTTGGCAAATTGCCTGCACACAGGGGTGTACCTAGGGGGGTGGGGGGGGGGCGGGCCGCACCGGGTGACACCACCCCCTAGGGTGGCACCCTAAAAAAAATATATATATTTTTTTTTCACTTTTGCAAAGTATTTTACCAGGAAGGATACATTTGAGATTTTACTAATTTTCGGGTGACACCACCCCCTAGTATGACACCCTAAAAAAACCAATATATATATATATTTTTATTATTTTTACAAAGTATTTTACCAGGAGGGATACATTGAGATTTCACTAATTTTCAAGTGTGTCCTGGGTAGGCAAGGCCTAGATTGGCATTTTCCAGGGGGTAGCAAAAAACCCACCACTAAAGGGGTCACTCACAGAGCACCGAAATGACACCAACATTGTGGTGTTCTGTTGTTCCCTGCACTTCAGGGAATCAAATTTCCTCAGCCTGCAGTGAATTCACCATTCACCGCAGGGTCCCCGAAGTGCAGGGAGTCGGTCTACTTAACGAAAATGTCTGGAATTTACATATAAGGTCCTATGATTGATAATAAAAAGGTCTCTTACAGATAAAAGAAAAAACACTATAGGCTGGATATGTTGTGAGTTTGCAAAATCACTTAAGAATAACAATTATTCAAAAAGAATCTATACTCGCCCCTTATTGCACAGCAAAGAGGACGCATGAATGATCCACCATCGGCAGATTCATAATATAGCATTATTATATGTATACGTCATGTCCTGCCAGAATGCTATAACTAAAAATATTTTTTAAAACATTAAAAAAGTGCGTGTGTTTTTTTTTTTTTACATTTTAAAGTTGGGGGGGTGCCAAATATAGGATCCGCCACGCGTGCCAAATGTTCTAGGTATGCCCCTACCTGCACAAACGGTGCCTGTTCGAGGGCAGTGAAATCCCCATAGAGAAGCAATGCTTCGTCTATTCAGAGAACAAAAACCAGCAGTGAAAAGTTGACGAAATGCCCTGCCATTCGGTCTTTTCATTCGATAGGTTTATTCAGGCGAATCCCATAGGCCTCAATGTTAAAAATATTCCCGTTTTAATTCAATATGTAATAAACCGTTTATTATAATATTCTGCAGTAGAAAGTCTCTTTATTTATAGATTCTTTAGGATCTTTTAAGCATTTTTCGGGACTTTTTTGGAAAAAAAAATCAGATTTTTTTCTTTAAAAAAATTTAAACGTTTTTTCTTTTTTGTTACAGCCCTTTTTATTATCATTCTTTGGACCTCATAAGTAAACTTCAGACATTTTCGTTCTGTAGTTTCTTTGCAAAGAGCATTTCACTTTTCAAACTTTCAAGCGTACTGTTTGTTTTTTTTTCACTCCATTTGTCTGCGGTGTCGGGTTTTTCCGGTGGCTGCTCTGCGCTGTGATCGGCTCCTGCTCGGGTTTCTCCGGCGTGTTCGGCGGGGTTAATCCAGATGTTTTTGCGGGTTTCGGTGTGCATTCGCCGGGTTTTGCGGTGAATGTTCGGCAGGTTTGCGGTGGCTTTTCCCTGCTAGTGATGAGCCGAACACCCCTGTGTTCGGTTCGTATCCGAACAGTAGAACGGCCGAAATGTTCGAATATGAACTCGAGCACAATGTTAATCAATGGGGGCCGAACACACAAAATGTGTTCACAGTTCTCCTAATTGCACCGGCAGCTGCCAGTACATTTAGGAGACCTGTGGCTGTGGCCCCCGGCCCCCGTGACTCACCTGTCCTGCAGCTGTCCCAGCCTCCTGTTCCCCAGGCCATCAGCTCCTCCGGTTCGCCTGGCCGCGGCTCCTCTGCCCCACATCTTCATGCTGAATGATCTGATTGGGCAAAGTCCTGCGCCTGACCTGGACTTTGCCCAATCAGGGCTCTAATTCAATATTGAGATGAGGCGTGGGGCAGAGCTTTAACCAAGCTCAAAGCTCATCCTCATGTAGCCGCCGGTACATTTAGGAGACCTGTGGACACATTTTTTATTATGGAATGTCCGCGGTCGAACAAACCGCGAACATCCCATAATGTTCGGCTTTCGCCGAACACCCGAACGGCCGATGTTCGATTCAAACTCAAGTTCGAATAGAACCGAACGCCCATCCCTATTCCCTGCACTACGACGGCCCTGTGGTGCTTGCTGAATACACTGCAGGGTCGCCGAAATGGGATTGCCGAATCAAGCCGAATTGAAGAGAGCAAAAAGTCACCGAACGTGACTTTTTGATTCTCTTTGAATAAACCTGAGTGTGTTGTCTTTGCAGTAACTTTAACCCGTCCATACTCTAAATGCATGAAATGTCTGCTACAAATGCAACATGAGCATCAGGTACAGCTATTAGCTCTGCTATCATATTGGAATTCTATTTCTAGACTATATGAACCAGCAAAGCTAAATCCCACTATTCAATCAAAGGACAATCGTTCACTGAACCAAAAAGTGGATTGTAAAGCCATAGCTGCGCCACGGCTGGCAGATTGCGAAAAAACTGACCCGTATGAAAGGAATATATGAATGTAGCATCTGAATCTTGGCTCAGCGTCTACAGAATCGACCAGCGCACAAGCTGGGGCTGTGTATTTTCAATCCAATACTTATTTATGAAGAAGAATAGAAACAACTGTAGCTCCTCTTTTTAATAAATCCGTTAAAGGAACACTATCAGTAACACAAGATTACTTGTGCGTAACAAGCAAAAACACATTGAAATATACATGCTACTGTTTTTTTCTTTGTTTGAAGAAATTGTCTATAAAAAGGAAAAATAAAGTCAGGTTTTTGTCTCCTGTTTCCATTTTGATGATTTTTTCCCATTATGCAACATTTACCAAAATCTTATGTCCAGTTTCACAGCTGTGGTAAACAAGGATAAAACAATAGTGAATTGGCAATGGAGAAGGGGAGGGAATATATAGACAGGGCTGCGGGGAGTCTTTTGTGTTGTCTGTGCTACACAAGATTAGGGATGAGCTGTTCGGTTCGATCTGTTCGGAGTTCGCATCGAACATCGGCCGTTCGGCTGTTCGCGAACTCCGAACATTTCCGCGTTTTTGCTTCGAGTTCGCCCACTATGCACCACAATGGACCACAATGCACTTTTCCACTGGCCTGAAGCTTGTAATTGGCTACAGCCTTGCACCTGACCACAGGTCAGGTGCAAGACTATGCCAATCACGGCTCAGAGTCCTGATTGGGCAAATTTTGCCCAGTCATGGGCTCACAGAGCTAAGTCCCGCAGCACACTATATAAGGCTTCACACAGCCCCCAGCACGTGTTTTTTGAGAGGAGATTGTTCTGTTAGTGTGTCTTCTCAGTGAAAGCATCTATTGGGGGGTCTCACTTCTACAAGATATCTGGGAATTGTAATCTGTGTGTTCTCACTGCCAGCAGCTATTGGAGGGATCTCACTTCTAGAAGATATCTGGGAATTGCTGTAATCTGTGTGTTCTCACTGTCAGCAGCTATTGGGGGGGTCTCACTTCTACAAGATATCTGGGAATTGTTGTAATCTGTGTGTTCTAACTGCCAGCAGCTATTGGGGGGTCTCACTTCAACAAAATATCTGGGAATTGTTGTAATCTGTGTGTTCTCACTGCCAGCAGCTATTGGGGGGTCTCACTTCTACAAGATATCTGTGAATTGTTGTAATCTGTGTGTTCTCACTGCCAGCAGCTATTTTTTTTTTTTTTTTGTGAAAGGATTTTACCAGGAAGGATACATTGAGATTTCTCTCGTTTTCAAGTATGTCCTGGGTGGCGAGTATGTACCGTTAGGTGTCTTGCCAAGGACACTTACTGGAGAGGTTGCTCGCTGGGATTGAACCCAGAATTAAGTTCAAAATCCTTATCCTTACCTACAAAAGCCTCACTAACTCAGCTCCCCACTACCTGTCCTCACTAATCACCAAATACACCCCAGCCCGCTCCCTAAGGTCAAACAGTGACCTGCGCCTAGCTTCTCCCCGCATCACCTCTTCCCATGATAGACTGCAGGATTTCTCACGCGCAGCCCCCACTCTCTGGAACGCTCTCCCTCGTACTGTCAGACTTTCCCCTAACTTCTCTTCCTTCAAACGCTCCCTTAAAACATTCCTATTTAGGGAAGCCGACCACCCAACTCACTGACGCAACCATCAATCACTCTCACCTTACAGTCCTCTCCTCCTGTATCCAACCCCAACCCTCCCAGATTGTGAGTTCCTACGGGAATAGGGCCCTCATCTCCTTCTGTACTGTTTGTCAAATGTTGTTCAATGTATTGTAACCCTGTCTATACTGTGCTTATTGTACAGCGCTGCGGAATATGCTGGCGCTTTATAAATAAAGAATAATAATAATAATAATAATGTCTCCACAGGCTCTCTCCATGCAGAGCGGTGACAGTACCTCTACTCCACCCAGCCGGTATTGGGGGGGTATTGGGGGGGGTCTCACTTCTACAAGATATCTGGGAATTGTTGTAATCTGTGTGTTCTCACTGGCAGCAGCTATTGGGGGGGTCTCACTTCTACAAAATATCTGGGAATTGTTGTAATCTATGTGTTCTCACTGCCAGCAGCTATTGGGGGGGGGTCTCACTTCTACAAGATATCTGGGAATTGTTGTAATCTGTGTGTTCTCACTGCCAGCAGCTATTGGGGGTTCTCACTTCTACAAGATGTCTGGAATTTGTTGTAATCTGTGTGTTCTCACTGCCAGCAGCTATTGGGGGGTCTCACTTCTACAAGATATCTGGGAATTGTAATCTGTGTCTTGTCACTGCCACCCATCAGGGGGTCTCACTGATTTATAGGAGGTTCCTGGGAATTGTAATTTGTGTCTTGTCACTGCCACCCATCAGGGGGTCTAACTGATTTATAGAAGGTTCCTGGGAATTGTAATCTGTGTCTTGTCACTGCCACCCATCAGGGGGTCTCACTGATTTATAGAAGGTTCCTGGGAATTGTAATCTGTGTCTTGTAACTGCCAGCTATCAGGGGTCCCACATACTTCTAGCAGATATCTGGAAATTGTAATTTGTGTCTTGTCACTGCCACCGATCAGGGGGTCTCACTGATTTATAGGAAATTCCTGGGAATTGTAATTTGTGTCTTGTCACTGCCACCCATCAGGGGGTCTCACAGATTTGTACCAGATATCTGGGAATTATAACCTGTGTCTTGTCACTGCCACCCATCAGGGGGTCTCACTGATTAATAGGTGGTTTCTGGGAATTTTAATCTGTGTCTTGTCACTGGCTGCCAGCTATCAGGGTGTCTCACTGAGTTATACCGGAGTTCTGGAAATTTGTAATCTAGATAACAAAGTTGAATCAGAGTTCTTTATATCTTTAATCTATATATCACTCACCATGTCAGAAAGAACAAAAAGGACAGGCAGACGCTCCCAGACACAGATAAGAGGGCAAGCAGCCTCTGTGTCGGGAGACTATGCCTCTGGTCGTCGTGGACGTGGTGCATCTTCTGCAGGGGCACGCTTGTCCTTTCTAACTGGTGCTGGCCGACTTAAGCACCAGCAACATACAGAGGATTTGGTGGATTGGCTAACCAGGCCATCCTCATCCTCCGAGTCCTCTGCCAGCCAGGCTTGTAGTGGTTTACAGTCCACCTCAGCTGCCAAAACATCTAATTCGGCCTCCATGACCAGAGCTACTCCTGTCGTAGCCTCACTATCACACATGGAGGAGTCAGCTGAATTGTTTGACTACAATGACAGTGACATGCTGCTTGAGGATGTGCAGCAACTACAGTGCTCTGATTCAAACTCTGAGGTTGAGGAAGGGAGTATAATCAACCTAGAGGAAGGGGGTGCCAGTGACACACAAATAACTAGCACTCATGTTGCCCCAGCAGCTGCAGTATACTGCCAAGTTGGCTCCAGTGATGAGGAGATAGGGGGTGATGACGATGATGAGGTAACAGACTCCACCAGGGTGCCTGATTGAACAGAGGAGTCAAGGGAGGAGGAGGAGTCACAACAAAAATTTGTCAGAATGTCCTCTATGACCAACTGTAGCCAGTCCAAGGCATCAGAAGTCACAGCTGCTCAGGTGCAGAGAGCTGTTGTCTCAAAGCACATGTACAGGAAGTCTGCTGTCTGGGAGTTCTTTAAGAAATGTGCAGCAGACCGCACCGTTGCTATTTGTAATCTATGTCAGATGAGGATCAAGCATGGGAAAGACATCCCACGCTTGGGTACCTCGTGCTTGAGGTGACATATGACCACCTGCCACGCATCCTGTTGGCACAACACTTTGCATAGGTCCTCCTCCTCCTCATCTGTCTCTACCCCACTTTATGTCCTGCCATGTCATTGTCTACAACCTCTACTGACAAGGATGATGCTACAGTAATGGGTGTACCAGGTCCTTCCTCAGAATGTGACAGCATCCCATCAGCTGAAGATTTACGCAGTCAGATTAAGTTGCTCCAGCTGCTGCAGCGTAAGAAAAAATATAGTCCCAACCATCCCCAAGCACAGCATCTAAATGCCAGCTAAGCAAAATTACTCGCATTGCAGCTGCTGCCTTTCCAGCTGGTGGACTCTGCTTCCTTCCGTGAATTTGCTGAATGTGCTGTACCACAGTGGCAGGTTCCAAAATGCCATTTCTTTTCATGGAAGGCCATTCCAGCACTATACCAGCACGTGGAAGACAATGTTATTGAGTCATTGGGAAAGGCAGTCAGCAACAAGGTGCACATGACTTTAGACATGTGGTCCAGCAAGCATGGACAGGGCCTTTACATTTCCTTCACGGCACACTGGGTAACTCTGATTGCAGCTGGGAGGGATCCAGGATGGGGCTCTGTGCTGGAGCTTGTTCATCCACCACGCCTCCAGAAAGCTGCAGAAAGCTCCAGAAAGAAATATGAGGTCTGTCTGCTCCACCACCTCTTCCTCCTCCTCCTCTTCCTCCTTTTCTGTCTGGTGAAGTGGCAGTTAAACCGAAGCGTGGCAGGGGCTACGCAATGGCTCAAGCAAAAAGTTGCCATACTGTGCTTGAGCTGTTTTTTTTAGGGGACAGGAGCCACACTGGGCCAGAAATTCTGTCAGCTCTGCAGGGGCAGGTGCAGAGATGGTTAACACCATGCCAGCTTGAGCTGGGAATGGTCGTCTGTGATAATGGCAGCAACCTTCTCTCCGCCCTACGCTAGGGTAAGTTGACACATTTACCATGCCTAGCACACGTCCTAAATCTGGTGGTACAGTGTTTCCTAACCAGGTACCCAGGTCTGGCAGAGCTTCTCAGCCAGGCCAGAAAAGTCTGCAGCCACTTCAGACGGTCATTCCCATCAAGTGTTCACCTGGCAGAAATTCAAAGAGAATTCCACCTTCCCACAAACCATCTGATTTGTGACATGCCCACCAGGTAGAACTCGACATTAGCAATGCTGCAGTGTCTGCACAAGTAGCAGAGGGCCATCAATGAGTACCTGTATGAGTATGGCACAAGGACAGGTTCAGGTCAACTTGTTTTTTCCCCCCCACAGTGGCTGATGATCAAGGGTGCATGCACTGTACTGTCACCATTTGAGGAGGCAATGAGGATGGTGAGCAGGGACAGTGCATGCATCAGTGACACAATTCCTTCAGTGTTCCTGCTGGAGCGCACTCTGCAGGGAATTATAGATGTGGCACTAGAGGCAGAGCAGCAGGAGGAAGAGGAGGCCTTCCCTAGCTCTCAAGGCCCCAGTCTTTACGCAGACAGCATTCCTGCAGGTCCTCAGATCAGACAGGAGGAGGATGAGGAGAAGAAGGAATATTTAAGTAATGGGGGCATTGAAGGTGGGGATTCCTCAAGGGAGGGTGTTGTGTGCCCAGAAACCCAAGGACTAGTACATGGCTGGGAGGAGGAAGTGCACGATAGGGTCATCCTCATTGACCAGGAAGACTCGGAAGCTAATGCCACCTCCAACCTACGCTGCATGGGCTCCCTTATCCTGCAAAGCCTGGTAAAGCACTCCAGGATTCGTGCTATCAAGGAAAGGGATCATTACTGGTTGGCAAGCCTTCGTGATCTACGATACAAGGGTAAAGTTGCAGAGCTCATCCTGCCCACACAGAGGGAGGACCGGATGAAACAACTTGAGTACGCTCTAAAGCGACACTTGTGTAACACCTTTCCAGGCACTGGTAGGTTACCAGGTGATGACACAGGTGCTTCTGAGGCTGCAGATGATCAGAGGAAGAGCGGTGAAGGCCGGGTCTGCTTGACTGATGCCTTTTTAAATTTTTTTAGTCCACGATGCCCAGGGACGTCAAATGTAGGCACCCATTGCCAGCGTCTTCACCATATGGTGCAGGACTACCTAGGGGCAAGGGCAGACCTGTATACCTTTACAGCAGATGATCCACTGGCTTACTGGGTGTTGAGATTGGATCACTGGCCAGAACTTAGCCAATATGCTATGCAGCTACTAGGTTGCCCTTCATCCAGCGTGCTTTCTGAAAGGACGTTCAGTGCCGCTGGAGGTTTTGTTACATACAAAAGGGTGCGTCTGTCCACCGACTCTGTAGACCAGCTGCCATTTATAAAAATGACTCAGTCTTGGATCCGCAACTATCAATCCCCTGATGCTGACGTAACTGAATAGATCGGGGATCTCTTCTGCATTACCAAAACCTCCACCCCTACACTCTTCCACAATACCTCAGAGGGGTTACGTTGTGAAAGCACTAGCTGGCACCAAAAGCCTAATATTTTGGTGCACTGCCACTGACGCCTATATCAGATTCATATCATTTTAATATTGGACTGCAGGGTCCAACCCTGCATTCTTCCACAATACCACAGAGGGGTTACTTACGGTGTGAAGGCACTTGCTGCCACCAAAGGCACAATATTTGGGTGCACTGCCACTGACGCCTATACCAGATTCATATCATTTTAATATTGGACCGCAGGATCCAACCCTGCACTCTTCCACAATACCACAGAGGGGTTACGGTGTGACGGCACTGTTGCCGACAATAAAGGCCCAATTATAAAGCACCTATTGTTACTTTCATCCAATGCCTGCATAAGTTTCACCATAATTTAGCCAAAAAATCACTAAACTTGTTCTACGTGTCCTAAAACGTCTCCTCTTTTCATACAGACTGCCGCCCCAAGCAGTTGTTTATGAATAGATTAAAGGAAAACCATTTACCGTCTTTTGAAACGTCATTGTTTTGTTTTTAAATGTTTCTATACATCCTACAAATCCGCCACTTCACGAGCAGGTTATGGGGACCTCCTAGGCACGATATTTGAAGGAATTTTTCGTTTTTATTTTAACCTTTATTTCTTGGAAAACTCACCGTTCCTTTAAAAATGTTTTTATTTTAACTTTTTGTCCTTGTTTCCTGTCCCCCGGGGCACTACCCGGACCCCCATACACCTTTTATGGCAAATATCTTGCATATATGCCCTCTTGGAGGGCACTCTAAAAATCGAACTTTCGAGTCCCATTGACTTGCATTGAGTTCGGTTCGTGTTCGAGTTCAAACTCGAACTTTTGAAATTGTTCGAGTTCAAATGCGAACCGAACACGGGGATGTTCGGCTCATCACTACACAAGATAAGACAACATTGCAAAAGAATGAGATTTAGAAAACACGAATCTTGGCGTGACACTTATGGAATAACAAATAGTACAACCTCATGATTCCCGGACGGCTCTTCCCTGGTCGTCCTGGTACAGCATAAAATTTTTAAATGTTTAGTAATCTAAAGAGGTAGTAAAATAAAAACATTCATAGTGCATTAAACCAACACATTTAGCATGAAGTGCCCCTTTGAATCGCACTCACAAGATTCATAAGCTTTTACGCATATCAGATATCAACATCAACGATTGTTACCCCACGTCTGCATAAATCTGGAACCCGAACCTGGTGGCTCTCGCTGCCACAGGAAACACCAAGGACCACAGACCAAGTCCTGGTATACAGAAAATGATTTCCCCCTCAAAGGGAACTAGTGAGGGGGAAATCACTTTCTGCATGCCAGGCCTTGGTCTGTGGTTCGATAGATGTTGTTGGCAGCCGCTAGCACTTGTTGGAGTACTCTTGACTTCCAGGTGTACTAGCGTCATCATTGCCAGACCGGCACTGAACGGAGAATGAGATGCAATACGTCACTTCCAGTCAGAGGCGTAACTAGAAACCTCAGGGCCCCTGTGCAAGAATTCATGAAGGCCCCCCCCCCAAAAAAATCCATATTTTTACTACTGAAATATAAAAAAATTACTTTAATTGTAAAAAATTGTAAAAAAGCAAAGGGTCTAAGGGGGAATTGACTCTTTCAGTTTCTAACTTCCATAATAACCCCTAAAATGCCATAAAACCAGGGAAATACAATAAAAATGAATAAACAATGTGGCATGTAGCCTACCTATTGCCCCCTAAAATGCCGATAGTCAAGGGAAAACATTAAATGAATACACGGAGGTGTGTAGCCTACCCATTAACCCCTAAAATATCAGTATTCAAGGTAAAACTTGAAGGGCCAAATTACGATTCTAGCGGTAAAACGGGGGCGCTAGGGAGGAAAAACTGTGCCCGCAGTTTGAGGAGGCGCACAGAGCCGCGGTCCTCGCCGAGGGAGAGGAGGTGAGTATATAGAATTTTTTGGGGGGTTTTTGGATGGTGCTAACGGATTCTGCAGAAGCGGAATCCGTTAGCACCAAGTCCTTGCTCTGGTTAACTTTTTGTTAACCGTGGCCAGACGTTAATCAGCGCTAGGACTTTGTAATCCTAGCGCTAACGTTAGCACCAAGTATGTAATTTGGCCCGAAATGTATACACTGAGGGGTGAAGCCTGCCCATTAACCCTTAATATACAACTAAACCAAGGGAAAAATACACAATGTGATATATATATCCCGACAGCTGATGGTGTGGAGGGGTGCCTGATTACCGATCCCTGATGGGGGCACACAGGATTAACATGGGGGCAGGAGTAACATGGGGGTGAATTGGCAATTACTTTGTGACTTGTCCCTCCCTGGCTGCTGTCCAGCACTAGCAAGGAGCTCCATCTCTTCCTCAGCAGCCACTCCGTGCACACACTGTGCAAGCCTCGGGGACAGGAAGAGGATGGCACAATAGGGGAGGAGCCAGATACGGAAGTCTGGCATTCTCTGCTTGGTGCACGCAGTGCGCACAGCCAGAATGGCATCAGCGGGCACCACCGCTGTGCAGTCTGTGGTTGCGGCAGAAGAGAGAGCTTCCGGCTGCCATTAGAGACTCCGGCCAAAAAAATAACACGGCCGCCATCCAAATTAAACAGTCAGTACTGCCTGAGCCCCCCTCCTGTGGTGAAATGCCAGGGCCCGGTCGCAAGTGCGACTGCTGCGAACCCGGGAAATTCCGCCACTGCTTCCAGTCACGTGGAAGTTGCGTTTCAGTGTTGGAACTCATGCCGGTTAGCGAAACTGGAAGTGCAGAAGCCCGCGGTGATTGAAGCAGCTATAAAATGGCAAGAAGGAATTAGGAGGATAGACTTTTGATTTTGCTATGTTTATATCCCTGATAAAGTGAAAGTAATACATGAAACGCATTGGATTTCTTTTATTATACCCAATAAATTCCTGCACTAATACTGAGGAGCTTCCTGGTGTTTCCTGTGGCGGCGAGAGCCACCAGGTTCGGGTTCCAGATTTATGCAGACGTGGGGTAACAATCGTTGATGTTGATATCTGATATGCATAAAAGCTTATGAATCTTGTGCGTGCAATTCAAAGGGGCACTTCATGCTAAATGTTTAATGCACTATGAATGTTTTCATTTTACTACCTCTTTAGATTCCAAACATTTTAAATTTAAAAAAAATTGATATGATAGTGGGTTAACAACACTTTAATCTACCTCCTCTTGATGTCCTTTGCATATATCCCACAAAATGCAAGTCTAATGAGTCAGATATTTGGAGATCCACCTATTCACTACATTCTATGCCCAATGCCACACAGTGAGGAGCAATTGCTGTAAAGATACTGTTGGTGGGGAGGGGGGGAAGTTTACAAAATATCAAAAAACGGATGACACATATAGAGTAAAATATTTTCTTAACATACAAGAGAAAAACAAAGCACATGTAAGATATCAGCAACATCAAATAAACACAATAAGGACATTTCATTTTTTGAAGGTACTGTCGTTTTATCCCCCGTACCCTATCACTCTTTGAACTATTATTTGACATGTTTTTAATTTATGTCATTAGTGGGGAAAACAACATTTCGGAAAGAGTCACGTTAATTTTATGCTACGCATTTTGAACCTCAGTTGGGGTGGTATAATCACACGCAGGTTATTGTGCCAAGTATTACCAAATGCCTTCGTTATGCTTCCCTTTAGCTTATTTATGGCTGGTACTACGAACGATCGAGTCATAACAAAACAATGTAACTCATATGATTTAAATTACATGACTCAAGAAGAAAACATCTGCTCTAAAACAATGGGCTTGTTTACAGAGAATGTTTGTTTGCCTTTTGACAAAATGTATCTGTATGTATGTGCGAATATCTCCATACCCATAACCCAACCTATTGAGCATTCGTAGCAGAGGGAGCCGTGACATGAGCTGGGAATGTGTTTCTTCAGTTTAGCAGATGCTTACAGATCTTCTTCAGAGTCAGTGTCAGTTCACTACAGGTATGTACGGAGAAGCTATCAGGGTTATTCAGAGAAAGGTGAAACTCTGGAGAAACTTTGGAGAAGTGAAAATTCTAGGTCAAAATAGCTGATTTGGAAAGTGAGATAAATGGGAGAATTTTTCTGGTTTGGCTATTTTGACCTAGAATGTTCACTTCTCCAGTCATTCTCCTGAGTTTCACCTTTCTTTGTATATATACGCAATGGAAGATGGAGTGGCCTTACATTGGTCCAATAAAAAAGGTATCACTACGTACTGCTATTCTCTGGTGAGTGTGAGTGTTGTGGTCTTCTCAATTTCCTCAATAAACGGATAGTTGCTCTCATAGTACTAGAAACAAGCTCCAATGCAGCATTCATGTTTGACTTTGAGGTGACCTGATATTCAACAACCCGGCTTGCTTTGTATAATTTACATTGTAGTCTGGTACATAAAATGTCATATTTTCTGTGGTTTTAGAGATTTTAACTCTGCCAACCACATCTTCTCCTTTATCACAAAACACACCACTCTTTCTACCCTACCTCCTGTATATCCACCATATGGGATTAAAATGGTTAATAACAAAGGGTGGCCCTCTGGTCCACCCATGCCTTCAGCCTGACATTAGAAGGTGAGGGGTTAATGCAGAGAGCAAATAGGCCTTTCTCACAGTTATGGGTTTATTATAGAAGAAATATATAGAGGGCTTCACATTTTCTAATAACCAAAGAAAAGTACCGGTTACATCAGTGTTTCCCAAACCTGTCCTCAGGACCAGCCGACACACCACGTTTGCCAGATATGTGAAGCACAGCACAGGTGATATGATTTGCTGCTCAGTGATTGCAGGATTCAGTCTGCATTTCCCCCAGGTGATCCTTAAAATCTGGCCCGGTTGAGGGTCCCGAGGACAGGTTTGGGAAATACTGGGTTACTTACATCATACGAGTATGCAAGACTGCCATCAGCGGGGTGACAGCCCATGATATGTTCAGTGGCCCAGTGGTTCCAGGGTGCCCTGGTCCACCAAGATACTGGGTGGGCTGCGGCTTTTGTGGCTGATAAAATCACTCTGGCTCCTCACGGATGATTAGTATGGTCTGCACCAGGTAGAGGTACAGACCAAACACCCAACAGTGAACATGATCTGCAAAGCCTCAACTGTACACATGTACGCAGATGACACCCTTATCTATAGTATAACAGTAAACCAAATCTCCCGCAGCTGGAGGCCGTGCTGCAAGAACAATTCACAGAGGTAGAAAAGTGGATCAAAGATAACAAACCTTTTTTAACCCCTTAATGACCCCTGACGTACCCTGTACGTCCTGTCCTCGGGTCTCCCTTAGACCCCCGGACGTACAGGGTACGTCAGCGGCGCCAAATCCCCCTCCCCCCAGATACTCACCTCCCTCGTCGGATCCCATGGCGATCTGGCAGGGAGGAAGCCCTCTATCTCCCCAACCATTGAAGCTAGCAAAATGCTTTTTGCACCGCTGAAAAGGGGAGAGTCTCCCCTTTTCAGCGGTGTATAGCATTAACCGTTTCGCCGCCGGATCGCGTTTTAGCGCGAATTGGCACCAAAACGCGATTCGAACCTGGAGGGGGGCTGACATCTTGGATGTCAGCCTAGCCTCCAGGTCCCCCCCCACCCACTGACAACCTCACCATATGTGTGAGGATGTCAGTGGGCCAGTTAACCCTCTAGCTGCCATGTAGAGATAAGGGGATCATAAGGATCCCTTTATCTCCCGATCCATGGCAGCTAGATGGTCATATTTGACATCATTTGAAAGGCCTGATTTGAAAGGCCTTTCAAATGATACCAAACATTACCAGGTTTGGTTTAAAAATAAATTTAAACAAATAAAAAATAAAAAAAAATAATAATAAAAAAATTAAATAAAATAAAAAAAATGTTTTTTAAAAAAAAAAAAAAAATTTGTCTGGGGGATTTAATTAAATAGGACCTAGGCTGGCATCAAAAAATAATTAGCACAAAATGGTCAGAATGAGCGCAGCGCACATAGGTGAACTGGCTCAGCAGTGAAAGGGTTAAAAGGTAAAAACATGTAAAAATTGGGTATTTCTATTCTCGGGATAAAATTTGGAAACTATTTAGCCGGGGTCTTTATTGGTGGTTATAGCTTTAGGAGATTAAATTACGAAAAAGTGTGTTTTTACCATTGTTTTCATCATATTTCATATTTTTTTTATATTAAATTATTGGATATGATGGAAATAATGGTATTTCTAGAAAGTCCATTTAATGGCGGGAAAAAGGGTGTATAATATGTGTGGGTTGAATAAACGAGTAAGAGGAAAATTTGACCTAAACCCTAACAGCGCAGAAACGTAAAAACAGCAGCGGTCACTAAAGGACGGATTTATGTAAAACCGCCCGGTCACTAAGGGGTTAAATACTGACAAAACTGTTACAATGCTCTTTGGAACAGCACCTAAACTACACAAATTGCAACCTCCCCATCTGTGTCAGGACAAAATCAAATGGCACGCTGACCACAGTCACTTCTCTCAAATATCTAGGTATGTGGATAGACCCAAATCTATCCTTTGGCCCCCACATTGAAAAACTCTCATCTAAGGCTAGGGTCAGACGAAAGCATTTTTCCCCGCGAACGTGAAAAAGTGAGTCCGAATGCATTGACATATTTTTTCACGGAATGCGCGAAAACGGTCAGACGACGCGCATTTTCGGGCGTGATTTAGTACGGATCGTCAATAAAACTCTTTTTGCGTCTGGAGGTTATGTAGGCTGGACATTAGCAGCGTCTGACATCTCCTAATCACGCAAACACGCCGCTATGCCGCAGCTGCGCACTCAGTACGTCAGTACTAGCGGTTCAGCGTTCTCAAAAAAATGTGTTCAAATTCCACTTGCGTTGCACGGCCGGACTTTTGTGCGGCCGTACATCGTATATTGGCCGTCATTGCCCGTCATCTGCTGCTAGTGCGGCCATAATTATGTGCGCCAGAACGCACGTTAAAAGTGCACCGGTCTGACCCCAGCCTAAACTTTAACCCAAACTAGGTGCCCTGTACAGAAACAAATCCTGCCTGAGCCCCGCGGTAAGAAAGCAGATTGTACAACAAATGTTTATGCCGGCTATCGAATACGGAGATGTAGTTTATGCAGCTGCCCCGCAAACACACCTCCAGAAACTTACTACATTGTATAACTCATTCTGCTGCTTTGTGCTACAATGTAACTAGTACTACATGACCCACCACTGTGACATGTTATAAGAGCTAAACTGGTCGTTGCTAAAATCTAGACGCACCCTTCACCTTTCCAACCTGGTGTTTAAGAGCTTTTCTGGGAAGCTACCACCGTACCTAAATAGGCTGCTTCCCCCAGCAGTTCCCTCATCCTATAACCTCCGATGCAGGACCTGCAACTTACTTATAATACCTCAATACAAAAAGAAAGTGGCTCGATCCTCATTTTCCGACCGAGCGAGGACCACAATTATGGAATAATCTCCCAGACGCCATCAAATCTTCCCTCAGTCTAAAGTCACTCAAGAGCTCCCTATTAACATACCTCAATACAGAATGCATCTGTAAACATGTAACATAGTGAATATCTTTATTTTCGGGTTAATATATATATTTGTGCTGTTTTTTTAATATAGTTACATAGTTATATAGGCTGAAAAAAGACATGCGTCCATCGGGTTCAGCCTCTCCCACATAACCTACTGCTGTTGATCCAAAAGAAGGCAAAAAACCCAGTCTGAAATGCTCGCCAATATGCAACATACTGGGAAAAAAATTCCTTCTTGACCCCAGAATGGCAGTCAGATTTCTCCTTGGATCAAGAAGCTTTTACCCACATATTAAATATTATAACCCTTAATATTCTGTGTCTGCAGGAAGTCATCCAGTCGTTTTTTAAAAGTCTGTACAGACTCTGACCCAACCACCTCAACAGGCAGAGAATTCCACAGCTTTATTGTTCTCACCGTAAAATAACCCTTCCTATGCTTTAAGCTAAATTTTCTTTCTTCCAGTCTAAATGGATGACCCCTTGTCCTGTGTATAGTCCTGTTAATGAATAGGTTATCAGACAATGGTTGATAATGGCCCCGTATATATTTATATAAGGTTATCAGATCCCCTCTAAGGCGCCTTTTCTCTAAACTAAACAGGTTTAAGCTTGTTAGTCTTTCCTCATAACTTAACCCTTCCATCCCCCTTATTAATTTAGTTGCCCGTCTCTGCACTTTTTCTAGCGATATAATATCTTTTTTTAAGACAGGTGCCCAAAGTTGCACGGCATATTCAAGGTGCGGCCTGACCATTGATTTATACAGAGGCAAAATTATGTTTTCATCCCGTGAGTGAACTCCCCTTTTAATGCATGCCAGTACTTTGCTGGCCTTGGCGGCTGCTGTTTGACATTGCACATTGTTACTTAGTTTGAAGTCTATGATTATTCCCAAATCCTTCTCCTGCTTGGATTTCCCTAACTCCGTACCATTTAGGGTATAAATTGCTTGTGTGTTCTTCACTCCAAAGTGCATAACTTTGCATTTATCTAGATTAAATTTCATCTGCCATTTAAATGCCCAGTCCCCCAATCTATCTAAATCCCTCTGCAGCGAAGTAACATCCTGCTCACATTGTATTTCTTTTCCTAGCTTTGTGTCATCTGCAAACACTGATACATGACTTTCAATGCCTATCTCAAGGTCATTTATAAATAAATTGAATAGTATTGGTCCTATAACAGACCCCTGAGGGACACCACTTACCACTGGTGTCCATCTTGAAAATGTACCATTTATGACCACTCTCTGTACCCTATCTTTTAGCCAGTTTTCTATCCAAGAACAAGTATCTAGACCATTTTTTCTTAATTTAAATAGTAACCTTTTGTGTGGAACTGTGTCGAAAGCTTTGGCAAAATCCACTGCGACCCCCTGATCTATACTTCTACTTACTTCCTCATAGAACGTAATTAATCTAGCATTATTATTACTTTACATTGCTGTAACAACTGTAACATTTCAAAGCTCTTGAACACAGGACATACTTGAAAACGAGAGAAATCTCAATGTATCCTTCCTGGTAAAATACTTTATAAATATATAAATAAAATAAATTGTTGGACCACAAGGGATTTAGCCCACTCTCTGTTTAATATGATAATCAGAAAAGGAGGGAATGTGTTTTCTTTTTTAATTAGTTTACCAATAGGGGCAGCTGAAGGAAGGGGAGCCCCGACCAGTGGGTCAGTAAGAGGCCCCAAGATTTTTGATGGCAGCCCTGCAAGGATGTTGCAAATAGTAGCAGGGTTTTATTGGAAAATGAATCGTTTCAGTCCTATCTAAGGACCTATAAAACACCATGCATCAAGCTTGATTAAAGTCCTTGTATAGAACTGAAATGTTGCAAATGTCCATTAAAATCCTGCTCCTACCTGCAACATACCTGCCTGGTGTGACCGGTTCATTTCTTCACTTGTAAAGATATGGGGCTCTATTAACTTCTTCTCGCAGAAGAGCACGCCCAGCGCTATTTTTTTGCACGCAGCGTTAAACATTAACAGGTGTAAATGAATCAATCATTTAAATCGTTACAATCCGAGCGCATTTTTTCATCCGTCAAAAAATAACACGTGTAAAAAAGACGCGCAAAAACGCGCGCACATTAATGCTGCGCGCAGAAATCGGTGGGCGGACTGTTTTTTCACGCGATTCAGCCAATCAGAATTAAGAACCACAATTGTATCCCATTAAGTTTCTGCGCCTGTCAAAATCAATCTGAGTATATATGTTTCAGCAATAATAAAAACACGCGCAACCACTCCATTTTATTCTTTGGGTATGTGTAGAATCTGTAACTATACATTGTTGTATATTTTTTTGAGCTGGTGTATTTGGTTTCGGCCAGGACGTTCAGATTTGCCATTACCACCAGCTTTTAACATTAAAATTCTGCACGCAAACATTGTCCGTTAAAATTTGCGCGAAGATTGTAATACCTTCTGCGTAACAGCGCATAAACGCATTTGCGCTCACAATGTTAAGTATAGGACGCGCAACGTACATTACTCTTGCAAAGGGTTTGCGCAGGTTCACAAGCGGTAGACGTTAACTCACATTTTTTGTGCGGACCTTGTAATACGACGTTTTGCGCAAAGGGTTTTTCCCCTTGCGTTAATGCGTTTTTGCGCATGCGTTAACGTTTGCGCAAAGAAGTTAATAGAGCCCATGGAGGGCTGGCTACCTACAGACCTTGGTGCGCTCAATCTTGGGGAAGTATAGTATCGTGTGCTCTTTTTTCTTTTCTGAACTGCCCTTTGTCACATTTTCTATTGACTCTAACATTTTAGATCTTAAGATCAAACATCGCATTCCATTGCAAATTGACCTCCAGTGAGCTAAATTATAAATCGGCCGTGAAACATGCAGCCCAACGCAGCCAGGTTGAGTAGACAATCCTCTTTTTGGGTCAGGAAGTCAATAAGAAGAGTTTTGAAGAAAAAAAAAGGAAGTAGTTTTCAGGTAAATAAGGAGGGAGTTGGAAAGAGTGAGGTACACAAGAATTCAGTGGAGTAGACCAAAGAAATGCTGCCTTGAAATGTTCTCCACTTTGACATCATTGTGGTGCTGGACAGCATGTTGGTGTTAATGATAAGAGGATGTTATTAAAATGACAATTCTGACTCACTGGGCAGGAGTCACTAACCGTGGAACGAAATGCATCGGGTCACTGTGTAATACAAGGATATCGTGAATGGGACCTTATCAGCGTAACGTGCTCAAAGCCGACCACCACACGTATAGGGAAAGTGTAAATTGGTTGTATTTGTGGGTTACAAAATGAAGTAATATTCCATTTAGAATGTATAACACACCATTCTCTGTATGTACCTACTGTATACAAACCAAATGGAAAAAAAATGCTTAATATATGGTGGACTCTGTGGTCCCCCTTATCCTTTCAACTTGATATCAGAAGGCGAGGGGTTACTGCAGAAAGCAGATAGTCTTTTCTACCAGTGATGGGACTATAATGGGTTAAATTTATGGAAGGGGCTCCTGTTTTCCTCTATGTCCTCTAAACACCTGCACTAATAGCAGACACAGCAGCCCACGATCTGGAGCTAAGCTGTATCGATTGAAATTAATTTTGTTTGTTTGCAAACTCATCTCCTTTGCTTCTGGGCTCCAGAACATGCCCCTAAAGCTCTAGTACCGTGGGCATGATGTTCGAGTTGCTAACACTTTTTAAAACCAACTGGGAAATGTGTCTGACTGATATCCCCAGCTGATCCTGCACAGAGCTCAGAACTGCTGTAACTCTTTTGGCCAGCAGATGGCGACACCTGTCTACCATATAGGTTACTACAGTAAGAAATACATTGGGAATATTCCCAAATATTTCTCTCTATTAAAAAATGATTTTCATAAAAACCCACTGGTTCCTAACAGTGGGCCCTATTCCATTTCTCATGCTAAGATGGAGACGGTAAGCAGGATAATGTGCGCTTGCAGGTTTCCCCTTACCGTCTCCATGTTAATGTCCTATTCTGGGGAAGGTGCTATTGCAGCACGTTGCCCCGGAACGCAGCGCTAACCTCCTGGATACCCGCAGTAGTGCTTTCATGCTGCCGCTAGTACCAGCTCCTGAAGTCGATAGGACTCCATGGAGCCTTGCACCTCCAGACCGCGAGTTCTGCGTGACCTTGCTCTTGTGGGATCGCGGAGTGATGGCGGAGTGAGACTAGGAACTATTTCTTCCCAGTCTCACTCTGGAATATCGATGGCAGACATTAAACTTACTAAGCGCTAACGATTACATGTCAAAACGCTACAATAGTAACAACTATGGATTAGAGCTCAGTGGGATTTTTCTAATCACTTGGTGGGGAAGGGGTTAACACATTTATAATACATGTTAAAAACACAGCATTTCTGCTTTCTTTATACATTCAACATGAACATTTTCTCTGATGGCAGCACTCTAACTTGCGTAATACTCACTTGGATATGCTCTTTCACAATTTGTTACAGAAAGGCTACATTTACTGCTTTCATTCTCCCATTAAATATACAGTACATTCGTGAAAAAAAGATAAAATCAAGGCCGGGGACAGATTACCTTTAATTGTTCTTGGATCTATTCTTAATGTTTTCCATCGGATGTATAAATAAACAGATGTTTGATACAAATAGCACGAGACAGAACAAAAAGATCGAGTTGCCCATTTAAAACACGTTCCTCGCCAACAAACGTGCCTGATTCTAATTACTGCAAACATACATTATCCGCGCGCCCATTACTCATCGCCGCAGAGCCGGCCCCGTATATCCATCTCTCCCATCATCAAGATAAAACGACTGTTTCCTGTTTTGCAGCAGAGCGCGGTTTCATCGGTTCTGAAATCCCAACAACCTCACGGATGATTGTTTTTCTTTTCTCATTGAAAGACACCAACCCTGTCCCCGTAGACGTTAGAATTAAAAAGCATGTTGAAAAAGAAAAGCGGGATGGCAACCAGATAGTATTTCCTCGGGGGCCTCTGTGGTGTCTTAAAGATTTGTGCCTTTTATTTCCTATAGGAAGAGTTTATGAAAATACAAGCCATTATAAAAACAGCCTGTGTGGGCCGATGTGGTTTAAATAATACTTGGAAACCACAAAAGCAAAATACAAAGCTATCAGATTTCATGAGTAATGAGTGGAGGTTTCGAGCCTCGACTTCTTATTTCTTTGCTTTTTGCTGTTGGTGATTTAGACCTGAAAATAACCACTCGAAGTGCATACATCTGCTTTCTCTAGTATAAGACCTACAGGGTTATTCAGAGAGAGCCGAATTGGCTCCGAAATTCCACCGAACGGTGAATTTCCCCGTATGGTGCAATTTCAAAGCCATTCGGTTAGTCAAAACGCAGGCAGTTCGCCAAATAGGCAACAAAATACGGTGCTGTTCGACAGCAGTGAAATTCCCATAGAGAAGTAATGGTCAACCTATTGAGAGACACCAAAGAGCAGAGAAATATCAGTGATGTGCCCTGCTGTTTGGTAGTTTCATTCGGCAGGTTTAATCAGGCGAATCCCATAGGTTTCAATTTAAAAAATATTCCCATTTTTATAAAATATTTATTAAAGCGTTTTTTCTTTTAATCTGCAGCAAAAAGTCTCTTTATTTATTTTTTATTATGAATATGCCGAAAAAAGGATATATAATGTGTCTGGGTCGTATAATAAAACGTGGCTTCAAATCGTGTTTAAACATGATGAGCAAAAGCGGTAATAATGAGCTCAGCACACAGATGTGAAATGGCTCCGCACACAGAAGGGTTAAAGTCTCCTATCCCTGACCCTAAATCATCCAGTTCGATAAACAACTTCTAATCCAATTTACTTCTTAAGTGCCAGTATATACGTTGCCAATCCCCACCTTTTCACAACCTTAAGCTTAAGGGGTGACATTTTGGATGATGTGATGGTATTGAACCCTCAGCCTTCCTTCTTTTTTTATTTGGCGATATTAGTGTCATGAAAAAAGCCAACTGGCATAAAAAGAACGTGGTATTTCAACAGTGACATTTAAATTGCAAACAAACGTCAAGGAGTTTGAAATGTTGTTTAAAGCTGCAAAAAAATATGAGTGCTTTACTATTTTGGGTATTTCAGACCTGTGACTTTTTTATGTTTTTACAATTCCGTGAGTGACTACATGTCACCTCTTCACTCGATTATCAGGGAGATGTCACACAGCAGAAAGAGCACATTTTTCTTAAAGTATAGTTAACATAAAATTTAAGTCAAAACATATGTTTTATGAACAGGGCTATCCCTGCCTAAATATATAGGGCTCTATTACACTGGTCATGAAAAATGTGCACGTGCGCGAAAACGCATTAAGGCGAGGGGCAAAACCCTTTGCGCTGAACGTCGTATAACGACATTCGTGCATACGATGCGCATTAACCTATAACGCGAGTGACCCTGCGCGAACCCTGCGCGAACGCAAGTTTGTGCGCGCATTCCATACTTAACATTGTGAGCGTAAATGCGTTCGTGCGCTGGTACGCGGATGGTATTACAATCGATGCGCACCTTTTTACGAATGATGTTTGCGCGCATAATTTTAACGTTTTTGAAAAGCTGGTGGTAACTGCAACTCTGAACGTTCTGGCCAAAACCAAATACACCAGCACGAAAAAAAAATACAGCACAGTATAGTTACACATTCTACACATAAGCAAACAATAAAATAGAGAGGTTGTGCTTGTTTTTATTATTGCTGCAGCATATATACTCAGATTGATTTCGACAGGCGCAAAAACTGAACGGGAGACAAATGTGGTTCTTAATTCTGATTGGCTGAATCGCGTGAAAAAACAGTCTGCCCACCGATTTCTGCATGCAACGTTAGAGCGCGTGCGTTTTTGCGTGTCTTTTTTACGCGCAATATTTTTTGACGGATAAAAAAATGCGCTCGGATCGTAATACCTGCGTTAATTTACGCGCGTTAACGTTTAACGCTGCGCGCAAAAAAAATTGCACGTTGAATGTAATAGAGCCCTTAATATTTTAGGCCACAATTCCATTCTAGTTATTATTATTAACAGGTGAGCTGGTAAATATAGTGGCCCACATTTGTTACCTAAAGGCTCCCCTACCATGCCAGCAGAACTGCAAATTAGACATGTGCACAGCACAAAATTTCGTTTTGAACTAATGGATTAGTCCTAAAATGCAATTTATTTAGTTGCTAAAGAAATTCGTTTTCAGTTCTTTAGTATGAAAACTAATTTCTTTCATCCGAAAACCAGTGGATACAATTACTATTGTAGTGGCTCCTCAGAGGGCTGAGATCGCTGCTTGTTACAGTATCTCTCTCTCTCAGCACAATGTGGGCCATATTACATAGTTGGTGCTAACTTAACCAGAGCTGTTGTAAACTTCCCAGAGCCATTATAGCCTATGGAGGTTTTCAGTTTACAACAGCTCTGGTTACGTTAGCACCAACATTGTAATACTGCCCCGTGTCAGGCAAAGCTGTTACAGTAACTGACTGCTGCTCATCACAGCGCTCAGAGTTTCAGTAAAACTAGTAAATAATATTTTTATATATAAGAGGTTAGAACAATATTATTTCCTTGTTTTACTGAAACTCTGAGCACTGTTACAGTCAGTTACTGTAAAAGCTGAGCCTGATACATTGTACTGAGAGATAATGTAACAAGCAGCCAATCTCAGCACTCACAGCCACTGGATTTAAAGGGCTAAATAAAAAGGCTCCTCTCTGTATAATGTTTAGAACATCCTCCTGCATTAATTAATACCCCTCTCTGTATAATGTATACAACATCCACCTGCATTAATTAATACCCCTCTCTGTATAATATGTAGAACATCCTCCTGAATTAATTACTGTCCCTCTCTGTATAGAACATCCTCCTCAATTTATACCTTTCTCTGTATAATGTATATAACATCCTCCTGCATTAATACCCCTCTCTGTATAATGTATACAAAATCCAGCTGCATTAATTAATATCCCTCTCTGTATAATGTATAGAACATCCTCCTGCATTATTAATGCCCCTCTCTGTATAGAACATCCTACTGCATTGGCATGTGGAGGGTGCAGAACTTCGGATGTTGCGATGTTGCGCTCTTCATTGCTGGTCTCCTTCACTCATCAATGTAATATCACAAAAAGGACTGAAACTAAAATGTTTCATTTTATTTTAGTTTCTTTCGTTTTTTGTACTGAGCAGTTTCATTTCTCTTGAGTCATACGAAAACTAAATTATCCCAAAATTCGGACTAAATCGTTTTAGTACTAAAACGAATGCACATGTCTACTGCAAATCCTTATTTTGGCTCAGCTGTTATAGCCTCCTATACTGTACATTTGGGATTCCTACTCTGCATAGGAAGTGCTCCAAATGTGGAGGCAGCCAGAGAATAACGAGCAATTGCAAAGTTGCTTGTTGTTCTTGTCTGCAGCAGGTACTTGAAAAAAAACTACCATCTTCCAAAGCTACCTTCTCTATCTGAAAATCAAAGGACATGGAGCACAAATAGTTCTCCAGTTTCTTCTACCGGAAAAGCATACAGATGGTCTCCAGGGCTTGTGCTCCTCTTCTCGTCATCCGATGAACTCCAGGACAGCATTCCTCTTTCAGGATACATTTGCAACTCCCTGAAATTACAAGCCAAGCGACTTAGATAGCAAATAATAATATCTGAAGAGACACTCTCCACACCCTGACCAATTTAGCTTTTTAAAGCGGTTATGCTGTGTGGATTGCCCCCTCTGGTGCCATTCTGGAGATATTCTTGTGTGATGAGGAGGGACTTCCACCTACGCATGCTTCACCATCAGACGAGATTTGAATATCACCAAATCAGTCATGAATGATGTCAGTATACTCAGCGTGCTAACATCATCCTGTCTCCAATGCTCACAGCAACACAACGCAGATTGCTTATGTATATGCAATGCAAATTGTATACGTATGAAATTGCATTAGCTAGCTGCAGGGACTTCTGCAAATCAGAAGCCCTGAGCTGGAGGGGAGGAACAACGCGCTGTAAGTGAGAAAAAGTGATTATTTTCACTTAAAGTGTCATAGAATTAATAGAAATAAAAATAATTGGGCAGAGGCTGTCAGCAGCACCTGCCCAATTATTTACGGGTACAAAAAAGGGGGTACATTTTTATTAGAGTGCCCGTTTAATAATAATTGAGACAGAAATAGGTGGATGCTATGACATCACATTTTTCCGTCTTCAAGGCTCCCTATCACCAGCTTTGCTGGAATAGGGTCCTTTGAATTTAATTATTCGGCAGCGTAATCCACAGTGTATTGAATAATCTATTTTGATAAAATCTGGATTTTTCACGTTTTCAATGAAAACTGCAGAAATTATACTGTCAACTTTTGTTTCCGTACTGCAGAAATTCTTCTGAAGTTTTATTCTCGAATTAAATCTCTCAAGCTTTTTACTGCTTAGTGAATTATTCAGTACCTTCTGAAGAAGGATTGACTGCTTTCTTACAGATCCAGACATACAGGGTTTTGGCAGCGTGGTTCTGCTAATGTTATTTTCAGTCCAGGAAAAAATAAATAATTTGGAAGAGATTTGTTTTTCTTAACCATTAAAAACTTTACTAGGCTCTAAGTATTTTGTTTTCTTTTTGCTACCTTTTTTCTCCTCGACAAATACAGGTACTTGGAACTCAATGTGCTTTTCTTCTGTTTCCAACTTAATTAAACATGTAACTGTGTAATCCCAGTATATCTCAATCCAACCGTAAGCAAGCACTGCGGGGAAACATTTCTCTAGTTTCTTACTTAACTGCAAACAAAAAAACATCCAAAGCATAATAATTGAAGTAAAAAAAATGTAGAAGTATGTAAATATATATTATAATAAAAAATCATTACCAATGGAATAAAATACATTGCTTCACTATACCGAAAGCTGTTTGTTGAAAAATATCATATTATAATATTATTAGAATTAACATTTTTAATATTTTAGTAATTCCAGATTAACAACGTAAATTAGTAATTTTCATGTATTTTTTTTCTTTACAGAAATGTCCTTTTTGTCAAATATGGTAAATGTGATAAAGCTAGATACTCAAATGGTGACATCACCTGCTTATGGGGGTTTGTAATGATCATAATTAGGGATGGGCTGTCGTGGAGTTTGCTTCCCTCAGTGCTGAGTGTCTCCTGGCGATTCACTACTTGGTTGATTTTTCAGTCTTCATTGTTACCTGGCTTGTATGAGAACCACCCCCGTGTACCAGTCCTTGGCTATTCCTTGACCACTCTAACTCTGATCGATTTTTGGCTTATATGATAGATACCCCTTGTGTACCGTTTTGGCTATCCCTGACGACTCTAACACTGATCGATTTGGGTTTGTGTTAGAAGGCGTCCTTGTATACCGCCTGGCCTATTTCAGGTATACCCTGTCCTGTGTGTTGGTCAAACATTTCCCACTTGTTGTTTGTCAAACATTTCCCACTCGTTGTTGGTCAAATATTTCCCACTCGTTGGTGATATAACATTTCCCACGGCTTCAAATCGCATTTAACCCCTTCCCGACCGCTGACGTACCCTGTACGTCCTGTGTTCGGGTCTCCCTTAGACCCGATGACGTACAGGGTACGTCAGCGGCGCCAAATCCCCCTCCCGCCCGATACTCACCTCCCTCGTCGGATCCCACGCCGATCTGACAGGGAGGAAGCCTGCCCATGTGATTTACATGGGCAGGCGAGGCTGATGACGTCGCCACGCTGCGTGGTGACATCATCAGAAGGTGCCCCCATGTGTTTCAATGGAGGGGAGGGGGGGCTCCTTCGGAGCCCTCTATCTCCCCAACCATTGAAGCTAGGGAGATGCCGTTTGCACCGCTGGAGAGGGGAGAGCCTCCCCTTTCCAGTGGTGTATGGCATTAACCATTTCGCCGCCGGATCACGTTGCGGCACCAATTGGCGCCAAAACGCGATTCAAACCTGGAGGGGGCTGACATCTTGGATGTCAGCCAAGCCTCCAGGTCCCCCCCACCCACTGACAACCTCACCATATGTGTGAGGATGTCAGTGGGCCAGTTAACCCTCTAGCTGCCATGTAGAGATAAGGGGATCCTAAGGATCCCTTTATCTCCCGATCCATGACAGCTAGATGGTCATATTTGCCATCATTTGAAAGGCCTGATTATGGCCTTTCAAATGATACCAAACATGACCAGGTTTGGTTTTAAAAAAAATGTAAAAAAAACATTAAATAAAAAAAAAATAATAAAAAAATTAAATAAAATAAAAAAATGTTGTTTTTTTTAAAGTTTTTTTTGTCTGGGGGGAGTTTACTTAAATAGGACCTAGGCTGTCATCTAAAAATAATTAGCACAAAATGGTCAGAATGAGCGCAGCGCACATAGGTGAACTGGCTCAGCAGTGAAAGGGTTAAAAGGTAAAAACATGTAAAAATTGGGTATTTCTATTCTCGGGATAAAATTTGGAAACTATTTAGCCGGGGTCTTTATTGGTGGTTATAGCTTTAGGGGATTAAATTACGAAAAAGTGGTGTTTTTACCATTTTTTTCATCATATTTCATATTTTTTTTATATTAAATTATTGGATATGATGGAAATAATGGTATTTCTAGAAAGTCCATTTAATGGCGGGAAAAAGGGTGTATAATATGTGTGGGTTGAATAAACGAGTAAGAGGAAAATTTGATCTAAACACGAGCAGCGCAGAAACGTAAAAACAGCAGCGGTCACTAAAGGACGGATTTGTGTAAAACCGCCCGGTCACTAAGGGGTTAAACATGAGCAAAAGTGGTAATAATGAGCTCAGTGCACAGCGGTGAAATGGCTCAGCACTCAGCAGTGAAAGGATTAAAAACGGTTTGTTTTTTTTAAACTTTTTTTTCATTGTTTCCTGTCCCCAAGGGCAGTACCCGGACCCCATACACCTTTTATGGCCAATATCTTGCATATTTGCCCTCTTGGAGGGCAATTTCATTTACGGATGTTCGACCCCCATTGACTTGCATTACGTTCGAGTTCGAATTCAAACTTTTCGGCCGTTCGGGTGTTCGAGTTCGAACCAAACATGTGGGTGTTCGGCCCATCCCTAATCATAATGAGGTTATTAGCAATGCAGCTTCCTAAAAATACCAATAGAATATAAAAATAATATCTGTATGTGCTGCATAATGCCTGTGTATGGAAATTACAGTAACACCTTGTATCTGTGCTGTACAGGGATTTTCGGCAATTGTAACCCCCTGAGTCCTATCACTTTACAGCCGTGAGTGACCCCACAGTTCTCCGTGTATTCTGACCTCTCCCTAGCTGTTGTACTACAGCAGAAAGGTTTGTTGAGATTTTTGTTACAGTGAGGATGGGAGCTGCTCTTTGTAGACTCTTTACAATAATACAGAATGAAAGCAGTAAGAGCTTAATGAGAATTGTGTTTCTTCAAAGTGTGATCCTTTAACTTGCTGTAAAAAGGCAAGCACATACCCAGACCAACATATACACAAACATATACAAGGTGTCCTGTGGGAAAGACACTGGTTTTTAGCTACGTCAAAAATAAAAGTAATAAATAAATTATAATAAAGTTCGGAATTTGGGTTAGCTTTAGAAATTACTGTTAGGGATAGGTAACTATTTGTTCTTCTAATAGGGTTAGGGTTATGGTTAGTGTTAGCATTAGGTTTAACCTAACACTAACGTTCTGCTCCATTTTTACTTTATTTTTAGGCAACAGATTCTGCTACTTCTTTTATAGTAACCGAGCATCAATAGAAGCAACAGAATTGCTAAAATAGGGTGCTTAAGGCTCATTGATGGATGTGGAGAGGGAATGCTAGTCCATCTGGCTCAATTCCACAGAAGAGCCAATGTAGCTCAAATTGCTGAAAAACTTAATTCCAGCCATGATAGAAAGATGTCAGAACACAAACACATGACACGTACCACCTACCTAGAAACTGTGGCAGACCATGTAAACTGCTTCAGACCTCTGTCAGCAGGATAAAGCACCCTGCCCCACTGCAAACATTGTTCAGGATTGGTTTAAGGAACATAAGAAAGATTTCTAGGTGTCGCCTTGGCCTCCAAATTTACCAAATCTTTAAACAATTGAGTATTTGTGGGATGTGGTGGAACAATAAATCTGATCCATGGAGGTCCCATCTCACAACTTGCAGGTCTTAAAGGATCTGCTGCTAATGTTTTGTTGCCTGTTTCCACGGGACACGTTCAGAGGTTTTGTGGAGTTCATGCCTTGATGCCTCAGAGCTGTTTTGACAGAAAGGGGACCTACACAATATTAGGCAGATGATTTTAATGTTCCGGCTGATCAAGGTGCTATTCTGGTCTTTTACCTGAAAGTTGTTATGGACCTTGCTTGATTTCCTGCACCTGTTTGTCCCTGATCTCTGCTAGTTTGACTTTATGTGTATATATATATATATATACAGAATTATCTCACTTTTTGTCCTCCACTACAACACTTGTAGATACTGATTGCCCTGTGGGTCCCAAGCATCCACTGCAACTGGTCATCATGCCTAGCTCCTAGCTGATGAGGGTCCAACAAACCCGAAACAGCGCTGTCCTAGGAGTGGCTTTGACCAGTTGGTTAACCTTATCTCTGCTAGAAATCCACAGTGTGGCATAGCATTGATTTTAGGGCTCTGTGTAATAACAGACCCAGGATGCATAAAAGTGAGACAGATGTCATTTGCATATCCTACCCAGAATTCCTTGCTGCATATGGGGAATGTGGCACAGGAGCTCAGGGATACAATTCATCAAATTGCTGTGATGTGCAAGTGGCTTCTGCAATAATAAACACATATATATATATATTAACTCATCGATATGCCATTGTTACAAAAATATGTTTTTCAAGCCACAACCCATATCCATTGGATCCATTGCTAAGACCAAGACTATCAAAGGAAGAAGTATGAATGAGACTGCTGCCTCTTCTAAGCGTGTTTCACCTGAGGTTTCAGCCAATACCAAAGCCATTGTGTCCAAAGATATCAATCTAAAGCAAGGCTCTGTCAACCTTAGTGTGGCCATGACTAGGGATGAGCTGTTCGGTTCGGACGGTTCGGAGTTCGACCCGAACTTTGGGTGTTCGAAAGTTTGCGAACTTCGAACTTTTTGGGTGTGTTCGGTTCGAGTTCGAAAAAAAAAAAGAAATTTTGAAAAAAGTATAGAAAATGCTTAAAAAATACTAAAAAATCTAGAAATAAAGAGACTCTTTACTTCAGAATATTATAAGCAACGGTTTATTAGATATTGAATTAAAAACTAATGTGTACGTGAAAAGATTCTCAACTCTAAATGACCTATGTTTTTCAAATGTCATAACAACAACAGATGTTTTAGTCTGGTCTAATCAATTTGATACATTGTAGACTATACTGAGGGTGAGGGGGTGGGTGGTGTCTGCTTCTGATTGAGATTTAAGAAGTGTTAATTTCCCTCCTAAAACTTCTAATATGCTGTATTTCACTGCTCTGTGCTCAGCTCATTTTTACCGCTTTCGCTCATCATGTTTAAACGCGATTTTGAAGCCACATTTTGTTAAATGACCGACATGTTAGCTATCGTTCTTTCCGGCAGACTCCGCAGATTCATAATACATCATTTTTATATGTATACGTCCTGTCCTGGCTGTATATTATGAAAAAAATGCAATAAAAATTGAATTTTTAATCATCAACAGTGTGTAAAGTGTTGGTTTTTTTCACATTTTAGCACATGAGTGTTTGCGGTTATGTTTTCTATGGGGTGCGCTTGTACAAAAATTAGAAATGGGGACTTGTTACATTTTGTGGGTGGAATTACGTGATTTATAGCAAACACACCCCATAGAAAAAAATCATTAGTGCATCATCGTTCACATTATAATTGCAATGTGAACAATATTGCTGCATTAATAAAAATAACACACAAAAAAAATACATGTTTTTTTTTTTTTTTTTACTTTATACCTGGTCATGTTGGGTATCATTCGAAAGGCCATGCTCAGGCCTTTCAATTGACACCCTCCATGACCCACTAGATGCCTGGAGATATCGGGTTCAAATGAACCCCCTATCTCCACCAGGGGATTGGCCTGGGCAATATATATACGCATGATGTGAGCTGGCCTGGGCAATATATATATATACGCATTCTGAAAATTTGCAAATGATAAGGCACGCAAAGCGAAATTTTGATGTGTCTGAAATTGAAACTTACGTGACAACTCTTATTTTTTTTCATTAATTTATATTTGTTAAACATAACATTTGTTATATAGAGTTAATTTAAAATGGTTTAATACAGTTTATTTATATTTATTTTACCTTTACTATTGGTGCTTTTCAAACTTTATTCTTAAGTAAAAAGAAATTTAGCAGTTTCATGTTGTGTCGTTTTTTTGGGGGGGGGGTGCAAGTAGCTGGTCTTGCCTAGGGCGCAAAATAGTCTAGCACCGGCCCTGATGGCATGGTCCACCCCTGCACTCTTCCACAATACCACAGAGGGGTTACTGTATGATGGCACTTGCTGGCCTGGCGCCAAAGGCACAATATTTGGCTGCACTGCCACTGACGCCTGTATCAGATTCATATCCTCAGAGGGGTGAGACTGTGTGACGGCACTGTTGCCGACGCTAAAGGCCCAATTTTAGGCTAGGGTCAAACAAACGCATTTTTCGTAGCGAACGTCAAAAAGTGCGTCCGAACGCATTGAGGTGTTTTTTCACGGAAAGCGCTTAAACGGTCATTCGATGCGCATTTTTGTGCGTGATTTTTTTACGGATCCAAACCAGGAAACTTTGGGTGTCTGGACGTTATGTTGGCCGGACATGAGCAGCGTCTGACGTCTCCTAATCACGCACACACGCCGCTATGCGGAAGCAGCGCACTCTGTACGTCAGTACTAGCGGTTCAACGTTCTCGAAAAAATGCGTTCATTTTCCACTTGCGTTGCGCGGCCGGACTTTCGTGCGGCCGTACTTCGTATATTAGCCGTCATTGCGTGTCATTTGCTGCTAGTGCGGCCGTGATTAAGTGCGCCTAAACGCACGTTAAAAGTGTGCTAGTCTGACCCCAGCCTTAAAGCACCTATTGTTACTTTCATCCAAAGCCTGCATAAGTTTCACAATAATTAGCCCAAAAAATCACTAAACTTTTTCTGCATATCCGAAAATGTCTCCTCTTTTCATACAGACTGCCGCCCCAAGCAGTTGTTTATGGATAGATTAAAGGAAAAGCATTTAATTACCATCATTTGAAACATAATTTTTTTGTTTTTAAGTGTTTCTATACATCCTAGAAATCCACCACTTCACGGGCAGGTTATGGGGACCTCCTAGGCATGATATTTGAAGGAATTTTTCGTTTTTATTTTTAACCCATATTTCATGGAAAACTCACTGTCCCTTTAAAAATGTTTTTTTTTTAACTTTTTGTCCTTGTTTCCTGTCCCCCAGGGCACTACCCGGACCCCCATACACCTTTTATGGCAAGGGCACTCTAAAAACCGAATTTTCAGCCCCATTGACTTGTACTGAGTTCGAGTTCGGATTCGGGTTCGGATTCGGATTCGAACATTTGGACATTTGGAAAGTTCGGGTTCGGCTCTGAACCGAACTCGGGGAGGGTTCGGCTCATCACTAGCCATGACACCCGCTCATCCTCAGTCATTGCTTTCCACTAAGCTTTTATTGACTGACTACAGTGTATCCACAGGAAGAAGCACCTAGACCTCAGACAATAAAAGCTGAGATACACTGAGCACGTAGCCTGTAGGCTGCAGCAAGTGTCGAGACGTGCTCAGTGTGGACACTTTTTCCATATCCCTCGCTCAGCCGGCAGCACCATACATCGCTGAGAGGCGGGAGTTGGAAAAAAGTTACTTTGGCCTAGGGTGGAGCGGCGCGATGAAAGGAGAGGCAGGATCTGCAGCATACGACGTATGCGCCATGTCCTGTATTTCCCACCCACTCGTGACGCTCCATACTCATCGCTGTGCAGCCCCCCTCTCTTCTCCTGTCACCGCCTCATCCCCACGGCAGCATGGGGAGAGCCGCCCCGCAGCAGGACATGGGGCCAGGTGCCGCCGGGAGCCAAATTGTATCGGGAGAAATGGGGTTTGGCTATATACAATAAATGAAATGTCTGTCAGTATACACAAATGAAAGGTCTGGCAGTATACACAAATGAAAGGTCTGTCAGTATACACAAAGGAAAGGTCTGGCAGTATACACAAATGAAAGGTCTGGTAGTATACACACACATAGAAGTCTGGCTGTATACATATATAAGGTATACATGTAAGGTATCAGTGTGGTCGGGCGGCTGATAAAGACCTTTCCTATATGACATGCGCTTTGTGAAAAGAAAAAGTTTTGGCAAGTACATTGTAATTTAAAATAAACTTGTTTTTTTTTCTATGAAATGGGCTTTGCTTCACTCGATAAGAAGAACTTCACAAACATTTCTCTAATTTGATCTGCAGAGTATTGGATTCCTGTCCAGTGCGGAGAGACGCAAACTTATTCCAGTGTAGACAGGCTGCGAGGTGGAGCGGAGTCAAATCCAGCCTGCAAAATGTTGGCTTTGCTTTGTTTCGCTACGCTTTGCTTCTCTCCGCATGCATTGTATCTCAGGGTTAACCCCTTCCATCTATCTATCTATCTCTCTCAAGGTCTTTCTGTCTGTCTGTCTCCCTCTGTCTGTGTCTCTGAGTCTCTCTCTGTCTATGTCTGAGTCTGTCTATGTCTGAGTCTATCTCTTTGTATCTCTTTGTCTTTGCATCTCTCTGTGTTTCCCTATATCTGTGTCTCTCTGTATTTCTATCTCTGTGTCTCTCTATCTCTTTGTCTCTCTGTTCCTCTCTGTGTGTGTCTCTCTCTATCTCTGTGTCTCTGTATCACTGTGTCTCTGTATCTCTTTGACGTTTTATCTCTCTGTGTCTCCCTATGTCTTTCTGACTCTGTGTCTCTATGTCTCTCTGCCTCTGTGTCGCTGTCTCTCTCTATCTCTGTGTCTCTCTGCCTCTGTGTCACTGTCTCTCTCTATGTCTCTCTGCCTCTGTGTCGCTGTCTCCCACTATCTCTGTGTCTCTCTGCCTCTGTGTCGCAGTCTCTCTCTATCTCTGTCTCTGCCTCTGTGTCGCAGTCTCTCTCTATCTCTGTGTCTCTCTGCCTCTGTGTTGCAGTCTCTCTCTATCTCTGTGTCTCTCTGCCTCTGTGTCGCTGTCTCTCTCTATCTCTGTGTCTCTCTGCCTCGGTGTCGCAGTCTCTCTCTATCTCTGTGTCTCTCTGCCTCTGTGTCGCTGTCTCTCTCTATCTCTGTGTCTCTCTGCCTCTGTGTCACTGTCTCTCTCTATCTCTGTGTCTCTCTGCCTCTGTGGCGTTGTCTCTCTCTATCTCTGTGTCTCTCTGCCTCTGTGTCGCTGTCTCTCTCTCTGTCTCTCTGCCTCTGTGTCGCTGTCTCTCACTATCTCTGTGTCTCTCTGCCTCTGTGTCGCAGTCTCTCTCTATCTCTGTCTCTGCCTCTGTGTCGCAGTCTCTCTCTATCTCTGTGTCTCTCTGCCTCTGTGTCGCAGTCTCTCTCTATCTCTGTCTCTGCCTCTGTGTCGCAGTCTCTCTCTCTGTGTCTCTCTGCCTCTGTGTCGCTGTCTCTCTCTATCTCTATGTCTCTCTGCCTCTGTGTCGCAGTCTCTCTCTATCTCTGTGTCGCTGTCTCTCTCTATCTCTGTGTCTCTATGTTTCCCTCTGTCTCTCTCAAGTTTCTAAATTTCATTTTTACCATCAGCTTTAGAAAATTTTGATTCAAATATTGTTTCTGAGCCCTCTTGGCATGTAAGTAAACTCATATCGTGGGAGCCGTGTGTTTTCTTTTCATGAAGTCTTTTTAATCTTTGTACCAGAACATTGAACAATGGCCATTTTTTTCTATGTGTGTATCGTGAATAACAGTGTCTGAAACTGAATGCATTCAGAAAATAGACTCGAGAGCCTTGAATCCAACTGTGTAAATGCTTTTCTAAGATTATCATTCAAAGGATTTATTTCAAAGATTGCTGTGATCCAGAATTTCATAGTTAACTGATTATTTTTATCACATTCTGCTTGAAAGAATAATTATACAAAATACATATTTCCACAGGAAATTGGAAATTGTTTATTTTTCCCAGATCAATGCAGCTTAACTAGAGCACATCGAGATAAAACCCAATATGGTTATTGTTCACTGAGCACAGTGAGATGAGACGTGTTTATTTTCATGCTTTTAGGGCTCTATTACATTCTCCGCACAAAATCGTGCGCGCAGTGCAATTATTTTTGCGCGCAGCGTTGAACGTTTACGCACGTAAATTAACGCTGGTATTACGATCCGAGTGCATTTTTTTCATCCGTCCGAAAATATCGCGCGTAAAAAATACGCTCAAAAACGAGCGCAAATTAACGCTGCGCGCAGAAATCGGTGGGCAGACTGTTTTTTCACGAGATTCAGCCAATCAGAATTAAGAACCACAATTGTCTCCCGTTCAGTTTTTGCGCCTGCCAAAATCAATCTGAGTATATATGCTGCAGCAATAAAAAAAACACACACATCTTCTCCATTTTATTGTTTGGGTATGTGTAGAATGTGTAACTATACTGTGCTGTATTTTTTTTTTCGTGCTGGTGTATTTAGTTTCGGGCCGAAACGTTCAGATTTTCAGTTACCACCGGCTTTTCAAAGACGTTAAATTATGCGCGCAAACGTCGTTCGTAAAAAGTTGCGCATCGATTGTAATACCAGCCGCGTACCAGCGCACGAATGCATTTGCGCTCACAATGATAAGTATGGGATGCGCGCACGAACTTTCGCTCACGCAGGGTAACTCGCATTAGACGTTAACGCGCATCCTATGCACGAATGTCGTAATTTGACGGTCAGCGCGAAGGGTTTTTCCCCACGCGTTAATGCGTTTTTGCGCACACGCACATTTTTGCGCTAAGAATGTAATAGAGCCCATGTATTTTAAATACCCACCTTCAGTCCAAGTGACTGGCATGTGTCTTTATTCTGCTGCTGATGAATAAATCTGCCACGCCTAAGAGGTAAATGGAACTAATGATTGGTCACAAAATTTGAATGATCGTTTATACCCAATGAGACTTCTTTATTGTATCTTTCATCTTCATTCTCGTGCGACGCCGACCCTATGGAATGCATTTCCTCGCAATTTCAGACTGTCCCCAAACCAGGATCCATAAAGACCCTTCTGTTTAGGGACCCTACCACCTGACTCCGAATCAAGACATCTGACAACCCAAAAACGGTCCTCACCTCTCCCTGCAATAACTCATCACTGCCCCCCCTCCTGTTTCTAATCCCTCCACCCACTGAGATTGTAAATTCCTCCGGGAATAGGGCCTTCACGTCCTCTTGTATCTGCAGGCAGGAATACTGACCTGCCTCCTGTATGTATTGTAAAATTGTCCTGTCTTTACCCTTTGCATCTTTTGTACAGTGCTGCGGAATGTGCTGGTGCTTAATAAATAATAATAATAATTGTATCTAATGGGGAGAGAGATGTGACTGTTATATGTTACGCCAGGTGGGTTGAAGTGGGAATACTGCAATTGTGTTTAAAAACATCCTTGATACATTGTATTTCAAGCTTTCCTAATGAGTCAAGGGTGAAACGCGTGTTGGATGCGTTTTTCGCAGAATTCCGATTTTCAGTGCTAATACAAGCATGAAGAATTGAAATAGGGATCTTCGAGTCGAGTTAGCGATTTCGTTATTGATTCTTTACCTTACTGTTTCTTAGCCCCAGAGCATATTAAGGATGGGCATGTGCTAAATTAGCTCACTAGGATGAAGTAATATGATGAATATGGGTCTGAATTGTTACTGCACCTGAAACCTGGGCGGTTTTGTCTAAAATGTATATATTAAGTTATTTTCTTTAATTTCCCCTCAAGCAGCATGATCAAATTGTAATTTAGCTATCTATCTTGTAAGAATTTACTAATCAGAAGGTGAAATGTGATTTCTTTAGTAAAGAGATGGCATTGGTGGAGATTGGTATTTATGTTGTATAATTAGTTATCTATAATTAATATAATATTGTATAGTTAGTTTTTTTTTGTATCTCTAGTTTTTTTCCTTTTTTCTTTATAATGTGTCGTTTGCGTTTAATTTTATTTTTTACAATAAAAGTGAAGTTTTAAATACATTTCACTCCAATCTGCCTTTTTCAAGGCTTGTATGCATAGTAGCACAAATGGGGCTACTCCCTCTTTTTCTTCCCTATTTTTGGGTGATTTGATAATAAATTATGCTGAAGTTTGTACTAAAGAACCTTCGCTAGGCGTTCAAGGTACTGAATACCTAAAAGGTACTGAATAAACTCTTTGATTGATCACTGGGAGAGATCCATTAGTGTCTACTTTTCTGGTAATTCCTCCTCCCAGCGGCCTGTCTCGGTTGCGGTGCCCCAAGATTTAGTACTGGGCCCTCTTCTTTTTTTCAATCTATAATGTCTCTCTAGGCAAACTGATCAGCTCCTTTGGATTCTGGTACCACCTATACGCTGATGACACTCAAAACTACCTTTCCACCCCTGACCTCTCTACTGGATGGAGTCACTGAATGTTTCCATGTCGTCACTAATTGGATGTCTTCCCGCTACTTTAAACTCAATCTTACCAAAACTGAAATTCTCATCATTCATTCTTCCAAGAAGACCCCCTGCCACCTATCTCTCTAAAAGTAAATGGAACGCTCGTTAGCCCAAAGCCTCAAGCTCGCTGCTTTGGTGTCACCTTCAATTCCAACCTAACATTTCTCCCCACGTCCAGACAGTGACCAAATCCTGTTATCAACTGAAAACATTGTCCCCGTCCACCCCTTTCTGATGAGAGATAGTGAAAAGGTGCACTTATTATATTACGACTTGATTACTGTAACTCGTTGCTTATTGGCTTCCCCAACACCGGCATTGCCCCTTTGCAACCTGCAAGGCTTATTTTTTCTCACCTGACGCTCCTCAAGTACCTCCCCCCTCTGTCCCTCCATTGGCTTCCTGTACACTTCCAGATACAGTTTAAAATAATAATGCTCACATTCAAATCACTAACTTGACCCCCCTTACATGTCTTCATTACTCCACAAGCACGTCCCATCTAGATAACACCGGTCAGCTGGAGACCTCCGCCTGTCCTCTACCCACACCCGCGCTGCCAACTCCCGTCTCCAAAATTTCTCAAGCACAGCTATGGTCCTTTGGAATGTCAAACCTCGCCGTATCAAACTCTCCCCTAATCTTCAGGTCTTCATGAAATCCCTCAAAACCCATCTCTTCAGATTAGTGTACCACATCACTGATGCAACCTATCCCTGTCCTCGCCTACCCCCACATCAGGATAGATGCCACTTCTATGACGCCACCATTCCTGAACCACTGGCACTAGTGATCCTGCCGACCAATAAAGCTCCTCTTGTCTTTCTCCACTCCAATCCCTCTAGATTGTAAACTCCTATGAGCCGGGCCCTCTGCACCTCTTGTCTCCGTTCATGTTTGATGATTTGTGTCTTGTTCCTGGTGGTTATTACAAAGTGCTGCGGAAACTGTTGGTAGAACTGTTGTTATAGAAATGATGATAATAATAATACTAGCCAGGATTTCTGTTTTTTATGTATGTTAAGGTGGTTCACTTAGAGGGTTACTCATTAATCATTGTTCGTTTGTTGAAAGAACAGCAATCTACTGTTTAGTGAACTGTCACTGGAGTTCAATGATGTTTTCACCAATTTTTCCATTGTAGTTTCTGCCTAAGATTTTCATTAACATTGGTCACCAAAAACGATAGCCTTTTTCGGCGCATTTCAGCCATTTTTAAATTCGAGGGATCTAAATAATAGCCCACCTGCATTCCGATTTCCAATAAAAAATTGGTTTGAACATCAGCACTCGCGGCTATATTGTGCAATGGAAATTTCAGCATTAGTGATTCAATTCCGAAAATATCAGTTTTTTTTTTTTAAATTCAAATGATGAAAGGGGTTGATAAATGTAATTTAAGGCTGGGAAATAGGGAAAAATCTGACTCAAACTTTTTTAAACATCGGATTTTTCAAATAGTCATTTATTAGCAAAAGTCCATGTGATGCTGGCTGAAAATAAGCTTTTCCAGGTTCTTTTTTTTATAATTTTCCACACTGGTTGAATTTCTTCATCTGAATCAGCTGATATTTTGAAAAGATATTGTCTGAAACACGCAGGTGGAATTACATTGAGCCCATAGCTAGTTTGTGTAGTGCCCAGTGTAGTTTTTCATAGGCTTTCCACCAGTGTTTCACTGGTGTTTCTCAGCTAAATTTCACCGTTGTTTCCAGCGTGTTACCGGTGAATATGTCCCACTTTTGATCTTAATATTGTTGTTACCTTACAGGCGGTCTATCAATATCAAGTATGGAAAAAGATACCTCCAGCGCTGCAAGGATTGGTGCACTGGTGCTACCACATTTATTTTAAATAAACAAAAAGAAAACACAAAACAAATGTTTCGGGGACACAGCCCCTTCCTCAGTGTATAGTGCCTTACCAAACAAATAGAAGAAAACCCTTATATACATATTATAGCAAGGGTGGAGCGAATCAGGCAATTAGAGACACACATGGAAAGATAATTGATCAAGAACCTGTTAACTCATGAATTCAAGGAGATACAAAGTTATTCCCCAAATGATCCCAGCATACAGGCGCATATAATGCCAATAGGTGTACCAAGATGGTGGACACAGCACATTTTTTTAGATATGGTTCTATTTTTTACGAACAGATTAGGGGTACCACCATGGATGCCAATATGGCGCCAGCATACCCCAATTTATACATGTCAGCATTTGAGGACAAGTATATCTTGTCAAACAACGATTTTTTTGGCCAATATTTTTTGCTGGTTTTGGTATATAGACGACTGTTTCTTGATCTGGCAGGGTACTGAATATGAATTGGCTAATTTTCATAATTTTCTTAATTCAAGAAATCCAAATATTACATTCTCAATGGAATTTGATACACATGCAGTACATTTCTTGGATGTTGTTGCTTATAAGCATCATGATAAGATTGCCACTGATCTATATACGAAACCGACAGATGCAAATAGTCTGCTTAATTTTTCAAGTTATCATCCTGTAGGGCAGAAGTCTGCTATACCCTACAGTCAGATGCTGCGGGCGAAACGTATTATTAGTGATGACACTAAACTTGATTCCAGTCTCGAGACACTTAACTCCAAATTTCGAGATAAGGGATAGAGTAGACGCATTTTGAGTCAATCTCATTTGAAAGCCTCTATGGTTACTAGTGAGGAACTCCTTCGGGATGTCCCTAAGAAAAAGTCTCAGAGAATTCCCTTTGTGAGCACATACTCTCCTCTAACGAGTGATATTAAGAGAATTATTCGATCTAATTGGCTTATTTTACAACGTGATAGAGATGTGGGACATTTATTTGTCAATTTTCCAATGTTTGCCATGCGGAGAAATAGAAATATCCGCGATCATGTGGTCAGAGCTGATGTTACTCCAGCTGCGAGACAGACTTTTCTCTCTACCCCTGTGCGTGGTACTTCCCCTTGCCTTCAATGTAATCACTGTAATGGCATTATTAAAGGTGACATCTGTACACATCCACGAACTGGTTCCAGTATCAAATTACGAGGTTTCTTCACTTGCCAGTCCGATTTTGTGGTCTACTTGTTAAAATGTCCGTGTGGTTTAGGCTATGTTGGCAAAACGACTAGACCTTTTAAGGACTGGATTTCTGAACACAAGACGTCTATTCGCAATCCTACATCTGATGTCCCAGTTGCCAGGCATTTCAGAGAAATGCGGCATAATGTATCCCAACTTCGCTATCAAATATTAGATAGAATACCCCCACTCAAGAGAGGTGGGAATAGAGACAGATTGTTGCTACAATGAGAAGTGAAGTGGATGTATTCGTTAGATACAGTTGCCCCTCATGGTCTTAATGAGAAGCTTGAGTGGCACTGGTTTCTTTGAATACATCCACTAAGGCATCTGCAGTTCTAGGTGAGCTTTTGGTTTGATCCATATTATCTCTCCGTCTATGTACTTATAATTTATAAGTTTAGTATTTATATGCTATATGGATAAATCTTCGCTGTGAGTGGTTACTATATGATTTATTTTTTGGTTTTATTACCAAGACTGTCATGTTTTATTTTATGCTATATTTTTTTAGTATTTATGATTTGTCATTATGTATTCACTGTAGGTTTATTTGTATGGGTTATCTTTTTCAGGCGCTGCTCCTTGAGGCAGTTTTTCGGGCCATCATGGTTATGTATAACCGCTGGATTGATGTATTAATTTATTCTTGTTTTCCCCACCTGTGGGAAATTATAGTTATGTGGTTTTGTTGTATCATGTCCACTAAGTTTTGTTTTGCCCTGTGCGCATGCGCACTTGCGGTTTCCCAGGATTCCGTGCGTCGGCGTATGCTCTGTGCTGTGTCCGCCATCTTGGTACACCTATTGGCGTTATATGCGCCTGTATGCTGGGATCATTTGGGGAATAACTTTGTATCTCCTTGAATTCATGAGTTAACAGGTTCTTGATCAATTATCTTTCCATGTGTGTCTCTAATTGCCTGATTCGCTCCACCCTTGCTATAATATGTATATAAGGGTTTTCTTCTATTTGTTTGGTAAGGCACTATACACTGAGGAAGGGGCTGTGTCCCCGAAACGTTTGTTTTGTGTTTTCTTTTTGTTTATTTAAAATAAATGTGGTAGCACCAGTGCACCAATCCTTGCAGCGCTGGAGGTATCTTTTTTCCATACTTGCTTAAGATTCATTACCCTCTTGGTTGGATGTACAAGAGTGAATTGCCTCTCCAGCAGCATCTGAGTATATTTTCATAAATTTTCTTAAAGAACTTTCTTTTGGGTATTGTGGATACCCAACCCCATACATAATTTTTGTGTTCCTATACAGTCTATCAATATCTCCACTTTTAATCGTATAAAAATATCCACCACTACATCAAACACCAGTGAAACAATGATAAACAGTGAATAGCCACAGTTTACACTTATGACATAAGAACAACCGTGGTACCAGGGGTGGACTGACAACTCTCGGGGCTTACGGCACTAGAAGATCATAGGGCCCCTCATTGTGCCAGGATACAAACAAGCCACAACCACATACAAGCTCTGCCCTTAAATACATTGGTTTATTATTGAATTTATTTCACCAGACTAAATCTGGCTGCTGATACTATTTGCCCATCAATTTTATCTGGAGTGGCATAGGACCCTGCAGAAGGGGTGGCTTAATAAAGTCTTAGTGGGCCCTCATGAGACCCCTTCCTAGGCCAAGGCTCTCGGGTAGTGCCCTATTGCCCTAATGGCCAGTCCCTCGCTGGTACTATTGTTCAGCGCTGTTTGAGGAAAGTTCATCTGCCATTGTTTGACTTTAGATCAACAGACTGACAAAATTTACCATAAGGGGTTATTCAGAGAGCTCCGAAATTTTGCCAACATTTCGGTGCTCCCTCATTCCTCCTGCTTTCCTACTCTTCGGGAAATCGAATTTCCACACCCTGCGGTGAATTCAGCATTCACCGTAGGGTCCCCGAAGTGCAGAAGAAACTTTTTGAACAACCATCAAACACCCGTTGAAAACTCACCGAACACTCACCGAAACTGCTGCAAAAAAAATGCCGAACACGTCGGAAAAAGCCACTGAGCCGCCGATAACAGTTCAAACCAGCCGCCAGAAAAACCCGACAAGCTGGCGAACGAGGTAAAAAAAACAAAACACAATGCGGTTGAAAGTGTCACAATTGAACGCTGTTTGCAAAAATACTACTGAACAAAAATGCCTGGAATTTACATATACTGTATGATCCTATGAATGATAATAAAAATGTCTGTTACAAGAAAAAAAAAATACATTTTTAAAAAAAAAGGAAAATAATTTTGAACAAATTCAAAAAAATGCTTAAAAGATCCTAAAAAAAATCAATAAATAGACTTTTTGCTGCAGATTAAAAGAATAAACGGTTTATTAGATATTGTGTAAAAACGGGAATATTTTTAACATTGAAGCCTATGGGAATCACCTGAATAAATCTACCGAATGAAACCACTGAACATCAGGGCACTTCGGAAACTTTTCTCTGCTGTTTGGTGTCTCTGAATAGATTAACCATTGCTTCTCTATGGAGGATTTCACTGCTTTCGAACAGGCACCGTACGTGCAGCCAATTCGCCAAAATTTGGTGAACTGCCTGCTTTCTGAATAGCTGAACGGCCCCGTAATGTCACCGTACGGTGAAATTCACTGTTCAGTGACATTTCGGGGCCAGATCAGCTCTGAATAACCCTGATAGTTAAAGCAATGGTAAAAAATGGCTTTTAGTGCATAACCCCCTCATGGAACAGTCTTCCAGTAGAAGTGGTAGAGGCCAAAACAGTAATTGAATTTAAGCAAGCATGGGATAGGCATAAGGCTATCCTAAACAAAAGATAAATCCAGGTAAAGTATCCATGTAATTGGGCAGACTAGATGGGCCGAAAGGTTCTTATCTGCCGACATTTTCTATGTTCTATGTTTCTAATAGGCGTAAGGAGGCTTAGGAAGTTTATTGAATGGAAACAGACGTTCCTGGAGCCTCCTTTAACTTTTTGTTCTTTTTTGTTATATAAATGTTTTAGCTAATAACATCATTTTCAGAAATCTATGATTTGAATACCTTTCCAAGACCTTGTACAGTGAGTGGTGAGGTCTATATGAGGTCTACGTGTGGAATGGTCCTGCATTTAGGAATGTAAGCAGTTACACCATAACACTGCAGATGTATTTCTTATGAGCCTATTCTCATTGCTTGCCCTCACCCTCTGGATGCCTGACATGACGTCTTGAGCAACATTCTTCTCAAATGAATCACTTTTAACATGCACAACCTTTCTTCTTTCAGGTCATTCGTGTCAGGTTACTTTATATATTTTCTAAGTCATAGGCTTAGAAACTGGACAGGGGGGATGGTTGGGACAGATTCCCCCAATTATCTTCTTAGATGTGCGCATTGTGTACACTGTGCGTGCCTGGGAGTGAGGAATTCTTATAGAGATAGAGCGTATGTTTAAGTTGCTGCAGTCACCCAAATTGAGTCATGGTAAGGGTAGGGTTATTTATTAATATCATCAATTATATGGTGCTAACAGTTTCCGCAGAGATTTACAATAGGGATGAGCTGTTCAGGTTCGGACGGTTCGGGGGTCGACCCGAACTTAGCCTATTCGAGTGGATCGCGAACACCGAACATTTCCGGGTGTTTGCCGCATGTTCGACCACAATGGACCACAATGCATTTTCCCACTGGCCTGAAGCTCGTAATTGGCTACAGCCTTGCACCTGACCACAGGTCTGGTGCAAGACTGGTTCAACACTATGCCAATCACCGCTCAGAGTCCTGATTTGGCAAATTTTGCCCAATCATGGGCTCACAGAGCTAAGTCCCGCAGCACACTATATAAGGTTTCCACGCAGCGCTTCTGCACGCATTTCAGAGGAGATTTCACAGGAGATAGTTGTGTGTGTTGTTATTGCCGGTCTGCCACGCTACTGGGGGGGTCTGGGGGGGTCTCATTTCGACCAAATATCAGGGAATTTAGGTGATGTGTGTCTTGTCACTGTGCCAGCAAGTTTTTTTGGGGTTTACAACTTTATTTAAAACATTTGTGAATTGAGGTGATTTTCTGGGTCTTGTCACTGTGCCAGCAAATCTTTTTGGGTCTCATTTATACCAAATATCAGTGAATTTAGGTGATGTGTGTCTTGTCACTGTGCCAGCAAATTTTTGGGGTTTACAACTTTATTTAAAACATTTGTGAATTAAGGTGATCTTCTGTGTCTCGTCACACAGCCAGCAAGTTTTTTTGGAGCTCACTAATTTCTTCAAAACACTTGTGAATTAAGTTGATCTGTGTCTCGTCATCCAAACAGTACCACGCTGTATTTTGGGGCTCACTAATTTCTTTAAAACACTTGTGAATTAAGGTGATCTTCTGTGTCTCGTCACACAACCAGCAAGTTTTTTTGGGGCTCACTAATTTCTTTAAAACACTTGTGAATTAAGGTGATCTGTGTCTCGTCACACAAACAATACCACACTGTATTTTGGGGCTCATTAATTTCTTTAAAACACTTGTGAATTAAGGTGATCTGTGTCTCATCATACAAACAGTACCACGCTGTATTTTGGGGCTCACTAATTTCTTCAAAACACTTGTGAATTAGTTGATCTGTGTCTCGTCACACAAACAGTACCACGCTGTATTTTGGGGCTCACTAATTTATTAACATTTGTGAATTGAGGTGATCTTCTGTGTCTTGTCACACAACCAGCAAGGTTTTTTGGGCTCACTAATTTCTTTAAAACACTTGTGAATTAAGGTGATCTGTGTCTCGTCACACAAACAGTACCACGCTGTATTTTGGGGTCACTAATTTCTTTAAAACACTTGTGAATTAAGGTGATCTCTGTGTCTCGTCACACAACCAGCAAGTTTTTTTGGGCTCACTAATTTCTTTAAAACACTTGTGAATTAAGGTGATCTGTGTCTCGTCACACAAACAATACCACACTGTATTTTGGGGCTCATTAATTTCTTTAAAACACTTGTGAATTAAGGTGATTTGTGTCTCATCATACAAACAGTACCACGCTGTATTTTGGGGCTCACTAATTTCTTCAAAACACTTGTGAATTAAGTTGATCTGTGTCTCGTCACACAAACAGTACCACGCTGTATTTTGGGGCTCACTAATTTATTAAAAACATTTGTGAATTGAGGTGATCTTCTGTGTCTTGTCACACAGCCAGCAAGTTTTTTTGGGGCTCACTAATTTCTTTAAAACACTTGTGAATTAAGGTGATCTGTGTCTCGTCACACAAACAGTACCACTCTATATTTTGGGGCTCACTAATTTCTTCAAAACACTTGTGAATTAAGGTGATCTTCTGTGTCTCGTCACACAGCCAGCAAGTTTTTTTGGGGCTCACTAATTTCTTTAAAACACTTGTGAATTAAGGTGATCTGTGTCTCGTCACACAAACAGTACCACACTGTATTTTGGGGCTCACTAATTTCTTTAAAACACTTGTGAATTAAGTTGATCTGTGTCTCGTCATACAAACAGTACCACGCTGTATTTTGTGGCTCACTAATTTCTTCAAAACACTTGTGAATTAAGTTGATCTGTGTCTTGTCACACAAACAGTACCACGCTGTATTTTGGGGCTCACTAATTTATTTAACACATTTGTGAATTGAGGTGATCTTCTGTGTCTCGTCACACAGCCAGCAAGTTTTTTTGGGGCTCACTAATTCCTTTAAAACACTTGTGAATTAAGGTGATCTGTGTCTCGTCACAAAAACAGTACCACGCTGTATTTTGGGGCTCACTAATTTCTTTAAAACACTTGTGAATTAAGGTGATCTTCTGTGTCTCGTCACACAGCCAGCAAGTTTTTTTGGGGCTCACTAATTTCTTTAAAACACTTGTGAATTAAGGTGATCTGTGTCTCGTCACACAAACAGTACCATGCTGTATTTTGGGGCTCACTAATTTCTTTAAAACATTTGTGAATTAAGGTGATCTGTGTCTCGTCATACAAACAATACCACGCTGTATTTTGGGGCTCACTAATTTCTTCAAAACACTTGTGAATTAAGGTGATCTGTGTCTTGTCACACAAACAGTAACACGCTGTGTTTTGGGGCTCACTAATTTCTTCAAAACACTTGTGAATTAAGTTGATCTGTGTCTCGTCATACAAACAGTACCACGCTGTATTTTGGGGCTCACTAATTTCTTCAAAACACTTGTGAATTAAGTTGATCTGTGTCTCGTCATACAAACAGTACCACGCTGTATTTTGGGGCTCACTAATTTCTTTAAAACACTTGTGAATTAAGGTGATCTTCTGTGTCTCGTCACACAGCCAGCAGGTTTTTTTGGGGCTCACTAATTTCTTTAAAACACTTGTGAATTAAGTTGATCTGTGTCTCGTCACACAAACAGTAAAAACGCTGTATTTTGGGGCTCACTAATTTATTAAAAACATTTGTGAATTGAGGTGATCTGTCTCTTGTCACTGGCTGCCAGCTATCAGTGTGACTCACTGAGTTATACCAGAGTTCTTTAAATCTTTAGTTGAATCAGAGTTCTGTATATATTAATCTACATATCACTCACCATGTCTGAAAGAACAAAAAGGACAGGCAGACACTACCAGACACAGATAAGAGGGCAAGCAGCCCCTGTGTCGGGAGGCTGTGCCTCTGGTTTTGGTGGACGTGGTGCATCCTCTGCAGGGGCACGCTTGTCCTTTATAACTGGTGCTGGCCGTCTTCTTAACCTGCAGCAACATAGAGAGGAATTGGTGGATTGGCTAGCCAGGCCATCCTCATCCTCCGAGTCCTCTGCCAGCCAGGCTTCTAGTGCTTTACAGTCCACCTCAGCTGCCAAAGCATCTAATGCAGCCTCCATGTCCACAGCTACTCCTGCCGTAGCCTCGCTATCACACACGGAGAAGTCAGCTGAATTGTTTGACTACAATTAGAGTGACATGCTGCTTGAGGATGCGCAGCAAGTACAGTGTTCTGATTCAATGTCTGAGGTTGAGCAAGGGAGTATAATCAACCTAGAGGAAGGGGGTGCTAGTGATGACACACAAATAACTGGCACTCATGTCGCCCCAGCAGCTGCAGCATACTGCCAAGTTGGCTCCAGTGACGAGGAGATAGGGGGTGAAGATGACATTGATGATGATGAGGTCACTGACTCCACCTGGGTGCCAGATCGAACTGAGGAATCAAGTGAGGAGGAGGGGGAGGAGGAGGCACAGCAAACACGAGGCACAACATCCTCTGTGACCAACCGTAGCACTAGCCAGTCCAAGGCATCAGATGTCAGAGCTGCTCCGGTGCAGAGCGCTGTTGTCTCAAAGAACACATGCTGGAACTCTGCTGTCTGGGAGTTCTTTAAGAAATGTGCAGCAGACCCCACCATTGCTATTTGTAATCTATGTCAGAGGAGGCTGAAGCGTGGGATAAACACCGGACACTTGGGTACCACGTGCTTCAGGCGACATATGAACAAGTGCCACACATCCCGTTGGCGCAAAATTTTGCGTAGGTCCTCCTCCTCCTCATCTGTCTCTACCCACACTGTATGTCCTACCATGTCATTGCCTACAACCTCCACCGACAGGGATGATTCTACAGTAATGGATGTACCAGCAGGTCCTTCCTCACAATGTGACATCATCCCAGTAGCTGAAGTTTTACACAGTCAGATTACGTTGCCGCAGCTGCTGCAGCGAAAGAAAAAATACAGTCCCAACCATCCCCAAGCACAGCGTTTAAATGCCAGCTTAGCAAAATTACTCGCATTGCAGCTGCTGCCTTTCCAGCTGGTGGACTCTGCTCCCTTCCGTGAATTTGCTGAATGTGCTGTACCACAGTGGCAGGTTCCAAAGCGTCATTACTTTTCACGCAAGGCCATTCTAGCACTATACCAGCACGTGGAAGACAATGTTATCCAGTCATTGGGAAAGGCAGTCAGCAGCAAGGTGCATGTGACTTTAGACACGTGGTCCAGCAAGCATGGACAGGGTCGTTACATTTCCTTCACGGCACACTGGGTAACTCTGATTGCAGCTGGGAGGGATCCAAGATGGGGCTCTGTGCTGGAGCTTGTTCATCCACCACGCCTCCAGAAAGCTGCTTGTATGAGGTCTGTCTGCTCCACCACTACCACCTCTCCCTCTTCCTCCTCCTCCTTCTCTGTCTCTGGCGAAGTGGCAGTTAAACCGACGCCTGACAGGGTCTACGCAATGGCTCAAGCAAAAAGATGCCATACTGTGCTTGAGCTGGTTTGTTTAGGGGACAGGAGCCACACCGGGCCAGTAATTCTGTCAGCTCTGCAGGGGCAGGTGCAGAGATGGTTAACACCACTCCAGCTTGAGCTGGGAATGATCGTCTGCGATAACCTTCTCTCCGCCCTACGCAAGGGTAAATTGACGCATGTACCATGCCTAGCACACGTCCTAAATCTGGTGGTAGAGCGTTTCCTAACCAAGTACACAGGGCTGCCAGAGCTTCTCATCCAGGCCAGAAAAGTCTGCAGCCACTTCAGATGGTCATTCCCAGCAAGCGTTCGCCTGGCAGAAATTCAAAGAGAATTCCACCTTCCCACAAACCGTCTGATCTGTGACATGCCCACCAGGTGGAACTCGACATTAGCAATGCTGCAGCGTCTGCACAAGCAGAAAGGGCCATCAACGAGTACCTGTGTGAGTATGGCACAAGGACAGGTTCAGGTCAACTTGTTTCCCCCCCCCCGCAGTGGCTGATGATCAAGGATGCATGCACTGTACTGTCACCATTTGAGGAGTCAACAAGGATGGTGAGCAGGGACAGTGCATGCATCAGTGACACAATTCCTTTAGTGTTCCTGCTGGAGCACACTCTGCGGGGAATTATAGATGTGGCTCTAGAGGCAGAGCAGCGGGAGGAAGAGGAGGCCTTCCCTAGCTCTCAAGGCCCCAGTCTTTCTGCAGACAGCATTCCAGCGGGTCCTACTCAGATCAGACAGGAGGAGGATGAGGAGGAGGAGGACTATTTAAGTAGTGGGGGCATTGAAGGTGGGGATTCCTCAAGGGAGGGTTTTGTGTGCCCAGAAACAGAAGGGCTTGTGCGTGGCTGGGAGGAGGCTGGGAGGAGGAAGTGCACGATACAGTCATCCTCATTGACCAGGAAGACTCGGCAGCTAATGCCACCTCCAACCTACGCTGCATGTGCTCCCTAATGATGCAAAGCCTGCTAAAGGACCCCAGGATTCGTGCTATCAAGGAAAGGGATCATTACTGGTTGGCAACCCTTCTTGATCCACGATACAAGGGGAAAGTTGCAGAGCTCATCCTGCCCGCACAGAGGGAGCACAGGATGAAACAACTTGGACACTCTAAAGCGACACTTGTGTAACACCTTTCCAGGCACTGGTAGATTACCAAGTGCTGACACACGTGCTTCTGAGGCTGCGGGTGATCAGAGGAATAGCGGTGAAGGCCAGGGCCGCTTGACTGATGCTTTTTTAAATTTTTTTAGTCCACGACGCCCAAGGACGTCAAATGTAGGCACCCATTGCCAGCGTCTTCACCATATGGTGCAGGACTACCTAGGGGCAAGGACAGACCTGGATACCTTTCCAGCAGATAATCCACTGGCTTACTGGGTGTTGAGATTGGATCACTGGCAAGAACATAGCCAATATGCTACGCAGGTACTAGGTTGCCCTTCATCTAGCGTGCTTTCCGAAAGGACGTTCAGTGCCGCTGGAGGTTTTGTCACAGACAAAAGAGTGCGTCTGTCCACCGACTCTGTAGACCGGCTGACATTTATAAAAATGAATCAGTCCTGGATCAGCAGCTATCAATCCCCTGATGCTGAAGTAATGGAATATATAGGGGATGTCCTCTTCTGCATTCACAAAGCCTCCAGCACTGAACTCTTCCACAATACCACAAAAGGGTTACGGTGTGAAGGCACTTGCTGCCATGAAAGGCACAATATTTGGCTGCACTGACGCCTGTGCCAGATTTATATCATTTTATTTTTTTGAACCTCAGGGTCCAACCCTGCACTCTTCCACAATACCACAGAGGGGTTACTGTATGATGATACTTGCTGACCTGACATAAAAGGCACAATATCTGGGAGCACTGACACCCATTAACAGATGAAAAAACTTTTGAAAAAAACTTTTCAATATAGGACCATATGGTCCACCCCTGCACTCTTACACAATACCACAGAGGGGTTAGGCTAGGGTCAGATGAGCGCATTTTTTACGGACTGTGCGTCCGTGCAGTACGGACGTACTTACTGACTGACGACAAGGTAGTGGCCACACAGTCCGTTTTTTTTACTGACGTATTTTTTTGACTGATGTAGCAGGGAAAATAAATTACAATGAAAGAACATTCTGTCCGTCAAAAATGCTGGACGTATAAATGCAGTCCGTCTGACCTTGTTGCATCATTCACACACAAAGCTATGCGGACGTTGTGGACGTGGCGCACTCTGCACGTCCGTTCTAGCAGTATTACGTTCTTGCCTAACCTGCATCCGTTTGCAGCGTCCGTCAGCCCCCGCACTTCTGTGCGGACGTACTTCGTGTGTGGGGCTCCATTTAACACAATTGTATGCTATCACGGACGTACTTATGTGCGGGCAACACGGACGTTAACACTGCGTTTGTCTGACCCCAGCATTACTGTATGATGATACTTGCCGGCCTGGTAGTCTTGCACCAAAGGCACAATATTTGGCTGCACTGACGCCTGTGCCAGATTTATATCATTTTATTTTTTTGAACCTCAGGGTCCAACCCTGCACTCTTCCACAATACCACAGAGGGGTTACTGTATGATGATACTTGCTGACCTGACATAAAAGGCACAATATCTGGGAGCACTGACACCCATTAACAGATGAAAAAACTTTTGAAAAAAAACTTTTCAATATAGGACCATATGGTCCACCCCTGCACTCTTACACAATACCACAGAGGGGTTAGGCTAGGGTCAGATGAGCGCATTTTTTACGGACTGTGCGTCCGTGCAGTACGGACGTACTTACTGACTGACGACAAGGTAGTGGCCACACAGTCCGTTTTTTTTACTGACGTATTTTTTTGACTGATGTAGCAGGGAAAATAAATTACAATGAAAGAACATTCTGTCCGTCAAAAATGCTGGACGTATAATGCAGTCCGTCTGACCTTGTTGCATCATTCACACACAAAGCTATGCGGACGTTGTGGACGTGGCGCACTCTGCACGTCCGTTCTAGCAGTATTACGTTCTTGCCTAACCTGCATCCGTTTGCAGCGTCCGTCAGCCCCCGCACTTCTGTGCGGACGTACTTCGTGTGTGGGGCTCCATTTAACACAATTGTATGCTATCACGGACGTACTTATGTGCGGGCAACACGGACGTTAACACTGCGTTTGTCTGACCCCAGCATTACTGTATGATGATACTTGCCGGCCTGGTAGTCTTGCACCAAAGGCACAATATCTGGGTGCACTGACGCCCATTACCAGATCAAAAACTTTTCAATATAGGACCACATGGTCCACCCCTGCACTCTTCCACAATACTACAGAGGGGTTACTGTATGATGATACTTGATGGCCTGGCATTAAAGGCACAATATCTGGGTGCACTGACGCCCATTAGCAGATCAAAAACTTTTCAATATAGGACCACATGGTCCTCCCCTCACTCTTCCACAATACCACAGAGGGGTTACTGTATGATGATACTTGATGGCCTGGCATTAAATGCACAATATCTGGGTGCACTGACGCCCATTAACAGATAAAAAAAAAAATTCAATATAGGACCAACCACATGGTCCACCCCTGAACTCTTCCACAATACTACAGAGGGGTTACTGTATGATGATACTTGCTGGCCTGGCATTAAAGGCACAATATCTGGGTGCACTGACGCCCATTACCAGATCAAAAACGTTTCAATATAGAACCACATGGTCCACCCCTGCACTCTTCCACCATACTACAGAGGGGTTACTGTATGATGATACTTGCTGGCCTGGCAGTCTTGCACCAAAGGCAGAATATCTGGGTGCACTGACGCCCATTCCCAGATTCATATCTTTTTAATATAGGACCGCATGGTCCACCCCTGCACTCTTCCACAATACCACAGAGGGGTTACTATATGATAGTACTTGCATGCCTGGCACTAAAGGCACAATATTTGGTTGCACTGCCATTGACGCCTGTATCAGATTCATATCCTCAGAGGGGTTACGGTGTGACGGCACTGTTGCCGACGCTAAAAGCCCAATTTCAAAGCACCTATTGTTACTTTCATCCAAAGCCTGCATAAGTTTCACAATAATTTAGCCAAAAAAATCACTAAACTTTTTCTGCGCGTCCTAAAATGTCTTTTCATACAGGCTGGCGCCCCAAGCAGTTGTTTATGGATAGATTAAAGGAAAAGCATTTACCGTCATATGAAACGTCATTTTTTTGTTTTTAAGTGTTTCTATACATCCTAGAAATCCGCCACTTCACGGGCAGGTTATGGGGACCTCCTAGGCACAATATTTGAAGGAATTTTTCGTTTTTATTTTTAACCCTTATTTCATGGAAAACTCACTGTCCCTTTAAAAACGATTGTTTTAAAACTTTTTGTCCTTGTTTCCTGTCCCCCAGGGCACTACCCGGACCCCCATACACCTTTTATGGCAAATATGTAGCATATATGCCCTCTTGGAGGGCACTCTAAAAAACCGAATTTTCAGCCTCATTGACTTGCATGGGGGTTCGGGTTCGGTCCCGAACAAATGGGAAGTTCGGGTTCGGGCTCGAACCGAACTCAGGGAGTGTTCGGCTCATCCCTAATATACAATAAGAACTGGGAGATTAATAAATTTACAGACAATTCTAGGAACCAGAGACTAAACATGTAGAGGGCCCTGCTCAGAGGAGCTTACAATCTACTGGAGTTGGGATCGAAGAAGAACTAGAGGAATTACCTTCAGAAATGGTGTTGAGTGTGGTAGTGAAGCACGTTGTGATGTGGACCCCTTGCTCGATGTGCCTATAGGGTGTCAGCTATACCCTCCTGATGAGGCCTAACAAGGCCGAAACGATCATTGGGGATTGCTTCACCTCTCGTGCAGGGATGACGTCCTTGGCATTTCAGCACTGGCCGCCCTTTCCGGGTGATAGCGGCTGATTTGCATATGTAGCATTCGTCCCTGTAATGGCACAATTGAGCTAAAGCCTTGTGAGACCTGAGCGGGCCCCACCGTAAAGCAGGCCAGTAGTGCTGTTGCTTGTTCTAAGAACCCTCACAAACCTTTCTTTTTCTCACTTTATGTCTACATGGTAATCCAGATGTGGACCCCTTGCTCGATGTGCCTAGTGCATATTGCGCATATGGAGCAGTTGTCCCTGTAATGGCACAATCGAGCTAAAACCTTGTGAGACCTGAGACCCACCGTAAAGCAGACCACTACTGCCGTTGCTTGTTCTCAGGACCCTCACAAAATTTTCTGTTTCTCACTTTAAGTTATAAGTTACAAAAACTATATTTAAGTGGTAAGTGTAAATAAGGAGAGATTAGTTATGAATGTGATACGCTAACCTATAAAAAAATGTTTTTTTAGGGTTTCCTGAGGGCCGGAAATTAGGGGAGAGCCTGAAAGGGTCATTCCACAGGACAGGTGACACTCTTGAAAAGTCAGAGGCGAGGATTGGTGGTGTGTGAGGACAAAGAGGACAGATGGAGGTCACCTACTGACTGGAGTGTTCTAGAAGGGTTGTACTTGTGGAGGAGGCAAGAAATTTAAGGAGGGATCAAGTTATTGTATCCTGAAGCTACAGGAAGCCAATGGAGGGTAGTAAAGGTAGGAAAGGATTGTCGGGTATAAAATATAAGCCTGACAACGGGCTGCAAAGGGAGCAATTTCGGCGTTGGGGAGGGCAGTACGAGCAGGCTTCAGTAATGAAGTCATGATATAATAAGCACATGGATGAGCACCTTTGCGTTATCCTGTGTTAGAAAGGGACAGATACAAGCAGTGTGACGAGGTGGGAGTTGAAAATTACATGATTTGGGGAATGAACGTGGGTTCATAAGCAAAAGTGACATCAACTCAACAAGCTTGTGGTGTTGGACTCAGAAGAGCTTCATTAACAAGCAGAGATATCGAAGGCAGGGGGTTCTTTTTAGCAGAAGGAAAAATGAGAATTTCAGTTTTAGATAGATTTAGGTTCAGAAGTTATGAAGACATCCAATTAGAAATGGAAGAAAAACAATTATTAACACAATTTAATAGAGCAGGAGACAAAAGAGGGACAGAAAGCTGAATTTGGGTATCTAATAATGACCATTTAAAGCGTAAGCCCACCAGCCAGCGCCAAGGTAAATCTCCTAGGTGGGTCCTAACCTAATCACTCTGTGAAAAAACAATAAGTGAAAAAATTCCAAGTGAAACAAATGTGTGTTTAAAAATACAAAAAATACTATACTATGCCAAACTCTTTCGGAATAAATTTGTTAATGTGCAACTTACCAGCACTACTTTTAAATGTTTATGAAATCCCTCATAGAGAAGCAATGATTAATCTATTCAGATAATACCGAACAGCAGTGAAAAGTTGCCGAAGTGCCCTGCTGTTCGGTGGTTTCATTCGGCAGGTTTAGGCTAAGGTCAGACTAACGCAGTATTAACGTGCGTTTAGCAGCACTAAATCACGGCCGTGCTAGCAACAAATGACGTCCAATGCCGGGCAGCATAAGAAGAACGGCCGCACAAAAGTGCGGCTGCGCAACGCAAGTGGCAAACGAACGCATTTTTTCGAGAATGTCAAACTGCTAGTACTGACGTACAGAGTGCGCTGCGTCCGCTAGCGGCGTGTGTGCGCGATTAGGAGACGTCAGACGCTGCTAATGTCCGGCCAACATAACGTCCAGACGCAAAAAGGGTTTTATTGATAACCGTACAAAATCACGGACGAAAATGCGCATCGTATGACCACTATTGCGTATTTCATGGAAAAATGTGTCCATTCGTTTGAACGCACTTTTTCACGGACAACGTGAAAAATGCGTTAGTCTGACCCTAGCCTTATTCAAACTAATCCCATAGGCTTCAATGTTAAAAATATTCATGTTTTTACCCACTGTCTAATAAACCGTTTATTATTTTATTCTGCAGTAAAAAGTCTCTTTATTTATTGATTTATTTTAGGATCTTTTAGGCATTTTTCGGGATTTTTTTGGCCAAACTTTTTTCCCATTTTGTTTAATAGCGGCTTTTCTTTTTTCTGTAACCGACCTTTTTATTATCATTCATAGGACCTTATATGTATATTCCAGGCATTTTTGTTTAACCCATCCGGTGGCTTGTCAGCTTCTTCCTGCGGCTGGTTGGCGCTGTGCTTGGCGGCTGCGTTTGGCAGCCCACAGGCGGTTTGCATTCGGTTGGTGGCGGGCGATGGGTATGCAGCGGGCTGGCAGCGGCATTCCGTGCACTTCGGGGACCCTGCGGTGAATGGTGAATTCACCACAGGGTGGGGAAATTTGATTCCCTGAAGTGTCGGCGACATTTCAGTGCTCTGTGATTAACCCCAATAGTGCTTGGTAGTTAAGGGGTTAAACAACTGTTACGTGCATATGAAATGATTCTAGTTTTTAACAACTGCCCTTGGAAAAACAAACAAAGCAATGTTTACAATACATGGTATGCTATCACTGTGCTGTTCGTAGCAGCTAGCAATCATAACATTTCACATGACAGTTCAGAATTTAGTACACCAAACCTTGAAGAATTGCTCAATATCTGCTAGATCTTTCGTGACCTTTTAACTACATTTTGTAATTCTAGCCAAGGACAAATTTGGTCAAATAAGACCTGCAAGGTTACCAAGAACTAACAGACTGATGAAAAAATGTATTGTTGCAAATGATATGTTTTGAAAAACATTACTTCGAATTTAATGATTGCGTAAGAGTCATGCATAGAATTCTATAACTGTAAACATACCAGGCTGCATATCATTATATAGGCAGTACAGACCAAATGCAGCACATGCCACTGTAATATAGCTTTAAAGATTGTAAAAAAAAAAAAAACACATTTAGGAGAAACCTAAGGTGTTTCAGTTACAAAATATGATACGTTTTGTAAGGTTTCCCCAAAGTCAATGTATCCCGTTACAGTAGGTCCTATCCTTCCTAACCTAATGACTGTTCTTATGGAATTAACTCACTTACATTGAACATACATTCTCATGGAGCTCTCTGCAGTGCAAGGGTTAAATATGTTAAATATGTTCCGCAATGAGGCACCGGTGGCAGGAAGGGTTGCAAACCAGGGAGGGTGGTCAGTCCTCCAATTGACACATTCAAAGCCAAAATGGCTGCACTCAACATGAACATGCGTTTTTCATAAGGGCGCCTCTTACACCATTCAACACAACATATCAAATTCAAAATAATATACTGAGTTATTCAGAGAGCACTGAAATGTCACCGACATTAAAAGGTGTTTTCTTTTAAAAAAAAACTACTGCATGAAAATGCTTGGAAATAATATATGAGGTCCTATAAATAACAATAAAAAAGTCTGTTATAGAAAAATAAAATACAATTTTAACCCCTTAGTGACCGGGCGTTTTTACCATTGTCTCTCTGAAAGTCTGTCTGAAAGTGTCCGCTGCTGTGTTTACATTTCTGCGCTGTTTGTGTTTAGGTCTAATTTTCCTCTTACTCGTTTATGGAATCCACACATATTATATACCATTTTTCTCACCATTAAATGTACCTTATAAAGATACCATTACTTCCATCATATCGTATAATTTACTATAAAAATGTTTATAAATATGATGAAAAATGGAAAAAACACTTTTTTGAACTTTAATCCCCAAAATCTACAACCACCAAAAAGACCCCGGCTAAATAGTTTTGAAATTTTGCCCTGAAATTACCCAATTTTTACATGTTTTTGCTTTATAACCCCTTCACTGTTGAGCCATTTCACCTCTGTGGGCTAAGCTCATTTTGACTGTTTTATGCTCATGATGTTTAAATGTGATTTGCAGTCCTATATTTTTAAATTAATTTTTAAAAAAATATATTTTTAGACAAAACCTAAACCTAGATAAGGCCTTTCCAATGATACCAAACATGACCCCCTAGCTGCCATTGATCGGGAGATATTGAGATCCAAATGATCCCCCTAGCTCCACTTGGCAGCTAGGGGGTAGGGATGGGCTGGCGGTTTGATCCGAACATGAGTTTGATTCGAACATTGCCCGTTCGGCGAACATCGAACATTTTCGCGTGTTCGTCCACAATGGACCACAATGCACTTTTCCACTGGCCTGAAGCTTGTAATTGGCTACAGTCTTGCACCTGACCACAGGGCAATCAGGGCTCAGAGTCCTGATTGGGCAAATTTTGCCCAATCATGGGCTCACAGAGTTAAGTCCCGCAGTACACTATATAAGGCTTCCCCACAGCCCAGTGGTGTATTTAGGTTTTGTGCTGCCCTAGGCCTGACTAAACTCGTGCACCCCTTAATTTAAATTTCCTGTCAAGGGCACACCTCTTCCTGGTTAATCCCCACCCTTCCTCTTTAAGCTCTACCTTTTCCTCTTAGAGCTCCGCCTTTTCCTCTCTTTATATTAAAAGTGGATACCAAGTGCCTACTTGTATATTTTGTATACCATTTCAAATGTATCTATTGAGATAAATAAAATTCTGAAATGTTTAAATTCAAGCATTTTCACAAAGAACAGCCACGCATGTCAAGTATACTGGATCACAGCCGTTCTAATTGGTTGAACAATAAAATCCACAGAAACGTGCACTGCATATGAGTGTATCATAGAGCTGCACAGCAATAAAACCCACAGAAATGGGCACTGTGTATGAGCATATCAGAACTGCAAGCTGCAATATTAAGCAAGCAAGCATGGGATAGGCATAAGGCTATCCTAAACAAAAGATAAATCCAGGTCAAGTATCCATGTAATTGGGCAGACTAGATGGGCCGAAAGGTTCTTATCTGCCGACATTTTTCTATGTTTCTATGTTTCTAACTGCACAGCAATAAAACTCACAGTAATGTGCAGTGTGTATGAGCGTATCCCAGAGCTCCAGGGCAATAAAACTCACAGTAATATGCAGTGTATATCACTGAATCCACAGCAATAAAACTCCCAGCAATGCAATGTGCGGTGTGTGTGTCAGCGTATCAGAATTCACAGCAATAAAACTCACAGCAATGCAATGTGCGGTGTGTATGAGTGCATCAGATTTTTATTCTATTCAATTTTATTCCGTATGCAAACGCCCTGCTCTGCTGCTCGTTGTTTGAGAACACAGCTCAAAGCTGACACTCCGTGACAGTGGCACCTCCTAGTACCCCCTAATGACACCCCGATAATCACTGGTACCTGGGGTGGCCCGCCCTCCGCCACTCCCCTAAGTACTGCTCTGTGATATGCTCACACACAAGTTTGGCGAACTGCCAGCAAGTATGGTGCTGTTTGAAGGCATTGCAAATCCACATAGAGAAGTAATGGTTAATCTATTCAGAGAACACCAAACAGCAGAGAAATGGCAGTGAAATGCCCTGATGTTCGGTGGTTTCAATCAGCAGGTTTATTCAGGCAAACCCCATAGGTTTCAATGTTAAAAATATTCCCGTCTTTATGCAATATCTAATAAACCATTTATCATTTTAATCTGCAGTAAAAAATCTTTACTAAAAGGTACTAAAAAAAAAAAATCTATAATTTTTCAGCAAAATTTTCCCCCCTTTTTTTTAATAGCGGTTTTTCTTTTATCTGTAACAGAATTTTTTATTATCAATCAAAGGATCTTATATGTAAATTCCAGACATTTTCGTTCAGTAGTTCTTTTGAAAACAGCAGGCCACGAGTTTGCGGTGGCAGCATTCAGCGGCCGACTCCATGCACTTTGGGGACCCTGCGGTGAATGGTGAATTCACTGCAGGGTGGGGAAATTTTATTCCCTGAAGTGCAGGGAACTGCAGAACACCAAAATGTTGGCGTCATTTCGGTGCTCTGTGAGTAACCCATTTAGTGGTGAGGTTTTTTGCTGCCCCCTGGAAAGTGAAAGCCTAGGCCTTGCCTACCCAGGACATGCTTGAAAATTTGTGAAATCTCAATGTATCCTTCCTGGCAAAATACTTTGCAAAAGTAAAAAAAGAAAAAGGGGTGAGGAAGCCTGCAGCACAAGCAAGTGAAACGCGTATCTGGATATGCTATTATGATTGTTTTATTTTGCTATTAAGAATAAATGTTTTTTAGACCACAATTTTGACGAGCTTCATTCTGGCTGTTGAGTAGAGACAGCTTTACCCTGGAGGAAGGAGCGGAGAAGCGGCACTTTCCCCTGATTTGGAACTCACTTGATGCCTTGATACTGAGCCACTTACTGTAGAGGCTCAGAAAATTGTGAGTATATACCAATATCTCCTTAAACATTTAAACCAAGGATTATATCTGCGCAATGGAGGTTTTTCCCTCTCTCTCTCTTTAAAGTAAGAAATTGGTTTGACTGGTGAGATTAAAGGCACTAGAAGACTCCAGGAGTTGGGCGTGACCCCCCCATAAGAGGTCCATCACTTGAGCCACATTGAGGCTCTTCCTTTGTGAGTGAAAACTTGTGAAAACTTTCTTGACCATTGCTTATGTACATACAATATTGCACCATATGTTTCTATTTTATACATTTATACTGTAGGGTTTGAACCCATGAAAGGTCGACCCTTCGAGAACAACATCATAAGATAAGTGTTCTATGTAAACCAATAAGAGGTGTCTAACATTACTAAGATAAAAGCGTGCGCTCACACAGGACTGACGTCCAACTGTATTCTGTATCACTAACTTATACCAGAGTTCTGTGAATTTGAATCTGTGTGTTGGCACTGCAAAGGCTATCAGGCTGTATCACTGATTTATACCAGAGTTGTTGCAGGATTGGCTAACCAGGCCATCCTCATCCTCCGAGTCCTTTGCCAGCCCGGCTTGTAGTGGATTTACAGTAGGGATGAGCCGAACACGCCCGAGTTCGGTTCGTATTCGAACCCGAACTTTCCAAATGTTCGAATCCGAACCCGAGCCCGAACTCAATACAAGTCAATGGGGCTGAAAATTCGGTTTTTAGAGTGCCCTCCAACAGGGCATATATGCTAGATATTTGCCATAAAAGGTGTATTGGGGTCCGGGTAGTGCCCTGGGGGACAGGAAACAAGGACAAAAAGTTTTAAAAAAATCGTTTTTAAAGGGACAGTGAGTTTTCCATGAAATAAGGGTTAAAAATAAAAACGAAAAATTGCTTCAAATATCATGTCTAGGAGGTCCCCATAACCTGCCCGTGAAGTGGCGGATTTCTACGATGTATAGAAACACTTCAAAACAAAAAAATTACGTTTCAAATGACAATAAATGCTTTTCCTTTAATCTATCCATAAACAACTGCTTGGGGCGGCAGTCTGTATGAAAAGAGGAGACATTTTCGTCACGCAGAAAAAGTTTAGTGATTTTTTTGATTAAATTATTGTGAAACTTATGCAGGCTTTGGATGAAAGTAACAATAGGTGCTTTAAGGCTGGGGTCAGACTAGCGCATTTTTAACGTGCGTTTAGGCGCACTTAATCTTGGCTGCACTAGCAGCAAATGACACGCAATGACGGCAAATATACGAAGTACGGCCGCACAAAAGTCCGGCCGCGCAACGTAAGTGGAAAATGAATGCATTTTTTCGAGAACGCTGAACCGCTAGAACTGACGTACAGCATAGCGGCGTGTGTGCGTGATTAGGAGATGTCAGACGCTGCTCATGTCCGGCCAACATAACGTCCAGACACCCAAAGTTTCCTGGTTTGGATCCGTAAAAAATCCCGCACAAAAATGCGCATCGTATCACCGTTTAAGCGCTTTTCGTGAAAAAACACCTCAATGCGTTCGGACGCACTTTTTGACGTCCCCTGCGAAAAATGCGTTTGTTTGACCCTAGCCTAAAATTAGACCTTTAGCGTCGGCAACAGTGCCGTCACACAGTCTCACCCCTCTGAGGATATGAATCTGATACAGGCGTCAGTGGCAGTGCAGCCAAATATTGGGCCTTTGGTGCCAGGCCAGCAAGTGCCATCATACAGTAACCCCTCTGTGGTATTGTGGAAGAGTGCAGGGGTGGACCATGTGGTCAGGGCCGGTGCTAGACTATTTTGCGCCATAGGCAAGACCAGCTACTTGCACCCCCCAAAAAAATCGACACAACATGAAACTGCTAAATTTCTTTTTACTTAAGAATAAAGTTTAACATTAGCAATGCTGAAGCGTCTGCACAAGCAGCAGAGGGCCATCAACAAGTACCTGTGTGAGTATGGCACAAGGACAGGTTCAGGTCAACTTGGTTTCCCCCCCGCAGTGGCTGATGATCAAGGATGATCAAGGATGCATGTACTGTACTGTCACCATTTGAAGAGGCAACAAGGATGGTGAGCAGGTAAAGTGCAGGCATCAGTGACACAATTCCTTTAGTGTTCCTGCTGGAGCACACTCTGCGGGGAATTATAGATGTGGCTCTAGAGGCAGAGTAAGAGGAGGCCTTCCCTAGCTCTGAAGGGCCCAGTCTTTCCGCAGGCAGCATTCCAGCGGGTCCTCCTCAACTCAGACAGGCGGAGGATGAGGAGGAGTATTTAAGTAGTGGGGGCATTGAAGGTGGGGATTCCTCAAGGGAGGGTTTTGTGTGCCCAGAAACACCCAGAAACACAAGGACTAGTACGTGACTGGGAGAAGGAAGTGCACGATGGGGTCATTCTCATTGACCAGGAAGACTCGGAAGCTAATGCCACCTCCAACCTACGCTGCATGGGCTCCCTTATCCTGCAAAGCCTGGTAAAGGACCCCAGGATTTGTGCTATCAAGGAGAGGGATCATTACTGGTTGGCAAGCCTTCTTGATCCACGATACAAGGGTGAAGTTGCAGAGCTCATCCTGTCCGCACAGAGGGAGCACAGGATGAGAAAACTTGAGGACGCTCTAAAGCGACACTTGTGTAACACCTTTCCAGGCACTGGTAGGTTACCGAGTGATGACACAGGTGCTTCTGAGGCTGCGGATGATCAGAGGAATAGTGGTGAAGGCCGGGGCCGCTTGACTGATGCCTTTTTAATATTTTTTAGTCCAAGACGCCCAGGGACGTCAAATGTAGGCACCCATTGCCAGCGTCTTCACCGTATGGTGCAGGACTACCTAGGGGCAAGGGCAGACCTGGATACCTTTCCAGCAGATGATCCACTGGCTTACTGGGTGTTGAGATTGGATCACTGCCAGAACTTAGCCAATATGCTATGGAGCTACTAGGTTGCCCTTCATCCAGCGTGCTTTCTGAAAGGACGTTCAGTGCCGCTCGAGGTTTTGTCACAGACAAAAGAGTGCATCTGTCCACCGACTCTGTAGACCGGCTGACATTTATAAAAATGAATCAGTCCTGGATCAGCAGCTATCAATCCCCTGATGCTGACGTAACGGATTAGATCGGGGATGTCTTCTGCATTCACAAAACCTCCACCACTGAACTCTTAAGGGGTTACGGTGTGAAGGCACTTGCTGCCACCAAAGGCACAATTTTTGGCTGCACTGACGCCTGTACCAGATTTATATCATTTAAATTTTTTGGACCGCAGGGTCCAACCCTGCACTCTTCCACAATACCACAAAAGGGTTACGGTGTGAAGGCACTTGCTGCCACCAAGGGCACAATATTTGGCTGCACTGCCACTGACGCCTATACCAGATTCATATCATTTTAATATTTGACCGCAGGGTCCAATCCTGCACTCTTCCACAATAACACAAAAGGGGTTACGGTGTGACAGCACTAAAGGCCCAATTTTAAAGCACCTATTGTTACTTTCATCCAAAGCCTGCATAAGTTTCACCATAATTTAGCCAAAAAATCACTAAACTTGTTCTGCATGTCCTAAAATGTCTCCTTTTTTAATACAGACTGCCGCCCCAAGCAGTTGTTTATGAATAGATTAAAGGAAAACCGTTTACCGTCATTTGAAACGTCATTTTTTTGTTTTTAAATGTTTCTATACATCCTACAAATCCGCCACTTCACGGGCAGGTTATGGGGACCTCCTAGGCACGATATTTGAAGGAATTTTTAGTTTTTATTTTTAACCCTTATTTCATGGAAAACTCACTGTCCCTTTAAAAACATTTGTTTTTAAACTTTTTGTCCTTGTTTCCTGTCCCCCAGGGCACTACCCGGACCCCCATACACCTTTTATGTTAAATATCTAGCATATATGCCCTCTTGCAGGGCCCTCTAAAAAAAACGAACTTTTGAGTCCCATTGACTTGCATTGAGTTCGGTTCGTGTTCGAACTTGAACTTTTGAAATTGTTCGAGTTCGAATGCGAACCGAACACGGGGGTGTTCGGCTCATCCCTAATTGCCTACAACCTCCACTGACGGGATGAAGCAACAGTAATGGGTGTACCACTTCCTTCCTCTGAATCTGCCAGCATCCCATCCGCTGCAGATTTATGCAGTCAGATTTCGTTGCCCCAGCTGCTGCAGTGGAAGAAAAAATATTGTCCCAACGATCCAAATGCAGAACGTCTAAATGCCAGCTTGGCAAAATTACTCGCATTACAGCTGCAGCCTTTCCAGCTGGTGGACTCTGCTTCCTTCCGTGAATTTGCCGAATGTGCTGTACCACAGTGGCAGGTTCCAAAACGCCATTTCTTTTCATGGAAGGCCATTCCAGCACTATACCAGCACGTGAAAGACAATGTTATGGAGTCATTGGGAAAGGCAGGAGCTTGTTCATCCACCACGCCTCCAGAAAGCTGCTTGTATGAGGTCTGTCTGCTCCACCACCTCTCCCTCCTCCTCCTTCTCCTCTTCCTTCAATGTCTCTGGCGAAGTGGCAGTTAAACCGACGCATTGCAGGGGCTATGCAATAGTTCAAGCAAAAAGATGCCATACTGTGCTTGAGCTGGTTTGTTTAGGGGACGGGAGCCACACCGGGCCAGAATTTCTGTCAGCTCTGCAGGGGCAGGAGCAGAGATGGTTAACACCACGCCAGCTTCAGCTGGGAATGGTCGATGGTCGTCTGTGATAATGGCAGCAACCTTCTCTCCACCCTATGCCTGGGTAAGTTGACGCATGTACCATGCCTGGCACACGTCCTGAATCTGGTGCTACAGAATTTCCTATGCAGCTACCCAGGGCTGGCAGAGCTTCTCAGCCAGACCAGAAAAGTCTGCAGTAGACATGTGCATTTGTTTTAGTACTAAAACGATTTAGTCCGAATTTTGGGATCATTTAGTTTTCATATGACTCAAGAGATACGAAACTGCTCAGTGCAAAAAACGAAAGAAACTAAAATAAAATGCACTACATTTTAGTTTCAGTCCTTTTTGTGATATTACATTGATGAGTGAAGGAGACCAGCAATGAATAGAGCAAGTTCTGCACCCTCCACATGCCAATGCAGTAGGATGTTCTATACAGAGAGGGGCATTAATTAATGCAGGAGGATGTTCTATACATTATACAGAGAGGGGTATTAATGCAGGAGGATGTTATATACAATATACAGAGAAAGGTATAACTTGAGGAGGATGTTCTATACAGAGAGGGACATTAATTAATTCAGGAGGATGTTGTATACATTATACAGAGAGGGGTATTAATTACTGTAGGAGGATGTTATATACAATATACAGAGAAAGGTATAACTTGAGGAGGATGTTCTATACAGAGAGGGACATTAATTAATTCAGGAGGATGTTGTATACATTATACATGCATTGAGTTCGGATCGTGTCCGCGTCCGAAGTCGAACTTTTGAAATTGTTTGAGTTCGAATGTGAACTGAACATGGGGGTGTTCGGCTCATCCCTATTAGGGAGGTTAACTGGCCCACTGACATCATCGCACATATGGCGATGACATCAGTGGGTGGGGGGGAACCCAGAGGCTTGGCTGACATCCAAGATGTCAGCCACTTCCAGGAGCGAATTACAATCCAGCCCGTAAGGGGTTAAAGAGAGGCACCAATGAAAAGGGCAGACTCTGCCCTCTCTATTTTTCTTTGTGCCACCATTATGGAAGGGAGAGTGGTGCAAAGGACCCCCTCCCCTTTCAGGTTTCCCCTGCAGGTGCTAGGGGGTGCCTGAAAATGACATTGTGCACGGCAATGACATCATCGCGACAGCTAGGCCCCATAAAATAGTTGGCGAATTGCCAGCTTTTTGAATAGCTGAATGGCCACAAAAATACACCATACATTACAGAGAAATTCACCGTTCGGTGCAATTTCGTGGCCAATTCAGTGCTCTCTGAATAACCCCTATAGATTCACTTCCTTCACTACCAAGCGCTTTTTGTTGAAGCAAATATTATTATAACATTTACTAGAAAGATGGGATGCATAGTTAACAATTAAACAGTAGCTAAAATAGGAAAATTGCACCTATTGTTTTATTCCAAAATGGTTAATGTAGTTAAAAATTTTAGCTTTGAACATTTAATTTTTCATGAATTCATTTATCCTTTATAGCAATATTGCCGGGATGAAAGGTTCTAAAATGTAGATGGTATCTCTTATCTTACACAATGTTACACGAGTCTGCATTATTAGCATACAGGCAGAAATGACCTTTGCATCACATACAGTGAATATGATAAAGATAGATGATAAAAATGGTGAGATCCCCTGCTCATGGAGAATATAAAAATAATATCTGTATGTGGCATAATGCCTGTATTTAGTTCAACACAGTTGCAGCCTGATACCAGTGTATAGGACTCCATGAAGCCCAGCATTTCCTAGCCTTGACCTCTCCACGAGCTTGTGCTAATGGGATCGCTCAGGAGGTGCAGTTTAAACATGGAGGGAAACTGGAGACTATTTGTTTCCAGTCTCCCACTGGGCTTGGTGAGAGGAAGTTTTGGGTAATGCCGCCCTCTCCACTGTGGAATGCGAGGTAAGGGAATTTTGGGGGAGTTATATTACTGTGTTACAGTAAGTGATTTTTTAAAAGCTATTACTTTAGGTGCCTTTGGTCTATGTCTCCACCAAAACCAAAAATCAGGAGGCAGTGGGCAGTGGATGGGCCAAGTAATGAATTTTAGCAGTAGTTGTTTAGGACAAATCTATTTTCTGCAGCACTGTGCAGTGAAAAACAAAAATAAGCTAGTGATAACTCAGGCACACAGCCAGATGGAACAGACCTGCACTTCTTCTGGATCAAGAAGTAGTGTGCCATTCACATAGAAAAAGTCTCCCAGTTGGCATCATCAATTGCAGCTTTTGCCAAGCTGTAACACAAGATACAATGTGATAAACAGAAGACAGAAACATGCTTTTCGGCAAGGTGGATATAGGGTGGTAATTGAATTTTCTGATTATTTGCCAATTTAAAAAAAAATTGGGAATTCACTGGAGATCTTCAATCAAAGTATATTCTCTGCATTCAGTATATGCCAATGGATTTTTAAAACCTTTTTGATCCTGTGGGCCAAAGGATTATATTGAGTAATAAAGCCACGTTATCTTTGTGGTTCTATAGGGGTTATTCAAAGTGCTCTCTTGTTCCCCGCAGTTTGGGGAATCAAATTCCCTGAGCCTGAGGTGAATTCAGCATTTGCTGAGGGTACCCAAATTGCAGGGGAAATCTGCCGAAAAAACACTGAAAAAAAATTGCCACAAAAACGCCGAAATTATCAGATCCGATCTGAAGCCGCGAAAATCCACTGAACGTGTTTGAAAAAAGCCGACGATCCGCCAAACACAGCGCCTACGAGCCATCGGAAAAAGCCGGCAAACTGACGAATGGGGTAAAAAAAAAACAAAGAAAAACACCACTTCATTTTTAACATTTTAAACGCTGTTTGTTAAAAAAGTACTAGACGAAATTGTCTGGAATTAATATATAAGGTCCTATGAATAATAATAATAAAAATAATAAAAAAATGCTATTTCAGAATATATTGGAAAAATAGTCTTGTCTAAAAAATCCTATAAAAAATTTATATGAGACTTTTTGCTGCAAATTACAAGAATTAAACAAGGTTTAATAGATAGTGAATAAAAACGGGAACATTTTTAACATTGAAACCTATGGGAGTCATCTGATTTAACCTGCCAAATGAAACCACCCAAAATCAGGGCATTTCACTGACATTTCACTGTTATTCAGTGTTCTCTGACTAGATTAACCATTTATTCTCTATGGGGACTTTCATTGCCGCAGAACAGCACTGTATTTTGTGGCAGTTCGCCAAAATTTGCGGAACTGCCTGCTTCTAAAAAATCTATATAATTGTAATTTAGATTAGAAGAAAATCTTGTGTTAGTGATTGTTATCAAATGATGATTACTAATGTCATCTCTTAGTTAACTCTTTGGTCTGCCTCCAAATAAGGAAAATATTATATATATATATATAATGGCATCCTAGGATGAGGATCACCCTCAGCTGAAAAAAGGGACCTATATGCTTTACTTCCCATTGAGACATATATAAATTAGCATTACTGGGAGCAAACCTTGTTCCCATGGTGGTACCTCATGTTTGTAGATATTATTTTTCATTACAGCAGAAAAAATCCACTTTAGGCAATGTAAGCATGTCACTAGCATGAGTCATTGATTGGCATGCCACCGGACAGATGCCATCTCTGATTTTGGGGACACAGCAAAGATGCTGCATCATGTGATGAACTTGGAGTTAACGTTTATAAAGACAGACTCAAGAACACAATTTCAGATCCTCAACAAAATCTTACATTAGCTGTCACGTTGGATCATTTAAAGATTTTGTTTTTTAATTATGTAATAAATTATTTTTTAGCTTTACTTATTATGCTGCTGCCTGCATTTTTGTAGTCCATGCAGTCCTGCCTGTCAGTAGTGATGAGTCGAACACCTTTGTGTTCAGTTCATATCCGAACAGCCGAATGGCTGAAATGTTCGAATACGGACTCGAACACAATGTAAAGTATGGGAGCCGACCACGCAAAATGTGTTCGCAGTTCTCCTAAATGTACCGGCGGCTGCCGGTACATTTAGGAGACCTATGGCTGCTGCCCCCGGCCCCCATAACTCACCTTTCCTGCAGCTGTCCCGGCCTCCTGTTCCCCGGTCCGTCAGCTCCTCCGCTCCATCTGGCCACGACTCCTCTCTGCCCCATGTCTTCATGCTGAATGATCTGATTGGGCCAAGTCCTGCGCCTGACCTGGACTTTTCCCAATCAGGGCTCTAATTCAATATTGATCCCTGATTGTGCAAAGTCCAGGTCAGGTGCAGGACTTTGCCCAATCAGAGCTCAGCATGAAGATGAGGCATGGGTCAGAGCCTTAACCAAGCTCTGATTGGTTAAAGTCGGTGCAAGACTTTAACCAATCAGAGCTTGGTTAAAGCTCATCTTCATGCTGAGCTCTGATTGGGCAAAGTCCTGCACCTGACCTGGACTTTGCCCAATCAGGGCTCAATATTGAATTAGAGCCCTGTTTGGGCAAAGTCCAGGTCAGGCGCATCTTTTTCCCAATCAGATCATTCAGCATGAAGACGTGGAGCAGAGAGAAGCCGCAGCCAGACGGACCGGAGGAGCTGACGGACCGGGAACAGGAGGCCGGGACAGCTGCAGGACAGGTGAGATACGGGGGCTGGGGGCCACAGCCACAGGTCTCCTAAATGTACCGGCAGCCGCCGGTACATTTAGGAGACCTGTGGACGCATTTTTAATTATGGAATGTCCGCGGTCGAACAAACCGCGAACATCCCATAATGTTCGCGTTCGCCGAACACTCGAACGGCCGATGTTCGATTCGAACTCACGTTCGAATCGAACTGAACGCTCATCCCTACCTGTCAGCTGCAAATTATATGGCTGAGCATTTGCTATATGCCCTTTGTATTGATTTAAAGCAACACTACCACTAACATAACCTGTAACTAGATTACCTGTGCAAGACAAACCACCTAAAAAACACATGCCACTGTTTTTTCTTTGTTTGAACTAATTGCATGTATAAATGAAAAACAAGGTTAGGCTTGTATCTCCTTCTTCCAATTTGTAGATTTTTCCCATGATGCAACAGTTACCAAAATGTATGGCAAGTTTTACTTTATAGCTGTGGTATAGCTTCTACAGTAGTGAAAAGGCAATGGGGTGGAGAAGTGAATGTTTAGATAGGGCTGCCGGGGATCTATTAATGTGTACACTACCCAATATTAGAGATGGTTGCTGAATGAGATATGGCAGGGAGCTTAAAAGACCTAAAAGACTTAAATCTAACCACCCCCCCTCTGGAGATGTCCATCTGCCCCTTGGTGACATCCCACACAATGCAATTCGATAAGTCAGACTTTTTCAAAGATCTGATCTATTCACTCCATTCTATGCCCAATGCCACAGAGTGAGGAGCAAGTGATGTAAAGATACTTGGGGCAGTGGTGTATTTAGGTTTTGTGCTACTCTAGGCCTGATTAAACTCGTGCGCCCCCTAATTTAAATTTGACACACCCCTTCCTCTCAAGGTTACACCTCTTCCTGGTAAAACCCCACCCTTCCTCTTTGGCTCCACCTTTTCCTCTTTGAGCTCCGCCCCTTCCGCTCTGTATATTAAAAGTGGACATCAAGTGCCTTCTTGTTTATTTTGTATACCATTTTAAATGTTGTATCTGTTGAGATAATCAAATAAAATTATGAAATATTTAAATTCAACCATTTTTACAAAGATCAGACATGCATGTCAAGTATACTGGGTCACAGCCGCTCTAATTGGTTGAATAATAAAAGCCACAGAAATGTGCACTGTGTATGAGCGTATCACAGAGCTGCACAGCAATAAAACCCACAGAAATGTGCAACGTGTATGAGCATATCACAGAGCTGCACAGTTCTGTGGGTTTTATTGCTGTACAGCTCTGTGATACGCTCATACACGGTGCACATTTCTGTGGGTTTTATTGCTGTGCAGCTCTGTGATATCCTCATACATGGTGCACAGCAATAAAACCCACAGAAATGTGCACTGTGTATGAGCATATCACAGAGCTCCACAGCAATAAAACTCAGTAATGTGCATTGTATGAGCTTATCACAGAGCTCCACAGCAATAAACCTCACAGTAATGTGCAGTGTGTATGAGCGTATCACAGAGCTCCACAGCAATAAAACTCACAGTAATGTGCTGATATCACTTTATTCAACCCCCACACCCATTATAAATTTATTCAAACCCCCAAATCAATTTATTCAAACCCTACACCATTATAAATTTTTTCAACCCCCAAATAAAAAAACAATAAATTTATTGAAACCCTTCACCCATTATAAATTTATTCAAGCCCCCAAATCAATTTATTGAAACCCCTCACCCATTATAAATTTATTCAAGCCCCCAAATCAATTTATTGAAACCCCTCACCCATTATAATTTATTCAACCCCCCAAATTATTTAATTGAAACCCCACACCCATTATAACTGTAATCAACCCCCCAATTTATTCAACCCCACACCCATTATAAATTTATTCAACCCCCCAAATCAATTTATTCAACCCCCACATCCATTATAAATTTATTCAACCCCCAAATCATTTAATTGAAATCCTACACCCATTATAACTGTATTCAACCCCCACACCCATTATAACTGTATTCAACCCCCAAATCAATTTATTCAACCCCCACACCCATTATAACTGTACTCACCCCCCCCCAAATCAATTTATTCAACCCCCACACCCATTATAACTGTATTCAACCCCCCAAAATCAATTTATTCAACTCCCACACTCATTATAAATTAATTCAAACCCCCCCAAATCAATTTATTCAGGCAGGTCGCTCACCAAACACTTCTAGGAAAAGAATCTCCTCGTGCTCTCTGCCCTCCTTCACAGTGGACGCAGGCTGGCTCCACTCGAGTCGACCGCACCTTTCGTTGTGTGTGTGTGTCTTGGTACCTGCAGTTGCGTGCAGAGTGCCCTACACTGCACATCATGTGAGGGGGCGGCGCATCACGTGAGGGGGCGGTTTGATAGTGCGCAGCTGGCTCCCCTGCCCTGAATCACGATGTTAGCTCCACCATATTATGGATACTTGAGCTGAGCGGGGCCCAGTGAGCCAGCCAAAACTGGGCTCCTGCAACCCGCAGGCCCTCGTGCCTGTTCGTCACATCCACACAAATGAATCATTGGGGAAAGCAGGGAAGATTGTGCGGAGAGCATCGAATGGCTCGTGTTCCTTCCCGCTCCCACAGCAGCCAGCGTCTGTTGTTAACGTGGTGACGTCGCACTGCATTTCGTCTCACCTCGGCCGCTGACAAGGAGGAGCTAAATTCCCAGCTGGACAGGGAGTTTTGCCATTTTTTGCTGCCTCATTGAAAAGTGCCGCCCTAGGCCTTGTCGGCCTAGGCCAAGATACAGCACTGCTGGGGGGGGGGGGCAATTTTCAACACAAAACACCACAAAATAGATGTACCCAGTGACACATATAGAGTACAATATTATCTTAACTAAACATACAAGAGAAAACAAATTGAAACATTTAATTTTTGGTGGTAGTGTCCCTTTAAGCCTGTAAATGTTATACAAGGACCTCATTCCCTTTTTATGCATATGGATTTACACTAGGTCTTCTTTGTATTTTTACTTTTTTGTTTTCCATGAGTTCCTTACTCTAAATTACACTACTTAATTAAAACAACTTACCTGTAAATACTCGAGTATACCGCTAGATTTTGGTGCCAAAAATTTATCTTAAAATTGGACCGGTCGCGTTATATTCGAGACCTCTGCATCGTGTGTAAAAACAAAAAAAAAACTTGCCTTGCTCTGGATCCCAAGTCTCCTGGAAATTCCGGTAGTCTCGCTGAAGTGAATGCTGGCTCCCTGATGCTTGCAAACACTTCAGGAACTCCCGGATTCGGGAGAGGTGGGATCCATCATGGCCAGAGGGCACGCTCGGTTTAAGCCAATCATTCACCTCGCTCGCCTCCACTGGCCATCTAATCCCAGGACATACTTGAAAACGAGTGAAATCTCAATGTATCCTTCCTGGTAAAATCCTTTATAAATAAATTAAATAAATAAATAATCACTAGTAAAGAAGACGGGTGGCCGGCAGCTTCATACTTAGTAACAACTGCAATCATTCTAGAGCAGAACACCCTGGCCTGACGGGGAGCCTGACTGTGTTAAGAGAACTTGGAAGGATTTTAATTGTTTACCGGTAAGGTAAAATTTTGTTCCTCGCACTATATTCGAGTCTTGAGTATTCTCTCATTTCCATGATAAATCTCTATCCATCACGTTATATTCGGGTCGCGCTATACTCGAGTATCTACGGGTAATTATTATTATTATTATTCCAGTTCCACTGTCGTTCACCACCCTCCTTCCTGTTTATGTAGTACAAATGGAAAGTATTCCAAATTGTTATATTTTTACCCTTGTTTGCATCACCAGCAATAACAGAGATAGGAAAGTATGAACCTGATGAACCAGAGTGTTTATTTTCAAGCTTTGTTACTAAGTAACTTTGTAATACCTACTGCAATAAGCAACCTCAAAGTTATAAAGATAGATATATCTAAAAATAGTTCCGAAATACTCATTTCATTGACATTCTTTGTGCGTTCATGTCTTTTATGAGTGCTGTAGAATTTTTTTTATTATACATTTATCATTTCACTTATACACAGATCCATTAGTGCTCGTCACAAATTCAGTTCGGTAAAAATACCCATTAAGTACATTTAGACACTAATGGATTGTGGTTGAATAAACAGTCCAACATATAACACGTGTCATGATGAGTGAGACTAAATATGGACTCTCGATAGCAAGCACCATAAATGCCTGTCGAAAGGCGAGCGACAATTTCACTGCCACGGGTTTGCGTTTTATATAATAATAAGCAGGTTTTGTGATGTGATGGGATGAATTGTCAAATCGCATCTTCAATGGATCGTCATCAGAGAGACAATGACAACAAGATCCATTCGCTGGCGTGCACGCTCACACCTTGCTTTCACGGGCAAATGTCAGGCAAATATTTTGAACGATAGCAAATGGTTTAAACATATTTCAGAACAGATATGTTACACATGAAAATTGTAATAAAAAAGACAAAATAGTGCTTGTACCGTGGACATCAGGGCCGGATTTTCATCTCAGTAGGCACAGAAATCTGGAGCACCCCTACACCCCCCCCCCTCTAAAAGAAAAGTCAAAAATATTTTTTACATTTTTTTGTTTTGAGGGAAACACAACAGTTTCTCCCTGTGCTCACTTCAAGAGAAGGGGCAGAAGCTGTTGCCTTAAAATGAAGCAAAAATGGAGCAGAAAGTTAGGACTTCGGTTAACACAATAACCTAGTAATAATGAAATGAACTATCGCCTCCACATTTGCTCCCTGTGTAGGAAATGAGGAGGTGAGTTAGCGCAGCATCACTGTTCACTTTATAATTGTAAAGTGAACAATAGTGAACAATAGTGTTAGAAAAAAAAATATATTTTTTTAAATTTCATTTATTGGTTAAATTGTTTTTACATAAACATGGTCAAGTTTGGCATCATTGAAAAGGCCATATACTGACCTTTCCAATGATACCCTATATGTCTCTCTAGCCTGTAGGGCTCCAGAGATACAGGGGTCTTAATAATTTATTTTTTATAAAGAGCAACCCCCCCCCCCAAGTGGTAGGTGAATGTAGCACATGCCTACTCTGCTTAATTCTAAGTCTGGCCCTGTTGTGGATGAGTATGGGTTTCCACGTGCATAAAGGCCCCCTTGCCATCTGGATCTTGAAGGAGTACTAACTTAGGCCCAACCCCACCCAGTCAATAGTCAGAGCTTCTTGTAAGAAGAAAACAAATCTTAAAATTACTTTATTTAGAGTTTACCATTACAAACACAGATGGGGGATGGATAGAATACAATGGTAAAACACACCCCAGCATTTCCATACTGAATAGTTTCCCTAAAGACACCCCCCCTACCACATATGCCCTGGTGTAACAGACAATGGTTGGGGTAGGGGGCAAAGAATTATGGAATTATGGAGAAACAAAGGAATCAATTACTTGCAGTGAATACAGCATGTCACTACAATAAATACATCAGGAAATAGAGCACAGAAAAACACAAACACCCTGTACCTAGAATGGTAGGTACAGGGTGACCTTAACATAGGAGCGGGCTGAGTAATAACATGAATCATCAGGCTCACATCTCCCCAAAGCATCTTTAGGTCCATGTACCCCAAGTCTGAAGTGACCACCTTTACAGTACTTAAAGCATTTTTGTTTGATAACTCATTCCTTTCACTGTAATACATCATTATAATAAGCTCTTCAGGTTTTTTCAGATCTATTATATGGTTCCAGCGTGTTTTTTATTATTATTATTATTATTATTATGTTGATACATTAGAATACTACACATGGATGATGACCTGATTCAGGGGGACCCTGTTCCCAAGGGAATTTACAATCCATGAGATGTACAAGTATTTTTTGAGGTAGGCACATCCATATCGTTAGGTGTCTTGCTCAAGGACACTCGCTGGTGGTGTCTTCTGAGTGGGATCAAGTTAGCTTTCAATGATTGTAGATCAGCGACCTGGTGGTTAGGTTTAACCCGCTACTCGTAAAGTCAAGACTTGCTTCTCCACGGTTGTATTGGAGGGATGTGCTGAGCGGGATTTGACTTGCTTCTCCATGGTCAAAAGGTAGAGAGACGTTACCACTGGACTCCACAGACAATATTGTGTGGTAGGCAATTATGTACCGTTAGGTGTCTTGCCCAAGGACACTTACTGGAGAGATGGTGTGGCCGGGATTCGAACCTGGGTATCCACAGTTATAGAACATTTATGTTACCTCTACTCCATCCAGCCAGTAATTCTAGTTATTTAAATCAGGGGGATATCAGATGGTACTTTTTAGGATAAATAATGTTTTAATAAAATGTGCAAAACAAAGTAAATCCAGACACTCCAGCAGCAGTACAAGCGCTGGTTTAATTGGTGAATTTTGGTGGCAGTGGCAACATTTCAGTCAATAATGGCCTTTGTTAAACCCTCTTTTTGCATTAATAAATTGTGCAAGCTCATGTAGCGCTGTTTAAAAACACTGTTGCTGTATTGCTCGGGTTTGGCCACCAGAGGGAGACAAGTGCAATGTAAAGTATACTGGACACAATGGGACTACGTTTTCCATCATGCTTTGCGGCGGAGACAGGAAGTGGGTGGGGAAAAAGGAAAGGAGATCTGCAGCCTCGTGTGAAGGAGAGCCAGTGGGAGCCGAGCGGTGAACAGAGTAAGACGCACGTGAGACTGTGAGCGATTGTTACCAGGCTGGAGAGCAGGCGCTGCCTTGCCGACGCTGGGGATTGATACAGTGACTTTCCAGAGACATAGTAATCCACCGCTGAGAGGTTTTGCACAGACACAGAGTTCCAGATTGGACCCCGAGTAAGGAGACCGCGATGATCCACTGGGAGTGCAGGCGGTAGGCCGTAGATCTTGTTGTAGAAGACGGACAAGCAGGAGAAGCGGATCCGGTGGCACAGAGTTCCAGTATAATTCAGCAGAGAGACATCCTTGATCGGGCAGCGGAGCAGAATGTCTGGCGGATGGGTGAGAGGCCTTCCAGGCCACAGTCAAAGATTAACGAAGCACGCTGCAGTATTGCTTAAATCTACAGGGCCCCAATGTGACTAGTCGAAGATTTACTAAATCCATTCACTGGCCAGTCGAATATAGTACCCGGGTACCTGAGCTCACACATACACACCTTTTGGGACATAACCTGCACAGGACTTACACTCCAAAAACAAAGGGGTTAAACTTTATTTTACCGCTGTGCGTTTTTCGCATTACGAAATCCTGTTTTCTATATACCGTGCTTACATTATATATGCCGCTTTATTGAGACCAATAAAGTATATAATTTATAAAATCCACAACAGTGCTGGTGTATATTTATTCCCTAGTGCGGAGAGACTAACCCGAGGTTAAATTCAGCGGCTCCTCCAGGAGTGAGCGCTACCCTCATATTTTTGAACCATCATTTGCTCAATGAAAACTGAGGACCTCAAAATACCTCCCATATGTCCCACTTCAAGTTGACCATTCATGAATTTAAAGAGATGACCCACTGAGACAGTAATCTGCCCTGCTTTACTGGTGATACACCGACACACAGCCCTGTTCTGGACAGGACAGGATTGTAATCACCCGTTTTCTAGGGATTACAATCTCTTTCATTGATAACAGTGGGACTGACATGCTCCTTTTATGCAAGGGTCTGCATTTTTGACGGTTGGGCTCACACCATGCTAGAACCAACCACACTTCTATCCCAACCTCATACCTCTCAACAGACCTGTCAGTCTGGTTAGGTCGAGGGTCTTGTGAGAGGGGGCATGGCCGTGAAGTATTTCATGTCATGGTAACACCTCAGAAGCGGCATGTCACAAAACGGTGAAGGCAGCCTTTTAGTTAGAAAATATTTAATTTATCTTTTAAGAACAATATCAAAGATAAAGATAAATTGTTGTATGGACAGACTGTCACATAATACATTACATTGTTATCATAGGGTCATCTCCATGTCATGATCCCCTTCATGGCCACACCCCAAATGGATTGGAGGTTTCTGAACGCTATAAAAGAAAAAAAAGAACTCAATAATAATCAACGTTGCTGTTATGGTTTTTGTTAGTAGTCATTAATTTCACAAGGGTTATGAACAGGCAAACTGTTAACATGTAAGGGACAAGAGGACTGATATCAGATTACAAAGAGAGGAGAGAGGAAGGCAGAAAGCTGACCTGTAAAACACAATGGATTTATCCACTTTTTAAATATTTTTTATCACCTTTTTACATCTAAAAAAAAGAGAAAGATGTGATTATTTGGAAAGTCTTTTTATAGGTTTAACCCGTTAAGGACCAATGACGGAACTGTTCCATCATAAATGACTTGACTTTAAAGACCCTTGCTCCTTATTGGGTTCAAGAAAATCATGATGTAGTTGGTAGTGAAACATAATTTATTAAGATATATTTTATTCCATTGATTAAGAAAACTCTATACAGGGTTAAGCATCCTTGGTCCTCTAGATCAGTGGTTCCCAACCCTGTTCCTCAGGTCCCTCTAACAGGCCAGGTTTGCCAGATAGCTGAAGCACAGCACAGGTGATATGATTTGCTGCTCAGTGATTGCAGGATTCAGTCTGCATTCCACCAAGCTAATCCTTAAAATTTGGCCTGTTAGGGGCAGGGCCGGTGCAAGGAATTTTGAGTGCACAGGCGGAGGTGCATTTAGCTGCCCCCTCTCCCAATCAGCTGACAGGTGCATGTATGTGCGCGCCGAATGTCGTATGACTGTGCGGGGCTACATGTATAGGACAATAATTGAGTGTGTGGCAGTGTGCGAGATGTGACTGAGTGTGGTGCTGTCTGTGGCTTAAGAGGGTGTGAGAGGCCTGGCAGTGAAGTGGGTTGACCGAGTATGTTTGAGCTGTGAGTGATGCATGTGAGTGTCAGCTATGATTGTGTGAGCGTGCGAGCTATCTCTGAATGATTTATTGTATGTGTGAGCTGGCTGTGAGTGTTGTGATGTGTATTAGCTGGCTGTGAGTGTGTTGCATGTGTGAGGGATGTGTGGGAGGTGGCTGTGAGTGTATGTACGCTGGCTGCGAGAGATGTGTATGCGAGAGCTGACTGGGAGAGAACGAGAAGTGACGTGTGAGTGTGCGAATGCTAGCTGGGAGAGGTGTGTGTGTTAGGTGGGAGTGATGTGATGTGTGTGCTGGCTATTTTTGAGTGTGTGAAAGCTGGCTGGGGGTGTGAAAGCAGGCTGGGGATGTGTGAAAGCTGTCTGGGAGTGATGTGTGTGTGAAAGCTAGCTTGGAGTGATGTGTCTGTGTGTAAGCTGGCTGGGAGTGATGTGTTTGAAAGCTGGCTGGGAGTGATGTGTGTGAAAGATGGCGGGGAGTGATGTGAGAGCTGGCTGAGATTGTGTGAGAGCTGGCTGAGAGTGTGTGTGTGTGTGTGTGTGTGTGTGTGTGTGCTTGCTGGCTGGGAGTGTGTGAGAGCTGGCTGAGAGGTGTGTGTGTGCTTGCTGGCTGAGAGTGTGTGAGAGCTGGCTGAGTGTGTGCGCTGGCTGGGAGTGGTGTGTGAAAGCTGGCTGGGAGTGGTGTGTGAAAGCTGGCTGGGAGTGGTGTGTGAAAGCTGGCTGGGAGTGAATGTGTGTGCTTGCTGGAAGTGATGTGTGTGAGATCTGGCTGGGAGTGAATGTGTGAGAGCTGGCTGGGAGTGGTGTGTGTGTGTGCTGGCTGAGAGTGAATGTGTGTGCTGGCTGAGAGTGAATGTGTGTGCGGACTGGAAGTGATGGGTGTGTGCGGGCTGGAAGTGATGGGTGTGTGCGGGCTGAGAGTGTGCGAGAGCTGGCTGGGAGGTGTGTGTATATGTGTGCTTGCTGGCTGGGAGTGATGTGTGCTGGCTGGGAGTGGTGTGTGCTGGCTGAGTGTGTGAAAGCTGTCTGGGAGTGGTGTGAGTGTGTGCTGGCTGGAAGTGATGGGTGAATGCGGGCTGAGAGTGTGTGAGAGCTGGCTGGGAGTGGTGTGTGCTGGCTGGGAGTGGTGTGTGCTGGCTGGGAGTGGTGTGTGCTGGCTGAGAGAATGTGTGTGCTGGCTGAGAGTGAATGTGTGTGCTGGCTGGAAGTGATGGGTATGTGCGGGCTGAGAGGTGTGTGTGTGTATGTGTGCTTGCTGGCTGAGAGTGTGTGAAAGCTGTCTGGGAGTGGTGTGTGCGCGCTGGCTGGGAGTGGTGTGTGCGCGCTGGCTGGAAGTGGTGTGTGCTGGCTGAGAGTGATGTGAGTGTGTGCTGGCTGGCTGGGAGCGAATGTGTGTGCTGGCTGAGAGTGAGTGTGTGTGCTGGCTAAGAGTGAGTGTGTGAAAGCTGTCTGGAAGTGATGGGTGTGTGCATGCTGAGAGTGAGTGAATGTGTGTACTGGCTGGAAGTGATGGGCGGGTGTGGGCTGAGAGTGGTGTGTGTGCTGGCTGGGAGTGGTGTGTGCTGGCTGAGAGTGTGTGAAAGCTGGCTGGGAGTGAATGTGTGTGTGCTGGCTGATAGTGGTGTGTGTGTGTGTGTGTGTTGTGCATTTACCTCCTCCCTGAGATGGACTTTTTGCAGGTTACCTGCTAGCAGATGAATGAGACAGGGCCACTGAATAGACGCTGCCTGGTGTCTTCAGATGCTGAGCAGCACATTCAAAACGTCACAGCTCCCTTCCTGGTGTAGCGTAAGAGTTGCACTTGGAGCTCCGCCCCTCCTTGGCTCCCTCTGCTCTGTCTCTCAGCACAGCTCCACCCCCACCACCACGTGTTTCCCCCTTCCCTGCCTGCACACAGCGGCAGATAAAAAAAACAAAAAACGCCAGTTTTTTTATTTTTAATCCCTGCACGCCCCCCACACACAGAGCAGGCGGCTACAGCCAGGGGAGCACCGGTATGAAGCACCTTCTGCATCTTTGCAGAAGGTGTTTCATGAGTGGCCAAAATAATGTGAATCTCCGCCCCCCCAGCAGGCCCGCCCCCAGGCAGTCACCTGACCTGCCTTAGGCTAGCGCCGGCCCTGGTTAGGGGGACCTGAGGACCAGGGTTGGGAACCACTGCTCTAGAGGATTTCAAACTCCATTTCCCATGAGGTTCAGCAAATCTAAAAAGAACCTGAGCACCATGGAAAATGTAGTTTCAAAACATCTGGAAGACCAAAGTTACTGCTCTATGTAATAGGTATTTCTCTTGGTTTTCATGCTCACAGCAGTTAGTGTATGTTTGTAGCTAATTTGTTTAATGTAAATTTCCCTCTAGTTTTTGAACGTAATGTAAAGTTATGGTTAAATCTAATGACTTTGTATTTGTGTGCAGCGATTGTTTAATACAGGTTGCCTTTCTCGTCTTATCTGAGGTGGAGGTGAAAGCAGGGTGTGTGGAAATAACTGGAGGCATACAAAGTTTATTTATGTCAAAATCATTCCTACTAACTAGGTTCACGAAGACATTACACGTATGTGTCAGCCGTTGCATCAATCGCAGCCGATCTTGCGCAAATCTGATGTTTCACACTATTTCAGTGTTTATTGTGAAGGTAGCATTTATGCATGGAATCAGCTTTGGGGAAAAAATAATTTAGCTTTTTAAAGAAATATCAACTAAATTATAATTTATTCTCCTGGTAATGTAAATAATGTCCTTATTGAGGAGTAAATTTAGAAAGGAGGCAGAAGATCATTGGTAGTAGGAGGCTAGCCTCTTTCTTTTATATATATATATATATATATATATATATGTTGAGCATCCATTGCTGGGGTTCCAGGAGAATCTGATGTCTGAGGGGACGGGAAACGTGACAATAGAGCATGGTATACCTCCAACACCTTGCTGTTATGCTGATATAATGACAAGCTGACTATTCCATAATTAAAGACTCTGCTCGGTTTGCAACAAACCAAACAAAACTGGAATTTCTGTCCAAAAAAAGTCACACCCTCTAATATTTAGTAGTGCCACCTTTTGCTGTGATTACGGCACATATTCACCATGGCATCTTTTCGATAAGCTTATGCAATGTCACGGCATTTATTTGTGTCCAGAGTCTCATTAATTTGTTCCCAGGATCTTGTATTGATGATGGGAGAGTCGGACGCTGCGTAAAGTCTTCTCCAGCACGTTATCCCAAGGATTCTCAATGGAGTTAAGGTTTGGACTGTGCGGTGGCCAATCCATGTGTGAAAATGATGTCTCATGCTCCCTGAACCACTCTTGCACAATTTGGTCCCGATGAATCCTGGCATTGCCATCTTGGAATATGCCCGCTGTGCTATCAGGGAAGAAAAAACCCATTGATAGAAAAACCTGCTCATTCAGTATATTCAGGGAGTCACATGTCCTCATGTTTTGGGCACATATCATTGCTGAACCTAGACCTGATCGACTGAAACAACCCCATATTAAAATAGACTTGTACAGTGTCACAGTCAGTCTCAAAGGCGGTACCTGGCATGCGCCGAATAAGGCCCAAGTACAAGTAAGCCCCTAATGCAGAGATGTAGGACACCGTAACACTAGATATTTTAAATAACCACTAAGAACATTGGGGACCTCTGCACGGCTATACCGAAAGAAGCCCTATGCTGAGAGACCGGACCTTAGAGTGGCCGGATCTGCTCTAATGGAAAAATGTTACCTTGTAGCCGTGCAGAGTCCTAGGGTGAACACGGAATACCAGAAGGAGTTATACTCCACAACCTGCAGGGAAGGACTCCAATACAGAAGCACAAACAGTACCGACAGGGATTAACCAATAGAGCAGTCAGTAAGAAAGCCAGGGGTCAAAACCAGAATGTTTACCTAATACCTAAAGTGGAGATACACAAGTAGAAAATCCGGTAGCCAGGCCAGAGGGTTAGAACCATGAGATCAGTATGAAGTGAAACTAGAACGAGGAGAGAACACTGAAACTAATAACATGGAAAACTCTGGACAGGAACTGGAACCTCGGCTAACTAAAGACACAACGGACGGATCAAAGAAATATGGTAAACACGAAAACACAGACTAAATCTTAAATCAGACAGAAATAGTAGGGAGCTCTCAGGAACAAAACTAAAACTGTAGTGAACCAAATGCAAGAGCATAGTGATATGGGCCCATGACTTTAAATAGGGAAGATATCAGCCCACATTACCAAACGCAGATCTTAACAAGCAGACACTGAACCCCTGAGCTGCATCCCAGGGAAAAGCAAAATAGGAAAACACATGGAAACATAGATATGAGGAATACAGAGGGCAGGGGGACAGGGTTGGAAGGAATGTTGAAAACGTGACATACAGTAGGGGATGACTTTTTGCGCAGTAAGAGCACTATTACACTCTTCGCGCACAATTTTGCGCGTGCGCAAAAACACATTAACGCGAGGGGCAAGACCCTTCGCCCTGAACGTCGTATTACGACGTTCGTGCACAAAATGCGCGTTAACGTCTAACGAGAGTGACACTGCTCGAGCGCAAGTTCGTGCACGCATCCCATACTTAAAATTGTGAGCGCAAATGCGTTTGTACGCTGGTGCACGCATGGTATTACAATCTTAGCGCAAATTTTAACAGACAACGTTTGCGTGCATAATTTTAACGTCTTTTAAAAGCTGGTGTTAATGGCAAATCTGAACGTCCTGGCCGAAACCAAATACACCAGCCCAAAAAAAAAATACCACAGTATAGTTACACATTCTACACAAACCCAAACAATAAAATTGAGAAGTTGTGCGTGATTTTATTATTGCTGCAGCATATATACTCAGATAGATTTTGCCAGGCCAAAAACTGAACGGGAGACAATTGTGGTTCTTAATTCAGATTGTCTGAATCGTGTGAAAAAACTGTCTGCCCGCCGATTTCTGTGCGCAACGTTAATGCGCGCATGTTTTTGCATGTCTTTTTTACTCACGATATTTTTTGACGGATAAAAAATGCACTCGGATTTTAATACCAGTGTAAATTTACGCGCATTAACGATAAACGCTGTGTGCAAAAAAAATTGCGCTGCGCCGGTGCGAATTTGCGCGGAGAATGTAATAGATCCCCAAGTGTATATAAAACCTATTTCTGTTATTATGCATAGATCGGAATGTGGGATTTAAACTTCAGTCGACTGCGAAGAGTGATGGGAGTTTGATTGCAAGACTGGTTTTTTTTTTATGTATTTTTAAGTGGTTTTATACAGAATGCATTATCTACATTCCTCAATAATTCATCTTTTCGTACTCCGTCCCATCAGTGTTTATTTGCATTGCTATCTTCTTAATAGAATCCTAGATCATGAGCAATGGAAGAAGTGAGCGTCCTGCAATTTCTCTATAAATCACACAGCAAGCATGGTGAACAACGCAATGAACTTCCCTGGTGAAAAACTGAAGCACCTGAATAAATAGACTATCTTAGAAACTCCTTAGATTTATTGCATTGAAATGTTCTCTCAAGAGGAAGCCAGCTGAAAGATCACATTCATGAGCTTTTTTTTTCTTCTACCAGTGTCATCATTCTCAGAGAACTGCAGTACAAAAGGTGTTACCCTTGGAGAAAGTTGAATCACTCCGCATTATTTGTTTTCACACACTGTTTAAATCAATCTCTGAGTCAAGCATCAACTTACATCAGCAGAGCTGAAAGTGGATCCGAGTTATTGCTTCTCCCTCCAGCTCTTAAGAGCATGTTAGAATTTCGTTTTAGTGTTACGTGCAGAATTTTAAATATTTAAGAAATGTGTGCCTTTACATACTGATAGCAGCGATCTAGAAACAAAAATATATTGATATCAGTGAAAATAAATGGGTTATTCAGAGAGCACCAGAGACAATCAAAATCCCCCACCCTGCGTTGTATTTAGCATTCCCAGAGTGCAGGGAAAACCCACAGCAAACATGCCGCAATCTCGCCGAAACCCACTGAAAAAAACGTAAAAGCCGGAAAAACCACGCTGAACACGCCAGAAAAAGCCGCCGAGCCGCCAATGACAGCGCAGAGCAGCCGCCGGAAAAAGCCAACAAGCTGACGAACGGGGTTAAAAAAAAAAGAACGTACGCTTCAAAGTTTTAAAAAAGCGAAACCCACTGAAAAACCGTAAAAGACGGACAAACCACGTTGAACATGCCAGAAAAAGCTGACGAATGGGGTTAAAAAAAACAAACAGTACGCTTGAAAGTTTCAAAATTGAAACGCTGTTTGCAAAAAAACAACTGAACGAAAATGCCTGGAATTTACATATAAGATCCTATGAATGATACTAAAAAGGTCTGTTACAGAAAAAAGATAAAAATAATAATAATAATAAAAAGGGCAAGAATATTTTGCTTAAAAGACCCTGAAAAAATGCCTAAAAGATCCTAAAAAAATCTATTAATAAAGAGACTTTTTACTGCAGAATAAAATAATAAACAGTTTATTAGATATTAGCAAAATCGCTACACAAATATAGTGTTGCGCAACATGATTAAGATAATAGAAATTATATTATGTGGCTATGGCAGTCACAGGAGAAGCAAAGGGGTTAACCCAAAGTAATCAAGAAATATTGGACCAACAAACAGATGGACCATTTTTCTACCTGAAAACCAATGAGGACGATGGACACAATATTTTGTAATTTAAACATAACTTTTATTGTAAATCAACACAAATTAAAACCTGCTCCACCAGCATCCTTGTATATTTAATTACATGTAACTGTGGAAACCAGTATGTTGGAAAAACAATCCAAAAATTTCCTCGTCGTATTCTTCAACATGTTAATTCAATTTAAAATTCGTTAGAAACTTCCATTTCCAGACACTTACGTTTAAAACATGATTCTGACCCCACATGCCTCTCTTTCCAGGGAATAGAATCAATCACTGTAGGTCCAAGGAAAGGATCGGGTAAATTATTGGTCGATGTGTATGTTACATCTTAATGACTGAGATGGTTACAGGGAATTGGACAAAGATCCAACACCCGCATTCTCTAGGGAATTGGACACAGTATTACAACAAGGTTTAGCAGCTGATTTATTAACAGAAGAAAATCATAAATTCCTGTTTTGAATACCCCTCCCCCACTGGTCACCCTATAATTTCGGGCAATAATTCACTGACAGAGAGAATAAGTGAATTAGTGGATTGTTATTTACATCCCTTAGTTGAAGCAACCCCATCTTACATCAGAGATACACAACATATTTTGTAAAAACTGACTACTGTCTCTGTTCCAGAGGGAGTAATTCTGGTGAGCTTCGATGTTGTTTCTTTGTACAACAACATACCACATTATGTGGGACTCAAAGCAGCCCAACACTTCCTGAGGAGAAAGTATTCACTCTCAGAGACAGATTTTGTCTTATCTTTGTTGGAGTTTATTCTCTGTCATAAATACTTTACGTTTGATGGGAAATTCTACCTGCAAACTCGTGGTACAGCTATGGGGACATCCTGTGCCCCGAGTTATGCTAATCTCCTCCTTGCATGGTGGGAGGAGTTGTTTGTTTTCACAGAGGAAATGTCTAGATTTACCACATACGTCTTTAAATGGTCACGATACATTGACGATATCCTCCTCTTATGGCAGGGGCACCTAGATACTCTGCAAGAATGGTTCTCCGGTTTAAACACTAATGATATTAACTTACTATGGTCATTGGCAATACTAAGATTGAGTTCCTGGACCTTTTAAATTTCTCTCAATTCCAACAAGGAGATAATAACGAAATTATACAGGAAGCCTACAGCAACTAATAATTTTCTCCAATGGTGCTCTCGCCACCCAAACGGTTTGAAAAGGGGTATCCCAATAGGTCAATATCTTTGGGCCAGACGAAACTGTTCTACCATTATAAGATTTTCAAATAGAGGCAGACAAATTGAAAGATATGTTTCTATCTAAAGGATACCCAATGAAATGTCTCTAACGAGCCTATAAAAAGAGCCCTTTTCACACCATGAGAGGAATTACTCTCTCCAAAGAAAAGATCCACTAGTAGTGAATTGAGATTCATTGCTAGCTATGATAGTGGGTGGAATTGTGTTAAATCTATTTGTGAAAAATATTGGCCCATTCTCCATATGGAAAAGTCACTTGCTCCTGTCTTGTCCACTAGGCCTTCATTCACGGCTAGACGGACCAAAAACCTTCGATATCATCTAACACATCATTTTTTACAACCTACGCAGAGACCGCAGATGTTGTTACAACCTCCCCAGGGGACATATAAGTGTACGCATTGTAAGGCTTGCAAATTTGTCAAAAAATCTAATAGGTTTTCCAGTAACGTTACTAAGAAAACTTACAACATCAAACAGTACATTGATTGCTCCAGCATGTATATTTAATTACATGTAAATGTGGAAACCAGTATGTTGGAAAAACAATCCAACAAATTTGTCGTCGTATTCTTCAACATGTTAATTCAATTTACAATTTGTTAGAAACTTCTGTTTCCAGACACTTATGTTTAAAACATGATTCTGACTCCACATGTCTCTCTTTCCAGGGAATAGAATCAATCACCGTAGGTCCAAGGAAAGGAGACTATGATAAGACTCTGCGTCAAAGAGAGTCTTTTGGATTTATACCCTCAAGACTCTCTATCCCCTTGGCCTCAATGAGGATTTTAATTTTATATCAAGTCAGGAGGCTTCATATTTTGCATTCTCTTTTCTTTACTAAATCACAGCAGCAAAGAGAGTTTTACATAGAAACAGTAAAAACCAATAAACAAATAGTATTCCCACAAGAGAGCAGTCAGCCCCTCCCACGGCCTCTTTTCTTTGCTGCTGACGATCAGGTGAGACGTTTTTGAAACAGCTGCTGGTTTGTCAGGCCTAGTTTAATTGTACTTTGATTGTATTTCTATTGAATTTTATTTAACTTTATTATATGGTGTTTCTACTGTATTTACTACTTGATTTGATCTGTTTTCTTCCTAGGTTCGTCCCTGCTGTGCGGGCACTATCCTGCCTGCAGGTTGCGCTTTGCCATCTGCTTGTGGTCTCCCGGCGGGCCGAGCGCTTTGCCCTCTGACCGTCGGGTGACTATCGGCGATGTTTTTTCAAAATTTTTTCAGCGTTTTTTAAATGGATTTTTTCCTTAAATCACCTGTTCCGCGGCATTCTGTGCTTTAACCGCGCGTGCACGGTCTTTTCCCTCAGAGCGTGGCATCCCTATTGCGCTTGCGCACCCTGGCGGCCATCTTGGGGGTTATTTCTATCTGTGTTTGCCGCCATTCGGAGCTCGCTACTCTGACAGGCGGCAGCACATTTCACTTCACGTGCCCTTGGTTTCTAACAGCCTCCGCTTCTCTGCAGGACCCCACGGTTTACTCGGGTGAGCCCCTATATATATACCTGTAAAAACACTTTTTTTTATTACACCCCAGTGGACTTTGTTATTTCGGCCCGCAACTCATCGGGTGAGCCCCGATCTCACCGCTAATATTTGCACTACTTTGCGGATATATATATATACATATTAAAATCCGCAACGGGTGAGCCCCGTAACTCCCGCCCATTTGATGGACCCTCCACAATTAAATCCCATCAATCAGGAGGAGCTTAAGGCCTGGCTCCTTACTGCCATCTCCGAGACTCTGCCCATAGCCCTGGCAGCGTTACCTCCACTTCCCCAGCCGGAGCCTCCGGTGCTTTCCCGGCTCAATCTGTGGACTCTTAGTCCGATCAATCTGAAGCAGCCGCTCCATCGCGCAAAAGGCCCTGGAAGGGCCAGTCTGAATCTGCAGGCAAGGGTAAGGGCCCCGCCAAAAAATCCTCTTGCATGTCTGCCCACCATGATGGGGACGATATTTGCGACCTGGATGATTACTGGGCTGACTACCCGGAGGAGGAGGGAGCAGAGACCGCCGGTGACCCGCCGGCTACTCCTAGCTCAACGGGTGAGCCCCGTTCTGAGACCATGGCTGTCATACCCCTTTCAGCCGCGCCACCACTTCGCGCTCTGGTGCCTTTGGATACCGCAACACTGCTCCTCTACGCTAGAGGCGTCCTGTTTTTTGATCCGCGTACTACCACCCACCCCAGGTCACCTGCCTGGATTCCGCCAGACCATATTGCGGAGTTTTTGCACTTCTGGCTCCGTTGCCCCTTAGAGAAAGCCGATTGAGTGCGCTTGCGGGCAGAATGCCCTCGCCCGACGCTCCCGGACAAGGTGTCCCTTACTCCGGAGTTCGACGAGGATTTCGTCACCTTCATGGGGAAGGCTGGCAGGGATCCTCGTCGGGGTCTGGAACAGGGTCTCCGTGTCGCCCAGGATAAGTTGCTGGACGTTTCCGGTCCCCTTTCCTTGATTTTTGTCATGGCGGACGAAGCGCTAAATAACAACAACCCGCTCGATCCGGCTTTGGTTCATGAATGGGCGCAGCACGCTCTTTTAGGGAACGCCAATGTCGGCATCTCCTCCGAACGCCGCAAAGTGGCACTTTTTCGTTTTGACGCAAAACTCACCTCTATGTGCACCAAGGAGTTGGGTCCTGCAGCTAAGGGGTTGCTGTTCGGGGACTTCTTCTTGAGAGAGCTGAACCACAAAGTTAATGTGTATACCAATTTGCAGATGGTGCAATCCAATATGAAGCGAGTCTTCCACCCCACAACTTGTTTTTCCTCCAGGGTTGGCGCACCAAGAGGTTGGGTCACCAGCCGCTACCACACCTCCTATAGGCCTCGCCTTCAAACCTCAACTCAAGGCACGGGCGTGCAATATCGACCCAGTCCAATCCTGGCATGGGGAATCCCCGTCGGTCGTGGCTTCGGCAGACCCAGATGTCGCTATTCCGCGGGTAAGTACCCCTGCACTTCCGCTTCCACACATACCGGTCGTGGGTCGGTTGCGCTTTTTCCTCCCCAAATGGCGCGAGCTCACGTCCGATTCGTGGATTCTGCGAACCGTGTCTGTTTTTTTAATAGACTTTTCCCAGGTCCCCGTCCAGTCTGCTTCCCTGCCTCTGGCCCGTTACTCCTCGCAGGAGGCAACATTGATAGACAGGGAACTTCGCGCTTTGCAATTGAAAGGAGCCATCCTTCCCGCGTCAGAACCCGCGTGCTTCATCAGCAACATATTCCTGGTACACAAAAAATCTGGGGACCTCTGGTCGGTTATAAATCTAAAGGCCCTCAATGCCTTCGTGTCCTATCACCACTTCAAAATGGAGGGCATACACCTCCTCAGAGACCTCCTCTGAGACGGCAACTGGTTCACGAGACTGGACCTCACGGACGCCTACCTCACGGTACCGGTCCATCCCGCCACCGACCGTTCCTCTGGCACCGCGACCTGTAGCAATTCACCTGCCTGCCATTCGGCCTCAGCTCCACGCCATGGTGCTTCACGAAGCTCCTCAAACCGGTTATGGCCTCCATACGGGCTCAGGGCATCAGGTCGATCATTTATGTGGATGATATACTGATACTGGCCCAGGACCCAGTCCAATCCACCCGTCACACGACTCTGGTGGTGACTCTCCTTTAAGACCTGGGCTTCCTCATCAACAGGGACAAATCAGCGCTGTGCCCGACCCAAATCGTCACCTTCTTAGGCTTCGACATAGACTCGACATCTTGCCAGCTCCGCCTCCCTCCACAAAAGCTTCGGGCCATCAAAAAGGCCTTACGAGGAGTCCTAACGTCAGACACCATCTGTCTTCGAGACCTGGCAACGGTTGTAGGCCTACTCTCTTCATCCATTCAAGCCATATTTCCCGGCCCGCTGCATTATCAAGCGATGCAGCGCCTGAAGACCGCGTACCTCCGCCTCAACCCCTACTATGACCAGCTGGTTCCCATCACCTCAGAGGTTCGCGTGGAACTCCTCTGGTGGTTGCGCCACATGGAGGCCTGGAATGGGAGCGCCATCTTTGGCTCCCTACCGGACTTCATACTGGAATCAGACGCCAGCCAATCGGGTTGGGGAGCAACCTGTGGCGCCGCATCCATGGGCGTTGCATGGACACCAGAGGAACAGCAGCTTCATATCAACTGCTTGGAACTCATTGCCAGCTCCTTTGCCGTCCACAGCTTTACCCAGGACCTCAGGGACTGCGCTCTGCTTCTTCGAATGGACAACATCTCGGCAGTCCAATATGTCAACCATCTGGGGGGCTCCCGCTCCAAGCACCTGTCGGACCTTACGCTCTCTCTCTTCAATTACTGCCTGGAATGGAACATCTCCCTCAAGGCGGAATACCTACCCGGTTCCTCCAACTATGTGGCGGATTGGTTCTCAAGACATTGGACGTCCCAACGTTCCAACATCTGTCTCTATGGAGGGGACCCTTTCATCTCGATCTGTTCGCTTCCCGCTTGAACCATCAGACGCAGGCCTACTTCAGTTGGCTCCCGGAACCGCAGGCGACTGCAGTGGATGCTTTCCTCCAGCCATGGCCACCATCGGGAGAGTACGCCTTCCCACCATTCCCGATGATCACACGTACGATCCAGGAAGTCCGCAGACGGAGGATTCAACTTCTGATCACACCCCTGTGGCACGCTCAGCCCTGGTTCCCACTGATGCTGGAACTTTCCTGCCTTCACCCGCTTCTCCTACCATCCTTCCATTCAATCCTGACGGATCCTCAAGGCGGGCTGCACCCGTTGGTCTTGGAGGGCAACCTTCCCCTGGTTGCATGCACGATTTCCGGGGACCCTGCCTGCTGCCAGGCCTATCGGAGGCAGCGCGTTCCCTGTTATGGGAATCCTGGGCTCACGGCACTCAAAAGAGCTACCGTTACGCCTGGAGAACTTGGTGTAGTTGGTGTGTGCAACAAGAGGCTGATCCCGTTACAGCACCTTTAACTCTAGTTCTTAACTTTTTGGCGGATTTGTCCTGGTCCGGTAAATCGTATCGTACCATTAATCTGTTCCGCTTGGCCATATCGGCAGTTCACGTTCCCCTGGGGGGCATTTCTGTGGGTCGGGATCCTTACGTGTGTCGTCTCCTAAGAGGCATTCGGCTTGTTCGCCCGCCGGCCCCTAAGTACGCTAGTTTTTGGGATGTTGCGCTGATGCTCGATTTCCTGCGCAGTTGGCCGGACAATGATTCGCTTTCCCTCCGTCAGCTCTCAGCTAAACTAACGGTCCTTTTGTGTTTGGTGTCCTTTTGTCGCGTCTCCGATGTTAGGGCATTCGATGCGCATGCTTTGGCCTTCTCTCCTGAGGGTGTTGTTTTCACACTCACCAGGCATACTAAAACACTTTCTCCTGCGGTTTTCTACCCTTACTTTCCTTCCGATCCTCTATTGTGTGTGGCTCGCTGTGTTAATACCTACCTATCTCATTTGTGTCCTTTGCGCTCCTCTCCGACAGGCCAACTCTTGATCTTTTATGTCTCTCCCTATAAACCTGTCTCTTCACCTACCCTCTCTAGATGGGTTCGCTGGCTGCTCTCCCTTGCTCTCCCCACTTTGGCGCTCACTCCGTGCGGGGTGCAGCGGCTTCCTCAGTTGCGGACGCTGGGGGTTCGCTGGCCGATATACTTGCGGCCGCTGATTGGTCTAGGGCGGTTACGTTCCGTACCTTCTATTTTCACCCTCGTCCCCATGCATCTGGGGCTTTAGTGCAGCTTTAAAACTGCAAAATATGAAGCCTCCTGACTTGATATAAAATTGTGCATTATTCCAGCCTAGGTGTACATATATTTTTTGACACAACAATTTCAGTGTTTTCACAACTTTCAGCTTTATCAATATTGATTTTCATTTCATTGATCCATATACATATTCTGACAGTGTAGCCTTTTTATCTGCCCCTTTATTATCTTCACAGCCATATCAATCCCTCTCCTTTTTCTTTTCCCTTTTTTCCTAGACAATCTATGGGATTACCAGCTATTGTTATGTGCAGCCCTCTTTATTCCCTATTTTTTACATAATTAGCACTTTGACTGACATGCTTGCCATAGTCCATATAGTACTCTTTATACATGCACAGATTTTCATAATATATATATATATCGATAGTGCATAATGGTTACTATAGTAATAACTGCACAATCACAGCAATTCTCTGCCAATATATCCATACCATTCTCGTCCGTCCTATCTCTCTCCTGTCTAATGAAGCCATCACCCGCTACAACTCTACTCTTTCCTCCACCCTTGATAAGTTGGTGCCATCAAAGCGATGGTCAATGAGGCGACAAAACTTGCAACCCTGACACAACAAATTGACCCGGCATCTCCAAAGATGTTTTAGAACTGCTGAATGCTATTGGAGAAAGACCCGCTCCCACTCTGACTTTCTTCACTATAAATTTATGCTCCAGTCCTACAGCTCTGCGCTCTTCCTAGCCAAGCAGTCATATTTTATGGCCCTCATACACGCCCACTCCCGGAACCCCAAACGCCTGTTCACCACCTTCAACTCCATTCTCCGTCCTGCTGTGGCTGTTCCTCACACTGACCTCAAAGCCAAAAACCTAGCATGCTTTTTGACAGCAAAAATTGAACAGATAAGAACTGAAATCTCCACAATGCCATCTTCACCCATGCAGGAAAATGCTAACCATGTCTATCCTCACATGTTTAACTCGTTCCCTTCATCTACTGAACAAGAGGTCCTTAAACTACTACAATCCTCTCAACCCACTACCTGCCCCCTCGACCCCGTTCCCTCACATCTTGCCAAAACACTTTATGTTTCTCTTGTACCATCCTTGACCCACACCTTTAATCTGTCTTTAACCTCTGGCGTCTTTCCTGCTCCCCTCAAACATGCCACAGTAGTCCCAATCCTAAAAAAAGACATCTCTGGATCCGACTGCTCCCTCCATCTACCGCCCTGTTTCCCTGCTCCCTTTTGCCTCCAAACTCCTCAAAAAGCTTGTGTATGCCCGTCTGATTGACTACCTCAACATCCACTCTCTTCTTGACCCTTTGCAATCTGGCTTTCGCTCACTGCACTCAACAGAAACAGCTCTTGCGAAACCGACCAATGACCTTGCAAATGCTAAATCCAATGGGTGCTACTCACTGCTGATCCTTCTTGACCTCTCTGCCGCCTTTGATACAGTTGACCACTCAATCCTCCTTCAAACTCTTAGTGATATAGGCCTTCAAGGTTCTGTTCTTTCATGGTTCGCTTCCTACCTGTCCCAACAATCATTTAGTGTCTCATTTGCTGGAAGTACCTCCTCCCGGCAGCCTGTCTCTGTTGGTGTCAGGGTGGCACCAGACGTGAGCCGTGATGGGACCCAAAGTTCAGTATATAAATCACAGGCGCTGGGGTTGAATGGGTTAATAAAGGCACTGGATAAAATTGAAGCAGGTAAATTATGTATATTTTGAAACTGTGGCAGATAATGAACACACAGAGCTTGATAACAGCAGGTAAGAAACCAATAAGCACAACGGTGATCTTTGGCAATATGAATATCTAGTTACTGCAATATGCAGTACACAGCGATGAACAGGTACAGCTGAATAATACACAGTCTCTGGTACAGCAGATATGGTGATGGTTGCAGCACAGTAATCCAGTAGTCTCTCCAGGTACTGTAGAATGGAGTGCACAGCAATAGAGGAAAAAGCACAGTCTCTGGTAGCAGATATGATACCTGGAACCAGCACAGTGGTTTACATCAGAAACTGGATACTTGAAGGAAACAGTCCAGGAAATAAACAGCAACAGGATCAGGATTGCAGTGATTTGCAGGAGCTCAGGAGGGGAATCCTCTCAGTAGCAAAGCAGGAAGAACAATGCCAGATCGTAGAGGAAAGGGCATGACCAGGTTTTAAGCAATCACACAGGTATCCAGAACAAAAGTTAACCCTTGAGTAGATGCAGACAGTCTCCCAGACTAGCCACAGCAGGCTCCAAGGGTTGGGGCATGACAGTTGGAGTGCCCCAAGGTTCAGTACTGGGCCCTCTACTTTTTCAGTCTACACTGCCTCTCTAGGAAAACTGATCAGCTACTTTGGATTCCAGAACCACCTATATGCTGATGACACTCAAATTTACCTCTCCTCCCCTGATCTCTCTCCAGGTCTCCTGGATCGAGTCACTGACTGTCTCTCCGCTGTCTCCAATTGGATGGCTTCCCGCTTCCTTAAACTCAATCTTGCCAAAACTGAAATTCTCGCCCTCCCCTCTCAAGAAGAACCCAATACCACCTATCTCTCTATGAGTAAATGGAACACCCATTAGTCCAACACCCCAAGCTCGCTGCCTTGGTGTCACTTTTGACTCTGACCTAACTTTCTCTTCCCACATCCAGACAGTGACCAAATCCTGTTATTTTCAACTCAAAAACATTGCCGGTGTCCGCCCCTTTCTGACACAAGATACCGCAAAAGTGCTGGTTCATGCTCTTGTCATTTCACGACTTGACTACTGCAACTCGCTCCTTATTGGCCTCCCCAACTCCCGTATTTCCCCTTTGCAATCTGTAATGAATGCAGCGGCCAGGCTTATTTTTCTCACTAAACGCACCACTCTGCCGGTCCCTCCATTGGCTTCCTGTACGTTTCAGGATACAGTTTAAAATACCGACGCTCACGTTCAAATCACTCAATAACTCAACACCTCCCTACATGTCTTCGTTACTCCGCAAGCACGTCCCATTTAGACAACTCCGCTCAGCAGGTGATCTCCACCTGTCATCGGTCCACACACGCACAGCTAACTCTCGCTTCTAAGACTTCTCAAGGGCAGCACTAGTCCTGTGGAATGACTTGCCTCGCCCTTTCAAACTCTCCCCTGACCTTCAGGCCTTCAAGAGATCCCTCAAAACCCATCTCTTCAGATTAGCATACCACATCACTGATGCAACTCATCCCTCTGCTCACCTACTCACACTTGATTGAAGCCGCTTCTATGGCCCCCCCATTCCCAAACCACTGGCACTAATGATCCTGCTATCTAGTGAAATTCCTCTTGTCTTGCTCAACCCCAATCCCTCTAGCCTGTAAGCTCCTAAGAGCAGGGCCCTCTACACCTCTTGTTTCCATCCTATGTCCGTTTATATGTATTTTGTTATTGTAAAGTGCTGCGGAAACTGTTGGCACTATATAAATGATGACAATAATAATAATCTCGGGTCTGAAGTTTGCTGTTTTACCAGCCGTGGCAGCTAATCTTCTATTTTCAAAATAGCTGCAATTTAAGTTCCAGCATCCTTATGACAGTAGAGCATTGAATACTCTGGTGCGCTAAGCGAATTGGCTAATGAGTTTGTTTACTTATAATTCAGCCCCTTATTGGCTTTTTTAACATCCATGTAGCAGCGTCCCCCTTGTTTTCGGGTTGCCATGGTAACAGCTAGCTTTTCATCAACTGATTGGACTTTCTCCTTGTCAATCAAATCACGAAACAACCAATCGTGGTTTAAGGGGTTCTATGGGCTAATAATGGAGCAGCATCCCGCCACGCATATTGAAAATGCAGGGACGATCGATAATAAGGTGTTCCACCATTTTTATTCAGAATAACTGCTTAATGCTAGCTGAGTCTTTATTGTCTTCTTCAACCCTTCAGTGTAACATATGATTTGATCGATCTAATTATCTACACAGTATTCAGCTTGCTACCATCTTTTGCCAATCATGGATTACCGGATGTGACTTAAGTCGTTATGACAACAGCCGGTTTGTTTTCATTGACTGGTTGGTTTTTATGTCAATCAACTGATGAGGAAAGCAATTATGTTCCATAGGTTTTGATTGGCTAATGAATGGGTTGGTATTCCGACTTGTATGTTTAAAAGGCACACTATTTTTTATATCTCCAAGCACTCCTGATGAGCCTAGGAGGGCGAAACGCGTGTCGGGTGCGCGGGGTAGCAGGGAACCTTTGTCCTAATTTTTCACTCCAGCAGCTCCATGGCGTTGAGCATTTCACCAATGGTGATGATATCGACGTCCTTCTTTCTTTTCAGTAATGAATGATTGCATCGGAGCATGACTAATTTATAATTGCTGCCAAGTGGGATGGTTTATTGATGCAATTTTAACAGTACAATTTAGTTCTAACAAGGACGTATATTTATACTTTTTGTTGGTATACTTGCTTGCTTCTCCTAGTGGGGAGAAGCTTTGTTGCGGTTTAGCTGTGGTGTTTATATCAGTGCATTTAGATTGTAGTATTTATCAATTTGGAGGAGTGAATATCTCCGACTCCCCTTCTCTCTACCACTGTCTTTTCTCCTCTCTGTGCTTATACACCATTCTTAGATATTCATTTAATTATCAGGTTTAGCACCGATAAAAGATGGAGTACATACAGTGGTACCTCTTCTGTTTTTAATTTACGGGTTTGTTTGTGTATGGATCTTAATCAAGACCAGGTTTTAATTTGTATTGATTTACAATAAAAGTTATGTTTTAATTACAAAATATTGTGTTCATCATCCTCATTGGTTTTCAGATAGAAAAACGGTCCATCTGCTTGTTGGTCCAATGTTTATTAGATATTGAATTAAAATGGGAATATTTTTAACATTGGAGCCTATGGGATTCGCCTGAATAAACCTGCCGAATGAAAACACCAAACAGCAGGGCATTTTGGCATCTTTTTTCTGCTGTTCGGTGTTCTCTGAATAGATTAACCATTGCTTCTCTATTGGGGATTTAACTGCCTTCCAACAGGCACTGTACATGCAGGCAATTCACCAAAATGTGGCAAACTGCCTGCTCTCTGAATAGCCGAATGGCCCGAAATGTCATTGTACACTGAATTTCAGCATCCGGTTACATTTCGGCGACATTTTGGTGCTCTCTGAATGACCCTGAATGTTTTCAACAAAACGTGCTTGGTAGTGAAGGGGTTCAAATAAAGAATCAGCGCAGGAACACGTGAAAAGGAAAATCTTATTGGACGTACAGGCAAAACTTTATAACGCTTATGTTTATTATTATTATTTACACCTCAGTTTGTTCATTCGTAACACAAAGCTGCTATTTACTTTTTCGAAAGACTTTTAATTTATTTGATGCCACGAGTTCAAAATTGTGTTTATCACAAAATCCAGGCTTGAAGGTTAATAAAAGGTACAGTAGACAATTAGGGGCCAGATATATTTCTGCTCAGATACTTCGAAAATAATTTTGTCGGTTGTAGCAGGTGACCCTGACATTGCACGCCAACACACTGTTAGAAAAAGACAGTTAAAATGTTTCCAAAACATTAACTCAATCTCACGATGTCGAGCCAGTGTTCCGTTAGCTATACATGTTCAGGAAGTCGACTCTTTGCATATTTAACTGACTTGCACATGATTCTTTTATGCTAAAAGCTTTATGCAAGGTCATTTGAAGTGTGTTCCCTTACAGTGTACAAGCATGAACCACATAAACAAAAATAACAGTATACAAATACAAAACATTCATAGTTCTCTCATTGGTGTGTTTTGCCCAAAGTGATATTAATTTATCAGAAAATTAAAACATTAGAAAGAAATGATATGAGTTTGGGTTATATATGATTATATAGTATCACTTTATGAGGGATTAATGTTCTATGAAGCCACTTATGGCCTCTTGATATACCTAACATAACATTCTTCGTCTGTATTATGAAGTGGAAGTCACAGCTCAACATCCAAAGCCATCACCATTTCCTGCTGCTACATTTTCACTCTGAAACAAACCAAGGTATCCCGCTATCAAAATGTCGTCCGCCACTCCTCTCCACAGCCTTCGTTCTAATCTTACTGTCTATATCGTATGTTTGCAGTTATATATTAATTTCTGGCTGACTACTTTTCTTTTTACATTTTCCCTCTGTTTTTGTTAAACTCTCATTGTCAATTTGTTTCCCTATCCCCTCCCCATGTCCCGAATACATCTCATACACTGCCCACTCTCCTTAACTCTGTGTCTCTTTCTTCATCCAGCTCACCATCCAAAGACATCACCCTTTCCTGCTGCTGCACTTTCACTCTGCAGTCCTTCCCTCCCGCCAGTCCCATCCAAACTCCCACCTAGTCCTGGGCCTAAACGTATAGTTTTCCCTTCCAGCTGCTCCCATTATCGAATTAACGTTTTCAAGACCAAACTTCTGGTCCAGTGCCTGGGTAGATAATTATTGGGGGGCCCAGTGCATGGGTATATAATTCTGGGGTCTGCCTGGGTATATAATTCTGGGGGTCCAGTGCCTGGGTGTATAGTTCTTGGGGGGTCCAGTGCCTGCGTTTATAATTCAGGGGGTCCAGTGCCTGGGTATATAATTCTGGGGGTCCAGTACCTGGGTATATAATTCTGGGGGGCCTGTGCCTGGGTATATAATTCTTGGGGCGTCCAGTGCCTGGGTATATAATTCTTGGGGGGTCCAGTGCCTGGGTATATAATTCTGGGGGCATGTGCCTGGGTATATAATTCTTGGGGGGTCCAGAGCCTGGGTATATAATTCTGAGGGTCTGTGCCTCTGTGTGTATATATAATTCTGGGGTTCTGTTCCTGTGTGCATATATAATTCTGGGGGTCTGTGCCTGGTTATACATGATTCTCGGGGGGTTATGTATATGTATATAATATATATATATTCATTCACACACACATTGGTTTTTTCTTCAGGTAATGGGGTTTGTGGAGAGTTGAGAGTCCCCACAGGTATATTGCCACATGAAACCTACAAAAGTCACAAAAAAAGAGCTCACCCAGTGGCGTTACAGTCTCCTTGCTATTATAAGTTAAGGAACCCACGACCATGATCATATCTGAGCTGACCTATGTGCTGGCCAACATTGAGTTGTGGTATAGAGCCTCAATAAAATCACCCTAGTTTTATCACTTTTTCTGTAAGTGTCACAAAATTTATTGTTTGCATCTACATGAACTTCAGAAATAATGCTATAATTACACACTGTCACCCCACAGGGTGGTCGAAGGCTGTGGAAGGTAGAAGTTGATTGACATGGGTCATTTTCCAAACCGAAGTTGAAGTGGAAGATTGAACTTGATGAACATTCATAGTTTTCCAACCTATACTATGTTAAAACTTTGTAATGAATGTAAATTAATTTGTCAAGGATAGTGCGGCCCAGCACATGAACAACCCTAAAAAGCTTCCGAAACTGATAGAGCGGTCCTCGAGATGGTCAGATCTGCTCTACTAGAAAACACTAGGGGTCCTATTACAATCTTTGGGTTAAAACGCTCGCGCAACGCGTGAATTTGTGCACCCAGCATTTAACGTTAACGCACGTACATCAACGCTGTAATTACAATCCTCGCGCACTTTTTCATCCGTCGAGCAATAATGCGCATTAAACGGAGACGCACAAATGCGCGCGCAGTAATGTTGCGCACAGAAATCAGTGTGCGGACTTTTTTTTCACGTAATTCAGCCAATCAGAATTAAGAACCACAATTATCTTACGTTACGTTTTTGCGCCTGTCAAAGTCAATATGTGCATATATGCTGCATCAATAATAAATGCACACACAACTTCTCAAATTTATTGGTTTGGTATGTTTAGAATGTGTAACTATACTTTGCTGCGTATTTCTTTTTTGGGCTGGTGTATTTGGTTTCGGCCAAGTTGATAGAACCAGCTTTTAGGAGTTGCTAAAATTATGTGCACAACGTCTATGCATTAATTCCTGCACATAGATTGTAATACCATCCGCGTACCAGTGCACAAACGCATTTGCGCTCACAATTTTAAGTATAGGATGCACGATGCACAGTAAGCTCACGCAGCGTTCGCGCAGGTTCACGCACGTTTGTTGCTCTGACATTGTAATACGACGTTCAGTGCAAAGGGTTTTACCCCTCGCATTAATGCGTCTTTGCGCCGGCTCAAACGTTTGTGCGAAGATTGTAATAGGGGCCTAGGTGAATAGAGGTATCCTGTAATTATAATAAAAGTATATAATATTAGTAGCAAGAATTCAAACAGTACAAGAGCCAGGTACCGCACACAATAGCTGATACAGTATATAAGAGGTTAATCAATACCAGTGTCAGTAACAAGAGCCAGATTCGGTTCACAAGTATTCAATAGAATGCGGTAATAAAGGGGTTAACCAAATAGCAGTGGGAGAAGAAGGTATAACAAGGAAGGAGATATATAGGCGAATATTAGAGAAACTCTACGGAGAGCTTACGAGGTGCTTCTAGGTGTCCAAAAAACAGCAACCACGACGGGGCACCCGGAAGTGACTGCAGCAGGCATTTAAACAAGCGCCACAATGTTGATTGACTGCCGCGGGGCACAGGTGTGATCCGGTAAAGGCCAAGGAGCAGTGATTAGAGATCACCGAAGCGCTCCTCCGCTGACAACACAAGGGGAGTTATCGCGCATATGTGGCATGTGATCTCTCCCCTGTGTCCAGCGTCCAGCAGAACCACAAGGTACTCTGCCGGGCATGACAGAATTGTGGAGAATTATGTAAACTTTTTAGGTCATTTCATCACATTAACCAATAACAAAAATATAACTTTTCCTTTCTACATAACTATTTATTTTATGAAGAGGGTGCTGGGAGGCTGTGGAAGGTTTAACTTAATGGACATTGGTCTTTTCCCAACCTATATTGCTATTTTACAACTCTATAACAAATGTAAATGCATTTTGTAGAGTTATGTAACTTTTTAAAGTCATTTCACGACATTAGCCTATTGTCATGTTTCCACCGGCTCCAGCCATGCCCTCTGGTGGTGTGATCCAGGCCAGCTCTTCTCCATCTAGGCTAGCCAGTCCACCCTGTGCCACTCCTGGATTCCCCTGTGACTGTTCAGGCCTGGGATCACATTTCCCATTTGCTCAGTCCTGTTCCCTATATAAATGCAAGCAGCATAGAGGCTCCTTGCTCTTGCATGGATTTCTGCTTCCTCAGAGTCTGGTTCCTGTTCCTGATTCATTGCTGTAATTATGTCTTGGATATCCTGTGTATGATCTCTGCTTTCCTGACTACCCGCTCTGTGTATGATCTTGGCCTGGTACTGACGTTTCTTCTTGTGTTTAACCCTGTTTTCTCTATAGTGATATTCTGGTTCCTGATTCCTTGCTTGACTGACATACCCTCCTGCGTCTTGATCCTTGTGCTCTGGTTCTGACATTTCTATTATATGTTCCTTGTTTCCTGTACTGTGTATTACCCAGCAGCATTATATATCCATAGCATAGAGGCCAGTGCAAGGACCTCATCCCAGTTCAGGTTTCCCTGTGTTGCTGCTCGGTTTGAGTATATTGCCTTGTTGTATCCTGATAACTCTTGCCCTTCCTGTTCTTTTGTCCCTGTGTAAATTCTTGTCAGGTTTCCTTTCCATAGACAGAAGGCCATACAAGGACCTTATCCCAGAGTTAAGGTTCCCCTTAGTTCTGTTCTCTGCCATTTCTGTTCCAATTGTTCTGTTGTTTATCTTGTCTTGCATCTGTGTGCTGTGGTCTGTGTCTATGCAGCCAGCAGCTAACCTGACTCAGGGGCTACACATCCAGTATAAAGGGCCCACCTTGGCTCACGCCAGGTACTCCCATGAGACCTATAACAAAAATATTACTTTTCCATTAGAAAAAAACTATTTTTATGAAAAGGGTAGGTAGAAGGCTGTGGAAGGTTGAACTTAATGGACATTGGTCTTTTCCCAACCGATTTTACTACGTTACAACTTTGTAACAAATGTAAATGAATTATATAGACATCTATTACGTTTGAAATAGGACCCTGCGAATCATAAATTTTCGCTCGAATCGAATCACGAATCGAATCGGCTGTAATGGTTCGAACTCGAATCGAATATCGAATCGAATACTTGGATACTGTCCCCCAGCTCATGGATATGCCCCCCAGCTCATGGATACTGCCCCCCAGCTCATGGATACTGTCCCCCAGCTCATGGACACTGTCCCTCAGCTCATGGATTTGCCCCCAACATGGATTTGCCCTCAGCTCGCTCATGGATTTGCCCTCAGCTCGCTCATGGATATGCCCCCCAGCTCATGGATACTGCCCCCCAGCTCATGGATACTGTCCCCCAGCTCATGGATACTGTCCCCCAGCTCATGGATACTGCCCCCCAGCTCATGGATACTGTCCCCCAGCTCATGGATACTGCCCCCCAGCTCATGGATACTGTCCCCCAGCTCATGGATACTGCCCCCCAGCTCATGGATACTGTCCCCCAGCTCATGGATACTGCCCCCCAGCTCATGGATACTGCCCCCCAGCTCATGGATACTGTCCCCCAGCTCATGGATACTGCCCCCCAGCTCATGGATACTGTCCCCCAGCTCATGGATACTGTCCCCCAGCTCATGGATACTGCCCCCCAGCTCATGGATACTGTCCCCCAGCTCATGGATACTGCCCCCCAGCTCATGGATACTGTCCCCCAGCTCATGGATACTGTCCCCCAGCTCATGGATACTGTCCCCCAGCTCATGGACACTGTCCCCCAGCTCATGGATTTGCCCACAACATGGATTTGCCCCCAACATGGATTTGCCCTCAGCTCGCTCATGGATTTGCCCTCAGCTCGCTCATGGATTTGCCCTCAGCTCGCTCATGGATTTGCCCTCAGCTCGCTCATGGATGTGCCCCAGCTCACCTGTCGCCGCCGCATTAGGCTCCCTCTGAGCGTGCGTCCGGCGGCAGGAAGCTTGGGCACTCGCCTGGGGGAGCCACGTGACCGCGATCTCGCGAGATCGCGGTCACGTGGCTCCCCCAGGCGAGTGCCCAAGCTTCCTGCCGCCGGACGCACGCTCAGAGGGAGCCTAACCCGGCGGTGACAGGTGAGCTGGATGGGATCTTCCAAATTCAAAATTTTTTCGAATCGAGCTGCTAGTTCGAATTCGAATCGAATTCGACCAGCGATTCGATTTCGAATCGAATTTCGAAGCTTCGCAGGTCCCTAGTTTGAAAGTTATTTCAGGATATTAAACTATAAAAATTATTACATTTCCATAATACTATTTATTTTATGAAGAGACCCTTGGTGTTATCCTTGCTCTGTCTGGCAGGAACAAAAATCACCTTCTTATAAAAGAGGTGGCGAAAGGAAAAGTCTCCAAGAGGTCAGGGTTGTTCTCTGTGGTTCAATTAACAAAGACCTTTGCAAATCAATATTTTATGATGGATCCGGGTCTGTGGTTTAATCAAAGGGCTGGATCTATCACTGGCCTATATGGTGAAAGAACATCAAAATAATCCATTGCATGTGTATTATCGAAAGTCTTTGGATAGATCCCTCAAAACCTTGAAATATATTATTTTTCTCTAACACAGCTGCAATAAAATAATTAAAATGTTTCGTAGAATATATTTAGGAAAAAATAGAACTATTTGCTTAAGTAACATTTTGTAATCAGCAAATCTATCAGAAAAAAAAACAACAACCTGTATTTTTCAAGTACATAACAGCCTGCAGAGACAGTTGCTATAGGGGTGTGTTAGACAGCTTATTAACTTATTTTCGACAGGCATAAATATATCAAGATTAGCACATTTGAAAACCTGCCAACAATTCTCCCAAGACCTTTAAGCGTCTGAAAACAACACATTTCCGTTCTTCTTAAATAAAAAACTCATGCCAGGTTTTTTCTATTCCGCACAACACATACAACTTCAATTTGCACTTTCTAATGAAAAAATGCATTCATAAAAAAGTAATACTATTTCCTACACTGATTTATTTTTGGAATTATAAAAAGCCGAATAGCAAATGTATTCAAGGCTGTCCAATATATCTATTTTTTTCTGCTTATACTGTTTTTCTGCAAATACATAAAGCTACTTAATAAGTGTATTAATTTGCATCTCACGTATAATTTTTTCAGCCTTTGGGAGAAAAAAGTCTATGGGGGTTATTCAGAGAGCACCAAAATGTCGCCGACATTTCGGTGCTCTCTAGTTCCCCGCACTTTACTACACTTTGGGGAATAAAGTTCCCCACCCTGCGGTGTATTCAGCATTCACTGCAGGGTCTCCAGAGTGCAGCGAAAATCCGCCCCAAACCTGCCGAAATCCCACTGAAAACCCACCAGAACCGCCACATAAAACATGCCGAACACTTTGGGAAAAAGCCACCGAACCGACGATCACAGAGCAGACAACCGCTGGAAAAAGCCGACAAGCCGACGAATGGGGTTAAAAAACCCAAAAAGGAATTTGATTGAAAGTGTCAAAATTGAAACGCTGTTTGCAAAAAAAATTAATGAACAAAAATATCTGGAATTTACATATAAGATCCAATGAATGATAATATAAAGATCTGTTACAGAAAAAAGAAAAAAATGATTTTAAAGAAGAAAGATATACATATATGGAGAGGGTTTGGAGATTTTTTGGACAATAGTGCACCTAAATATACCGACTGAGGAAGGCTGTTAATGCCGAAACGCGTCTCGGTAACGCATCTGTCCATTCTTTAATATGCAATTGATTTTTTAATTTTTTAATACATAATAAATTTTATATGGTTTATATTCTATTGACTACTCTCTTTGGATATATACTTGCCACCGCTTGAAAGCTCCTGATATCTGTCCCTCAGACGGTTGGGAAGAGGTTCGGGGTATCCACCATAGTGTACCTGATGTTGTATTGAGTGAGCCTGTGTGGAAGAGGCTCCATATCTGGTGAGTTCAATACATTATTACCTCTTTATCATAATACGGTAATATACTATGGGAGCGCTGCCTATTATCTTATTGTAGCCATCGCAACCAGAGTTGAAGATTTAAGAAGGGATACGCCACCCTCTATATGGCTGGAAGCCCCTAAACCTAGAGCCAGGGATTTTTTGGGCTCTAATAAATGTAAGTTTCCATATTCCTACGAGTGATTTATTTGCCATATTTAATTGGGATTTTCTGCACGATTATTTCTTCCTTTTTTCTCTCCCCTCGAATCTTTTTTTTTTTTTTTCTTCTTTCTCTCACTTTTTTCTCCTTTCTGGCTATCCTCTCCACTAATGAGAGACGGCAAGAGATACACAGACCAAGAAAGGAGGACTATATTTGTACATCGCTTGAACATTAAGAGAAGTAAATGTTAAGGAATTTTTCCCACTGGTATTCATACTGTTGTATTGGATATCATTGGATTTGCACATTTTGCACATTTGGACACTGTTGCACATTATAGACTCTCTTATACCCATCGCACTGCTGGAATTTTATATATTGTTGCACTTTACTGTGTTCTATGGCACATTGCACTTTTATATGTGTACATTGATTGAATATTTGTCACCTTAAGATTGAAGCACTTTATGTTTGATATACCTCTTTGTTGAAGTCTACCTTTAAATCTATTTTTGATGCGCTACAAAGGTTCTATCTATAATTTCAAAAAATGATTTTAACCTGCCAGAACCCTGCGCGAGCTTACTGTACGTCGCGCGTCCTATACTTAACATTGTGAGCGCAAATGCGAATGTGCGTTGGTACGAGGATGGTATTACAATCGATTTTGCGGTAATTAACGCATAGCAGTTGCGCGCATTATTTTAGCAACTCCTAAAAGCTGGTGTTAATGGCAAATCTGAACAATCTGGCCGAAACCAAATACACCAGTCCAAAATAAAAAATGCAGCAAAGTATAGTTGCCCATTCTACTCATACCAAACCAATAAAATGGAGAAGTTGTGCGTGCTTTTTTTATTGATGCAGCATATATCCTCAGATTGACTTTGGCCGGCGCAAAAATTTAACGTGAGATAATTGTGGTTCTTAACTCTGATTGGCTGAATCGCGTAAAAAAAAATGTGCGCACACTGATTTTTGCGCGCAACGGTACTGTGCGAGCATTTGGCCGCGTCCTGTTTGCGTGCGTTATTGATTGCCAGATGAAAATGCGTAAATGATAATTACAGCGGTGATTTGCGCGTGCAAAAGTTTAACGCTTGGCGCAAAAATTCCCGCTTTGCGTGAGGGTTTTTGCGCGAAGATTGTAATATAGCCCTAAGATTTTAACGTCATCAGATTTAGATCTATTACCACCCGAGTGAGTTACATGATATGCAAGCATTAAAATAATGTATTCAAGTATATTATTAATAACCTGTGTATAGCTTTTTTCACATTGAAGACTTTCCATTATAAGTGTATTAAGATTAAAATCAATATAGTAAATATATTCAGTAGAATATACAGTATTAGGGAGAAAAATATAAGAATTAAACTGCATACATATGTAAAAGAAACAAGGCCAAAGACTTTTTTTAAAATAAAGAATAACAATTTTGAAAAATGAGAGATACGAGAGAAAAAACATCTTCATGATCCGATTGACTGCTCTCTGTTCTTATCCAGTTCAATGGAACTGAAAATCATGGTCAGTGATCTGAGAATTCACAGGTATTTATCAGTTAATATATCGTAATAATAATATCTTTACTATTTACTGTGCTGTTTGAATACTCTGGAGCTGCAAAATGTACACAGAATCTCCATGTAGATATGTACTGTAATATGTATATACCTGTACATTTCCTGGCCAAAAAAAAGTCACACAGCCTAATATTTTGTTAGATCGTCTTTTGCTATAATTACAGCATGCAGTCACCGTGGCATTGTTTTGATAAACTCATGCAATGTCACAGCATTTATTTCCATCCAGAGTTGCAGTAGTTTGTGGCCAAGATCATGTATTGATGATGGGAGTCAGACGTAGAGGCGTGCATTCGTTTCGTAATGAATCGCAATTCGTTACAAATTTCGATAATTTGCATTTCAGAAGTACTTCCGAAAAATCGAATTGATTTGATCCTAATTTAAACGAAAAAGAAACGGTATATATATCGAATTGATTTGTTATGCTGTTTCACTAGAGAGCCATTAATTAAATGATTCCTGAGCAGGATTTGATTAATTGGGATTGTATTTGGTGATACGAAATTCGATTCGATATGAACTAACGAATCGATGTTAAATTACAATACACAACATACACATACTAACTAAAGCAAATGGCATTATGAAATTAATCAGAATCGTTAGACTGTTGGCCTCATAACAATGGATAGTTCAACATTTAATCCTAGCTTAGATGAATAGATCTTCGCGCTTGCAAATAGTCCAGACAATGTTCTTTTGGTTCCTTTATACAGTTACTACAAGGACCATCACTGGGTCGTTTTCCAAGTTCGGATGGAGCTTCCCTTGGTTCTTCTAGCCGGATCATTGACACTGTTCTTTGAAGGCCTCGTGTCTCTTCAACGTCCACACCACTCACGGAGGAGAACGCGCTCTCAGTCGTCCCCCGGCTGCTGTAAAACTGGTGTCAGAGCAAGATATTGTGGATGATGGGAAATGAAGTTACTGGAGCAGGATTTGGAGGATGAACAGGAATCTGGTGGGTTCAGGAAAGCAGGTTCAGAGCAGCAAAGCATAGGTTTTTACTCTGGGAGGGATTGAGCTGCAATGATCAAGCGAGGTTTGGCCACTTGGAAACGACCCAGTGATGGCCCTGATAGTAAACGTATAAAGGAACCAAAAGAGCATTGTTTGGACTATTTGCAAGTGCGAAGATCTATTCCTCTAAACATTCTACATTGTATATACTGTAGGAGCGATTATATAAGAATCTTTGCTGCTGCAGCTTGTCCACTTTTTGCAATTGACCTGCGCCGACTGTTACCCATTTTTGTACTGATTTAATCCTAGCTTGCCTTTTAACAGCAGGATTTGATTAATTGGGGATTTATTTAGTGATCCGAAATTCAAATCAATATCAACTATCGATATCAACTATATCAAGTGATCCGGTATACTAAACTAAACAAAGCGAAATTACGATACCAAATTAAATCTGAAACAAAATAATGAAAACAAAATTAATTTGAAACGAAACAAAACAAATTTTCCAGCCGTGAACACCTCTAATAGTCAGACACTGTGTAAAGTCTTCTCCAGCACATCCCAAAGATTCTCAATGGGGTTAAGGTCTGGACTGTGTGGTGGCCAATTCATTGAGTGGAGAGCTTTCTTGTAGGACGGGGCTCCACTCAGAGCTGACCCTACCCCTTCAAATGCAGCAGTGATGTGCAGGATGGGGAAACGTTAACCCCCACAATACCAAATCTGAGTATACTTGATCTGCAAAGCACCTGCTGGTACCCTAATATCGAGTACTGACAATGTGAGCCAATTATGGAGCAATGCAAATACAATGGGCCATATTCCAAAGCTGGTGCTAACTTAACCAAAGCTACTGTAAACTTAACTCCATAGACCAGGGATGGCCGAACCTTTTTGAGCCCGAATGCCCAAACTGGATCGCTGAACCAACTTATGTGTCTCAAAGTGCCAACCCCACAAACAGACCTGAATACTGATTTATTTTAGAAAAAACACTTCATACAACTGTCTGAACTAATTATGTGCTTAAGTCTTAAAAGAAAAATACAGTATAAGAAGATGAATATATTGCCCCAAGCTCACACATTGATATAATTGCCCCAAGCTCACACATTGATATAATTGGCCCCAGCTAACACATTGATATATTGGCCCCAGCTCACATTTATATATTGGCCCCGGATCACATTTATATATTGGCCCCAGCTCACACATGGATATAATTGCCCCAAACTCACACATGGATGTATATTGCCCAGCTCACACATGGATGTATACTGCCCCAGCTCACACATGGATGTATAGTGCCCCAGCTCACACATGGAAGTATGTTGGCCCCCAGTTCACACATGGATGGATATTGGCCCAGTTCACACATGGATGGATATTGGCCCCCAGCTCACTTGGTCCTCCTGGTGCCTCACAACATGCTTCTTCCTCCCCAATGCGCACTGGCAAATGATGTTCCCCGGCCGCTCGTTGAAGTCCGGGGTTAACTCCGGGGTTAACGCCGCCATCTCACGAGATCGCAGCTGGTGGACTCCGACAAGCGGCCGGGGGAACATCATTTGCCAGCGCACGCTGGAAGGATGCGGCAGTGAGGCAAGCCTGTGGCTCGCGTGCCAACACAGTCGGCCCAGCGTGCTAGGTGTTGCATGCGTGCCATATGTTTGCCATCACTGCCATAGACTATAATGGCACTGGCAACTCTACAACAGCTCTGGTTATGTTAGCACCAACTATGGGCACTATTACATTCATTGCGCAAATGTTAACGCGCACGCAAAAACGCATTAACGAGGGGCAAAACTCTTCGCGCAGAACGTCGTATTATAATGTCCGCCCAAAAAAATGTGTGTTAATGTCTAACGCGGGTGGACCTGCGCGAATCCTTTGCGAGCGTTACGTACTTTGCGTGTCCTATACTTAACATTGTGAGCGCAAATGCCTTTGTGCGCTGGTACGAGCAAGGTATTACAATCTTGGAGCAAAATTTAACGGACAACATTTGCAAGCATAATTTTAACATCTTTGAAAAGCTGGTGTTAACGGCAAATCTGAACGTCCTGGCCAGACCAAATACACCAGCACGAAAAAAAAAACACAGCCCAGTATAGTTACACATTCTACACATACCCAAACAATAAAATGGAGAGGTTGTGCGTGTTTTTATTATTGCTGCAGCATATATACTCAGATTGACTTTGCCAAGCGCAAAAACTGAACGAGAGACAATTGTGGTTCTTAATTCAGATTGGCTGAATCGCATGAAAAAACAGTCCGCGCGTGCATTTTTAAGCTTCTTTTTCATGTGCGGTATTTTTTGACGGATGAATAATGTGCTTTTGATATTTTCAAGCAAAGTTTCAATGCATGTATTGTATAATGCACATTTGTTTTCCATATATCTACTAGGTCCTAGCAGTGGATTTATTGAAAATAACGTGGCAGTGACAGGGTTAAAAGGGATTTGCTCTTTTTATTCAATTACAGTTGTGTTCAAAATTATTCAACCCCCAATGCTGTAAAGGGTTTTAGGGAATTTAGTGTACATTTGTAATTGTATTCAGAATGAAATCCTACAAGGACTTTTTAAAGAACCATATGCAACTAAAATGACATCAATTGGTTTTGTAATACAGTAGTAAATGTTTCTTTTGTGAATTCTTCATTGACACAATTATTCAACCCCTTAAAGACTACAACTCTGAAGAACAGAGGTTCATTCAAGTGTTTTCAATCAGGTATTGAAAACACCTGTGGATGTCACGGAGCAGCAATAAAGCATAATAAGCACCAATTAGGCAGCTTTAAAATGACTGGGATACTCAGCTCCTTCTAGACATTTACTGGTGTGGTACAAACATGGTGAAGTCAAGAGAATGGTCCAGGAAGACAAGAGAAGAGGTGATTACTCTTCACAGGAAGGGCAATGGCTATAAGAAGATTGCAAAGATGTTAAACATACCAAGAGAGACCATAGGAAGCATCATTCGCAAATTCAAGGCAAAGGGCACTGTTGAAACGCTACCTGGTCGTGGCAGAAAGAAGATGCTGACTTCGACTGCTGTGCGCTACCTGAAGCGTAGCGTGGAGAAAAGTCCCCGTGTGACTGCTGAGGAACTGGGAAAAGATTTGTCAGATGTGGGTACTGAAGTTTCAGCTCAGACAATACAGCGCACACTGTGTAATGAAGGCCTCCATGCCAGAACTCCCAGGCGCACCCCCTTGCTGTCTCCAAAGAATAAGAAGAGTCGACTGCAGTATGCCAAAAGTCATGTGGACAAACTACAGACGTTTGGGGATAGTGTTCTGTGGACTGATGAAACAAAATTAGAACTGTTTGGGCCCATGGATCAATGCTATGTTTGGAGGAGGAAGAACAAGGCCTATGAAGAAAAGAACACCTTGCTTACTGTGAAGCATGGCGGGGGGTCAATCATGCTTTGGGGCTGTTTTGCTTCTGCAGGTACAGGGAAGCTTCAGCGTGTGCAAGGTACCATGAATTCTCTTCAGTACCAGGAGATATTGGATGACAATGTGATGCAGTCCGTCACAAACCTGAGGCTTGGGAGACGTTGGACCTTTCAACAGGACAATGATCCCAAGCATACCTCCAAGTTCACTAGAGCATGGTTGCAGATTAAAGGCTGGAACATTTTGGAGTGGCCATCGCAGTCACCTGACTTAAATCCGTTTGAGAACCTCTGGTGGGACTTAAAGAAAGCAGTTGCAGTGCGCAAGCCGAAGAATGTGACTGAACTGGAGGCTTTTGCCCATGACGAATGGGCGAAGGTACCCGTAGATCGCTGCAAGACACTTGTGTCAAGCTATGCTTCACTTTTAAAAGCTGTTATAACTGTAAAAGGATGTTGTACTAAGTACTAAGATTGAATGTCACTTGGGGGTTGAATAAAACTGATAATGATGTGAGCACAGAAAAGACATTTGTGGTTATTTCATTATAAATGTTATGTTATATTTGTCTGACCTACACGTGCCTCTTTGATTTAATTGTAAGCAAGATGACTGAATGATCAAAATCTATGTCAAACTGGCCAAAACACTCAATTTCAGTGGGGGTTGAATAATTTTGAACACAACTGTATATACTGTATGTCAGAAAATAACGCTAAAACATATAAAGGAAGTGATTCCCTTTCAAATGAGACTAATTTATTTTGGGATTAAAAAGTGCACTTTAAGATAACTATCTCCAACCATAACAAGAAATATAGGGCCATATCACATAGTTGGTGCTAACTTAACCAGAGCTGTTGTAAACTTCCCAGAGCCATTATAGCCTATGGAGGTTTTCAGTTTACTACAGCTCTGGTTAAATTTGCACCAACTATGTAATATGGCCCATACAGTTTGAAAACATCAGCAGTGTAAAGGTTGTCTGTTGCCGTACTCCACCTTTCTAAAAATGGCATAATATTAAGAAGTGCTCATGGCTAAAAAAAAATTTGTTTCAGACTAAAAATAATTTGTTTAACTATTGATATGTTTCAGTTTGTAATTTCGGATCAATTTGGATGCTAAAGAAATCAACAAATGCTGCTCAATTAGTGCTAGATTAGGGTTAAAAGCTAGGGTTAGAAAGTAGTGTTAGTTTACGGTTACAAGGAAGGGTTAAATTATTTGGGTTAGAAATTAGGGTTAAAAACTAGGGTTAGATTAGGGTTAGGAATTAGGGTTAGAAACTAGGGTTAGGAATTAGAGTTATAAACTAGGGTTAGACTAGGGTTAGAAGTTAGGAATAGCAATTAGGGTTAGATATCAGGATTAGATTAAGATTAGGAATTTAGGAATATACTTGGAAGCAAAACACTAATTACGGTTCGCCATGGGGTCTAGGAAAGTGCCAAAAAAAAATTGCTTTGCCAACCTTGCCTTATTCTAATTCTTTATTTGTGTGAAAGAAATAATGCAAAGTTTTATTATGCAAAGAAGACTCTGATTGGCAAAACCAGATGATATAACACAATGACACCAAATAATTGGCCAAACATTTTAACGCCTAGATCCAGGTTACCTTATACCTATTGGCTCGCTAATATGTGAGTTTATCTTCTCATACACTTACATTTATCTCTGCTAGATGTAGAGATTCCGCACTATTGGTTGGTTTATGTTTTGTTTTTGTTTTTTAGATTTTAACTGGACCTGCGACTGATCATCGGACACTTCCATTCCCATTTCTCCTGCATTGAACTGCTGAATGACCCTATTCTTCTATACTTCGTGTGGCCACTACCATTACGCAGAACTTTTACCTACACACAATGTGAGAGATTGTATGTAGCACACTTGCTATATTTCATTGTATGGAACGGTACTCAGTAGTGACAGACATTTTGACATTTGTTGCACACCAGTGACGGGGATTATATCCCACTTGACACTGTTTACCCACTAGTGACAGATTTATCTGTTGCAATGCACACCAGTGATGGGGGTTATATTCCACTTGACACTGTTTATCCTCTGGTGTTGATTTTGTGCTATCTGGATATACATGTTTGTAAATGATTGAAATCTGAATTGAACTAATTTTTCTTTAAATTTTTGTTATAGCACTCTGACAGCACATGACTTATACATATAATAATGATAAATTTTAAATATGTCGAATCTGCTGAAAATAAGGACATATACTTTGTCCGGGTCCTAAAATAAAACATGGCTTCAAATCAGGTTTAAACATGATAAGCGCAAAACGGTCAAAATTAGCTCAGCACAGGGGGTTGAAATGGCTCAGCAATGAAGGGCTAAGGCCCGTGTCAGACGAACGCAGTGATCCCGTCCGTGTTGCCGCACAGTTTAACTCTCGTGGTAGCATAGAATCATGATCAAGAGACCCACACACGAAGTATGTGCGCACCGAACTGCGCTCGCACAACGCACGTGGCAAACGGACGCAAGTTAGGCAAGAACGTAAAACCGCTAGGATGAACGCACAGAGTGCGCCACGTCCACATAGCGTTCTTTGTGTGTGATGCCACAATGTCAGACGGACCGCATTTGCGACGTCCGGCACCTTGACGCACAAAATGGCTTTTCATATAATTTTAAACTTTTTATCATTTTTCATATTAATTTTGTTTCCCATAATTCCCTTGTTTGTTCAAAGTCTGTCAAAAACAACTGACCGTGTCGTGTCTACAGCATCTTGCGTCAGAATGTACGCCCGTTGTGCACGGACGCAGAGTGCGCTCAGAATGCGCTCGTCTGACATTAACCTTTAGGCTAGGGTCAGACTAACGCATTTTTCACGTTGTCCGTGAAAAAGTGCGTTCGAACGAATGGACGTATTTTTTCACGGAATACGCGATAGCGGTCATACGATGCGCATTTTCGTCCGTGATTTTGTACGGATCATCAATAAAACACTTTTTGCGTCTGGACGTTATGTTGGCCGGACGTGTGCAGCGTCTGACGTCTCCTAATCACACACACACGCCGCTATGCGGACGCAGCGCACTCTGTACGTCAGTAGTAGCGGTTTGACGTTCTAGAAAAAATGCGTTCGTTTGCCACTTGCGTTGCGCGGACGGACTTTCGTGAGGCCGTTCTTCGTATGTTACCCGGCATTGGACATCATTTGCTGCTAGCACGGCCGTGATTTCGTGCGGTTAAACGCACGTTAAAAATGCTTTCGTCTGACCTTAGCCTAAAAGTTCCATTTGTTATTGTCCAGGCTGACACTAAAACCTCCATGTTGCATTATGTAACATCCACCGTCAGGTTAATGAATAAATTACAATGCCTGCAAAGAAAGTGACCTTGCCGTCCACAGCTTCCATGGCTTGTATTTTGTAATTCATTAATTTTAGATATTTAGTTGCGCGAGGGAGCCCCGTTAATTGTGACTGAAGAGTCATTTAGAACACCAAATGTTTGAATAACCTATGATGTGCAGAGATTGCCAGAGTTCATTATGTTCGGTCTTTGGGCTGTTATTTATGATATTCATTCTGAAAAAGAACATCTTTAATGGGAAGCACACTTCATAGGAGAAGATAATTGAATCTCTTTCCAATCTGCATTGATTTTCATATAATTTGCTTCCAAATGGCGTGTTCTTCCTGTCGGAATCCATAATATTTTCAAAGTGTTTCTTCCAAGTTATGAACAAACAATTATAATCTGTCAGTTCTTATAAACTATTTATCCAGGAATGTGAGGCATCGCATTCGTTCGAAACCCCACGGCAGCCATCATCAAAACAATCTGTTAGGCTGGGTTCCCACCTGCGCGGTTTTTGACGCGCGTATCGAGCAAACGTAAAAAAACGCACAAACGCGCATTGCAGCGCATTCACGCTGCAGTCTATGGCTGCGAACGTGCTGCAATACGCTCCAAAGAAGCTCCTGTATTTCTTTGGGCGTAGGACGTTTTACAGCGCGTTCCTACGCGCTGCAAAACGCCCAGGTTTGAACGGACCCCATAGGAAATCATGGGATTTCCGTGTTTAGGCATTTTACAGTGAACAGGAACACGCTGTAAAACGCCCAGGTGTGAACGGGGCCTTACAGAACTGCGATTCCATAAATAAAAGGTAACAAAGCATGGACCCTATTCTTACTGAGGCTTATGGTCATTGAGAAAGTTGTTAAGTATTGCTTGTTACTCATAATGGCTCATATCCTATTCTAGCTGAGAAGTAAACTCAGTTTATGGCTCAGCTGTTGCAGCAGGTAACCGTACAGTAACACTTCCTATACTTGGTATGGTACAATTTATGGAGTCATGGTGAACCTTAGATTGTTCTGTAAAAGTATATAATAAATGTTGAACTCTTTATTATGACAGAGAGATAGAACAATACACAAGGGGTTTTTTGGGGATTTTTTTGAGAATGTATTTTACCAGGAAGGATACATTGAGATTTCTCTCGTTTTCAAGTATGTCTTGGGTGGCGAGTATGTACCGTTAGGTGTCTTGCCCAAGGACACTTACTGGAGAGGTGCTCTTGCTGGGATTGAACCCATGTCTCCACAGGCTCTCTCCATGCAGAGCAGTGATGTTACCTCTACTCCACCCAGCTGGGACAATTAGTCAGAGAGGTCCGAAATGTCGCCGAAATGTAACCGGACACTGAAATTCAGAACACGTTGCCATTTCGGGGCCATTCTGCTATTCAGAGAGCAGGCAGTTCGCCAAATTTTGGCGAATTGCCTGCATGTACAGTGCTGTTCGACGGCAGTGAGATCCCCCATAGAGAAGCAATGGTTAATCTATTCAGAGAACACCGGACAGCAGTGAAATGTTGCCGAAGTGCCCTGCTATTTGGGGGTTTCTTTCGGCAGGTTTATTCGGGCGAATCCCATAGGTTTCAATGTTAAAAATATTCCCGTTTTAATGCAATATCTAATAAACCGTTTATTATTTTATTCTGCAGCAAAAAGTCTCTTTATTTATAGATTTTTTCGGATTTTTTTTTTAAATTGTTTTTTCTTTTTTCTGTAACAGCCCTTTTTATTATCATTCATAGGATCTTATATGTAAATTCCAGACATTTTCATTCAGTATTTTTTTTGCAAACATCATTTCAATTTTGAAACTGTCAAGCGTACTGTTATTTTTTTTTTTTTTTACTCCATTTGTCAGCTTGTCGGCGTTTTTCGTCGGCTGCTCTGCGCTGTGATCAGCGGCTCGGCGGCATTTTCCAGCGTTTTCGGCGTGGTTTTTGCGACGGTCTCTATGGGTTTTCGGTGAGTGTTCGGTGACTGCTCAGCGAGTGTTCGATGGGTTTGCGCCAGGTTTTCCTTGCACTACGGAGGCCCTGCGGTGAATGCTGAATACACCGCAGGGTGGGGAAATTTGATTACCCGAAGAGCAGGGAAGCGCAGGGAAGGAGAGGGCACCGAAATGTCGCAACATAACCCTCTCTGAATAACCCTGACAGAGCGATACATGGATCGAATGATATATAGAATAACATAGATACATAGATAAATAGATAGAAATATTGATAGAAGAACATATAGAACAATAGATAGTTAGATAAATAGAATGACATATAGAACAATAGATAGAATAAGATATAGAACAATAGATAGGTAGGTAAATAGATAGATAGATGTTGTAGCTGATGCAGATACACTTGAGGTCTTATACTTCATTAAAAATCTGATGTTTTGGCTTGAACAAGAGCCTTTTTCAAGAAACAAATTCCATAAAAACTGCACAATACATAATAAAAAGGTAGAAGCACTCACCAATCTTATTGCATGCCACCGTCGCGGCCGTCTATCCGAAACCGGAAATAACGTCCCACCCGAACAGCGTACTCTTCTGGTGTGTAGTTGTCCCAGATGGTGGCGTATATATAAAGTTATCAGATCCCCTCTAAGGCCCCGTATATATTTATATAAAGTCATCAGATCCCCTCTAAGGTGCCGTTTCTCTAAACTAAACAGGTTTAAGCTTGTTATTCTTTCCTCATAACTTAAATCTTCCATTCCCCTTATTAATTGAATTGTCCGTCTCCTCACTTTTTCTAGCACCAGATTATCCTTTTTTAAGACAGGTGCCAAAATCACACAGCATATTCAAGGTGTGTCTTACCACTGATTTATAAAGAGGCAAAATTAGGTTTTCATCCCGAGAGTGAATTCCCCTTTTAATGCCAATACCTTGCTGGCCCTGGCGGCTGCTGTTTGACATTGGGCATTGTTACTTAGTTTGAAGTCTATGATTATTCACAAATCCTTCTCCTGCTTTGATTTCCCTAACTCAGTACCATATAGGGTATGTGTTTTTCACTCCAAAGTGCATAACTTTGCATTTATCTGCATTAAACTTATCTGCCATTTAAGTGTCCAGTCCCCCAATATATCCAAATCCCTCTGCAGCAAATTAACATCCTGCTCACACTGTATTACTTTTCCTAGTTTTGTGTCATCTGCAAACACTGATACATGACTTTTGATGCCTATTTCAAGGTCATTTTTAAATAGATTGAATAGAATTGGTCCTAACAGACCCCTGAGGGACACCACTTACCAATGGTGTCATCTTGAAAATTTACCATTTATGACCACTCTCTGTACCCTATCTTTTAGCCAGTTTTCTATCCAAGAACAAGAATTTTCATCTAGACCATTTTTTCTTAATTTAAATAGTAACCCCTTGTGCGGAACTGTTCAAAAGCTTTAACAAAATCCAAGTAAGCCTCATCCACTGCAACCCCTGATCTATACTTCTACTTACTACTTCATAGAATGCCATTAGGTGAGTCTGACATGATCTGTGTTTCATAAAACCATGCTGATTTTTGTTAATTAGATTATACCTCCCAATGAATTCCTGAATATCATCCCTTAGTAACACCTCAAATACTTTCCCAGCCACCGATGTTAAGCTCACAGGTCTATTATTCCCAGGCAGATATTTTGAACTGTTTTGAATATAGTGCCAACATCAGCTTTTCTCCAGTACGATTCATGAAAGAAAAGAATCTTGAAAGATTAAAAACAGAGGTTTACATATTTCAACACTTAGCTCCTTCAGTACTCATGGGTGAATTCCATCCGGCCCTAGGGCTTTGTTTACATTCAATTTGTTTAGTTGCTGCAACCCCTTTTCTTGAGACAGCCAATCCCATTGTATTTGTAAAAATTTTTCAAATATTTGCCTGTCTTTTGTTATAGGTTTCTCTTTGATAAATCATTCTCAATTTCTGTCTTATCTCGATATTCAGTCAATAATACCCCTGACTCAGATTTTAGTGAACACATTCCCACTCTTGGGTTTCGTAGAATTTATGTATTTAAAGAATCTTTTGGGGTTGGTATTGTTCTCTTTGGATATCTCTTTTTCATTTTCTAGTTTAGCCCATCTAATCTCTTTTTTACATGCTTTATTGACTGTTTTATATGCTTTACAGGACACCTTGGATTTATCAGATTCAAAAGCTTTAAATGCCTTCTTTTTATTTTTCATTTCCTTGGTTATCTTCCTACTGTACCACATTGGTTTCAGTCTGTTTCTTTTATATTTATTGCCCAGTGGAATATATAATGACGTGTACTTTTCTAGTATTAGTTTAAAAATATTCCACTTATCCTCTGTGTTTTTCCCATGAAAGAGTTTCTGCCAGTCAATGAGATTGAGAGTTTCCCTTATTTTAATGAAGTTGTCCTCTTTAAAATTAAATGTTTTCGCATGCCCTCTATGGATGTGTGTCGGTAAATACACATTTTTGCTATGACCATTCTAAACTGTGAAAGGTATACTTATCCCCCAATATTTGTAACTTCGATACCCTCAAGGTTTTATTGAAAGAGTTGGAAAATTGGTTCATTCACATCTGTGCCTTGAATTTATTGGGACACTGTGCTGTAGGACCATACATTCAGGGTTATTCAGAGAGAGGTGAAATCCAGGAGAATGACTGGAGAAGTGAAAATTCTAGGTCAAAATAGCCAAACCAGAAACATTCTTCCATTTATCTCACTTTCCAAATCAGCTATTTTGACCTAGAGTTTTGACTTCTCCAGTCATTCTCCTGTTTTTTACCTCTCTCTGAATAACCCTAACAGGGTAATTCAAAGAGATCCGAATTGCTTGAACGGTTGAACGGTTGAACGCTGAAAATCAGCGTTCGGTTACCTTTTTTGGCCATTCGGCTATCCAGAGAGCAGGCAATTCGCCAAATCCTGGCGAATTGCCTGCACATACGGTGCCTGTTCGGTGCCTGTTCGAGGGCAGTGAAATCCCCATGAAAAAACACTGCTTCGTCTATTCAGAGAACACAAACCAGCAGTGAAAGGTTCCCGAAATGCCCTGCCATTCGGTGGTTTAATTCGGCAAGTTTATTCAGGAGAATCCCATAGACTTCAATGTTAAAAATATTCCCGTTTTAATTCAATATCTAATAAACCGTTCATTATAAAATTCTGCAGTAAAGAGTCTCTTTATTTATAGATTTTTTTAGGATATTTTAAGCATTTTTCTGGATTTTTTTTTTTTTTTAAAAGGCCGATTTTTTTTTTTAACTACACTTATTTTTTCTGTAACAGCCCTTTTTATTATCATTCCCTGGACCTCATATGTAAATTTCAGACATTTTCGCTCAGTAGTTTCTTTGCAAACAGCGTTTCACTTTTCAATCATTCAAGCAAACTGTTTTGCTAATTCATTCACTTCACTCTGTCTGCAGTCTCGGCTTTTTCCGGAGGCTTCGCTGTGAGTGATCGGCTCCTGTTCGGGTTTTTCCGTGGTTTTCGGCAGGTTAATCCAGATGTTTTTGCGGGTTTTCGGCGTGCATTCGCCGGGTTTTGCGGTTAGTTTTCGTCAGGTTTGCGGCAGCTTTTCCCTGCAATTCGGGGACCCTGTGGTGCTTGCTGAATACACCGCAGGGTCACTGAAATGGGATCGGCAAAAGGAACCGAATTGAAGAGAACGAAAAGTCACCGAACGTTCGGTGACTTTTCGAATCTCTTTGAATTACCCTGTAATAGTTTGGTGTCAGTGCCTGGCTGGACTTTCCTGCGCTACTATATCCACTCTTGGAGTTGGAGTAGAAGAAAACATCGCTTTTACTACCTATTGATCAAATCTATTAAAAAAAATGTAATAAAAGGAGAGAGTGTTGTTCAATATGCGCCAGTGTTCGCCATAGTTGCCATTGTTTACCAAAAGTGAAATTTGAACAGTGGCAGAACAATGTTCAAAGATGAAACTTCTTCTGCCATTGTCTGAATTTCTCTTTTTGAAATGCCAATGTTTGTTGTGGATGCAACGAAGGCAAACACAGGTGCTCACTGAAAACCCCCCTGGAATGTTGGAGGATTATAGGATGGAAATGATAGTTTAGTGGACTGTATAACCATTATTGAGTTGGAAAGAGGTGGAGAGGCAGAAAGAACCAAAAAAGATAATAACCTGATGTAAAAGAGTTTTAACACAATTGTTTTAATAGACTTAAGATGCATTATGGGTGTATTGATCCACTACTTGTTTTTTGGTCATGACTGATGCTTTGGCCATCATCGTAGTCTTCTGCTTGTTCCCTCTCTGGATTGTTAATGCTGATAAGAAAGAACAAGAACTAAGGAAAGTGAAGACAAACTAAGTTCAAGCATTACATGTACAGTTGCAAGAAAAAGTATGTGAACCCTTTGGGATTACGTGGAGTTTTGCATGAATTGGTCATAAAATGTGCTCTGATCTTCATCTAAGTCACAACAATTTGAAAAACACAGTCTGCTTAAAATAATACAACACAAACATTATATGTTTTCATGTTTTTATTGAACAGAACATGTAAACATTCACAGTGCAGGGTGGAAAAAGTATGTGAACCCCTAGCCTAATGACTTACCCAAGCGCTAATTGGAGCCAGGAGTGAGCCAACCTTGAGTCCAATCAGTGTGATATTATTGGATGTGTTGCTGAAAGCTGTCCTGCCCTTTAAAAACACACACCAGTTTTGGGTTTACTGGTTTCAAGAAGCACTGCCTGATGTGAACCATGCCTCGCAGAAAAGAGCTCTCAGAAGACCTACGATCAAGAATTGTTGACTTGCATGAAGCTGGAAAGGGTTACAAAAGTATCTCCAAAAGCCTTGAAGTTCATGTGTCCACGGTAAAACAGACGGTCTACAAATGGAGAAAGTTCAGCACTGTTGCTACTCTCCTAGGTGTGGTCGTCCTGTAAAGATGACTGCAAGAGCACAGCGCAGATAATATCACACTGATCGGACTCAAGGTTGGCTCACTCCTGGCTCCAATTAGCTCTTGGAGAAGTCATTAGGCTAGGGGTTCACATACTTTTTCCACCCTGCACTGTGAATGTTTACATGTTATGTTCAATAAACACATGAAAACATATAATGTTTGTGTTGTATTATTTTAAGCAGACTGTTTTTCAAATTGTTGTGACTTCGATGAAGATCAGAGCACATTTTATGACCAATTCATGCAAAACTCCACGTAATCCCAAAGGGTTCACATACTTTTTCTTGCAACTGTATAAGCATACTACATTCTCCTATCAGTTTCCCTACTGTCCTAATTCTCACCTATATTTGTATGTCCTGAATGCATAAGGTAGGACTCATGGGATGTATTCAGAATCTGCCGCAAGATTTTACTTCCCATATCTCCCTTTTGGTGTAACTAGAACAATGTAGGTGCTTTATTAGTTCCTCATTTCAGAATGAAGCGCAGCACAAAGTGATACTTGCAGCGCCATCCTGTGTATTGGCTCCTGGATTTCGTAGGACTCCTCCATGGATCCCTGTGTTCCCAGTGTTACTATGCTCCTGGGGTGAGGAAGCGGCAGATCGTGTCGCCCTCTCCACCATGGGATGAGAGGTAAGTATGGAAATTTTTGGGGGGTTTAGAGTGTGAAGAACGAGCTACCTCGAAATAGATTGTGTTTCCATCCTGAGGTGCTGCAAATTATGCAAATATACAAAGTATAGGAGACTATCAGGGTTATTCAGAGAGAGGTGAAAACCAGGAGAACTGGCAGCAGAAGAGAACAAGCTAGACCAAATAGCCGATTTGGAAAGTAAGATAAATGGGAGAATTTTTCTGCTTTGGTTAATTTGACCTCGAATTTTCACTTCTCCAGTCATTCTCCTGAGTTTCACCTTTCTTTGAATAGACCTGTTAATGTACAGTAAGGAGATACAGAGAAGCACTACACATGAGGCACAAACACAGCTTTCACCAAGAGGGGAATCCATTCCAGGCAATAAAATAACTTTTCAAGATGTTATGATAATGTCTGGAGACCTTGTACCTATCATTGACCTTGGAAAATGGCCCAACTTTACATCTTATCGAACAGAGTTGAAACACCAAATGCCATAGAGTTACCTATTCCTGGATTCGCCCGTTTCACCATGCGCACAAACCTTTGAGAAATTAAAGAGCTAGCCAAGTGGCCCTTAGCGCTCGCAATGCATTCTTAAGCAATTACTTAATCAGGATGAGTCAGCTTCATCTGAATCCTTTGAAAAGGAATTATTCACGCAACATCATTTGATAATATAATGAAAAAATCACTTCTGGTTGAAGCTGTCCCCCATTCCGAATGTATCAGTTAAATAATGAATTGTCTGGGGGGGTGCATTTATATAAAAATAGATTAATTCCCCCATAGATTCTTTCCATCTCCCATAATTAATCTGTTGCATCTGTCAAGCAGATGTGTTCTCTGCTAAACCATACATAATGTACAATACGTGTGATTTACTCATCGACTCTACGCTAGGAAGAGTAAGTTTCTAGAACCTTCTGAGAACCGCAATCTGTTAGAAAGAAAAAAAATGAAAAAGTCAACTAGACAAGAATCCACTCTTATTTTTGCAGCCTTATTTAAGTGCAGCAACACTTCTGCTGGGTAATCACTTTCCACTACCAAGAATTTCAACACAAATACATTGCAGGGTCATTCTTACTGAACTTTCTGCAACCTCCACACTTGTTATCCTCATCTAACCTTAACGTTCAGCATGAGTTAACTATTTCACTACCCCGTAATATTCCAAAAAAAGCACTGTCAAGAACCAGTGTGGTCTTTGTTTTTAATCATTTTTAATCAATTAAACGGTAAGAAATATTTGGGACGATTCCAAATGCATTCCTTACTGTAGTAACCCACTTAGCAGGCAGATGTCGCCATCTGCTGGCCAAATGGAGCTACTGCAATTCAGGGCTCTGTGCAGGATCACCAGGGGAGATGTCAGAGACATTTCACAGCTGATTTTAAACAGTGTTATCACCTTGAGCATCAAGCCCACAGTGCTACAAATTTGAGGGCATGCTCTGGGGCCCAAATGCAATTTTTTTTTTATTTGCAATGATATGGTATAGCTTTAGATGTTGTTAACGCTACCTCGAGCTGCTGTGTCTGCTACAGCTGATCATGTATACATGATCACAGTGTTTAAAGAGTTAAATCATGTATCAAAGCTATACCTGCTACTTCTGCTCCAGAGAACCTAAATTATAAGGGGTTATTCAGAGATCACCGGAATGTCACTGCCATTTCGGTGCTCTCTTGTTCTCCGCAGTTATCAGCAGTTCGTGGAATTAAAGTTCCCTACCCTGTGGTGTATTCAGCATTCACCACAGGGTCCCCGGATTGCAGGGGAAAACTGCCACAAACCCGTCAAAACCCGCCGAAACAGCTGGAAAAATCACGCCAAACACGCCGGAAAAAGCAGACGAAACGCTTATCACAGCACAGGCCAGCTGCCGGAAAAAGCCGACAAGCTGACGAACGGGGTAAAAACAAAAGAAAAACGGTACGATTGAAATTTTCAAAATTGAAATGCTGTTTACAAAAAAAACTACTTAACGAAAATGCCTGAAATTTACATATAAGATGCTATGAATGATAATAAAAAGGTCTGTTACAGTAAAAAGAAAGGACGATTTAAAAAAACAAAACAGAAAAATCCCGAAAAATGCCTAAAAAAAATCTATACATAAAGAGACTTTTTACTACAGAAAAAATAATAAATGGTTTATTAGATATTGAGTTAAAACAGAAATATTTTTAACACTGAAGCCTATGGGGTTCGCCTGAATAAACCTGCAGAAAGAAACCACCGAACAGCAGGGCACTTCGGCATCTTTTCTCTGCTGTTCGGTGTCTGTGAATAGATTAACCATTGCTTCTCTTTGAACAGGCACCGAACTTGCAAAATTTGGCAAATTGCTGGTCTCTGAATAGCCGAACAGCCACAAAATGGCACCATATGTTGTATTTTATCGTCTGGTTTCATTTCGGGGTCAGATTGGCTCTCTCCGAATAACCCCTATAGATTAATGGCATGAAAAAAATAAATTTTTTCATATCATAAATAAGTTTTTTTGCAATGGATGTTAGCCACGGGTCCGATGAGAAAATGGCACAAACCTTACACAGCTTTAATGTCATCTCCATGTTTTTTTGAGATAATCTTGCATTTGTAGCAGTTTTATTGAGTAGATTCATTTTGGCAATTACCTAGAGATGACTATCAGGCCTTTTGTCAAGCTCATGGCTTCGGGCTTTCGGCTGATTCATTTAACAAGATTTTCTTCTGTTTTGTGGTTACTGATTACCAAGCAGATCTGATCATTTTGAAACACGGAGAATATACCATGTCAGTTCAATTACCAATTATGACTCCTGAGCATAACAGTTTTTTTCGAACCATCTGCTATAAAATGAAAATAGACTTATCGCTGCTCGAAAATGTTATGAATCTCATTCATAAATCTGGCCTGGATTACATCAGTAATTACATTCTGCATAAAACGCAAGCTGTTAATGTGCCTTGCTGTGCAACTGGTTAAGGGGGCAAATGATAGAAGTAAAAAAACACACAAACAATGGGGTTAACTGTCAAATATTTTGAAAAGTATCTTTAACGTTTCTGCAGAGATGCAAATGGATCAAACTGCATAAAGTAACATAATCGAAGAAATATGAAAGAGGCTATATTTTACCTCGAAACATTCCCTAGTTTACAGAAAACGTAATTTTCGAGTGCCAATGTTCATTTTTTGTGATTATATCAATTCTATGCAACTCACTTCTACAAATCCAGGGAGTATTGCTGATCCATAAACAGAAAACTGTAAAAAATGCTTGTGTTTATACTTTTCTTCATGCTGATTAAATGTTATGATGAAGGAATATTGCATTTTCTGGAGCAAAGCTTTGCACATGCTATGGTTTGAGAGTTTATCTATTGTTCAATCAGAGGGTGAAATGATGAGATAAATTAAAGCACAAGTGAAGAACATATATGGAGCTGTGGAAACGGAGTGATTGTAAGGTTATATTTCAAGTGATGCAAAGTAGGAGGAAGTAGACATGCGCACATTGAACATTTTCTTTTCATATCATTATGTTTTCATTCGTTAAGTGACATTTTTCGTTATGTTCAGATTTTCATTTGGTTTCTCGAAACATTCATTATTTTTGGATCATATGTTACTTCGGATGATTAGTTTTCATTTGAAATGTCTTATTCGTACAAACATTTTTTTTATTATTATTATTATCCTTTATTAATATAGCACTACATATTCCGCAGCGCTTTACAAGATCGGTGTACAAGGGGTTGATACATTAGAATAAGACACATGCAGGGTAATTCAAAGAGATTCGAAAAGTCACTGCACGTTCGGTGACTTTTCTCTTCAATTCGGTGCAAATCGGCTTTCCCATTTCGGCCACCCTGCGATGTATTCAGCAAGCACCACAGGGCTGTCGAAGTGCAGGGAAAACCTGGCGAATACCCGGCGAAAACCCGGCGACTGCATGCCGAGAACCCGCAAAAACATCTGGATTAACCCGCCGAAGACGCCAGAAAAACCCGAGCAGGATCTGATCACACGCAGAGCAGCTGCCGGAAAAAGGCGACACGAAGGAGGTGAATAAATTAGCAAAACAGTTTGCTTGAATGTTTGAAAAGTGAAATGCTGTTTGCAAAGAAACTAGACATGTGCACAGCACAAAATTTCGTTTTAAACTAATGGATTAGTCCTAAAATACAATTCATTTAGTTGCTAAAGAAATTCGTTTTCAGTTCTTTAGTATGAAAACTAATTTCATTCATCTGAAAACCAATGGATACAATTACTATTGTAGTGGTGGCTCCTCAGAGGGCTGAGATCGCTGCTTGTTACAGTATCTCTCACTCTCAGCAAAATGTGTCAGGCAAAGCTGTTACAGTAAGTGACTGCTGCTCATCACAGTGCTCAGAGTTTCAGTAAAACTAGTAAATAATATTTTATATATAAGAGGTTATAACAATATTAGTTCCTTGTTTTACTGAAACCGAGCGCTGTTACAGTCAGTTACTGTAACAGCTGAGCCTGATACATTGTACTGAGAGATAATATAACAAGCAGCCGATCTCAGCGCTCACAGCCGCTGGATTTAAAGGGCTAAAAAAAAGGTTCCTCTCTGTATAATGTATAGAACATCCTCCTGAATTAATTAATATCCCTCTCTGTATAATGTATACAACATCCTACTGAATTAATTAATGTCCCTCTCTGTATAGAACATCCTCCTCAATTTATACCTTTCTCTGTATAATGTATATAACATCCGCCTGCATTAATACCCCTCTCTGTATAATGTATAGAACATCCTCCTGCATTAATTAACCCCTTCCCGACCGCTGACGTACCCTGTACATCCTGTGTTCGGGTCTCCCTTAGACCCGATGACGTACAGGGTACGTCAGCGGCGCCAAATCCCCCTCCCGCCCGATACTCACCTCCCTCGTCGGATCCCACGTCGATCTGACAGGGAGGAAGCCTGCCCATGTGATTTACATGGGCAGGCGAGGCTGATGACGTCGCCACGCTGCGTGGTGACATCATCAGAAGGTGCCCCCATGTGTTTCAATGGAGGGGAGGGGGGGGCTCCTTCGGAGCCCTCTATCTCCCCAACCATTGAAGCTAGGGAGATGCCGTTTGCACCTCTGGAGAGGGGAGAGCCTCCCCTTTCCAGCGGTGTATGGCATTAACCATTTCGCCGCCGGATCACGTTGCGGCGCCAATTGGCGCCAAAACGTGATTCAAACCTGGAGGGGGGCTGACATCTTGGATGTCAGCCTAGCCTCCAGGTCCCCCCCCCCACCCACTGACAACCTCACCATATGTGTGAGGATGTCAGTGGGCCAGTTAACCCTCTAGCTGCCATGTAGAGATAAGGGGATCCTAAGGATCCCTTTATCTCCCAATCCATGGCAGCTAGATGGTCATATTTGCCATCATTTGAAAGACCTGATTATGGCCTTTCAAATGATACCAAACATGACCAGGTTTGGTTTTAAAAAAAATGTAAAAAAAAATTAAATAAAAAAAAAATAATAAAAAAATTAAATAAAATAAAAAAATGTTTTTTTTTTTAAAGTTTTTTTTGTCTGGGGGGAGTTTAATTAAATAGGACCTAGGCTGTCATCTAAAAATAATTAGCACAAAATGGTCAGAATGAGCGCAGCGCACATAGGTGAACTGGCTCAGCAGTGAAAGGGTTAAAAGGTAAAAACATGTAAAAATTGGGTATTTCTATTCTCGGGATAAAATTTGGAAACTATTTAGCCGGGGTCTTTATTGGTGGTTATAGCTTTAGGGGATTAAATTACGAAAAAGTGTGTTTTTACCATTTTTTTCATCATATTTCATATTTTTTTTATATTAAATTATTGGATATGATGGAAATAATGGTATTTCTAGAAAGTCCATTTAATGGCGGGAAAAAGGGTGTATAATATGTGTGGGTTGAATAAACGAGTAAGAGGAAAATTTGATCTAAACACGAGCAGCGCAGAAACGTAAAAACAGCAGCGGTCACTAAAGGACGGATTTGTGTAAAACCGCCCGGTCACTAAGGGGTTAATGCCCTTCTCTGTATAGAACATCCTTCTGCATTGGCATGTGGAGGGTGCAGAACTTCGGAATGCAATGCTTATCCAGCACAGTAGAGGGAACTTTTACTTAAACTTTGCATCTCTGTGGGGGAGACACAGGAATATAAAAGCAGGGGAGAGGGAAAATATTAACGTATATCGGCCTGAAAGCTCAGAGAAGAGATGACTGGTGCAAATTTATTTTTATAATAAAATAAAGCACTTTAAATCCAGGGAAAACATTCAAATAAATCACACTGAAGGCTCATAAGGACAGACTAACTGAGAGCTGGATACTAAATGTAACAGACGTAAAAAACCCTTTATAACAAGCAGCAATGGGAGAGGAGAGGTACTTTATATAAAACGTGTATTATAGATGAGGAAAGTGGGATAGTGCTCCTGGATAATATAAAATGTATCAGACCGAAGCCCCTATTATGCAGAGCTGGAGGGGAGATAACACACGTTTTATAAAGTCCCTCTCTTCTCCCACCGCTGCTTGTTATAAAGGGTTTTTTTGTGCTGCGAGTGAGTATTCTGGAGCTCTATCACTGTCAGATTTTCGGGTAGGGGTCGTGAAGGATTATGCATACAAACCTTTTCTGTAGCTTTGCGATGTTGCGCTCTTCATTGCTGGGCTCCTTCACTCATCAATGTAATATCACAAAAAGGACTGAAACTAAAATGTAGTGCATTTTATTTTAGTTTCTTTCGTTTTTTGAACTGAGCAGTTTCGTATCTCTAAATTATCCCAAAATTCTGACTAAATCGTTTTAGTACTAAAACGAATGCACATGTCTAAAAGAAACTACTGAGCGAAAATGTCTGAAATTTACATATGAGGTCCAGGGAATGATAATAAAAAGGGCTGTTGCAGAAAAAATAAGTAAACTTAAAAAAAAAAATCGGACTTTTTTTAAAAAAAAGAAAAAATCCAGAAAAATGCTTAAAATATCCTAAAAAATCTGTAAATAAAGAGACTCTTTACTGCAGAATTTTATAATGAATGGTTTATAAGATATTGAATTAAGACGGGAATATTTTTAACATTGACGCCTATGGGATTCTCCTGAATAAACCTGTCGAATGAAACCACCCAATGGCAGGGCATTTCGGTAACCTTTCACTGCTGGTTTGTGTTCTCTGAATAGCCGAAGCAGTTTTTTATGGGGATTTCACTGCCCTCGAACAGGCACCGAATGTGCAGGCAATACACCTGGATTTGGCGTATTGCCTGCTCTCTGGATAGCCGAATGGCCAAGAAAGGTAACCGAACGCTGATTTTCAGCGTTCGGTTACCTTTCTCAAGCAATTCGGATCTCTTTGAATTACCCTGTTATTTGAATTACCCTGTTATTTGAATTACCCTGTTAGGGTTATTCAGAGAGAGGTAAAAAACAGGAGAATGACTGGAGAAGTCAAAACTCTAGGTCAAAATAGCTGATTTGGAGCTGAAGTGAGATAAATGGAAGAATGTTTCTTACTTTTCTCCAGCAATTCGGATCTCTTTGAATAACCCTGATGGATCATGACCTGATTCAGGGGGACCCTGTTCCCAAGGGATTTACAATCTATGAGATGTAGAAGTATTTTGTGAGGTAGGTGCATCCATATCATTAGGTGTCTTGCCCAAGGACACTCGCTGGTGGCGTCTTCTGAGTGGGATTGAGTCGGCTTTCCATGATTGTAGAGCAGCGAAGTGGTGGTTAGGTTGAACCCGCTTCACGTGAAACTCTAGACCAGGCCTCAAAATTTCCACTTGGGCGAGTGGGAATGCAGATGCAGGCAGGGCAGGATAGGGGTTAGGTGGGGCAATTAGTGGCGTGTTACTCATAAGGCCTGGCTAGTAGCTTGGGTCTTGAAATTTTGAGCCCTGCTCTAGACGTTTCCACAGTTGTATTGGAGGGATGTGTCCACGATTGTAGAGCAGCGACCTGGTGGTTAGGTTGGAGGGGATGTGCTGAAATGGTATTTTGACGTACATCTCCATTTTTATTTTATTCGTACTCCTTTTATACGTATTTTCAGGTAATTCGTATATTTCTTCATATTTTTTGAATACGTTATGTTATTCAGATTCAGGGTTCATTTGTTAATTCAGGTTCTTTTTTATTTTGGGTTATTTCGTTATTTCGGGTTCATTCATTATAGCGTCGCTAAATAAACTGGTTTTAGTCGGTCTGGTATGATTGCACATTCAAATTTACAAAACTGGTTTTATTTAATTATATGTATTGTGTACGATTATATTACACTAGAATCAGGCTGGGTTAGTTTGAGTGAGAAACATACTGAAATTAATCTGTGGATGGTTTTGTAGTGAAAAATTAAGTTTGGTTAGCAATCAGATGAGAAATTCTACTCTAACATTTATCCACTAACTAATAGTATTTTGACCCGTATAGTTGACTTGATAAAGATCTTCATTCACTTTTATAGAAACATAGAAACATAGAAAAATGTCGGCAGATAAGAACCTTTCGGCCCATCTAGTCTGCCCAATTACATGGATACTTTACCTGGATTTATCTTTTGTTTAGGATAGCCTTATGCCTATCCCATGCTTGCTTAAATTCAATTACTGTTTTGGCCTCTACCACTTCTACTGGGAGACTGTTCCATGTATCCACCACCCTCTCAGTAAAATAATGCTTCCTGATGTTACTTTTTAACCTTTGCCCCTCTAATCTAAGACTATGTCCTCTTGTTTTGCTATTTTGTTTCCTTTTAAATATACTCCCTTCCTCTACCTTGTGGATTCCCTTTACGTATTTAAATGTTTCTATCATATCTCCTCTGTCTCGTCTTTTTTCCAAGCTGTACATGTTAAGATCATTAAGCCTTTCCTGGTAACTTTTCTCCTTCAAGCCGTACACCATTTTAGTAGCCCTTCTCTGAACTCTCTCTAAGATGTCTATATCCTTCTGGAGATACGGTCTCCAGTACTGCACACAGTACTCCAAGTGAGGTCTCACCAGTGCTCTGTACAGTGGCATGAGCACTTCCCTTTTCCTACTGCTAATACCTCTCCCTACACAACCAAGCATTCTGCTAGCATTTCCTGCTGCTCTATTACATTGACTACTTACCCTTAGATCCTCTGAAATAATGACCCCTAAATCCCTTTCGTCAGATGTTGAGGTTAGGACTGTATCAAATATTCTATATTCAGCCCTTGGGTTTTTACGTCCCAGGTGCATTATCTTGCACTTATCCACATTAAAACTCAATTGCCACAACTCCGACCATTTTTTTAGTTTACCTAAATCATTTGTCATTTGGCTGATCCCTCCAGGAACGTCAACCCTGTTGCAAATCTTTGTGTCATCAGCAAAAAGACATACTTTTCCATTAATACCTTCTGCAATATCACTAATAAAAATATTAAAGAGAATGGGTCCAAGTACTGACCCCTGAGGTACCCCACTGGTAACAAGACCTTGTGCCGAATAAACTCCATTTACCACAACCCTCTGTTGTCTGTCACTCAGCCACTGCCTAATCCAGTCAACAATATTGGAATCTAAACTCAAAGATTGCAATTTATTGATAAGCCTTCTATGCGGAACAGTATCAAAAGCCTTACTGAAATCTAAATAAGCAATATCTACTGCACCACCTGTGTCTATTATTTTTGTTACCCAATCAAAAAAATCAATAAGATTAGTTTGGCATGATCTCCCTGAGGTAAACCCATGTTGTTTCTGATCCTGTAATCTATGTGTTTTTAGATGTTCAACAATCCTTTCCTTTAACATGGTTTCCATTAATTTCCCCACTACTGACGTAAGACTAACTGGCCTATAGTTCCCCGATTCCTCCCTACTACCCTTCTTGTAAATGGGCACAACATTTGCTAATTTCCAGTCTTCTAGGACGACTCCCGTTAACAAGGATTGGTTAAATAAATCTGTTAACGGTTTTGCTATTACATCACTGAGCTCTTTTAATAATTTAGGGTGGATCCCATCAGGCCCCATTGACTTATTTGTCTTTACTTTAGACAGCTGCTGTAGAACCTCCTCCTCTGTAAACTGATATGTAAATGTCTCTTTAGTGTTCTCTCCTAACTGAGGTCCCTTTCCTTCCTTTTCTTCTGCAAAGACTGAACAAAAATATTCATTGAGGCAGTCAGCGAGACTTTTATCCTCTTTTACATACCTTCCTTCCTTTGTTTTTAATCTAACTAATCCTTGTTTTACTTTTCTTTTCTCGTTTATGTATCTAAAAAAATGTTTTGTCCCCCTTTTTTACTGACTGAGCTATTTTCTCTTCTGCGTGTGCTTTGGAAGCTCTTATAAATTGCTTTGCCTCTTTCTGCCTAATCTTATAGGTTTGCCTATCTTCTTCACTCTGAGTTGTTTTATAATTAATTGCCACTACATGTCATAGGATGTAAAATAAAACACATAGGAAACCCACTCCAGCTGAGTCATTTCACCATCAAGATAAGATATACTTGACCTTCTTAGCACCTGCCGTATTTGAGTAAACTTGATTTGATCTAAATCTGGATCAATGCAAGGGAATTTTGCTTACTGCAAAGGAAATTAGTTTGCAAACAGGCCCCAGAACCTATCTCTGATATCTCAATACATCGAACATGTTGAAATTATGAGAAAAGCTTTGAGGCCTCTTTTTCCTGCATGGAAGCTGTCACAAGGGCACCCGACGTGAGCCAAGGTGGGCCCTTTCTACTGGATATTCAGCCCTTGAGTCAGATTAGCTGCTGGCTGCATGGACACAGACCACAGCACAAGAGAATGACAGCATTGGAACAACAGGAAATGGCATGAGAACAGAACTAAAGGGAACCCCAACTCTGGGATAAAGGTCCTTGCAATGGCCTATATACTAATGGAATGGAACCTCACAAGAAATACACAGAAACAGGAAAGGCGAGGGTTAAACAAGATACGGGCAGCACAATGACACACATGAGGAAACCCTGATCTGGGGCAAGGTCCTTATATGGTCTATTATACTAATGAATATAAAGAACAGGATGCAGGACGCATAAATAACAACAAGGATAACAATAGAATAGTCAGAGGAATGCAAGAGGGTCTTATGGCCAGGGTAGTGTGTCACCCGTATGCCAGGGGTCAAGAGCCAGGAGAGTAGGTCAGACAAGCAGAGGTTGGCTTGGTACACAGATTAGCACTATACAGAGCACAGGGAGAATAGAAGAGAGTCGTCAGATCCAGGCCTAAGTGATACACAGAACAGCAATAAATGCAAACAGGGATACACAGAACAAAATGTCAATATCAGGCCAAGATCATACACAGAGCAGGTGGTCAGGAATAGCAGAGATCATGCACAGAAAAAAAAGACAATGATATCAGGAAGCAGACCCTCAGGAACAGAGACCCATGCAAGAGCAAGGAGCCTATGTGCTACTTACCTATATATATCTATAGGAAACAGGACTGAGCAGACAGGACATGTGATCCCAGGCCAGGCCAGCCGCAGGGGAATCCAGGAGTGGCACAGGGCAGAATTGCTTAGCCCAGATAGGGAAGAGCTGGCCTGGATCGCTCTCACCACCAGGGGGCAGGGCTGAAGCAGTGGAAATGTGACAGAAACACGGAGCCCAAACTATAATGTAAATATAGTGGCACTTTTTGACCAGCAGAGGGATCTCTCAGCCTGTCAAATAGGGCTTACCTACAGTGAACATATACAGAGGGATGGTGATAATCTGTGCCACTGGCGCCACCCGGTGGTGATGGCAAATAAACAACCTCAATACAATCAAATAAAATACAATGCAAGTAAAATGGTCTTATCGATCAGACACCAGCAAATGTGAGTACGACATTCTTCTCCTTTATTTTCACTTTATTTTAAACAATATTGCTCTAGGTGAGTCATTTTATATTTTGAGGGACACAAAGGATGGTAACCCTGTAAGGAAACCACACTTCTGAGCCATGGGGTGCAGCAGAAGGAACCACTAACAGGACAAGAAGCACCAACTCCAGCACATCGTTCTTATATACAGAGGGATGGCTCTATATAAATTTAGGGTTAGTAATTCGAAGAGTACGTTTTCGCTTTATAGTGGTGTGCTAGTCCGCAACCTGCCATATTAACCGTGCTATGCCTCTTTCTCCTTTTTCAAGTTGAGAAGCCCTCTTGTTTTTAGTCTGGATCTAGCATTTTTAGTAAATCTACCCCTAGACAAAACATGGAAATTAAACCAAGCTAAATGTATTTTTTTTCTGCACCAAAAATTATTTCTTATGTACCTTGTGATTTAGAAAAAAATTGAAATGCATTCAGTTCGCCTATTTCTCCGGATACGCATTCTATAAAACTGTTTGTATTTCTTGAGTATTTGAATTGAAATTTAAGGTTGCTACTGATCCATGAAGATTTTCACACAACCTTAGGCAAATCACTTGACTGATGATTCATTACAAATCCGCTCTGGTTTCTGTCTTTTTAAACCTGCATGCATACATCTCTAATCTTCTAGTCTCTCGAGGGTGATAATGTCAATAATTGCGTCTTGCATGCAGATTTAGAATGCAGTTAAATTCTATTATCTTGATATATGCCAGTAGGGGTAACTCATTCATTTTTTTAATTATTATTTTATAAACCTTGATTATAATTCAATACTTGTATGTTAAAAAAAGACAACATTATCATATAGGCAAGACAGATGTTATATACCCTGTCTGTAATGCATACATACATGAAACAGTGTATCTGTGTACAGACCGTATGCTTCCATTGGAAAGTCTTTGATGGTGACTGTGGGTTTACCTAAGTCTTAATACTTCTCGATGTACTATAACAATTTTCTAAACATTTATTTAGAAACACAATTAAAATGTAGTAACTCTAGATCAAAACACTATGGGCCAAATTACATTCTTCACGCAAAAACGCACGCGCAACGCGTGAATTTTTGCGCCAAGCGTTAAACGTTTACGCGCAGACATCACTGTTTGGAATTACAATCCTCGCCCATTTTTTCATCCGTCGAGCAATAACGTGCGTAAACCGGACGCGCACAAATGCTCGCGCAGTACTGTCGCGCGCAGAAATCAGTGTGCGCACTGTTTATTCTCGCGATTCAGTCAATCAGGATTAAGAACCGCAATTATCTCACGTTAAGTTTTTGCGCCTGTCAAAGTCAATCTGAGCATATATGCTGCAGCAATAATAAATGCACACACAACTTCTCCATTTTATTGGTTTGGTATGAGTAGAATGTGTAACTATACTTTGCTGCGTATTTTTTTTGGGCTGGTGTATTTGGTTTCGGCCAGGTCGTTCAGATTTGCTATATTTAACACCAGCTTTTAGGAGTTGCTAAAATTATGCACGCAAAGGCTGCACGTTAAGGCTAGGGTCAGACGAGCGTGATTTCTACGGACTGTACGTCCGTGCAGCACGGACATCGTCAGTACGGATGACGCAGTAGTGGTCACACAGTCCGTTTTTTCACTGAAGTTATTTTTGACGGATGTAGGAGGGAAAAATAAATTACAATGAAAAAACATTCTGTCCGTCAAAAATGCTGGACGTATAAATGCAGTCCGTCTAACCATGCTCCATCACTCACACACAAAGCTATGCAGAGGTTGCAGACGTGGCGCACTCCGCACGTCCGTTCTAGCAGTATTACGTTCTTGCCTAACCTGCGTCCGTTTGCAGCGTCCGTCATGCGTCCGCAGTTCAGTGCGGACGTACTTCATGTGTCAGGCTCCAATGGACTTTCTTTCATGCTATCACGGACGTACTTTTAGGCGCAATCACGGACGTGAGCACTACGCTCGTCTGACAGCAGCCTTAATCCTGCACATATATAATACCATCCGCGTACCAGCGCACATTCGCGTTTGCACTCACAATCTTAGGTATAGGACACGCGCAGTACAGTACGCTCGTGCAGGGTTCGCGCAGGTACACCCACGGTAGACGATTAAGCGCGTTTGTTTCGCTGACAATGTAATACAGAATTTGGCACAAAGGGTTTTATCCCTCGCGTTAATGCGTTTTTGCGCCGGCGCAAACATTTGCGTGAAGAATGTAATTTGGCCCTTGTCGCTGACATTTCGGTGGTTTCTCGTTGCCACTACTTCCGCTGAGCACAGCCGACAAGCTGACGAACGGGGTAAACAGTACACTTGACAGTTTCAAAATTGAAAGGCTGTTTGCAAAAAACTCCTGAACGAAAATGCCTGGAATTTACATGTAAGATCCTATGAATGATAATAAAAAGGTCTGTAGGAAAAAAGTTTTGTGAAAAAATGCCGAAAAATGCCTAAAAGATCAATAAATATAGAGACTTTTTACTGCAGAATAAAATAATAAATGGTTTATTAGATATTGAATTAAAACGGGAATATTTTAAACATAAGCGTTTAAATTTTCAAACTTTCCAACTGTTTTTGTTTTTTTCAACTCGTTCATCTCGTGTTGGCTTTTTCCGGCGGCTGCTCTGCGCTGTGATCGGCGGCTAGTCGGGTTTCTCCGGCGTGTTCGGCGTGGTTAATCCAGCTGTTTTCTGCGGGTCTCGGTGAGTGTTCGGTGAGTGTTCGGCGGGATTTAAGTGAGTGTTCGCGGCGGGTTTTCCCTGCACTATGCGGGCCCTGCGGTGCTCGCTGAATACACCGCAGGGTCGGCGAAATAGGATCACCGAATCGCCCCGAAGTGCAGGGAACAAAAAGTCACTGAACGTACGGTGACTTTTCGATTCTCTTTGAATAACCCTGTGTCACGGGGATCCAGGGGATGGGGCGCCTGGCAGCAGCTTCCTCGCTGCTCGCTGGCCAGGCGCCGAATGTAAGCGCTTCCGGGCCCGCTCACGTGGGACGCCGAGGGGCGGGGCCTGGCGCTGTGACGCGGACCCGCCGGGTTTAAATCCCAGTCTCTCCCATACACCGGTGCCCTGACGTGGTATTCACATCCCGCAGAGCTCTTGTGTTATTTTCCTGAACGTGTCCTCTTGTGTATTGAACCCTGGCATTGGCAAACGAACCCTCCTGTGTACCGACCCCTGGCATTGGCAAACGAACCCTCCTGTGTATCGACCCCTGGCATTGGCAAACGAACCCTCCTGTGTACCGACCCCTGGCATTGGCAAACGAACCCTCCTGTGTATCGACCCCTGGCATTGGCAAACGAACCTCCTTGTGTATGACTCCTGGCATTGGCAAACGTACCCCTCTGTGTATGACTCCTGGCGTTTGCATATACTCTGTTCTAGGTTCTGCCCTTAACGTTGGTACCGAGGTCAGTCTGTGTGGCATCCTAAGCACACATCAGCCTACCTCTGCTATTACTAAAGTCCTAGGGAGGACTTGTGATCTGGTCTGTACCCCTGTCTGGTATTTCCCTTTCTTTGTCTGTTACCTGTTTCGTTGCCTTTATAGCTTTACCGACCATTCAAGGATCGGAAGAGTAGAAAGGGAGTTGCATAAAGAGATTCATATCTTAGCAGTCAGAAAGATTCGTGACAATACCCTATTCCATACCTCTGTCTGGTGTTACCCCTTATTCATTATACTGTCTGGTTATTTGTCTGTTTAGTATCACCGACCATTCAAGGATCGGAAGGGTAGAGAGCGGTCTGCGTAAAGGGACCACACTGTTGATTATCAGGGGGATCCGTGACATTACGTCAGGGCCAATGGATCCCGCAGACCTCTCTAACCAGCTGGCACGTATCGCAGCCAGACAAGAGGAACAGGACCATAGGATGGACCAGATTGCTCTTGCTCTGCAAACCCTGTTAAATCGGTCCAATACAGGTACCTCTAGCCTCCAGATCCAGTGTTACCTAGGGTCAGTCCGGTCCCCCCTGAAGGACATAGGCTGAGTATGAAAGCACCCCTACGCTACGATGGTACACCAAGCCTATGTCGGGGGTTTTTGACTCAACTCGAGATTCTGTTTGAGAACAATCCAGGTTCTTGTATGTCTGATAAAGCCAAAGTAGGATATCTGATTAATCATTTAACAGAAAAAGCTTTATTGTGGGCTACGCCGTTGTGGGAAAATAAGAAACCCATCATTTATGACTATGAGGGTTTCACCTCTGAGTTAAAACGTACCTTTGATCCCTCTAGAAGGGCTACCAATGCGGGTAGGTCCTTGTTTCATATCAAACAAGGAAATAAGAGGGTTGCCGATTATGCCATAGAGTTTAAGACATTGGTTTCTGAAGTACTTTGGCCGAACGACGTTTTAACCTTAGCCTTTACCGAAGGCTTGAACGAGGCTTTTATGTTTGAACTGGCTCCCTTAAAATTACCAGAAAGTCTGGACCACCTGATAGACTTCTGTATAGCCATGGACGATCAAATCAGGGAAAGGAGACACCCCAGAGATAGACCCAGAAGGGTCTTGCCTCCTTTACCCTCGTTACCCAGACACCCCAGTACATCAGGTGGTTCGGAGAATGTAAAAACAGATTTACCGGTTGTTGAACCCATGCAAATAGGGAGGACTGGTATTTCAGAAGCAGAAAAAGCTCACAGAAAAGAAAAGGGGCTCTGCTTTTATTGTGCAGGGGCAGATCACTTCCGCCTTCAATGTCCTCAGAGACCCAGGGTTGGCAGGGTTGAACATAGCAGAATGGGATTCAGAACAGGAGACACCCAGGTTGTCGGTTCTCTGTGTGTCCTTTGTGGATAATGAGAAAAAAAAATCCAGGATTCTGTTACCGGTCTCCCTATCCTGCAGGGGGGTTCACCTCAAGACTGAGGCGTTTTTGGACTCTGGGGCCTCAGGCAATTTTATGGATAAGAATTTTGCTGCCAAAAGCCTCATACCACTAGTTCTCAGAGAAAGGCCTCTAAGGGTGGAGGCCATAGATGGTAACCCCCTGGCATGTCCTCATATCACTCACGATACAGTCGATGTATGTATGAAAATAGGAGTTTTGCACCAAGAGACAATAAGATTTCAAATCATTGAATCACCCTCATGTCCTATCGTCCTTGGGTTTCCATGGCTAATAGAGCACAACCCAGTAGTCGATTGGGTCCAGAGAGACATAAAATGTTGGGGTCAGAGTTGTCAGTTCAAGTGCCTAGGCACAGTTAATGTGATTGGTAGCCTCAATATTGCCACAGCCCCTCCTTTGTCCACAGAGGTCCCTGAATGTTACCGGGCATTGAAGGAGGTATTCTCTAAAGCCAGGACTGAGGTTCTACCACCACATCGTCCATATGACTGTGCTATTGACTTGCTCCCCGGTACGATGCCTCCTAGGGGTCACGTATACCCTTTGTCACAAAGGGAGAACGACATTATGGAGGAATATATAAGGGAGAATCTGGAACGAGGATTCATTAGACGGTCCTCCTCTCCAGCAGGAGCAGGTTTCTTCTTTGTTTCCAAGAAAGAGGGAGATCTGCGACCTTGCATCGACTATAGGGGTTTAAATAGGATCACTATAAGAAATGCATATCCCATACCTCTCATAACAGAATTGTTTGACCGATTGAAAGGGGCTCGTGTCTATACTAAGCTTGATTTACGCGGAGCGTACAACCTGGTCAGGGTTAAAAAGGGAGACGAATGGAAAACGGCTTTTAATACACGTAGCGGGCATTACGAATACCTGGTGATGCCTTTTGGGTTATGTAATGCGCCAGCCGTCTTTCAGGACCTGATAAATGACACTCTAAGGGAATTTCTGCAAGAATTCGTCATAGTATATCTGGATGATATCCTGATATACTCTCCTGATGTGGACACTCATCATGTCCACGTAAAACAAGTCTTGACTAAACTATTGAAGGCTGGATTGTACTGTAAGCTAGAAAAATGTCTATTCGACATAGTAACCGTGCAATTCCTTGGTTATATTATAACCCCTGGAGGGTTTCAAATGGACCCTAAGAAGCTCTCAGCTATTCTCGACTGGCCTTTACCCCAAGGACTTAAAGCCATTCAGAGGTTTCTGGGGTTTACGAACTATTACAGAAGGTTCATTAAAGATTTTTCGGCCTTGGTGGCCCCTCTCACGGCTATGACAAAGAAAGGGGTGGGAAATCAGAAATGGACACCTCAAGCCACTCAAGCCTTTGAGACACTAAAGCAAGCCTTTACTACTGCCCCTGTTCTCCGGCATCCAGATCCGGCTCTGCCTTTCCAAGTAGAAGTTGACGCCTCCGAACTAGGCCTTGGTGCAGTCTTGTCCCAAAGGGAGGCTCCTGACAAACCCTTGCATCCATGCGGCTTCTATTCTCGAAAGTTGTCTCCAGCAGAGAAGAACTATGACATTGGAAATAGAGAGTTATTAGCAGTCATCGCGGCCTTGGCAGAATGGAGATACTTATTAGAAGGGTCTAAGGACCCCATTGTTATCATAACCGACCATAAGAATCTCACGTACATTGGAGATGCCAAACGTTTAAACTCCAGACAAGCGAGATGGTCATTGTTTCTTTCAAGTTTTAATTACGTGCTTACCTATAGACCTGGGTCCAGAAACATTAAAGCAGACGCATTGTCGAGACAATATGAGTCTTATGAACATAATATCCAAGATCAGCATCCCATTGTTCCCCAGGAGAGGATTATAGCCGCTACCACGATTAGTGTTTCGTCTCCTCTAATGAAAAGGTTGCAGACCGTCCAGGGTGCAGCTCCTGGGGAAAACCTCCCGCGAGACTCTTTGTACCTGAGAACGAAAGAGAAGAGGTACTCAGCATCTATCATGACAATAAAACTTCCGGGCATATGGGTATCACCAAGACTGTGTCTAGCATCAGTAAACTCCTCTGGTGGCCCACGTTGCGCCGAGACGTCAAAGATTACATTGCCGTGTGCGAAGTGTGCACAAGGCAGAAAAGTCCCAAGACAGCACCCATTGGCTTACTCCAGCCTTTGCCGATCCCCGAACGACCCTGGTCACATATAGCCATGGATTTTATAGTAGAGCTACCTGAGTCAAGAGGGAATACAGTGATACTTACGATCATAGATCGATTTTCCAAGATGGGTCACTATGTCCCTCTTCAGAAACTACCTTCGGCAGCTGAACTGGTGCCCATATTCATTGCCAATGTGGTCCGCATTCACGGTGTCCCTCAGGAGATAGTCTCTGATAGGGGGACCCAATTCATCTCCGGATTCTGGAGGGATTTTGTAAGAACGTGGGGATAGACCTCTCTTTCTCTTCGGCTTATCACCCGCAGACCAATGGAGCAGCAGAACGAGCAAACCAAAACGTAGAGAAATATCTCAGGTGCTTCATCTCAGAACAGCAAGATAACTGGTCAGATCTGCTACCGTGGGCAGAATATGCTATTAACAGCGCAGTGAGTGAATCCTCAGGTCACTCTCCTTTCTTTACTGTTTATGGCTTTGATCCTCCCGTGCTCCCCGTCATGTTTCCTGATTCCACGATTCCTGCTTTAGATAAACAACTGGCATCATTGAAGGAGACTTGGGGAAGAGTGAGACGGGCACTGGAGGAAAGTAGTACCATTCAGAAAACTAAGGCCGACAGACACAGGAGGCAGGCACCCGTGTATCAAGTTGGGGACAGGGTTTGGCTGTCTTCACGTAACATTAAGCTCTTAGTGCCTTCCATGAAGTTGGCTCCTAGGTATATCGGCCCCTATAAGATTCTACGGCGACTCAACCCTGTCTCCTATGCTTTGGCGTTACCCCCCCATTTTAAAATACACAATGTGTTCCATGTAAACCTTTTGAAGCCACTGTTATGTAACCGGTACACCAAAGTCCATGCTCCACCGCCTCCTGTCTCTGTGGAGGGCGAGGAGGAATTCGAAGTTAAGGCCATTCTGGGTGCCAGGCTGTCTAGGGGGTCCTTGCAGTATTTGGTTGATTGGGTGGGGTACGGCCCAGAGGATCGTTCTTGGGTACCGGCTGCGGAAGTCCATGCTCCTAGGCTGGTGAGGGCCTTCTATTCCGCACACCCCCGTGCCCCTGGGGGTCGTCCAGTGGCCGCCCCTGGAGGGGGGGTTCTGTCACGGGGATCCAGGGGATGGGCCTGGCAGCAGCTTCCTCGCTGCTCGCTGGCCAGGCGCCGAATGTAAGCGCTTCCGGGCCCGCTCACGTGGGATGCCGAGGGGCGGCCTGGCGCTGTGACGCGGACCCGCCGGGTTTAAATCCCAGTCTCTCCCATACACCGGTGCCCTGACGTGGTATTCACATCCCGCAGAGCTCTTGTGTTATTTTCCTGAACGTGTCCTCTTGTGTATTGAACCCTGGCATTGGCAAACGAACCCTCCTGTGTACCGACCCCTGGCATTGGCAAACGAACCCTCCTGTGTATCGACCCCTGGCATTGGCAAACGAACCCTCCTGTGTACCGACCCCTGGCATTGGCAAACGAACCCTCCTGTGTATCGACCCCTGGCATTGGCAAACGAACCTCCTTGTGTATGACTCCTGGCATTGGCAAACGTACCCCTCTGTGTATGACTCCTGGCGTTTGCATATACTCTGTTCTAGGTTCTGCCCTTAACGTTGGTACCGAGGTCAGTCTGTGTGGCATCCTAAGCACACATCAGCCTACCTCTGCTATTACTAAAGTCCTAGGGAGGACTTGTGATCTGGTCTGTACCCCTGTCTGGTATTTCCCTTTCTTTGTCTGTTACCTGTTTCGTTGCCTTTATAGCTTTACCGACCATTCAAGGATCGGAAGAGTAGAAAGGGAGTTGCATAAAGAGATTCATATCTTAGCAGTCAGAAAGATTCGTGACAATACCCTATTCCATACCTCTGTCTGGTGTTACCCCTTATTCATATACTGTCTGGTTATTTGTCTGTTTAGTATCACCGACCATTCAAGGATCGGAAGGGTAGAGAGCGGTCTGCGTAAAGGGACCACACTGTTGATTATCAGGGGGATCCGTGACACCCTGTATGTGATTCGCCTGAATAAACCTGCCGAATGAAACCACCGAAGAGCAGGGCACTTCGGCAACTTTTCACTGCTGTTCGGTGTCCTCTGAATAGCTTAACCATTGCTTCTCTATGGGGGATTTCACTGCCCTCGAACAGCACTGTACGTGCAGGCAATTCGCCAAAATTTGACTAACTGCCTGCTCTCTGAATAGCCGAATGGCCCCGAAATGTCACCGTATGCTGAATTTCAGTGACCGGTTACATTTCGGGGCCAGATCAGCTCTACTTTATGGGTTCGATTTAATTCAGCCCGGTTTGTTTCGCCTGATTTTTTGCTTCAGGAGATTCAAATGCAGTTTTACCGACATTTTGATAGGTTATTGTTTAACACCATCACCATTAAGAGCGATATAACTCAGGTCTTAAAAAGGCATCAACAGCTGCCCAATATCGAATTCTCGAACTGCAGCTGAACAGGGCAAAAGCAATTGAAATCATATGTTGCAAACAAATTCCATTTGATTTTGGGCTGCAGAAGGTGCCCCCAAAGTTTTATCCCTGTGGGCCCAAAATGGCTAGATAAGGCTAGGGTCAGACGAACGCATTTTCGCGTTGTCTGTGAAAAAGTGCGTTCGAACGAATGGACGTATTTTTTCACGGAGTACGCGATGGCGGTCATACTATGCGCATTTGCATCCGTGATTTTGTACGGATCATCAATAAAACACTTTGTGCATCTGGACGTTATGTTGGCCGGACATTAGCAGTGTCTGACATCTCCAATTCACGCACACACGCCGCTAGCGGACGCAGCGCACTCTGTACGTCAGTACTAGCAGTTTAACGTTCTCGAAAAAATGCGTTCGTTTCCACTTGCGTTGCGCAGCCGGACTTTCGTGCGACCGTACTTCGTATATTGGCCGTCATTGCCCGTCATTTGCTGCTAGTGCGGCCGTGATTAAGTGCGCCTGCACGCGCGTTCGCACTGCCTCAGTCTGACCCTAGCCTTAGCCTGATATCTCTCGCTGTCCCCAGTTGATGCAGGGAGTCACGAGCTGCAGTTCTAACTGTAGTAAATCCTTTTGGCCAGTAGATGGCGACATCTGCATCCCGAATAGGTTATTCCAGTAAGGAATACATTGGGAATATTCCCAAATATTTCCTACTGTATAATTAATGTAAATGATTTTTACAAAAAAATATTGGTTCCTGTGAGGGTTTTTTTGTGGGAAATTACTTGGTAGTGAAGGGGTTAATTTCTCATCAATGAAACCACTGCTGCCACTCGTTGAATTTCCCTCTCCATATCGCCAAAGTTTATCATGGTTGCAACAATCTTAGTTTTCATCATTGTATGCAACAAGGGTAAACAACAGCGAATAGTAAATAGCCCCCTTGTATGTACAGAATGTTTTTCGCTCAATACTTTCCTACAGTGTTATTTACAGCTGAAACTCCCACACTTGACAACAATCATTTTGTGTTATTAGCCACCTACACACCATAAAGTGCCTTTTCTCTATACTTGCATTTAATATTGTATCTTTAACTGAAAACATGTATTTTTCCACTCGTGCAATCTGCTCGTACGGTTTTCCCTCATTTTATAGATAAGCCATTTTTTTAAGCATGTAGTGATGTTCAAACTAAAGGGGTCAGAAATGTTTTAAAGAATCCTGGAAAGTTTGTCTTATACATATTAACAATTCTTTACTTTTGCATGAGAAATATATGAACAAACTACAGATATAAACAGGGTTATTCAGAGAAAGATGAAATTCTGGAGAACTTTTGGAGAAGAGAACGATCTAGACCAATTAGTTGATTTGGAAAGTGAGATTAATGGGAGAATTTCTCTGGTTTGGCTATTTTGACCTAGAATTTTCACTTCTCCAAAAGTTCTCCAGAATTTCATCTTTCTCTGAATAACCCTGATACTCTCACTCTCAGCAGCATTTACGGTACACCAACAAACCTGCATGCTAATGTAGATGGTTATTCAAGCAATCATGCAGCAGGACTGATAACGCACAAAAGCAGGCTGATATAGTCAAGAGTTTCAGTCATTATTGACCATGTGCTGTGACTGTTTTTAGTGAATGATTGTCAGTGCCAAATGGTTGTCATGGTGGTCATTAAAAAATCACACCCATTAAAACTGACTTCAATAAAACGCTTACCTCTATCTGCATTACACATATTTGGTCCTCACATTGTAAATTGTAGTTATGTAGCTTACTTTACTTGTTGTACATAGGACACCCTGCTGCTATAAATCAACAACCTGTCATCACAACCTGTGCCATGCCTGCTCACATGGCATGGATTACTCATACCCAGCGTCATTCTGGTGATGCTTCTCCAAAATGTCATAATTCCAGTGATGCCTCCCCTGACCAGCATTGAATAATGCACTCATACATATCCCAGGGCTCCATTACTCAGCTTTCTTCACTTATTTAATATTCTCGTCCCATGCTGGTTGCCCTGATAGGGTTTATTTCTGATCTCTCAGGGTATTCATATAGGGGGTTATTCAGAGAGCACTGAAATGTCACAGACATTTTGGTGCTCTGTCGCTGTCACGCTCACAGCACCCACACCAGGCACGCACCAAGGTGAGGCCCTGGTTCTTGAGAAAAGCCCCTATATGCAGAGATACACTGTAGACAGCAATAACAGGTGAGAGCAACACGTGGATAACTAGAGACCTTTGCACAGCACTACCAGAGAAGCCCTGATCTGATAGGCCAGTCTTTAAGATAGTTAATCTATGCTAGAGAAATAATTACCTCAAAGCTGTGCAGAGTCTATTGATATATACAGATGGCAGGAGTCGCTATAACAGTACAGACCAGGATTAAACAGGAGAATAGTAATAATGATAGCCAGGAGTCAGGAAGCCAGAACAAGACCGTCATACAGAATGCTGGAATCAGAACCGGGAGGGAAGTCAGACAAGCCAGAAGATCATAACCAGGGAATCAGTATATAACATAAACAGATGTAAAGAGAGAATGCAATGGAGGCGCTAATTAAATGTGGATATATTATGTTATGCGGCCAACAGGGATTACAACACAAAACCTCGACAGAAATGTGTCAGTGATAGAGCAGAGAAAAGGAGGGGGATCCTAGTGGCGCAGTCCCTTCTGAGGGTAATTTGAGAGGAATAGTAAGGATTCCTATTAGTTCAGAAGCAGCGTGGTCTGAATGACCGTTCTAAAGTGCTGGTTAGAGGGCGGGGCTATAGGCAAGGTGCAGACAAGCTGTGAAGCTGTGAGCAGGTTATACAATAGCAGCCTTCCTAGATCAGGGAAACATTCAAATGCATACAAAGTGCAAAACGTGCGTACAAAAAATGCATGTAAAGTGCAATATGCGAATTGTGAACAAAAACACAATGTGAAAGAGTGTACAATTGCAAAGTAAAATAGGGTACAATTGACCAAGTGAACAGTAGATGCCCTGGTGGCTCAAATGTGCGTACAGATGTAAAAAAATATAGGGTTAAATGTACATAGGAAGGTTATTCAAAATATTAAAAAGGGGGGGGGAAGTCTTGTTTCTATTGTCCGTAATGGATAAAGGAAAAGTAGAAAAAATTCGGACCGTATATTGCGGTGAAGGCAAGAGATAGCCCGTTCTGATCTCTATTGGAGGGATCTAGTAGTTCCAGGTGCAGTCCTAAAACGCAGTCTTTGCCGTGGTCCTATATAGGCTCCCAATTTCCCAAAAAATGGGAAAAGAAGGAGGGTAAAGAGGAAAGAAAGAGTATATAGTGCAATTATGCTTAATAAATAGTAGGTGCCCAAAAGACAAAGGGACACTTACAGTGTCCAGAGCCTCTTCTACCGGCTCTGGTGTGAAATGCCTAGGGCCTGGTCAAGGGTGGCCTCTGCCCTTCTTTACAGGTGCGGGGTGGTCTTCACAGTTGCTATGGGGCAGCCTTCGTCTTTCTTCTGACGATTTAGTTGTTGCCTCCAATACAAAGGGAAGACATCTCCATAGCGCAATGAGTTTAATTATTAAGTGAGGTATATAATAGTCAAGGACAAACTCACCAATGCTGGAGCCATAAATCCAGGCTCAACTTGTAGGCCTATGGTACTTCTATGGTGGGTACCTGCACCTCTTTCAACAGCAGCGCAGCTTCCATGCAGGCAGAGAAACAGAGGGGGAGGGGGGAAGGGAGAGATCAAGCATAAAAAATGCAAAATAAAATAAAGGATTCCTCAATGGATGTAGATGATTAGAAAAAAGGGTTTATTAATTAAAAGGAGTATCACAGATACGCGTTTCGGCTATTAAATATAGCCTTCATCAGTCTGTGTGGAGAAAACAGTCTCAGAAAATGGGGAGACCCATTTTCTGAGACTGTTTTCTCCACACAGACTGATGAAGGCTATATTTAATAGCCGAAACGCGTATCTGTGATACTCCTTTTAATTAATAAACCCTTTTTTCTAATCATCTACATCCATTGAGGAATCCTTTATTTTATTTTGCATTTTTTATGCTTGATCTCTCCCTTCCCCCCTCCCCCCTCTGTTTCTCTGCCTGCATGGAAGCTGCGCTGCTGTTGAAAGAGGTGCAGGTACCCACCATAGAAGTACCATAGGCCTACAAGTTGAGCCTGGATTTATGGCTCCAGCATTGGTGAGTTTGTCCTTGACTATTATATACCTCACTTAATAATTAAACTCATTGCGCTATGGAGATGTCTTCCCTTTGTATTGGAGGCAACAACTAAATCGTCAGAAGAAAGACGAAGGCTGCCCCATAGCAACTGTGAAGACCACCCCGCACCTGTAAAGAAGGGCAGAGGCCACCCTTGACCAGGCCCTAGGCATTTCACACCAGAGCCGGTAGAAGAGGCTCTGGACACTGTAAGTGTCCCTTTGTCTTTTGGGCACCTACTATTTATTAAGCATAATTGCACTATATACTCTTTCTTTTCTCTTTACCCTCCTTCTTTTCCCATTTTTTGGGAAATTGGGAGCCTATATAGGACCACGGCAAAGACTGCGTTTTAGGACTGCACCTGGAACTACTAGATCCCTCCAATAGAGATCAGAACGGGCTATCTCTTGCCTTCACCGCAATATACGGTCCGAATTTTTTCTACTTTTCCTTTATCCATTACGGACAATAGAAACAAGACTTTCCCCCCCCCTTTTTAATATTTTGAATAACCTTCCTATGTACATTTAACCCTATATTTTTTTACATCTGTACGCACATTTGAGCCACCAGGGCATCTACTGTTCACTTGGTCAATTGTACCCTATTTTACTTTGCAATTGTACACTCGTTCACATTGTGTTTTTGTTCACAATTCGCATATTGCACTTTACATGCATTTTTTGTACGCACGTTTTGCACTTTGTATGCATTTGAATGTTTCCCTGATCTAGGAAGGCTGCTATTGTATAACCTGCTCACAGCTTCACAGCTTGTCTGCACCTTGCCTATAGCCCCGCCCTCTAACCAGCACTTTAGAACGGTCATTCAGACCACGCTGCTTCTGAACTAATAGGAATCCTTACTATTCCTCTCAAATTACCCTCAGAAGGGACTGCGCCACTAGGATCCCCCTCCTTTTCTCTGCTATAACATAAACAGAAACCAAATACAGCAAAGGAAATAACTATGACCTGAATAACACAGGAATAATAGAAGATAAATCAAAAAACAATACGTTTGAAAGTGTCAAAATTCAAATGCTGTTTGCAAAAAAACTACTGAACGTAAATACTTGGAATTTACATATAAGATCCTTTGAATGATAATAAAAACTTCTGTTACAGAAAAAAGAAAAAATGCTTTAACTCCGCAGATTCATAATATATCATTATTATATGTATACGTTATGCCCTGCCTGAATATTATAACAAAAAATTTGAATTTTTAATCATCTGCAGCATGTTTCACATTTATCATACGAGTTTTTGCGTTTATATTTTCTATGGGCTGCACTTGTTAAAAAATTTTGAAATGAGGACCGTTACATTTTTTTGGGGAGAATTACATGATTTTTATCAAACGCACCCCATAGAAAAAAATCATTAGTGCAGCATCATTGTTCACGATATAATTGAAATGTGAACAATATTGCTGTATTAATAAAAGCAACACACAAATAAAAAAACACGTTTTTAAAAAAAAAAAAAAATATTTCTTTTTTAATTATTTTTATTTATATTATTTTTTGTTACTTCAACCCTGGTCATGTTTGGTTTCATTCGAAAGGCCATCCACAGGCCTTTCAAATGATACCCTACATTACCCTCTAGCTGGGGTACAAAGGTACAGAAGGGCACTTCGGCAACTTTTCACTGTTGTTCTTTGTCTCTGAATAGATTAACCATTGCTCCTCTATGAGGGATTTCACTGCCGTGGAACAGCACAGTATTTGCAGGCAGATCCTTTGAACCTATGATGTAGGTTCATAGCAATAGATTCCAAATGCAAAAATCACATTTAGAGTCAACTCCAGACCTTTTACCTGCTTAATTGATGAATAAATAGCAAAGGAGTAGCTCACACCTAACCATGAAACAACTTTTGATTCAATTGCCCAATTACTTTTGGTCTTTTGAAAAGGGGGGGGGTGGCTACTCTTAAGATATGTAATTCCGAAACCCTTCCTCCAATATGGATGTACATACCCTCAATTTGAACCCGAGAGTGTGCACTTTCAGCCCATATCCATAATATACAATCAGGTCCAGAAATATTGGGACATCGACACAATTCTAACATCTCTGGCTCTATACACCACCACAATGGAGTTGGAATGAAACAAGCACAATGTGCTTTAACTGCAGACTGTCAGCTTTAATTTGAGGGTATGTACATCCAACTCAGGTGAACGGTGTAGGATTTACAGCAGTTTGCAGTTGTGCCTCCCACTTGTTAAGGGACCAAAGGTAATGGGACAGAATAATAATCATAAATCAAACTTTCCCTTCTTAATACTTGGTTGCAAATCCTTTGCAGTCAATCACAGCCTGAAATCTGGAACGCACAGACATCACCAGACACTGGGTTTCATCCCTGGTGATTCTCTGCCAGGCCTCTACTGCAACTGTTTTCAGTTCCTGCTTGTTCTTGGGGCATTTTCTCTTCAGTTTTGTCTTCAGCAAGTGAAATGCATGCTCAATGGAATTCAGGTCAGGTGATTGACTTACCCATTGCATAACATTCCACTTCTGTCCCTTCAAAAACTCTTTGCTTGCTTTTGCAGTATGCTTTGGGTCATTGTCCATCTGCACTGTGAAGCGCCGTCCAATGAGTTCTGCAGCATTTGGCTGAATGTGAGCAGATAATATTGCCCGAAACACTTCAGAATTCACCCTGCTGCTTTTGTCAGCAGTCACATCATCAATAAATACAAGAGAACCAGTTCCATTGGCAGCCATACATGCCCACGCAATGACACTACCACCACCATGCTTCACTGATGAGGTGGTATGCTTTGGATCATGAGCAGTTCCTTTCCTTCTCCATACTCTTCTCTTCCCATCACTCTGGTACAAGTCGATCTTGGTCTCATCTGTCCATAGGATCTTGTTCCAGAACTGTGAAGGCTTTGTTAGGTGTTGTTTGGCAAACTCTAATCTGGCCGTCCTGTTTTTGAGGCTCACCAATGGATTACTTTTTGTGGTGAACCCTCTGTATTCACTATGGTGAAGTCTTCTCTTGATTGTTGACTTTGTTGATTGTTTTTGATCTGGCCAACTGTTGTGAAGGGTGTTTTCTTCACCAGGGAAAGAATTCTTCGGTCATCCTCCACAGTTGTTTTCCGTGGTCTCCCGGGTCTTTTGGTGTTGCTGAGCTCACGGTGCATTCCTTCTTTTTGAGAATGTTCCAAACAGTTGTATTGGCCACGCCTAATGTTCTTGCTATCTCTCTGATGGGTTTGTTTTGTTTCTTCAGCCTAATGATGGCTTGCTTCACTGATAGTGACAGCTCTTTGAATCTCAGCTTGAGAATTGACAGCAACAGATTCCAAATGCAAATAGCACACTTGAAGTGAACTCTGGGCCGTTTATCTGCACATTGTAATTGGGGTAATGAGGGAATATCACACACCTGGCCATGGAACAGCTGAGAAGCCAATTGTCCCATTACTTTTGGTCCCTTAACAAGTGGAAGGCACATCTGCAAACTGCTGCAAGTCCTACACTGTTCACCTGAGTTGGATGTACATACCCTCAAATTAAAGTTGACAGTCTGCAGTTAAAGCACATTGTGTTTGTTTCATTCCAACTCCGTTGTGGTGGTGTATAGAGTCAAAGATGTTAGAATTGTGTCGATGTCCCAATATTTCTGGACCTGACTGTAACTATTCATTATATAACTATAGCTTGTATATGTTTTGGTAAATACCTGAAAAAACTAAAATTGTGTCTGTGTCCAAATATATATGGACCTAACTGTAGATACATTGGGCGCAGATAAACCAAAACTGGACAATACAAGATTAGAAAAACATTGCCTGGTCTTCCGAATACAGAATTATTCTTCAATGTACAAAAGGTTTGGTCTGAATTTGTTGTAAACTACATTAATCTTGACTTTTCATCAAAGGTTTATGTGAATATTTTTGTGGTGGTTGGTATTTTGTCGTGCCCAGATATGAAATGAGCATACTTTAAATGCCAAGGTCTACTTGAATATTACTACTGATCATGGGCATCTCTTCCCGAGATATAGTTTGGGAATCTAATGACTACTTCAGGCAGGATATTGCTCAGTCAAAAACTAAAAATTGTCTAGATACACGAGTTCAGAGCACTCCAGTGGCCTCAACTGAGCAGATATATATATATTTTTTTGAGAGAGAGTATTTTACCAGGAAGGATACATTGAGATTTCTCTCATTTCCAAGAAATTCCTGTGTGGTGAGTATGTACCGTTATGTGTCTTGCCCATGGAAAGCTTACTGGAGAGATGCTCTTGCCGGGATCGAACCTGTGTCTCCACAGTCTCCACGGTTATAGAGCAGTGATGTTACCTCTACTTTTATTTTTAAGAAGGTAGAGCAACAAGAGATTGTAGAATGACATTGCGCCTGAAAATTTTAAGCAACTGTATGAAGCTTTCAGGGGACCATGGAGTAGGTACACTACTCCAATACCATGAAGCCCACAGTAACAGGTACCCACTAAAGGAAAAATTTTCCCCAAACTGATAACCATTAGCAGCTCCATGTTAGAGACTCTATTCTGACCCAGCTGTTGTATCAACGTCTTCAGTCTTAATAGTTGGGAGCCACTAGAAGATAGAGGTATTGTCTCCTGGAGTCCTTTCGACGCCATGAAGCCAGGTGTGACCCTGCACAAACCAAAAAAACAACCCTCAAAGAGACACTGGGAACTATTTGTTTGGCACTGTGGGATGAGAGGTCAGTTTGGAATTTTTGATGGTTTAATTTTATGTACTATTTTGCAAAAGCATAAAATGACATAACAAAGGATAACATAAAAAATAATGGTTTCCCGACCTTGAGGTTGTCCATCAGTAATCATGACTTAATATTTCCACTTCAACCAGCTTTTGGTCATGTCAGCTTTGCCCAATTGTGTTACACCCATTCATTAGGGTGACGCATAGTGACTTTGTAGACTCGTTTCTAACCATAGATGACTCCCATCATACCCCAATGACCCATAGAGAATCTCAGCCAATTATTGCAATAGACTTCCAATGGTTGGTTAACGAATATTCTCAGAATATAAGAACGAAAATTCAACAATAACAAAGTATCGTAAGGTTCAAGAAAGAGTGGAGTGAAAATATAATGTGGAATGGATATTTAATTTTCGTAGCATAATTCAGATCTAAATAATGTATTCTTATATTGAAAATTCCTAAATCTTGTTCTCTTTGGCAAAATGTATAAAAATACCTTACGTAAACGTTTTACATGTTTTTTTATTGAGTCTTAATGATCTGCTTCCAAAAGAGATAACTATCATAAATAACAAAATTATATTTCAGCTAGAAAGACACCTTTTCCATTCCACGAGCACTTTATTACTGATTGCAATCTCAAATAATTTACTCTTCTCAAGGGCATTCGTCAAAAACACATTATTCAAACAAGATTCAACTCAGCAAAGCTGGAGTCATCCCTGACATTTCCTTAGGCACTGGAAGGTCACCTTTGCATACTGTAATGCTAAAGAGAGCTGATCTACACAACGTGCAGTGACATAAACAATATGAAAAAAAGATTAATAATAAAAATGGTTTTAAAAATAAAGATTTTGTAAGACGTAACAATTGGATGGTCATTAGAGTAACAATTATTTGCTTCGAATGAATATGATTAATGCGAAGAGCGCATGAATGCAATTACAGCTTTGACTTTGACCTTTCTATAAAACGTAGTTTATATATTTTTTTTATTATTTTAAATAAAACTACAATAATTAATTATGAATGGAATAACTGTACAGATAACTAATTTATCATATTTTTTAAAAAAGAAAACAGCTTGCAAATGCAAAAAAATAATTATTTGGAAAATGTAGTTTTCCTTTGTATAAAATATACATGTATTCAATGGAAATTTATTGGATTTTAAAACAAAAATTCACTGTGTTAAAATCCAATAAAAATAAAAATTTGCAAATAAAATTCCATTGCATGCCTTTTTACAGTACGTTAATGGATCACACTGGGAAGAAACATAATTCTCATTTAGCTCTCACTACTGCCATTCTGTATTATTGTAAAAAGTCTACAAAGAGCTGCTCCCATCCTCACTGTAACAAAAAGCTCAACAAACCTTTCTGCTGCAGGACAACAGCCAGGGAGAAGACAGAATACAGAGAGAACTCTGGGGTCACTCGCTGCTCTACAGTATTAAGATTCAAGGGGTTATAATGGCTGAGAATCCTTGTACAGTACAGATACAAGGTGTTACTGTAATTTCCATTGTCACAAAAAGTGCGCCGCGGAGAAGAAAACGCAGGCTTAAGCAAATCACTATCTGTCTACACGAGACCCAAAATAATGACTACGCAGTCCACAATCCCCCGCGCGCACTTGCCTAACTATCACGGCAAGGCCTTCGCTCTGAAGGGCACCCCACGACATGAAATGATCGCGGGGTTGCAACGCAGTATCCGTCTACACTCGAGCCGGAATACAGACTACATTGCCCACAATCCCTGTACCCACTTTCCTTATACTATTCGTCACACTGCCACCACAGACCATGACTTTTTCCCAGGTTGCCTAATACCTGAATCAGAGCTGGTCTGAGACTCTGATTATGCACCCCAAAATAGGGGAACAGTACAGCGACTGCACCCCACCATAATTCACTGTTTGCTAGATAGACTCGAGCTTAAACAATGGCAAATCTCTATGATAATCCAGTCCTTCAGTTAGCATGGATCGAATATCAGGCAGAAGCAGATCTTAATAAGTTTTAGATTTTATTATGATAAAAAAATTATATATCACAGTGCATTTGGTTACAGAAAAATAGATATGATAATCAATAATTACACACACACACAGGGTTATTCAAAGAGATCCGAATTTCTTAAGAAAGGTAACCGAACGCTGAAAATCAGCGTTCGGTTACCTTTCTTGGCCATTCGGCTATCCAGAGAGCAGGCAATTCGCCAAATCCTGGCGAATTGCCTAAACATACGGTGCCTGTTCGGTGCCTGTTCGAGGGCAGTGAAAACCCCATGAAAAAGCACTGCTTCGGCTATTCAGAGAACACAAACCAGCAGTGAAAGGTTCCCGAAATGCCCTGCCATTCGGTGGTTTAATTCGGCAAATTTATTCAGGAGAATCCCATAGGCTTCAATGTTAAAAATATTCCCGTTTTAATTCAATATCTAATAAACCGTTCATTATAAAATTCTGCAGTAAAGAGTCTCTTTATATATAGATTTTTTAGGATATTTTAATCATTTTTCAGATTTTTTTTTTTTTAAAAAAAGTCAGATTTTTTTTTTAAGTTTACTTATTTTTGGTGTAACAGCCCTCTTTGTTATCATTCCCTGGACCTCATATGCAAATTTCAGACATTTTCGCTCAGTAGTTTCTTTGCAAACAGTGTTTCACTTTTCAAACATTCATACAAACTGTTATCCTAATTTATTCACTTCACTCTGTCTGCGGTCTCGGCTTTCCCGACTTTTTCCGGCGGCTTCGCTGCTGGTGATCAGCTCCTGCTCGGGTTTTTCCATGGTTTTCGGCAGGTTAATCCAGATGTTTTTGAGGGTTTTCGGCGTGCATTCGCTGGGTTTTGCGGTTCGTTTTTGAGGGTTTGCGGCAGCTTTTCCCTGCAATTCGGGGACCCTGTGGTGTTTGCTGAATACACCGCAGGTTCACCGAAATGGGATCGGCAAAAGGAACCGAATTGAAGAGAACGAAAAGTCACCAAACGTGCGGTGACTTTTCGAATCTCTTTGAATAACTCTAAAAGCAGCACAAAAGTAAAAAAGGATTAAAATACAGAACCTTACTCACACGTCAGCAAGCTAACAGGACATCTGTGACTCCTGGGGCTGGAAATTGGAAACACGGGCCTAATCCTCACTTCTTACGTGAACCCGAAGTGGTCAAAAGCGCTGAGCCCTTGCTGGACTCAGAATATATAGGTTTTCCCGTCATTCAAAAAGAACAGCCCATAGATGGTACAGCCCACCCAATACATTTTCCCATAATTCCCCTTCCTGTTAGTGGGCATGCTCAGTTCACTGCTTCTTTAAAGTAAAGACAAATAAGTCAATGGGGCCTGATGGGATCCACCCTAAATTATTAAAAGAGCCCAGTGGTGTAATAGCAAAACCGTTAACAGATTTATTTAACCAATCCTTGTTAACGGGAGTCGTCCCAGAAGACTGGAAATTAGCAAATGTTGTGCCCATTTACAAGAAGGGTAGTAGGGAGCAGTGACGTGCGGTGAGGTCAGTGGCTGGTGAGGCACTAGCTAGATTGTGCAACATGTCCGTATGATAACTTTATGTAAAATACAGTTTTTTTAATGTCTGTTTGTTAAATTTTTCTCACATTGGAGAAAGGGCGCTTAAGACAATGGCATAGAGGGCTGTTTGTATATATATATATATATATATATATATATAGCATTGTAAAGGTATAAAGAATATAATGGAGCTATGATAAAATTAAATAGAGTCTGGGTGAAAGGTAAAAAAAAGTAAACACTGTGATATATAGATAACAATTATAATAATATCACTTATAGAGAAACAGATTTTATTGGTGAATTTTATTGTCAAAATATTTCAATGTTTTGAGAAAAATGGCACAAAATGTTCAAGCAATTTCTGTGAAGACAGAAAAATGATAGAGACACATGCAGGGAAAATGCATAACCTAAACAGAATCTATAGAGAAAGGGTGAAAGAGGGAAAAGGGATAGAGTAAGATACAAAAGAATGAAGAATGGGGATTCATAGACAGTGGAGCAGGAGAAGTGATAGGGGATACAAAGAAGAATACAGAGAATATGAGGAAAGGACACAGACAAAATATATAGAGGATTAAAAGAAGGGTGTGATAGTGATGTGTGGATGGGCTGATAGGGGAGAGATAAGCAGGTTCTGTTCTATGGGACACGGAGGAGAGAGGGACTGATGAGGAAAGGAGGGGATAGACAGTCAGGGGAGGGATGGAGGGGCAGAGGGAGGGATAAAGGGATGAGAGTAGGGAGGGGGAGCTAGAAGTCAGGGGGATGCAGTGAGAGAAGCAGGCAGAGCTGAGTGAGCTCAAGACCGGAGAGCAGAGCTCACAGACCCCCTGTACACCAGACCAGCCCCTTGTGAGCAGCCAGAGTCCCCCTCCTCCTGCCCTGTGCCCAGGCTCTCCTCTCCGGCTTCACTGCTACACCAGCACAGGCCACAGCTGTAAACAGGCAGGAAGCTTTCCCATCCGGGGGCACTGACCAGCTCTGCACTACACTGTAACAAGGATCCCTAAAACCAAAACATCACTGCTGCTCACACCCTCAGCTCCTGCCTGAAGCCCAGAGACCCCCACATTAAAGTAACAGCTTAGGGAGAGCCCATAGCTGGAGGAACACCATCTGCCTGCATAAAACACCGTACCAAAAGAAAAGAGAGTAAAACATACCTGCCTGCCTGTCCAAGAGAGGGTTGAGCTGCTGTGTGGTCCCTTGTGAGCACTGCGCCTCCTCCATCTGCGTTAGGGTGTAGGAGGAGCTGGAGCCAGTGCGTCCTCAGCACAGGCTGAGCCCCCCCCCAGACTGACGAGGACAGTCACATGACTGTCCTGTGTCAATCAAACCATGGGGAGCTCAGCCTCCAATGGTGGGCGTTTTAAGAAAAAAAAATAGCTTGAGCCAATGAAGCTTTCCCATTGGCTCAAGCTTTTGTAGCGCTGTGTTAAAATCTTGCTGTGGCAGTACCTATTTTTGGCCATAAGATGGAGACAATCGTGATCAGAGACACTGGACATTGGGACTACATTTCCCGGCGTGCTTTGCAAACAGACAGGAAGTGGGTGGGACACAGACGCTTGACATCCTGAGCCTCGTGGAGAACGCGCCAGAACGCGCGAGAGCACGCCAGGGAACGAGGGAGAGCAGACGCAGTGCAAGATATTGCTAGAGGGCCTAGGCCAGAGCGCGAGTGCGACCTGTCAGTTCCTTACACCGGGTCATCCAGCCTTAGGAGAAGGAGACCTCCAAGTTCCCGAGATTTGCTGCAGATTAAGGAACCGAAGACTTTGAGTGAGGAGTTGCCGCGAGTTGATCGGATACGGAGAGCAGGCGGTGAGCTGGACAACTCGTGGACAAGTTACGGAGAGTCAGACAACGGATCCGGCCGCAAGTATCCCCAGTCAATATCGAGCGGAGAGACGTCCTGGGTCAGCGGAGCCTAAAGCAATCGGTGGATGGGTGAGAGGCCTCCAAGGCCGTTTGTAAATAAGGAACACACTGCTGTTTTCTCCTTAAAGTCCACAGGGCCCCAACTTGACTAGTCGAAGACATTCCTTAAGTAAATTCACTGGCCAGTTGAACAGTACCCGGGTACCATACACACACACATACACACCTTTTACATTCCGGGACTTAACCTGTGCAGGACTCATTCTGTTACGAATCGGAACATGGGTTGAAGATACGTTTCGAATATATTTTCTCTTTTCCGCTGCGCGTTTATCGAAAGACGAAGAGATTGTATTCTTGGTCCTGCTACGTGTCCTTTTTCCGAAATTTCGTGCAATTGCATTCTTTTCTGTTCGGTTGCGAATATATTGTTTTTTTCGAAATACGAAGCCTCGTGTTTCGTTTCTTTTCCGCTACGCGTTTTTTACCGCGATACGAAAGTACTGTAATAATACCTGTGAATACCGTGTCTCAACGTCTGCTTAATATTTTAGTAAACTATTTAAATTATAAAAAACCCACAGCGGTGTTGGAGTATATTTATTCCCTAGTGTGGGGAGACTGACCCGTGGTTTATTTTCAGCGGCTCCTCCGGGAGTGAGCGCTACACTTTCATTTGCTATCATTGCCTCTGGAGGCAATGACGAGCATGCCTGCCTGCCACCAGCCTGGGCTTCACAATCAGCGTAGCATTCATGCTGCGCAAATTGCATAGCCTAGGCTGGCTCAGTGCTGCCCCTGCTGTCTGTGTAATGAATCACACACACAGCAGCCGGCAAACTGTGAAAGTGAAAGCGCAGGAGAAAAAAAGGACAGAGAGAAGCAAAGCACAGCGTGGGAGAGAGGAGCAGGTAAGTATGGACTTTTTTCAGTAAATAACATTTTATAGCAGTTTAAATATACACACACACACATCACATGTCATTACAACACCATGACCACATTAATTTACTGGAATGGCAGGGGAGGCTCCGCCTACCCTGCCACCCCTGACTGTACATCCCTGGTAGGGAGGAATCGGGGAACTATAGGCCAGTTAGTCTTACGTCAGTAGTGGGGAAATTAATGGAAACCATGTTAAAGGAAAGGATTGTCGAACATCTAAAAACACATAGATTACAGGATCAGAAACAACATGGGTTTACCTCAGGGAGATCATGCCAAACTAATCTTATTGATTTTTTTGATTGGGTAACAAAAATAATAGACACAGGTGGTGCAGTAGACATTGCTTATTTAGATTTCAGTAAGGCTTTTGATACTGTTCCGCATAGAAGGCTTATCAATAAATTGCAATCTTTGAGCTTGGATTCCAATATTGTTGAATTATTATTATTATTATTCTTTATTTATAAAGCGCCAGCATATTCCGCAGCGCTGTACAATAGGCACAGTATAGACAGGGTTACAATACAATACATTGAACAACATTTGACACACATTACAGGAGGAGATGAGGGCCCTATTCCCGTGGGAACTCACAATCTAGGAGGGTTGGGGTTGGAAACAGGAGGAGAGGACTGTAAGGTGAGAGTGATTGATGGTTGCGTCAGTGAGTTGGGTGGTAGGCTTCCCTAAATAGGAACGTTTTAAGGGAGCGTTTGAAGGAAGAGAAGTTAGGGGAAAGTCTGACAGTACGAGGGAGAGCGTTCCAGAGAGTGGGGGCTGCGCGTGAGAAATCCTGAGGTCTATCATGGGAAGAGGTGATGCGGGGAGAAGCTAGGCGCAGGTCACTGTTTGACCTTAGGGAGTGGGCTGGGGTGTATTTGGTGATTAGTGAGGACAGGTAGTGGGGAGCTGAGTTAGTGAGGGTTTTGTAGGTAAGGATAAGGATTTTGAACTTTAATTCTGCAGTGGATGGGGAGCCAGTGAAGGGACTCGCAGAGGGGAGCGGCAGAGACAGAGCGGCGGGTGAGGTGAATTAGCCTGGCGGAGGCATTCAGGATGGATTGTAGGGGGGAGAGGCGGGACAGAGGGAAGCCAGATAAGAGATTATTGCAATAGTCGAGTCGGGAGATTACCAGGGTGTGTATGAGTTGTTTTGTGGTGACAGCTGTAAGAAATGGCCAAATTCTGGAAATATTACGCAGTTGGTATCGGCAGGTGGAGGAAAGAGACTGCATGTGGGGGATGAAGGAAAGAGCACAGTCAAGTGAATGGATTAGGCAGTGGCTGAGTGACAGGCAACAGAGGGTTGTGGTAAATGGAGTTTATTCGGCGCAAGGTCTTGTTACCAGTGGGGTACCTCAGGGGTCAGTACTTGGACCCATTCTCTTTAATATTTTTTATTAGTGATATTGCAGAAGGTATTAATGGTAAAGTATGTCTTTTTGCTGATGACACAAAGATTTGCAACAGGGTTGACGTTCCTGGAGGGATCAGCCAAATGACAAATGATTTAGGTAAACTAAAACAATGGTCGGAGCTGTGGCAATTGAGTTTTAATGTGGATAAGTGCAAGATAATGCACCTGGGAAGTAAAAACCCAAGGGCTGAATATAGAATATTTGATAAAGTCCTAACCTCAACATCTGAGGAAAGGGATTTAGGGGTCATTATTTCAGAGGATCTAAGGGTAAGTAGTCAATGTAATAGAGCAGCAGGAAATGCTAGCAGAATGCTTGGTTGTGTAGGGAGAGGTATTAGCAGTAGGAAAAGGGAAGTGCTCATGCCACTGTACAGAGCACTGGTGAGACCTCACTTGGAGTACTGTGTGCAGTACTGGAGACCGTATCTCCAGAAGGATATAGACATCTTAGAGAGAGTTCAGAGAAGGGCTACTAAAATGGTGTACGGCTTGAAGGAGAAAAGTTACCAGGAAAGGCTTAATGATCTTAACATGTACAGCTTGGAAAAAAGACGAGACAGAGGAGATATGATAGAAACATTTAAATACGTGAAGGGAATCCACAAGGTAGAGGAAGGGAGTATATTTAAAGGGAAACAAAATAGCAAAACAAGAGGACATAGTCTTAGATTAGAGGGACAAAGGTTTAAAAGTAACATCAGGAAGCATTATTTTACTGAGAGGGTGGTGGATATATGGAACAGCCATCCAGTTGAAGTGGTAGAGGCCAAAACAGTAATTGACTTTAACCCCTTAGTGACCGGGCGGTTTTACACAAATCCGTCTTTTAGTGACCGCTGCTGTTTTTACGTTTCTGCGCTGTTAGAGTTTAGGTCAAATTTTCCTCTTACTCGTTTATTCAACCCACACATATTATACACCCTTTTTCCCGCCATTAAATGGACTTTCTAGAAATACCATTATTTCCATCATATCGAATAATTTACTATAAAAAAAAAAATGAAATATGAGGAAAAAAATGGTAAAAACACACTTTTTTGTAATTTAAATCCCCAAAATCTACAACCACCCAAAACGACCCCAGCTAAATAGGTTTAAAATTTTGTCCCGAGACTAGAAATACCCAATTTTTACATGCGTTTGCTTTTTAACCCCTTCACTGCTGAGACAGTTCACCTATGTGCGCTGCGCTCATTCTGACCATTTTGTGCTATTTATTTTTAGATGACAGCCTAGGCCCTATCTAATTAAACTCCCCCCAGACAAAAAAACTTTTAAAATTTTTATTTTTTTTATTTTATTTAATTTTTTTATTATTTTTTTTTATTTAATTTATTTTTTTTATTTTTTTTTAAAACCAAACCTGGTCATGTTTGGTATCATTTGAAAGGCCATAATCAGGCCTTTCAAATGATGGCAAATATGACCATCTAGCTGTCAGGGATCGGGAGATAAAGGGATCCTTAGGATCCCCTTATCTCTACATGGCAGCTAGAGGGTTAACTGGCCCACTGACATCCTCACACATATGGTGAGGTTCAGTGGGTGGGGGGGGACCTGGAGGCTTGGCTGACATCCAAGATGTCAGCCCCCCTCCAGGTTTGAATCGCGTTTTGGCGCCAATTGGCGCCGCAACGTGATCCGGCGGCGAAATGGTTAATGCCATACACCGCTGGAAAGGGGAGGCTCTCCCCTCTCCAGCGGTGCAAACGGCATCTCCCTAGCTTCAATGGTTGGGGAGATAGAGGGCTCCGAAGGAGCCCCCCCTCCCCTCCATTGAAAAGCATGGGGACGCCTGCTGATGACGTCACCACGCAGCGTGGCGACGTCATCAGCCTCGCCTGCCCATGTAAATCACATGGGCAGGCTTCCTCCCTGCCAGATCGCCGTGGGATCCGGCGAGGGAGGTGAGTATCGGGCGGGAGGGGGATTAGGCGCCGCTGACGTACCCTGTACGTCCGCGGGTCTAAGGGAGACCCGAGTACAGGACGTACAGGGTACGTCAGAGGTCCTTAAGGGGTTAAGCAGGCATGGGATAGGCATAAGGCTATCCTAAACAAAAGATAAATCCAGGTAAAGTATCCATGTAATTGGGCAGACTAGATGGGCCGAAAGGTTCTTATCTGCCGACATTTTTCTATGTTTCTATGTTTTAATGCACAGCCGTAATATCAATCATCCCCAAGATCGTCTCTGCGATCAAAGGATATGATCGCTTCTTTGAAATGCACTTTTTGGTCACAATGGTGCCGCTGGGTCTGGGATGTGCTCTTGGAGGTGCTTTTCTATTTGCTCAAGGAGTGAAAGGCTTGTAGACTGGACAAGGGACATTCCATTAGAGCAGATGTGTAATGTCCCCCTTATCAGGTCGATCAAAGAAAACCTATTCTGCACAAGCCTGTGATATCCCTTCAGAAGGGGATTTGGGTGGCCACCAATGAGACAAACCTCATTAACATTTTAATTATTTTCTGGCACACACCAGGAACTGTGGCTTTTAGTAGTTAGCTGTGCAGCCTTGCCCCTCGTATATATACAGATATATAGATAGAGATAGATAGATATATAGATACATATATCTCTAGCTAATTCGCGACATCCATACAGAGACATTATGACACATACAGATATTATTTTTATATTCTATTGGTATTTTTTTGGAATCGGCATTGCTAATAATCACGTTATGATCACGACAACCACCCATAAGCAGGAGATCTGACCATTTTTATTATCTATCTTTATCACATTCACTATTTTTGACACAAACAGGGTTATTTAAAGGAGCCAAACTGGCCCCGAAATTGCACCGAACAGTGAAAGTTCCCATACTTTGCAATTTCAGGGCCATTCGGCTATTCAAAAAGCTGGCAATTTGCCAAATATTGGCAAATTGCCAGCGAAATACAGGTGATCTTTGGCAGCAGTGAAATCCCCTTAGAGAAGCAATAGTTAATCTATTCAGAGAATGCCAAACAACAGTGAAATGTCAGCGAAATGCCTTGATTTTCAGTGGTTTCATTCGGCAGGTTTAATCAAGCGAATCCCAAAGGTTTCAACGTTAAAAATTATTCCAGGTTTTATTAAATATCTATTAAACCATTTATTTTTTTAATTTACAGCAAAAAGTCTCTTAATTTATTTTTTTTTAGGATTTTTTTAGGCATCTTTTGTGATTTTTTTTTCAGCAATTTCTTTTTCCGGATTTTTTTTTTAAAGAGCATTTTTTTTTTCTGTAACAGACCTTTTTAGTATTATTCATAGGATCTTATCTATTAAGTCCAGGCATTTTCGTGCAGTATTTTTTTTTCCAATCAGCTTTAAAAAGTGGCAGCATTTTTTGTCTTTTTCTACCCCGTTCGTCGGCTTGTTGGCTTTTTCCAGCAGCTGATCGGTGCTCTGTTCGGCAGATCATCTGCTTTTTTTCGGATGCGTTCGGGATATTTCGGCAGTTTTGCAGTGGATCACCAGCTTTTTAGGATGTGGTTAGGTTTTTTTGGGGGGGTTTTGCAGTGGTTATGCTGTTTAATGCGGCGGTTTTTCTGATGCGTTTAGCAGATTTTCCCTTCACTTCGGAGACCCTGTGGTGAATGCTGAATGCTGGGCACTTAAATGGCAGATGAAATTTAATCTAGATAAATGCAAAGTTATGCACTTTAGAGTGAAGAACACACAAGTAATTTATACCCTAAATGGTACGGAGTTAGGGAAATCCAAGCAGGAGAAGGATTTGGGAATAATCATAGACTTCAAACTAAGTAACAATGTGCAATGTCAAACAGCAGCCGCCAAGGCCAGCAAGGTATGAAAACATAATTTTGCCTCTGTATAAATCAATGGTCAGGCCGCATCTTGAATATGCCGTGCGATTTTGGGCACCTGTCTTAAAAAAAGATATTATAGTGCTAGAAAAAGTGCAGAGACGGGCAACTAAATTAATAAGGGGAATGGAAGGGTTAAGTTATGAGGAAAGACTAACAAGCTTAAATCTGTTTAGTTTAGAGAAACTGCGCCTTAGAGAGGGATCTGATAACCTTATATAAATATATACGGGGCCATTATCAACCATTGTCTGATAACCTATTCATTAACAGGACTATACATAGGACAAGGGGTCATCCATTTAGACTGGAAGAAAGAAAATTTAGCTTAAAGCATAGGAAGGGTTATTTTACGGTGAGAACAATAAAGCTGTGGAATTCTCTGCCAGTTGAGGTGGTTGGGTCAGAGTCTGTACAGACTTTTAAAAAACGACTGGATGACTTCCTGCAGACACAGAATATTAAGGGTTATAATATTTAATATGTGGGTAAAAGCTTCTTGATCCAAGGAGAAATCTGACGCCATTCTGGGGTCAAGAAGGAATTTTTTCCCAGTATGTTGCATATTGGCAAGCATTTCACACTGGGTTTTTTGCCTTATTTTGGATCAACAGCAGTAGGTTATGTGGGAGAGGCTGAACCCGATGGACACATGTCTTTTTTCAGCCTATATAACTATGTAACTATGTAACCACAGGGTCAGGGAATTTAATTCCCAGAAGTGCAGGAAACTAAAGAGCACCGACATGCCTTTTGAGTAACCCTGTAAGGGCTATTTCTGCCTGTATGCTAATAATGCCGACCCCTTGTGAAGATGTTCAAGATGTTCCAGAGTTCAGAACCTTTCATTCCAGCAACATTTCTGTAAATGATAAGCAAATATATGAGAAATGAAAAAATTAGCAAACTTGTAATATTTTAACTATCTTGTAATAACAATGTATATGCAAGACTGCAGGTTTACACTACAAATAGATGTTAACTACGCATTCAATGTTCAAAATAAACAGTATGATAAAGTGTTTTTCACAAAAATCCTTTTGGTATTGAAACGGATAAAAGATTTATTATATAAAATATTTAGAATTAAATAAATGCAAAGAAAAAAATAAAATGACTTAATTGATTAACCCTTTCGCTGCTGAGGCTTTTCCCGCCCCTGTGCTGAGGTCATTTTTACCGGTTTTGCTCATCATGTTTAAACGTGTTTTGAAGGCTTATTTTAGTATATGACCCAGACATATTATATATCGTTCTTTCCGTCAGACTCGGTAGATTCATAATATGTCATTATTATATGTATACGTTATGTCATGTCTGTATATTATAACAAAAAATGCAATAAAATATGTATTTTCAATAATTTACAATGTGTTAAGTGTTTTTTTTCACATTTTAACATGCGAGCAATTGCGGTTATATTTTGTATGGGGTGCGCTTGTTAAAAAAATTAGAGATGGGGTCTCGTTACATTTTTTTTTTGGGGAAAATTACACTATTTTTAAGAAACGCACCGCATACAAAAATCGTTAGTGCAGCATCATTGTTCACATTATAATTGAAATGGGAACAATATTGCTGCATTAACAAACCCAAAAAAATAAAAAAAAAGTGTTTATTTTTTATTTTATTTTTTTTATTTTTATTTTTCATTTTTTTTTTTTTTGACAAAATTTTTCACAGTAGTGTTTGGTATCGTTGGAACAGCCATGCTCTGGCCGATCCAACCATACCAAACTTTAACCCCTAGCTGCCACGGATCGGGAGATAGGGAGTTCATTGGAACTCCCTATCTCCACCGTTGGTGGCAGTTAGGGGTTAAGTCCAGGACTGGCGTTATCGTGCTACGCACGATGACGCCAGTCCTCAGGGGGAGTTCCCGGAGGCTTGGCCGACATCCAAGATGTCGGCCAGCTCCGGGAAAGGATCGCGAACCGGCGCTTTTCAGCGCCGATTCGCGATCCAGCTCCCCAGGGGTTAATGCCAGGCACCATTTGGAAGGGCAGGCTGTGCCCTTCCAAATGGTGCCTGGGTTAACCCCCGCAGAGCCGCCGATCGGGAGGGAGAGAGGTCCGAAGGACCTCCCCCCTCCCTTTCAGGCGCCTCCTCCGCACATGCGGGGGGCGCCTGAATTAGGTGTCATCGCGCTGCCGCGATGACACCTAATTCCGGCGGCTGCGGTTCCGGATGCCGGGCTGACATCGAGGATGTCAGCCCGCACCGGGGGGGGCCAGCGATCGGCCGAACGCTGACCCCAATGGGAGGACGCGCTCAGCGCGTCCTCCGCATACCAGCGGTAATGCAGAGGACGCGCTGAGCGCGTCCTCCGCATTGAAGTGGTTAAGGTTTACTTGTTATTAGTTTTAATTGTGCTGTAGGTTTCTGAACTCTATTCTAAAAAATTACTTTATTTTAGTCCATGTTATGCTGAGCGCGTCCTCCGCATTGAAGTGGTTAAGGTTTACTTGTTATTAGTTTTAATTGTGCTGTAGGTTTCTGAACTCTATTCTAAAAAATTACTTTATTTTAGTCCATGTTATCTAGGCCCTGCATAACCACATATTGATTGTCTTACTTTAAGAATTCAATCTGATTTATTTAGCTGTATATTAAAATCAATTGTTATATGACACATTTCCATTGAAATTGAAGTTGAAAGATAATACAAGATGCGATGAACATTTTAGCAGTTGAAATTACAATATTACTGAACCACAGGAAGTGCTTCCTATTGAAACAGAGAAAACATTTTTTTAAACGAAAAAAACCTCTTTCAAGGAGATTAATCCAGTATTTTCTACTTTATTAGATTTAAGAATATAGGTTACTAGAAAAAGAAAAATATATTGATGCAGATATGTAGAATGCATTTAACATTTAATTAGCATCCTTCTGCAATACCTTCTTATATAAACCACCTCTAACCCCATTAGCAAAATCGAAAGAGTTTTCATTTCAGTTCCATTCTATACAACTGTTTGGTGTAGTTGAAATACATAAATCTATGGTCAACCAGACAGATTAATTAGTTTGTTGTGATTCTACAAGTTTACAGGATTACACTGCCTGGCCCAAAAAAGTCACCATCTACCACACCCTATCATACAAGGCAGTGTTATGATCCGGGATGGCTTTAGTTGTTCAGGTCTAGGTTCAGCAACGTTATGAGCCCAAAAAATTATATCAGCTGACTCCCTGAATATACTGAATGAGCAGGTTTTTCCATCAGTGGATTTTTCTCTTCCCTGGTGGCCCAGGGGGCATATTCCAAGATGGCAATGCCAGGATTCATTGGGCTCAAATCGTGCAAGAGTGGTTCAGGGATCATGAGACATCATTTTCACACATGGATTGGCCACCACATAGTCCAGTCCTTAACCCCATTGAAAATCTTTGAGATGTGCTTGTCAGACCTTATGCAGTGTCCGACTCTTCCAACATCAATACAAGATCTTGGAGACAAATTAATGCCATTCTGGAAGGGAATAAATGTTGTGACATTGCATGAGCTTATTGAAACGATGCCAATGCGAATGAGTGCTGTAATCATAGAGAACGGCCATACAACCATATATTAGAGTGTGGCCTTTTTTTGGCCAAAAAATTTGGTTTCTTTGGCAAATAACCTACATTACTAATGCCTAAGGACAATATTACTGTTACGTTCCCCCAGCCAGGCCCACTAGGTGCTGAGAACTCTTTTCAGCCCTTATGGTTTTTAGGGTTAATCTGTTTGGCTCTCCACCCTTGGTGTCTCAGTGTCTGACCAGACCTGTGGTCACGTGACTTGCACTACCCTATTTAATGGCTATTAGTGCACTTGTTCCCTGATCCAGTATAGATCTTCCTTGCTGTAATCCTGCCTTCTGTATTTTGTATTTTTGATATCCTGGTTTATGACTCCTGGCTTCGTATCCTGACTATTCTTGTATTTTATCCCCGGTACCGTATATTGACTTCCTGGTTTATGACTCCTAGCTTTATATCTTGACTATTCTCTTGCTTGATCCCATTTGTGTTTTGTCTGTGTATTCAGGATTCTGGTTTATGTTTGAACCACACTACAGTCTCTGTTGTTTATCTGGTGTGAGTCCTAATTGTAGGAATCTAGTTTTGTTGTATGTCCCTGCTGGTTGCAGCTCTAACCTCAAGTTCTATATGTGAGTCCTGCCCTGCATGTTGCTGACTATATTTCTATCAAGTCTGTTTTTCTGGTTTATGTTGTGTGTATCTAGTGCAGCAGCTCATTGTTTTGGTTTATAGAGACCACTTCAAGGATCTCTTTCTTGTTCAGTTTTTGCTAGATATTCCTTCTTGTCAAGTCTGGTTGAACCCTGTTGTTCCATTGTGTATATTTTCCCACCCTGTACTCTGTATATTCAGAATGTCATTCAAGTACCTTTCCCCAGTGCAGGGCCTTCCTCTCGTGTGCATATACTGTCTTGTCTTGTCTGGTTCTGTTGTATCCTGTGTCCAGGGTTCTGCATAATGCTGAAAGACACATACCTGCCTAAAGGGCTTAAAATACACAGCAGCAAGGACCCCCCTTTGGCTCCTGAGGGGGGCCACCGTGACAACTACATTCTTAATACCCCAAGAATGACTAGTTAAGCATTCAGATACTTAGCCAGTGGAAGAGTCCACCCTACTATTGTCAAATTGTCATCAACCGTCAGGAGTAGGAACAAGACAAGACTGAATTATCAACTACTTACTGTACATTGTATCATGTGTGTATGTGTCCTTTTCAGCACCAATCAATGTTAGGGGGGAGTGGTTTATTACAACAAAGGACAGGCCGAAAGCCTCGCTAAATTTAGCACATGTTGTTGCCTATTATTATTTTTTTTATTATGAGGCTCCTCGGAATACAATGATAACTGCATTCAAAATAAATTCACCATTCTTCAAAAAATGAATAAAAAAAAATAAAGATGTTTTTTTGAATACCTCAAGATACCAAGATATTCTGGTGACTCCTATTCTAGTTTTCAGGACCTCATATCTGTTCTTTAGCTTACTCCTCACCACATTAGTTTTCAAAACTTGGTAGAACTTACTTTCTAGAGGGACCCATCTTCAGGCCAAGTTCAGCTCCTCAATATTGGTATTTACAGTCTCTATCTAGAGTCTCATAGGTGACAATAGTCATCTGTGCACAAGGTACTACTAGGTATTTTCTGTTAATCTGTATATTTGTGTCTTGTTTTTAATATCTTGAATTTTATTACTTTGTATTTCTGTAACGACTGTAACAATTTAATGTTCTTGAACCCAGGACATACTTGAAAACGAGAGAAATCTCAATGTATCCTTCCTGATTAGATACTTTATAAATAAATAAATGCACATATTCAGGGTAATTCAGAGAATCGAAAAGTCACTGCACGTTCGGTGACTTTTAGTTCCCTTCAATTCGGTTTGTTTTGTCGATCCCATTTTGGCAATCCTGCGGTGTATTCAGCAAGCACCACAGGGTCCCCGAATTGCAGGGAAAAGCCGCCGCAAACCTGACGAAAACTAACCGCAAAACCCGGTGAATGCACGCCGAAAACCCACAAAAACATTTGGATTAACCTGCCGAAAACCACGGAAAAACCTGAGCAGGAGCCGATCACACGCAGCGAAGCCACTAGAAAAAGCCGACACCGCAGTGAAGGCAGTAAATAAATTAGCAAAACAGTTTGCTTGAATGTTTGAAAAGTGAAACGCTGTTTGCAAAGAAACTACTGAGCGAAAATGTTTGAAATTTATATATGAGATATATGAATGATAATAAAAAGGGCTATTACAGAAAAAATAAGTAAACTTAAAAAAAAATCTTTTTTTTAAAAATAAAAAAAATCCAGAAAAATGCTTAAAATATCCTAAAAAATCTATAAATAAAGAAGCTCTTTACTGCAGAATTTTATAATGAATGGTTTATTAGATATTGAATTAAAATGTGAATATTTTTAACATTGAAGCCTATGGGATTCGCCTGAATAAACCTGCCGAATTAAACCACCAAATGGCAGGGCATTTCGGGAACCTTTCACCTTTCAGGATTTGGCGAATTGCCTACTCTCTGGATTGCCGAATGGCCAAGAAAGGTAACCGAACGCTGATTTTCAGCGTTCAGTTACCTTTCTCCAGCCTTTCGGATCTCTTTGGATAACCCTGTATGTCGCAGAAATTAGAACATTTCTGGGATATAGAAATATACACAGGGTTATCCAAAGAGATCTGAATGGCTTTCTTGGCCATTCGGCTATCCAGAGAGCAGGTAATTCGCCAAATCCTGGCGAATTGCCTGCACATATGTTGCCTGTTCGGTGCCTGTTCGAGGGCAGTGAAATCCCCATAGAAAAGCACTGCTTCGGCTATTCAGAGAACACAAACCAGCAGTGAAAGGTTCCCGAAATGCCCTGCCATTCGGTGGTTTAATTCGGCAAGTTTATTCAGGAGAATCCCATAGGCTTCAATGTTAAAAATATTCCCTTTTTAATTCAATATCTAATAAACCGTTCATTATACAATTCTACAGTAAAAAGTCTCTTTATTTATAATTTTTTTAGGATATTTTAAGCATTTTTTTGGATTTATTTTTAAAAACATTCCTATTTTTTTTTAAGTTTACTTATTTTTTTCTGTAACAGCCCTTTTTATTATCATTCATTCATTGGACCTCATATGTAAATTTCAGACATTTTCGCTCAGTAGTTTCTTTGCAAACAGCGTTTCACTTTTCAAACATTCAAGCAAACTGTTTTCCTAATTTATTCACTTCACTCGTCTGCGGTGTCGGCTTTTTCCGGCGGCTTCGTTGCGTTTGATCGGCTCCTGCTCAGGTTTTTCTGGCATTTTCGGCGGGTTAATCCAGATGTTTTTGCGGGTTTTCGGCGTGCATTCGCCGGGTTTTGCGGTTAGTTTTCGCTTGGTTTGCGGCAGCCTTTCCCTGAAATTCGGGGACCCTGTGGTGCTTGCTGAATACACCGCAGGGTCGCCGAAATGGGATCGGCAAAACGAACCGAATTGAAGAGAACGAAAAGTCACCGAACGTGCGGAGACTTTTCGATTCTCTTTGAATTACCCTGATAGGGTAAACACTTTTGTCATTAGGATAAGCAATTACCAGGTCTATGACTGATTGTGATTGATGCTTCATTCCAGAAAGGATCGTCTGTCAAAATACATATAATCACCAGGAGATGTGAGTACATACTATATTCAAGAAAATCTTATATCCTTATAATAGAAAAAAATAACACATTTACTGAAGAAAGTATTAAAATATGATGGTGGATAAGAGTGTTTGCTTTCACATTGAGATGACGGACAACTTTATTAAGAAACAGATTTTACCATTTCTAACTGGAACATTTTAATGACATTGTCTTGAAAACATAAGACATTTTGACATTTGTCATTTCTAAAATTTATCTAAAACAGAGAATATCTCTCTCAGTTTCCTGTTTAAGACATTATTGTATCCATATTACTTTTTCTCACAATTTTTAATTAATTTGGTCGCTGTTTTTTTTTATATGAAATGCTATAAAAATATTGTCTGCTTGCTGAAAAAGTTTATCTGATATCAAAAGAATACTAATGGTCTGAAAAAAAGCTGCCGTTAAGCATATCTATTAGAAAAATCTAATGTTCAATGAAAGATTCCGGGCTAATTACCTCTATTTCCCTGCCTGAAAATCCATTTATCATCACTTTTCAGCATTTGATATTTGTTTGGAATCACTATACCGATAAATTTGAATTGACATGATATAATCGATAACCATAATAAATAGGGGTAGCGCTTCACAGAAAACCCATGAGAAACACCGAAAAAATGTCTTACATACAATCGAAACTCAGCATATGCAACACTCTTGATTGTAGTGGCTAGTGAAGACTGGCAGGATAAATGGTTTTTCGGTAAGACTCTCCTTGGATGGTAAGCCTCAAAGAAAGCAAAAACGTTGCAAATAGTATAGTATATTAAACCATAAATAGTGAAATGAATAGCAATAGGAGTCCTACTCACACTCTATGAGAGCTGCCAGCTCTCAAAAGGAAATGATTCAGGTGTTAACGGGTCACCTGTCTACCCCAAACGATCCACGGCAGGTTTCTCCCAGATGCACGCTGATCCGCTTTGTAATCAATTTCCTCCAATAATCGAAAACAAGTGGTAGATGGTAAAAAAAACTTGTTTTTATTGGCGATAAATATATAAAGGCAAGGGCCAGACGCGTTTCGCCTGCAAATCAGGCTTCATCAGTGGCAAAATAAAATTACATATATCACACATCCTAGCATTTAAATAGATGGTCAATCATAACAAGGAAAAAAGGTGTCATCTGCGCTCGTTTCTATGTGTTCCATGTACAACAAAACTGAGGTTTTTGTTTGTTTCAATGGCCATTGCAACGTAAGCTCACTCGCCACTTCACGGCACCTCTTTACAGAGTGAGTACCTAACATGTACCAAAAGGCCGCTCTACTGAGCAGCTCCAAGCCCCTCCTGCTGCTTTTCAGCCAAGGAGAGGCAGAGATATGGTGGGTTTTATTTATACACACACCAAACACTTCCCATTTGGGATTAAAAACAAAAACATGGAAAGAGGAACAGCTGCAGAACGACGGACTGGTGTTACAAGCATGATATACATAAATACAGAAAAAATGGTCAATCATGCCCGATCGGCGGCGGCTGATAGAAAAACATGGCGATACTGCCGCTTCCGGTATACACCAATCGCATCATCATCTCGCGACGGTGGTACGGCTCTCCATCATCTGATGGGAATTCAAGATCTCTAGGTGTCGGACTTCCACTTGCGCTTCACCCTGAAACGCGCACGGACATTGGAGTGAAGACGCTGGTTACTTGCATTTTGTATATCATCACATAATTGTTACAGAATCTCCCAAAACAAACGTAATATAGGGGTTGTCCTTTCTAGACCTGCCACACAAATCTACATCAGATAAATAAAAACATACAGTTTGGGCAGAGAGTAGCACTGAGTAAAATAGGGGTAAGCCACAAAAATATAAATGGCTAACCTTAATACAATAGAAATCGAAACAATTGCTAGTGAAGTGCCCTCTAAAAATATAATTTAAAAAGGTATCAACTAAAAAAGTACATCATTCGCGTCGTCATCTCGTGACGATGGGATGGCTCTCCATCGTCTGATGGAAATTCAAGGTCTGTAGCTGTCAAACGTCCGCTAGTACTTCACCCTAGGACGCGCATGAACATTAGAGTGAACACGCAGATTATTAGTATTTTATATGTCATTACATAATCGCTACACAAACGCCCAAATCAAAAATTATGTTTATATAGTTGCTAGTCATTCGAAACCTGCCCCAAATGTCTACATCAGGTGGATATCACAAATATTCATTGGATGGCAAATATTGGTAGGAACGAACAATATGGGCAAAGGATACCACTAGGTAAAAAGGGATGGACCACAGAAATAAAAATCAGGAAGACTGCTATTAACATGCCCTCCAAAATGTCAGGAAAAAAAAAGAAGGGATTCCCACTATCCCACTATACCTACAATTATCCATAAAAAATGTCTTAATTCAAATTCTTTATTAAGACCTTTTGGAATTAAGGTGTCAAAATGAAAAATGAGACGCATCTCCTTTTGATAATTTTTTTTTAAAAAGTCCTCCCCTCTCTAATGTCTCCCAACTTTTTAAGGGGTACGAAAATTAAACCTCGGGGGAACTATTATGTTTATCTAGAAAATGCGCCAAAAAAGAGTGATTAGAAAAACCTCGTTGGATATTTCTAACATGTTCCATAATGCGAACATATAAAAGGTCTAGAGGTTCTTCCTACATATACCAATTGACATGGACATATAAGAGCATAAGTTACATTTCTGGAATGACACGTGAGACTTTGCCTCAATTTGAAATCCCTCTTATAGTTAAAATTCTCTAGAAATTCTTTCTTTAAGAACAAACTTTTACATGCCAAACAGTATCCACAACGATAAAAACCGTCCTTCAGTTTAAAAGCATTAGACGCTTCTTTTCTACCTCCTAGGTGGCTTTTAACTAGCCGTTGTTTAATAGTTAAAGCTCTCATAGAGTGTGAGTAGGACTCCTATTGCTATTCATTTCACTATTTATGGTTTAATATACTATACTATTTGCGACATTTGTGCTTTCTTTGAGGCTTACCATCCAAGGAGAGTCTTACCGAAAAACCATGTATGCTGCAAGTCTTCACCAGCCACCACAACCAAGAGTGTTGCATATGCTGACTTTCGTTTGTACGCAAGACCGTTTTTCGGTGTTTCTCATGGGTTTTCTGTGAAGCGCTACCCCTATTTCTTAGGGATGTGGATTTCTTTTGTTTTGGGTGATGGTAAGCACCTATTTTGGGGTTTAGCGAATCCTGCTGGATATTTAGCGCCATGGAATAACATTTATGATATAATCAATATTTCCATTGCAAAGTATAGCTGCGAGAGCTGATATTTGTTCTGAATTTGTATTGGGAATCCAAAAGCCGGTAAACTCAAATTTGAAAAATGGTTGGAAATAGTTAAAAAAAAGTCCTCGATTTTGGCCGTTGGGCCGAATTAAGTTGAGCCTTATATTTATTGGCTACAGATAACCTCAACATCGTCATCCACATTGTTTCTCTGCTGATTTTACATGTAGATTTCAGCTTCCAAGGAAACATATCATTATGAAGAAAGTTCAGTAGAAACAGATTCAGTGATGTAAGGTCTTATAAGCAATCTCAAAAATTAAGTTTAATTTGTCAAAGCCTACTCTGTAATATGGAATCTATTCTGACTTTTTTCACTACCATCTATTGATCAACATTTGACCACCAAATGACCTATTAGCCTTTGTTGTTACTTTTTTCCTGTGATCTCTTTATGCTGGCTATCCACTGGGTCCATATTTGTGCGATGGTGCGATCATGTGATCTTGAACCCAGGACATACTTGAAAACGAGAGAAATCTCAATGTATCCTTCCTGATAAAATCCTTTATAAATAAATAAATAAATAACTGTCATTGTATTGCTTTGTATTTCTGTAACAACTGTAACATTTTAATGTTCTTGAATCCAGGACATACTTGAAAACGAGCGAAATCTCAATGTATCCTTCCTGGTAAAATCCTTTATAAAAAAATAAATCGTCCGATCAATCCCACACCATGGAGGTGAATCAGCCCTCTTTCACTAAATCTAGCTTTCATCGGACAACTTCAGATGATTTTTTCCGACTGCAACAGAATAGCGATTTTTCCCATTTCAATGGGATTTGTCAGATGACGCCAGGACAATCTCGTACAATTTTCATGAAAAAAGATGAATTGTGCAGTGAAACTGCCGTTCTTCAGCAGGGACATTGTCCCATAGAGAAATGATTCAGTTCAACAGGCGTAGCCCATAGAATTCATTGTAAAAAAAATTGTTGTTTTTTTTTAACCATCTGTTTTTTTCATCCATAACAAAAAGCCTTTTTTGGATTTCTTTCTACTTTTTTTGTAATGTTTGATTCCAAATTTTAAAAAAAAAGACAAGGCTTTTTTTCCTTGACAAATGCGGCATTTTTTTTTCCAGTCCGGCTGTGTTTGGCAGTGCTGTCCTTGGTGCCGAAACCTATTTCAGCACTAAGGACAAGGTTTTTTTTCCTCTGCAGAGTCTTTCTTCTTTTCTTTGTTTGGCGGCCTGTCTGTCGTTCAACCTAGATCATCCACAGACTCTTCCAGTGGACCACCCTGGTCGTGCAACGTCATTGCCCGTAGTCATAAGACCAAGCAAGTCTTCTGACTACAGAGCCGGTGGACAGCCAGTCTTATTCTACTCTGTTGCAGCTATAAGAAAAGACGAGGGAGACAAGAAAAACCTTGCACTGCCATTTCAACCTGTTGTCTGTCATTTTTGTCTAACATCATTGGCATCTTCTTGTGTAATAGCCACTTTTAAGATAAATGGACATTGGTCGAAGTTACCAATTTTCTGGTTGCCTTGTGCCAAGTCACAGGACAACACAGTAGTAAAGTGGCAATGACCGTAGGCATTGTAACCTGATGTTTTAGAGTGATAATGGTGGCATCAAGTGGGTGTTTAAGGACAAATAACAATGATTTCTCATAATTAATAAAACAACAGCACAGAAGCCATCACCTAGGATATAAGCTATATTTGCAAGAACACAGGTGACAGGTCCGCATTTAAGAAGATATGCATAAACATAACAGCAAGCTTAGCAGCAACGTATTATTTTTTTTTGCAGCCATTATAGTTCACAATGGAAATTATGAATCATCTTTTCCACCGTTTAGAAACTCATGCACATATTGAAAAAAAAAAGCAAGATGTATTTGTTATTGACTCAGAACACAGCTTCCTGACTGAACGTATCTGCACTTAAGAGATATCCTATTTAAAGGTAAATTTCAGAGAGAGAGATCCGCTTCAATAATATTTCCGGTGACATAAGGCCAGATGCTTATTTATGATGTTCTGTGGTTGCTTAGTCATTTCTAAGGGCGCCTCCGGTTTAACCCTGTCGGCGCACTCTGTCATTTCACAGGCTTCCATGATTTACACTCTATATTATTTTATTGGTGACAGCAGGCACACACAATTTAATTTATTAGACAATTTGACAAAATATACCTTTTATAATTATGTGAATATGCATATGGATATATGTTTTAAATAAATCTAATTATACAGATATGCATGTTTTTATATGTATATATATATCATATATAATTTGCATAGTTGTAAAAGATATATGTATAACAGTTATATATCTATAGTTTATTATTGCAGAAGCCATTTGCACATGACAGCAATTCAAAGAACTGCATCCCTGAGCTCCTGTGCTACATCCCCCAAATGCAGCAAGGAACTCTGGGTAAGACATGCAAATGACATCTGTCTCACTTTTTTGCATCCTGGGACTGTTTTCAAACAGAACCCTTAAATCAATGCTATGCCACACATGATGGCTTTTTTTTAGTAGAGATCAGGTTTATGCAACTGGTCAAAGCCACTCCTAGGACAGCGCTGTTTCAGGTTTATTGGACCCTCATCAGCTAGGAGCTAGGCATGACCAGTTGCAGTTGGATGCTTGGACCCGTAGGGCAAATCAGTACTTATTAGGGTTGTAGTGGAGGGCAAAAAATTAGATTAAAAGCATCCATGCAATAGCCAATAAAGTTTATTATTGCAGAAGCCATTTGCACATCACAGCAATTCAAAGAACTGCATCCCGGAGCTCCTGTGCAACATTCCCCATATGCAGCAAGGAACTCTGGGTAAGACATGCAAATGACATGTGTATATATAATATATAGGAAACAAATAATTGTAAGAGGTATATGTTACCCCTTATGTAGGCATATGATTGACTACATGGAACATATAAATTGAAAGAAGCCTATGTAAGACAATTACAAAATATATATTATATATATATATATTTGTGAAACATAATTCTAAAAGGTATAGGTATATCAATAGGAGGTATATGAAGGGTTATTTTTCTGCCAGTAAGCACCGGTACTCAGTACCGGCACCTATAGGCAGGGCCGACACTCCTCCGCTAAGATGTGGAGGACGTCTCGAGCACATCGTCGAAGCTCCGCGGATCGCTGCCAGCCTGGGATCGATTGCAGACTTCTCCTGCAGGGAGCTGGCATCTTGGATGTCAGCCCAATCTGCGGGACTTCCCCCCCGCCTACTGACTTCATTGCATGTAGTCGTGCTGGACTTTCCCCCGGTCGGGCAGGGAATTGCCTATGGAGGAGATCCATCCTCTGTATATCCTGATTCATGGAAGCTGGAGGGTCATGGCCTTTTGAACGTTACCAAACACGACCACGTTTTATGTAAAAAAATTCCTTGGTTTTCTATTGTAGCATTATCGCTCACTTTTCAGTTATAAAGTGAACAATGATGCTGCACCATGGAGCTCTGTGATAGGCTCATACACACTGCACATTACTGTGAGTTTTATTGCAGTGGATTCTGTAATACGCTCTTTCACACTGCAGTGCACATTACTGTGAGTTGTATTGCAGTGAAGCTCTGTGATTCTCTCATACACACCGCACATTACTGTGAGTTTTATTGCAGTGGATTCTGTAATACGCTCTTTCACACTGCAGTGCACATTACTGTGAGTTGTATTGCAGTGAAGCTCTGTGATACGCTCAGGGCCAAATTAAGATCTCTATGGGCATGGAGCTTAAGATTTTGGGGGGCTTTTTTTTGTAATTTAGTGAAATGAAAACATATTTTTGGTTATTTAATAGTGCAAGGTATTTGTTGAGAAATCTACATGTCATTTGTCAACATATACCATTACAATTAGCGCATATATATCTATATATGCACACTACATACATAGTCAGACATAGATACACAACAAGCTTATGCAATGAATGGTCACAACTTGTAAAAAAAACAAAAAAACCCTATTTGTTTAAAACCTAAATCCAGTGTTTTTTAAATCTTTAGATGTTTGAGGCAGTGATCTGATTATTGCATGCTATATATATACTGTATCTATCAAAAAGACAAGAGGGATGCACTTGAGGTCTTAAAGATTAAAAATAACAAACTTTAACCACTTGGATGCTGAGGACGCGCTCAGCGCGTCCTCAGCATTCCCGCTGGTATGCGGAGGACGCGCTGAGCGCGTCCTCCCATTGGGGTCAGCGTTCGGCCGGGTTCCGGCCGATCGCTGGCCCCCCCGGTGCGGGCTGTCATCCTCGATGTCAGCCGCGCATCCGGACCACAGCCGCCGGAATTAGGTGTCATCGCGGCAGCGCGATGACACCTAATTCAGGCGCCCCCCCCGCATGTGCGGAGGAGGCACCTGAAAGGGAGGGGGGAGGTCCTTCGGACCTCTCTCCCTCCCGATCGGCGGCTCTGCGGGGGTTAACCCAGGCATCATTTGGAAGGGCACAGCCTGCCCTTCCAAATGATGCCTGGCATTAACCCCTGGGGAGCTGGATCGCGAATCGGCGCTGAAAAGCGCCGGTTCGCGATCCTTTCCCGGAGCTGGCCGACATCTTGGATGTCGGCCAAGCCTCCGGGAACTCCCCCTGAGGACTGGCGTCATCGTGCGTAGCACGATGACGCCAGTCCTGGACTTAACCCTTAACTGCCACCAACGGTGGAGATAGGGAGTTCCAATGAACTAACTATCTCCCGATCCGTGGCAGCTAGGGGTTAAATTTTAGCGTTTAGAGCATGGCCGTTCCAACGATACCAAACATGAAAGTGAAAAATGTTGTAAAAAAAAAAAAAAAAGAAAAATAAAAATAAAAATAAATAAAAAAAAAATTATAAAAAAAAAAATAAACACTTTTTTTTTATTTTTTTTGGTTTGTTAATGCAGCAATATTGTTCCCATTTCAATTATAATGTGAACAATGATGCTGCACTAACGATTTTTGTATGCGGTGCGTTTGTTAAAAATAGTGTAATTTTCCCCAAAACAAAAAAGGAACGAGACCCCATCTCTAATTTTTTTAACAAGCGCACCCCATACAAAATATAACCGCAATTGCTCGCATGTTAAAATGTGAAAAAAAACACTTTACACATTGTAAATTATTGAAAATACATATTTTATTGCATTTTTTGTTATAATATACAGACATGACATAACGTATACATATAATAATGACATATTATGAATCTACCGAGTCTGACGGAAAGAACGATATATAATATGTCTGGGTCATATACTAAAATAAGCTTCAAAACACGTTTAAACATGATGAGCAAAACCGGTAAAAATGACCTCAGCACAGGGGCGGGAAAAGCCTCAGCAGCGAAAGGGTTAATGGGTATCCTTGATCCTTGATAAAGGCCCAAATGGGGCCGAAATGTTGGGCAAGTTCACAGGAACATTTTTTAATGTATACCCATTAAAGTTTGTTATTTTTAATCTTTAAGACCTCAAGTGCATCCCTCTCATCGTTTTCGCTGTATGATTCTTTGGGGATATCTGCACTGAGGCATATATCAACAGTGGCTGGCTACTTCAGGCAAAATATTGGTATGTATATATATATATATGTATATATATATATATATATTTATTAGATAAAATGATCATAAAGTGAGATCACAGAGATAGAGTAGTTGGGTTAATATGTGTGTGTATGTTTGTCTTTTGTCTTGCCTTGCTGCCAGCTGGGTGCCAGTTGTATAGATTTTGATGACACAGACAATACATCTCCTGTGGTTTAGCTCATCACAGAGGTAGCGGATGACATGGAGAAAATAATCAGCTGTGTATGAGTCTCTGGTGAGCTGAAAGGTGCAGACAAATAGCTTTAGCAATTTTTTCACACCTTTAAAATGATGCCAGCAGGCTGCTTTGTTAGAAAGTCTGTAAGTTCTACATTTTAAGCTTTTAATTTCTTTATACGTCTCTGGAAACTTTATTAATAGAACTTAACAATGTTAACAATTTTTTAACAGTGAAAGGAAAGATCAATGTTATTGTGTTATTATAATAATTGTTATTATGCTCTGCGGAGATTTACAATGTAACGTGTGGAATCAAACCGGAGAAATTTTAGAAAACAGAACAAGAGGCATAGAGGGTAGAACTCAGATGAGCTTACAATCTACAGAAGTAGGGTCAGAGGAGAGCAAGCAGTGCTGCCATCAGAACTCTTGGGGCCCCATACTTAACCACTGGTCGAGTCTCCCTTCTGTTGGCTGCCCATTTCAATATACTTATTAAAAAATGTATGTTCCCTCCTCTTCTGCCTCCCTCCCTCCCTCCTCATCCTTATCTTACAGGGAGTGGGCTACTTCCTCCATGGTCTGGTAATTGGATAAAATGTGTTCCTGTAAGCGAAGAGTGTTCAGTCTGCACCTCTATCTGATGCAGATCATACTATTTGTTCCCTTAATGATCAGTCAGAGTGCTTTAACTGGCCCAAGATGTCAAGGCCCCCTCACAGCTGTGTTGGCATCATGGTGGGCCAGTTCTGGGTGGCATAAGGGACCCTTATGTCTGTTGCACTTAGAAAAGCTGCACAGTGTTTGGCAATGATCAGGGTCCCCCTGGAGCAACTGGGCTAGTGAAAATATCATAGGCTGTCACCCCCTGATGGTGGCCCTGAGATTAAGGGCAGAGTAATTTAAAGGGACACTACCACTTGCATAGGCTGCAACTAGATTACTTGTGCATTACAAACAAAACCACATTATAAAACACATGCTGCTGTATTTTTCTCTTTGTTTGAAGTAATTGCTTGTAAAAAGGAAAAATAAACTAAGGTTTTGATCTCTGGTTTTCATTTTGTGTATTTTCCCACGATGCAACATTTACCAAAAGTTTTGCTTTGTGGCTCTTGTTTATATAATCTACATTATTTAACAGTTAATGAGGTGGAGGAGGAGATGTTTAGATAAGGTGGCTGGAGGATATTGTTCTTCAGGCTAACTGAGATAAGAGATGTAGCGGAATGAGATATGACAGATATCTTAAAAGACTTCTAATCTATCCCCTGGTGATGTCCTTTGAATACATCCCACACAATACAATGATGTGAGTCGGCTCCCCGACCCATAGACTCCATTCTATGGCTAAAGCTACACAGTGAGGAGCAAGTGATTTAAAGATACTGGGCCCTATTACAATCCTCGTGCACAATTTTGCGTGTGCGCAAAAACGCATTAGCGCAAAGGGTAAAACCCTTTGCGCTGGACGTCGAATTACGATGTTCGCGCACAAAATGAGCAATAACGTCTAACGCGAGTGACCCTGCGCGAACCCTTTGCAAGTGCAATTTAGTGCGCGCATCCTATACTTAACATTATGAGCGCAAATGTGTTTGTGCGCTGGTGCGCGCATGGTATTACAATGTTAGCGCAAAATTTAACGGACAATGTTTGCGCGCATAATTTTAACGTCTTTGAAAAGCTGGTGGTAACGGCAAATTGTAACAACCTGACCGTACCAAACCGCAGATTCACAACGGAGAACGTTGATGCGTATTTTTTTTTTTACTAGATCCATCAAAAATGACGGCCACTACCTTGTCTTCCGTCAGAACGTACGTCTGTTTTGCACAGTCCGCACAAAATGACAAACCCGCGTTAAAAATTACATTGCGCTCACTGATTTCTGCACGCAACTGTACTTTGCGCGCATTTTTAGGTGTCGGTTTTACGAACGCAATTTCCCGACGGATGAAAAAATGCGCAAGGAATGTAATTCCAGCGGTGATTTTCGTGCGTTAACGTTTAATGCTTTGCGCAAAAAAACACGCGTTTTGCGTGTGTTTTTGCGTTAAGTATGTAATAGGGCCCACTGTGGGGGCAGTTTACAACACAAAATATCACACAATGGATGCACCCAGTGACACATATAGAGGAAAATATTTTCTTAACTAAACAAACAAGAGAAACAAATCAAATGTAAGATGTCAGCAACATCAAATAAACACAATAAGGACAATTCATTTTTATGGTGGTAGTGGCCACTTAAAGCGGGGGACTGTATTTACTAGTTTTTGTATTTGTATTAAAAAACAGAAAAAACAATGTTGGTGGATGTAGAGTTGAAAGATAGTGAAGTGATTAAGACTTGAACCTACTACATGCGTAGGTAAAGTTGAGAAGTAAGATGTGGGATTCCATTAACAGCTGGATATCATGATCAAACATAGTCAAGGAGAAAGTTACCACAGATAATTGAGACTGAAAAAACTGTTAAAGACGTGTACGGGTGTAAAAAAAAAGAAGAAATACACAATGGTACAAGAGAGGCAGAATTATGTGACATCAAGAAGGCACTTTTGGAAACCGTGTAAGGGGTGCAAAAAATACTGTGTTAGAGTTAAGTTTTACGGGGAGAAGGTAAAAGGTGAGATGCCAATCCTTTTAAGTTAAGTTTATTCTGATGTGAGAGAGTGGAAATGTTCGCTTGATTGTCTTATTATTGTCACACTAACAGGTAATCTCAGTGACTTCCACTTTACTCCAATGAAGTGCATTTTTAAAATACATTTGATGGGTGGTCATGCTTTTATTCTAAAAGGGTTCTGGAAACTTTTACCTGAAATACAGGGTGATCACAAATACAGTGCTTGATTTCTAACAGATATATTGGAATATTCTTTACATCTTGGTGGCTACAGTTTCAACAACTCATAAAGTTTCATGTGTTATCAGTGGGTATCACTCACTCGATGTGCACCCCACTCATTACTCTGCAAATCATGTTCGGACCAGACTCTTTGCAACATACTGGCATGATCAAGTTTACAGCTTTGTTCCTTCAGATCATCCAGGGTTGAGGGTAGTGAAGGTATACTCATTCACATACCCCCAAAAGAAAGTCACAAATAGTTAGTCCTGTGATCTTCAGTGCCACTTGCAGAACACCGAGTCATTTTGTCCAGCGCTGCCAATCCATCTTTTTCCATTGTAACTTTTGGACCAATTGCAGTTGTGAGGGTGAAACTGCAAGCGATTGCATAAGATCTTGGTTAAAGTGCTTTGTGGGACTTGTAACTTTCAACTAGCTCTGTGCATTGACTTCTTGGGGCTGTGCAAAAAGGCTTCTCTGATTCGATCAACAATTTGCTCCCAGTACCGATGGTCGACCTGAATGTCCTTCTCTCGGATCACAGATGCATCCCTTCTCAATGACATGCTTGTGCCACTTCAAAATAGACTTGTAAGTAGGCGGATTCACATTAAATTTGATTTTGAAAGCACACTGCATGATCACAACACTGTTTTAGCAAATTCCCACATGAACCAGCTACATTGCTGTGGGGTGAGCGCCATCTTGGATTTCACTTCCCTCTGGTGGTGGAAGGAACGCACATAGATTCTGCGGGAGAGAAATGTACCAGGCTGCACAGATATCCCAGAATAGATGGATGACCCGGCCTGGATCAACTCAAGCAGCAGATACCCAGTCCTCCTGTGGACTCTAGAGCTGGAAGCATGACATGCAGGCTGCGCAATGGCACCAGTGGGCCCTGCCAGCCACACATATAAATGTTAAGTCTGGCTGCAGTATCAGGGGGAAGTCTTAACATTGATATCAGAGACGCTGGCCAGTCTCATTTTAACATTCTGCATCCTAGGTGGCTGCCTAGTTGGCCTGGTGCTAGCACTGCATCTGGTTTAACTTCAAGGACGTTTTGCATTTCAGATGTAGGATTAATGTCCTTTTTGATCCCCCAACCCATCAGTGGGCAATAATAGACGTTGCCATTGGCGTCCCTCAGTTTTCTCACAATGTTAATCAGACCGGTCCCAAGATTCACTGATGTCTACATTTGAGTTGTTGTGAGCGAAGACTCCGCCCTTTGGAGATGGCATTGTGGAAAGTTTTCCTTTTTCACTTGCAAGTTTTGCTGCACTTTTTGAGTCTTTGTGTCTTTACAAACGTTTTGGAAACATGTAGCTTGATTTGCTTTAGCAGCATTTGGCTAATATTATCATCACAGTTTCCACCACAACTCCAAGGAGTTGATGAGGTGATTGCTGCTCCATTGGGTGGCCGCAGTTCATAGCAACGTTCAGATTTTTCAAACAGCAATTTCCCTGCGGGAATTGGCAGCTGTCACACCATTGTAATTCTGAGGATTAGTGGTTCTTGGCTACTGATTTTATCACTTCTTTATAGCTACCAGCCTTACAGTGCATTGAGACTGCGTTACAAATGGTGGGTGTTGCGTTTAGTGCTGCTGTCAACCACTTTGACGGAAGGACAGAATGACTTTATTTTTTAAGACCTGCGATTTTGTTCTTGCTCTCAACTATTTGCATTTGCAATATATAAAATAGCTGAGATAATTATCCTCATTACTAAATGCACTATTTTTATTTTAAAGAATGCCCCCGATTTACAATTGAATGACAGTCACCAAAAGTGGACCCAGGTTAACCATTAGTTGCTAACTGAATTGCTTGTTTTAATTTGATTCAGCTGTTAGTTTCTGTATTTAGCCATTTGGATGCAAATTTGGAGCTTAGTAGATAATTCTCTAGAGTAACAGGTTTCATTTAAAGAAAAAAACAAACATGGTCACTGCTTGCAATAAACAGTTTTGCATTTTTATGGAAGAAATATTTCTGCAGATTTCTAAACATATTTTGCATTTTTTTTTAATATTGGGACCTTTCCCATAATAATATTTCTCTAATAATAAACTGTTGCTTATTAGCTCTTGCCATGCTGTTTAAGTTTAGCAATTGCATTTTCCATTATTTGTACAATTATTCAAGGTAATCAAATGAGTATAGTTCTCCTCTTATGATCCATTGAAGAACCATTAGTCATTTTTCCATGGTTCTGTAACTGCCTGTAATATCATATACAGGTTGAAAACCCCTTATCCGGAATGGTCGAGACCCCAAATATTCCAGATTCCTCCAGATCCCAGAATCCAGGAGAATCCAATGTATTAGAAGAAAGAGATCATGGCAGGAGAGTCTCTATCCTCTTCCTGCTGCAGCCACCAATGAGTACACACCCTGGGAGTGCTGTCCAATGTTAATTTGCGGACATGCCACCTGGAGCTAGCATGACTCTGAGTAGCATGTCACATGCTGGGGATTCCAGAGGCTGCCAGCATGTGCTACAGTCTGCTGCAGTGCTCGGGACCCACATTCCCGAGTGGCAGGATACATCCGGAGCATCCCTAATCCTGAAGGCTCCAAAAATTCAGTTTCTGAGTCTTCCAGGTTTTAGAATTCTGAATTAAGGGTGCCCAATCTGTATATACATATGTCATCCAAGACTGGTATTACCCAAACTTCTATGCAAATGCACATTGAGTAGTATTTTTTAATTTGTTCATGTTGAATGACTACATGGGAGAGATGTCTCAGATTTTCATCCATTCTTTCATAGAATACCTAAAACACCAGCCAGACTTTGCCCAAAACCCCTACTTATAGTCAATGGCTGCAATTATGGAGTGTTAAAATGGCCAAAAAATATCCTATGACATGTCTACCTGCCTACCAGAAAAACACATATTCTGGGTAGGATAGATCCCTCGACAAAACCTGTTGACCATTTCCATGATTGTGTCATGGCTTGCTTCTCCTTACGTTTGCCCATTATACAGCACCATTCAATTATTGTGGTACTTCTTAATAACAAAAAAGAAATACTGTATTTAAACATAGATAAACAAAACTAAAGAAGCATTTTCTATAATTTATAAAACCATTTAATTCCTTTCAATTTCCATATTTCAATTTTCACACAATCTCCTTAGATAAACCAGAGTCAAGGACTTCTACAGAATTAAAATGAATGCTTGTATATCCTGGAACAAAGCTCTTTTATTTTGTCACTCCTTAAAATAAGATTAATATTTTAATAATCCATCTGAATTCACATGATATAAAAATGAGAAACAGATGTGAATATTTAAAAAGCATATTCCCTTCTTATCTCTCCAAAGCATAACGCGCTCCATACATCTACAAATAGCAATATCAATAATTAATTTCTCCTTCAGAGTTTTTCCGACGACGGCTGTGTCAGTCTGGGCCATTTCTCCAATCAAGGAGTTGAGTCATACAGAATATAATACTAACTATTCCGTCAAGGTTCCTCCGGCTGATGTCTCTCGCATCCACTTATGGTTTTACTTTCCCGTCTGCAGCTTTCCATCAGACTCCATGGTGGTTTTTTCTACCATTGATAATATAATTTAGGAGCTCACCCCAGCGAATTTATCTATGAGTCACTGGACGCTCTTTATGCACGATCAATCACTTAATATGCGGTCATTCGCCAGCTGACAAAAATGAAAGTATTTGTTCATGTGCCAAACATATTGGGAAGAAAAAAAATATGATAGATTCAGGATGTCCATGAAAAGAAAATTAAAAATGGACCTCTGCAGTAGGGATGAGCCGAACACTCCCTGAGTTCGGTTCGGAGCCGAACCCGAACTTCCCAAATGTTCGTATCCGAACCCGAACCCGAACTCAATACAAGTCAATGGGGCTGAAAATTCGGTTTTTAGAGTGCCCTCCAAGAGGGCATACTGTATATGCTAGATAATTATTTGCCATAAAAGGTGTATGGGGGTCCGGGTAGTGCCCTTGGGGACAGGAAACAAGGACAAAAAGTTTTAAAAAAAAGTTTTTAAAGGGACAGTGAGTTTTCCATTAAATAAGGGTTAAAAATGAAAATTAAAAATTCCTTCAAATATCGTGTCTAGGAGGTCCCCATAACCTGCCCGTGAAGTGGCGGATTTCTAGGATGTATAGAAATATGTAAAAACCAAAAAATGACATTTCAAATGACGGTAAATGCTTTTCCTTTAATCTATCCATAAACAACTGCTTGGGGCGGCAGTCTGTATGAAAAGAGGAGACATTTTCGGATACGCAGAAAAAGTTTACAGATTTTTTGGAGGTGAAAAGCAGGAGAATGACTGGAGAATGGAAAATTCTAGACCAAATAGCCGATTTGGAAAGTGAGATAAATGGGAGAATTTTTCTGGTTTGGCTATTTTGACCTAGAATTTTCTCTTCAGTCATTCTCCTGAGTTTCACCTTTCTCTGAATAACCCTGACAGGAAGAGCAGGAGAATGACTGGAGAATGGAAAATTCTAGGTCAAAATAGCCAAACCAGAAAAATTCTCCCATTTAGGCTAGGGTCAGACTAGTGAATTTTTAACGTGCGTTTAGGCGCACTTAATCACGGCCGCACTAGCAGCAAATGACGGGCAATGACGGGCAATATATGAAGTACGGTCGCACGAAAGTCCGGCTGCGCAACGCAAGTGGAAAATGAACGCATTTTTTCGAGAACACAGAACCGCTAGTACGGACGTACAGAGTGCGCTGCGTCCACTAGCGGCGTGTATGCGTGATTTGGAGACGTCAGACCCTGCTCATGTCTGGCCAACATAACGTCCAGACACCCAAAGTTTCCTGGTTTGGATCCGTAAAAAATCACGCACAAAAATGCACATCGTATGACCGTTTTCGCGCATTCCGTGAAAAAATACGGCAATGCGTTCGGACGCACTTTTTGACGGTCGCTGCGAAAAATGCGTTAGTCTGACCCTAGCCTTATCTCACTTTCCAAATTGGCTATTTGGTCCAGATTGTTCTCTTTTCCTGCCATTCTTCTGGTTTTCACCTTTCTCTGAACAACCCTGAGAGAGAGGTCTGTTCCAAATATCCAATTTGGAAAGTGAGTTAAATGGGAGAATTTTTCTGGTTTGGCTATTTTGACCTAGAATTTTCACTTCTCCAGTTATTCTCCTGCTTTTCACCGCTCTCTGAATAACCCTGTGAATGTTTAATCCCGAGGTGAAAAATAACATTGCTTTAGATGTTATTTAGAATTTTTTTCTAACACCAGTTAAATGCAGCATATTAGGAAGTTTTAGGAGGGAAATTAATTAATTCTCAAATCTCAATCAAAAGCAGACACCACCCCACCCCCTCAGTACCTCAGTATAGTGTGCAATGTATCAAATTGATTACCAGACTAAAAACACCTGGTGTTATGCCCGTTTGTGAACAGAGGTCATTTAGAGTTGAGAATCTTTCCACGTATACATTAGTTTTTAATTCAATATCTAATAAACCGTTGCTTATAATATTCTGCAGTAAAGAATCTCTTTATTTTTAGATTTTTTTAGGATCTTTTAAGCATTTAAAAAAAAAAAATCGATTTATCAATTCGAAATTTGACTCGAAATTTCAAATCGATCCAAAATTTCGAATTGATCCAAAATTTTATGTGGTCATAATTTCGGATTCGGGATGCCCTCGGAAGCATGAAAATGGTAAATTTCATAGGAAAAATGAATCTGTACGAAACAAATTGCTCATCCCTAATTTTAATTTATGCAGATACAGGCTGGCCACCCCTTATCTGGAAATATGAAGAATAGAAGACCCGGAAACCTGAAATTTTCAAAGTACTTTCGAACTGCCAAAGATCGGGTCGAACTCCGAACCGTCCGAACCCAAACAGCTCATCCCTACTCTGCAGTACAAATTGGACCAAACCATAGCACTCATGCCTAGGAAAAAAGAACGAAATGTTCTCAACAACAACTGATAATAAAACCATCTCTTTATTAAACTGATCTCAAAAATAAATGAAAAAAGGGGGAAAATTTAGAACAAATTAACTAAAATATTGTCGATCCAAAAATAGAAGGTCCAGCCACTACACTTAGGCTTCAGACACAAAGGGCACTATTACATTCTTTGCGCAAAAATGCTGTGCGCAGTGTTAAACGTTAAGCGCGTAAATTAACGCTGGAATTACAATCCTCTCGCATTTTTTCATCTGTCAAAAAATACTGCATGTAAAAAAGAAGGGCAAAAATGCACGTGCATTAATGCTGCGCATAGAAATTGGTGGGCAGACTGTTTTTTCACGCGATTCAGCCAATCTGAATTAACCACAATTGTCTCACGTTAAGTTCTTGCGCTTGTCAAAATCAAACCGAGTACATATGCTGCAGCAATAATAAAAACACGCACAACCTCTCAATTTTATTGTTTGGGTATGTGTAGAATGTGTAACTATACATTGCTGTATTTTTTTTTGGGATGGTGTATTTGGTTTCGGCCAGAACGTTCAGATTTGCCATTACCACCAGCTTTTAAAAGACATTAAAAAGACAAAAAAAAACCCAGAGAAGGTTAAATGGCTTGGATAAACCAGCTTGTAATGCTATGCTATTCGGCTATATGATCTAACACTATATGGTATTTGAATATTTAATTTATGTGGTCAGTTACAATAGATAACCTTGGCGTCTTATAAAAAACAGAGGCCCTACCACATTCAGTTGATTATTACAAATCATGCATGTACTAACATGCATAAAACAGATTAAGTCTGGTAATTGTGAATGTTAAAGACGATATCACGAATGAATGAATTAATGTATGTCTGCAGAATCCTCTCATATACACATACCTGTGGATTTAAGTAAAGGGGGTATGAAATGCACACACGCCGTGGCGAAGTATGCCGGCGATGCCACAATAGAAATAAATTTTGATTTGCTAATAAAATCTATGGAGTCCCGGGGTATAGGAATAAAACGACCCCAAACCAGTAAAAGATTGGCCAAATGAATAAATTAATTCCTGCAGAAGGTTGATGGTTGATCTGAGAGTGCCATCTGCTGGCCAGGTAATATAACACCTGGACAGACCCCTGGAGTTGATGAATATATATATCCTCCAATCAAATGAGACCACATAGTGATGGGCTAGATCTAAAACTGGGCGGAAGACCACTATATAGGGGGGACACTCCAGAGGGATCAACACACTGAGAAAAGCTTGAAGAGAGACCTGAGGGACGCTTGGAGGGGAGAAAGGGCAAATATCATCAGCCCCCCCCAAATAAGACGTGACCACACCCTATTCTTCCACCACTCTATCTTCACTAACCGGATGGTAAAGTATGCTATACTGCACAGCAAAAAAGAGAAAGAAAGTTCTATTTCTCAATAGTTCGTTCAATGGATATCCAGTCTCTGTTGTAGAAAGGATTTTCAGTGAAATCTTCCAAGACTTTGGAACGAATGACCACTTCTTTGGTGAATCTTCATTAAAGTGTATATATCTCGGAAAAAGAGAAACTCGATAGTGTTATACCGTTTATTAATGTGTATACAAATCTACTGACATAATATACGTACAGAAAAAAGAGGTAGTGGGTTTAGGATTTGATCTCACCCACTGCCAGATAAAACATCACGTCCCAATCAAGCCTCTATAGACAAAACCACCAGGAGCTCCCGGGCTGCTTCCAAGGTGGTCACTCAATACCAAAGGTGGGACCGCGATGATAAAGTGACGTAGTGCTGACGCGTTTCGCCCCGCCCACGGGACTTCATCAGAGCATACGTCACTATGCCATCATCCTCTCTAAATAGTGTCTTAACTTGACACACCTGGTGAAATTCTAATGAAATTCTCTGTAGCCACTCCCTATGGGAGATCCTACAAATGCTTCAGTATGTTTAAATATATTGCAAATGGAAGCACAAAAACAAATGTATTAAAAGATTGCCATATATAGGCGATCACAACCAGCCCTAAGAATAATCTTTAAGGCAAAAATTCATACCACCCATAAAACACTCTGTGTATGGATCAATGATTATTTTAAAAAACAATATTAAAAAAACAGCATTGAAAACGAACAGCATTAAAAAACGAACAGCATTTAAAAAACGAACAGCATTTAAAAAAAAAAAAAAAAAAAAAAAAAAAAAAAAAACCAACCGAACAGCACTAAACAACGAACATTAGAAAGAGTATAGAGTCTTAATACTTCTAAGAACGCTCCAAAAAGGGGAGGGGAGGGATCTTAAGACATAACTACATAATTACAAGAGTAAAATGTAAAAAAGTAAAAAACATATGGACAAAAACATCCGTAAAATATTACATCATTCAAATACTATTAATAATAAAGTACAAACAGTAAAAATATACCGCATACAATGGAATACGTATAGCCATAATAGAGACACATAATAATACATGATGAAGGGCAGGAATCATAACTACCATAAAAATACAATTAGGTAAGGAAATTATATAGATCAAAATCAACATTGAGACCCAAAGGAGTGAAGAAGATCGATAGATCTACTCTTTTAACACAAACGAATTTTGGAAGAAAAAAGAAACCCACAACGAGGTTGATTTTTGATTTTGACAACCTACATATGGATATTAAGAAGACTATAAATAAATTCTGGTATCTTTTGATGGAAGATGAGGATCTGAGGGGCATTTTGAATGAAAGACCCAGTATCACCTTTAGGGGTGCCCCCAGTTTAAAACAAACCTTAGTCCAGAGTTATATAAAAGAACATAAACAAACAGGATGGCTACAACAAGAAAAAGTTTTTTTCTATTGCAAAAATTGCCAATCGTGTAAAAACTCGAATAGTCCAAAAAGTAGCAATTGCGTCAAGAATTACAAATCGAATATAACTAATATTGAGTACCCGATCAACAATTAATTACATGCAAAACCAACAATATTATCTATTTATTGGAATGTCCGTGCGGACTACAGTATGTGGGACGCACGGCAAGACCTTTACACAAACGCATAGATGAACATATTCGCAATATTAGGAATGGGTATATGCAACATTTTGTTTCCGCACATTTCTTTAAGTCTCATAATTCGGACCCAAGAGGTCTAAAGTTTTTGGGCATTAAAAGGGTAGGAAATATTGGAGAGGAGGCAATAACATTCAGAGAATGGGGCAGGAAGAGATGAGGACAGCATACGATTTAAGAACTTTCACTCCTTTGGGTCTCAATGTTGATTTTGATCTATATAATTTCCTTACCTAATTGTATTTTTATGGTAGTTATGATTCCTGCCCTTCATCATGTATTATTATGTGTCTCTATTATGGCTATACGTATTCCATTGTATGCGGTATATTTTTACTGTTTGTACTTTATTATTAATAGTATTTGAATGATGTAATATTTTACGGATGTTTTTGTCCATATGTTTTTTACTTTTTTACATTTTACTCTTGTAATTATGTAGTTATGTCTTAAGATCCCTCCCCTCCCCTTTTTGGAGCGTTCTTAGAAGTATTAAGACTCTATACTCTTTCTAATGTTCGTTGTTTAGTGCTGTTCGGTTCGTTTTTTTTTTGTTTTTTTTTTAAATGCTGTTCGTTTTTTAAATGCTGTTCGTTTTTTAATGCTGTTCGTTTTCAATGCTGTTTTTTTAATATTGTTTTTTAAAATAATCATTGATCCATACACAGAGTGTTTTATGGGTGGTATGAATTTTTGCCTTAAAGATTATTCTTAGGGCTGGTTGTGATCGCCTATATATGGCAATCTTTTAATACATTTGTTTTTGTGCTTCCATTTGCAATATATTTAAACATACTGAAGCATTTGTAGGATCTCCCATAGGGAGTGGCTACAGAGAATTTCATTAGAATTTCACCAGGTGTGTCAAGTTAAGACACTATTTAGAGAGGATGATGGCATAGTGACGTATGCTCTGATGAAGTCCCGTGGGCGGGGCGAAACGCGTCAGCACTACGTCACTTTATCATCGCGGTCCCACCTTTGGTATTGAGTGACCACCTTGGAAGCAGCCCGGGAGCTCCTGGTGGTTTTGTCTATAGAGGCTTGATTGGGACGTGATGTTTTATCTGGCAGTGGGTGAGATCAAATCCTAAACCCACTACCTCTTTTTTCTGTACGTATATATGTCAGTAGATTTGTATACACATTAATAAACGGTATAACACTATCGAGTTTCTCTTTTTCCGAGATATATACACTTTAATGAAGATTCACCAAAGAAGTGGTCATTCGTTCCAAAGTCTTGGAAGATTTCACTGAAAATCCTTTCTACAACAGAGACTGGATATCCATTGAACGAACTATTGAGAAATAGAACTTTCTTTCTCTTTTTTGCTGTGCAGTATAGCATGCCTTCAAAATAGACCATACATAAGTTTTTTTTACTTTCCTTTAGCGCAACACCACCAATTTTTGTTTTTCATGTTATATGCTTTCTGAATTTGGTGGATATCAGGGTGGTGTTTTTTTGCTGCTCATTGTTTTTGGGTGTTTCCACAGTATAAACCCTCTTTGGATGGTAAAGTATGCCTGAATAACTTGATATCTATTTTCTAATTGCATAGTCCCTACTTTAGATGTCCATCACAAATTAAAGGAATATAAATGAATTATTTTGCTGTGAAGCCTAATCAGTAGACTAGTAATCAGCCTTTCCACTCCACTGCAGAGGAGTGCTAAGGAAGAGACAAGCTAAATACTTGAGCCATAATTTAGTGAAATTATTTATATTCCGAGAATACTGGTTGTGGACATCTAAAGATCAATTGTATACCCATAGTGAGGTATGCTGGAACCGTGAAATAGTTTTTATATGTCAAGTGCTGTCAGCCCCATTCGTAAAACTAGCATAACTCCTTCCATATCCATCTTGCAGCCCTTTCGATTGAATGCATGTAAGTCAATAAGAAGCTTTGGGTTAACGTATATTGAATGAAGTGCTGTGATTGATCTGTGGAAGAGATAGTCTACCTATCGAGTGTGCTATGTATCTCCCTGAAGGAAGTTGCATTTAGTGAATAGGCCCCCACAATAATAAATTGTGCTGCAGGTGATGCCCAGTAACTGAGTGTTTATTTTAGCCAGGTGGATGATTTGTTTATAATGGGAAAGGTTTAAGTGAATAGAATAGAGCTTGGTGTTTAAGAACTGATGCGTGTATATCTGTGGTGCGGTCTATAAACCTAAAATATTTGTCCATTAGATTATTGCGTGTCGCAGTATCGCTACTAATCACGATCTATAATCACTTGTGAAATTGCATCTTGCTAATCCGTTGATAACATATGATTGTATGAAACTTGACGTGTGAATAAATTTTGGTTTGAATTGTTTTACCGTTACGCAGTCTCATATCATCTTTATTGATTTTATTGTGTCTAAAAATATCTAGATAGCATCAAAAGAACTCGGGATAACGCGCCATATATTTGTTAGGACGTATATTCATTGATTGGTTATTAATCCCTATCTTAAGGGTTAAATACCAATTTATACCACTGGTATTGGAGGCACTGTCAATAATATATATATATATCTATATATATCTACAATAAGAAAAATATACGTCATAATTAATATATCCCTGACCTATTAAAGAAGTCAATAATCTCTAACAAAACGTTGTCAATTAAAATTTGTGCTAAAATTGTAATACCTTGCGCGCACCAGCGCACAAATGCATTTGTGCTCACAATGTTAAGTATAGGACACGCAAAGTACATTATGCTCACAAAAGGTTCACGCAGGTCCACCCATGTTAGACGTTAACGCGCATTTTTTGCGCTGACATTGTAATACGACGTTCTGCGCAAAGGGTTTTTCCCCTCGCGTTAATGCGTTTTTGCGCAAGCGTTAACGTTTGCGCAAAGAATGTAATAGAGCCCAAAAGCTTTAATGGGAAATTGGTGTTGTTTTGGCCTTGAGAAAATGTGTGAATGACTGAAAACAGCACTCATTTCCCAATAAACTCCACTGCCTGAAGCCTAACTGGACTGTCTGGATCTTCTCCTTCACAGTACATGCTGGGGGGCATGGACATGCTCTGGGTCTTTTGAGTACCCTCTAGAGTAGCTTTCTGTTTATTAATTAGGAATGCATCTCTTTTCATAATGAACGTATGTACTTAAGAAATAGTGGGAAAAAAGAGGTTTGTGAGGGTCCTGAGGATGAGCATCGGCACTAGTGGCCTGCTCTGCGGTGGGACCCACTCAGTTCCCACAAGGTTTTAGCTCGATTGTGCCATTACAGGGACAACTGCTCCACATGCAAATCAGATGCAATCACCCAGAAAGGGCAGCCAGTACTGAAATTCCAAGGACGTCATCCCTGCACGATAGATGCAGCAACCCCTAGGTCTCAACCCTCTTCTTTTTTCCTATTTATACTGCATTTCTTGGCAAATATCAACTAATGTCAGTATCACCAATACACTGATGACATCCAAATATACCTTTCATCCCCTGAACTCTCACTTGCTGTCCAGGATTGTGTCAATAAACAGTGGCTGTAACTGGATGTGATCCCATTTCCTGAAACTAAATCTAGCCGAACTTGAAATTCTCATGTTCGTCATCTTGGAGCGTTGGAGCTTCGACGTGAGGTGGGGCATCTGATGCTTGTTTCAACACCTCTCCTCACTGCAGGAGTTTGACAGCTGCCTCTCATGAGGCTTTTTTTTGGACACATATTGTATGGTTCATACCATATGAGATGTGTCATGTGAGGCAGTGACGAGCTGAGCCTCACCAACTGTGCATTCAGCTTGTGACACGTTGATGAAGGGGATGCTGAGCTTGTTGCTGCTACACCTCTCTGGCATGAATATAAACCATAGAGGCGACGCAACATCAAGCATCATTTTGGGTTGACAGGTGAGGCTCTGTTATCCCTAACTGTACATCCCTGTGTTTGTTATAAATTGTGTATGAGTTGGGTTCTTTGGCACTTTTAATAAATGCATATTTGCTTCATTAAATTAAACGGTGTGGCAGCCTCTAGTGCGTAGCATCTACTGTCATTCAATGCAATTGAGTAATACAACATTTCTGACGAATAACAGCATATAAAACATATGCTGACTACAATTGCTTTTTACTGTTCCATTAATTGATGCAATATTATGCATTGTGTCATCTACGTCAGGTTCTAATTATATACCATCGCCATTTGGAGACAGAGAATTGCCATCTAATAATTGCATCATCGTTTCAGGAGATTAACCGAACTCTACCATGTCTGGTGCATCCTCGGCTGCAGATATTTATATTTAGATATTTCTAAAAAGCAATGCAGGGAAATCCCTACAGGATGACAGGAAGCTTGAGAGAGGCGGTTGCCTGGCAACCTGTACTAAAGAAGAGATCAATTATGATGCATCATAGATGCAGACTGTCTGGTGCCATCAGGGGAAATAGATAGGTGTGCAACAGTATGCAATCTATCTGTAAGTGGAGCTGAGAACATACTTCCTATTTTATTGCTTACAACAGGTTTCTATTTGTTTACTATTAAAAAGGACGGGCTGTGTGATGCAAAGTGCTAGCTGTGGGGCCTCTGCGAGAGAGTGAAAGCAAAGAAAAAGCCCTCAGTGAATTGAATTGTCTGTTAACTGTGGATTTTTACTTATTTTTTATTGATATTTACGGTGCTGTACTGGGAATGGAAGAGTGTGTCAATGTTTCTGCTTCTTTATCTGAATATTATTTACCTAAGGGGAGATTTTTACAAAACAAATAACATTAGTATCATAGACAGGTGAATATACTGATGATCATTCACAAAAGAACTAAAATGTCCTTGTCAATTGTACATTATAATAAATCACTACATGCTTTTCGGCATTAGTTGTGGTGTAGTTTTTATATTCAAAGTTTAAAATACAAATCAAGGATTTTCTGGTATGGTTTGTCCTGTAATCCGTTTCTCATAGTTAGTTGTTTGCGTCCCATTACTTTTCCATGTTCAAGCTTGCATCAAATGCCTGCACCGATTTATTAAACCCACTCCCATGGATGAATGGAGGCAGCTTAGTAACTGCAAAGCGATCTGCTGATGTACTTTACACTATTTCCCTCACTCACTAGCAGGGCCACCGCTAGCATTTAAGGGGCTCTCGGTGAGAAAATTTTGGGGGGCCCCTCCCCACACTTTCAATGCCACACCTCCTTATAATCCACCTTTTTTTAATACAGATACACACAATGAACCCCACCTCCCCCCCAAGATAGACAGCCCTGACCCCTCTCACCCCCAAATAGACCCCTCCTCAACACCTCTCCGTAGATAGACATCTCCTCGCCCAAGATAGAGTGATGGGCGTCCCTGACACTATTAATCACACGGAGGGTGCCAGCTGTGGTGCGGGGCTCAAAACGTTTGAGACCCAGAGCGTGCGCCCTGCTTGCCCCACCCAAAGGGCAGGCCTGCTCACTGAGAGGGCTACTATGTCTTCTACATTTTGACTTTTTATAGGTAGAAAGTGCACAAGAAAATTTTCAACAAATATAACAAGATGGTCATCGATCAAGAAACATAAAATGATACTCCTGGGAAATGTTCAGTGTCCTACTTACAAGAAGAACACAATGAGTTAATACAATGGTAGACAGTTAACACATGGTTTTGATGTGGTTTGGCGGTCTCAAACTATGACAGATTGGGTCGTATTCCGTGCTTCACGCTAAAATGGGGACATTAACAGGGAAAACCTGCACCTGCATTGTCAGCACCTTGCCTTGGAACACAATGCTACCCACAGTGATACCCCCAGTGGTGCTTCCGCGCCAACGTGTGTATCACCTTCTGGTGTCCATAGGACTCCATGGAGGTTGCAGAAGCCGAGCCCTGCGCATCTTGCTCTCGCAAGATCACACAGCGCCATGGAGGGATCGCAGAGGAAGACTGAAAACTATTTGTTCTTTCTCACTCTGCGCCCAGCGACAAAGACCACCTGATCGGGACATCGTTCCTGCCGTAGGATGCAAAAGCAGAATCATTTAGCACCAGCTTTTAGGAGTAGCTATAATTTTGGCTCGCTCGTCCTGGCAGTAATTAGCACTAGAATAGACAAGTATCTGGCGCCCCCTAATGGATATAGTTAAACAATGCTGTTTGTACACAAACTATTCTTAAGTCCAAAGGACATAGAGCATTAAATTGCAGTTTAAAAAGTCAGCAGCAGATGGTTCACACACTGATAGTTCACCTCCAACCACCAGAAAGAGTCAATAATGGAAAAATGTGGTGACAGTCCGCGCTTCCCTCTTTTTTTCCTTTCCTTTTCTCCCCCTAAAATCTTGGTCGAGGATCTTCTTTAAGCAGTTAATTGCTTTCTTTTATGCAGTCCTCAATTCTCAAGATATATGGGGATAGAAATGAGAAACATAGTGTGATCCATAAAAACACATCCAAGTCCCCAAAATACAATAGTTCAACTCACATTTGGAGGTGTCATAAATCAGACACTAGATGTATCTCACAACCGATATTTTTAGGAGATATCGGGCTCCCCTTTTCCTCCTCTGTCCGATGATGTTGCTCCAAATGAAAAAATAAGGTTGCAGGATATCGATGAACAAAATTAAATTTTATTAAAATTTATTCCATAAAACAATAAATAGACAAACACCAATACGCGTTTCGCGATGCACTCGCTTCATCAGTTGGCATGTAAATCAATTCCTTCACAATCTCCTACAACCTCCTTATATACCCTTTAAAATGTGTTGTGATTGAGTGGGAAACGCCCGTTCTCCCTTCCCTCAAAATTACAATTACTCATTCTGCACCTGCGTGTTACTCATTACAATTACAATTACTCATTCTGCACCTGCGTGGGGCATTCCAAATACCAGATCAACCCAAAAGATGGTGGTGATACATCTCGTAGTGCCCTCTTGCATGTTCCTTTTAAGATCTCTAGTGTTTAAACTCTTAAAGTTTCTGCTCCACCTTCTTTCTACCCACAAGGCTTATTATTATCTACCTTCATGTTCATCTCTAAATAGGTTATTCTGTAATTCTAGATACACATGTATTGCCACACTATTGGAAATCCAATAATGTGCTCTATATCAATATTTTACCGTGATGGAAAAAATCTCACACAAGGGGGGAGTGTGGAACCTTTTCCATCCTCTGAAATCCTCTGCGTGAGATGCTGATTTTTAAAGTGCTAAATTTATAGTGCCTTCTGCAAAATTTAATATGCTAATCTTAATTAAATGTATATGAATACTATTATCAGAACTAAAAATTTGATTCCTTATATGCGTAAAGAATTTATAATGTCATTCAATAAAGTGCTCTCTTTAAAGTGCTACTCTTACAATGTTGTATACCGAATTAAAACTAACCCATATGTTTCTATACCCCTATACAGAGTGCTAATGTGTAAACCGAAATAAAGTGCTTGTGCCTACCTAACAGTATGCCTATAGGGTGATGGTTAATTGATACATTAGTGTCAAACACATTATAACCTCCATATTCAATACATGTTTGGTTACAGTGTATCCTAGTTCATACAAACATCTTCAGTACACCCTTCTAAATGGATATTTTATAAATACACAATTCTAATTAATATAATACAAACCTCATTTTGTAAAACCTTTATGCAATGATTTGTGTACTTCCTAATATGTAGTTTTGACCTATTCTAAAAAGTGGCAGACCTCAAAATCCTGATTCAAACCCCTAGGTGCTAGTGTTTTTAAATTGTATATCCATCTCATCTCTGTCCTATTAATTTTATTGATGAAATCCCCTCCTCTCCATTCCTTTTCTACTTGCTGGATCGCCAGAAATTTTGTCCCATTAGGATCTTTATTATGTTTATCTTTATAATGTTGAGGTACAGTATGTGAATCTACGCCTTTTCTAATATTATTCAAATGTTCGCGAATGCGAACATTCAAGCTTCTTGTTGTGCGACCAACATACATCTTCCCACACGGACAAATTAAAATATAAATAACATTTTTTGAAAAACAGGTGAGTGTGTCGTATATCTTGTGTCCTTCGCCAGACATACTATTGAACTCTTTTATATGTCTTTTTTGGTTCCCTGTTGTTCTACATGCAAGACAATTCCCACATCCATAAAAACCATTCTCTAAACCGAAATGGTTTTTTTGTTTCCTGCTTCTCAAATGGCTGCTTACTACACGATTTTTGATGTTTTCAACCCCTCTAAAGATAATGGTAGGAGAATTCCCCAATATCTGGCGAAGGTCCTCATCCTTGCGAAGGATGGGCCAATACTTTCTAAGGATTCTTTTAACCTCCTTATGTTCACTGCTGTATTGACAAATAAAAGGAACCTTATTACTCAATCCTCCCTTCGATGTTTTTTTCTTATTGAGAATTTGTTTCTGATTTATTTGTGACACCTTTTTTCTCACTTCTTCCAGAACCTGACCATCATAGCCTTTTTCTTCAAATTGTATTTTCATCATTTCAGATTGGGTGTGAAATTCCGCGTCCTCAGTACAATTTCTTTTTAACCTAAGGAATTGTCCCTTCGGTACACCTTCCAACCATTGCCAAAAGTGGCAACTTTTCTTCTCTATGTAGCTATTTACGTCTACATTTTTAAAATGGGTTCTAGTTTTAATCCGAAGGTCTTCAATATAGATCTCTAAATCTAGAAAGCTAATATCTGATTGACTAAAATGGCTATCAAGTCTGATTCCCCAATCATTTTGGTTTAAAAACTCCAAAAAACAAACGAGGTCTTCTTCCGATCCTTTCCAGATAAATATGATATCATCAATGTAGCGTTTGTAAATTAAAATGTTCTTATCCCACTCATACTGATCTTTAATCCAAGTTTTTTCCCATAAGGCCATAAACAAATTGGCGTAACTGGGTGCTATTTTGCTCCCCATAGTGGTTCCCATTAGTTGTAAAAAATATTGGTCATCATACCAGAAAAAATTGTTCTCCAAAATGAGGGTAATTCCTTCCACAATATAATCTATTTGATCTTTCTTAATCTCCCCGTCTTCCAGGAGCATTGTTCTTGTTGCTTCACAACCCCTATTATGCGGAATGTTTGTGTACAGGGATCGTACATCACATGTAACGAGAAAGAATTTTTCTTCCCATACCACAGATTCCAGGCTTCTAATAATATCACCAGTATCTTTAAGATAGGAGGGGATCCTTTTAACAATTGGTTGGAGGAGGTGGTCCAAATATTCAGCTATCTTACTCGAAACGGAATTGATCCCCGATACAATTGGTCTTCCTGGGGCCTCTCCATATTCTTATGGATCTTAGGTAAGTGATAAAAAACAGGTATCCTTGGATGTTTCACTGTGAGATAGTCCGTCTCCTTATCATTTAGGAATTCCCTTTCCTCCCCTTTTCGAATAAAATCATCAAATTTCTTTTTTATTCCTTCTAGGGGATTGTGCGGTATCCTTTGATAGACCCCTATATCGTTAAGGATTCTGGATGATTCTTCATGGTAATCCTCCCTATTCTGAATGACAATACCCCCCCTTTGTCAGCCGGTTTTATTACTATTGTTTTGTCATCCGCCAGTTCTTTCAAGGCCTCTTTTTCTTCTTTGGTTAAATTATGTGACTTCTTTGGTTGGATTTTTTCCATCTCGTCCAGCACCATTGTTTCAAAGGTTGTTATCTCTTTACTGATGAGGTGTCTGGGATAGAAATGTGACCTCCTCTTCAGCTCTGTGTGTTTCCATTCATCATTCTCGCTTACTATTTGTCGAGTGACAGGATCTTTCATGAAGTACTTTTTTAGGCACAATGATCTTTTAAATTTTTGTAAATCAACAAAAACTCCAAATTTGTCAATTTTTTTCGTAGGTGCAAACTTCAATCCTTTATTAAGTACTCTTATATGTTTTTCTTCCAAGGTCTTTCTACTTAGATTGAAGATACCCTGTGGGGTTATCTTCTTTCTCTCTTGTTTCTTCCTTCGTCTATGCAGTGCTCTCCTTCCTCGCTTTCCCCTCTTTCTGGAGCTCTTCTCTTTAATGGGATACCGTGTTCTTGATTTTCCTGTGTTCTTAGAATTCCCATTCGTCCTTTTGGGCTTCTCAATCTCTGACGGGGTTCCTCTCTCACTACTACAGGACTTCTGTATCTGACCCTTGGTCTGCTCCCTTGAAAATCCTCGTTGCTATTGTACCTCTCCCTGTGTCTACCCCCCCGGAAGACTTCATTATAATCGTGATCCTCCAGTATATCATATCTATTTCTGGTTGGGATAGAATATCCTTGATCATATTTTCTTTGGGTACTTCTTCGATCCTGACCTCTTCCAGCATACTGGCAGGGATTTCTTTCCCCTTTTCGTTCCCTTATATTATTGATTAGGTGGGAAGCACTTTTGAGGGGAGGGGGGGAATTCTTCTCCTCCCTACTTCGTTCATTCCCTTGACAAACCGCAGTTTGCACTATTGTATTCTGGATATGGTCATCTTGATGGGAACTGTTTCGTTGTTCTTTTAGCTCTACATTCCTCCCAGGTGTCCATCCTTGTCTCCTTTGTTGATAATAGGGTTCCCTTCTTTCTCTATTATAAGAGAATCTCCTATTCCTATAGGTACTATGTTTATAGGTGTTCTCTTGAGTGTCAGCCCATCCACGTTGGGGTGGTGGAGGGCGTGAGTCCAATTTCCAGACATCACCCCTGGCATAATCATTTTTATCCCTAATGTATTTAGAGGTCTTTCTTACAGTGATATCTATTTCTAACTTCTCCAATTTTTCCTCCATCTGTTCCACCACCATTTTCATCTTTTCCGGATCTAATATTGACTCTAACTCTTTTTGTTTATCCTCTATTGTGGTATTAAGTTCTTCCAAAATTTCTTTTCTCCTCTCTATCACTGTCTCCATAAGACTAAAGGAAAAACTCTCCAATTGTTTTTCCCATCTTTTAAATAAAACTGTGTCGCTCCTATCAAAGGTGGGATTTTTATACAGCCTCAAACCTCTCGGAGTGAGTCCCTCCTTAATGTAGACTTCCATCATTCTGATATCCATTTTATTCCTAAGTTCTTTAACCAATAGATTTTCTAAGCTGTATACATTTTTATTTACATCACTTGATAACAAAGTGTTTTCTTCTGTTATAGTGTGTATATTCCCACCGAATCTATCTCTTTGTACCCTGTACATTTTGGGTCAGCCACTGATACCTTGAGATGATTATACAGCAGCTCTCGGCCGCTGAATACAAACACAGAATAGACAAGTATCTGGCGCCCCCTAATGGATATAGTTAAACAATGCTGTTTGTACACAAACTATTCTTAAGTCCAAAGGACATAGAGCATTAAATTGCAGTTTAAAAAGTCAGCAGCAGATGGTTCACACACTGATAGTTCACCTCCAACCACCAGAAAGAGTGTTTAAAAGGAAACAAAATAGCAAAACAAGAGGACATAGTCTTAGATTAGAGGGGCAAAGGTTTAAAAGTAACATCAGGAAGCATTATTTTACTGAGAGGGTGGTGGATACATGGAACAGTCTTCCAGTAGAAGTGGTAGAGGCCAAAACAGTAATTGAATTTAAGCAAGCATGGGATAGGCATAAGGCTATCCTAAACAAAAGATAAATCCAGGTAAAGTATCCATGTAATTGGGCAGACTAGATGGGCCGAAAGGTTCTTATCTGCCGACATTTTTCTATGTTTTTTCTATAATGGAAAAATGTGGTGACAGTCCGCGCTTCCCTCTTTTTTTCCTTTCCTTTTCTCCCCCTAAAATCTTGGTCGAGGATCTTCTTTAAGCAGTTAATTGCTTTCTTTTATGCAGTCCTCAATTCTCAGATATTAGCTTTCTAGATTTAGAGATCTATATTGAAGACCTTCGAATTAAAACTAGAACCCATTTTAAAAATGTAGACGTAAATAGCTACATAGAGAAGACAAGTTGCCACTTTTGGCAATGGTTGGAAGGTGTACCGAAGGGACAATTCCTTAGGTTAAAAAGAAATTGTACTGAGGACGCGGAATTTCACACCCAATCTGAAATGATGAAAATACAATTTGAAGAAAAAGGCTATGATGGTCAGGTTCTGGAAGAAGTGAGAAAAAAGGTGTCACAAATAAATCAGAAACAAATTCTCAATAAGAAAAAAACATCGAAGGGAGGATTGAGTAATAAGGTTCCTTTTATTTGTCAATACAGCAGTGAACATAAGGAGGTTAAAAGAATCCTTAGAAAGTATTGGCCCATCCTTCGCAAGGATGAGGACCTTCGCCAGATATTGGGGAATTCTCCTACCATTATCTTTAGAGGGGTTGAAAACATCAAAAATCGTGTAGTAAGCAGCCATTTGAGAAGCAGGAAACAAAAAAACCATTTCGGTTTAGAGAATGGTTTTTATGGATGTGGGAATTGTCTTGCATGTAGAACAACAGGGAACCAAAAAAGACATATAAAAGAGTTCAATAGTATGTCTGGCGAAGGACACAAGATATACGACACACTCACCTGTTTTTCAAAAAATGTTATTTATATTTTAATTTGTCCGTGTGGGAAGATGTATGTTGGTCGCACAACAAGAAGCTTGAATGTTCGCATTCGCGAACATTTGAATAATATTAGAAAAGGCGTAGATTCACATACTGTACCTCAACATTATAAAGATAAACATAATAAAGATCCTAATGGGACAAAATTTCTGGCGATCCAGCAAGTAGAAAAGGAATGGAGAGGAGGGGATTTCATCAATAAAATTAATAGGACAGAGATGAGATGGATATATAATTTAAAAACACTAGCACCTAGGGGTTTGAATCAGGATTTTGAGGTCTGCCACTTTTTAGAGTAGGTCAAAACTACATATTAGGAAGTACACAAATCATTGCATAAAGGTTTTACAAAATGAGGTTTGTATTATATTAATTAGAATTGTGTATTTATAAAATATCCATTTAGAAGGGTGTACTGAAGATGTTTGTATGAACTAGGATACACTGTAACCAAACATGTATTGAATATGGAGGTTATAATGTGTTTGACACTAATGTATCAATTAACCATCACCCTATAGGCATACTGTTAGGTAGGCACAAGCACTTTATTTCGGTTTACACATTAGCACTCTGTATAGGGGTATAGAAACATATGGGTTAGTTTTAATTCGGTATACAACATTGTAAGAGTAGCACTTTAAAGAGAGCACTTTATTGAATGACATTATAAATTCTTTACGCATATAAGGAATCAAATTTTTAGTTCTGATAATAGTATTCATATACATTTAATTAAGATTAGCATATTAAATTTTGCAGAAGGCACTATAAATTTAGCACTTTAAAAATCAGCATCTCACGCAGAGGATTTCAGAGGATGGAAAAGGTTCCACACTCCCCCCTTGTGTGAGATTTTTTCCATCACGGTAAAATATTGATATAGAGCACATTATTGGATTTCCAATAGTGTGGCAATACATGTGTATCTAGAATTACAGAATAACCTATTTAGAGATGAACATGAAGGTAGATAATAATAAGCCTTGTGGGTAGAAAGAAGGTGGAGCAGAAACTTTAAGAGTTTAAACACTAGAGATCTTAAAAGGAACATGCAAGAGGGCACTACGAGATGTATCACCACCATCTTTTGGGTTGATCTGGTATTTGGAATGCCCCACGCAGGTGCAGAATGAGTAATTGTAATTGTAATGAGTAACACGCAGGTGCAGAATGAGTAATTGTAATTTTGAGGGAAGGGAGAACGGGCGTTTCCCACTCAATCACAACACATTTTAAAGGGTATATAAGGAGGTTGTAGGAGATTGTGAAGGAATTGATTTACATGCCAACTGATGAAGCGAGTGCATCGCGAAACGCGTATTGGTGTTTGTCTATTTATTGTTTTATGGAATAAATTTTAAATTTTAATAAATTTTAATTTTGTTCATCGATATCCTGCAACCTTATTTTTTCATTTGGAGCAACATCATCGGACAGAGGAGGAAAAGGGGAGCCCGATATCTCCTAAAAATATCGGTTGTGAGATACATCTAGTGTCTGATTTATGACACCTCCAAATGTGAGTTGAACTATTGTATTTTGGGGACTTGGATGTGTTTTTATGGATCACACTATGTTTCTCATTTCTATCCCCATATATCTTGAGAATTGAGGACTGCATAAAAGAAAGCAATTAACTGCTTAAAGAAGATCCTCGACCAAGATTTTAGGGGTAATTAGCACTAGGACTTTAATACCTTACCAATCTTAACGCTAATTAATGATTGCACTCCCCATGGTAAGTATAGGGTGTGAAAAGTACAGTAAGCTCACGCAAGCTAGTGCAATCACCGATGTGCTGATTTTTTCCAAGTTTAGGATAGGGATGAGCTGTTCGGTTTGAGTCCTGATTGGGCAAATTTTGCCCAATCATGGGCTCACAGAGCTAAGTCCCGCGGCACACTATATAAGGCTTCACACAGCCCCAGCACCTGTTTATTGAGAGGAGATTGTTCTGATAGTGTGTCTTCTCTGCGCCAGCAGCTATTGGGGGGGTCTCACTTCTACAAGATATCTGAGAATTGTTGTAATCTGTGTGTTCTCACTGCCAGCAGCTATTGTGGGGGTCTCACTTCTACAAGATATCTGGGAATTGTTGTAATCGGTGTGTGCTCACTGCCAGCAGCTATTGGGGGGGTCTCACTTCTACAAGATATCTATGAATTGTTGTAATCTGTGTGTTCTCACTGCCAGAAGCTATTGGGGGGGTCTCACTTCTAGCAGATATCTGGGAATTGTAATCTGTGCCTTGTCACTGCCACCCATCAGGGGGTCCCACTGATTTATAGGAGGTTCCTGGGAATTGTAATCTGTGTCTTCTCACTGCCAGCTATCAGGGGGTCCCACATACTTCTAGCAGATTTCTGGGAATTGTAATCTGTGTCTTGTCACTGCCACCCATCAGGGGGTCTCACTGATTTATAGGAGGTTCCTGGGAATTGTAATTTGTGTCTTGTCACTGCCACCCATCAGGGGGTCTCACTGATTTATAGGAGGTTCCTGGGAATTGTAATTTGTGTCTTGTCATTGCCACCCATCAGGGGGTCTCACTGATTTATAGGAGGTTCCTGGGAATTGTAATTTGTGTCTTGTCACTGCCACCCATCAGGGGGTCTCACTGATTTATAGGAGGTTCCTGGGAATTGTAATTTGTGTCTTGTCACTGCCACCCATCAGGGGGTCTCACTGATTTATAGGAGGTTCGTGGGAATTGTAATTTGTGTCTTGTCACTGCCACCCATCAAGGGGTCTCACTGACTTATAGGTGGTTTCTGGGAATTTTAATTAGGGATGTGCGTTTCGGGTTTCAGAATTTCGGAATTTTCACGAAATTTCCCGATTCGTGTTTTCGGATGCGGCCGAATTTCCGAAAAGTTTTAGATCCGAAAACGTCAGATCCGAAAAGTTTTCCGAGCCGAAACGAAATATTTTCGGAATTTTCGAATGGACTTGAAATGTGTCAAATCGAAATTTATTTTCGCTCTATTCATGATTTCGGTTCCATTCGTGATTTCGGTTCCTTTTCGGTAATTCTGGACATCGTATATTTAACTATTATCGGTTATATCGCTGATTCTGTAAATTTTGTATTTGTAAATGCGTATCACTTTTTATTTTTTGTTTCAAATGATCCGATAATTCTGTCGATACGAATATTCGTAATCGGGTCGGATCCGATTCGTCCGCGGGTCACGCATGCGCGCCCGCGCGCGAATATCATAACTTTATTGAGTCCGTTTTTTGACAACTTTTTGGACAAAATATTGTTTTTATTATTCTTCATCATGGCTGCAAGAGGCGAGTGCCATTCTGACACCTCCTCATCGTCTTGCAATGAACCACCACCCAGAAAGAAGCGGGCCAGCAACATGGCATTTGAGGAGATGCTCGAGCTGGTCCGGATCTTTGATCTGAAGGATTACGATTGCCGAAAGGGACCTTACGGCAGAAAGAATAACGCTAGAAAGGATCGTATCCTAGATAAGCTATGCACCACCATCCTGGAGTTGTTCGGGAAGGACCGGACGAAGGACCAGCTCCGGAAACGCTGCTCCGATCTGAAGGTACGCGAGGAGGAGCAGCTGAGGCGCATCCGGCGTGTCATAGCGAAACGTAAGTGTCATGTTATATTGTAAAGCGCTGCGCAAACTGTTGGTGCTATTTAAATCCTGTATAATAATAATAATGTGCTTGCATGTGCTAATGTGCACAGAAATATGTTGATTTATCTAGTCCTTTTTTCAAGCAATGTGATTGTGTATAGCTTTGCGTTTTCACGACTCGTCATACATGCATTTTTGCCATAGCTCTTCCTTTTTGTGATTTTACGTATTCATGAAAATTGTGATATTTGATGTATGTAGATGAAGTTACAATGCTGGATTTCTTTTGGCACTGTGTGTATAGTCTGTAGTGTGCTGGGGGGGAGGTTGTTGTGATTGAGTGATGCATACGAGATGACCCGCAGCTTGCCTAATATTGGTTCCCACCTGCGCATCAACAAAAATGTCTGCGTCTCTGCTAAGTGGTAGGATGGGACATGTAGTTCTTCTGAAAGTGCATCCAAACAGAGCCGCCTTCAATACATCCTCAGCAGCTGCTGAGTTGTTGCAGCGCAGCGATTCAGTTTGCTGCAGCAGTGTCATTATTGAACGCTTTAGATGCAAATTTAAAAACAAAATGGCCGATTTCTGTTGTTTCTGCAATATCCAGAGGCCTGTTCAATACCTCAGCAGCTGCTGAATTGCTGCAACGCAGCAATTCAGTTTGCTGCAGCAGTGTCGTTGAACCCTTTGGATGCGAATTTTGAATCCAAAATGGCCGATTTTTAATGAAAAATTCAGATTATTATATTTTGTCCGAGTGATCCGAAAAACAAAGAGAAGCAGTCAGCACAATTCTGTTTTGTATGCACACACCACAAATGATAGTTTTTAATGAATAAACGTTATGTTTACTTCTGAAACAATATATAAATTGAACTGTAATATATGTCTATGTGCAGGGGGAAATAATAAATAAATATTTTGTGCTTTGGTGAACAAAAACCTCAAAATTAACATTGCTGTACGGAATTATTACTTGCTTCGAGGCGGCGGCCATATTGCTGTACGGCATTGTTACTTGCTTCATGGCGGCAGCCATCTTTAAAACGTCACACTCAGCATCTCCTCGGGTCGCTGCAAGTGCTAGGTTAGCACTGCTGAGCGCTGAGCAGTTGAACGGCGTTCAATGGCAAGTTGCTAACTTAGCACTTGCAGCGGCTGAGGTATTGAACAGGCCTCAGTTTTATTCGCAGAAACTGAAAGTGAAACTGAGGCTGAGGCATCTATAAAATAACTAAAAGCAGTCGCACAATGCGCTTTGTATGCACACAACACAAATAATAGTTTTTATTGAATAAACGTAATGTTTACTTCTGAAAAAAATATATAATTGAAAGGTAATATATGTCTATGTGCAGAGGAAATAAATAAATATTTTGTGACTTTAGAACAATGAGATGGGAGTAGTGGTGGGTCAAGCTGGTAGTGGGGTAGTGGAGGGGTGTCGCAATACTTTCGGCAATATATTGTTTAGATATACCATTTTTTCCAGTCTGCATTATTTACGTGTTATTTTTTGGATTTGGCAGAAGACAGGAAGAAGGCAGCAGCATCTGCCCCGGCGGGCACCAGTGCCCCAGTGGAGGAGGAGGAGGAGCCACGGGCAACCACCAGCGCTGGTATATACTGTTTTATTTTGCAACGACTTTTGGTCAAAAACAGAAACATTTTTTGTTTACTGTATTTTAATTAAATTTTTTTATGTATAGCACAAGAGAAGCAGGAGGAGGAAGAGGAGGAGCAGGAGGAGGGCCATGATGGAGAGAGGGAGCCGGAGCAGCAGGAGGCCGCCAGTCCAGGTTTTTTTTTTTTCACTGTTGTATTTTGCATCGACTTTTGTTCAAAAATAAATCAGTTTTGTTGTTTACTGTATTTTTTATTTCTTTAATTTCTTAGATATAGCACCGGATATGCTGACGGTGGTGGTGGAGGAGGAGTCGGAGCCTCAGGAGGCCGCCAGCACTGGTATATACTACTGTTATATTTTTTCAAGACTTTCAGTCAAAAATAGAAACCTGCTTTACTTACTGTATTTTCCTTCTTTCATTTATTGGATATATAGAAGGAGAAGCCAGACCGGACACGTCCAGTGTCCGGATAATCAATCGGGAGGCGATCGGCGAGCTAAGGCTGGTTGTTTCAACAATTGATGCCATCCAGGAACTTCTGCAAGAATTGCGGGAGCACATAGTCAATGCCGCGGACATCCTGGAGTGGCAGTGAGACAGACCAGTGGCAGCCTCCTCCCGAAATCTTCAGGTTCACTCAAGACGAGGCCGGACCGGACACGAGCAAGGATTGTGTGAACACGAGTCTCTTCAGGAAAGGCAAACTTTATTGTGATATCACGGATGTGCCTCAGCTGCTCCTGCTCGCGTGCTTTGAGGTCGGACCAGCATTTTCAGATCTGGTCCTTCGTCCGGTCTTTCCCAAACAGCTCCAGGATGGTGGTGCGTAGCTTGTCAACGATACGATCCTTTCTAGAATTATTCTTCCTGCCGTAAGGGCCCTTACGGCAGTCATAATCTTTGTAATCAAAGATGCGGACCAGCTCCAACATCTCCTCAAATGCCAGTAATTCTCAAGTGAACCAATATTCTGAACAAGATGTGCGCCTGGCTTAGACTGGAAGATGGCCGCCATTGTATGTTTGTTTGTGTTGTTTGTGCCCCTGTTGGGCAGTTTGCCATCCTTGGCATGTTCCCTTCCCTTCCCCATGTTGTAAATAAATTTTCTATTTTTTCTATATTTTCCTGTTTGTGTGCGTTGCTTTTCCTTACTTAATAAGTTAATATGTATTGCTTGGTTTCCACACTGTTAAAATTATATGTACATAAATTTATTGACATTTCTATGGACCCTTTGTCATAAATTTGTCAACATATTTGTGGCCATGAATGTGACTGTGCACATTCTACACTTCCTGCCTGGCCAAAAAATGTCACACACTAACACAACCTTGTTGTACTGCCTTGAGATTTGATTACCAACGTGGCCTGTTTTTGTTAAGCTAGGCGATGTCACAACAACACGGATTTTTGTCCACAGTCACATTCATTGTATAACCAAGAATTTATCAAAAAATATTGATGGCAGCACTGCGTGAAGTCTTCTCCAACACAACCCAAAGATCCTTAGTGCGGCTCAGGACTAGTTTATTTGTCCCTGTTTGCAGCTTCACGCAACACCTCCTCCCAGCTATGAGCTCTCTCTCTCCCACCGCTGCCCGCTAAGACGCTGCCCGCCAACATGGTCACGTCTTTGCAGGAAGACAACAGCGTGGGGGAACGGCAGCTGCCGACAGTCCCAACACCTCGTCACAATGACGTCAGTTCTGGAGTTAACCCCTAACTGCGACCAATGGTGGAGATAGGGGGTTCATTGGAACCCCCTATCTCCCGATCCGCGGTAGCTATCGGTTGGTTAATGTTTGGTATCTTTGGATCTACCAGAGCATGGCCTTTCCAACAATACCAAATATGACAATGTTAAAAATTATAAAAAATTAAAATATAAAAAAAAATAAACAGGTTTTTTGTTTTGTTTTGTTAATGCAGCAATATTGTTGCCATTTCAATTATAATGTGAACAATGATGCTGCACTAAGGATTTTTGTATGGGGTGCGTTTGTTAAAAATAGTGTAATTTTCACCCAAAAAAATATAACAAGTCCCCTTTTCAAACGCAACTCATAAAATATAACCGCAAACACTCGCATGTTAAAATGTGAAAAAAACACTTTACACCTTGTAAAACAAACATTGAAAATTCTAATTTTATTGCATTTTTTGTTATAATATACAGACAGGACATGACGCATACATATGATAATGATATATTATGAATCATCTGCCGAGTCTGCCGGAAAGATTGATATATAACATGTCTGGGTCATATTATAAAAGAAGGCTTCAAAACGCGTTTAAACAAGAGGAGCGAAACTGTTAAAAAATAGCTCAGCAGCAGACCGCAGTGCCGCACACAGGCGTGAAGGGAAGCCGTGAAATGCCTCAGCAGCGAAAGGGTTAATTTTTTTTTTTGTCTGTTTTAAATCTTTTTTTTTTTTTTTCGTTTCAGATCATTTTGATCAATTATTTTTCCGTTTTAAAACCTTTTTGTTCTGGTTTTTATTTTTAAAGTCAAACCATTCTGGTCAGTTTAGCTTTTTTTAAAATCGTTTTGTTCTTTTTTTTGTTCCTTGGCTTTCATACCATTTTTTTAATGTGATTAAATAAATAAAGTTGTGAAATGTATATTCATAAGAAAAGAAGGATCTTTATTTAATAAAAAAAAAACACGATAGAATTGCCAGAATTATCGTATCGACAGAATGAATTATCGGATCCGAAAAACAAACCAAATATTTATTATAAAAAAATATATAAAGTATAAAAAAGTAAACCATAGTAGTCTACGTCAAAACGAATAGAGTTAGACACTTTGAAACGAGGAGAACAGACGTTCCGAAAAAAATGAAAATTTCCGAAATCACGAAAAGTCGATACAAAAAACGAGCAAAGTGACCCGAAAATACGAAAAATGGTCGATATTCCAAAAAAAAAATGTACACGAAAAACGAGCCGAACCAAACCGAATCGAAACAGAAATCGGTCGAAACGAGCCGAATCGAAAATTTTAAACATCAGAACAAATCGAACCGAATAGAACCGAAAAAAAAATCGGTGCACAAGCCTATTAATATCTGATATCCCAATGTGAAACATCGGGACTTTTGCATTAGATTTCGACCATTTTTATTTTTTTAACTTTTGGATAGTCGAAAATCGAAATCTATCCAAAAAGTCCCAATGTTTCACATCATTCTGAACTTTGTTTGGATAGAGTAAGTCCGTGGGTGTGCGGATGTTAAATGTATATACCAGTGGCGTCGCTACGTGGGGGCGGGGGGTGCGGCCTGCACCAGGTGACACCCGCCTTTAGGGTGACACCGTCACCCTAAGGGCGGGTGTCTCACCCTCCGCCGTGTTTTTCGCTCCCTGCGAGCGTCCGAAGCATGCAGCTTCGGTGCTCGCCTGGAGGAAACAAGTCACCAGCCAATCGCGGCTCCCCCTGGCGAGCGCCCAAGCTGCGCGCTGCCGGACCCTCTGAGGGAGCGAGGAAGGCGGCGGAGGTGAGCTGGGGCCATTATCATGAGGTGCTGGGGCATTCCATGTGCTGGGGCATTTCATGTGCTGCGGCATATCCATGAGGAGCTGGGGCAAATCCATGTGTGAGCTGGGGCATATCCATGTGTGAGCTGGGGCATATCCATGAGGAGCTGGGGCATTCCATGTGCTGGGGCATTCCATGTGCTGGGGCATATCCACGAGGAGCTGGGGAATATCCACGAGGAGCTGGGGCATATCCACGAGGAGCTGGGGCATGTCCACGAGGAGCTGGGGCATGTCCACGAGGAGCTGGGGCATATCCATGAGGAGCTGGGGCATTCCATGTGCTGGGGCATTCCATGTGCTGGGGCATATCCATGAGGAACTGGGGCATATCCATGTGTGAGCTGGGGGGCATATCCATGAGGAGCTGGGGCATTCCATGTGCTGGGGCATATCCATGTGGAGCTGGGGCATATCCATGAGGAGCTGGGGCATATCCAGGAGGAGCTGGGGCATATCCAGGAGGAGCTGGGGCATGTCCACGAGGAGCTGGGGCATGTCCACGAGGAGCTGGGGCCTATCCATGAGGTGCTGGGGCAATATCCATGAGGAGCTGGGGCATATCCATGAGGAGCTGTGGCATTCCATGTGCTGGGGCATATCCACGAGGAGCTGGGGCATATCCACGAGGAGCTGGGGCATGTCCACGAGGAGCTGGGGCATGTCCACGAGGAACTGGGGCATATCCATGAGGAGCTGGGGCATATCCATGAGGAGCTGGGGCATATGCATGAGGTGCTGGGGCAAATCCATGAGGTGCTTGGGCATATCCATGAGGAGCTGGGGCATATCCATGAGGAGCTGGGGCATTCCATGTGCTGGGGCATTCCATGTGCTGGGGTATATCCATGAGGAGCTGGGGCATATCCATGTGTGAGCTGGGGGGGCATATCCATGAGGAGCTGGGGCATTCCATGTGCTGGGGCATATCCATGTGGAGCTGGGGCATATCCATGAGGAGCTGGGGCATATCCATGAGGAGCTGGGGCATATCCAGGAGGAGCTGGGGCATGTCCACGAGGAGCTGGGGCATGTCCACGAGGAGCTGTGGCATATCCACGAGGAGCTGGGGCATATCCATGAGGTGCTGGGGCAATATCCATGAGGAGCTGGGGCATATCCATGAGGAGCTGGGGCATTCCATGTGCTGGGGCATATCCATGAGGAGCTGGGGCATATCCATGTGTGAGCTGGGGCATATCCATGAGGAGCTGGGGCATTCCATGTGCTGGGGCATTCCATGTGCTGGGGCATTTCATGTGCTGGGGCATATCCATGAGAAGCTGGGGCAAATCCATGTGTGAGCTGGGGCATATCCATGTGTGAGCTGGGGCATATCCAATTATCCATGAGGAGCTGGGGCATTCCATGTGCTGGGGCATTCCATGTGCTGGGACATATCCATGAGGAGCTGGGGCATATCCATGTGTGAGCTGGGGCATATCCATGAGGAGCTGGGGCATTCCATGTGCTGGGGCATTCCATGTGCTGGGGCATATCCATGAGGAGCTGGGGCATATCCACGAAGAGCTGGGGCATATCCACAAGGAGCTGGGGCATATCCATGAGGAGCTGGGGCATATCCATGAGGAGCTGGGGCATTCCATGTGCTGGGGCATTCCATGTGCTGGGGCATATCCATGAGGAGCTGGGGCATATCCATGTGTGAGCTGGGGGCATATCCATGAGGAGCTGGGGCATTCCATGTGCTGGGGCATATCCATATAGAGCTGGGGCATATCCATGAGGAGCTGGGGCATATCCATGAGGAGCTGGGGCATATCCAGGAGGAGCTGGGGCATATCCAGGAGGAGCTGGGGCATGTCCACGAGGAGCTGGGGCATGTCCACGAGGAGCTGGGGCATGTCCACGAGGAGCTGGGGCATATCCATGAGGTGCTGGGGCAATATCCATGAGGAGCTGGGGCATATCCATGAGGAGCTGGGGCATTCCATGTGCTGGGGCATATCCACGAGGAGCTGGGGCATATCCACGAGGAGCTGGGGCATATCCACGAGGAGCTGGGGCATGTCCACGAGCAACTGGGGCATATCCATGAAGAGCTGGGGCAAATCCATGAGGTGCTGGGGCATATCCATGAGGAGCTGGGGCATATCCATGAGGAGCTGGGGCATTCCATGTGCTGGGGCATTCCATGTGCTGGGGTATATCCATGAGGAGCTGGGGCATATCCATGTGTGAGCTGGGGGGGCATATCCATGAGGAGCTGGGGCATTCCATGTGCTGGGGCATATCCATGTGGAACTGGGGCATATCCATGAGGAGCTGGGGCATATCCATGAGGAGCTGGGGCATATCCAGGAGAAGCTGGGGCATGTCCACGAGGAGCTGGGGCATGTCCACGAGGAGCTGGGGCATATTCACGAGGAAGTCTGTACAGGAAGTCTGCTGTCTGGGAGTTCTTTAAGAAATGTGCAGCAGACCGCACCATTGATATTTGTAATCTATGTCAGATGAGGATCAAGCGTGGGAAAGACATCCCACGCTTGGGTACCACGTGCTTGAGGTGACATATGACCACCTGCCACGCATCCCGTTGGCACAACACTTTGCATAGGTCCTCCTCATCTGTCTCTACCCCCACTATATGTCCTGCCATGTCATTGCCTACAACCTCCACTGACTGGGATGATGCTACAGTAATGGGTGTACCCGGTCCTTCCTCAGAATGTGACAGCATCCCATCAGCTGAAGATTTACGCAGTCAGATTACTTTGCCCCAGCTGCTGCAGCGTAAGAAAAAATATAGTCCCAACCATCCCCAAGCACAGTGTCTAAATGCCAGCTTAGCAAAATTACTCGCATTACAACTGCTGCCTTTCCAGCTGGTGGACTCTGCTTCCTTCCATGAATTTGAGGAATGTGCTGTATCACAGTGGCAGGTTCCAAAACACCATTTCTTTTCACGGAAGGCCATTCCAGCACTATACCAGCATGTGGAACACAATGTTATGGAGTCATTGGGAAAGGCAGTCAACAGCAAGGTGCACATGACTTTAGACACGTGGTCCAGCAAGCATGGACAGGGCCGTTACATTTCCTTCACGGCACACTGGGTAACTCTGCTTGCAGCTGGGAGGGATCCAGGACGGGGCTCTGTGCTGGAGCTTGTTCATCCACCACGCCTCCATAAAGCTACTTGTCTTCCTCCTCCTCCTCCTTCTCGGTCTCTGGCGAAGTGGCAGTCAAACAGACGCGTGGCAGGGGCTATGCAATAGCTCAAGCAAAAAGATGCCATACTGTGCTTGAGCTGGTTTGTTTAGGGGACAGGAGCCACACTGGGCCAGAAATTCTGTCAGTTCTGCAGGTGCAGGTGCTGAGATGGTTAACACCATGCCAGCTTCAGCTGGGAATGGTCGTCAGTGATGATGGCATCAACCTTCTCTCCGCCCTACGCCAGGGTAAGTTGACGCATGTACCATGCCTTGCACACGTCCTAAATCTGGTGGTACAGCGTTTCCTAACCAGGTACCCAGAGCTGGCAGAGCTTCTCAGCCAGGCCAGAAAAGTCTGCAGCCACTTCAGATGGTCATTCCCAGCAAGTGTTCGCCTGGCAGAAATTCAAAGAGAATTCCACTTTCCCACAAACCGTCTGATCTGTGACATGCCCACCAGGTGGAACTCGACATTAGCAATGCTGCAGCGTCTGCACAAGCAGCAGAGGGCCATCAACGAGTACCTGTGTGAGTATGGCACAAGGACAGGTTCAGGTCAACTTGTTTTCCCCCCGCAGTGGCTGATGATCAAGGATGCATGCACTGTACTGTCACCATTTGAGGAGGTAACGAGGATGGTGAGCAGGGACAGTGCTTGCATCAGTGACACAATTCCTTTAGTGTTCCTGCTGGAGCGCACTCTGCGGGGAATTATAGATGTGGCACTAGAGGCAGAGCAGCGGGAGGAAGAGGGGGCCTTCCCTACCTTTCATGGCCCCAGTCTTTACACAGACCGCATTCCTGCGGGTCCTCAGATCAGACAGGATTAGGATGAGGAGGAGGAGGAATATTTAAGTAGTGGGCGCATTGAAGGTGGGGATTCCTCAAGGGAGGGTTTGTGTGCCCAGATGTCCAAGGACTAGTACGTGGCTGGGACTGGGAGGAGGAAGTGCATGATGGGGTCATCCACATTGATCAGGAAGACTCGGAAGCTAATGCCACCTCAACCTACGCTTCATGGGCTCCCTTATCCTGGAAAGTCTGCTAAAGGACCCCAGGATTCATGCTATCAAGGAGAGGGATCATTACTGGTTGGCAAGCCTTCTTGATCCACGATACAAGGGTAAAGTTGCAGAGCTCATCCTGCACGCACAGATGGAGGACCGGATGAAATAACTTGAGTACGCTCTAAAGCGGTACTTGTGTAACACCTTTCCAGGCACTGGTAGGTTACCAGGTGATGACACAGGTGCTTTTGAGGCTGCGGATGATCAGAGGAAGAGTGGTGAAGGCTGGGGCTGCTTGACAGATGCCTTTTAAATTTTTTTTAGTCCACGACGCCCAGGGATGTCAAATGTAGGCACCCATTGCCAGCGTCTTCACCATATGGTGCAGGACTACCTAGGGGCAAGGGCAGACCTGGGTACCTTTACAGCAGATGATCCACTGGCTTACTGGGTGTTGAGATTGGATCACTGGCCAGAATTTAGCCAATGTGCTATGCAGCTACAAGGTTGCCCTTCATCCAGCGTGCTTTCTGAAAGGGCGTTCAGTGCCGCTGGAGGTTTTGCCACAGACAAAAGAGTGCGTCTGTCCACCGACTCTGTAGACCGGCTGACATTTATAAAAATGAATCAGTCCTGGATCAGCAGCTATCAATCCCCTGATGCTGACGTAACTGAATAGATCGGGATCTCTTCTGCATTCCCAAAACCTCCACCACTGCACTCTTCCACAATACCACAGAGGGGTTACTTACGGTGTGAAGACACTTGCTGCCACCAAAGGCACAATATTTGGGTGCACTGCCACTGACGCCTATACCAGATTCATATCATTTTAATATTGGACTGCAGGGTCCAACCCTGCACTCTTCCACAAAACCACAGAGGGGTTACGGTGTGACGGCACTGTTGCCGACACTAAAGGCCCAATTTTAAAGCACCTATGGTTACTTTTATCCAAAGCCTGCATAAGTTTCACCATAATTTAGCCAAAAAATCACTAAACTTGTTCTGCGTGTCCTAAACTGTCTCCTCTTTTCATACAGACTGCCGCCCCAAGCAGTTGTTTATGAATAGATTAAAGGAAAAACATTTACCGTTATTTGAAATGTAATTTTTTTGTTTTTAAATGTTTCTATACATCCTTCAAATCCGCCATTTCACAGGCAGGTTATGGGGACATCCTAGGCACGATATTTGAAGGGATTTTTCATAAACTTTATTTCATGGAAAACTCACCGTTCCTTTAAAAACGTTTTTTTTAAAACTTTTTGTCCTTGTTTCCTGTCCCCCAGGGCACTACCCGGACCCCCATACACATTTTATGGCAAATATCTTGCATATATGCCCTCTTGGAGGGCACTCTAAAAATTGAACTTTCAAGTCCCATTGACTTGCATTGAGTTCAGATCGTGTTCGAGTTCGAACTCGAACTTTTGAACTTGTTCGAGTTCGAATGCGAACCGAACACGGGGGTGTTCGGCTCATCACTAGTTTAGGAAGGTAAAGTCACTAATCCTATCGTTAACACATACCCATCCGGACACTACCGTTATCGTTCACTAGGAAATAGAGCCCATTGACTTTAAAGTACTTACTTATGGTTGTGCTTACGATGTAACAGAAATGTTGAAACATCTGCCGATATTTTAATAAAAGCAATGTTATCTCTCCCCACTGAAATATTTAGTATCTATGAATGTTGTACCTTTACTCCACAGCAGCAAGTTGTGTTCGGCCCAGACATTTAGCTTTTATTGCTGTTTTACAAATCACCTTGGGATGAAGCCAGCAGGGCTCTTCTTCAGGACATGTACTTGAGAAACCTTGATATTGATTGTTTTCATTGAATGACAAGTACTGTATTTTAACTGCCATTGATTAGTTCCCTGTGAAAGGTTGGATCTAGAATATTGTTGAGGTGAATAGAATTTTAAGGATAACAGAAAGACAGGGAATAGGTTTTTTGGGGAAATTCTATAAACCGTGAGTATCAGTGAATTCATTTTTATCTTCTAACTTAAGCTCAGACATTTGAACTCAATAGTATGAGACGCAAACCTTAAGAAATGGATTTTATCGCACTGAATACTGAAAATATTCAATAGATTAAAACAGTGAATTACTGTTCAAAAATCTCAGTAAATAAGAACGTTATAAACAGTTCAATAACTAAAACTACAATAAATCTCCACATTGAATTATAATGTTTAAAGATAACCAAGATGGAAAAAATAAATGTACATTGACACATAAATAAAAACCTGAATATTCTTTATTATTCCAGACAGATGCATAGGCAGGAAAACATCAATTTACACTCAAGGCTACATTACATTCTGGGTGCTAACGTTAGCACTCACCTGAGTGAGCATTAACGTTAGCACAGGTAGTCAATGCGAATTACAATCCAAACATTAACGGATTAAGTAACCTGTAACTGCTTGGTACCTTGCGCTTTTCAGCACGAGATTACTGTTATGTCCTCAGCCTCGCTGTGCTTCCTGGGGGTCTGGGCAAGGTTCAGTGCCAAGGGCTGGTCGAGTGCCAGTACCAGGTAATGGCCGAGTGGCGTATGAGGGGGCAGGGCCTGGCAGGTCACAAGGAGCCGCCGGGTTTAAAACAGGGCGCGAGGAGTTGCCTCGTCGCCCTGACGTGGAGTTCAGTTCCCGCATCACTTCCTATTATTCATTGTTGCCTAATCTGTTGCCGACCCAGCTTGTCTACGATTCCTGCTCCTGATTTTGACCCAGCTTGTCTCTGACCAATCTATGTTCTCTGCTATAGCGGTGACTAGTGTTGAGCGCTGTAGGTTTAACCCCATGCACGCTGTTTGGGGTTTTACTCGTTTCGTGGGGAGATTCCCCTATCGCCCTGGTTTTCGTACTGCAGCCTTATCGGGGTTTGATCCAGGTCTAAGGGGTCTGAGTTACGATCTGATACGCTCTTAACATCTGCTTATACGAAAGACTATTGGTTATCCGCTGGCGTTCAGCTTGCTCGTCGTGCCAAAAATACCCAGGCTAGTACCATCCCTAAAACCTGTGTGTGTATCTAGAGACCCTGGTATTCACAAGTTACAAAGTACCCAATCAAGGTGGCCTGAAAACGTAAAATCTGTCTGTGTTGACTGCCCTGCAGTCTGATCAATTTGTTGCCTGTCCTGCCGAATGTCTCAGTACTAACATTTCTGTCTTGCAATCTGATGTCTTGTTGTGTGCTCTATGTTGTCCATTGGTCTTGAAACCTTTGGAGCTTAGTAGCAGTTCTCTTTGGCTTTCGAGTATAAGTCTGAAAGTACTGTTTATTTCGCTAACTTCAAACCGATAAATCCATCCAAAAGGATCTCAAGCTTGTTACTCTTGTGTGAGTGCCACTGCGCCCGTTATAGTTACTGTACTTTTGCGCTCCCTATTAGGGATGAGCTGTTTGGGTTCGGACGGTTCGGGGTTCGTCCCGAACTTTGGCAGTTCGAAAGTTCGCGAATTTCGAACTTTTTGGGTGTGTTCGGTTCGAAAAAAAAAAGTATAGAAAATGCTTAAAAAAATACTACAAAATCTAGAAATTGTAGAGGTCGGCAGGGCTGGGTCCTGGATGGACAATATGTTTCACCCCTATTTGGGTTGTGGACCCTTTAAGGGCAACCACAGGGTTAATCTTCCTGTCCAGGAAGAGTTTTAAAGCCAGCAACTCCCAGAGAGGATGGTGGGATTTCAGGAAAAGGAAAGTAATCAGTGGAAGCTGTGTGTTTGTGTTCCAAAAGCAGGAGACGTGCTGTGCCTTGCTGGAGAGGCTTCTACATACTGGGGAAAGGATTCCCTAGGTTTGGGACTGTTTAAAGCGTTGGTGAGCCACTATTATTTCTCTGTTTATTTGTGCTGAAGATCAGGACTTTGCTTTAATTTCGCTGAACCAAAGCGTGTACTTATTATGTTGCCTTTTTGACTGCCCTGAAAGGGTGAATAAAACTGTTTTGTTTGTGAAAGACATTGTGCACGTGCTCTGTGGGCCCCCAAACGTCACAACTGGTGTTTCGAATGCGGGCAATTTGCTACCCCTCACACGCCAAGCAAGAGGAATTTTTGTGAAAAAAAAAAAAAAAACTGACATTTTTAAAGGACAGTGTTCTGATTGCATGTCCTGGGCTAAGGCTGCACTGAAGTCCACAGCTATGGAGGAGCTCATTAAGCAGATGGTCTTTGTCAATGTGCACGCCCAGACTCGCCATGAAGAGGCGATGGCTCAGCAGCAACAAGCCCTGGCACAGGCTGTTGCTGCCCAACAAGAAAGCACCCATTTGCTGGCTGCACAACTTGCAGCACAGCAGGTAGCCACACAGACGCAGATCAATGCCCTGCGGGAGGCCATGCAGCAACTTGCACCTGGACGTGATCAAGCAGTGGTCACTACTGGTAACCATGTCTCCATAAGGGCCAGTCATTTCCTCCAAAAACTGTCTGCCAGTGATGATGTGGAAGCATTTCTTACCACGTTTGAAAGGACTGCTGAGAGAGAGGGGTGGCCCCAAGACCAATGGGCCGGTCTCATTGCCCCGTTTCTGACAGGAGACCCTCAAAAGGCATATTTTGACCTGCCACTAGAAGATGCAAAGAATTATGACCGGCTGAAAGCTGAGGTTCTGGCCCGCCTTGGGGTAACTGTTGCTGTCCGGGCTCAACGTGTTCACTGCTGGAAGTACTGCCCTGACCAGCCACCCGGTCCCAGATGCATGACTTAGGACAGCTGGTTAAAAAGTGGTTGCAGCCAGAGACCCTGACTAGAGAGCAAATGGTCGAAAGGGTTGTGATGGACCACTACCTGAGGTCTCTACCAAAGGATCTACAGCGCTGGGTCAGCCATGGGGACCCCAAGACTGCAGCACTGGTAGTCGAGATGGTGGAGAGATACACCGTGGTAGAGGACCTGCTCGGACCAACCAGTCGTCGAGGACCAGTCTTGCCACCGCCTGTGAGGCCTGCTTCAGTTCCTCGGAGGGAAGTGTCACTGGATCCGGGAACCAGCACCCCAAAATCATCTTCCTCGGTTCTGCAGAGGCCTGTCGCTACCCGAACTGCTGGCGATATACAGTGTTGGAGGTGTCGCGCCTGGGGCCATACCCGGGCACAGTGTCCGCTACAGGAGGAGCCCATGGAGTGTGGATCCGCTCGGAGAGTGTCTTTCTACACCCTCACAACGTGCACTACCCACCTTGACCTAGAGGGGGGTCAGTTTGAATGTACTGTGTGGGTGAATCACCGCCCAGCCAAAGCTCTCTTGGACTCTGGGAGTATGGTCACCCTGGTGCATGCCCGGGTAGTCGGAAGGCTCGGTCCAGTACAAAGAACCCTCCGGGTTGTCTGTATCCATGGGGATACTCGGGAGTATCCGCTGATCCCTGTCACCATTTCCGCCAGGAACACTTCGGTCACCCAAGAGGTCGGGGTGGTGAGTACTCTGATACATGATGTGATTGTGGGACGGGACTGCCCCTTGTTTGCTGAACTGTGGTGCTTGGCACAAACTGAACTGCCCATCGAACTGGGGAACAATTCAGGGTCACCCCCACCAAACATGACTGTGGACACTGTTGATGAGGAGTTGCTCAAATGTGTTCAAAATAAGAATGTTGTAACTGATGTGAGTGTCCTAGCTCCTCAACCTGAGTTGACACCCAAGGAGGGGGATCCTCTCCCGTGCCGGTTATGGTAGGAGAGGATGAAGAGGAATTATCCCCTGTAGATATTACACTTGGGGTGGATGAGGGGGAGGGTTCTTCTCATCCAGTACACCCTGACTTAGATGTGTCCAGAGGTGCATTTGGCAGGGCTCAAATGGGTGACCCGATGTTGATAAATGCTCGCGAACAGGTAACTGTTGTCAGTGGGGTACCTCAAGCACCAGATGCAGAGAAAAGATTTCCTCACTTTGCGGTCAATAATGATCTGTTCTACCGGGTATCAGAAATTCGGGGAGAAATTGTGGAACAATTACTAGTACCCCAGCCCTACCAAAGAATGGTGCTGGATCTGGCTCACAATGATGCTCTAGGTGGTCACCTGGGAGCTGAGAAAACTGAGGCCCGGATAACAGACCGGTTTTACTGGCCAGGGATCGGTGCCGCAGTTAAGAGGTACTGTTCCTCCTGCCCTGTTTGCCAGTTAACTGCCCCAGCACCCCATTATAGGAACCCCTTGGTGCCTCTGCCAATAATTGAGGTGCCCTTTGAGCGCATCGCTATGGATATAGTGGGTCCCTTAGAGAAGTCTGCTCGGGGACACCGATATATCCTGGTGGTTCTTGATTATGCCACAAGGTATCCAGAGGCGGTTCCTTTAAGAAACCCTACATCAAAGGCCATTGCGCGGGAGTTGTTTTTATGTTTTCGAGAACTGGCCTGCCAAGGGAAATTTTGACAGACCAGGGGACCCCATTTATGTCCCGGGTGATGGCAGATGTGTGTAAGTTGTTCCAAATCAAGCAGTTGCGAACATCTGTTTATCACCCTCAGACAGATGGTCTGGTAGAAAGATTCAACAAAACTCTGAAAATGATGCTTAAAAGGGTTGTGCAGAGAGATGGAAGAGACTGGGATCATTTGCTTCCCGCACTGCTGTTTGCTATTCGAGAGGTTCCTCAGGCTTCCACGGGGTTTTCACCTTTTGAGCTGGTGTATGGTCGCAGACCCCGGGGATTGCTAGATTTGGTGAAGGAGACATGGGAAAGTGAGTCCTCTCCACACAAATCGCTCATTGAACATATCTCTCAGATGAGAGAGAGAATTTCTAAAGTGATGCCTTTGGTACAGGAACATTTGCAGAAAGCTCAGGAGGCCCAGAAAAGGGTGTACAACCGGTCAGCCAAGCTGCGGCAATTTCAGGTGGGGGACCGGGTAGCAGTACTTATACCCACGGTAAAGTCGGTTCCTAGCCAAGTGGCAGGGACCGTATGAGGTGGTTGAAAAAGTAGGGGAAGTAAACTACCGAGTGCATCAGCCTGGGAAAAGAAAACCATACCAGATCTACCACATAAATTTGTTAAAACCCTGGAGAGACCGAGAGGTGTCCGCCATGGTTGGGGTGGGTATAGAGTCTGATGGTGTTGACGCAGTACACATTGCTGCCACCCTGTCCAAACCCCAAACCCAAGAAGTTAAGAGTTTCTGCAAAGAAACAAAGGCATGTTTTCAGGACTACCGGGACACGCGTCCGGGATTAAACATGATATTGTGACGGAACCCCATGTAAAGGTTCGGGTAAAGCCGTACCGCATCCCAGAAGCCCATAGAAAGGCTGTTTCTGAAGAGGTTAAAAAAATGCTTCAGCTTGATGTCATTGAGGAGTCACAGAGTGAATGGTCGAGCCCCATCGTGTTGGTACCGAAGCCCAACGGCACTCTGCGTTTCTGCAATGACTTCAGGAAACTTAACGAGGTGTCAAAATTTGACGCGTATCCCATGCCAAGGGTGGATGAATTAATAGAGAAATTGGGTCCGGCCCGTTATATCACACCACTCTGGACCTTACTAAGGGATACTGGCAGATACCCCTGACTAAGGAAGCCAGGGAAAAGACTGCTTTTTCCACTCCAGAGGGTCATTTTCATTATAAGCGGATGCCTTTTGGGTTACACTCAGCCCCGGCCACCTTCCAACGAGCGATGGATAGGGTGCTCCGCCCCTACCTGAGATATACCTCGGTCTACCTGGATGACATTGTCATCTTCAGTCCAGATTGGGAGTCCCATCTTCCCGGGTTCAGACGGTTTTGGACGGTTTGAGGAAAGCGGGCTTTACTGTTAACCCTGAGAAAAGTGCGGTAGGGATGGAGGAAGCTAAGTACCTGGGATATGTCGTAGGCAGGGGTCTGGTAAAGCCACAATTTAACAAAGTAGAGGCTATCCAGAACTGGCCACGCCCCCTCACGAAAAAGCAGGTTCGTGCTTTTCTGGGTATAGTGGGGTATTACCGGCGGTTTGTCCCCAATTTTGCCTCTATTGCTGCACCACTGACTGACCTGACGAAAGGTAGGAAGTCAGTGATGATTCAATGGAATGCCAATGCTGAAGATGCCTTCGAGAAGCTTAAAAATGCGTTGTGTCAGCACCCAGTGCTGGTAGTCCCTGATTTCATGAGGGAGTTCATTGTACAGACGGATGCCTCAAGTGAGGGTTTGGGGCTGTGCTATCCCAAGAAGTCAATGGGGAAGAGCACCCCGTGGTTTTTCTTAGTAGGAAACTGACGGCAGCGGAGAAAAACTATGCTGTGGTGGAAAGAGAGGGCTTGGCCATAAAGTGGGCCTTGGATTCTTTGAGATACTTCCTGTTGGGCAGGAAGTTCCGTTTAGTGTCTGACCATGCCCCATTGACCTGGATGAGGCAGCACCGCCACGCTAATGCCAGGGTTACCAGGTGGTTCCTGTCTCTCCAGGAGTTTAACTTTGTGGTGGAACACAGGCCTGGGAAACAGCACCAAAATGCTGATGCCCTGTCCGGATGCATTGTGGGCTGTCTACTGTTGCCTCAAACACCTCCGCGTTGAGACAGAGGGGGGGGGGATATGTAGAGGTCGGCAGGGCTGGGTCCTGGATGGACAATATGTTTCACCCCTATTTGGGTTGTGGACCCTTTAAGGGCAACCACAGGGTTAATCTTCCTGTCCAGGAAGAGTTTTAAAGCCAGCAACTCCAGAGAGGATGGTGGGATTTCAGGAAAAGGAAAGTAATCAGTGGAAGCTGTGTGTTTGTGTTCCAAAAGCAGGAGACGTGCTGTGCCTTGCTGGAGAGGCTTCTACATACTGGGGAAAGGATTCCCTAGGTTTGGGACTGTTTAAAGCGTTGGTGAGCCACTATTATTTCTCTGTTTATTTGTGCTGAAGATCAGGACTTTGCTTTAATTTCGCTGAACCAAAGCGTGTACTTATTATGTTGCCTTTTTGACTGCCCTGAAAGGGTGAATAAAACTGTTTTGTTTGTGAAAGACATTGTGCACGTGCTCTGTGGGCCCCCAAACGTCACAAAATGGTGTTTCGAATGCGGGCAATTGCTACCCCTCACACGCCAAGCAAGAGGAATTTTTGTGAAAAGAAAAAAAAAAAAAAAACTGACATTTTTAAAGGACAGTGTTCTGATTGCATGTCCTGGGCTAAGGCTGCACTGAAGTCCACAGCTATGGAGGAGCTCATTAAGCAGATGGTCTTTGTCAATGTGCACGCCCAACTCGCCATGAAGAGGCGATGGCTCAGCAGCAACAAGCCCTGGCACAGGCTGTTGCTGCCCAACAAGAAAGCACCATTTGCTGCTGCACAACTTGCAGCACAGCAGGTAGCCACACAGACGCAGATCAATGCCCTGCGGGAGGCCATGCAGCAACTTGCACCTGGACGTGATCAAGCAGTGGTCACTACTGGTAACCATGTCTCCATAAGGGCCAGTCATTTCTCCAAAAACTGTCTGCCAGTGATGATGTGGAAGCATTTCTTACCACGTTTGAAAGAGCTGAGAGAGAGGGGTGGCCCCAAGACCAATGGGCCGTCTCATTGCCCCGTTTCTGACAGGAGACCCTCAAAAGGCATATTTTACCTGCCACTAGAAGATGCAAAGAATTATGACCGGCTGAAAGCTGAGGTTCTGGCCCGCCTTGGGGTAACTGTTGCTGTCCGGGCTCAACGTGTTCACTGCTGGAAGTACTGCCCTGACCAGCCACCCGGTCCCAGATGCATGACTTAGGACAGCTGGTTAAAAAGTTGTTGCAGCCAGAGACCCTGACTAGAGAGCAAATGGTCGAAAGGGTTGTGATGGACCACTACCTGAGGTCTCTACCAAAGGATCTACAGCGCTGGGTCAGCCATGGGGACCCCAAGACTGCAGCACTGGTAGTCGAGATGGTGGAGAGATACACCGTGGTAGGAGGACCTGCTCGGACCAACCAGTCGTCGAGGACCAGTCTTGCACCGCCTGTGAGGCCTGCTTCAGTTCCTCGGAGGGAAGTGTCACTGGATCCGGGAACCAGCACCCCAAAATCATCTTCCTCGGTTCTGCAGAGGCCTGTCGCTACCCGAACTGCTGGCGATATACAGTGTTGGAGGTGTCGCGCCTGGGGCCATACCCGGGCACAGTGTCCGCTACAGGAGGAGCCCATGGAGTGTGGATCCGCTCGGAGAGTGTCTTTCTACACCCTCACAACGTGCACTACCCACCTTGACCTAGAGGGGGGTCAGTTTGAATGTACTGTGTGGGTGAATCACCGCCCAGCCAAAGCTCTCTTGGACTCTGGGAGTATGGTCACCCTGGTGCATGCCCGGGTAGTCGGAAGGCTCGGTCCAGTACAAAGAACCCTCCGGGTTGTCTGTATCCATGGGGATACTCGGGAGTATCCGCTGATCCCTGTCACCATTTCCGCCAGGAACACTTCGGTCACCCAAGAGGTCGGGGTGGTGAGTACTCTGATACATGATGTGATTGTGGGACGGGACTGCCCCTTGTTTGCTGAACTGTGGTGCTTGGCACAAACTGAACTGCCCATCGAACTGGGGAACAATTCAGGGTCACCCCCACCAAACATGACTGTGGACACTGTTGATGAGGAGTTGCTCAAATGTGTTCAAAATAAGAATGTTGTAACTGATGTGAGTGTCCTAGCTCCTCAACCTGAGTTGACACCCAAGGAGGGGGAATCTCTCCCCGTGCCGGTTATGGTAGGAGAGGATGAAGAGGAATTATCCCTGTAATATTACATTACTGTGAGTGGATGGGGAGTGGGGAGGGTTCTTCTCATCCAGTACACCCTGACTTAGATGTGTCCAGAGGTGCATTTGGCAGGGCTCAAATGGGTGACCCGATGTTGATAAATGCTCGCGAACAGGTAACTGTTGTCAGTGGGGTACCTCAAGCACCAGATGCAGAGAAAAGATTTCCTCACTTTGCGGTCAATAATGATCTGTTCTACCGGGTATCAGAAATTCGGGGAGAAATTGTGGAACAATTACTAGTACCACAAATACCCAGCCCTACCAAAGAATGGTGCTGGATCTGGCTCACAATGATGCTCTAGGTGGTCACCTGGGAGCTGAGAAAACTGAGGCCCGGATAACAGACCGGTTTTACTGGCCAGGGATCGGTGCCGCAGTTAAGAGTACTGTTCCTCCTGCCCTGTTTGCCAGTTAACTGCCCCAGCACCCCATTATAGGAACCCCTTGGTGCCTCTGCCAATAATTGAGGTGCCCTTTGAGCGCATCGCTATGGATATAGTGGGTCCCTTAGAGAAGTCTGCTCGGGGACACCGATATATCCTGGTGGTTCTTGATTATGCCACAAGGTATCCAGAGGCGGTTCCTTTAAGAAACCCTACATCAAAGGCCATTGCGCGGGAGTTGTTTTTATGTTTTCGAGAACTGGCCTGCCAAGGGAAATTTTGACAGACCAGGGGACCCCATTTATGTCCCGGGTGATGGCAGATGTGTGTAAGTTGTTCCAAATCAAGCAGTTGCGAACATCTGTTTATCACCCTCAGACAGATGGTCTGGTAGAAAGATTCAACAAAACTCTGAAAATGATGCTTAAAAGGGTTGTGCAGAGAGATGGAAGAGACTGGGATCATTTGCTTCCCGCACTGCTGTTTGCTATTCGAGAGGTTCCTCAGGCTTCCACGGGGTTTTCACCTTTTGAGCTGGTGTATGGTCGCAGACCCCGGGGATTGCTAGATTTGGTGAAGGAGACATGGGAAAGTGAGTCCTCTCACCACAAATCGCTCATTGAACATATCTCTCAGATGAGAGAGAGAATTTCTAAAGTGATGCCTTTGGTACAGGAACATTTGCAGAAAGCTCAGGAGGCCCAGAAAAGGGTGTATGGGGGTCCGGGTAGTGCCCTGGGGGACAGGAAACAAGGACAAAAAGTTTTAAAAAAACGTTTTTAAATTGACAGAAAGTTTTCCATGAAAGAAGGGTTAAAAATAAAAATGAAAAATTCCTTCAAATATCGTGCCTAGGAGCTCCCCATAACCTGCACGTGAAGTGGCGGATTTCTAGGATGTATAGAAACACTTGAAAACAAAAAAATGACGTTTCAAATGACGGTATATGCTTTTACTTTAATCTATCCATAAACAACTGCTTGGGGCGGCAGTCTGTATGAAAAGAGGAGACATTTTCGGACACGTAGAAAAAGTTTAGTGATTTTTTGGCTAAATTATTGTGAAACTTATGCAGGCTTTGGATGAAAGTAACAATAGGTGCTTTAGAATTGGGCCTTTAGCGTCGGCAACAGTGCCGTCACACTGTAACCGCTCTGAGGATATGAATCTGATACAGGAGTCAGTGGCAGTGCACCCAAATATTGTGTTTTTGGTGCCAGGCCTGCAAGTACTATCATACAGTATCCCCTCTGTAGTATTGTGGAAGAATGCAGGGGCGGACCTTGCGGTCCTATATTAGAAAGATATGAATCTGGTAAAGGCGTCAGTGCACCCAGATATTGTGCCTTTGGTGCCAGACTGCCAGGCCAGCAAGTATCATCATACAGTAAAACCTCTGTAGTATTGTGGAAGAATGCAGGGGTGGACCATGTGGTCCTATATTAAAAAGATATGAATCTGGTAAAGGAGTCAGTGCACCCAGATATTGTGCTTTTGGTGCCAGACTGCCAGCAAGTACTATTATCATACAGTAAACCCTCTGTAGTATTGTGGAAGAGTGCGGGGTTGGAAACTGTGGTTCAAAAAATTAAAATGATATAAATCTGGCACAGGCGTCAGTGCAGCCAAATTTTGTGCCTTTCATGGCAGTAAGTGCATTCACACCGTAACCCTTTTGTGGTATTGTGGAAGAGTTCAGTGCTGGAGGTTTTGTGCATGCAGAAGACATCCCCGATCTATTCCGTTACATCAGCATAAGGGTATTGATAACTGCTGATCCAGGACTGATTCATTTTTATAAATGTCAGTCGGTCTACAGAGTCGGTGGACAGACGCACTCTTTTGTCTGTGACAAAACCTCCAGTGGCACTGAACGTCCTTTCAGAAAGCACACTGGATGAAGGGCAACCTAGTAGCTGCATAGCATATTGGCTAAGTTCTGGCCAGTGATCCAATCTCAACACCCAGTAAGCCAGTGGATCATCTGCTGGAAAGGTATCCAGGTCTGCCCTTGCCCCTAGGTAGTCCTGCACCATACGGTGAAGACGCTGGCAATGGGTGCCTACATTTGACGTCCCTGGGCGTCGTGGACTAAAAAAATAAAAAAATGCATCAGTCAAGCGGCCCTGGCCTTCACCACTATTCCTCTGATCATCCGCAGCCTCAGAAGCACGTGTGTCATCACTTGGTAACCTACCAGTGCCTGGAAAGGTGTTACACAAGTGTCGCTTTAGAGCGTCCAAGTTTTTTCATCCTGTGCTCCCTCTGTGCAGGCAGGATGAGCTCTGCAACTTTACCCTTGTATCATGGATCAAGAAGGGTTGCCAACCAGTAATGATCCATCTCCTTGATAGCATGAATCCTGGGGTCCTTTAAATATTCCTCCTCCTCCTCATCCTCCTCCTGTCTGATCTGAGTAGGACCCGCTGGAATGCTGTCTGCGGAAAGACTGGGGCCTTGAGAGCTAGGGAAGGCCTCCTCTTCCTCCCGCTGCTCTTCCTCTAGAACCACATCTATAATTCCCTGCAGAGTGTGCTCCAGCAGGAACACTAAAGGAATTGTGTCACTGATGCATGCACTGTCCCTGCTCACCATCCTCGTTGCCTCCTCAAATGGTGACAGTACAGTGCATGCATCCTTGATCATCAGCCACTGCGGGGGGGAAAAAAACCAAGTTGACCTGAACCTGTCCTTGTGCCATACTCACACAGGTACTCGTTGATGGCCCTCTGCTGCTTGTGCAGACGCTGCAGCATTGCTAATGTCGAGTTCCACCTGGTGGGCATGTCGCAGATCAGACGGTTTGTGGGAAGGTGGAATTCTCTTTGAATTTCTGCCAGGCAAACGCTTGCTGGGAATGACCGTCTGAAGTGGCTGCAGACTTTTCTGGCCTGGATGAGAAGCTCTGGCAGCCCTGGGTACTTGGTTAGGAAACGCTGTACCACTAGATTTAGGACGTGTGCTAGGCATGGTACATGCGTCAATTTACCCTTGCGTAGGGCGGAGAGAAGGTTGCGCCATTATCGCAGACGATCATTCCCAGCTCAAGCTGGCATGGTGTTAACCATCTCTGCACCTGCCCCTGCAGAGCTGACAGAATTTCTGGCCATTGTGGCTCCTGTACCCTAAACAAACCAGCTCAAGCACAGTATGGCATCTTTTTGCTTGAGCAATTGCTTAGCCCCTGCCACACGTTGGTTTAACTGCCACTTCGCCAGAGACAGAGAAGGAGGAGGAGATAGAGGTGGTGGAGCAGACAGACCTCATACAAGCAGCTTTCTGGAGGCGTGGTGGATGAACAAGCTCCAGCACAGAGCCCCGTCTTGGATCCCTCCCAGCTGCAATCAAAGTTACCCAGTGTGCCGCGGAGGAAATGTAACGACCCTGTCCATGCTTGCTGGACCACGTGTCTAAAGTCACATGCATCTTGTTGCTGACTGCCTTTCCCAATGACTGGATAACACTGTCTTCCACATGCTGGTATAGTGCTGGAATGGCCTTGCGTGAAAAGCAATGGCGTTTTGGAACCTGCCATTGTGGTACAGCACATTCAGCAAATTCACGGAAGGGAGCAGAGTCCACCAGCTGGAAAGGCAGCAGCTGCAATGCGAGTAATTTTGCTAAACTGGCATATAGACGCTGTGCTTGGGGATGGTTGGGACTATATTTTTTCTTACGCTGCAGCAGCTGCGGCAACGTAATCTGACTGCGTAAATCTTCAGCTGATGGGATGATGTCACATTGTGAGGAAGGAGCTGGTACATCCATTACTGTAGCATCATCCCTGTCAGTGGAGGTTGTAGGCAATGACATGGAAGGACATACAGTGGGGGTAGAGACAGATGAGGAGGAGGAGGACCTACGCAAAGTTTTGTGCCAATGGGATGTGTGGCAGGAGGTCATATGTCGCCTCAAGCACGTGGTACCCAAGTGTCCGGTGTCTTTCCCACGCTTAAGCCTCATCTGACATAGATTACAAATAGCAACAGTGGGGTCTGCTGCACATTTCTTAAAGAACTCCCAGCAGACAGCAGAGTTCCTGCATGTGTGCTTTGAGACAACAGCGTTCTGCACCGGAGCAGCTCTGACATCTGATGCCTTTGACTGGCTAGTGCTACGGTTGGCCATAGAGGATGTTGTGCCTCGTGTTTGCTGTGCCTCCTCCTCCTCCTCCTCACTTGATTCCTCTGTTCGATCTGGCACCCAGTTGGAGTCAGTGACCTCTTCATCAATGTCATCTTCACCCCCTATCTCCTCGTCACTGGAGCCAACTTGGCAGTATGCTGCAGCTGCTGGGGCAACATGAGTGCCAGTTATTTGTGCGTCATCACTGGCACCCCCTTCCTCTGGGTTGATTATACTCCCTTCCTCAACCTCAGAGATTGAATCAGAGCACTGTAGTTGCTGCGCATCCTCAAGCAGCATGTCACTCTCATTGTAGTCAAACAATTCAGCTGACTCCTCCGTGTGTGATAGTGAGGCTACGGCAGGAGTAGCTGTGGACATGGAGGCTGCATTAGATGTTTCGGCAGCTGAGGTGGACTGTAAAACACTACAAGCCTGGCTGGCAGAGGACTCGGAGGATGAGGATGGCCTGGTTAGCCAATCCACCAAATCCTCAGTATGTTGCTGCTGCTTAAAACGGCCAGCACCAGTTAGAAAGGACAAGCGTGCCCCTGCAGAGGATGCACCACGTCCACCACGACCAGAGGCACAGCCTCCCGACACAGGGGCTGCTTGCCCTCTTATCTTTGTCTGGGAGCGTCTGCCTGTCCTTTTTGTTCTTTCAGACATAGTGAGTGATATATAGATTAAATATATACAGAACTCTGATTCAACTCTGGTATAAAGATTAAAGATTTAAAGAACTCTGGTATAACTCAGTGAGACACCCTGATAGCTGGCAGCCAGTGACAAGACACAGATTACAATTCCCTCCTATAAATCAGTGAGACCCCCTGATGGGTGGCAGTGAGAAGACACAAATTACAATTTGCATAAATCTGCTAGAAGTATGTGGGACCCCCTGATGGGTGGCAGTGAGAAGCCACATATTACAAGTCTCAGAAACCTCTTATAAATCAGTGTGACCCCCTGATGGGTGGCAGTGAGAAGCCACAGATTACAAATCTCAGAAACCTCCTATAAATCAGTGTGACCCCCTGATGGGTGGCAGTGAGAAGCCACAGATTACAAGTCTCAGAAACCTCCTATAAATCAGTGAGACCCCCTGATGGGTGGCAGCCAGTGAGAACACACAGATTATAACAATTCCCAAATATTTTGTGGAAATTAGTGACCCCCCAAAATACTGCGTGGCACTGGCTGTGTGACAAGACACAGAAGATCACCTCAATTCCCAAATGTTTTGTAGAAATTTGTGAGACCCCCAAAATACTTGCTGGCACCAGTGACAAGACACAGATCACCTCAATTCCCAAATGTTTTGTGGAAATTTGTGAGACCCCCAAAATACTTGCTGGCAGTGACAAGACACAGGTCACCTCAATTCCCACATGTTTTGTGGAAATTTGTGAGACCCCCAAAATACTTGCTGGCAGTGACAAGACACAGAAGATCACCTCAATTCCCAAATGTTTTGTAGAAATTTGTGAGACCCCCAAAATACTTGCTGGCTGTGACAAGACACAGGTCACCTCAATTCCCAAATGTTTTGTGGAAATTTGTGAGACCCCCAAAATACTTGCTGGCAGTGACAAGACACAGGTCACCTCAATTCCCAAATGTTTTGTAGAAATTTGTGAGACCCCCAAAATACTTGCTGGCAGCCAGTGACAAGACACAGATCACCTCAATTCCCAAATGTTTTTTTAGAAATTTGTGAGACCCCCAAAATACTTGCTGGCAGCCAGTGACAAGACACAGATCACCTCAATTCCCAAATGTTTTGTGGAAATGAGACCCCCCCAGACCCCCCCAGTAGCGTGGCAGACCGGCAGTAAGAACACACAACAACAATCTCCTATGAAATCTCCTCTCAAATGCGTGGTGAAGCCGTGCGTGGAAACCTTATATAGTGTGCTGCGGGACTTAGCTCTGTGAGCCCATGATTGGGCAAAATTTGTCCAATCAGGACTTTGAGCCGTGATTGGCATACTGTTGAACCTGTCTTGCACCAGACCTGTGGTCAGGTGCAAGGCTGTAGCCAATTCCGAGCTTCAGGCCAGTGGGAAAATGCATTGTGGTCCATGGTGATGCATTGTGGTCGAACATGCGCCGAACACCCGGAAATGTTCGGAGTTCGCGAGCAGACCGAACAGGCTAAGTTCGGTCCGAACTCCGAACCGTCCGAACCGAACAGCTCATCCCTACTCGCGAGGTGAGATCCGGCCGGTCATGTAGCTGACACAGGAGAAACTCAATGTCCTATGGACTCCATTGAGAGGATGCGCGTGGCGGCGGCGCATCCCAGGGCTTAGCGCCCACGCCGCCCAGTATCAATGCAGGCAGCTTTTTAAGCGCCTGCATTGTAATCTCCCGTTAAAACGGGGGTGCTAGGGAGAAAACTGCAGGCGCAGTTTTTTCTCCCTAGTGCACTTGTTTTAGTGGGAGGAATGTAATGGAGCCTTAAATGTTTTATTCACACAAAAGTCATTTTGGCATAATTTAGTGTGGTTGAGATACTGGTGGTCATTACCTGAATTCAATAACCATAACAAAAATAATGCTGAGTCAGATCGCAACTGGCCTGTTCATGGTGAATTGCAGAATGCAAAAACCTGGACAAGCCTTTTCCCATTTGCAACTTGCTATTAATGGCATTATTCCAGCCAAGCAGCTGTATCAGAAGGGACATTTCCTTGAGGAAGTTGCAGAGAGGCGACGAAACGTGACGGAATACTGTCCCTTTTGTTTTGTTTCATTGAATAAATTAAGATTTTACTGATCCCAGTCATTTAATCTTTCTTCCTAGCATGGTAGACCATGGTTCTAATCCCTCATCAGGGTCAGTTCCAGCGAAAGCAGTACCGTGGGGGAGGCTTAGTATAATATTGATCTGCCTTTATTAAACAGATATCCTGTGAGCAATACTCTAGCAGGGGTTATAACTGTGTTTGCCTGTGCAATACTGCTCTATGTATGGTTTCTGTTTTTGTTTAGAGTGATCCCTGTACCATTGTATGTTGTGTATCAGCAGCTCCAGCTGGAATATCTTTTAGCAACTCAGTGATACTGGGAGTGGCGATGCGCGTCCCAATGGGTATCAGTTGATTCGTAGGACTCGTAGAGCTTAGTGCATCCCTGCATGAGCTCTGCAAGAGCTTGTTTGGACACCGACGCAAAGGAGCCTCAGAAGGAGCCGTGGAACACTGTGAACTATTTGTTTTCAGTTTTACGCTGCTCATGGCCATAGGAAGTGGTGGATTGGCCCACTCTCTGCACCTTGGGATCACAGTTCAGTAAGAGATTATTTGAACCCTTTAGATCCAATGTTAAGTGATTTTGCAAGTGCAAGATACCTTAACGCCAGCTTTTAAAAGCCAGCAATTTAAAAAAAAAACACAGCTCTAAAGGAGAAGAACAAGCTATATTGTAACTTATTTTGCTCCTTCTAGGTGTAAAGTAATGGCTCCAACACAGAATATAAGAACTGTGCAGTTGTAATATTGTCAGGATCCGTTAAGCTATCTGCGGGAACCAATAAGTCTATTGTCTCCTTCTGTAAGGTGATTAGGCCACTTGTGATCCAGCCCCTTGTTTGTATAATCAAACAGTCAAAGCTTTATAAGATTACATCAACTTGGTAACAAGTTTGTTTTATGGACATTGAATATTGTTTTGCATTTATAATTCTGCTCCATTATATCAGCTCTTCTTATCATTGTGAAGCAGAATTCAACAATTGTTGGATTGTCCATCCAATAGAAAGAAATGCTAGCTGGGTTTAGACTGTTGTTAAACAGGCAGGGTTATTCAGAGAGAGGTGAAAACCAGGAGAATGACTGGAGAAGTGAAAATTCTAGGTCAAAATAGCAAACCAGAAAAATTCTCCCATATATATCACTTTGCAAATCGGCTATTTTGATCTAGAATTTTCACTTCTCCAGTCATTCTCCTGGTTTTCACCTCTCTCTGAATAACCCTGAGGTTTGTTTTACCCAATTTACAGGGCCAGATTTATAAATAGGGAGAGTAGGCATGTGCCTACATGCACCTGCCACAAGGGGGCGCTTTGCTCTGTAAAAAAATAATTATAATTTTACATTTTACAATAATTTAGAACACTGTATCTCTGGAACCCTAAGGGCTAGAGGGACATTTGAGGTATCACTGGAAAGGCCGGATTATGGCCTTTCCAGTGATACCAAATATAACCAGGTTAGACTTATGTAAAAATAACAAATAAAAAATATTTTTCTTTAACACAGCACTATAATTCAGTTTACAATTAACCCTTTCGCTGCTGAGCTTTTTCACACCTCTGTGCTGAGGTCATTTTTACCGTTTTTGCTCATCATGTTTAAACGTGTTTTGAAGGCTTATTTTAGTATATGACCCAGACATATTATATATCGTTCTTTCCGTCAGACTCGGTAGATTCATAATATGTCATTATTATATGTATACGTTATGTCATGTCTGTATATTATAACAAACAATGCAATAAAATATGTATTTTCAATAATTTACAAGGTGTAAAGTGTTTTTTTTCTCATTTTAACATGCGAGCAATTGCGGTTATATTTTGTATGGGGTGCGCTTGTTAAAAAAATTAGAGATGGGGTCTCGTTACATTTTTTTTTGGGGAAAATTACACGATTTTTAACAAACGCACCGCATACAAAAATCGTTAGCGCAGCATCATTGTTCACATTATAATTGAAATGGGAACAATATTGCTGCATTAACGAACCAAAAAAAGGAAAAAAAAAATGTTTATTTTTTTTTTTATAATTTTTTTTTAAATATATTTTTATTTTTATTTTTAATTTTTATTTTTTTAAAAAAACTTTTTCACAGTAGTGTTTGGTATCGTTGGAACGGCCACTCTCTGGCCGATCCAACCATACCAAACTTTAACCCCTAGCTGCCACGGATCGGGAGATAGGGAGTTCAATGAACTCCCTATCTCCACCGTTGGTGGCAGTTAGGGGTTAACTCTAGGACTGGCGTCATCGTGCTATGCACGATGACGCCAGTCCTCAGGGGGAGTTCCCGGAGGCTTGGCCGACATCCAAGATGTCGGCCAGCTCCGGGAAAGGATCACGAACCGGCGCTTTTCAGCGCCGATTCGCGATCCAGATCCCCAGGGGTTAATGCTAGGCACCATTTGGAAGGGCAGGCTGTGCCCTTCCAAATGGTGCCTGGGTTAACCCCCCGCAACGCCGCCGATCGGGAGGGAGAGAGGTCCGAAGGACCTCCCCTCCCTTTCAGGCGCCTCCTCCGCACATGCGGGGGGGCGCCTGAATTAGGTATCATCGCGCTGCCGCGATGACACCTAATTTCACCGGCGGCGGTTCCGGATGCTGGGCTGACATCGACGATGTCAGCCCGCACCGGGGGGGCCAGCCACACCAGCAGCCATGCGGAGGACGCGCTGAGCGCGTCCTCCGCATCGAAATGGTTAAAAAGTGAACAGTGATGCTGCTCTAACTCACCTTCTCATTTCCCACACTGTCAGCAAGTGTCGAGCTGATGATGCAATGCTTTGTTTCATCGACAATGGAGATCGTGGCACTGCAGTGAGGAGAAACAGGGGGATTTGAAACCCTGCATCTCTAATTTTTAACAACACAAGTTTAAGTGAGGTGTCATTGGAAAGGTCAGATTCTTGTCTCTACAAGGATACCAAACATGACCATGTAATGTAAAAAAAAAAAAAAAGGAAATGCAATTTTTTTTACTCTACCGTTCTCCAGGAGCCAGAGAAAAACAAGTGATTCCACGGTCGCTCTTTATTCTCATTTCAAGGCTCTAACTGAAAAAACACTTAAATTTAAAATAGGAAAGGGAGAGCACAATCCGTTCCTACTGTAGCTCAAAGGTCATGGAGAACAAGTAGTTATCCTTTGTCCTTCTGCTGGCACTACGTGATCCTGAAAGATTGAGTACACGTGATCTTATGGGGTCTAGGCCGACTCTCTATTATGGCCTACTAAGAGGACACCATAGTCTGGTTCCCTAGATTTTTGGAACCCTTAGGTTGTTTGCTGCTCTTCTATTCCCTCTTAAAACCGGCCTCTACTCCCTTCATTACAGGGTAATATGAAACATTGGTGCCACTGTTCCTATTTCTACAATTTTACCACTGCATTATCTTTGAGATATATTTTTACTAGATATCTGCAGCCATCGCTATCATGTCCTCTTACCTTTTTCTGTTGTCAAGAATGGTGTTTGTGCGGCATAAAACCTTTCTATTAAAGTAATTTTTTTTTTAGAAAGAGTACAATTAAGAAAGATTTGTAACTCTTGACTCTGATTCAATCAGATTTTCTCCCCCTACTCATTTGTTTCACAGTGAAATATAAATTGTTCGTTTGGTTTCTCATATCATTGGTATATCGGTCTTCATTACCTCTCTCAGTTCTCCCAAACCCCTTACTTCTAATGCAATGTATTATTATTATTGTCTTTCTTGGACTCTATTGTTATTCTTGTTTTCATTATACATGTTGAGCACCCCTTATCCAGAATGCTCAGGACCCCCGCATTCTGTATTTTGGATCCCTCCACATTTCGGAATCCAGGAGAATCAGATGTCGGATAGGAAGGGGAATGGGACAGGAGTAGGGATGAGACGAACACTCCCCGAGTTCGGATCCGAACCCGAACCCGAACTCGAACTCAATGCAAGTCACTGGGGCTGAAAATTCAGTTTTTAGAGTGCCCTCCAAGAGGGCATATATCAGGGCTCGAGTCGAGCGGGAACGCGCATGAGACCTGGGGGCACAATCCATGAGACCTGGGGGCAATTTCCATGAGACCTGGGGGCAATATGCATGAGAGCTGGGGGCAATAGCCATGAGAGCTGGGGGCAATAGCCATGAGAGCTGGGGGCAATAGCCATGAGACCTGGGGGGGGGCAATATCCATGAGACCTGGGGGTGGGCAATATCCATGAGACCTGGGGGGCAATATCCATGTGACCTGGGGGGGCAATATCCATGAGAGCGGGGGGCATTATCCATGAGACCTGGGGGCATTATCCATGAGAGCGGGGGGCATTATCCATGATAGCGGGGGGCATTATCCATGAGACCTGGGGGCATTATCCATGAGAGCTGGGGGGCATTATCCATACGAGCTGGGGGCAATATATACCCATATGAGCTGGGGGCAATTATATACATGTGAACTGGGGAAAATATATCCATATAACCAGTGCTGCGCATATTATTCTGGGGGCTCAGTGCTGTGCATATTATTCTGGGGGCTCAGTGCTGTGTATATTATCCTGGGGGCTCAGTGCTGTGTATATTATCCTGGGGGTCAGTGCTGTGTATATAATTCTGGGGGGGTCTGTGCCTGGAGATATATATATATATATATATATAAAATGCGTTAGTCCAGTTGCCACAATCACGAGTATACCTGTACGTAGTGATACCTTTCACTGATCAGTATAGTTTCCAGTTTACACTCTTTAAAGCTTGTCTTTTAAATGTAATGCTAACCCAATAAAAATGGTATCACCACGTACTGCTATACTCCTAATATATATATATTTTTTCTTCAGATAATAGGGGTTGTGGAATTCGTGGGTGAGTTCCCTCACTTTTTTTCCCAGGACTTGACCCCTGGCATATATGCTAGATATTTGCCATAAAAGGTGTATGGGGGTCCGGGTAGTGCCCTGGGGGACAGGAAACAAGGACAAAAAGTAAAAAAAAAACATTTTTAAAGGGACAGTGAGTTTTCCATGAAATAAGGGTTAAAAATAAAAACGAAAAATTCCTTCAAATATCGTGCCTAGGAGGTCCCCATAACCTGCCCATGAAGTGGCGGATTTCTAGGATGTATAGAAATATGTAAAACCCAAAAAATGACATTTCAAATAACGGTAAATGCTTTTCCTTTAATCTATCCATAAACAACTGCTTGGGGCGGCAGTCTGTATGAAAAGAGGAGACATTTTCGGACACGCAGAAAAAGTTTACTGATTTTTTTGGCGGTGAAAAGCAGGAGAATGGAAAATTATAGACCAAATAGCCGATTTGGAAAGTGAGATAAATGGGAGAATTTTTCTGGTTTTGCTATTTTGACCTAGAATTTTCTCTTCAGTCATTCTCCTGAGTTTCACCTTTCTCTGAATAACCCTGTCAGGGTTATTCAGAGAGCGGTGAAGAGCAGGAGAATGACTGGAGAATGGAAAATTCTAGGTCAAAATAGCCAAACCAGAAAAATTCTCCCATTTAGGCTAGGGTTAGACTAGCGAATTTTTAACGTGCGTTTAGGCGCACTTAATCACGGCCGCACTTGCATCAAATGACGGGCAATGACGGCCAATATACGAAGTACGGTCGCACGAAAGTCCGACTGGGCAACGCAAGTGGAAAATGAACGCATTTTTTCGAGAACGCAGAACCGCTAGTACGGACGTACAGAGTGCGCTGCGTCCACTAGCGGCGTGTGTGCGTGATTTGGAGACGTCAGACCCTGCTCATGTCAGGCCAACATAACGTCCAGACACCCAAAGTTTCCTGGTTTGGATCTGTAAAAAATCACGCACAAAAATGTGCATCGTATGACTGTTTTCGCGCATTCCGTGAAAAATACGGCAATGCGTTCGGACGCACTTTTTGACGGTCGCTGTGTGAAAATGCGTTAGTCTGACCCTAGTCTTATCTCACTTTCCAAATCGGCTATTTGGTCCAGATTGTTCTCCTTTCCTGCCATTCTCCTGGTTTTCACCTTTCTCTGAACAACCCTGAGAGAGAGGTGAAAGCCAGGAGAACTGGCAGGAGAAGAGAACAATCTAGACCAAATAGCCAATTTGGAAAGTGAGTTAAATGGGAGAATTTTTCTGGTTTGGCTATTTTGACCTAGAATTTTCACTTCTCCAGTTATTCTCCTGCTTTTCACCGCTCTCTGAATAACCCTGTGAATGTTTTTCCCTGAGGTGAAAAATAACATTGCTTTAGATGTTATTTTGAATTTTTTTGCAAACACCAGTTAACCCCTTCGCAGCGGTGGATGCGCTCAGCGCGTCCACCCGCAGATAGCGTTCCTTGCGGAGGACGCGCTGAGCACGTCCTCCCTTTGGGGCCAGTGATCGGCCGGGTTCCGGCCGATCGCTGTGCCCCCCGGTGCGGGCTGACATCCTCGATGTCAGCCCAGCACCCGGAACCGCCGCCGGCCTAATTAGATGTCATCGCGGCGGCGCGATGACATCTAATTCAGGCGCCCCCCGCATGTGCGGAGGAGGCGCCTGAAAGGCAGGGGGGAGGTCGCACAGCCTGCCCTTCCTAACGGTACCTGGAATTAACCCCATGGGGGCTGGATCACGAATCGGCGCCAAAAAGTGCCGGTTCGTGATCCTTTCCCGGAGCTGGCCGACATCTTGGATGTCGGCCAAGCTTCTGGGAATGCCCCCTGAGGACTGGCGTCATCGTGCATAGCACGATGAAGCCAGTCCTGGAGTTAACCCCTAACTGCCACCAATGGTGGAGATAGGGGTTCCAATGAACCCCCTATCTCCTGATCCGTGGCAGCTAGGGGTTAATGTTTGGTACTGTTGGATCAGCCAGAGCATGGCCGTTCCAACAACACCAAACATGACTATGAAAAAGTTTTTTAAAAAAAAGAAAAAAGAAAAAGAAAAAAATATTTTAAAAAAAAAATTATAAAAAAAAATAAACAAGTTTTTTTTTCTTTGGTCCATTAATGCAGCAATATTGTTCCCATTTCAATTATAATGTGAACAATGATGCTGCACTAATGATTTTTGTATGCGGTGCGTTTGTTAAAAATCGTGTAATTTTCCCCAAAAAAAATGTAACGAGACCCCATCTCTAATTTTTTTAACAAGCGCACCCCATACAAAATATAACCGCAATTGCTCACATGTTAAAATGTGAAAAAAAAAAACATTACTCGTTGTAAATTATTGAAAATTCATATTTTATAGCATTTTTTGTTATAATATACAGACAGGACATGACGTATACATATAATAATGACATATTATGAATCTGCCGAGTCTGACGGAAAGAACGATATATAATATGTCTGGGTCATATACTAAAATAAGCCTTCAAAACACGTTTAAACATGATGAGCAAAACCAGTAAAAATGACCTCAGCACAGAGGCGGGAAATGCCTCAGCAGCGAAAGGGTTAAATGCAGCATATTAGGAGGATGTTTTAGGAGGGAAATGAATTCTCAAATCTCAATCAAAAGCAGACACCACCCCACCCCCTCAGTACCTCAGTATACTGTGCAATGTATCAAATTGATTACCAGACTAAAAACACCTGGTGTTATGCCCGTTTGTGAACAGAGGTCATTTAGAGTTGATAATCTTTCCACGTACACATTAGTTTTTAATTCAATATCTAATAAACCGTTGCTTATAATATTCTGCAGTAAAGAGTCTCTTTATTTCTAGATTTTTTAGTATTTTTTTAAGCATTTTCTATACTTTTTTCAAAATTTCCTTTTTTTTTCGAACTCGAACCGAACACACACAAAAAGTTTGCGAACTTTCGAACTGCCAAAGTTCGGGTCGAACTCCGAACCATCCGAACCAGAACAGCTCATCCCTAGACAGGAGAACCGCGATCCCCTACCTGCTGCAGCACAAGCATCAGCATGTATACACTCTGGAGATGCTGAACAGCCTTTTTCAAGGGACATCCTGCACAGAGTCAGCTTGTCTCTGGGCAGTATGTCACACGCTGGGGCTACACAGAGTCTCCCATATGTTCCTAGGGGTGCTGCAGCTATTAGAGGAGCATCTGCGAGCAGCAGGACCCATCTGGAGAATAAGGGAGGGAAGTAAGCCTGAAATTCAGAGGACTTCGAAAATTTCAGGTTTCCGGGTCTTCTATTTTTCATAATTCCGGATAAAGGGTGGCCAGCCTGTATCTGCATAAATTAAAATTAGGGATGTGCAATTTGTTTCGTACAGATTAATTTTTCCTATGAAATTTACCATTTTCGTGCTTCCGGGGGCATCCCGAATCCGAAATTATGACCACACAAAATTTCGGACCGATTTAAAATTTTGGATCGATTCGAAATTTCGAGTCAAATTTCGAATTGATAAATCTATTTTTTTTTTTAAATGCTTAAAAGATCCTAAAAAATCTAAAAATAAAGAGACTTTTTACTGCAGAATATTATAAGCAACGGTTTATTAGATATTGAATTAAAACTGGAATATTTTTAACATTGAAGCCTATGGAATACAACATTTCCCACACTATCGAATTTGATATCAACTATCAACGATCTTAATTTACAATACATGTAAAAGTCAGCAAAGGACTTAATGAAACAAATTAATTTAATTTCACTGTTTAATTTGACACAGCTTATCCATGACACAGCTTAATATTTAATAGGGATTTGCGTTTCGATTTGGACCGATTTGTTTTTTCACAAATCGGGCCAATTCGGTGCTTTGGATTCGTTCCATGTTCCAAATCAGATCGGCACCGAAATACACAGCATCCGAAAAAAAAATTGGCTTCAATGTTAAAAAAGGTGTGGGAAATGTATTACCCCATAGGCTTCAATGTTAAAAATATTCCCGTTTTAATTAAATATCTAATAAACCGTTGCTTATAATATTCTGCATTAAAGAATCTCTTTATGTTTAGATTTTTTAGGATCTTTTGAGCATTTCATTGATTTTTTTTTATCAATTCGAATCTATCCAAAATTTCGAATCGATTCGAAATTTCGAATCGAATCAGCGAATAGAAACGAAAACAGTCCGAAACGACCTGAAGCGAAAAAACCACCTGGAAATCAAAACAAAAAGAAACAACATTTTTAGCGGTGCACATCTCTAAAATGAATGGAAGATGTACCATATAGCATAGTTTCCCCTCATGATCTAACAATTTTCCAAATAAATTAGGTTTAGACAGTTAATCAGCTTTCTACAGAATACAAGAGATACAATACAAGATTAGATGCTATGTTGATTTATGTCAAACAGCCTGGCACGCAATCTAGTTTCTTTTTAATCTTCACATAATCTATGCAGTATTGCCTTTTTACCCAAACAGCCAGTATATTGTAAATCTAGGAGCGAGATGTGTTTATAGAGATTCGGTTATAAAGAATTCCTTTCAAATCCAAACAAGTTAGTCAACCAGTAAAACAGTCATTCTCACCAGAGGTGTTATAGAATAACACACAATGGAAATAAGAGAATGGAGATTAGAAACACGTTCGCAAATCCATTTAGAATGTAATTAATCTTCTTGTCTGCATTGAATTGATGAATGGCTCTTCTTAGCCTTTAGAGAAGTTACAGGTTCTGCTAACAGAAAGAAAATAGCAAAATACAAGATGTCGAAGAAATAACATTTGTGTGCGTGAGCATGATATTTAAATCTCAATAATCATGTCATTCTGATAACATGCACGGCTGGATTTGAGTTTCATGCTTCTCAAATCAACAAGAAAAGGAAAACTACATGCTGGTCTATAACTTTTCTTTTTTTGCCAAACGGGGTCCTATCCCAACCTAGGGCCTTATTCCATTGTGGAAGTTAACATGGAGACGGTAAGGAGGATAATGTGCGCTTGCAGATTTTCCCTTACCATCTTCATCTTAACATCTGGAATGTTATCTTAATACCTCACCCGGAACACAGCGTAAAGCTGCCAAGTACCAGCAGCGGAGCTCCCTACCACCGTGAGTATCAGCTCGCGGAGTCCATAGGACTCCTTGGAGGTTTGCACTTCCCAGGCGCGAGCTTTGCGAGATCATACAGATTATACAGATACAGTCTGAAAATGATCGCAGAGGGAGACCAGCTACTATTCGTTATCAGTCTCACTCTGCGTCCGGCAAGAAGAAGTGGTGGATAGCCAGTGTGATCAAAGGTGAGAATGGGATTTAATGGGGGGGGGGGCGTGAGTAACTGCATCAAATGATTTTGCATTTGCAAAATTATTTAACACCAGCTTTTAGGAGTCGGTATTTCACACTGAAATGCCGTCTCCCGTGTGGAAGCGCAGGCTACATTGGAATAGCCTACACCCCCATGCGGAGATTACAATTAACATCTCCCATAATACATATAGAAGACGTTAATGTACAGTAACAATGCACAAGGAAATAGCTGCATGTAAGACACAAGCTGAGCTTGTGGCAAGAATGGAATCACGCTTCCTGGCGATAAACTAACTACAGGAGACATTATGTGTAACGTTTCTTGTAGTTAGCTTATCGACAACTGTGGAATATAGCCCCTAGTCGTTAATAGCAGCTTAACAAATCGAAGAATCATGCAAGAGTTGTCTACCATCATTTGGCTTGCTAATAACAGCTCGGTGCCAATCATTATGCTGTACTATCAGAATACTTGTGAACCAATGGTCGATAATGGCATCAGTGCTGCGTACCGCTGTCGGTATCGATCCTGGAGTCCTATGGACTTCATGGAGCAAAGTAAGATCCTGCGGCGAAATCAAATGCATGGTCGCGCAGGGACGGCGGAAGACCACTGGAAACTATTGGTGCTGCTTGCAGTCAAATGTACACCATCCTATTCTTGTGTATGTTTGAATATAATTATATTCAAAACCTATGTGTATAACTAGGGCACTGGTAACTTATGTCCATTTCTTAGTTGTAAATAGATTTAGGACAGTTCACAATTACTATTTTCTTGCACTTATATAAATATGAGGCACGTTTAGCATAAAGAGAGTATCAAACTCTTGCCCATCTGTTATCACCCACATTTCCAACAACTCTATGGAGTTTAAGAATCTTTACTGAATCTCTTTTGCCTCTTGTAGATATGGCAAGGAATTTAAAATTATTTAGGGCTAGTATTCAGACATGTCGAGCCATATTACATAGTTGGTGCTAACTTAACCAGAGCTGTTGTAAACTTACCAAAGCCATTATAGCCTATGGAGCTGTTAAGTTAACAAAAGCTCTGGTTAAGTTAGCACCAACATTGTAATATGGCCCGTCCAGTTTATGGAGTACTTGAAACCGACAGAAACATTGACACCCTTTATTTAGATTTGTTGAAGGTTACATATTATTATTATCATCATTTATATAGCACCAACAGTTTCTGCAGCGTTTTACAGTAACCAAAAGGAACAAGACACAAATAAACAAACATAGGAATGGAGAGAAGAGGTGCAGAGGGCCCTGCTCGGATGTGCTTACAATCTAGAGGAATTGGGGTGAAGGCAGACAAGAGGCATTTTATTGGTTGTCAGGCTTACCACTGCCAGTGATTCAGGAATGGTTGATGCCACGGAAGTAGCATCTATCACGATGTGCAGATAGGCGAGGAGATGGATAGGTTGACGTCAGTAATGTGGTATGCTAATCTGAAGAGATAAATTTTGATGGATGTCTTGAAGGCTCGAAGATTAAGGAAGAGTTTGATAGGGTGGTGTAGGTCATTCGCAAAGATTGGAGCTGCCCTAGAGAAGTCTTGGGGGAGAGAGTTGGCAGAGCAGGTGTAGACAGAGGACAGGCGGAGTTCTCCCACTGAGTGGTCTATAACGGACGTGCTTGCGGAGTAATGAAGAGATGTAAGGAGGAGTTGTGTTATCGAGTGATTTGAACGTGAGCGGCAGTATTTTAAACTGTCTCTTGAAATGTACAGGAAGCCAATGGAGGGACCGGCAGAGGGGGGAGGTACGAGAGGTGCATCTGGTGAGAAAAATAAGCCTTCCCATCTTCCCATTTAAAGATATAAAACTTCCCTCATCAGAAGTTGAATAGCATGTGGATCTCGATCTATCACATGATTGTTCAACATGATGCAATTCACTAAATTTCATTATTTCTTTTGCATTCTTAGGGCCCTATCAACTCCGTTAGAGCTAGGTTAAAAGAGGTTAGTGGAAGTGGGACGCCCAGATCAAATCCCGATCGCTATCGGGTTAAAAAATCCATATCGGTAATAGCGCTTTATAACATTACCTTACTGTACTTTATGCTTCTTATGTTATACTTAACATAGGGAGTGCAATGATTAATTGGTTTTAGGATTACAAAGTCCTAACACTAATTATGCAAAGTTAGCTACAGCTCCAAGCTGGTGCGAACTGATTCCGCTTCTGCAGAATCAGTAAGCACCTGCTGAAACCTCCACCTAAAAAAACAGATACTCACTTCTCTCATCTGCTTCTGGCCGCCGGGAGCAGAGTGAGACTGGGGAGAAAAGGTTTTCAGTCTCACTTAGCGAATCACTCCACGGCCGTGCATGATCTCGCGACAGCGGGATCGTGCAGGTCACATGGTCCGGAAGCACGACCCTTTATGGAGTCCTATGAACTCCAGAAGGAGATACACGTGGCGACGAGGTAGCAGCACTCGTTACAGGGCAGGTTGCTAAATTCAGCACCTGTCTTGCAATCTAGTTGTAAAACAGGGATGCTAAGGGGAAAGCTTTTCCCCTTAGCATCCCTGATTTAGATCAAGGCACATGATAGTGCCTTTACTCTTTACATTTTGTATTGTTACTGTATCATTTCATTGATTCAATAAATGCAAAAAAATCCAAAGTCAAACAGGTAAGGATGAAATATAAACATTCTAAAGACCTATTGAAGCCTGCCAGGCCCATGAGCAGGGCGAGATTTGTGCATGCCATATTCTGTCCTGCCAGGTCACAGATGGTAGGGGGTTACCTACTATGTGTCGCTGATTTCAGCTGTTGCAACCAGGGGCATACCGTGCCTTTTTGCTGCTCGGGTTGAATAGGCCAGCACAATGCCTATAACATGCCAGCGACTACAATCAAAATCGCTGCCAGCAATGATGGCTTCCACTGAGCATGCAGGACACAGACTTCACTGCACATACAAAGTGACTTTACTGCACATGTGCAGCATGCCAAATGCCCACTGCAACCCCTCCTGATGTGCTACCCTTCTGTCTGCCCCTTGGTACACTGCTAGTTGCATCTATGGTGAACAATGGTGATTCAGAGAGGGAGGAATCAACACAGGCAGGTGAAGTTAGGACAAACTACAGTAAACAAGGCTGAGCAACATGACCAGCATTGTTCCTACATAAATTCTGTGAACTATGGCTATTCTCTCTTTACCATTACTTAAGCATTGTCTGAAACACCGGTGAAAATACTTTGGTGGTTTTTAGGTGGCGATCTCCATAGACCTACCATGTAAATGACTTTGACAACAGCAGTAGAAAACAACAACTTGGCCTGAAACAACTTCAAAAACAGTGGTAGAAGTCATGCAATTTACCCAACTATGGTGGAAACACCATTGGAAAACCCATTAAAATGTACTCTCAGCGCTACGCAAACCATCTAAGACAGGAATGAACTATGGTGCTGATATCTGGGGCAGCACACTAGACAGTGAATTCATCGGATTGTTAACGTAGTTTATGCCTGAAGTATGCCGAAGTTAAACCACCATTCTTTTATAGTGGTTTGTGAACAACCCTCTAAAATGTTTGCATGTTGAAATGTCGATCATGAAGCTTGTTGGGCCTGTACGTTTGTCCCAATTTGTAGAATATGTTTCAAGAGACCTGTGAAGCAAGAGGCTCCATAGTTTCATCAATACACACAAGTGTAATGGAATTATTTTGACACAGGTTGCATGCACTTGAGGTGACTGTATATTTCATCCATCAATGGTGAATTTTACAAAATAAAGTTCTATGCAAAATTAGAAAATGCTCTATTTTACATTAAATGCCATTGTATGAAACAGGATTGTGAAGGTCCTGAGAACAAGCAACGTCACTAGTGGCCTGCTTCACGGTGGGGCCTGCTCAGGTCTCACAAGGTTTTAGCTCGATTGTGCCATTACAGGGACAACCGCTCCATATGCAAATCAGACGCTATCACACAGAAAGGGCAGCCTGTACTGAATGCCGAAGACGCCATCCCTGCACGAGACCCCCGACAATCAGCAACCCCCTTGTTATTGTATGAAGCGCATGTACCTCTTGTATTGTGCCATAGATTTATCCTGATTACTCTGATTATATCTTTTATCAGAAGGATAAAAAAGCTACGCGCAATTACGTTCTTCTTCTGTCTGAATTACACACAACATTGTAATCATACAACGCCATAAAATATTTAAAGGAATTACACATATACGCAAAATTCTAATCTATGCCACGTATTTCTATTTGATGTTCAAAGTCCGTGTGCGTTTTCCACTGAAGCATTTTCAGGGTGACTCATCCTTTTGTTTTACCAACAGTACCGACACAAAGAACAGATGAAATATTCAATAAAGAACCAGAAGAAAGAATCATGAATCACACAGAATTATGGAGGAGAATACAGCTTTATCAGAAATACCATTCCAGAAATCTAGGGATGATTAAGAGAAGTTGACAGTGGGGTAGCTATATATTTTTTCTAGTTTGTATTAATTTTTCTTTCAATAAGAATATAAATGTATGTTAGTACAACGCTATTACTGCCCGCCTCACCACCAGCTGTTTCTTTTCTGAAATTTCCTCTAATCATTTTGATCTCCTTATGATGTGTGAAGCTGTTTCAGTGCCGCAAAACCACCGTGGAATGTACATCTTTACAGTTATAATGCTATTGCCCCTTACTCCAAACTTTGATTTTTATTCTATATAAGGTTAAATAAATTGGATATATAGAGTATAAATTATTAAGCTTTACATTAAGATTAAAAAGCTCTCAGAGCAAACTAAAGTATGCTCCGAAGAACAGGCATCAGAAGAAGCATAGCCAGCCACTTGATTCAATACACAGAGCTATAGAAAACATTCTTTACAGAAGATAATATATGGGCTAATGACGCAGATGTGGTTCTTACACTATACACTGGTGTCCAGAATTGTGGATTCACCTTACATTTATAGCACAAGTAAAATTTAATATAGTAAATGAATGCCTTGACAACAAAAATATTTGAATAAGTTAAATTTTTCCTGAAAATGTACCATAATGCATCTTGACTGTTATATAGCATAAAAATGATAATTTCAAGTTTGTCACAATGTGTTTTTCCAATACCTTGTTGGATAGCCTTTGGCCTTAACTCCTGCCTGACACCGTATAGGCATTGACTCTACAAGTCTTTTGACATCCTCTTCTGTGATCAAATGATGCCAGTTATTGATTATAACCTCAATGAGTCCTCGCTTGTTGCTTGGATTCTGCTTGAGACCATGCGTTTCAATCTTGACCACAAATTTTCAATGGGATCCAAGTCAGGGCTATGTTAAGTTGGAGGGAGGGCTTGGCGGAATGCAGATGAATGTGAGCCTTCGGCGCATGAATCACGATACAGATATTATAGCAAGGATATTTATTGGAAGTCTCCTTAGAAATAAACAATACTGAATCTATACCAAGAACATGGATACAGCACAAAAGCAAAATAAACAGACATAGGACATTAGACCTATGAAACCAAATACAAGGATAAACCAAATACACAGATGATATACCAATACAGGGTACCGGGGCACAAGCAGGGATAAATACAGAAAGTAAGGATGCAGAGCAGAACTAATACAATAGGCTACACCAGAACAGCAGAACCAAATAACAGGAGGGGGCTAAATAAAAGGAATAACTAGATCAGAGGGGAGAACCAGAGAGGGGCTACGCCAGAGATGATAGGCTGGGAGTGATAGGAGAGCTTAATACAAAAAGCAGCAGGGAGGCATGAGGAACAAGATACATACATAAAGGACTGACCTAAAGGGAAGTAGAGAACTAAAAGCACAGAAGGAAATCTAAATGAACACAAGGGCGGAGAATAAACAAAACTAAGCAGGAAGATATTGACAATAATGAACCTTAAACTAGAACTCCTAGAGACTCAGGCACAGACCAGAGATCCTAAAAGCAGGACTGCAATCAACAAGAACATATCATGAAATGAATCAGTAAGGGAGAGAATGAGACCGCACCCTTCTAAGGGTGTAGTCTCTTTATATACCCTGTTCAATATAGTAAAGGGATCTTCAGGTGTGTACCTGGGCTTGAACCTGTTTAGCATAATGTCCAGAACCCTGCCTCCTCAAGGCAGGACGTAGCAATGCTCCTAAACCAGAGGGAGCGCAAGAGTCACATAAACAATCCAGATCTTAACAGGCTATTTCCAGGCCAGGGAAGCAGAGGCATTTTCTTGTCAACCAAAACTGACAAAATCAGAAGGTGTATCCACACTTTTGGCCACTAGTGTATGGACAAAACTATCGGGACACCTGATCATTACACTAATATGGATTTTAAGACTAATATGGATTTTTGCATTCGAAATAGACATTTACATAGAGTTGGTCCCACTTTTCAGCTATTTAACACACCACATGTTACTGTGATGTTATTGCTGTGAAGCTCTGTCATACATTCCTACATACCGTATGTTACTGTGAGGGTTATTGCTGTGGTGCTCTGTGATACATTCATACACACTGCACATTACTGTGAGCTTTATTGCTGTGGAGCTCTGTGATACACCCATACACACCATACATTACTTTGAGTTTTATTGTTGTGGAGCTCTGTGATTCATCAAGACCTAATAAATTGTTGCACAGTTTCAGAAAAGTCAAATTCCACAAAAATCACCGCTCTGTTAATGCCACCATTAGTGACCAGATATCTCCAGCCCTGCCATGCCAAAATCACCAACTTAAGTGTCCTAGGGTTTTTTCCAAACGTAGGTTTCGGTAAATCTGACCAAAAAAATTTTTTTTCCTACTTTGGTGGGGTGGATGATGCAGAAAGCCGATCAGAGAGAAGATCATCTTTCCTCGTTTCTCACTCACGGACGCTGCAAATATGAATATAACAGTTGCAGTAGATGGTGGAGTGAGATGTTATCATAAGGACAGATCTGGCCCAAAAAATCTTTGAATCTTTGTATCAAACAGAACCACACTCCACCCTAAATGTGCACCCATGCCTCCTCCCAATATCACAAGCTCTCATGGTCCAGTCAGAGTAGAAAGGAGCAGAGCAGTCAGACCTGCACATGGGAGGGACCTAAATAGTTTTATAATTTATTTATGCACATGGGGAGTGAGTGAAAAATGTAACCCCGCAGCCTGTAGAATCCATATGCAGCTGGAAAGAAATCAGAAAGGAATCCCAAGTGAATTGTCTTGACTACCTTCCTGCAACATATTAATTATACATGTTGCTGGGAAACCCCTTTCCCTGCATTTCTCTCTGTATGGAATAGTAATGTGTGGCAGCCTCTACATCTGCCTCTGCAACACCTGCCTCTGCATCTGTCTCTGCACCATCCGCTCTGCATCTGCCTCTGCACCACCCACCTCAACAGTTGCCTCTTCCATCTTCTTCAAAGTTCGTACCCATCTCAAATCCAAGAGGTGTAGGAGCAAGTGATTTGCTTTAATGTTTTATATAGTTAATGTTATTTTTATGGGGCAGTATTGCATACTGCCTGCTAAAATAGGTACGCTAAGGAGGAAAACCTGCACCTGCAGGTTTGTCCTTAGCGTCCCTGTTTTAGCTCCATATTACAGGGCAGGTGCTAATTCAGCAGCCTGCCCTGTAATGCAGTGCTAAGCCTCAGGATATTTGAGGAAGCGCTAATGCACCACCCTGAGCATCCCCGCCATGAAGTCGAGGCTTTGACTTCTGGGTTACATGACTTGCAGGATCTTGCCTCTTGCTAGATCCTGCAGATCAGCGGAGTGGTCGCGGAGGGAGACTGGGGACTTTTTTCCCCAATTTCACTCTGCTCCTGGCAAATATAAACAAACTGACTAATAATAATGATATGATTAATAATTGTAATATTATAATAACATTAATATATAAGAGGTCTATGGTGCAACTAATGTTATTATTAAACAGTCTAGGGTATTAATAAAATGATGGCCTACCTTTCTCTCGCCTCTCCCCCCTACAATCCATTCTGAATGCCTCTGCCAGTCTCATCCACCTCACCTGCCGCTCTGTCTCTGCTGCACCTCTCTGCGAATCCCTTCACTGGCTTCCCATCCACTGCAGAATTAAATGCAGAATCCTTACCCTTACCTAAAAAGCTCTCACTAACTCAGCTCCCCACTACCAGTCCTCATTAATCACCAAATAAACCCCAGCCCGCTCCCTTAGGTCAAACTGGGACCTGCACCTAGCTTCTCCACACATCACCTCTTCCCATGATAGACTATAGGATTTCTCATGCACAGCCCCCATCCTCTGGAATGCTATCTCTCATACTGTCAGACTTTCCCCTAGTTTCCCTTCTTTCAAAAGCTCCCTTAAGACATTCGTATTTAGGGAAGACTACCACCCGACTCACTAATACACCTCCCTGGCGCAAGCAGTCAACTTTCACCTTTCAGTCCTCTCCTCCTTTTTCCACCCCAACCCCTCTAGATTGTAAGTTCCCACGGGAATAGGGCCCTCGTTTCCTCCTGTACTGGTTTGTCAAAATGTTGTTCAGTCTCAATGTATTATAACCCTGTCAATATTTTTTTTTTTTTGAGAAAGGATTTTACCAGGAAAGATACATTGAGATTTCTCTCGTTTTCAAGTATGTCCTGGGTGGCGAGTATGTACCGTTAGGTGTCTTGCCCAAGGACACTTACTGGAGAGGTTGCTCGCTGGGATCGAATCCATGACTCCACAGGCTCTCTCCATGCAGAGCAGTGATGTTACGTCTACTAATGTATCCATTGTTCAGCACAGCGGAATATGCTGGCGCTATATAAATACAGAATATTATAATAATAAGGCAGCAGTCTAGGGTATGACCAATAGTAATATAGTAATAAGATAAGTTAAAAGTATAGGGTACAAATAATAGTAAAAATAATAATATTAAATTAACAGCATAGTGTACGACTATTAATAATATAAAAAAGTTAGCGTTCTTGGGTATGCCTAATAACAATGATGGCAGTAGGAATAAGTCAGCAGGGTCATCTATAATTGGTTTATGCTTACAAATAAAATCAGCACATCCAGAAACCATAAACTTCTTTTGCCCATCGTAAAATAAAACTTCCTTTCAGTGGAATCAGCCATAACCTCCTATTCAAAGGTTATTATTCAAAGAGAGCCAAATTTGCCACGGTGCAATTTCGTGGCATTTCGACTTTTCAGAAAGTTAGAAATTCGACAAATATTAGAGAATTGCTAACAAAATACGGTGCAATTCGGAAGCAGTGAAATTCCCCATAGAGAAGTAATGGTTAATCTATTCAGAGAACACCGATCAGCAACAAAAAGTTAGCAAAATGTCCAGATTTTCGGTGCTTTCATTCGACAATTTCTAGCAGGCGAATCCCATAGGTTCCAATGTAAAATAAACTCCTGTTTTTATAAAAAAAATTATTCAACTGTTTATTCTTTTCATTTGCAGCAAAAAGACTTTGTATTAATTTATTTTTAGAATTTTTTAGCCATTTTTCTGGATCTTCCAGGGAAATTTTTGATTTGGATATCTTTAAAATAGTGTTTTTTTTAAATTCTATAACAGACCTTTTTATTACTATTCATAGGACTTTATGTATTACCTCCATGCATTTCCATGCATTATTTTTGTTTAAAACGCCTTCTAAAAATTGTGGGGTTTTTTTGTTTTATTTTTTACCCCTGTTCGGCGACTGATCAGCTGCGTTCGGTAGTTTGCGGCTGTGTTCGGCGGGTGTATCAGCTGCGTTCGGTGATTTGCCCCACCTCAAGTTTTTTTCCTCTCCTGAGTGCTGAAGGATGACACTTTTCAGATTAATCATTGATTGTTCTTTCCGGTCTTTATATTTTGAGTGATCTGTCTGTCCTGACATACACAAATGTTATACACTGTAGATCCAAAGTGGTGAAGCTCTTGCCTGTCCTGAGACCTGGCACACACCCTATGTACTGTGAAGCTGAAGTGATTGAATGCTGACCTGTCCTGGCAAATAATCTATACACCGTATAGCCCAAGTGATACAGCACCAGCCTTCCCACAATGATCCCACAAAGTTGGAAGTGTAGCACTGTCCAGTAACAGTTACAAGTTTTTATAAAGTGCTATCAAGCTCCATAGCACTGTACAATAGGTGACAGAATAACAAATAAATAAAGTTTCATGCACAGAACAGAAGGAGAGAAGACCCTGCTCAAGAGCTTACGATCTAAGAGGAGAGGGGTGACACACTAGGTGAGGGTTAATAGAGAATATGAAACAGCGGGGTGCATGTTGGCTGTGTGCGAAGATGCAGTAAAAAATGAACAGGGGGTATTAGGGAGTGAGCTGATAGGCTTCTCTAAAGTAATGTGTTTTCAGAGATTTATTGAAGGACTGGAGAGGTGTGGAGAGTATAAAGTTGCGGGGGGAGGAAATTCCATAGAAAGGGGGCAACTCGGGAGAAGTCTTGAAGACGGGAGTTGGGGGTGTGGGTACATGAAGCTGAGAGAATCAGATCATTGGCAGAGTGAAGTGGATAGGATGGGATGTACCTGTAAATAAGGGTTTGTATGTGAGCACCAGTATTTTGAATTGGATTCTATAGGAGACAGGAAGCCAGTGTAGAGATTGACAAAGGGTGAGGTGCAAGAGGTGTGGGAGGTGAGGTGGATAAGCCTGGCACAGCATTCATAACAGACTGCAGAGGGAGAATCTGGGATGTCTTAAGACCAGAGAGAAGGAGGTTACAGTAGTCAAGGCAGGGATAATAAGAGCTTGGATGAGCATTTTAGTAGAGTTCTGATTAAGACAGGGACAGATGCATGCAATGTTTTTTAGGTGGAAGTAGCAAGATTGGGTTAGCGACTGAAGGGAAATGGGTGCAGGAATGTTAGTTTTAGAGGGAGGGAAGACGAGTTCAGTTTTAGAGAGGTTAAATTTAGGAAACGGGAAGTCATCCAGTCGGAGACAGCCGAAAGGTAGGCAGTAAAATTGGTTTAGGGTGTTCATATGGTAATGCATTAAGATTCCGTTTTTTCGTCTCTGGGAGTAAGGGACCTATCCCAAACTCTGAAAAACATCCCTATATATACCATTATCCATCCTGTTCCAAAATTTACAGTTGTCACAATGCAGTCGGCCGGTAACATTCTCTTGACATCCACTACACATATACTCTACAGAATGAGCTCTTCAGAACTAACGATTTGTTTTCAAAAGTCTGTAAATGCAGACTGCATGGCTAGGTGGTGGGTTTTATTCATCTGTGGCAATGGGTCTGATTTAAACACCTGAATTCAATAATTTACAGTGTGTCCGAATACTTTTGTTCATAAAGTGTATGCACGCCTTTATAAGTGAGTAGTGTGCTTCTGCGCAGAAAATCAAGCTCCCCTTCAAGGTCTAAATGGGGAATTCCTAGCTTGTTAAGTCTCCCTCAATAATCTTAATGCAATTTATGAGCAGATTAACATTTCTATTTATTTCAAACTGATTTAGTGCTGCTCAACCTGGACGTGTTACTAGTCAAGTGGAAGCCACAAGTACATTAAAATCTTTTTCACAGTAATAGAATAATATAGAATAATTTCCGGATGATTGGGCATTTCAGCACTTAAAACCGACCATAAGAGAGGAGAAAAAGTCATCTGATTATGAAATGTAGGCTTAGAAATTCCACTAGACATTATAGCAAACCTATTGGGGTGCAAAAAAATACCGTGGTGTCATTATGGTGCAGACAAAATTATGAGGACCATTATATGATTTATTCAATAACTGCACCTGAAAATTCCTTGAAAGAATGGTGGTTTTACTTTGTCAAATTTCAGGGAAGTTGGGGGGGGGTCAAGTAAAATTTGAGTAAATTCTTTATTTATGGAGCTGCCACATAGCTCATTGTATTTTTCATTGTAGTTTCTGCCAATTGTTCAGAGTAGTTTTCAGTATAGCTTCCAATGGGATATGTACCTATGTTTCCATTTCCACCGTAGTTTCTCCCAAAAGTATTCAACTTACATTTCAACATAGAAATGGTAATTTTCTTTCTCAATCTGCATTGTGATGCAAAAGCAACGAGAAACGAGTGCTATCAAGCTCAAACTAACATATTAAAAATATTAGTCAATACAGCAAAAAAACAAAACAAACATAAAATATGATATCCCAAACAAACAGAATCATGCACATTTTAGGTAAGGAGCACAGATACTGTATGTATGTCACTGTATGTACAGTAGAACATTGCATGGACTGTTGTTTTTTAAGATGGACAAGAACATATAAAAATTATTCATAATTTATAAAAATATGTCATTAATTGTATTATCACAAGCATGGTGATATTGGTAATGTGCTCAAGCTCTTTGTGCGCCCGAAGGTTATTTTATATATCCGTGTTCACCATTTTCACATATTTTTAAGTTTTCACACTTTCTCCCTTATTTTGGGTAGCACTATTTGCTTTATATAAGTTTATAGAACTTAACATAAGCACCTATTTAAATACGCAAATACGCAAAAAACAACTTTTGGTATTAGTTTTCACAATTTTAGTAATATTTGCACATTTCTCAAAGGTATTTAAATGAGGACTGATGGGTGTTTTTCTTGTGTATCTTCTTTGGATTAAGAGAAAGAATGTAAGCCAACCGTAACATTTGGACAAAAAATATTTTCTACTTGAATAAGTATTTTTTCAGGCTAACTAAAGATTTCAGATTTACAGAGGACAAACATCTGTTTTATAATATACCCTACCTATTCCTTGTTCTCTATTATTTGAAAGAGATACTACAAGCTTAAAGAGAGAGGTCAAACCCAAATATACCCATATACCCCTTAGGATCCCCACCTCAGTCTGCCTCCACGTCCTGCTTTTGACTTAAACTATCTATTACAACTTTCATTAACTCCAGCATTGGGGTCTTCCTCAGAAGTTAATTGCCCTAACATTCCTGCTTCTTCCTGCAGTAAATGCTGTCAATGGGGTGAAAGATCACCTGTGGGCTCAGCCAACCTCCATTTAAATGATTGCCAATACAGAATATCTCTAGGTGAGCATTGCTGTCCGGAACCAAGGAAGACTGTCCAGTGCAAGCTGAACGACTGTCTTCCACCCATGAAGATGGTGGACAGCTTGGGCTGGACAATCTTCTGAGAAGAAGATAAACATCCCATGGTCCCCTTCTGAACACTGCCACAGCAAACCCCCCTCACTTCCAAGGCTGGACTGGGGCAAAAAAATCAGCCCTGGACTTCATCCAGACTGGCCCACTTTAATTATGCAAACACGCACAAAAATAGTATCTAAACCAATCAGATCATTCAACCAATCACTCTACAGATACTGGAATTGCTGCAGAGCGATTGGGTAAAACAACGCAGTGGCACTGGGGTTGAGTGCACAGCATGTCTTAAGGTGAGGCGGATGTGCAGCAGGTCTCACCAGCACGGTGGCCCTAACATGAGACTAGGACAGACTGCGTCTGTTTTACAGAGAGTGACAAAGTTCTCACCCATTAAGGGCAGTACGAGCTTTCGATGAATCAGCATTCACACTGGCCCACTGAGCCATCGGCCCACCCGGAATCTCCCTGTTGTCCCTATGGCTAGTACATGCCTGCTCACTTCTGACGGCTGCCACAACCTGAAGGACCACCTGATGGGGGACATTTGTGCACCGTGAATTTTTAAATTAAATGGTGGCTAATGTGTCCTATTAAAAGCCACAGCTAAGAATATGTACATCTTCCCAGTTCTAAGGTTGTTTTAGTCAATGTCATTCTATTATTTTCCCTCAGGATTCTTTTCTCTTTCTCTATAAATTTGTGCACTCACAGTTTTTCTAATATTCAACTATTTTCAGCTACTAAAAGACAACCATCGTCTTTCTTCCCCACGCCCATACATGGTTCCACACATCTACTCTTCCGAGTTTTAACCCATGTAAGTTGTGTAATTATTACTGTATATTACTGTTTTTCAAGCAGACAGGTCTATTCGATATAACATCTAGATTATTTGGCTAAAATTTTTACAAAAGTCTCATGAATAGATGTATGAACTATCACGCCATCAATTATTCAAATGCGGATAATAGAATCCGGAGAAACCTTATCATAAACTTTTGAGTTAGAATAGAACCTCAGATTTATTAATCACGTCCTCTGAAAAATCACATCCTCGTAATGATTTAGTTATTCACCAGTTTCATTCTCATTGTTAAATGCAATAAATTATCCGAAGCGAAGTGTGGCAGAAAAGAAGGATATAATTAACTAAGCTAAAGATTTATTTTTTATGCTCAGTGAAAATCACATCTGCTCAATTACAACATTATAATACACCGCTTCTTTTTCCTTTACATCTTCACAAAAAAACGAAATCTCAATATAGAATGTTTGTAGATGATAGTTTTAATTAAAAGTAAATTACAAAAAGTGAAGTTAGACGCAGTTATGTCCTACTATTACGTGACACTCATTGTTCAATGAAAGGAATTCTATTAGGACCACTATGAATTGCATTTGGTGACTTTCAAACTGTAACATATTTATGGAGAGAACCCATTCTAACCCCGGTATAATAAAATAATGCTAGTCGGAAAGACTTTTATACCCAGAAGCATATGCATAATAGGTTTTAATGGTTTTAACAAATCATATTTTTATGTCTAGGGTGTTAATTAAAAAATAACAGCCCTTATATCATTTGAGTTGCTAATATGGAGCCACAGATGGCAAAAATGTGGTGCTATCTGTTATTAATTTTGATTCCCTATTACCAGGTTTATTACAAGTTAACCTCTATGATAGATAATGGGCTTGGAAGTTTAAGTGGAGCGGTTTCTGGTATTCCCTTCAGGAATCCACAGGAAACCATGGATGTGAGCACGAGACCTGAGCAAGATCACATGTCTGCAACCTCGGATCATCCAGGCCCAGCAGTAGTACATTGGGAACTATCAGGTCTATTCACTAAAGGGGAAACTCAGGAGAATGACTGGAGAAGGGAAAATTCTAGGTCAAAATAGCCAAACCAGCCAATCTCAGCTATTTGGTCTACATTTTTCACTCCCTCTGCCAATTCTCCTGAGTTTCCCCTTTAGTGAATAGACCTGTATGTGTTCTGTGTCCTTTTGCTTGTGGTGAGAGTAGGCATCAGATTGTGTCATCCTCTTTGTAAAAATCATTTAACACCACATTTTAGTCCTGCCCAGTACCTCAGCTTAAGATGCCCTCAGCTCAGGATTTAGGGCTTGGAGACCTTTGGGAACTAGCCTTATCAATTGATATCAAACCCTTCCTGTATTGAGAGACACTGAATTGGCTGGAGCACCAAGCCCCTCTAAGTTCACGTGACATGCTGATCTGGAAGCGTGTCATATTCTACAGAGATCAGAAGGAGACCATCAAATTTCTTTTGGACTCCTGAAGGTGCCCCCAAAGTTTTAGCTGCTAAAACTGGTTACAATTTGCTAAGGGATGCCCTGACATATCAGGTTTTCCCCAGCCAAATAAGAGGCACAGGCTACAGTAACTATTTGACCAGTAGATGGCAACATCCGCCTGCCAAATAGTTTATTACAGTAAGACATACATTGGGAATATTCCCAAATATCTCTTACTGTTTAAGTAATCAAAAATTATATTCAAAAAATCCACTGGTTCTTGGCAGTAGATTTTTGGAAAATCACTTGGTAGTGAAAGGGTTAATCATCTGATTCCTACCATCTCCCGTTTTAACTCTTTTGTATCACTTCAATACTAACGTCTCAATACTATTACGGTTCGGCTGAATTTGGACTTACAGGGTAATTCAAAGAGATTCGAAAAGTCACCGCACGTTCGGTGACTTTTCGTTCTCTTCAATTCGGTGCAAATCGGCTTTCCCATTTCGGCCACCCTGCGATGTATTCAGCAAGCACCACAGGGCTGTCGAAGTGAAGGGAAAAGCTGCCGAAAACCTGGCGAAAACCCGGGGAATGCACACCGAAAACCCGCAAAAACATCTGGATTAACCCGTCGAAGACGCCGGAAAAACCCGAGCAGGAGCCGATCACACGCAGCGAAGCCTCCGGAAAAAGCTGACACCGCAGAAGAAGGCAATGAATAAATTAGCAAAACAGTTTGCTTGAATGATTGAAAAGTGAAACGCTGTTTGCAAAGAAAGTACTGAGCAAAAATGTCTGAAATTTACATATGAGGTCCAGGGAATGATAAAAAAAAGGTCTGTTACAGAAAAAATTTCGGACTTTAAAAAAAAATGCTTAAAAAATGCTTAAAAAATCTATAAATAAAGAGACTCTTTACTGCAGAATTTTATAATGAATGGTTTATTAGATATTTAATTAAACCATGAATATTTTTACCATTGAAGCCTAAGGGATTCTCCTGAATAAACCCGTCGAATTAAACCATCGAATGGCAGGGCATTAGGGGAACCATTCACTGCTGGTTTGTGTTCTCTGAATAGCCGAAGCAGTGCTTTTTTATGGGGATTTCACTGCCCTCGAACAGGCACCGAACAGGCACCGTATGTGCAGGCAATTCGCCAGGATTTGGCGAATTGCCTGCTCTCTGGATAGCCGAATGGCCAAGAAAGGTAACCGAAAGCTGAAATCAGCGTTCGGTTACCTTTCTCCAGCAATTCGGATCTCTTTGAATAACCCTGTTAGTCTTTTTAACTCTTTTGCAACATTGTTGGCAACAAAGTCAATTTGCCAAATCATTGTAAGGGATTTAATTATTACTGCTGTGATATCCTAAACCCTTGTAATCAAGTTTAAATAGATATCAAATTAATAGATCCTTATAAAATTACCAATGAACTAATGAAATATCCGGTCATATTATGTGTTATTGTCATAGTGAACTATTGTTTTTTGTGTGGGTCATTTTCCAAAAACAAACAACACGCGATGCTTCCCAAAAGGGAACATGAGGTGAGAATTTAGGTACTTAATATTTCATATGCTTGTTCAACCTTTGTTATTGATTTTTGCTAAAATTAGTACTTATCTGATTTCATCATCTGTAAACATTGATGTACAGACTGAAAGATACTCCTCAATTTATAAATTTTATTTTAACTGATTGGTGAAATCTGAATTTACTGTTTTGTGATCACCTTATATAATGTTATTAATGATGACGAGAACATTACTGGGGGCTATTCAGCAAACGCTGGTGTTTGCCAAAGTTGCAACAGTATCAAACGCGGCAGTTCATTAAAGGAAAATCCAAACCGTGGGAGGAGAAGCTTCTCAGTGATAAAAAAAATGAATGTTCATTACTGTAACAAGCTTATTTTTAATTGTATAATAAAAGAAAATATATATCTATCAGTTCATGTTATTCAAAAATGTTCATGTACAAAATAAGATATTAAAATATGTCAAATCCCATATGGATTGAGCTCTCTGTAGATGTTGTCCATCTGTTCATTAACAAAAACTGAACATATTGGGTTTGAAGCATTTGTACAAAATAAATATAGTTAATCCAGTAACCAGCAGGGATTGATGCTCATTTTATTTTTACATTGAAAATTCACAAGCTTTATTGAAATAAAAATAAAAATAACATGTTGTATAATCGTATAAAATAAAGAAGAATCAGTAACTGAAAAATGCCTTCTTGTGAAGGAAACATGAAATCGGTGACCCAGTTCTAGCGATGCATGCCAAGACTCCCACTTGGCACCATACAAGATACCAACAGACATAAAACTTAAAGGGATTTGCATATCTAGAACTTTTTTAAAAAATTGACAGTTAACACTTTTATACCGATAGATAAATGAAAATAAAATCAATAAAAGTTTTCAGAATATCTAAAAAAAAAATATTTTCTTACTTTAAACTCTGTCATTTTATTTTCTCTGGCGACGCCCCTCAGCTAGGGGTGTTTCTTCAGCTCTGACTTCCTGTATTCCCCACCTCCTTCCCGCCCTGTGCACGCTCAGGACCTGAGACTGGGGAAACCGAGGAACTGAATATTAGATATCTCTGCAACTGTGAGAGCAAGACGCACTCACGCTCGCTCACACACTCACACACAGACTCGCTCACACACTCACCCCGCTAACTCGCTCACACCCACTGACACGTTCACATGTGCTCATGGTTTACATTATTCACTGTCTCACTCAAAGTCCCTCACACAGTCACTCACTCTCACACTCTTTTTTGAGAGTTTCCCCAGCATGTCCCTTTAAAGGTCAAAAACGTTTATGGGGAAAGTACCTTACTTTCAAATAAAAATACATTTGTATCAAAACCCATTTATTGTTACTAAAGTTTTCTGAAAATAAAAAACATAGGGCTCTATTAAATTCTTCATGCAAATGTTAATGCGTGAGCAAAAACGCTTTAACGCGAGGGGAAAAACCCTTTACGCTGAACGTCGTATTACGACGTTCGCGCACAAAATGCGCATTAACGTCTAACACGAGTGACCCTGTGCGAACCCTTTGCAAACGCATTTTAGTGCCTGCATCCTATACTTAACATTGTGAGCGCAAATGCGTTTGTGCGTTGGTGCGCACATGGTAATACAATCTTAGCAAGAAAAAAATTTTGCGCACATAATTTTAACGTCTTTGAAAAGCTGATGGTAATGGCAAATTGTAACAACCTAACCGTACCAAACTGCGGATTTCCAACGGAGAACGTCGATGCACACGTTATTTTTGCTAGATCCGTCAAAAGTGGCGGCCACTACCTTGTCCTTGTACGTCAGAACGTACGTTTTTTTTACTAGATCCGTCAAAAATGACGGCCACTACCTTGTCTTCCTTCAGAACATACGTTTTTTTTACTAGATCAATCAAAAATGACGGCCACTACCTTGTCTTCCGCCAGAACATAGTTTTTTTTTACTAGATCCATCAAAAATGACGGCCACTACCTTGTCTTCCGTCAGAACGTACGTCTGTTGTGCGCAGTCCGCACAAAAATGCGTTCGTCTGACGGACTCGCGTTAAAAATTACATTGCGCTCACTGATTTCTGTCGGTACTTTGCGCACATTTTTGAACGTCGGTTTTACTAGCGCAATTTCCCGATGGATGAAAAAATGCGCGAGGAATGTAATTCCAGCGGCGATTTTCGTACGTTATCTTTTAACGCTTCTCGCAAAAAAAATAGCGCTGAGCATGCGGTTTTGCATTAAGAATGTAATAGAGCCCATAAACGAAGTTTTAATATGTGAGTTATTTCAATTTCAGTAAAAAAAATGGTACTTTAAATTCCTCTACTATATTAATTATGAATCATAATTAAATATGCATGTATCTATTGCAAAATGCATAAGGAATTAATAGAGAAAATATAAACAAACCAAGGTCATATTATAAAAGCAAAAAGTTAAAAACAAGACTCGAAATCTGACTCAATTCGTCCATAGTAAAAAAAGACTTACAGGGTTATCCAAAGAGATCCGAATTGCTTGAGAAAGGTAACCGAACGCTGGAAATCAGCGTTCGGTTACCTTTCCTGGCCATTCGGCTATCCAGAGAGCAGGCAATTCGCCAAATACTGGCGAATTGCCTGCACATACGGTGCCTGTTCGGTGCCTGTTCGAGGGCAGAGAAATCCCCATGATAAAGCACTGCTTCGGCTATTCAGAGAACACAAACCAGCAGTGAGAGGTTCCCGAAATGCCCTGCCATTCGGTGGTTTAATTCGGCAAGTTTATTCAGGAGAATCCCATAGGCTTCAATGTTAAAAATATTCCCGTTTTAATTCAATATTAGACATGTGCACAGCACAAAATTTCGTTTTGAACTAATGGATTAGTCCTAAAATGCAATTTATTTAGTTGCTAAAGAAATTCGTTTTCAGTTCTTTAGTATGAAAACTAATTTCTTTCATCCGAAAACCAGTGGATACAATTACTATTGTAGTGGCGCCTATGGAGGTTTTCAGTTTACAACAGCTCTGGTTAAGTTAGCACCAACATTGTAATACTGCCCCGTGTCAGGCAAAGCTGTTACAGTAACTGACTGCTGCTCATCACAGCGCTCAGAGTTTCAGTAAAACTAATATATAAAAATATTATTTACAAGAGATTAGAAGAATATTATTTCCTTATTTTACTGAAACTCTGAGCACTGTTATAGTCAGTTACTGTAACAGCTGAGCCTGATACATTGTACTGAGAGATAATGTAACAAGCAGCTGATCTCAGTGCTCACAGCCACTGGATTTAAAGGGCTAAAAAAAAGGCTCCTCTCTGTATAATGTTTAGAACATCCTCCTGAATTAATTAATGTCCCTCTCTGTATAGAACATCCTCCTCAATTTATACCTTTCTCTGTATAATGTATATAACATCCTCCTGCATTAATACCCCATCTGTATAATGTATAGAACATCCTCCTGCATTAATTAATGCCCCTCTCTATATAGAACTTCCTACTGCATTGGCATGTGGAGGGTGCAGAACTTCAGATGTTGCGATGTTGCGCTCTTCATTGCTGGTCTCCTTCACTTATCAATGTAATATCACAAAAAGGACTGAAACTAAAATGTAGTGCATTTTATTTTAGTTTCTTTCGTTTTTTGTACTGAGCAGTTTCGTTTCTCTTGAGTCATATGAAAACTAAATTATCCCAAAATTCGGACTAAATCGTTTTAGTACTAAAACGAATGCACATGTCTATTCAATATCTAATAAACCGTTCATTATAAAATTCTGCAGCAAAAAGTCTCTTTATTTATAGATTTTTTAGGATACTTTAAGCATTTTTCTGATTTTTTTTTATTTTTATTAAAAGTCCGATTTTTTTTTTTTTCAGTTTACTTATTTTTTTTGTAACAGCCCTCTTTATTATCATTCCCTGGACCTCCTGTGAAAATTTCAGACATTTTCGCTGAGTAGTTTCTTTGCAAACAGCGTTTCTTTTTCCCAGATTCATACAAATGGTTTTTCTAATTTATTCACTGCCTCCTCTACGTCACAGCTGCTTCGGCTCTGTGTGATTCGGCTCCTTTTCGGCTCCTGTTCGGCTCCTGTTCGTCTTTTTCAAAGGTTAATCCAGATGTTTTTGCTTGTTTTCAGCGTGCATTCGGTTAGTTTTCGTCAGGTTTTCGGCAGCTTTTCCCTGCAATTCGGGGGCCCTGTGCTGTTTGCTGAATACACCGCAGGGTCACCGAAATGCAATCGGCAAAAGGAACCGAATTGAAGAGAACGAAAAGTCACTGAACGTGCGGTGACTTTTCGAATCTCTTTGGATAACCCTGTTAGGCTAATGTCAGACGAACGCAGTCTGAGTGCACTCTGCGTGCGTGCATAACGGACAGACGTACTGACGGACGATACTGTAGACACCACACGGTCTGTTTTTTTTGACGGACGTAGAAAAAAAAAGGGAACTATGGGAAATAAAACTAATATGAAAAATATTAAAAATTTGAAAAGGATGTGAAAAGCCATTTTGTGCGTCAAGGTGCTGGACATTCCAAATGCGCTGCGTCTGACATCTCATCACTCACACAGAACTCTACGCGGATGTTGCGCATTCTGCGCGTCCGTCTAGCGGTTTTACGTTCTTGCCTAACTTGCATCCGTTTGCCACGTGCGTTGTGCGTGCGCAGTTCTCTATTGATCATGATTCTATGCTACGACGGACATTAAACTGTGCGGCAACACAGACGTGATCAGTGCATTCGACTGACTTTCACACTTTATGACATTGACCTTTTGGTTTGAGTAAGTCCTTTTGTTATTATGGATGAAACAAGTTTCATTTTGAGTCTTTTATCATATTTTGTCAATAAATACAGGGTAATTCAAAGAGATCCAAATTGCTTGAGAAAGGTAATCGAACACTGAAAATCAGCGTTCGGTTACCTTTCCTGGCCATTCAGCTATTCAGAGAGCAGGCAATTTGCCAAATCCTGGCGAATTGCCTGCACATACGGTGCCTGTTCGGTGCCTGTTCGAGGGCAGTGAAATCCCCATGAAAAAGCACTGCTTCGGCTATTCAGAGAACACAAACCAGCAGTGAAAGGTTCCCCTAATGCCCTGCCATTCGGTGGTTTCATTTGGCAAGTTTATTCAGGAGAATCCCATAGACTTCAATGTTAAAAATATTCCCGATTTAATTCAATATCTAATAAACAGTTCATTATAATATTCTGCAGTAAAGAGTCTCTTTATTTATAGATTTTTTAGGATATTTTAAGCATTTTTCTGGATTTTTTTTTTTAAGTTTACTTATTTTTTCTGTAACAGCCCTTTTTATTATCATTCCCTGGACCTCATATGTAAATTTCAGAAATTTTCGCTCAGTAGTTTCTTTGCAAACAGCGTTTCACTTTTCAATCATTCATGCAAAATGTTTTCCTAATTTATTCACTCTTCTGTGGTGTCGGCTTTTTCCGGAGGCTTTGCTGCATGTGATCGGCTCCTGTTCGGGTTTTTCCGTGGTTTTCGGCAGGTTAATCCAGATGTTTTTGCGTGTTTTCGGCATGCATTCGCCTGGTTTTGCGGTTAGTTTTTGTCAGGTTTGCGGCAGCCTTTCCCTGCAATTTGGGGACCCTGTGGTGTTTGATGAATACACCGCAGGGTCACCGAAATGGGATCGGCAAAAGGAACCGAACTGAAGAGAACGAAAAGTCACCGAACGTGCGGTGACTTTTCGAATCTCTTTGAATTACCCTGATAGACTTGAAGTTACAGCCATTTTTTTCACCAGCATGGTAGCGTGCCCACATTTAATTATTAACGTTTTTTGTTACATGAATCTACAACTGCAGTGGCGTAGGGTCGTGCCCATGAGCACTCAGTGGACTTATCTGGGGATTTGTTTTTTGAATATTTGTGTTCCCACCATGAAAGTGTGATGGCAGTTGGAGCAGGGAGTTTTATTGGTCTCTTTTCTTTTGAAATTGAGTACCTTAAAACTGAGATGTTTCAGGTTAATCAATAAAATACAAAAATGTTCTTGCATTTAATTATATATTGCCACAGACATATTATATGTATCCTCTACCAAAACCTAGTTAAATTATTGCCTTATTCTGTGTACCTACCCGGCTATTCCTGAGAACCCTGCTTTGTGTACTGACCCGGCTATTACTGAGAAACCTGTTTTGTGTATGACCACCGCTTTTCCTGACAACCCGGCTCTGCGTGTAACCCTTGGTATAAGACTGGCCCTCTCTCCTGGCATTAAGACCTAGGCTATCAGGGCCTACCGGGTTATACTATTCTGGGGCCTGTTAACACTTACTAGGTCCATCAACATTGAGTCCCTGAAGGTAGTTATCTTTACCGACCATCCAAAGATCGGAGGGGTAGATGGGATACTGTGTACAGGGACCAGAATCGAAGACAGAAGGGGAATATGGGGTGTCAACAATATTACCAAGCTATTTATCAGCTCACCCAACCCTTGGCTTTATTCTATTTTTTTTTTTAGAGTTTGAATCATAGCTGCAGCTACATAATTCATACCAATATCAGTCAAGTAGTACACAAAAATTGAAAAATAAAAGGTCAGAGTACAAAATACTCTTAAATCAATTAGACTCTTGAAGACGATCTATAAAACAATAACGGGTTTGGTAGTCCATAACACAGATTGCTGATTTATGGATGGATATGAGAGTGGGTGGATGGTCGGCTGGATGTATTAGGAAAGATGTTTTAGTTGAAAGAATTTCAGGTAGAACTGGGACACCCAAGGAGATATGTGAGAGTCAATTAGTGATGGGTTATAAAGCAGGAAGCGATGTAATCAGCATTTTTAATTAGTGTGGACGTGACAAGGGAACGAATGATATTTGCCAAGAGGTGAGAAAGCAACGGATGTCGGAAAAATCCACCAATACCAACAATGATGGTGAAAGGGAATTGGAAGTGCCGAAGTGGTACAATTGTGCTGATTATCCAAGATTTTTTAGAGAAAGAATAGCTATGAGATGAGTAAAGAGTTCCGATAAGCATAAAAAAGCAGTAGACCTTGATACGTTTGTTTTTAATACATATTCAGCTATCTTAATGTTAATTTATGGGTTTTTGTGATGTGATTTGCATATACAATACTTCCTTGACACTTATTTATGATTAATATTTTAATTTCATCTAGCTAGTGCACCATGTGGGAATTCTATCCAAAGTATACAATGTCACGAAACTGGGAAGCACGATATTAATAATAACATGCAAACTATCATCACATCAAGACATCTACAACTGTCTAGAACAGGGATCATAAACTGTGGCCCCCAAGTGTTTGTCTACAATTCCAAGAAATCTTTGAATGCAATAAATGGCCAGAGAATCATGGGAGGTGAAGTTCAGAAATATCTTGGGGGCCAGAGTTTGCGATCCCTGTTCTAGAACATGAATCTCAGTATCCAGCTCCCAGATGTTGATGGCCTACACAAAAATAGGCCAGGAAAAAATGAGAAGCAAAACCAGAATGGTCCAAGCCAACCAGTAATAGGAGCTGCAAAAGCAATGAGTGATCAATTAAGTCTTAGGTGCTCCTTTTTACTATCTCAATTATATGTAATCTGATATATCAGTGGCTGGATTTATAAGTGGTAGGAGTTGCAAATGATGCAAAATCATTAACCACCAGTTTATAGGAGATGTTTTTTTAACCACTTGGCTGCTAAGGACGCGCTCAGCAGATCCTGCCAAGTGCTCCTCCTGTGCTATGGACACGCTCAGTGCATCCTAGCACAGGAGGCAGCAATCGGCTGATTCCGGCCGATTGCTGAGCCCCCCCCCGGTGCGGGCTGACATCTTGGATGTCAGCCCGGCACTCTGGGACCCCGATGGAACCAATAGATGTTATCGCACTGGCGCAATGACATCTCTTTCAGGCGCCCCCCCCAGCGAGTGCGGAGGAGGGGCCTGAAAGGGACGGGGTGAAGTCCTTCGGACCTCTCTCCCTCCCGATCGCCAGGGGCCAGCGGTTAAAGTGAGGCACCGTTTAGAAGGGCACAGCCTGCCCTTCCAAACGGTGCCTGGCTTTAACTCCATGGGGGCCGGATTACGATTCAGTGCCGAAAAGCGCTGGCTCATGATCCTCTCCCGGAGCTGGCCGACATCTTGTATGTCGGCCAAGCTTCCGGGAACTCCCCCTGGTGACTGGCGTCATCGTGCATAGCTCGATGACGTCAGTTCTGGAGTTAACCCCTAGCTGCCACCAATGGTGGAGATAGGGGGTTCCAATGAACCCCCTATCTCCTGATCCGTGGCAGCTAGGGGTTAATGTTTGCATGGCGTTTCCAACGGTACCAAACATGACCATGTAAAGAGTAATAAACAAAAATTTAAAAAAAATAAAACAAGTGTTTTTTTTGTTTTGTTAATGCAGCAATATTGTTCCTATTTCAATTATAATGTGAACAATGATGCTGCACTAACGATTTTTGTATGGGGTGCGTTTGTTAAAAATCGTGTAAATTTCCCCCCAAAAAAATGTAACGAGACCCCATTTCTAATTTTTTTAACAAGCGCAACCCATAGAAAATATAAACGCAAATTCTTGCATGTTAAAATGTGGAAAAAAAACACTTTACACGTTGTAAATTATTGAAAAATTTTTTTATAACAAATTTTTTGTTATAATATACAGACAGAACATGACGTATTTATATAATAATGATATATTATGAATCTGCTGAGTCTGCCGGAAAGAGCGATATATAATATGTCTGGGTCATATAATAAAATAAGGCTTCAAAACGCGTTTAAACATGATGAGCGAAACCAGTACAAATGAGCTCAGCACACAGGTGTGAAATGCCTCAGCAGCGAAAGGGTTAAAATACATTTATCAGAGGCGAATAATGAGTGCATAGAAATCAGTCATTATTCACTATCCCGCTCTACATTTGCACTTTCTATATTAAGTATCAGAAGCTTAAATTTAAAGTAACGTGCTGTCAAGCTGAGACGTAACAAGAGTTTTGTCTCAGCTGTTAGAGTTAATGACTCACTGTTTAATAATAACAACCAACTAGAATGTTGCCTGATGTGTCTTTTGCTGAATGACAACACTTTGTTGAACAACACAATTCATTGTGTTACAAGACTTAATCTGGGTCCAATTTTACTTCTGGGGAAATAATAATTTTAAGTACCATAGGACTTTATGTAATTCGATCCGATGGCCAAAATTGGGACTTTTTTTAGATGATGTTCAGCCTGTATTTGGTTCAAATGCGGGTTTACCTGTATATCAATGCCTGATAAAAATTCATAATTGAATATCGACCCCGCAGATATACTATTTAATGGAAATACCGGCTTTAGTGATTAACTTTGAATTTATCGGTAAGTCAATTTCAGAAAAAATGACAAGTGCTGAAAGATGTTGATAAATGGATTTTCAGGATTTTCAGGAATCATGAGAATAAGACTGAAATGTTTTTTTTTAAAGATATTTATTTAATAGCCCTGTTTAAAGACACAACCCTGTATGATGCTGGCTGAATATAAGCTATTTCAGCTGTATTAACAACTTTTTTTCAGACCAGCCCCATTTATTCGAATATTGATTCAGGTCAAATTTTTTCAAATGAATCAGCCGATATATTTTTTTTAAAAAAAAATATAGGCCACATGCAGACAATAGTTGTTTTTTTCTCTCTGGAAAAATGGCCGATATAATTAAATTGAGGTCATAGTTAGGGCAATTATAAGAAACATTAAAATTACTTGAAACTGTACTCACCTCTAATAATAATTATAAAAATAAAATGTAGCGCACCAAACGTGTTAAAAAACATATTTAGCATTGTATCAAAGCCATGGAAACCGGAAGATAAATGTTGAGTTGGTCAGCTGGAGAGCTAAAATAATCTTGTGCAATCACTGGATACATCTTCGCTCCAATGGCTCTATTTAATTTCTTTGCAAGGCTATACCATGAGGTTCACCTGGCCAGTCACATCAAAATGACGGGAATACACTGTCTCTTTAATGGGAAACATCACATACAATTGTGATTACATAAATTACTAAATAGTAAACATTATAGACAAATTAGCAATAAGATAGAATCATACAGAGAATACAAATTTGATTCAAGGCTAGTGAACTGATTCTACTGAGGTCGAAAAGCAATTCTTCGAAATAGATTGTTAATTAATGAAGATGGGTTCAGTTATTTGTGTTGCGTTAAGTATATCTCTGCTCTCAGATAAAATCAGGTGAAATTGTTGCTTTAGAGAGAAAATGTTCAAACTTTCAAAACAGCAGTACCAGTCAGCATGAAGAAATAATATATTGATGTGGTCTTACGACAAATGTTCCCCTCAAATGGAGAGATAATCTGAAAACTCTCACTGCTGGATCTGGTTAGTGGAAAATTTCATGGTCATCTCTACTAAATCTTGAAACTTTTCTCCAACTATTGAGTGTTTAGAGAGTTGCAAATCTTCAAGCTAGGTTATTATTACAGGCGAGCCCACACCAGGACTCTCAAACTTTGACCCCCAGATGTTGATGGTGTTCCGCTCCTCAAATTCTTTGAATGCATAAGATGGCCAAATAATCATGTGAGTTGCAGTTCAGCATCATCTGGCAGGTGGAGTGTTAGAACCCCAACCTAGACCCCAGGTTAAAACCCCAGCCTCCATGGCAAGTCATGGGCATAAAACCTGTCTATTAGGTGTCTGAAGAGATGTAGTGAGCTGCTGAATCAACTGTTTTATGCTGACGGGCTAGTTTCCACTCTCCTGGGGAGATTTTAAAGATATCGCCTACCTGGCCAAAGAAAGGTCCCCACCTACATTTAACTAAGCAAATAGGTGCAAGCCTTCCACTGGATAAATACTCCCTAAATATACTGAATAAGCAGGCTTTTCCATCAAAGGGTTTTTTTCTCCCCTGATGGCACAGCGGGCATATTCCAAGATGGCAATGCCAGGATTCATCGGGCTCAAATTGTACAAGAGTGGTTCAAGCAGAATGAGACAACATTTTCACACATGGATTGGCCACCACACAGTCCAGACCTTGACCCCATTGAGAAAATTTGGGATTATGTGCTGGAGAAGACTTTACTCAGCGTCCAACTCTCCCATCATCAATACAAGATCTTGGCCACAAAATAATGCGACCCTGGATGGAAATAAATGCTGTGACATTACATGAGCTTATTGATATGATGCCACGGGAATGTGTACCAGAATCACAGCAAAAGGTGGCACTACCAAATATTAGAGAGTGTGTGAGTTTATATTTGGCAAAGCTGTGTATAAACTATTTTCTCTACAATTTATCATTACGTCTTACATCCCCCATTAATTTACTAATTTATGAGCACAACAATTTTCTATACTCGTATCACTTCTCTAAAACTCATTTACAACTATTTTGGTTTTAATTAATTTTAATTAAAAAATTGAACTACAAAATACGAGACTGTGATATATATATATATTCAATTATTCTGTTGGATTTTTGTATTTGTTTGGTAATGTTACAATACAAAATGCATGGATGGTTAACCTAGGTATTCAGCTTTTCTTTGCTTTTGAATAAAACAAGATTTTCAATAATTCCTTAATAGGAAACATTTTATTAGTCTGAGTAATATGGTACATTTAAATGGTGTTCTCAGAACAAGGCATTTATTTGCACTAATAAAGAACATGACATCAGCTAGTGATGCATGTCATTAAAAGCATTAACACTCCTGGAGTTTTTCTGCTTTTCATATTCCATTAGATGTTAATAGCACCAGAGGACCAGCTGCTATAAATAGACCGTACAACAATTTAGTTATTTTTTTTCTACAGCCATTCAGCTCTTTATGGCCTCATAATGTTCTTTTTTCTTATTTCGCCTTCTCGCTTATTTTGTGGATGTATTGATGTATGTCCGTGTGATAATCTATGTCTGGGAAAACAACCATCTCTATTTTCAAAGAACTCGCTTTGAGGTATGTTGGAGTGCACAATCAACTCATTCAACTTGGATATTACATTATTTTTCTTTCAAGGAAGATCTTGGTTCAGAGACTCATACGTGACAGAATTCAATGGGTCATTCTAAGAGTATTGAAAGTAAAAGCCTTGATAAATCCACGGCTAGAAAAGAACTGAGCTGTTAAGCCAGGGGGTCAGCAACCTTGGCCATCCAGATATTTTGGACCTACATTTCTAAATAGGTTCATGGGACATGATGTTCTAAAACATCTGGAGCCCTATTCCAAGGTTGGCTATAAGATATTTTGAGACATTATACATAAGGTCACGAGAAGTTATCTCATCACCTAGAATTGCTGTTCCTTACTGTAAATTAAAGTCTTGCATACCTTTTTATAGAGGACATGACCTTGGGATGGAAGCGCAGGCTAATCCAAGGTGCTTGCACTTCCATTTGTGAGATGGTTTATCTTACAGAAATACAGTCTCATAAAAGCTGCTGTTAAGTGGATTTTGCAAATGTACAGTAAATACACTTAGGACCGTATTCCCTCCCTATTGCTAAAATGGGGACTAATGGGGAAAACTTGCACCTGGGGGTATCTCCGCTGCGTCCACTTTTTAGCCTTAGATCCTGGGCAGGAGCTACCTTGGCAACTTGCCAAGGAGCCATGCGCTACCCTCAGTGATACTCTCGGTAGCACTTACGTGCCGCCGCAAGTATCACCTCTTGGAGTTCATAGACTCCATGGAGGACTGTGCTGCTGGGCCGCAATCTCACTATAATGAGATTTATTGTGGGGGTTTTAGGGGGTGCTAATTGATTTTGCAAAAGTAGAATCAGCTAGCACCAGCTTTTAGGACACAATAAAAATTTGGTTACCCATCCCTGCGGTAATTAGTGCTAGGACTTTGTAATACCTTACTTATCCTAACGCTAATTACTGGCTGCGCTCCCTATGTTAAGTATAGGATGCGCAACGAACAGTAAGTTTGCGGAAGCCAGTGCAATCACCGGTGCGCTAACAGATTTTTAACGGGTTTAGCGTTCGGATGATAACATGGGTGTTATGTGTTAAAGCCACTTATCCTGACGTTAACGCTTACTCACCCAAACGCTACAGTTAGCATTCACTAGAATAGAGCCCTTAATATTTTGTCCAAACCCCCCCAATATATCTCATATGCTCCTCTCATCGTGTGGTGTCGAGGACGACGCGATCCACAACTTTTTCTCAACAACAGCAGAGAGAAATTGGGAACAAAAAGTTCCCAGTCTTCCTTTGTGATTCCTCAGCAATGCTGTGTGACCTGCAAGAGCTTGATGGCGGGAAGCTTGCACCCGTGAAGCGCTGCACTCTATGGAATCCTATGGAGTTCTAAGTGTCAGCTTGCACTTTGCTTCCTTCTGGTGCTAAGTGCTGCCAAAGTGCCTGCCTTGGAATACGTATGCAAAAAGGCAGACGGGAAGAAAAATCTGCAGGCTCAGATATTTTTATTTACTGTCTCCCTTTTTGCGTTAACCTCTGAGGTTGCCTCAGAATAGGGTCCCTGGAGGACTACATGTGCTGACCCCTGAGTTAAGCTAATGACAGGAGTAAATAAACAAAAACAAATATATTCATGCTGGCATTTGCTCTACGCATTTCGCCATGTTGGCGACCTCAGAAGCATGAAAGCACCCTACAGATAGGAAAAGATGTGAGAGTGAGTCCATCTCCACACTGCTTTCATGTCCTGAGGACGCCAACATGGAGAAACGCGTAGAGCAGAAGCTAAAATAAATATATTAGTTGTTTTAACCTTTGAACTCTGACCTGGATCATAGGCGATCTCACCACTCCATCAGAGAGTTTACCTTGCTGTTTCTACTGCAGAGTAACAGTGATCGTTCCTGCATATTGAGCACCTTCTGGTGACCTCCTTTCAGGGATTTGTATGCTTTTCTATCCGTATCTCCAGACATCTGTACAGGGAGAGCAATAATGACCGCTACAAGGATCCTTAAGGGATAGGCTGGTTCGTGTACAGCACTTCTTCAGTGCTTCATACATTTTTACTTATTTGTTTTTTGAGTTGTGTGGCATTGCCTATTGGTCGTGACTTCTTTCTGTTTTAAGGAACCTAGTAAAAGTTAAGTTTCACCTATATATTTTCTGACCGCTTCCATGTGTACATTGTTTGCACATTTTTGTTCCTTCCTCTTAGAATATTCTATCTTTCAAAGGATTACCCCTGTTTGCTCTGGGAAGGCACATTTCAGTGAAACTACTTTTTTTTTTTTAAATTAATTTTATTAGGCATTCACAAATATCAACGTAGACAGGGTTAGGAGCGAATAATGAAACAATAAACGTTTTCTGTCAGCATAGTATAAGCCGAATAATAGAAAAAAATTAAGGTTATAAAGGTAAGGGATGGGGGAAAGCAGGGGAGAAAGAGGACAGAAAGGGAGGAAAAGAGGAAGGAGGGAAAGAAGAAAAGAAAGAGAGGAGAGGGTCATCGTAAATATACAATCAAACAGTTATATGATCTGGGGCATCATGGGTGAAATCACGTTCCGAAATACATCGGCCAGGTTATAGGCCAGCATCATTCCAGGGGTCCCAAACTTTGTGAAACTGTGGTAGAGTATGTTTTACGACGGCTGTGAGTTCGTCCATGATCCTAGTGTCCTGTATTTTAGCAGAAACTTTGGCCATAACGGGGAGAGCCTGGTGGCGCCAGGTCTCTGCTACTGCCCGTCTAGCCGCCATCGAGATTTTAGAGATTAGCTTGTTTTCATGTCTTGTGAAGCCCTCCAGGGGTCGAGCAAGCAACAAATTCCAGGGGTCACTGGGGACTTCCCTCCCCAGTGCGTCAGAAAGCATCGCTAGAATGTTAGTCCAAAACTTTTTAATTTGTGGGCATTCCCACTACATATGGATAAAAGTGCCTTTGGAACCGCAGGATCGCCAGCAAAGATCTGGGTGGTTCGGGGACATGTGCGCGAGTTGCGTAGGTGTGATGTACCAGCGCATGAGCATTTTCAGCGGTTGTTCCTGCATGGTAGTGCACAGTGAGACACCTTTGGAAGCTTCCCAAATGTCAAGCCAGTCTTCTGAGTCCAATACTTCTGCCAGGTCGCGTTCCCAGACTTTTACGTAGTGGAGTTCTTTCCAGTCAATCAGTGACGTTAGCTTATAATATAGAGTAGAGATCAGACCTTTAGGGTAAGTACCTTTTAAACAAATGGATTCAAAAAATGAGAGAGGTGTCTGAGAGGCAGCTTTAACATGTCGTGGAGAGGCAAAGGCCCGTAGTTGCCGCTCCGGTAGAAACAGGCCCCCAGTCCCAGGCACTTGTTGTTCAAATATTACGGAGGGAACAAAATGATCTTTTTGATAAAGGTTGCATAAACGGTGGATGCCAGCATCCCACAACTACTGGAAGGGTAAAGGTATTAGACCCGCAGGGAATTCCCGGTTGTGAAATATTGGTGTCAGCGGTGAAGGCAAGGTGGCAAGCTCACATTTCGCAGCGAGTTTGTCCCAGATGCGTAAGGTATTCATAATAGCTGGACAGTTCGTGGATAGGAGTGGTCTGTGTTCCCGTGCTAGCCAGATCCAGTGGTGCGGCAGATTAGGGGCCATAAGCGCTCTTTCCAACTCAACCCACCGTCCAGCATTGACCCCCCATGCCATGCCACCAGCTGGGCGAGCTGAGCAGCATAATAGTACGAAAAGAGGCTCGGGAGACCAAGACCGCCCAGCTGTTTAGGCCGATAAAGGGTGGCCCTAGCCACCCTGTGCCTCTTTCCCACCCACACGAAATTATCAATTGCTCCTTGCATCGAGCGGACATCCGAGGGGTCAAGTGCCACCGGTATCATTTGAAAATAGTACAAAAGACGTGGTAGTACATTCATCTTAATGCAATTCACTCTTCCCACACATGAAATAGAATATTTGTCCCAACATTCAAGATCTTGTTTGAGCGTGGCATACATCGCGGCATAGTTTACGTCGTACAATCGTTCAGGGAAACCGGTCAATTTAATCCCCAGATAAGGGAGCTCTGAAGCGGAAATCTGCAAAGGCACCTCTGACGTCAGAGTCCGCAGCATCCTATCGGGCACCAAAATCGGGAGAATCATAGATTTAGTGACATTAATTTTATAACCAGAGATCTGTGAATATTCATTTAGTTGGTTCATAAGGGCCGGGAGTGAGGTATCGGGTTCAGTCAACGAAAGTAACACGTCATCTGCTTATGCCGATACTTTAAACTGCTGTCCTCCCACCAGGAAACCCCGGATGTCACCATCAGCGCGGATCATTCTCATTAAAGGTTCTAGAAAGATGGCAAATAAGGACGGTGAAAGTGGGCAGCCCTGTCTTGTACCGTTACGTATTGGGAAGGGGGTCGGGTCTGTACCTGGGATCAAGATCTGGGCCATAGGGTTCGCATATAAGGCTCTGGTAAGGGCTAAGAAACGTTCCGGGAGGCCCGCCCTCACCAACAAACGGAAAAGGAAGGGCCATTCAGCTCTATCAAATGCTTTTTCCGCATCTAGTGAGAGAAATAAAGAAGGCACCTTTCGCGAGCACGCCTACCATATCAGGTCTGCGGCTCTCCGCGTGTTCTCGAATGCTTGCCTCCCGGGCATGAATCCCACCTGATCCGGATGAATCAGTGTTGAGAGCATGGGTCCTAGTCTGAGCGCCATCAACTTGGCGAGTATTTTAATATCCGTGTTTAGGAGGGAAATTGGTCTATAATTATCTATGCCTTGAGCATCTTTGCCAGGTTTGGGTATGAGTACCACTGAGGCCAGAAGGGCCTCCGGTAAAAGCCCGCCTCCACCTCCGAGTGAGTTAAAGAGAGAGCATAGTCTGGGGACTAAAGAGCTGGCGAAGAATTTATAGTATTGGCCCGTGAGGCCATCAGGACCAGGGGCTTTGTTCGGTTTTAATTCCTTCACCACCTCGCATATTTCCTCCTCTGTAAAGGGGGAGTCTAGGGCCGCTATCTGTTGCTCGTTGGGACAGGGCATAGTGCTTTTCGGTAGATATCCCGCAATATCCGTCAAGAGTGTCTGATTGCTATCATTGTGTGAAGGGGTATGATGATATAAATTAGCGAAATATGCCGTGAAAGTGTCCCGAATTTCCCTGGGTGTGTCGTGTGACAATCCCTGTTTATCAACTATTTTAGCAATCTGGTTTGATTTGTATTTTGGTTTAATTTTGCGAGCAAGGGGGGTATCTATTTTATTGGCGCGTTCAAAGTACCTCTGATTGGACCACAGGAGCGCTCGCCCCGCATCCTCTATGAAAAGTCTATTAAGATCCGTCCTCGTTTGCGACAAAAGGAGATAAGTGGCTTCCTCTGGTGCCGCTTTATGTGTCAATTCTTGCTCTCTTAATTTAGCTTGGAGGGTGAGGATGTCTTTTAGTTTTTCCTTTTTACGGTAGGCGGCCTGACTAATAAGTACTCCTCTCGTGACTGCTTTGTGTGCCTCCCACAAAACCGCGGTAGAGACATCCGGGGTTTCGTTCAGAGCGAAATAGTCCGTCAGAGAATCTTTAACTATCGTTCGGATTTCAGGTTGTTGCAACAGAATTGGGTCGAGTCTCCATCGTCTGCCCTCCCCGCCCTTATGTAAGGGTTGTAATGTAATGGACACATCTGCGTGGTCCGACCACGTAATGGAGCCAATTCGGGAGGTAATTTTCTGTGGCATGCAATCAGACGACACCAGCATATAATCAATTCACGAGTACGAGGAGTGCGGCGCAGAGTAGAAAGTATAATCTTTAACCGACAGATGATGCAGACGCCACACATCACACAACTGATGGTCAGTAACAAATCCATAAAATTGACGATCCTGAGACGACAAGGCATGCGTTGAGGCCAGCCGAGGTGAGGTAGATCTGTCCAACGGTGGACAGAGAGTGGCATTAAAGTCTCCTCCGACAATCAGCGTGCCCCTCGCATGACTCGCCACAAAGGAAGACAATTCCTTCCAAAATGTTGCGTCTGAGCCATTAGGCGCATATACCGACAAAAGAGAGTACCAACATGTGGCGACCTTCCCCTTCACCAGGAGATATCTACCCGCCGCATCCGTGTGAATCTCCTCCACCAGCAGTGGACAAGAGTCATGTAAGGCTATGGCAACACCGTTTTGCTTCGGCAAGGCACAGGATGTATATACTCTACCGTATGGACGGGCGCCCAAACGATAAGCCGCAGTTCGAGGCATCCGCGTTTCCTGCAAAAAGGCTACACTAGCAGACTTCCGCTTCAGATCTCTAAAGAGCAACCAGCGCTTACGGGGCGAGTTGAGGCCCTTCACATTCATTGACAATACTAATATCTCAGGAACCATTACATATCAGGAATTTTGTATCTAAGAAAGAACATGGAAGAGGCCCCCAGTCGAGAGGCGATAGAGGAAGAGAAGAGAGAAGAAGGGGAGAGAGAAAGGTATAGTGGAGTACAGAGTAGAGAGAGAGGGGAAGAAAAGAGGGGGATAACGGGATCTCCGAACGAATGGGGAAACCAAGAGATCGGAACCTAGGGGGAGAGTATTCGGGGGAAGCCAGATCCGAGGACAGTACAACAGGCGCCCACCGCGGCACCCGCCACCGAAATTTAATATAACATAACATATGTAACCACACACTTAATAAAATACATAGAGAAATAAAAATTATAAACAACTCAACAAAGCGCTTTTTCGTGATTTGCTCCCGCATACCGCGGGAGGAACTCCCAAGCCGTCGGGAGCCCATCTCCCTACAAGAGAGACGAGATTAAAGCAGGCCCCTCAGGGCAATGCACCATTATTCAGTCGACAGGTTGAGACCACTCCTGTCGGATTTGAGGAAGGGGTACCGGTGGCGCAAGCGCCAATAAGGCCTCCGGGGCCGGGATTCCCAGTTTGAGCAGGAAGTCAGATGTCTTGTAAAGATGTGAGCAGATGTGGGAGGTACCTTCCCTATGTACCACAATGCGAAACGGGAAGCCCCATGAATATTTAATCCGATGATGGCATAGGAGGTCCGTCACGGCTCTCCACTCCCTACGCTTGGCCAGGGTTGTTGGATCCAAATCCTGATAAAAGGTTATAGAATTACCCTCATATTCCACGTTTTGTTCCCGCACTGCTGCCATGAGGGCGTTTTTCATGGCAAAATAGTGGAATCGCGCCACCACATCACGTGGCGCTGCATTATTAGCACGTTTTGGGCCCAGCGCTCTGTGAACTCTGTCCAGCATTAGTCTTGAGGCTGATAGATGGGGCAACAGCCGCTGCATTATCCCGCGCAGCGTGGCCTCAAGGTGCTCAGGAGTGATATTCTCCGACAGGCCTCTTAGCCGAACATTATTCCTGCGGGAGCGGTTTGAAAGGTCTTCTATAGCTGTTTCCATGCGCACTACCCGATCAGACATGTCGTCCATTCTCTGTGCCGCCATATTATAACAAGCCGCCATATGATCTGCTTTCTCCTCCAAATGCGCTGTACGCGAGCCTATTGCATGCACCTCAGCTGTGAGGGCTTTCGTTGTTTTCCCCCGTTCTAGTGCAATAAAATCTTTTAAATGCTGTATATCTTGCCTGGTACCTAGGTCAGCCGCCATCGGAGTGCCCTCGGATGAAGGAGAGGGAGACGTGGCGCGGCCGCCGCCATCTTGGATGTCTCCTGCGGCCTTGTGTCTGGTCACGAAAATCGGCGCAACTTGCGATTCCTCGCAGGGTTTTTTCTTGGAGGACTTCATGGTACTCCCTGAGTCCACGGGGTGCTGAATGGTGCTTGTTGAGCTGGTTGTAAGTGGTTACACTCGGGTGCGGTTGCGGGATTCACCGGAGCTCAGGCATTATGCGACTGCTCTCATGGCCGGCCGACTCCACCGTAGTGAAACTACCTTTAACGGCTGATATATATTAAACAAATAGCCTTACGGTTGATTCTATAGCTCTTGTTTTGGACCCAGCCCTCAACATTCCACCGGCCAGCTATAGTAATGAAGAGGAGGGAAAAAAAGAAGATCAATAAAATAAGTGAGGGCTAAAAAAAATCTAAATGGGGGATGTTAGTGTAAAATGAAATGAGCCTGTGCAAAATTAATAAAATGGAGAGAAATGTGGGGAAAAATATTAAATGGGGATAGAAATGTGGGGAAAAATGTGTTAAAAAATAAAATAGGGGAAGAAATGCAAAGAAATAAAAATTAGAGGAAAAAAATAATAAAATTTGGGTAGAAACTTATGGAAAAAATTAAATAGGGATAAAATGTGGGGGAATAATAATAAAATTGGGATAGAAGTTCAGGGAAAAAAGTTCATAAAATAGGATAGCTCTTGATACATTCATATACACAACTTATTTCTGGGAGGTTTTTTTACTTGCATGGGCGGAGGTCCAAGGATGGAGGGGTGACACCATGAGTTAGTGCACTGGGTGACACCAACCCTAGTGACCTCCCAAACTAATCTCAAACCTCCACTCGTTTGTTGAAATGTGCCTTAATATTGCTTTGACGATACCTTATTCTCATGACAGAAACATTGCAGCATTGACACAACATAGTCAGCCATTTTTAAGGCAAAATGATGAATATATATATGAAAGCAACAGATTTATGGATAAACTAAATTGAGTCAACATGTATGCTTTATCCGGTCGCATATGGACGTTATATTGCCGTATCATTGAGCGCCTATGTGTTGTCTTGTCCATTAGCTCCTACTGACAGATAAATACCACTTATATAATACAGGCTACACTAAAATCGACTCCCATTTCCCATCAGATACCATCAAAGTGAATATATGAAGCCACTTTTAGTTCATTTAAACAGAGTTTCAAGCGTTCCCAATCCTTATATGTCTGGAACGGGGAAAGAAGGCCACAGCTGTCACTTCTAAAGCAGCTTTTACCTTAAGTTGTGCTTGCCCATTAACGACTTTTTCTTTGGAGATCATAATTTTTAATGATTGCACCTCAGAGATATTGCTCTTTGAAGCCTTTTTGGCCTTTTCACTAATCACTGCAAATAGTTACCAGCAATGATAGTTTCATAAATCTTGCTTAATAATCTCTTTCTGGCCTAAATGCCAAATAACCTTTGCAAATGTCACCATCAATCTCCCCCTAATAAATTGCCGTTCTACGCTGCAATGCAATGGGGGGGGGGGGCTTGGACAAAAATGCACCGAGCGAACGTGTGCCTCCGCATCTCTTAATAGGCCTCGTAAAATATTTTAAAAAAAGGTTCTTTAATATATGGCGAGAACCCACAAGTAGAGATGACGGTTACACTTCTGCCGAGATTTAGAGGAGGCATCAGCATGAACAGGATGTTCTGAGGTGTTACAAAAACTCATTAGTCTGCTATGAGAGGAGACAATCCTGACTCTCGTAGATATTATCCTTGGAGCTAGAGATGTAAGCCGAAATTCTACGCGGGTTCATTGCAGCATGTTCTCGCGTTGACTGTGTCACCTCAATTGAACTCTCTCTCCCAGCGAAAAATGCAACCACAATCACAGCTTGTTACTTAGACACAATGCTATTTCCAGAAAATCATTTGGCGCGTCTACATACGGTGTTTGGTGATTGATTACTATTGTTATTATCCATTATTTCTTGCTTGTTAATTAAATACGTAAAGGTTAAAACAGTACAAAAAGAAAAAAAAAGAGCTTTATAATTTCTATGTAACATTGGAATTCGCTGGATCCTTTTAGCCCCCCAAAAACATCACCTTCTTATTTTTCAATTTTCGTGTAGAGAGATTTAATTTTTCTTTTCTCAGTGTCGAAAGCAGCAGCTGGAACACATTTACAGAATTTAGGGGTGGGGGGAATAGATATAAGGGTGATTCATGCAGCCCAAAGTTTCTCTTTTAGATTTTGAATGCATGAATGTAAATTAATGAGATTTTCAGAAACTGTACCTCCTCTTATGTTGAGTACATCCAAATTAACATTTTGGATCTCATTCCTAATGTTTGCCAAGGTGTCAATCATGCAGGCTTGTTACAGTACACTTATTCCTTCAGATAGCCCACACAAACAAGTCTGGGATGGTATGATTAGGTGGTAGGGGTGGTAAGAGATTATTGGCAATTCTGGATTTACACAATTAACTCAAGCGATGTGTAGCATGTTGCCACATTTTGCTGGCAGTAACCCAGCTCTAAAAAGTAAGTCATTTTATTCCATGGGAGTGCTATTTTCATGAATGTGTTTTAGTTGCTGTGGCTGTGCTGCCGCCTAGCGGCCACTTCCAGCACGTGCTCTGATGGCATGTGCTCAACATAAAAGGAGGTAAGTTTCCCAAAACTCTCATTAATTTTGTTTAATTAATTTACGATCTATAATGAAACCATGGGGTTTTTGTCTATGCGGATCACTTAATTTATGCTAAAAGGGGTTAATTACTTTAAATAAAAATCTGCTCCTTTTCTTCTGTCTCCTATTAGTGTAATGTACAAATGCAGCTTAATTCACCTTCATAAAAAGGTATATATTGGAGATTTAGTTACAGAATATATACCACATCCCCTTTATGGCTGGCTCTATTCTATAACCCAACGACTGCTCATGCAAGATTAACACAAGCTTTTGGGAGAATACGCAATACTGCAATATCTGGACTGACCAGCTTGTCTGCCTCTCAAATACTGCATGAAGACTCTGAATGCTCTGTAATGATAATTAGAGTGCATTTAAACTGTGCGTGTCTTTAAGTTTGTTTGCATATGTGTGTGTAGGTTTGCATCTGATGGTTATTAGGTTAAAGGGTGATTTAACTGTTTCACTGTCAAAAACGGGTAAACTCGAATTTTTCATTATAATACAATGAGTACTAAAATTACCATAGGATACTCCATTTGCATACCTCTTAGCTCACTCCTATCAGCCTGTATTACTGTAAAAAAGCTACAAAGAGCAGTCCCCATCCTCACTGCAACAAAAAGCTCAAGAAACTAAACTGCTGCATTACAACAGCCAGGGTGAGAGCAGAATACAGGGAGGACTCGGGTCACTCACTGCTGTACGGAGATAAGATTCAGGGGGTTAGAATGACTGAAAATCCCTGTACAGTACAGATACAAGGTGTTACTGTAATTTTCATACACAGGCCACATAAAGATATTATTTTTTATATTATACTAGCATTTTTTGGAAGCTGCATTAATATCGATAATAATCTCCTTGTGGTTTCTACAAATCCCCATAAGCAAGATCTGACTATTTGTATAATCTATATTTATCAAATTCACTGTATTTAATACAAAGGCCATTTCTGCCTGTATGATAATAATGCAGACCCCATTTGAAAATCTGCAAACTAGGGGACACCTTCTACAGTTTAGAACCTTTCAACCAAACAATATTTCTGTAAAGGATAAATGAATACATGAATATTTAAAAAAAGAACAAAATAACATTATTTTAATATTTTAACAATTTTGGAATAACAATCTCTGTATAAAAGTGCAGTTATATTTAATTGCTATGAATGTATTCTATGTTTCAAACAAATATTATCATAAAATAATTTCAAGAAGAAACACTTGTTTGGGAAGGGGTTTAAGGCTGGGGTCAGACGAGCGTGATTTCTACGGACTGTACGTCCGTGCAGTACGGACATCGTCAGTACGGATGACGCAGTAGTGGTCACACAGTCCGTTTTTTCACTGAAGTTATTTTTGACGGATGTAGGAGGGAAAAATAAATTACAATGAAAAAACATTCTGTCCGTCAAAAATGCTGGACGTATAAATGCAGTCCGTCTGACCATGCTCCATCACTCACACACAAAGCTATGCAGACGTTGTGGACGTGGCGCACTCCGCACGTCCGTTCTAGCAGTATTACGTTCTTGCCTAACCTGCGTCCGTTTGCCGCGGCCGTTGTGCGTCCGCAGTTCAGTGCGGACGTACTTCATGTGTCAGGCTCCAATGGACTTTCTTTCATGCTATCACGGACGTACTTTTAGGCGCAATCACGGACGTGAACACTACGCTCGTCTGACACCAGCCTTAAGCATCCAGATTGTCAAAAAAAGTGTGATTAGTAATATGAATACCACCGATACATCCCAAAAACCCACCCTTAAGCCTCCTCTCTAACCATGGCTGACTGTCAACTGAAGCTGAATCAATGTTCCAGTCCATACCTGATCTGTATTATGCATCTTAGCCATTTTTTTAAACTTAAGGGGTTATTCAGAGAGGTCAGAAATGTCGCTGAAATGTAACCGGACACTGAAATTCAGCGTATGGTGACATTTCGGGGCCATTCGTCTATTCAGAGAGCTGGCAGTTCGCCAAATTTTGGCAAATTACCCACACGTACGGTGCCTGTTCGAAGGCAGTGAAATCACCCATAGAGAAGCAATGAATAATCTATTCGAACAGCAGTGAAAATTTGCTGAAATGCCCTGCTGTTCGGTGTTTTCTTTCGGCAGGTTCAATATCTAATAAACCATTTATTATTTTATTCTTCAGTAAAAAGTTTCTTTATAGATCTTTTACGATCTTTTAGGCATTTTTCAGGATTTTTTCAGCAAAATGTTTTTTCCATTTTCTTTTTTAAACAATTTTTTCATTTTTCTTTAACAGCCCTTTTTATTATCATTCATTGGATCTTATATCTAAATTCCAGGCATTTGCGTTCAGTAGTTTTTTTGCAAGCAGCGTTTCAATTTTGAAACTTTCAAGCGTTTTTTTATTTTTTTCACCCCGTTTGTCAGCTTGTTGGCTTTTTCCGGTGGCTGCTCTGCGCTGTGATTGACAGCTCACCAGATTTTTTTTGCCGTGTTCGGCTGGGTTTTTCCGGCAGGTTTTCGGTGATTTTTTGGCAGGATTGCGGCAGGTTTGCGGCAGGTTTTCCCTGCACTCCGGGGAACCGCTGAATTCACCTCCGGGTGGGGTACTTTGATTCCCTGAAGTGCAGGGAACTGCGGGGAACGATAGAGCACCGAAATGTCGGCGACATTTAGTTGCTCGCTGAATAACCCCTTTATTGATTGCTTCTCAATTAATAATTGTACTTTAAACACTGGGACATTCGCTTGGCTGAATTCACCTCCGGGTGGGGTACTTTGATTCCCTGAAGTGCAGGGAACTGCGGGGAACGATAGAGCACCGAAATGTCGGCGACATTTAGTTGCTCGCTGAATAACCCCTTTATTGATTGCTTCTCAATTAATAATTGTACTTTAAACACTGGGACATTCGCTTGGCATTTTTTACATCTATTTTGAAATGTGGTTTCCTATGATTCACAGTCTCACAGTGAAATAATCTCATTTTGTTTCTCCAGTAAAAAGAGCATGTTTTTTAAAGTTAGTTTTTTATGATTTAGCAAAAATAGCTAATTTTCCTTTGTACTCATTGAGCTCTATAAATCTGCCTTTGCATTCTGTCAATGGGCAATACAACACCATGTTGGCTGCTGAAATCTCGCAGAACACTTTCTATCCCTTATCTGTCGTGGCAGGTTGGATCACCTTGGACCATCAAAAGCAGATGGTGCATATAGTAATTATCAGTCTGCAGCACTCTGCTTGTCAACCCAGCAGGGACTTTATTCCAAGCCTACAGTATCCCGCTTAGGCCACCATGGATGCTGACCTCCACGCTGGCAAACTGTCAGACCTCTGTGCTGATTGCATCTAAATTTAATACAGTTTGGTGAAAATAATTATTATAAGAGACATGGGAATATAGCTCTAAATGGGTTTATTTATTAAAAAAAGAAATATGATGTTCAGGTGACAGAGTCCCCATTAACATACATTTAAGTAAACAACCCACGTTTCAAGGTACAAAAATATAACCTGAATAGAAGGATGTGTATTCTATATATTGCTATTCACCGACAAGCATTCCATGTCTGAAATAGCTCTGCAGTGTTACAGTGTCTAACCACAGGAATTAAACGTACTTGGCAAGAAATGAAAATTGGACTCGAAGAAATAGCAATCACAGGGATGAAATTAAGTTTGCTGGATGCAATAATGTAAACTGCATGAAAAGATACATGTTCATGATTGATAAAAATAAATACATTAAATGGAATCATGACGTTGCTCTCATACTGAATCAATTTTCTGAATTACCAATGGTGCTCACTTTCTCAGTCTTGTCCTACTACAGAAACCACATATTCTCTGACATAGGGAGTAAAGGGGTTTAGCGCATAAAGAGCCAAAGGACAAAATTCCATCCATCCTAAAGTTCATCAAGCATCCCAATAGTTCTAGCAAAGTCTTATAGAATGAAGAAATATAGTATACACTCTGCTGGAGTTTGTTAAAATGAAATCACGAGATTGTATTGAACACAATTAGAGCTGTATCTCTAATACTAACCCTAACCCTGTCCCTAATTTTAACCATAATTCTGGCCTTTACCATATTCCTAATTCTAATCTTAACCCTATTAATAATTTTAAACCTACTTCGAATTCTAACCCCAACTCTATTTCTAACCTTAATTCTACTGTTAACCCTAATTCTAACCTTAACCCTACTCCTAATTCTAACTGTAATATCTTTCCTAGTTCTAATCGTAATATTATTCCTAATTCTAATGCTATCCCTAATTATAACCCTAATTCTAAATTTAACCTTAACCCAAATCCTAATCTAACCTTCACCCTATTCCTAATTCTAACCCTAACTCTGTCCCTAATTGTAATATTAACTCTAATTCTAACCCTATTCTTAATTCTATCCCCAACTTTAATTCTGACCCTAAGCCTATATCTAATTCTAACCCCAAGTCTAATTCTAACTCTATTCCTAATTCTAACCCTAACTATAACCTTATCCGTAATTCTTACCCTAAACCTACATCTATTTCTATCATTATCTCTAAATCTAACCGTAGTCTACTTTAAACTTTACTAATGTACTAAACTATCAGGGTTATTCAAAGAGATCCAAATGGCTAACGGCTATTCAGAGAGCAGGCAATTCGCCAAATGTTGGCAAATTGCCTGCACATACGGTGCCTGTTCGGTGCCTGTTCGAGGGCAGTGAAATCCCCCATAGCTTCGTCTATTCAGAGAACACAAAACAGCAGTGAAAAGTTGCCGAAATGCCCTGCCATTCGGTTGCTTCATTCGAAAGGTTTATTCTGGCGAATCCCATAGGCTTCAATGTTAAAAATATTCCCGTTTTAGGCTAGGGTCAGACGAGCGCAGTGCGAATGCGCGTGCAGGCGCACTTAATTACGGCCGCACTAGCAGCAAATGACAGGCAATGACGGCCAATATACGAAGTACGGTCGCACAAAAGTCCGGCTGCGCAACGCAAGTGGAAAACGAACGCATTTTGTCGAGAACGTAAAACCGCTAGTACGGTTGTACAGAGTGCGCTGCGTCCGCTAGCGGCGTGTGTGCGTGATTTGGAGATGTCAGACGCTGCTAATGTCCGACCAACATAACGTCCAGATGCACAAAGTGTTTTATTGATGATCCGTACAAAATCACGGATGCAAATGCGCATCGTATGACCGCTATCGCGTACTCCGTGAAAAAATGCGTCCATTCGTTCGAACGCACTTTTTCACAGACAACTCGAAAATGCGTTCGTCTGACCCTAGCCTAAATCCTATAATATCTAATAAACCGTTTTTTATAATATTCTGCAGTAAAATGTCTCTTAATTTATAGATTTTTTAGGATCTTTTAAGCATTTTTCGGGATTTTTTTGGAAAAGATAAATTTTCCTTTTTTTTTTAAAAAAAATGTAAATGTTTTTTTCTTTTTTAATGGCGTGGTTAATCCAGATGTTTTTGCGGGTTTCGGTGTGCATTTGCCTGGGTTTTGCGGTGAGTGTTCGTCGGGTTTGCGGCGGCTTTTCACTGCACTACGACGGCCCTTTGGTGCTTGCTGAATACACCGCAGGGTCACCGAAATGGGATCGCCAAATCGTACCGAATTGAAGAGAACGAAAAGTCACCGAACATTCGGTGACTTTTCGATTCTCTTTGAATAACCCTGTAAATCAGTGTCATTGTTCAAATATACAGAAACTATGTCAAACCTCTATTCAAACAATAGTAGTACTGTTGTTGCTTACAGTTATAACTTTTAACAAAGCTAATAAACTTTGACCGTTTTTATTTTAACCATTGGCGGTTGCTAAAAAGGTCAGTCACAAGGTGACTTTACATTAGCATATGCTATTTAGCCCCTAATCACCCTTGTGTATTGCAGCTACAAGTGTTGTGAATGTGGAAATGTGGAGACTAACAGGGCTATTCAAAGAAAGCCGAATTGGCTCCAAAATTGCACCAAACGGTGAACTTCCCCGTATGGTGCAATTTCGTGGCCATTCAGCTATTCAAAAAGCCGGCAGTTTAAATATTTGCCAATTGTCAGCAAAATACGGTATCTGTTCGGCGCCAGTGAAATCCCCATAGAGAAGCAATAGATAATCTCTTCAGAGAACACCGGACTGCACTGAAATGTCAGTGAAATACCCTGATTTTCGGTGGTTTCATTCGGCAGGTTTAATAAGGCGAATCCATAGGTTGCAAAAAAGTACTCAATTTTATTAAATATTTATTAACCCCTAATATTTATTAACCACTAATACTGCTGAGCCATTTCACCCCTGTGTGTGCTGAGCTCATTTTCACCGCTTTTGCTCATCATGTTTAAACGCGATTTGAAGCCACATTTTATTATATGACCCAGACATATTATATATCGTTCTTTCCGGCAGACTTGGCATATTCATAATATATCATTTTTATATGTATATGTCATGTCCTGCCTGTATATTATAACAAAAAATACAATAAAATTAGAATTTTTAATCATCTACAGCGTGTAAAGTGTTTTTTTTTTCACATTTTATCACATGAGCGTTTGCGGTTATATTTTCTATGGGGTGCGCTTGTACAAAAATTAGAAATGGGGACTTGATTTTTGGGGGAGAATTACGTGATTTTTTAGCACACGCACCCAATAGAAAAAAATCATTAGTGCAGCATCATTGTTCACCTTATAATTGAAATGTGGATAATATTGCTGCATTAATAAAAAACAACACACAGAAAACAAACATGTTTTTATTTTTTTTAAATGTTTTTTTTTATGTATTTTATTTTTATTAATTTTGTTTTTACTTTGAACATGGTCATGTTTAATAACATTTGAAAGGCCATGCTCAGGCCTTTCGAATGACATCCTCCATGACTCCCTAGTTGCCACAGTTCTGGAGATATCGGGGTTCAAATAAACCCCTTATCTCCACCAGGGGATTTCCTTTCCTTGGGAAATCCCCAGGTAGCTAGGGGTTCCCCGGCTATCTGACATCATTGCGCTATGCGAGATAACTTCAGGAGGCGATGGGGAACCGGGAGGTGGAGCCACCATCCAAGATGGCGGCCCCCACCGGAGCTAACTCGCGATGTGGCGCCGAACAGTGCTGCATCGCGATCTAGCATATAAGGAGGTTAAAAAAGGCACCACTTTAAAGGGCAGACACTGCCTTTCAAAGCGGTGCCTTTTTTTTCTGTAGACCCTCCAAAAGGATCCCCTCCTCCCTTTCAGGTGATCTCCCGACATTGCCGGGGGGTCGCCTGGAAATGACGTCATTGCGCATGGCGCAATGACGTCATTGACATTGGGAGGGGCTTAGCTACAGCGTCTGCGGACGCTGAAGTCAGAACGCCGTGGGACCCCGGACAGAGAGGTGAGTATCTCCGCCGGGGGTCCCGCTTGCGGATGACGTGTGGGGAACGGCCTCTTCATATAGCGGGAGTCAATGAGGATGTTCCCCACACGTCATCCGCAGCAAAGGGGTTAAACGATTTCTTCTTTTATTTTGCAGCAAAAAGTCTCTGTATTTATTTTTTTGGGGGGTTTAGACATTTTTCAGGACTTTTTCGTCAAATGTTTTTTCAGGATTTTTTTTAAAATTAGCGTATTTTTTTTCTGTAACAGACGGTTTTATTATTATTCATAGGACTGGATTTATTATTTCCAGACATTTTCATCCAGTAGTTTATATGCAGATGTGTTTTAAAAGTTGCAGTGTCTTTTTTTGGTTTTTTTACCCCATTTGGCAGCTTGTCGGTTTTTTCCAGCGGTTGGTCTGCGCTCTGTTTGGTGGATCGTCAGCTTTTTTCAGATGCGTTCAACGGTTTTGAAGCGGATCGTCGGATGCATTTGGCGTTTTCTTTCGACGGCTTATCGGATCAATTTGATGTTTTTCGGCGGTTCTGCGTTGGTTTTTTTTTGTTCGATTCGGCAGTTTTGCAGGTTTTTTTTCGGATGAGTTAGGTGGATTTTCCCTGCACTTCGGGGACCCTGTGGTGAATGCTGAATTCACTACAGGGTCAGCAAATTCGACTTCTCGAAGAGCGGGGAACGAAAGAGTACCTTTTAATAACCACGTATATGTGCATAATGCTAATTATGTGAAAATGTTTGAGTATTAACTGAGTAGGCGGTTGGGTGGAATGGAATGGGATGGGAGTGAGCTTGAGAGTTTAGCGATAAAAAAACTTTTTCTTCAGGGAAAATATGTATCTGTATTTTATGCCTTGTACCAGCAATAATATGCTCTTAGATATTGGTGTCTAGTGAGCTGTTCTTCTTATTCCCATAGCTATAAAGAGATCTTATTTTAAATCAAGTCAATACGTAGTATAAAGGATTGATTGTCTAGCGCAAGTTATATATTGAGAATCCCATTCTGTCTCGTTTTTTCCACAGCAAGAGCTCATTTGTTAATCTTGGCTAGTAGACTTCATATCTAAATAGCCAGTATTTTGATAAAACCAATAAAGGGCCCTATTACATTTTTAACGCAAACGTTAACGCGTGCGCAAAAACGCATTAACGCGTGGGGCAAAACCCTTTGCGCAGAACGTTGTATTACAATCTCAGCGCAACAAACGCGCATATATGTCTACTGCGCCTGAACATGCACAAAAGCTGCGCGAGCTTACTGTACTTTGTGCGTCCTATACTTAACATTGGGAGCGCAAATGCGTTTGTGCGCTGGTACGCGGATGGTATTACAATCTATGCGCAGTTTGTTACGCACAGCCTTTGCGCGCATTATTTTAGCAACTCCTAAAAGCTGGTGTTAACGGCAAATTCTATCAACCTGGCCGAAACCAAATACACCAGCCCAAAAAAAAATACGCAGCAAAGTATAGTTACACATTCTACACATACCCAAACCAATAAGTTTGAGAAGTTGTGCGTGTTTTGTTTTTTTTGACAAAGCATATATGCGCAGATTGACTTTGACAGGCGCAAAAAAATTAACATGAGACAATTAAGGTTCTCAATTCTGATTGGCTGAATCGCGTGAAAAAAACAGTCCGCACACTGATTTCTGCAACGTTACTGTGCGTGCATTTTTGCGCGCCCGGTTTATGCGCGTTATTTTTTGACGGATGAAAAAATGCGCGAGGATTGTAATACCAGCATTTATTTACGCGCGTTAACGTTTGACGCTTCGCGCAAAAATTCACGCGTTTACCGTGCATTTTTGCGTGAAGAATTTAATAGGACCCAAAGTGTTTTTTGTTCCTCTTTTTTTTAATACTTGAACTCACTGCCATGTGGAAAAGGATTCAGTTTAATAATGAGAAGGCACCGATTCCAAAAAGAAATGTGTGTTTCCGGGAACAATTTCTCATTTCATATTTCAATATGTTCACCTCAAAATACCCTGTAATGTGGAGTTAGAAATGCTCATGCTTACGAGGAACACTGCATGAAAAAGTAATATTATTACCGTCATTGAAAATTATTTTATTCAGTGACTTGATGCAGTTTCCTAAGATATGTAAAATGAAATATGACTGAACTTAAATCAACACCATGCAAATAATTTTCCAACTGGGTGGAGTAGAGGTAACATCACTGCTCTGCGTGGAGAGAGCCTATGGATACACAGGTTCGAATCCCAGCAAGAGCACCTCTCCAGTAAGTGTCCTTGGGCAAGACACCTAACGGTACATACTCTCCTTCCAGGACATACTTGAAAACAAGAGAAATCTCAATGTATCCTTCCTGGTAAAATACTTTGTCAAAGTAAAAAAACGTAAAGTAAAAAAGGTTACAAGCTTAGAACTGAAATATCGGTAATTTAATACATTTTGATACCTTGATGATGTTCCGGAGTTGAGGATTGGATTCTATTTATATTTCACATGACTTTTTCCAGCACCCAGTTTTAGTCTTTTATTTTTTTTAATTACTGGAGTGCGGGGCTCATGTTTCAAATATATATATAAATAAGGCTAGGGTCAGGCGAGCGCGTTTTCTACGGACTGTGCGCCTGTGCAGTACGGACACACTTTTTGACGGAAGACGCAGTAGTGGCCACACAGACCGTTTTTGTGACCGTTATTTTTGACGAATGTAGGAGGGAAAATAAATTAAATTAAAATAAAAAACATTTTGTCCGTCAAAAATGCTGGACGTATAAATGCCGTCCGTCTGACCACGTTCCATCACTCACACACAAAGCTATGCGGATGTTGTGGACGTGGCGCACTCCGCACGTCCGTTCTAGCAGTATTACGTTCTTGCCTCACCTGCGTCCGTTTGCCGCGTCCGTCATGCGTCCGCACTTCTGTGTGGACGTACTTCGTGTGTGGGGCTCCATTTAACACAATTGTATGCTATCACGGACGTGAACACTGCGCTCGTCTGACACGAACCTTAAAGGTGAGTGTTTGTGTGTCTTCCATATTTTATCTTCATTCTTTTATTGCTACCTTGAGTCAAAAATTAATTATTTTAGTTTAAGTAAAAAAAAAAAAATGCATCCAATTGCAAATGCTAATCCAGTCGAACATGATAACGGCTTTGTATTATACAGCCCTGAATGTCCTGGCAGGTGGTTAAGATTCATTATGACAAAGATATATATTTAATTGCTTTGTCTAATACAAACAGAATCCTTGACACAAGCTGAATAAATATTTGAGTAGATTAGCAACAATATAGACTTCTTAGTCTGTGCACGTAAAACTATTAATAAGAGCATCGCTCATGATTACAAATGGTGCTGAATATTAAAAATGGAAAGGAAACAAATGATGCTCAGATCAAGAAAATAAGCCGCTTACGAATACAATAGTCATATTCATTTGTATTTTGTGTTTTGTTGAACAGTCAAAGCCAAAACAGCTCTGTCTGCACCCATGGATGGGCTACTGAGAATTTCCTAGCTCCTGTCTTACCAGAAACATTTTATTTTGACTTACTTGCAATAGGCTAGGGTATAATTAAGGTAAATTGGAAATCACATTACTCTGCAAAGAAAAAATATCAGCTGCCTTTCACTGATGGTGATGAGGACCAATGGTGGGTAAAATGATCGTTAGCTGTATCTCTTGTCCAGGCTTGGCAGGCATCAGGAAAGTGCAGGAAGGTGTGGGAAGGCGTATAAACAAATTGCCTTCTCTTGCAACCAAATTCAAAATATAATCAGGGTAATTCAAAGAGATCCGAATGGCTGCCGAAAGGGAACCATTCTTGGCCAATCGGCTATCCAGAGAGCAGACAATTTGCCAAATCTTGGCGAATTGCCTGCACATACGGTGCCTGTTTGAGGGCAGTGAATCCCCATAGAAGCAATGCTTCTTCTATTCAGAGAACACAAACCAGTAGTGGAAGGTTCCCGAAATGCCCTGTCATTCGGTTGTTTAATTCGGCAGGTTTATTCAGTCGAATCCCATAGGCTTCAATATTAAAAATATTCCCGTTTTAATTAAAAATCTAATAAACCATTAACTATAATATTCTGCAGTAAAGAGTCTCTTTACTTATAGATTTTTAAGGATATTTTAAGCATTTTTCGGTATTTTTTTAAAAAAAAAACATTTCTGATTTTTTTAAATTAATTTTTTTTAACTTTACTTATTTTTCCTGTAACAGCTCTTTTTATTATCATTCCCTGGACCTCATATGTAAATTTCAGACATTTTCGCTCTGTAGTTTCTTTGCAAACAGCGTTTAACTTTTCAAACATTCAAGCAAACTGTTTTTCTAATTTATTCACTGCATTCGTCTGCGGTGTTGGCTTTTTCCGGCGGCTGCGCTGCGTGTGATGATCGGCTCCTACTTGGGTTTTCAGTGGGTTAATCCAGATGTTTTTGCGGGTTTCGGTGTGCGTTCACCCTAGTTTTGCGGTGAGTGTTCGGCGGGTTTGCGGCGACTTTTCCCTGCACTACGACGGCCCTGTGGTGCTTGCTGAATACACCGTAGGGTCGCCGAAATGGGATCGCCAAATCGCACCGATTTGAAGAGAACGAAAAGTCACTGAACGTGCGGTGACTTTTCGATTCTCTTTGAATAACCCTGCATGTCTTTTGTAACTTCACATAGATTTTTTTTAAATAATGGCGTAAAAATAAACAGGACACTCTATAAAAAGCGGTATAATAAAAGTAATCCTATGTACTTGTATATGCTGCTATACACAAGAGAACTGCCTCTCTAACAGCAGAGATCGTAATGTAAAAACAAACAACTTGTGACAGCACAGAAATTAAACAAAGTTGAATTAAATACTAGGCTTAGCCCTTTCGTTACTGAGCGCTTTTTGTAGAAAAAAAATATTATTATTTTATTTATTTAGTATACATTTATTTGAAAAATGGGATGAGAAAATAATCAAATATGTAGTAAAATAGAAATTCTGCACAAAAATTGTTGCTGTGAGATTTTAGAGCTACAAAATTGAAACAATGTAAATTTACCAATTTTTAATTTTATATATGTAAAGGGTTATTCAGAGAGAAACGAAATGCCACCGCACGCTCGGTGACTTTTCGTTCCCTTCAATTCGGCGCTATTTGGCGATCCCATTTCGGCGACCCTGCGGTGTATTCAGCAAGCACCACAGGGCCGTCGTAGTGCAGGGAAAAGCCGCCGCAAACCCGACGAACACTCAACGCAAAACCCGGCGAATGCACGCCGAAACCCGCAAAAACATCTGGATTAACCCCGCCGAACACCCCGGATAAACCAGAGCAGGAGCTGATCAGAGCGCAGGGCAGCCGCCGGAAAAACCCAACACCGCAGACGAATGGAGTGAAAAAAAAACCAGTACACTTCAATGTTTGAAAAGGGAAACGCTGTTGGCAAAGAAACTACAAAACGAAAATGTCTGAAATTTACATATAAGATTCACGGAATGATAATAAAAAGGGCTTTTACAGAGAAAAGAAAAAACAATTTAAAAACAATGGAATTTTTTTTTCCGCAGAAAAAAAAGGAAAAATGCATAAAAGATCCTAAAAAATCTAAAAATGAAACTTTTTACTGCAGAATATTATAATAAATGGTTTATTAGATATTGAATTAAAACGGGAATATTTTTAACATTGAAGCCTATGCGATTCGCCTGAATAAACCTGTCGAATGAAACCACTGAACAGCAGGGCAATTCGGCAACTTTTCACTGCTGGTTTGTGTTCTCTGAATAGACGAAGCAGTGCATTTTCATGGGGATTTCACTGCCCTCAAACAGGCACCGAACAGGCACCGTATGTGCAGGCAATTCGCCAGGATTTGGTGAACTGCCTGCTCTCTGAATAGCCGAATAGCCAAGAAGGGTAACCGAACGCTGATTTTCAGCGTTCGATTACCTTTCTCAAACAATTTGGATCTCTTTGAATTACCATGTATTTATTGACAAAATATGATAAAAGACTCAAAATGAAACTTGTTTCATCCATAATTGGTGAACTGCCTGCTCTCTGAATAGCCGAATGGCCAGGAAAGGTAACCGTACGCTGAATTTCAGAGTTCGGTTACCTTTCGGCCCCAATTCGGAGCTGTTTGAATAACCCTGATAGTTTCCTTGCAGTTAGAGGAGCTTAAAGATAAAACATATCAGCTATCAGGCTGTACGTCTATTCACATATATGGTTATTTAAACCAGGTATTTTTATTTCTCTGATGTATTAAGTACTATTGTTTTTCTTTTATCTAACTTATTTTATTTATTTATAAAGTATTTTAGCAGGAAGGATACATCGAGATTTCTCTGGTTTTCAGGTATGTCCTGGGTGCTTTGATAGCTTTTTTATTTAACTTCTGAGCTGTCACATGTTGTTTACTTTTACATTCATTATATAATTCATGGAAGAAATATTAAAATTATATTAGTATAATGGTCATAGCTCCCTATAAATACACAAATAAAACCACTGGAAGTCTCTTTTCCTACAATGCTGTGTGTATAGACAGCCCAGAACAACGCAATGCATTCAGTTAGCAAAAGAATGGGACTAGTGGCCCATGGTATTATTATGCCCCCCTGTCCTTGCCAGCCATAATGTTGATAGGGGGATAGAGAGGGAGATAGAGGGAGTGAGGGATGGATAGAGAGATAGAGGGATGGATAGAGAGATAGAGGGATAGAGGGATGGATAGAGAGCTACAGGGATGGATAGAGGGATAGAGGGATGGATAGAGAGATAGAGGGATAGAGTAATGGATAGAGAGCTAAAGGGATGGATAGAGGGATAGAGGGATGGATAGAGAGATAGAGGGATAGAGGGATGGATAGAGAGCTACAGGGATGGATAGAGAGATAGAGGGATGGATAGAGAGATAGAGGGATAGAGGGATGGATAGAGAGCTACAGGGATGGATAGAGGGATAGAGGGATGGATAGAGAGATAGAGGGATAGAGGGATGGATAGAGAGATAGAGGGATGGATAGAGAGATAGAGGGATGGAGGGTTGGATAGAGAGATAGAGGGATAGAGGGTTGGATAGAGGATAGAGGGTTGGATAGAGGATAGAGGTATGGATAGAGAGATGAGAGGATAGATAGAGCGATAGAGGGATGGATAGAGAGATAGAGGGATGGAGGGTTGGAAAGAGGGATAGAGGGTTGGATAAGGGATAGAGGGTTGGATAGAGAGATTGAGGTATGGATAGGAGAGATAGAGGGATGGATAGAGAGATAGAGGGATGGAGGGTTGGATAGAGAGATAGAGGATGGATAGAGGATAGAGGGATGGATAGAGGATAGACGGCTAGAGGGTTGGATAGAGAGATAGAGGGATAGAGGGATGATATAGAGAGCTACAGGTATGGATAGAGGGATGGATAGAGAGATAGAGGGATAGAGGGTTGGATAGAGAGATAGAGGGTTGGATAGAGAGATAGAGGGATGGATGAGAGATGGATAGAGGGATGATAGAGGGATAGAGGGATGGATAGAGAGATAGAGGGATGGATAGAGGGATAGAGGGATGGATAGAGAGATAGAGGGATAGAGGGATGGATAGAGAGCTAAAGGATGGATAGAGGGATAGAGGGATGGATAGAGAGATAGAGGGATAGAGGGATGGATAGAGAGCTACAGGGATGGATAGAGAGATAGAGGGATAGAGGGTTGGATAGAGAGATAGAGGGATGGATAGAGGGATAGAGGGATTGATAGAGAGATAGAGGGATAGAGGGATGGATAGAGAGATAGAGGGATGGATAGAGAGCTACAGGGATGGATAGAGAGATAGAGGGATGTATAGAGGGATGGATAGAGGGATAGAGGGATGGAGGGATGGATAGAGAGATAGCGGGTTGGATAGAGAGATAGAGGGATGTATAGTGGGATGGATAGAGGGATAGAGGGATGGATAGAGAGATAGAGGGATGGATAGAGAGATAGAGGGATAGAGGGTTGGATAGAGAGGTAGAGGGATAGAGGGTTGGATAGAGAGATAGAGGAATGGATAGAGAGATAGAGGGATGGATAGAGGGATGGATAGAGGGATAGAGGGATGGATAGAGGGATAGAGGGATGGATAGAGAGATAGAGGGATGGATAGAGAGATAGAGGGATGATAGAGAGATAGAGGGATGGAAAGAGAGATAGAGGGATAGAGGGATGGATAGAGAGATAGAGGGATGGATAGAGAGCTACAGCGATGGATAGAGGGATGGATAGAGAGATAGAGGGATAGAGGGATGGATAGAGAGATAGAGGGATGGATAGAGAGATAGAGGGATGGAGGGTTGGATAGAGAGATAGAGGGATAGAGGGTTGGATAGAGGGATAGAGGGTTGGATAGAGAGATAGAGGGATGGATAGAGAGATAGAGGGATGGATAGAGAGATAGAGGGATAGAGGGTTGGATAGAGAGATAGAGGGATGGATAGAGAGATAGATAGAGGGATGGATAGAGGGATAGAGGGATGGATAGAGAGATGGAGGGATGGATAGAGAGATAGAGGGATAGAGGGGTGGATAGAGAGATAGAGGGATGGATAGAGAGCTATAGGGATGGATATAGGGATGGATAGAGAGATAGAGGGATAGAAGGATGGATAGAGAGATAGAGGGATGGATAGAGAGATAGAGGGATAGAGGGATGGATAGAGAGATAGAGGGATGGATAGAGAGCTATAGGGATGGATAGAGGGATGGATAGAGAGATAGAGGGTTGGATAGAGAGATAGAGGGATAGAGGGATGGATAGAGAGATAGAGGGATGGATAGACGGATGGATAGAGGGATAGAGGGATGGATAGAGAGATAGAGGGATGGATAGAGAGATAGAGGGATGGATAGAGGGATGGATAGAGGGATGGATAGAGAGATAGAGGGATGGATAGAGAGATAGAGGGATAGAGGGTTGGATAGAGAGATAGAGGGATAGAGGGTTGGATAGAGAGAGAGATAGAGGGATAGAGGGTTGGATAGAGAGAAGGAGGGATGGATAGAGAGATAGAGGGTTGGATAGAGAGATAGAGAGATGGATAGAGGGATGGATAGAGGGATAGAGGGATGGATAGAGAGATAGAGGGATAGACGGTTGGATAGAGAGATAGAGGGTTGGATAGAAAGATAGAGGGATGGATAGAGAGATGGAGGGATGGATAGAGAGATAGAGGGATAGACGGTTGGATAGAGAGATAGAGGGTTGGATAGAGAGATAGAGGGATGGATAGAGGGATGGATAGAGGGATAGAGGGATGGATAGAGAGATAGAGGGATGGATAGAGAGATAGAGGGATGGAGGGTTGGAAAGAGGGATAGAGGGTTGGATAGAGGGATAGAGGGTTGGATAGAGAGATAGAGGTATGGATAGAGAGATAGAGGGATGGATAGAGAGATAGAGGGATGGAGGGTTGGATAGAGAGATAGAGGGATGGATAGAGAGATAGAGGGATGGATAGAGGGATAGACGGCTAGAGGGTTGGATAGAGAGATAGAGGGATAGAGGGATGGATAGAGAGCTACAGGTATGGATAGAGGGATGGATAGAGAGATAGAGGGATAGAGGGTTGGATAGAGAGATAGAGGGTTGGATAGAGAGATAGAGGGATGGATAGAGAGATGGATAGAGGGATGATAGAGGGATAGAGGGATGGATAGAGAGATAGAGGGATGGATAGAGGGATAGAGGGATGGATAGAGAGATAGAGGGATAGAGGGATGGATAGAGAGCTAAAGGGATGGATAGAGGGATAGAGGGATGGATAGAGAGATAGAGGGATAGAGGGATGGATAGAGAGCTACAGGGATGGATAGAGAGATAGAGGGATAGAGGGATGGATAGAGAGCTACAGGGATGGATAGAGGGATAGAGGGATGGATAGAGAGATAGAGGGATAGAGGGATGGATAGAGAGATAGAGGGATGGATAGAGAGATAGAGGGATGGAGGGTTGGATAGAGAGATAGAGGGATAGAGGGTTGGATAGAGGGATAGAGGGATAGATAGAGAGATAGAGGGATGGATAGAGAGATAGAGGGATGGAGGGTTGGAAAGAGGGATAGAGGGTTGGATAGAGGGATAGAGGGTTGGATAGAGAGATAGAGGTATGGATAGAGAGATAGAGGGATGGATAGAGAGATAGAGGGATGAGGGGTTGGATAGAGAGATAGAGGGATGGATAGAGAAATAGATAGAGGGATGGATAGAGGGATAGACGGCTAGAGGGTTGGATAGAGAGATAGAGGGATAGAAGGATGGATAGAGAGCTACAGGTATGGATAGAGGGATGGATAGAGAGATAGAGGGATAGAGGGTTGGATAGAGAGATAGAGGGTTGGATAGAGAGATAGAGGGATGGATAGAGGGATGGATAGAGGGATGATAGAGGGATAGAGGGATGGATAGAGAGATAGAGGGATGGATAGAGGGATGGATAGAGAGATAGTGGGATGGATAGAGAGATAGAGGGATAGAGGGATGGATGGAGAGATAGAGGGATAGAGGGATGGATAGAGAGATAGAGGGATGGATAGAGAGATAGAGGGATGGAGGGTTGGATAGAGAGATAGATAGAGGGATGGATAGAGAGATAGATAGAGGGATGGATAGCGGGATAGAGGGCTAGAGGGTTGGATAGAGAGATAGAGGGATAGAGGGATGGATGGAGAGCTACAGGTATGGATAGAGGGATGGATAGAGAGATAGAGGGATAGAGGGTTGGATAGAGAGATAGAGGGTTGGATAGAGAGATAGAGGGATGGATAGAGGGATGGATAGAGGGATGATAGAGGGATAGAGGGATGGATAGAGAGATAGAGGGATGGATAGAGGGATGGATAGAGAGATAGTGGGATGGATAGAGAGATAGAGGGATGATAGAGAGATAGAGGGATGGATAGAGAGATAGAGGGATGGATAGAGGGATGGATAGAGGGATGATAGAGGGATAGAGGGATGGATAGAGAGATAGAGGGATGGATAGAGGGATGATAGAGGGATAGAGGGTTGGATAGAGAGATAGAGGGATGGATAGAGAGATAGAGGGATGGATAGAGAGATAGAGGGATAGAGGGTTGGATAGAGAGATAGAGGGATAGAGGGTTGGATAGAGGGATAGAGGGTTGGATAGAGAGATAGAGGGATGGATAGAGGGATGATAGAGAGATAGAGGGATGGATAGAGGGATGATAGAGAGATAGAGGGATGATAGAGAGATAGAGGGATGATAGAGAGATAGAGGATGGATAGAGGGATGGATAGAGAGGTAGTGGGATGGATAGAGAGATAGAGGGATGATAGAGAGATAGAGGGATGGATAGAGAGATAGAGGGATAGAGGGATGGATAGAGAGATAGAGGGATAGAGGGATGGATAGAGAGCTACAGGTATGGATAGAGGGATGGATAGAGAGATAGAGGGATAGAGGGATGGATAGAGAGATAGAGGGATGGATAGAGGGATAGAGGGATGGATAGAGAGATAGATGGTTGGATAGAGAGATAGAGGGATAGAGGGTTGGATAGAGAGATAGAGGGACAGAGGGTTGGATAGAGAGATAGAGGGATGGATAGAGAGATAGAGGGATGGATAGAGAGATAGAGGGATAGAGGGTTGGATAGAGGGATAGAGGGTTGGATAGAGAGATAGAGAGATAGAGGGATAATAGAGAGATAGAGGGATGATAGAGAGATAGAGGGATGGATAGAGAGATAGAGGATGGATAGAGGGATGAATAGAGGGATAGAGGGATGGATAGAGATAGAGGGAGGGATAGAGGGATGATAGAGAGATAGAGGGATGGATAGAGAGATAGAGGCAGTGGCGTAGCGTGGGTTGTCAGCGCCCAGGGCCAGCAAAGAATTGTGCGCCCCCCCCCAACCTGTGGACGTTATCGATATTGCCCCAGCTCACACATGGATTTGCCCCCAGCTTAGACATGGATTTGCCCCCAGCTCATGGATTTGCCCCAGCTCTCACATGGATTTGCCCCCAGCTCATGGATTTGCCCCCAGCTCATGGATTTGCCCCAGCTCTCACATGGATTTGCCCCCAGCTCATGGATTTGCCCCCAGCTCATGGATTTGCCCCCCAGCTCATGGATTTGCCCCCATCTCATGGATTTGCCCCCATCTCATGGATTTGCCCCCAGCTCACTCATGGATTTGCCCCAGCTCACTCATGGATTTGCCCCCCAGCTCACTCATGGATTTGCCCCCATCTCATGGATTTGCCCCCCAGCCCTTACCTGGATATTGCCCCAGGCCCCAGCTCCGGCGGGGGTTGAGGGGACCGGGACGCAGATGCCGGGCAGCGCAGGAGCGCCTGCCCGGTCTTTAACAGTCCGTCCTGTTAGGTGATGCCGCGCAGCCGGTCACGTGGTCCGGCCAAACAGGTGGTACAGAGACTCCGTACCACCTGATTAGCCGACCACGTGACCGGCTGCGCACGCCGCGCAGCCGCATCACCTAACAGGACGGACTGTTAAAGACCGGGCAGGCGCTCCCGCGCTGCCCGGCATCTGCGTCCCCTCACCCCGGGCCAGTTTTAGGGGCGCAAATGCGCCCCTAACAAAACTGCGCCCGGGCCACGGCCCCCCAGCCCCCCCCACGCTATGCCACTGGATAGAGGGATGGATAGAGGATGATAGAGTGATAGAGGGATAGATAGATAGATAGATAGATAGATAGATAGAGTCAACAGAGCTGGATGTTAAAGCGCATAAATATTTCAACAGCATTTACTGGGACAGAAGAAAAAATCCAATAATTTTTAATAGAAGCACAACATAGACATCAAATGTTGTGTTTTATCAGACTTAGCGCACAGCTTTAAAAGACGTTTGAATGCTCTTTTGGAAAGACAGAAGGGGTTATTCACTATGCACCATTGTTTCAGTTTCATGATGGAATTTCACTTTTTCTATTGAAGAATAACGGTGATACCAGAGAAATCTGATTCGAATTTCAGAGAAAAAATAATTCACTTATTTGCGATTATAGAGAAGGGTTTTTATTTCTTTCAGACCACCAGCAAAGGCATGGTCTATAGCTATACAATCACAATGGACGCGTGTTACAGAAATGCTTCTTTTCTCAAGTACAATGAGGACAAATAGCAAAAAATGTTTGTACAGCAGATAAATGCATGGGTAGACAATTTGGTATTTGTCTGCTGCGTCCAGACTCGGCTTCTCCTAACTGTTTTAAGGCATTTCTTAGTCTGATACATTTCTGAAACTGATATCAGATATGACTCAAAGGCCTGAATGCGTGTGACTCACTTTGTGAACTGGGACCAATTTATCGAAAGGGTCATTTTAGGACTTTGAGTTCCCTGCTGTCGACAGAAGATAGGGAATACTAAACTGCTTACAGGGAAAAAGAAATTATATATATATATACATTTTTCCTGTATCTTATGATGTGTATATATATATATATGTGAATCACTAGCCTGCTAGTCAAGCTAATTTAAGAAATATGTGCTGTGCGGAGCTGTCTGTCTACATCAAGTTCTACATTTGTCTTTGTTTGCAAATTTTGAAAACCATTGAGATACTAAATGTTTTTTATCTTGCAAAAGCAGAAGTCAGCATTCGTAACCCCTTCAGCACTGAGCCAATTCACATAGCAATTTTGTGCTCCTTATACTAAAGGGGTTATTCACAGAGCACCGAAATGATGCCGACATTTCAGTGCTCTGTCGTTCCCTGCACTTCAGGGAATAAAATTTCCCCTCCTTGCTGTGAATTCACCATTTACCGCAGGGTCCCCGAAGTGCAGCGAATCAGCCGCCGAATGCCGCCGCCAATCCGCCGCAAATCCACCGGCCACCTCCTCCAACCCGCCACAAACTCATCATTGCCTTCAACCCACCGGACAGCCTCCGCATACAAGCCGGACAGCTGCCAAACACAGCCGACAAGCCACCGAGCACAGCGCCGGCCAGCCGCAGAAGAAAGCCGACACGCCGACGGACGGGTAAAAAACAAAAACAGTAAAATTATCAAAATTGAAACGCTGTTTGCAAAAAAATCTACTGAACGAAAATGTCTGGAATTAACATATAAAGTCCTATGAATGATAATAAAAAGGTTTGTTACAGAAAAACCGCTATATAAAATAAAATGGAATTTTTTTTCTTGAAAAATGCCTAAAAGATCCTAAAAAAAAGAGAATTTTTGCTGCAGATTAAAATAAATGGTTTGTTAGATATTGACTGTAACGGGAATGTTTTTAACAATGAAGCCTAGGGGGCTCGCCCGATTAAACCTACCAAATGAAAACACCGAACATCAGGGCATGTCAGGCACTGTACTTGCTGGCAATTCGCCAAAATTTGCCGAACTGCCTGCTCTGTGAATAGCCGAATAGCTAGAAAATGGCACAATACAGGGAAATTCCATGTTCGGTGCCATTTCGGGGCCAGATTGGCTCTTTGTGAATAATTCTACTAGACTCTAGGGTTTATTCACTAAACTGCCATTATTATATAGAAATAATGGTGGCTTTACTTTGGCAAAGTTTTCGTGGATGTATGATGATAATACATGAAATAACCATTTAGTTTGCTGTAGTTTTCACCATTCTTTTTACGGTAGGTTCTGTCGAAGCTGTTTAGCCTAGATCCCAGAGGAGCTTTTTATGAGGTTTACATTGTAGCTACCAATGCATTTTCCGCCAAAGGTATTCAGTGTCGATTTGGCTTCCAGCATTGTTATCTGGCATTCTTTTTACCACTGTTACAATGGAAATCCAATCAAGAACACTGAAGTACATTCACCTGTGTTACAAACAACTGTAGGACAAATGGAGAATAGCTGCAGTTTACTCATTTTTATTGAAGAATAACAGAGGTACCATTGTTCAGCAATTTTTGCAGGAACTTCACCAGTTGTCAAAGTTTATTTTTGTGGATAGCCAAGTTTCATTGTAGTTGCAATAAGCTTATTATTTTTTTTTTTAAAAAACTACAGTAAACATCAGTGCCACAAAGGCTGTTAGCAGGGGTTAAATCAAGAGGGAACATGTGGAAAGCAGTTCCCTCCACTACTTTTGCAGGGGCAACGGAATTCCCATTTGGTCCACACTCTCTGGAGCTTTTGCTTAGTTGACAATCATATCTTATGACAATCAGGGTTATCCAAAGAGATTCGAAAAGTCACCGCACGTTCGGTGACTTTTCATTCTCTTCAATTCGGTTCCTTTTGCCGATTGCATTTCGGTGACCCTGCGGTGTATTCAGCAAGCACCACAGGGTCCCCGAATTGCAGGGAAAAGCTGCCGCAAACCCGACGAAAACTACCCGAATGCACGCTGAAAACAAGCAAAAAACATCTGGATTAACCTTCGAAAAGCCGAACAGGAGCCGAAAAGGAGCCGAATCACACAGAGCCGAAGCAGCTGTGACGTAGAGGAGGCAGTGAATAAATTAGAAAAAACATTTGTATGAATCTGGGAAAAAGAAACGCTGTTTGCAAAGAAACTACTGAGCGAAAATGTCTGAAATTTTCACAGGAGGTCCAGGGAATGATAATAAAGAGGGCTGTTAAAAAAAAAATAAGTAAACTGAAAAAAAAATCAAAAAAAAAATCGGACTTTTAAAAAAAAAAAAAAAAATCTGAAAAATGCTTAAAGTATCCGAAAAAATCTATAAATAGACTTTTTGCTGCAGAATTTTATAATGAACGGTTTATTAGATATTGAATTAAAACGGGAATATTTTTACATTGAAGCTATGGGATTCTCCTGAATAAATTTGCCGAATTAAACCACCGAATGGCAGGGCATTAGGGGAACCTTTCACTGTTAGTTTGTGTTCTCTGAATAGCCGAAGCAGTGCTTTTTCATGGGGATTTCACTGCCCTCGAACAGGCACCGAACAGGCACCGTATGTTCAGGCAATTCGCCAGGATTTGACGAATTGCCTGCTCTCTGGATAGCCGAATGGCCAGGAAAGGTAACCGAACGCTGATTTTCAGCGTTCGGTTACCTTTCTCAAGCAATTCGGATCTCTTTGGATAACCCTGAATGCTAGAGAAATAATGTTGCTTTCCCACACTTATTTGTTTAGGACTTGACCCCTGGCCCTGGGGGTTAATGAATACACCCTACTGTTTTAATTTTTGATCTATTGCAGAACCTACACAAATTAAATGTTTTTTTATTTCACAGACTGAACAAAGTCAATAAAACCATTGCTGGGTATATACAAGTTAGCTCATGAACAGAAAGGGAAACAATGAACTCAAATGCCCATGCAACCTAAAATACTGTTAACACAGTACTAGAGGGTGCTCATGGATGGCCAGTCAACACATATAGTAGAAGAATAAACTCAATAAGGGCTATTGTGGTAGCCAAAATCGTTGCTTCTATTTTTCTCATAAACCTGTGCCACTTTATCCACTGAGGAGTGCCCGTATTCCTTTTTTCTTCTATCAGTAAAGTGTTTTCATCCTATTTTAGTTTTAAGTCTATAGGGTCTATTCACAATCACAAATTCACCGAATTCACCGAATGGTCACCGTAGTGCACTGAAGATGGAGTCGCCAAAGCAGTTACCAGACGTTGGGCATAAACCGCCGAAGTGCACCGATAACCACCGAATTAGCATTGCAAAATCTGCGATTTTGGGGGTTTGGAAAGGAAATCTCCAATTTTCGTAACAGGTGTATAAATCAATAAAATGTGTGCATATAATAAAAAGGGTCCTTTAACCCCTTCATTACCGATAGCGAGATATCTCGGGTTTCAAAGGCACCATCTGGTGCCCCAGTACAGAGATATCTCAATGTGCTGTTTTGCAGCCCAAAAGCAAATGAAATTTGTTTGCTGCAAATTAATTTCTTTTGGGCTGCAGAAGGTGCCCCCAAAGTTTTAGCCCTGTGGGCATAATGCCCAAAAAGCTAAAACTGTAAAATCAGCTGCTCAAAGCTCTGAAATATTGGGCTTTCAGAAGCCGATGCAGGGAGAAATAGAAGGAAATAAACCAGCCACCGAAACCTCTAACTCCATTTTGCAGGAGATAGCACCATCTACTGGCCAAAATAGGTTATTTACAGTAACACATAAAATAGGTATAAACTCAATTATTTCTTACTTTAAAATTCATTTAAAATGATTTTTCAAAAAACCACTGGTTTCTGGAAATGTTTTTTTGGAAATTCACTTGATAGTGAAGGGGTTACAAATAATAAAAAAGTCTATTACAAAGTTAAAAAAGTATTTAAAAAAAAGAAAAAAAAAATGTCATCTAAAAATTCTAAAATTCTAAAAAATACAGAAAGATGTTCTAAAAGATAAAAAAGAGTTTTAACTGAAAATGAAAATAGTAAACTATCTATAATTTTTTTGAAGATATCACGTTGTCATGACGACCTTGGGCATGGGCCATGATAGGGTTTTGGTTTGGGAAGGAAATTAGCCCTTTAGGCAGGTTAGCTGTTGGATGAAAAGGCTTATACTGCATACATAGAATACACAGATTCCAGACAGGAAATACCAGGACTAACACGAAAAGCAGAATAGCACAGAAGGAACCTAAATGGATCCCTATCACTGGGGGGAAAGAGCCTTTAAATGGTTTTCTATCTATGGAAGCCTCACAAAGAATAACAGAGTAAGGAGAACAGGAAGGGCTAGGGTTAAACAAGACAGACAGGAGATCTTAAACTGAGGAGAGGTCCTTAATACTGGCCTCTATGCTAATAATAACTATACAGTGCTGGATACATACACAGAACATAAAACAAGGCTAGAATAGTCAGGACTGGAGCAAAAGGATACAGAACCAGGAAGGAACATCAGACTAGCAGAGGTTGGCAACAGATCAATATACAGAGCACTGGGAGCAGACAGATAGAGTAGTTAAGAAAAGCCGAGATCAATAAACCAGAAAATACCATATGCAGGAATGCAGCGAACCAGGAACCTGAGCCCAAGGAACGAGAAACAGGAACCAGAATTCACAGCAACAGGTATCAGAGCAATGAGCTTCTATGCTGCTGGTGTTTATATAGGGAACAGGTCTGGGCAATTAGGACATGTGATCCCAGACCTGACCAGCACAGCAAAACCCAGGAGCGGCACAAGGCAGAATAGCCAGACCCAGACAGGGAAGAGCTGGCCTGGATACCTCTGACCACCAAGGGGCATGGCTGTAACCAGTGGAAACATGACACACGTGAACTGAATTGTGGTCAAACTGCGGCAAATTGCGCCATAGTTTGCTGTCAATTCTCCTGTATTTGGTGAATTGACAGCTTAGTGAATAGACAAATTGGCCCGAAATTGCACTGAACTGTGGGGACAAATTAGAGGTTAGTGTATAACCTCTTAGAACTTAAAGTGACATTTTATACATGTGAGCACTCACTTACAGTCAGGTCCAGATATGTTGGGACATTGACACAATTCTAACATCTTTGGCTCTATACACCACCACAATGGAGTTGGAATTAAACAAATGAAACAAAAGGCCCAGAGTTCATTTCAAGTGTGCTATTTGCATTTGGAATCTGTTGCTGTCAACTCTCAAGATGAGATCCAAAGAGCTGTCACTATCAGTGAAGCAAGCCATCATTAGGCTGAAGAAACAAAACAAACCCATCAGAGAGATAGCAAGAACATTAGGTGTGGCCAAAACAACTGTTTGGAACATTCTCAAAAAGAAGGAACACACCGGTGAGCTCAGCAACACCAAAAGACCCGGGAGACCACGGAAAACAACTTTGGTGGAAGACCAAAGAATTCTTTCCCTAGTGAAGAAAACACCCTTCACAACAGTTAGCCAGATCAAGAATACTCTCCAGGAGGTAGGTGTATGTGTGTCAAAATCAACAATCAAGAGAAGACTTCACCAGAGTGAATACAGAGGGTTCACCACAAGATGTAAACCATTGGTGAGCCTCAAAAACAGGAAGGCTAGATTAGAGTTTGCCAAACAACACCTAACAAAGCCGTCACAGTTCTGGAACAAGATCCTATGGACAGATGAGTCCAAGATCAACTTGTACCAGAGTGATGGGAAGAGAAGAGTATGGAGAAGGAAAGGAACTGCTCATGATCCTAAGCATACCACCTCATCAGTGAAGCATGGTGGTGGTAGTGTCATGGCGTGGGCATGTATGGCTGCCAATGGAACTGGTTCTCTTATATTTATTGATGATGTGACTGCTGACAAAAGCAGCAGGATGAATTCTGAAGTGTTACGGGCAATATTATCTGCTCACATTCAGCCAAATGCGGCAGAACACATTGGACGGCGCTTCACAGTGCAGATGGACAATGACCCAAAGCATACTGCAAAAGCAAGCAAAGAGTTTTTGAAGGGACAGAAGTGGAATGTTATGCAATGGCCAAGTCAATCACCTGACCTGAATCCCATTGAGCATGCATTTCACTTGCTGAAGACAAAACTGAAGGGAAAATGCCCCAAGAACAAGCAGGAACTGAAGACAGTTGCATTAGAGGCCTGGCAGAGCATCACCAGGGATGAAACCCAGCGTCTGGTGAAGTCTATGCATTCCAGACTTCAGGCTGTGATTGACTGCAAAGGATTTGCAACCAAGTATTAAGAAGGGAAAGTTTGATTTATAATTATTATTCTGTCCCATTACCTTTGGTCCCTTAACAAGTGGGAGGCACATCTGCAAACTGCTGTAAGTCCTGCACCGTTCACCTGAGTTGGATGTACATACCCTCAAATTAAAGCTGACAGTCTGCAGTTAAAGCACATTGTGTTTGTTTCATTCCAACTCCATTGTGGTGGTGTATAGAGCCAAAGATGTTAGAACTGTATCAATGTCGCCAATATTTCTGGACCTGACTGTGTCTGAGTGGTCACGCTGATGTGAGCCCCCTACCCCTCGCCCTACTCTTAGCTCTGGCCAGATCCTCAACTCAGGGAGCCCCCAGCTCAGATTTCACAGTTCAGAGACTTTTGGAAACTAGCCTTATCCAATGAGAGACACTGGATTGGCTTGAGTTCCAAGGCTCTCCCCTGCGGTCATGTGACACGCTGAGCTGGAAGCATGTCATATCCTGCAAAGATCAGAGGATGACCAGTGCTGAATTCAGGTGAATTTTTTTAGAAAACTAAAGGTTTAAACTAACCAACCATGGGGAATGTGGAGGAGGTCATGAGGGATTAATGTTTAACCCCTTTGTTTCCTACCCACCCCTCTATAGTAATTATTTAAAAGTGTTCCTGCTTGAACCAACATCAAGTGCATTTTAATCTGACTTTCCTTTTAAATTCAGCCATAGTGAAAAGATCTTTAAGGTTAGAGGAGTAGTTTTCCTATGCTATAGAACCATGTGGAATATACACCATGGGAAAATATAAAGTATCAAATGCCAGCTCCATGAGAAAGACAGGATGCACTTACGTCCAGACTGTCAAAACACAATCCCGATGTGTTATTGATTAAAGATTGTTTTCTGTCTATGTAGAATTACATTTCGCTCCATGGCTTGTATCACTCTGTATTATGGTATCAGGTTTGCACTCATGCAGGAAATATGTAAAGTAAACAAAGACGATTTTAAAATGGTGTGAATATTGAACTGGACGGAAACTTGGCTTTCAGCTCCGTGAATGTTTTGAATGATTTCATCGTGGTAACATTACTTTTGTTTAGACACCTTTATTATTATATTTTTGGTAGAGTTATCTCTATATTTTAGTAAAACAATGCCACGATATGCTAATGAACTCAAGATGACTTGTTTTATAAATGGGCTTAGCCGTCTGCTTGGATGCATTTATTTTATACAATAAAGGGGTCATCATTAACCACTTCAATTCCAAGTAGTTTGCGATACAACCAATGGCAGGAACCACTAGTTATATGGAAACCCACTTTAAATTGCCCCTTAACCATTTATCCCTGTATCCATCATATACAAACTGGCACACACATAAACCTACACACACAGGGCTAATTTACAATCTTCACGCAAAAAGCCTTGCGCAAAACGTGAATTTTTGCGCCAAGTGTTAGACTTTTGCACACGCAAATCAACGCTGGAATTACAATCCTCGTGCGTCTTTTCATCCGTCGATCAATAATGCGCGTTAACAGGACACGCCCAAATGCTCGCGCACTACTGTCGCGCGCAAAAATCATTGTGTGCACTGTTTATTTCTCGCGATTCAGCCAATCAGAATTGAGAACCACAATTATCTCACGTTAAGAAATTGCTCCTGCCACAGTCAATCTGAGCATATATGCTGCAGCGATAATATATGCACACACAACTTCTCCATTTTATTGGTTTGGTATGAGTAGAATGTGTAAGTATACTTTGCTGCATTTTTTTTTTGGGCTGGTGTATTTGGGTTCGGCCAGGTTGTTCAGATTTGCCATTAACACCAGCTTTTAGGAGTTTCTACAATTATGTGCGCAAAGGCCATGCGGTAATTACCGCAAATAGATTGTAATACAATCCGCGTACCAGCGCACATTCGCATTTGCGCTCACAATGTTAAGTATAGGACGCGCAGTACAGTACGCTCGCGTAGGGTTTGCGCAGGTTCACCCGCGGTAGACGATTGCGTGCGTTTGTTGCACTGACTTGGTAATACGGCATTCGGCGCAAAGGGTTTTACCCCTCGCGTTAATGGTTTTTTGCACGAAGATTGTAATTTAGACCACAAAGTCTAAATGCATGCAAACCATCATTACAGTGCATTTAGAGGCTGTATGCATGATTTGACAGTCAGAAGGCTCTATCTGATGGTCAACCCTTGTATTGCAGCCAAAACTGATGAGGTCTCCTTCAGACATCCTACCAGCTCATAGCATTATTGTACATAGGCTGCAGTGTTCAAAGTACTGTAATTTTACGCACATATTGTGGGTTCACATACAAATGAATTTAATGTAGAATACTTTAAATTTGCCATGGTGCCTTGACGTGGCAAGTGGGCTTACACTTTAATGGCCATTCAAGTAAACCAAAACCTTTGATTGTGTTTTGTTTCGCATGGAGCTACAGTGTTAAGCGCAAATGACAACTTTTTTCTTGCTTTGTTTTATACATGAAGGGGCTGGATGATTCTGGTCTATGCAGCGACCCTTGCAGGGAATAGGCACGAGACAGTTTTTTCTGCATATAAATACATTAAATTTGTTTGCAAACTTTCAGAATGTGTACAGATCGAGTTAAGTCAAAATTGTGCACCTAATGGTGCTTTTGATGATTGAGTTAGTTTGATTGTAATATATGGTGTGATGGTGGAGAATTTAACCTCTTCACTTTTGAGATTGACATAACTCATCTCTTCAACAGCATCATCAGAGTGCCCATTGAGTTACCTCGATGTGCAGGAAAAAGAAATAAGCAAATGGAATTAGTCTGTTGGAAACTAATTTTGATTGCATGACAAGAGGTACTAAAACATTTTGAACAGCTGTAACTCTGCGTCTAAATCATGACTCCTCAGCTGGTCCAGCACTAAGCCCAAAGCTGCAGTAGCTCTATTTGGCCAGAAGATGCCGACATCTGCCTGTCAAATAGACTATTACACTAAGAAATAAATTGGGGATATTTGCAAATATTTCTTACTGTTTATGTTATTGTAATTGACCAAAACCCCACTGGATCCTGACATCGGTTTTATGGAAAATTTTATTTGGTAGTGTAGGGGTTAAAAGAAATTGCAGGTTTTAGGAAAAGGTTTCCAAGTCCTTCAGCTCAGCTATTTAACTTAACCCCTTCACTACCAATCAATTTTTCCAGACAACCACTGTCAGGAAATTGAACTATTTGGGAATGTTCCCAATGTATTCCTTACTCTAATAATCTATTTGACAGGCAGATGTTGCCACCTGCTGGACAAAAGGAGTTACTGCAGTTCTGGGCTCTGTGTAGGATTAGCTGGATTTAAAATGTTTTAGCACATTGGGTATCATGCCCATGGTGCTATAACTTTAGGGGTATGTTGTGGAGTCCAATGAAATGAATTTCATTTGCAATGACACGGCATAACCCCAGATTGTGGTAACACCATAGCGGGCTACTGTGTTACTACTGCTGATCGTGTATCGTGGTAGTGAAGGGGTTAAAAGTTGTAGTTCTTTTACAATTTTCAGCTAATTCACTTCTTATTGAATAGCCACCTGAATATTTAAATGGAGAGTGGATAGATTCAGTAGAAATCACTAAACAATATCGTATGATACTCAAGCATGGCTGGCCCGTCCATGGGGCCGGATGGAGCCATGGCTCCAGGCAGCACTTTACCAGGGGCAGCATTTTGGGCCTCAGCTAGGCACACCACATATTACTGTGAGTTTTATTGCTGTGGAGCTCTGTGATACGCTCATATACACTGCACATTTCTGTGAGTTTTATTGCTGTGAAAGTCTGTGATACGCTCATACACATCGCACATTACTGTGAGTTTTATTGCTGTGGAACTCTGTGATACGCTCATACACATCGCACGTTACTGTGAGTTTTATTCTTGTAGAGCTCTGTGATACGCTCATACACATCGCACATTACTGTGAGTTTTATTCTTGTGGAACTCTGTGATACGCTCATACACATCGCACATTACTGTGAGTTTTATTGCTGTGGAGCTCTGTGATACACTCATACACATCGCACATTACTGTGAGTTTTATTGCTGTGGAGATCTGTGATACAATCATACACGACACATGTAGTTTAGTTTTTGGGGTAGCAGCATTTCATCCGTGGACCAGGCAGCACAGTGTCTTGGGCCGGCCCTGTACTCAAGTCACTGAAAACAAATTACAAGTTGTTGTTTGAAACCACTATATTGATAGCATCAAAATGAAGAAGCTGAGAAAGAGGAGAAAAATAAACCATGATACAAAATATAATCGTATTTCCTATTCAAATATTAATAACTTTCTTAGATGTATACTTTGTTGTTGCTATAAACCTCTTCCTTTATTTATTTTACTTCCTTCCTTTTACTGTAGATTTATATTAGTTACTGGCAAGTCGTTACTCTTGTTTTGCTGTTATTTCTTTTCTCTCTGACAACACTGCAGGTACTTTACTTGTGCTGAAGGTTATAGAGGCATAAATCCCTGCTCCCTCAATTATGCCATGTTTGTGACACAGCAAGCCTGCGATCGCACAGAGCTGCTAGGAAAACAATATCCTAGAAACCATAGTGTAAGAAATGAAATACAAATATATCAGATTACTGAAGACATTAAGGACATTCAACCTGTACTCATATAATTTTATTTAGGGTGATCGTTAAAAAGCTCGTTATGGCCCCCCGGTAAATTATGTTTTACATTATGGTGTTCTTGGTTACTGCTTTTATTATTGTTCAAGAAGGATATTTTTAAAAGGAGAGGAAGGTGAGCACTTTATGCCTGAAATGTTACCTTTCATAGCTTTTCTAATATTTGACATGTCTCTCAATTGTAGTTTTAGAGGGATCACCTGTCTATTGATGATTACAAATACGAAGTGTATGGTTATAACTAAAAGACTCAATTCTTGGGTCTACAGCTTGTCGAGTTAACTTACAGTAATAGTCTTGCAGAGGTTTATGGGAGCTGAAGTCCAGCACTGTAAAAGCTATATAAAGGGTCGCTGAGGGGTTTGCTTTGCCTTTGACTACATCTTTCCTGCTTTCATTTTGCCATTGCCCAATCCCTTAACTCCTTCAATTTCAAGATTGAATATATTCAATCTGCAAAGCAACTGCTGGTTCCCCAATATCAGGTATACTCCATGTGGGTTAAGGTGCAACTCAAAGGAATTCTGTTATTTAACCCCTTAAGGACCACTGACGTACATAGTACACCCTGGGAAAAGGTCCTGTTATGGACCAAGGATGTACTATGTACGTCAGTGGTCCTTTGCCCTCCTCCCTCCCTATACTCTCTTCTCTGGCAGGGGTCCCACATCAGTCTGGCTTTCTTCCTTAAAGCCAGACGGACGGCTTTATGGGCCCGGCCGTCGCACTGACATCATCGTTAGGCGTGAAGATGTCAGTTTTAGGTGCCCTCCTGGCACTACCAGGGGAGAGCCTGAAAGGAGGTCCTTTCGATCTCTCTCCCGACCGAACAACTAATAGTAAAAAGAAAAGAGAGGCACCACTGGAAAGGGCACAGTCTGCCCTTTCCAGCAGTGTCTCTCTTTAAACCCTTTGGTGCCGGATCGCAGTCCACTCCCAGAGGTGGCTGACATCTTGGATGTCAGCAACTGACATCATCGTTAGGCATGATGATGTCAGTTTTAGGTGCCCTCCTGGCACTACCAGGGGAGAGCCTGAAAGGGGAGCCACTACCAGGGGAGAGTCTGAAAGGGGGTCCTTTCGATCACTCTCCCGATCGAACAACTAATAGTAAAAAGAAAAGAGAGGCACCACTGGAAAGGGCACAGTCTGCCCTTTCCAGCAGTGTCTCTCATTAACCCCTTAGGTGCCGGATTGCAGTCCACTCCCAGAGGTGGCTGACATCTTGGATGTCAGCCAAGCCTCCGTGGCCACCCCTCACCCAATGACGTCATTGCCATATGCGCGATGATGTCATTTGGGCAGTTAACATCCTTATCTGCCAAGTAGAGGAAGGGGGGTCCAGGTCCATGGTAGGAATGATACCAAACATGACCATGTTTGGTGTAAAAATAAAAACTAAAAAATTAATTTTCTTTTTTTTTAAATGGTCTGGGTCATGTAATAAAATAGGACCTCAAATCACGTTTAAACATGATGAGCATAAAATGACCAAAATGTGCTCAGCACGCAGAGGTGAAATGGCTCAGCAGTGAAGGGCTCAAAAAGCAAAAACATGTATAAAAAATGGGTATTTCTAAACTCAGGACAAAATTTAGAAACTATTCAGCCGTTGTCTTTTTTGGCGGTTGTAGATTTTGGGGGTCAAAATACGAAAAAGTGTGGGAAAAAATGGGGGGGAAAATTGCCTAAAAAAATCCCGAAAAATGCAGAAAATATCCTAAAAAAAATCTATAAATAAAGAAACGTTTTACTGCAGATTAAAATAATAAATGGTTTATTAGATGTTGAATTAAAACAGGAATATTTTAAGATTGAAGTCTACGGGATTTGTCTGAATAAACCTGCCGTATGAAAACACCGAACAGCAGGGCCCTTCAGCATCTTTTCACTGCTGTTCATTGTTCTCTGAATAGATTAACCATTGCTTCTCTATGGGGGATTTCACTGCCGCTGAACCTGCTCTCCGAATAGCCGAATGGCCCAGAAATGTCACCGTACGGGGGCAATTCCCTGTTCAGTGACTTTTCAGGGCCAGATCGTCTCTCTCTGAATAACCCCTATAGTAAAAATTGTAGATTGAGGGTTATTGTGACAATATAAAAATAATGATGATAATAATACCATGATGACAGCTCAACAAATAGCCACTTTCATATCGAAGTTATAATTTTATAAAAAAAATAATAATAATTTTATACCTCAGCAATTGACTTAAACACAAGACTATCAGGGTTATTCAGAGAGTGGTGAAAAGCAGGAGAATGACTGGAGAATGAAAAATTCTAGATCAAAATAGCCAAACCAGAAAAATTCTCCATTTATCACACTTTCCAAATCGGCTATTTTGTCCTAGAATTTTTCATTCTCCAGTCATTCTCCAGCTTTTCACGCTCTCTGAATAACCCTGTATGTGTTGACGCATCGCTCGCCATAAAATGACCAAATGAACCAATTATCTTCCAAACCTTGCACTGCCACATAGCACATGAGAAGGTGATACATCTCTCTGCCTTCTCTCACAGCTAGTGGGTAAAGATAGAAAGATCCAGGTGCCAAAATCCTACAGAGTTACAAGTCTGTGTTTATTTCACTGAGGTGTGAATTCAATTACAATTTTAACCACATTATCTACATATATCTAGCAGCTGTGCATTTAAAATAAGATCAATGTTGCAACGTGAGAAAAGATATTGAGCTTCTAAAAAAAATATTGGAAAAAAGAAAGTATACACTTACTATCACTTTTCTACACCAGTATGGAGCTTTTAAAGTACTGTATGTTTACAAAGAATAAAACACACATAAAACACACACAAATAACAAACTGCATGTAAATAAGAAAGAACCAAGCTAACAATACCATAAGGTGCAGGTACCTTAATTAAGGACGGGTGCAATTTTACGAGTTCAGCACTATTCGAAAAGTAGAAGTGTGCTGAGCTAATGTTGATGGATTTTGCTCATCATGTTTAAACGCGATTTGAAGTCTCGTTTTATTGTACAACCCAGGCATATTATATATTCTTTTGTCGGCAGACTCAGCAGATTCATAATATATCATTACTATATGTATACAGTACATCGTGCCTAGCCAGAATGCTATAACAAAAAATGAAAAAACAATGAGAATTTCCATTAAAATTTCAATCATCTACAATGTATAAAATTATTTTTTTCACATTTTATCATCCGAGCCTTTGAGGTTATTTAATCTATGGGTAGGCTTGTTAAAAAAAGTAGAACTGGGAACCCATTATTTTTGTTTTTCTGAGAAATTATGTGATTTTAGATAAAAAAAACATAGAAAAAAAATCATTAGGGCAGCGTCATTTTTCACATTATAATTGAAAAGAGAACACTAATGCTGCATTATTAAAAAAAAACTGTTTTATTTTTCAGTTTTAAATTTTTTTTAATTTTTTTTTTTTAATTCCTTTACTTTTAAGATGGTCATGTTTGGTGAAAGGCCATGTCCTGGCCATTCCAACGATACCAAACATTAACCCCTAACTACGACAGATCGGGAGATACGGGGTCATTGGACCGCCCTATCTCCACCATAGGTGGCAGCTAGGGGTTAACTGTCAAACTGATGTCATCGCGTCCATGCGTGATGATATCAGTGGGCGGGGGAGATCCCGGAGGCTTGGCTGACATCCAAGGTGTCGGCCACCTACGGGAGAGGACCGCGATTCGGCGTCAATTGGTGCCGAATCCCAATCCAGCCCCTAAGTGATCACAACAAATCCCCATACGCAGGAGATCTCACCCCTTTTATTGTCTATCTTTATCACATTTACTGTATGTAGAAAGGCGATTTCTGCCTGTATGCTGTCATTGCAGACTCTGTGTGAAATTTCAAGTAAGAGACACCATCTGGTGTCTAGAAGGTTATATTCCAATAATATGTTTGTAAAGGATAAATATCAAAAAAAATGCAAATTTGCAATATGCTGATCTCAGGAAAGCAATCATCATGTAAAAGTATTATTTTAACACTAATTTATATCGTTACATTGTAAATGTAACATTTAGATTTTAGCTACCCATCCGATATTTCAAATATACATATATTTTTTTAATTTCCTTTTTATTTATGTGTTTGTTAGCTAAAGTGTTAAGTGAAAGAACAAGAGCATACTGTTTTGCAAATTTTCTATTAATAAAATGAAGAGAAAAAAAGTTTGCTTGACGTATCCCTTTGTTTCAAGGCTTCGATTAATGATCTGTGGCTGGTGTGAAAGTGCGTATATGCTTTAACTTAATTTATAACACTTACAGATGCTATGACAAGCACTCATGAATATGTAGATGACATGGTAATTCTCATTTATTATTTACTTCGTGTAATTAGTCAGTTTAATCATTATGATTTGGCAGGGACTGCGCCCACCCTTCTGCACCAACATAATGACCGGTACACATAAAGCTGTTTCTCTCCTGCATGTATTATAAGCGATGCTAATGTATGTTATTAAATGTGCATGTATTTTCATTTAAGGTCATCTTCATTTTACAAATCCATCAATAATTGCCCATTACGCAGGCAGCTACATAATATATATGTTCATTAGGCACTCAGTGTATTTTACTATGATCTAAATCATCTTGAGCAATTTTATTATTCTTCCTTTACAATTTGTTATCAGGGATATGTCGTTACTAGCCCCGGGCTATATCCTTGAATTATATACTCACGTTGCACTGCTCTACGTTTAGCTACCAGACTCAATTTGGGTTGTGAATAATGAAATTGGTTAACGTTACCAACATTTGTTAAATTCCTCAACTGTGTGATGCTCCTTGAACACGCAGGTTTCTATGGGGATGCAAAGAAAATTTTTCTAATTATCCTAAGCAAAAAGCTAAATAAAATATTATGTATGAAATACCCATCGGTCGCAGTTTAGGCTAGGGTCAGACTAACGCAGTGCGAACACGCGTGCAGCCGCACTTAATCACGGCCTTAGTAGCAGCAAATCTAAACTTTACCCCAAACTAGGTGCCCTGTACACAAACAAATCCTGCCTGAGCCCCGCGGTAAGAAAGCAGATTGTACAACAAATGCTTATGCCAGCTATTGATTACGGAGATGTAGTATATGCAGCAGCCCCGCAAACACACCTTCAGAAACTTACTACAATGTATAACTCCTTCTGCTGCTTTGCATTACAATGTAACTACATGACCCACCATTGTGACATGTTAAAAGAGCTAAACTGGCCATCGCTGGAGTCTAAACGCACCCTTCACCTCTCCAGCCTGGTGTCTAAGAGCATTTCTGGGAAGCTGCCACCCTACCTGAATAGACTGCTTCCTCCAGCAGCTCCCTCATCCTATAACCTCCGATCCAGGACCAGCACCTTACTTGCAATACCACAATACAAAAAGACAGTGGCTCGGTCCTCATTTTCCTACAGAGCACCACAATTATGGAATAACCTCCCAGAAACCATCAAATCTTCCCCCAGTCTTAAGTAACTCAAGAGCTCTTTACTAACATACCTCAATACAGAATGCACCTGTAAACATGTAACCTAGTGACTATATACAGAATGCACCTGTAAACATGTAACCTAGTGACTATATTTCCTACATATTTATTTTCTGTTAATCTGTATATTTGTGTGGTTTTTTTTAATATCTTGCATTGTATTACTTTGTATTTCTGTAACTGTAACACTTCAATGTTCTTGAACCCAGGACATACTTGAAAACGAGAGAAATCTCAATGTATCCTTCCTGGTAAAATCCTTTATAAATAAATAAAATAAATAAATGACGGCCAATGACAGGCAATATACGAAGTACGGCCGCACGAAAGTGCGGCCGCGCAACGCAAGCGGCAAACAAACGCATTTTTTCGAGAGCGTCAAACCGCTAGTACTGTTGTACAGAGTGCGCTGCGTCCACTAGCGGCATGTGTTCGTGATTAGGAGACGTCAGACGCTGCTCATGTTCGGCCAACATAACGTCCAGACGCAAAAAGTGTTTTATTGATGATCTGTACAAAATCACGGACGAAAATGCGCATCGTATGACGCTATCGCGTATTCCGTGAAAAAATACATCCATTCGTTCGAACGCACTTTTTCACGGACGACCCGAAAAATGCATTAGTCTGACCCTAGCCTTTCTTAGCAATATGAGTGTGATTAAATATTTGCTTATAATAGGTTGGACAAGCAAATAAAAGAATAGTAATAAAAAAAATTATAGAAGAAAAAGCTATCGGCTCGATTCCTAGGGCTGTAATTGAACCCTGGTGTAAACTTAACTGTAGCTGTCATAAACGTATCATCTACCTAGGACCCTATTCCTAAATTGTAGATAAGATATTGTAAAACATCTACAAGAGACGTTACACCATAATGTCATACATACCGGGTAATTCAAAGAGATTCGAAAAGTCACCGCACGTTCGGTGACTTTTCGTTCTCTTCAATTCGTTGCGAATCGGCTTTCCCATTTCGGCGACCCTGCGGTGTATTCAGCGAGCACCACAGGGCTGTCGAAGTGCAGGGAAAAGCTGCCAAAGACCCGCCAAAACCCTGGCGAAAACTTGGCGAATGCACGCCGAAAACCCGCAAAAACATCTGGATTAACCCGCCGAAGACGCCAGAAAAACCCGAGCAGGAGCCGATCACACGCAGCGCAGCCGACGGAAAAAGCCGACAATGCAGACGAAGGCAGTGAATAAATTAGGAAGGGGCGTGGCCGGAACACAGAGAGAGCTGGATGTGTGAGTGCTGAGCTCCCAGGCCCGAGTGCACAGATTGTCATTTCGGGGCAGAAATAACAGCAATGGCACAGCGGGAAAAAGACACTTACTACCCCAGGACTCTCGGGGACTGCGGGGACCCAACGCCGATCCTCCATTTTACCGTTCTTGGGAGATACATCTCAGCCGCGGACCTCCGGTAAGGGATCCAAAATGGCGCCCGGCGACTCAGATCAGGAGGCCTCCCCACCACGATTAGATTCAGCAACAAAAGGGAGCGATATGGACCACGAACTGCGGGCCTTATTACAGAGTTTGCCGACCAAAACGGATTTGGCTGCTCAGTTTACTCAAATGGAGCGCAATTTTAATACTAAATTTGATGAACTGGGGTCTGATTTGAAGCAGTTGGGAGGCAGCGTAGTGGACTTGGAAGAGGACAGAGATGCGTTATTTTCTCATGTGGAACGATTAAATGGTCAAATGCTAACGCAAGCTAAACAGCTGACCACGCTGCATAGACACCTGGATGATGTTGATAATAGAGGCAGACGAAACAATCTTCGCATAAAGGGTTACCCGGAAGCAGACTCTGGCAAGGAAGATGTTAAAGAGCTACTCCGTGGTCTGTTTAATGATATACTGGGTCGATCTGGAGAGGAAATATTAGTTCTGGATAGAGCTCACCGTGCACTGCGGCCGAGGGGATCACAAAATGACGCACCTCGTGATATTATCTGTCACTTGCAAGATTTTACACTGAAAGAGGAAATTCTCCGAGCAGCACGCAAAACTTCGGAAATTAAAGTGGACGGTCAAGTGATACTTTTCTTCCAAGATGTTTCCTGGACCACTTTACAGGCACGGAGGGCTCTGAAACCATTAACTGAAGCGCTCCAGGAACGTGATATTCGTTACCGATGGGGATTCCCACTATCTTTACAGGTGACGCATAACAACCAAGTTCATTCTGTTGCGTGTCCTGAGGACATTCCGGACTTTGTGCGTGTTTTTGGACTCCCAGAAGTCGACATCCCAGACTGGTATGGTTCGCCGTCGCCATCTGACACTCTACCCTTCCCACAGCGACCCCGCTGGACTCAACAGGCGAAAAAAAACCGTAAAGGCAAGCCCTCTGCAGCGACCCCTTCTGAGCCAGACCCAGAACCGTGAGGGAAGCCCTTGCTTTTGCTGCCATTGTCATTTGAAAGTTTATACGCTTTTTTGATATTTTCTGCCCCCTTGCAAATTTTTTTGATTGAATGTGCTCGGGTCCGGCAAACGAGACAGTCGGATGAGACTCTTGCTTGGCACCCAGAATTTTTGGAAAATTCTGAGACTTTCTCGGCCGCCTCCTGAGTGGTGTTTTTTTTTATGTCCTCTGATGGGTTTTCCCACTATCAGAGGTCTACACTACCTCAATTTTTTTCAAGTTTTGTGATGTTATTGTTGTTTGTTTTTAGATTTTTCTTTTTGGTGATCACTCGTACTATTTGCTATGCTACTAGGGGGTATGGGCAGGTCCCGGGCTCTGACGCCCTCCTCTCTCACTAGTTTCAATGGCTAATTTAAATTTGATTTCTATGAATGTCCGAGGTCTTAATATGCCTGCCAAACGCTCGAAGGCTCTTGCAGAATTCCAGAGGTTGAAAGGTGATGTTATTTTTGTTCAGGAAACACATTTTAGAGAGGGTTCCGCACCAGGGTTTCGCAATGCTCGCTATCCGACGGGCTATTTTAGCAATTTTGGGGAGATAAAATCTAGGGGGGTTGCCATTCTTTTTGCGCGACATGTGCCTTTTACTCTGCAAGATGTGGTAACTGACCCGCAAGGTCGATTTTTGATGGTTAAAGGGATGTTGGGCAATACTAAGATAACTTTTGTAAATGTTTACCTGACGAACCGCTTGCAAACCAAATGTCTCCGAAAAGTGTTACGACGTTTGTCCGAGTTTCAGGTCTTAGGGGGTGATTGCAATGTTTCGTTAGATATGCCGGCAGATTGTGTCCAGGGTGGGGGATCGTCTGTTCCCTCTCTATGGGTCCAATTTCGTAAACTCTTGTCAGCGGACCGTCTGATGGATTGTTGGCGTCTCAGTAATCCAGCAGTAAAGGACTACACGTTTTATTCACATGCCTTTAAGAAGTATTCTAGAATAGACTATTTTTTTGTGGAACATAGGGCTTTGGAAATGGTACGCAGTTGCAAAATAGGACCCATCACATGGTCGGACCATGCACCCCTTCTGTTATCTTTAGCCCTACCTAATTTAGTGAGAACGGAGAATGCCTGGCGTTTGAATGAGTCATTGCTATCTGATCCCATGACGCGAGCGGAGGTGACTGCCTCCTTAGAGAATTACTTCCTTGAAAATGACACGGATGATGTAACACCCGCGACGGTTTGGGAGGCTCACAAGTGTGTGTTAAGAGGTGCTTTTATCCAGTTGGGCTCCAGGCGCAAGAAGGAAAGGACTGCCAGAATGGAGGAATTACTGAGGGAGATCACGGCCTTAGAACTGACGCATAAATCTGACCTCGATCTTGAATCATTCCGACGATTAGTTCTCTTAAGAGCTGACTTAGCTAAATTAACAAATGCACAGGTGGCGCGGGCCTTTACACTGACGAAATATGCTTACTACACCCAAGGGAATAAATGTGGAAGGCTACTTGCACGTGCTTTGAAGAAACGATATCAAGCTACTTTTATCCCGAAACTGCGTACTAGCACGGGATCCGAGGTCAATACGACCCGAGACATTGCAGAAGCCTTCCATGCTTATTACCAAACTTTATATAATATGGATAAGAGTAGGGTCCCTGAACATATAGTGGACTCGTTTTTGGCTAAGACGATTAAAACTACTTTACCGCATAATGTTAGCCGACAATTAGATAACCCGCTTACATTAGAGGAATTTACGGAGGCTTTAAAATTAACGCCCTTGGGTAAGAGCCCGGGCCCTGACGGGTTTACGGTGCTATATTATAGGACTTTCAGGTCTATTCTGGGCCCTAGATTTGTTAAAGCTTTTAACTCTATTTCAGATACCTTTCCTATTCCACCTGCGACGCTCCTCGCCTCTATCTCTGTGATACTGAAACCGGATAGAGACCCGTTAGATTGCGCTAATTATAGACCCATATCTTTAATAAATGTTGACTTAAAATTGTTTACGAAAATACTGGCTTTACGACTTAAGCCTCTCATGACTTCAGTGATTTACCGAGACCAGACGGGCTTTGTACCGGGCAGAGAAGCCCGTGATAATACTATTCGTACCGTCTCCCTCATCCATCATGCTTCCAGGATGGATCAGCCTTTGTTAGTCCTCTCGGTTGACGCTGAAAAAGCGTTTGACTGAGTGGACTGGTTTTATCTTTTTCGAATGTTGGAGAGGATGGGTTTTGGTGATCGATGGTGTTTGTGGTTGCGGGCGCTGTATGACTGCCCTCAGGCACGAGTGCGGGTTAATGGCAGACAATCGACTCCGTTGACGATACATAATGGGACTCGACAGGGGTGCCCTCTGTCCCCTCTCCTGTTCCTGCTGTATCTGGAACCCCTATTGCAAGTGATTAGAGATAATCTGGCGATTCGAGGAGTAACTGTTCCGGACAGGAGCTCAAGGTGGCCGCATTTGCGGATGACCTGCTGTTCACCTTGACGAATCCCCTTTCATCGGTGTCGGCTTTGATGACGGAATTAGATGCGTTCGCAGCTTTCTCGGGATATTCTCGGGATATAAAATTAACGTGCTGAAGAGTGAGTTTTTAGGGGTAAACCTTTCACGAGTCGTGACTGAGAGTATTCGTCATACCTATGGAATGCGGTGGGTTCCGGAGGGACTTAAATATTTAGGAATACGCTTATCGTCGGAACTAGACAAATTATTTCAGTTGAATTACGTTTCTCTGTTGCAACAGAACAAGGGGACTTACGTAACTGGAACTTACCCCATATTTCATGGTTGGGAAGGATCAATGTCTTACGGATGAATGTATTACCTCGACTGTTGTATTTGTTCCAAACCCTACCTATTACTGTACCTCAGACATTTTTCTCTGATTTGCGACAGACATTTACAGGCTATGTTTGGAGGGGGAAGAGGGCGAGGATATCTTACAGTGAATTGACAAGACCGGTGGGAAGGTGGTCTGGGCTTGCCCCATGCTTATTTTTACTATCTAGCAGCGTTTCTTTCTATACTATACGGCTTGGCAAAAGGAACGATGGGTAAGCTTTGGGAAAATGTGTTACAGGCAGGAATTACTTGGCCATTGTCCTCCTTGCCCTGGCAGTCGGCACCGCTGGCAAACCTGGGGCTTCGGTCACCCCCGCTGCTGGGCACACTGCTAAGGCTGTGGAGGAAACATGGAGTGGCGTTAGGACTGACTACACTGACTTCCCGCCTGACACCCTTGACTCACAATCCCCTGTTCCCACCGGGACTGACCCCGACATTTTTGGATGGGTTACTACCAAAACCGTATATACTGCTAGAAGCAGTAGTGGAAGACGACAGATTGCTCTCCCTGGACCGATTGGTGGCCCCAGAAATAGCGAACAAGTCTATGGTGAAGTTCCAATATGCCCAACTAAGTCACTTTATTCGCTCTACTACGTGGTTGACAGAGGGGTTGCCTCCATTGGCCCCCTTTGAGACCTTCTGTACTGATAAGAATAGATATGGACATATTGTCTCAAATCTTTATTCATACATAATGAGAGGGGCCTATAAAATTGATTCTCCGTTGCTATTAAAGTGGGAAACAGATTTAGTAGTAGATATTTCGGCTGAGGAATGGTCCAGGGCTTTCGAACTTACATACTTTGCGTCCAGGAGTCAGGCGCTTCGTGAATCGAATTGTAAATTGTTTATGAGATGGTATCTTACCCCGTCTGTTTTACATGCTATGGATCCATTGTTGCCTGATATCTGTTGGAGGTGTAAAGTGGCCAGAGGTAACTATGTCCACATATGGTGGACTTGCCCGAAAATTCAAAACTTCTGGTCAGACATTGCACACGAGATATCGCGTTTAGGGGGCCTGGAAGTGGAATTTACTCCCTCTGCCTATTTGCTTAATGTACTGCCCTTTTCGATGCCCTCTTTTAAAAACTCGCTTCTGGCAATTCTGTTAACCGCAGCGAGGGCACTGATACCGTTATATTGGAAGAGGGAATGTGCACCCACCGTCAGGGATTGGGTTCTGAGGGTGGAGGGGGTCAGAGCTCTAGAAGAAGCGCACTACAATAGTTTGGGTAAATATGAGGAATTCTATGCGATCTGGCGTCCATGGTCCTCGAACCTTCGCTCAATAACGGTATCAGACAGGTCACCGGTGGAGGAACAAGAGGTCTCGTAATATAATCAACCGGTTATGGTGGGTCAGAGGTGAATTCTGATCCGAGCCTGGACTGTGTTGTCTTGACATACCATTCTGGTACTAGCTTTACTGCTGTTTATTTAAGGATACGATGATCACCTTTTTAGTTCGTTAGAGTTAATTTAGAATTTGTTATTTGTTATATTATAAAATTCCGGCACTGTCTATGACCAAGAGGCACTTTGATTGTATTCTACATTATTGGGACAATATTGTCTCTTATGCGACTTGTATTTTATACTTTGCCAATAAAAATATTTTACACAAAAAAAGGAATAAATTAGGAAAACAGTTTGCTTGAATGTTTGAAAAGTGAAATGCTGTTTGCAAAGAAACTACTGAGCGAAAATGTCTGAAATTTACATATGAGTGTCACGGTTCTCGGATCCCACCACGCAGCCCTTAAAGCCCAACACTCCACAGAGCCAAAAAGCTACCAACAGAGTAGCCATAGAACAATCCCTAACTGTCTGGTCCTTAAAAATTGGCCTGGTATAAGCATACTAGCTAGACAGAAAGAGTTGAACAAAGACAATGTCGTAATACAAAACCAGGTCAGCAACACGGGGTTAGGCAGACGAGCCAGAGTCAGGAATACAGAGAATAGAATAGTCAAATGGAATAGCCGGGTCGATATCAGTGCAGTAGCGTAGTACAAGGAAAATAGTCTAGGGCAACGGAAGGCAGAATAGTCAGTAAACAAGCAGAGGTCAATAACAGGATAAATCACGAGAGAATTCAGGTACAAGGAGCTCAGGTATGGATAACCATGATCTGGCACTGCTGAGAAGGAACTGTGGGTTTTTAAAGACCTTCACCAGACCGCGCCCCTCTCTCAAGCCACGCCTCATGCAGCCACCTCCCTGCCTATCTCTATTTAAACCGGGTGTTGGTCAGCGAGCAGCATCAGACATGCTGCATTCAAGCACACTGGAGAGGCTGGAAGCCCCCAACGTTACAGTACCCCCCTCTCCATGGGAGGCCACCGGACGACCAACAGGACAAGTGGTAGGACGACCACCGGGGCGAGTGGCAGGACGACCACCAGGGCGAGTGGCAGGATGACCACCAGGGCGATCTGGGTATGAGGCATGGAACGCCCTGACCAACCTAGAGGCAGACATGTTGGAAGCCGGAATCCAGGACCGGTCCTCCGGACCATAACCCACCCAATCGACCAAGTACTGCAGAGCACCCCTGAACAGCCTAGAATCCAGAACCTTCTTAACTTCATACTCTGATTCTCCATCAATCTGAACAGGTGGAGGAGGAGGAATGACCCGCGTGTACCTGTTACACAACAAAGGCTTCAGTAGGGAGGTGTGGAAGACGTTGTGCAAGCGAAGATGTTTAGGAAGGGCAAGAGCATAAGCCACAGGGTTAACGCGGCAAATGATCTTGTATGGACCTATAAACCGAGGTGCCATTTTCATAGAAGGCCCCCGCAACTTCACATTCCTAGTGTACAACCAAACTCTATCCCCCCCCGTTATAGGAAGGAGCTTGTAACCTATGCCTGTCAGCCTTGCGTCTCTGGACAGCAACATTGCGCTCCATGTTTTTGCGAATCTGTCTCCAAATCTCTTGTAGTTGTGTGAGATGTTCATCGAGAGCCGGGATGGCCTGTTCAGCAAACTGAAGCGGTACAGCCGGAGGGAAAAAAACATAGAAGGCAGAAAAAGGAGAGTGGCCAGTAGTCTCATTAACTGCGTTATTACGTGCATACTCAGCCCAGGGCAACAACTCTGACCAATTGTCTTGTTGTTGTGTGGTAAAGCAACGTATGTACTGCTCGAGACCCTGATTTGCCCTCTCTGCTGCCCCATTGGTTTGTGGATGGTATGCTGAAGAGAAGGCCAATCGCACCCCCATCTCCGCACAGAAATCCCTCCAGAAACGAGAGACGAACTGAGCTCCTCTGTCAGAGACTATTTCAGACGGAACCCCATGTATTCGTACAATCTCTCTAGCAAAGACAACCACCAGTTCTTTGGCTGTAGGAAGCTTAGGTAAAGGAACAAAATGAGCCATTTTGGAGAAGCGGTCTACAACTGTCAGAACCACAGTATGACCCTTGGACTTCGGCAAGTCCACAATAAAATCCATAGATAGATGAGACCAAGGCCTCTTAGGCGTGGGTAAAGGCTGCAATAGACCGACAGGCAAGGTTTTGCTTCTTGCACAGACTTGACAAGCCAAAACAAACAGACGTACGTCCTGTCGCATGGTGGGCCACCAGAACTGTCTGGAGATACTGGTAAGAGTCTTAGTAATACCAGGATGACCTGCTGGTTTAGAATCATGAAACATTATGAGTAATTCTTGTCTTTCCTTTTCAGGCACAAACAACATATCTGGAGGCTTGTTAGGTGGAGCCCCCATTTGAGCTGCTTGGAGGCGTTCCAGGAAAGGCAAGGAAACTGACAAGACCGTGGAAGCCACAATACGTTCAGGAGGAACTATAGGATTGTGGTCTTGTGTATTTGATTCATACGGGTCATATTGACGAGATAAGGCATCAGTCTTTACATTGCGGTCACCTGGTCTGTAAGTCAACACAAAATTAAACCGAGACAGTAGTAATAACCACCTGGCCTATCTCGAGTTCAAACGTTTAGAATCCCCGATGTACGTAAGGTTCTTATGATCAGTGATTATCAACAAAGGGTCAAGAGTACCCTCCAACAAATGTCTCCACTCTGACAAGGCAGACACAATAGCAAGCAATTCTCTGTTACCGATATCATAATTGCGTTCTGCTGGTGATAATTTTCTTGAAAAGAACCCACAAGGATGTAGAGGCTTCCCTGGAGACTCTCGTTGAGATAGGACAGCCCCAATGCCTATCTCGGAAGCATCAACCTCAAGGACAAATGGAATTCTGGGATCAGGATGCCGTAACACGGGAGCGGAAGTGAAAGCCTGCTTAAGAGCTTCGAATGCCTGTTTGGATTGTGAAGACCAGACCTGATTCTTCAGACCTTTACGTGTCATATTTATGATAGGAGAGGCTACAGTGGAATAATTCTTGATAAATCTCCTATAATAGTTGGAAAACCCCAGAAACCTCTGTATGGCTTTGAGGCCTTGAGGGGGAGGCCATTCTGAGATGGCCGTGAGTTTGGAAGGATCCATCTCGAAACCTTCTGGAGTGATAATGTACCCAAGAAATTTTACAGTGGTAATGTCGAATAAACACTTCTCCAGTTTGCAATAAAGACCGTTGTCTAGTAATTTTGCTAATACCGTTTGACATGTTCATGGTGGGTTTTCAGATCGGGAGAGTAAATCAGTATATCGTCTAGGTATACTATAACAAAGGATTGCAAAAAATCTCTGAGCACATCATTAATAAAATCTTGGAATAAAGCTGGAGCATTACAAAGACCGAAAGGCATGACCAGATATTCATAATGCCCACTCCTGGTGTTAAATGCTGTTTTCCACTCATGCCCTTCTTTTATACGTATCAGGTTGTAAGCCCCTCTTAAATCGAGTTTTGTGTATACTGCTGATCCCCTTAACCTGTCGAACAGTTCTGATATAAGAGGGATAGGGTACACATTTTTGATGGTGATCTTGTTAAGCCCCTATAATCAATACACGGGCATAAATCTCCTTTTTTAGACACAAAAAAGAACCCAGCCCCTGCTGGAGAAGAGGAACATCTGATAAAGCCTCTCTCCAAATTCTCTTTTATGTACTCCTCCATGATTTGGTTCTCTTTTATGGATAGAGGATATACTTTGCCTTGAGTAGGCATGGTACCTGGATGAATATCTATGGCGCAATCATACGGTCTATGTGGAGGTAGTTTCTCTGCCTCTGTTTTATCAAATATAGCTCTGAGGTCGGCATACTGGTCAGGAACCTCTGTAGACAATGGGGGAGCTGTAGGTGTGTTCAGGGCACCAATATGTTGAATGGGTATTAAACAAGTCCCAAAACAAGTAGGACTCCAAGATAGTATCTCTCCTATGTAAGAGACCAGTGGTAAGAACCACTGTAACCGTATCGTGAGTAATCCTAGGGCAGGATAACGGCCTACCGTCTATGGCTTCGACGGCTAAGGGTGTCTCTCTTACAACCAGAGGAAGAGAATTGGAAGAAGCGTATTCAACATCGATAAAATTACCAGCAGTCCCAGAATCAACAAAAGCGGTAGTATGCGTGGTCTTGGTCTCCCAAGCCACGGATACTGGTAACAAAAAGTTTAGTGTCTGACAGGAGACATGCACGTCACACCCAAGGCCTGTCTCCTCAGCTGCCTTAGGTGCAGTAGTTTTACGACTTATCATGCATTCTAGGGCGAGTGGGACATTGAAGTCGTAAATGTCCTTTTAAACCACAATACAGGCACAAGCCCAGACGAAGACGCCTTGTTCTCTCTTCCTCTGTATGCCTAGTATGGCCTAGTTGCATAGGCTCAGAGGGAGGAGATAACTCTCTGTGTGGTGCCTGAAAGACAGGAGCCAACCTTGGTAACGGTCTCTTAGGTTTCTCTCTTGGAGTTCTTCTGTCCCTTATCTGATCATCCAGATCTATAAAATAATCAATGAGTTCACTCAATACCTCAGGTAATTTACGAGGAGCCAATTCATTCATCAATGACTCTGATAACACCTCCATAAAAGCCAGAACCAGAGCCTCATCAGTCCAGTTCACGTCAGAAACCAACGTTTTAAATTCTATGGCATAATCAGACACAGTCCTGTTCCCTTTACGTATGCAGAACAAGGATTTGCCAGCTACCTTGGTCTTTCTGGTAGGAATAAAAAAACGTTTTAACTCGGCTATTAATTCTTTATAGTTCCGTACGATAGGCTTCTCTGCCTCCCATAAAGGATTCGCCCATGTCAACGCTCTGCCAGACAGATGGTTAATAATGAACCCCACTTTGGCTATGTCAGTGATAAACATTTGTGGATTTAATTTAAAATGAATATCCACATGCACCAAAAATCCCCGGCACTCCGAGGGAGTACCGTCAAACCTCATAGGAGCGGTCATGTGTACCAGGGATGTCTGAACGACAGGGGACACAGGTATAGCAGGCGGAGGTGCAACCCCAGCTGGTTCCAGGTGAGCCGTACGAGTCAGGATAGTTTGTAAGGCGAGAGCAAACTGATCCATCCTATGGTCCTGCTCGTCCTGTCTGGATACAAAGTTACTCAAATGTTGTGTTAAGTCTGCGGGATCCATTTTGGCCATATCGTAATGTCACGGTTCCCGGATCCCACCACGCAGCCCTTAAAGCCCAGCACTCCACAGAGCCAAAAAGCTACCAACAGAGTAGCTGTAGAACAATCCCTAACTGTCTGGTCCTTAAAAATTGGCCAGGTATAAGTATACTAGCTAGACAGAAAGGGTTAATCAAAGACAATGTCATAATACAAAACCAGGTCAGCAACACGGGGTTAGTCAGACGAGCCAGAGTCAGGAATACAGAGAATAGAATAGTCAAATGGAATAGCCGGGTCGATATCAGTGCAGTAGCGTAGTACAAGGAAAATAGTCTAGGGCAACGGAAGGCAGAATAGTCAGTAAACAAGCAGAGGTCAATAACAGGATAAATCACGAGAGAATTCAGGTACAAGGAGCTCAGGTATGGATAACCACGATCTGGCACTGCTGAGAAGGAACTGTGGGTTTTTAAAGACCTTCACCAGACCGAGCCCCCCTCTCAAGCCACACCTCATGCAGCCACCTCCCTGCCTGTTTCTATTTAAACCGGGTGTTGGTCAGCGAGCAGCATCAGACATGCTGCCTTCAAGCACACTGGAGAGGCTGGAAGCCCCCAACGTTACAATGAGGTCCAATGAATGATAATAAAAAGGACTGTTACAGAAAAAATAAGTAAACTTTAAAACAAAAAAAAAATCGGATATTTTGTTTTAAACAAATCCTGAAAAATGCTTAAAACATCCTAAAAAAAATCTATAAATAGACTTTTTACTGCAGAATATTATAATCAACTGATAATTAGATATTGAATTAAAACGGGAATATTTTTAACATTGAAGCCTATGGGATTCGCCTGAATAAACCTGTCAAATTAAGCCACCGAATGGCAGGGCATTTCGGGAACTTTTCACTGCTGGTTTGTGTTCTCTGAATAGCCGAAGCATTGCTTCTCTATGGGGTTTCACTGCCCTCGAACAGGCACCGAACAGGCACCATATGTGCAGGCAATTCGCCAGGATTTGGCGAATTGCCTGCTCTCTGGATAGCCGAATGTCCAAAAAAGGTAACCGAACGCTGATTTTCAGCGTTCGGTTACCTTTCTCCAGCCATTCGGATCTCTTTGGATAACCCTGATAGTTTCTATCATGGACAGAACCGTGCACGCACATGAAGGCAGCAAGCTTCATGTCTTGCCCTCAGACTTGGCCACATCACTGACTCCAGGCCCTATTGATTCAGTCACTCAGCCCTGGGAAGCAGAGTGAGACTGAGAACAAATAGTTCCTAGTCTCCGTCTGTGATCCCTCTGTGGCGCTGAGCGGTCTTGCAAGAGCAGACTCGCGCAAAGCTCGCGGCAGGAACTAGCAGGGCTCCATGGAGTCCTAAAGAGTGCAGGAGCAGATACTTGTGGCAGCGCGTATCTCCACTGCTGGACTCAGGCAGCCTGGAGCTTAGTTCCGGGGCTAGAAACTAACACGGTACCTACCCTGGAATACATACTGTAAAACGGAGACTGTAAGAAAAATCTAGAGGTGCAGATTTTCTTACCATTTACATTTTACCACCAACCATGGAGCAGGATTCATAGACTTTAATGGCTCTGGAAAGTTTACAACATCTCTGGTTAAATTTATATCAGGCTCGAAATGCAGCTCCTAGTCAGGTGTTAACTTAATCAGAGCTATTGTAACCCAATCAAGTCCACGGATTTCAGTGTCTCTGGTAATTTTGCAACGGCTCTTGTTAAGTTTACACCTGACTTGGAATCTAGCCTTGTATTTACAATTGGAATCTGGATTGCTTTTTGGGCAATATGCCGATTTTCCCTGGAATTTTGCCTACCAGTGTTGATGCGCCATATGACAACCACCTTGACCACGGGTGATGCCAAAGGGCTCACTCATGGAAAATGCTCACATATTCACGTCATGTTTAAGTAATCATATGCACCTTTAGCTCTTTAGTACATGTTATCCTCCTTATCAGAAAGAAAGAGTAGTCTACCCCATTTCAGGTATTATTAGTCATTATAGATCAGTGGTTCCTAACCCTGGTACTCAAATGCCCCTAAAACCAGGGTCGTAAATACTGTATGGCAGGTGTGGCACTTGAAGGGGGTGCACTATGGGCCCTGCTGGCCACATTCCATTAGGATAGCTGCCAGGCCCCTTCATCCAATTTCGGTCTCTATTAACTTCTCCACGCAAACGTTAGCGTGTGCGCAAAAACGCATTAACCCGAGGGGAAAAACCCTTTGCGCAGAACGGCGTATTACAATGTCCGCGCAAAAAATGCACGTTAACGTCTACTGCTGATGAACCTGCGCAAACCCTTTGCGAGCTTAATGTACATTGCGCGTCCTATACTTAACATTGTGAGCGCAAATGCGTTTGTGCGCTGGTATGCGGATGGTATTACAATCTATGCGCATATTTTAACGGACAGCATTTGCGCGCATAATTTTAACGTCTTTTAAATGCTGGTGTTAACGGCAAATCTGAACGTCCTGGCCGAAACCATATACACCAGGACAAAAAAAAAATACAGCAACGTATAGTTACACATTCTACACATACCCAAACAATAAAATTGAGAGGTTGTGCGTGTTTTTATTATTTCTGCAGCATCTATACTCAGATTGATTTTGGCAGGTACAAAAACTGAACGGGAGACAATTGTGGTTCTTAATTCAGATTGGCTGAATCGCGTGAAAAAACAGTCCGCCCACCGGTTTCTGCGCGCAGCGTTAATGCGCGCACGTTTTTGCCTGTCTTTTTTACGTGCAATATTTTTTGACGGATGAAAAAATGCGCGAGGATTGTAATACCAGCGTTAATTTACGCGCATTAACGTTTAACGCTGCGCACAGAAAAAATTGCGCTGCACGTGCGCTTTTACGCGAAGCAGTTAATAGAGCCCTACATGTTCCAGGTATGTGAGATCCTTGTTGGTCCCGGTCCAGAGCCATCCTATATGGCTCTCCATTCTACTGGCTGCCTAGCCCTGCAGCTCGCAGACCCACTGGGCCAGTCTGCTTTTAAAAAGGGATCAAAACTAACCTAATGGTAATGTCTTTTCATTATAGCATTTGATTGAAAACACTCTGAGCCCTATTACATTCAGGGTTATTCAAAGAGATCTGAATTGCTTGAGAAAGGTAACCGAACGCCACTGGTGCCGGCTCGACGTGCTTTTTCCTGTAACGGCGGGGTGACCATTTCCAGCTGAGCTTATCCAGGGGAGCGGTAATCTTTGATGTGTCTTTAAATTCTTTGCATCCTGTGAGTGCAATCTAAAGGAGGGGGTTTCCTTCTTATTAATTATTGTACTGCACCATGATATATCTTTGTATCTCTTTATAGAGTCTACTCCCCCATTTTTTGTCTTCTTTATTGGTACTAGCGTCTACGGGAGGAAACGCTGGGGGAGATTTACTCGACAGATACGTATTTTATATTCTTCTTTTATATTCTTCTTGTGATCTCACGATTGTTTTTTATTCTATGACCAGTTGCAGTAGCTGCTTGGACCCATGGGGCAAATCAGTACTTATAAGGGTTGTGGTGGAGGACACAATGTGAGATAAAAAGTAGGAATTTTCACGAAATTTCCCGATTCGTGTTTTCGGATGCGGACGATTTTCCGAAAATTTTTAGATCCGAAAATGGCAGATCCGAAAAGTTTTCCGAGCCGAAACGAAATATTTTCGGAATTTTCGAATGGACTTGAAATGTGTCAAATCGAAATCTATTGCTTTGAAACGAGGAGAACAGACGTTCCGAAAAAACGAAAATTTCCGAAATCACGAAAAGTCGATACAAAAAACAAGCAAAGTGACACGAAAATACGAAAAATGGTCGATATTCCGAAAACATGTACAATTCCGAAAAACGAAAATTTCCGAAATCACGAAAAATCGATACAAAAAACGAGCTAAGTGACATGAAAATACAAAAAATGGTCGATATTCCGAAAAAAAAATGTACACGAAAAACGAGTCGAGCCGAACCGAATCGAAACAGAAAACGGTCGAAACGAGCCGAATCGAAAAGTTTAAACATCCGAAAAATCGAACCGAATCGAACCGAAAAAAAAATCGGTGCACAAGCCTAATAAAAAGCCTCCACGCTATAATTAGTTTTGTTTATTATTGCAGAAGCCACCTGCATATCACAGCAATTCAAAGAACTGCATCCCAGAGCCCCTGTGCTACATTCCTCATATGCAGCAAGGAACTCTGGGTATATAACAAACTAAATTCAATTGGATAAAATATAAAAGCAGTAAAGCAAATGGTACTACTAGAACAATATAAATAGGCCTGAGACACGAATCTTCCGTAAAAAAAATTGGTGACCTGCATTCACATTGCTGTAAGGACTCGTTGTGTTGGAACTTTAAGAATTCTTTCTGGAACTTTTTACCCAGTAATATTCTGGTCTCAAGGGTAAGAGCCATTGTATGTGACATATTTCCTTGCATAAAATAGTGTTGCGGGACCGTTAACTGTTTAACTGTATATAAACACACATGTATAATGTGTGCGCCAAGGGATGCTTTTCTATGCAAATAATAATTATATCCGACTTGTTTTAAGTGAACTTTTACATAAACAAAATACATTATATACAGGGTGAGGATCTCCTATCTGAAATGATTGGGATCAGAAGTGTCTTGGATTTCTGATATTTGGGGATTTTGTAATACTTGCATACTATGAATTGATATATTGGGGACTAGACCCAAGTCTAATCCCAAAATTCATTTATGCTTCATATACACACAGCCTGAAGGGCATTTTATACAATATTTTTAATAATTGTGCCGCCTGTCACTTAATGTCGGTTGTGGAATTTTCCAGTTTTGATCATGTTCGCAGTGAGGAAAATATAAAATTTAGGAAACTTTAGAATGTCCATTACAAATTACTCAACCTGTATATCCCAGGACATACTTGAAAACAAGATAAATCTCAATGTATCATTCCTGGTAAAATACTTTATAAATAAATAAATATCATTGTGTTTTACATTAACCCAATTTTATGGTATCCATAAAACTACTGGCAGGACCAATTTTCCATGCAATACATTTTTACAGTCAGTAAGGTTATTTGACAGGAATAGGGAGATCGCTCTGCTGGCCGAAAAGCGCAACTACATGTATAATTCACCTGGGACTCCTTGCTTCTACTGACAGAAAAGTGGTACTCTAATCTACTTAAAACATTTCCAGCACATCAGCTGTCATGTTGGAAGTGTTTAAAAATTTAGGGGTACATTCCGGGACCTATTTGTAACTAAATTTAATTTACAATAAAGAAAATTCCTTTGCATTGCTTCAGAATAGGGTAGGATGAAGTTAACTCGATCTCTGTCACCTGTATCAAAGATCTCATTTATTCGACATGGTAGTGAAGGGTTAAGGGATTTATCTTTAGTTATAACTGTCTCACTAAAATCAGAGACAATATTGTAAACACAATTATTTAGCCCCTTTTCTAGATTTTCACACCAAATTATTAGTTTTTGTGTATTTGTGACATCAAATATTTTCCTAGGTTTACTGTGACTACGACTTACTACATTGTCACAAGAGCAGGGTCACTTGTTCTCCTGGTACCGATGTGTCTTTTGTAGTATCACAATTAAACCTTTTTATAAAGCGCCAAAAAATATTATTATTTATTAAGCGCCAACACATTCCGCAGCGCTGTACAAAGGTGCAATTGGTAAAGACAGGACAATTCTACATTACCTAAAGGAGACAGGTCAGTATTCTGCCAACAGATAAAGGAGGACATGAGGGCCCTATTAGTGGGTGGTTACAATCTAGATGGTTGAGGGTTGAGAAACAGGAGGGGAGGACTGCAGTGATGAGATGTTAATGCAGGGAGAGGTGAAGACTTGTTATGAAATTCTGTAGTGTTGTACAATGGTTGGAACAAAACAACAAAATATACATAGACACAGTGAGGAGAATGGAAGGAACTCTGCTTAAGAGCTTACAGTCTAAGACAACGTTTCCCAAACCTGTCCTCGGGACCCTCAACCAGGCCAGATTTTGCAGATCTCGCTTGGGGAAATGCAGACTGAATCCTGCAATCACTGAGCAGCAAATCATATCACCTGTGCTGTGCTTCAGATATCTGCAAACCTGGCGAGGCGGAGGGTCCTGAGGACAGGTTTGGGAATCACTGGTCTGAGAGGAGTGGGTGACACACTGAGGTGAGGGTAAATAGCAGAGTGTGCACTGGCGTGCGGAGCCCGTTACATTAGGGTGTGCACCAATTGACCTTTTATTAATTTTATGACGTTATATTTACAATATTTTGCTCAAAATCCACATTTTTCATTAGCAATAAGAAGCGTGTAGTCAGAGATACGGTCAGTTTTTATGCTTTTTATCATGAACCAAATAAGGGACATCTAAAATGTCAATGTCGGAGTTGAAAGAGGAGCTCTTCACCCAACATTAGGGTGTACCTAGGCACACCAGGCACACCCCCTGCGCACACCTTATGAGAGTGTGTAAAGTAGTGGGGTGCACATGGGGCTGTGCGGGAAGATGGAGCAGGAAAGGTGCAATGGGTGATTATGGAGTGAGTTGATAAGCCTCTCTAAAGCAATGTGTATCTTCCTATTTGTAAAACGCATCAGAAACTGTTGTCGCTAAATTAATGCTCATAATGCAATATACTAATTATTATCGTTTCGGTAAATCACATGCTTTATTTTAGGAATATGTCTCAATTAGATATGAAGAAAAAACATTGGCTTGGTTTCCAGGACGCACGGTCATTTCAAAAACTGTTCAGGCACTCAGATGGTTAAGTACATGACAGCTTTCCATCCTGTCATTAGAAATAGAAGTGATATAGTCCTCAGGGGCTGTTTTATTGCTTTGAAAGGAATCGCTGGTCCCAAAATAATACATTATCAATCACAGTACAATGTCTTCAAGTCTTGAAGAGCTATTAATATCTAAGCCCCCTCTAACTTTTGAGTTAACCGCAGCGGGGCGTAATTAGCGTTAGGACATTGTAATCCTTACGCTAATTAACTCTTTGCGCTCCCCATGTTAAACATATGGAGCGCAAAGTACAATAAACTGGGGCTGAAAAGAGCAATATCCGAATCGTTAACAGGTTTCTTAACCCATTCGTGTTTGGAATGTAATGTGGTTGGCTCGTGCTAGTGCCACTTAAGCCAACGTTGACACACACACAGCTGAGCTCTAACGTTAGCGTTAACTATGAGGGTTATCCAAAGAGATTCGAAAAGTCACCGCACGTTCCATGACTTTTCGTTCTCTTCAATTCGGTTCCTTTTGCCGATCCCATTTCGGTGACCCTGCGGTGTATTCAGCAAGCACCACAGGGTCCCCGAATTGCAGGGAAAAGCTGCCGCAAACCTGACGAAAACGAACCGTAAAACCCAGCGAATGCACGCCATAAACCCCCAAAAACATCTGGATTAACCTGCCGAAAACCACGGAAAAACCCGAGCAGGAGTCGATCACCAGCAGCGAAGCCGCCGGAAAAAGCCGAGACCGCAGACAGAGCGAAGTGAATAAATTAGCAAAACAGTTTGCATGAATGTTTGAAAAGTGAAACGCTGTTTGCAAAGAAACTACTGAGCCAAAATGTCTGAAATTTGCATATGAGGTCCAGGGAATGATAATAAAAAGGGCTGTTACAGAAAAAATAAGTAAACTTAAAAAAAAAAACCTGGACCCTGGACCTCACTATTTTTGCTAAGGAGGGGAGACTTATGACAAAAACTTTTTTTAAAGAAACTAGTGTTAATTCAGCCATCAACAGAAAGAGTGCTCATGATGCAAAATGGTTAGATAATGTGCCGAAGGAGCAGCTAATCAGATTAAGAAGGAACTGTTCCGAAGTCAAAGATTTTACAGATCAAGCACAGGGTTTGATGGAGAAATACCATCAAAAGGCTATAGAATAGAACGAATTTCAAAAGAGTATGGAGAAGTCATGAATCAAGATAGATCTATCTATTAGCAAAATAGAAAAGAGAACTACTAATCAGGAAAATGTAATTTTGTTTCACTACTCAGTCAATCCGCATGCCAAACAAGTTAGGAAAATGATTTAAAAGACAACTGGCATATTTTGATTGCGGATCCATGTCTCCAGGATATTATCCCCAGTTTCCAACTGTCATTTTTAGAAAGGGAAGCATCAAAATTTGAAGGACCTTTTAGCTCCCAGTTTACTGCCTCCCATTAGAGGGATTGATAATGGTATTTTAATTCTGAGAAACCACAAGGTTTGTCACGGATCCCCCTGATACTAGAGTGGTGGTCCCTATACGCAGGACACTCTCTACCCTTCCGATCCTTAGAGTGGTCGGCACGACTAGACAGACTACAAGAATGGCAGTACAGAGCACGTACAAGAGAGACGTCACGGATCTCTCTGCTTTATCTGACTAGTGGTTTCTAGACACAGAACAGTCTCTACCCTTCCGATCCTTAGAGTGGTCGGCACGACTAGACAGACACAGAATGATACACAAGAAATTAGAATAATTAGCTCTCCCAAGACCCTAACAACACAAGGGGTAGTCTGATGTGTGCTTAGGGTGCCACACAGACTGACCTCAATACCAGAATTAGAAGAGTTGATGCCAATACCAGGGGTTATGCACAGAATGGTTCGTTCGCCAATGCCAGGGATCATACACAGAGTGGTTCGTTCGCCAATGCCAGGGGTCATACACAGAATGGTATTTTGCCAATGCCAAGGGGTCAATACACAGAATAGTCGTTTGCCAATGCCAAGGGGTCAATACACAGAATAGTCGTTTGCCAATGCCAAGGGGTCAATACACAGAATAGTCGTTTGCCAATGCCAAGGGGTCAATACACAGAATAGTCGTTTGCCAATGCCAAGGGGTCAATACACAGAATAGTCGTTTGCCAATGCCAAGGGGTCAATACACAGAATAGTTGTTTGCCAAATATACAAGAGCTCTGCGGGAAGTAACTACCACGTCAGGGCACCGGCATTTCTGAGAGCCTGGGCTTTAAACCCGGCGGGTCCGCGTCAGCCCGCCAGGCCCCGCCCCCCGGCTTCCCCACGTGTGCGGAAGCGACCGCAATATCATTCGGCGCCTGGCCAGCGAGCAGCGAGGAAGCTGCTGCCAGGCGCCGGGGTGCGGGGGCCACCGTGACAGAACCCCCCCCTCTACGGGCGGCCACTGGACGACCCCCAGGGGCGCGGGGATGAGCCAAATAGAAAGCCCTCACCAACCGAGGAGCATGAACCTCAGTAGCCGGAAGCCAAGAGCGATCCTCTGGGCCGTAGCCCACCCAGTCAACCAAGTACTGAAGGACCCCCCTAGAAACCCTGGCGTCCAGAATGGCCTCAACTTCAAACTCCTCCTCGCCCTCCACAGAGACCGGAGGAGGGGGGACACGGGCCCTGGTGTACCGATTACACAAAAGTGGTTTCAAAAGGCTCACGTGAAACACATTGTGTATCTTGATATGGGAGGGCAGAGCCAGAGCATAGGAGACCGGATTGATTCGCCGCAGAACCTTATAGGGGCCTATGTACCTGGGTGCCAGTTTCATGGAGGGTACTAAAAGCTTAATGTTCCGTGAAGAAAGCCAAACCCTGTCCCCAACTTGATACACGGGTGCCGGCCTCCTGTGTCTGTCGGCTTTGATCTTCTGGGTAACACTACTATCCTCCAGTGCCCGTTTAACCCTTCCCCAGGTTTCTTTCAATGACACTAAATGCTCATCCAGAGCAGGAATCGCGGTATCAGGAAACGTAGCAGGGAGCACGGGAGGATCAAAACCGTAAACAGTGAAGAAGGGGGAACGTCCTGTGGCTTCGCTTACTGCACTGTTCAAGGCATACTCTGCCCGGTATCAGGTCTGACCAGTTATCTTGTCGTTCGGATATAAAGCACCTGAGATATTTTTCTATATTTTGGTTGGCTCGTTCCGCCGCCCGTTGGTCTGGGGGTGATAGGCCGAAGAGAAGGATAGGTCTATCCCCACACTCTTGCAAAACCCTTTCCAGAATCTGGAGACGAATTGGGTCCCCCTATCCGAGACAATCCCAAGAGGAATACCGTGTAAGCGGACCACATTGGAAACAAAAATGGGCACCAGTTCGGCTGCCGAAGGAAGTTTCCGAAGAGGAACATAGTGACCCATTTTGGAGAATCGATCTATGACCGTGAGTATTACAGTATTCCCTCTAGACTCAGGTAACTCTACTATAAAATCCATAGCTAAATGCGACCATGGTCGTTCGGGGATTGGCAGAGGCTGGAGTAAACCAATAGGCGCTGTTTTGGGACTTTTATGTCTTGTGCACACTTCACACACGGTTATGTAATCTTTAACGTCACGGCGCACCGTGGGCCACCAAAGGAGTTTACGTATACTAGACACTGTTTTGGTGATCCCCATGTGCCCAGAGATTTTGTTATCATGATACAGTTTTAATACCTCTTCCTTTCGTTCTCAGGTACAAAGAGTTTCGCAGGAGGTCTCCCCCCAGGAGCTGTGCCCTGGGCGGTCTGCAATCTTAACATTAGAGGAGACGAGACACTAATCGTGGTAAGTGCTATAATCCTTTCCTGGGGTACAATGGGATGTTGATCTTGGATGTTATGTTCGTATGACTCGTACTGTCTTGACAATGCGTCTGCTTTAATGTTTCTCGACCCAGGTCTGTATGTGAGGACGAAATTAAAGCTGGAAAGAAACAATGACCATCTCGCTTGCCTGGCATTCAACCGTTTAGCGTCTCCAATGTACGTGAGATTCTTATGATCGGTTATGATGACAATGGGGTCCCTAGACCCCTCTAATAAGTATCTCCATTCCGTCAAGGCTGCAATAACTGCTAACAATTCTCTGTTTCCGATATCATAGTTCCTCTCTGCCGGGGACAACTTTCGGGAATAGAAGCCGCATGGATGCAAGGGCTTGTCGGGTGCCTCCCTTTGGGACAAGACTGCACCAAGACCTAGCTCGGAGGCGTCAACTTCAACCTGGAAAGGCAGAGCCGGATCAGGATGTCGGAGAACAGGGGCAGTGGTGAAAGCCTGTTTAAGTGCCTCAAAGGCTTGACTGGCCTGGGGTGTCCACTTCTGATTCACCACCCCCTTTTTAGTCATAGCCGTGAGGGGAGCTATCAAGGCCGAAAATTTTTTAATGAACCTCCGGTAGTAGTTAGTAAACCCCAAAAACCTCTGGATGGCTTTAAGCCCTTGGGGTAAAGGCCAGTCAAGAATCGCTGAGAGTTTTTTAGGATCCATTTGGAAACCTTCAGGGGTTATTATATACCCAAGGAAGTGCACTGTCTCTATGTCGAATAAGCATTTCTCTAGCTTACAATATAACCCAGCCCTCAATAGTCTCTTCAACACTTGTCTCACGTGGGCGTGATGAGTCTCCTTATCAGGAGAGTATATCAGGATGTCGTCCAGATATACTATAACGAACGTTTGCAGAAATCCCTTAGGGTGTCGTTTATGAGGTCCTGGAAAACGGCTGGCGCATTGCATAACCCAAAGGGCATCACCAGGTATTCATAATGCCCGCTACGTGTATTAAAAGCCGTTTTCCATTCGTGCCCCTTCTTAACCCTGACCAGGTTGTACGCTCCGCGTAAATCAAGTTTCGTATAAATACGGGCCCCTTTTAAACGGTCGAACAATTCTGTTATAAGAGGTATTGGATATGCATTTCTTATGGTAATCCTATTTAAACCTCTATAATCGATGCAAGGTCGCAGGTCACCCTCTTTTTTGGAAACGAAAAAGAAACCTGCTCCTGCTGGAGAGGAGGATCGTCTGATGAATCCTCGCTCTAGATTCTCCCTTATATATTCCTCCATAATGTCATTTTCCCTTTGAGACAAGGGGTATACGTGTCCTCTAGGAGGCATAGTACCAGGGAGTAACTCTATAGCACAGTCATAAGGACGATGCGGTGGTAGGACCTCAGTCCTGGTTTTAGAGAACACCTCCTTTAGCGCCATATAACATTCTGGGACTTCAGTGGACAAAGGAGGTGCTGTGGCAATGTTGAGACTACCAATCACATTAACCCTGCCCAGGCACTTTGACTGGCAACTAGGACCCCAACACATTATATCTCGCTGGGCCCAGTCAATCACCGGGTTATGTTCTGTCAACCATGGGAACCCTAGAACGACAGGACATGAGGGAGAGTCGATAACCTGGAATCGTATGGTTTCACAGTGCAGAACTCCTGTAGTCATGCACACATCGATAGTGTCGTGTGTGATATGGGGACATGACAGGGGTTTCCCGTCTATGGCTTCTACCATAAGAGGCCTCTCCTTTAGAACCAGAGGTAAGAGGTGGTTGGCAGCAAAACATCTATCCATAAAATTACCTGAGGCTCCAGAGTCTAGGAATGCCTCAGTCTCGAGGTGAACCCCCTCCCAGGTGAGGGAGATGGGTAACAGAATCCGAGTTTTTTTTTTTTCATCATCCACAAAGGAGGCATACAGAGAACCAATAACCTGGGTATTACTTGTCTTTTGACCTGATTTGCCACTCTCACCCCTGCTACCCCTGGGTCTCTGAGGACATTGAAGGCGGAAATGATCTGCCCCGGCACAATAAAAACAGAGCCCCCTTTCTCTCCGGTGAGCTCTCTCTGCCTCTGAAATACCCGTTTTACCTATCTGCATAGGTTCAATGGCCGGTACATCGGTCTTAACGGTCTCCAGGTTACCTGATGCAGTGGTATGCCTGGGTACTAAGGGTAAAGGAGGTAGGACCCTTCTGGGTCTGTCTCTGGTGTGTCTCCTTTCCCTGATTTGATCGTCCATGGCGATGCAGAAATCAACCAAATGATCCAGATGTTCTGGTAATTTTAGGGGAGCCAATTCAAACATAAACGCCTCGTTCAGACCTTCGGTAAAGGCCAGGGTTAAAACGTCGTTCGGCCAGTGTACCTCAGAAGACAAAGTCTTAAATTCTATGGCATAGTCGGAAACCCTCCTATTACCTTGTTTGATGTGAAACAGGGATCTACCCGCATTGGTAGCCCGTCTAGAGGGATCAAAAGTACGCTTTAACTCGGAGGTAAAACCCTCATAGTCATATATGATGGGTTTCTTGTTCTCCCACAAGGGCGTGGCCCATAATAAAGCTTTTTCGGTCAAGTGATTAATCAGATAGCCTACTTTGGCTTTATCAGACATACAGGACCCGGGATTGTTTTCGAATAAGATCTCGAGTTGGGTCAGAAAGCCCCGGCATAAGTTCGGTGTTCCGTCATAACGTACGGGTGCTTTCATACTGAGCCTACAACCCTCGAGAGCGGCCGAACTGACCCTAGGCACTACTGGGTCTGGCGGGCTTGCAGTACCAGAACTGGATCGGTTTAGCAGGGTTTGCAGGGCAAGAGCAATCTGGTCCATTCTATGGTCCTGCTCTTCTTGTCTGGCTGCAATACGTGTCAACTGATTAGAGAGGTCTGCGGGATCCATGGCCCTGACGTAATGTCACGGATCCCCCTGATACTAGAGTGGTGGTCCCTATACGCAGGACACTCTCTACCCTTCCGATCCTTAGAGTGGTCGGCACGACTAGACAGACTACAAGAATGGCAGTACAGAGCACGTACAAGAGAGACGTCACGGATCCCTCTGCTTTTCTGACTAGTGGTTTCTAGACACAGAGACAGTCTACCCTTCCGATCCTTAGAGTGGTCGGCACGACTAGACAGACACAGAATGATACACAAGAAATTAGAATAATTAGCTCTTCCCAAGACCTAACAACACAAGGGGTAGTCTGATGTGTGCTTAGGGTGCCACACAGACTGACCTCAATACCAGAATTAGAAGAGTTGATGCCAATACCAGGGGTTATGCACAGAATGGTTCGTTCGCCAATGCCAGGGATCATACACAGAGTGGTTCGTTCGCCAATGCCAGGGGTCATACACAGAATGGTATTTTGCCAATGCCAGGGGTCAATACACAGAATAGTCGTTTGCCAATGCCAAGGGGTCAATACACAGAATAGTCGTTTGCCAATGCCAAGGGGTCAATACACAGAATAGTCGTTTGCCAATGCCAAGGGGTCAATACACAGAATAGTCGTTTGCCAATGCCAAGGGGTCATACACAGAAGTCGTTTGCCAATGCCAAGGGGTCAATACACAGAATAGTTGTTTGCCAAATATACAAGAGCTCTGCGGGAAGTAACTACCACGTCAGGGCACCGGCATTTCTGAGAGCCTGGGCTTTAAACCCGGCGGGTCCGCGTCAGCCCGCCAGGCCCCGCCCCCCGGCTTCCCCACGTGTGCGGAAGCGACCGCAATATCATTCGGCGCCTGGCCAGCGAGCAGCGAGGAAGCTGCTGCCAGGCGCCGGGGTGCGGGGGCCACCGTGACAGGTTTCTTTCGTTGTGGAAGTTGCAAAGCATGCCAACACCAATTGAGAAAAACTATAAAATTTAAGAGTAATCTCACGAATAAAGAGTATACAATTAAGTCCTTTATCAACTGCTCTAGCAAGGGGGTTGTGTATTTACTGGAATGTCCCTGTGGAGCTCAGTATATAGGTAGGACAACTAGAGCACTCAGAGTTAGAATCTTAGAACATCTTGGTAACATAAGACGAAGAAAAAAAAGTGACCATAGTGTCCCGGTCCACTGTAATCAATGTCCTCAGTTTAATTTATCTAGCTTTATATGTATAGGTATCGACCTGATTGTTAAGAACTGGAGAGGGGGGGATTATTTGAAAACTCTAGCTAGGAGAGAGACCGAGTGGATCTATAGAATGGGGACTTGGAAGATTGGAGGTCTTAATGTCGATTTAGACATAAAGGGTTGTTTATAGTTTTGGCTATTTCTGTGCTCCGTTCGGCCTTTTTTCCTTCTTTTACATCATCTTTTTTATTGCTGTTTTCTGTCATTTGTCATATTTGATCGATAATCTATATATATATTTTTTATGCTGCCAAGCGATTTTTCTGATCATGACTTTTATTTAGGTGGAATACAACCTCCCAGCATTGAGCACAGTAACCGCCGTTCGGAGGTTGTTTTTGCCCTTCGGATCTGTGCACCTTATCTTAAGGACACTGGGAGTTTGGACGGAAAGTACTACATTTCCCAGAAGCATCTACAGTTTTTTCTACTTTCGCTTCCGCTTTTCCGCAAGCAGCCTGAACTACTCCGCTACGTCACTTCCGGATTCGAAGGAAACCGGATGTGGAGGACGAGATCGGACACCGGACTGAAAGTTTTCTTTGATTATGGACACTATATAAATGTATTGTATGATGTATGTGTGTATGATTTATTTTGCCCTGATGAAGTCCGCTGTATTTACGGACGAAACGCGTTGGCTTTTTATCTTTGTTTTTTAAAATAAACATCTTTATACCGCCACTGGTGCCGGCTCGACGTGCTTTTTCCTGTGACGGCGGGGTGACCATTTCCAGCTGAGCTTATCCAGGGGAGCGGTAATCTTTGATATGTCTTTAAATTCTTTGCATCCTGTGAGTGCAATCTAAAGGAGGGGGTTTCCTTCTTATTAATTATTGTACTGCACCATGATATATCTTTGTATCTCTTTATAGAGTCTACTCCCCCATTTTTTGTCTTCTTTACTGCAACTGGGCATGCCTAGCTCCTAGCTGATGAGGGTCCAATAAACCCAAAACAGTGCAATCCTAGGAGTGGCTTTGACCAGTTGCATAAACCTGATCTCTGCTAAAAAAGAAAGCCATCTAGTGTGGCATGGCATTGATTTTAGGGTTTGTGTAATAACAGACCCAGGATGCAAAAAAAGTGAGACAGATATAATTTGCATATCCTACCCAGAGTTCCTTGCTGCATATGGGGAATGTAGCACAGGGGCTCTGTGATGCAGTTCTTTGAACTGCTGTGATGTGCAAATGGCTTCTGCAATAATAAACACAGTTTTTATACATAAAATATAAAATATAATTCATAGCTGGAATTTTTTATATATTGGTAATTACATTTCATGAACAGAATTCTAAAGTCCAGCATTTTGCGTAATAGTTATCAACTTTCATTCTTTCTCGATTACTTGTTTTCTGATCTATTTTTGTGTCTACAGAATAATGCTAATAAAATATGCAGTGGATTATTTATATATTCCTTTATTGCGCTTTTAATAGCTTTCTAAAGCTGACAGCACTGACGTCACGCTTGGTGCTATTGACACATTCTTTTGTGTGATGTGAACAAAACAGTAAGTTGATTCTGAGGGGTTTCTCCTTCTCCGTCGTGCAAGGTCTGCCACTTTGTCAGTTCACAGTTTCATTCTGCAATTTATAAATATGACCTTCAATGAAATCGAGCACGGCTTCTCTAGATTTAGAAGCTTGTCCAGAGTCCTTTCTATTTCAACATTATTAATAGAATATGAAAAAAAAAATACTGAATGTTTATAATGTCTGGAAACATGTATTGAAAAATATGCTCCTGCAATGAGTGGGGTTTTAAACCGCGTAAAAATCCTAAGTGGTTTAAAGAAGGTATTCATTGAACTCAAAAAGGTGAAGATTCTGCTGTGAGCCAGTATGGACATTGATTATATTCCACAACACATTATAGAATTGTATGGAAAACAAAGAATTGGTTCATGGGGTTTTCACCTTACAAATGCACCCAGGAGAACATTCTGTGCCCACTTTGACTCATTGTATCTCCAACCCTTTATCTATGTCTGAATTTTGCAGAATTCAGTTGATATGTCTGTAGAAATGCTGTTTGATCTGAAGAAAGATCAAAGTGTAGCGGTTCACCCGACACTTCAAGGGTTATTCGCTAACCTCTGTTCTTTCATTGAAACAATAGTGGATTTAGATCAGTGAACTTTGGGAAACTACAGTAAAACGAAGTCAAAATCTTGAAAAATCCCGAAACATTGCACTACTCTCCAGATTAAATACCCAGCATTGGGTATTAGGTATTTGGGTGCCTGGTCCCTGTGTCGGTATTTTTATCATAAGCTGGGCTTGCCACCCCTGGACCATGCGTACCTTGAAACTTTGCATGTTTCTTAATCTTATAATCGATTGATATAGCATGTGTCCTTTTCGTGTTGTAATTCTTTTATATTCCCAGTCTCAACAATTGAGAAATATTGGGAATAACAAGTGTCCTTGATTTGATGTCTATAACAAATGAAATTGCCCTGGTGGGTGAAATTACATTTAACATTAAATTGGCCATTTTTGTTTTATATCCACTCAACATGTGCATGGCAAAAAATTTTGTCTCGTATCATTTCAGATCACTTCATTTGTTTTGTTTTTTCGTTTCAGATCGTTTCGTTCCTTTTTTTTTAGTTTCTTTTCATTCGTTATGTTACTGTGATTCGGTATTTTTGGAATGATTTGTTGGTTCGGATGATCAGTAATTCGTATTTTGGGTTGATTTGTTATTTTGTTTTTATTGCTATTTTATCTTTTGGATTAATTCGTATTTCGTTTTTATTAGTTAATTCGGATTTCATATTTATTTAGCATTTTGTTTTTATTAGTTATTTTGTAATGTGAAACGGATGAATTTTGCTTAGATTAAGGTGTAAAAAAAAAAGTTGCCTAAACTCCTGTCTTTGGTGGTGAAACCATTTCAGTACCAAGGACAGCAGCTGTTCTTGATGCTGAAACCTATTCGGCACCATAGATAGCAGCTCCGCAGGGCTCTGCAGGGCTCCCCTGCACATGTGCTTGTAGACACCACCTACCTAGCACCGCTCCCAGTCCCCGCACTTCTTGGTGATTTCGGGGTGCTCAGGGGTATATATAAATTAGGTCTGGTCTGACATCTGTGTCGGTATACATATATATATAGATATATATATATATGTATATATGAGGTATGTGTGGGTATACATATATATCTGAGGTACATTTCCACACGATCCTCCTGCAAGCAACATCCCTGCAATCACAGCCCAGGTATCCAGATCTCAACACAATGGCCACCATTACATTCTACAATATTTTATCATCGCAATTGTATTCTGTTTCTGCATTTATTAATTTCTGGCTGATTATTCTCTAAAATCCCGCATTTTTAGATAGACTATGTAGCTAGTATTTCACCAGTGCCCCTTCCCCCCCCCCCATTACAAAGCCTCTGACACCTAGACACTTACCTGTACTAATTTCCTTTTCACAAAGAAACACACAGACCAAACTACATTTCGACACTTGGCAGTCACACCCTCCCTCCCTATCCAACCCCCCACCCAGGACCAGCTTCTAATGTCAGGCATCCTTTCCGGCTGTCTCCACTTCTCTCTAATTACTCTTACTAATCCCAGACTTCTGGTCTCACCCATGCAAGCTTTGCAGTGTTTTTCTGTCCACCAGCTCCCCCTCCCCTCTGCTGGAATTAGGGAAGTGCAAGGTCCACATACTGCTGCACAATGCGCTCCCTGTCTCTTCTACTCTTTTACTCTACATTCATCCTAAAATGGAACTCCTGCCTCTGTACCACCAACCCCTCCACTATCTACATCTCTCCCTCTCGTATAAGACATTCCTATACAGGGAAGTCTATCACCCAACTCACTAATACACCTCACTGCCCCAACCAGTCCATCACTCTCACATTGCAGTCCTCTCCTCTTGTTTCCACCCCCAACCCTAGATTGTGAGTTCCCACAGGAACAGGGCCCTCGTTTCCTCATTTATCAGTTTATCAAATGTTGTTCAATGTATTGTAACCCTGTCTATATCATTCACATATACAACCTGATATGGCGCAAATTAATGCTTATAGGAGTATCCTCCTGGTGTCTCTCAACGTTGCAGACGTAGAAAACCAAGAAATTACAACAATTATGGTGCAGTATATATATATACTATGATATAATTGTTGTAATTTCTTTGTTTTCTATGTCTGCAATGTTGAGAGACACCAGAATACTCCTATAAGCATTAATTTGCACCATATCAGGTTGCATATGTGAATGTTTCTGGTTTGGGGAAATCCACTGGTTCTGATATTGGCTGTGGAGTGATCTGGTGGTGGAGACATGTTGAGTGGCACTACACCATAATCCAAACAATCCTGTCTATATTACATAGTTACATAGTTATATAGGCTGAAAAAAGACATGCGTCCATCGGGTTCAGCCTCTCCCACATAACCTACTGCTGTTGATCCAAAAGAAGGCAAAAACCCAGTCTGAAATGCTTGCCAATATGCAACATACTGGGAAAAAATTCCTTCTTGACCCCAGAATGGCAGTCAGATTTCTCCTTGGATCAAGAAGCTTTTACCCTCATATTAAATATTATAACCCTTAATATTCTGTGTCTGCAGGAAGTCATCCAGTCGTTTTTTAAAAGTCTGTACAGACTCTGACCCAACCACCTCAACAGGCAGAGAATTCCACAGCTTTATTGTTCTCACCGTAAAATAACCCTTCCTATGCTTTAAGCTAAATTTTCTTTCTTCCAGTCTAAATGGATGACCCCTTGTCCTATGTATAGTCCTGTTAATGAATAGGTTATCAGACAATGGTTGATAATGGCCCCGTATATATTTATATAAGGTTATCAGATCCCCTCTAAGGCGCCGTTTCTCTAAACTAAACAGGTTTAAGCTTGTTAGTCTTGCCTCATAACTTAACCCTTCCATTCCCCTTATTAATTTAGTTGCCCGTCTCTGCACTTTTTCTAGCGCTATAATATCTTTTTTTAAGACCGGTGCCCAAAATTGCACGGCATATTCAAGGTGCGGCCTGACCATTGATTTATACAGAGGCAAAATTATGTTTTCATCCCGTGAGTGAACTCCCCTTTTAATGCATGCCAATACTTTGCTGGCCTTGGCAAGAAAGGATGTTACTCCTCAAGTTTTTTCATCCTGTGCTCCCTCTGTGCGGGCAGGATGAGCTCTGCAACTTTACCCTTGTATCGTGGATCAAGAAGGGTTGCCAATAGGGATGAGCTGTTCGGTTCGGACGGTTCGGAGTTCGACCCGAACTTAGCCTGTTCGATTAGATCGCGAACACCGAACATTTCCGGGTGTTCGCCGCATGTTCGACCACAATGCATCACAATGGACCACAATGCATTTTCCCACTGGCCTGAAGCTCATAATTGGCTACAGCCTTGCACCTGACCACAGGTCTGGTGCAAGACAGGTGCAACAGTATGCCAATCACGGCTCAGAGTCCTGATTGGGCAAATTTTGCCCAATCATTTGCTCACAGAGCTAAGTCCCGCAGCACACTATATAACGTTTCCACGCATAGCTACAGCACGCATTTTGAGAGGAGATTTCAGAGGAGATAGTTGTGTGTTGTTACTGCCGGTCTGCCACGCTACTGGGGGGGTCTGGGGGGTCTCATTTCTACCAAATATCAGGGAATTTAGATGATGTGTGTCTTGTCACTGTGCCAGCAAGTTTTTTTGGGGTTTACAAATTTCTTTAAAACATTTGTGAATTGAGGTGATCTTCGGTGTCTTGTCACTGTGCCAGCAAGTCTTTTTGGGGGTTAAAAATTTCTTTAACACATTTGTGAATTGAGGTGATCTGTGTCTTGTCACACAGCCAGTACCACGCTGTATTTTGGGGCTCACTAATTTCTACAAAACATTTGTGAATTGAGGTGATCTGTGTCTTGTCACACAGCCAGTACCATGCAGTATTTTGGGGCTCACTAATTTCTTTAAAACATTTGTGAATTGGGTGATCTGTCTCTTGTCACACAGCCAGTACCACGCAGTATTTTGGGTGTCACTAATTTCTACAAAACATTTGTGAATTGAGGTGATCTGTGTCTTGTCACACAGCCAGTACCACGCAGTATTTTGGGTGTCACTAATTTCTTTAAAACATTTGTGAATTGAGGTGATCTGTCTCTTGTCACACAGCCAGTACCACGCAGTATTTTGGGGCTCACTAATTTCTTTAAAACATTTGGGAATTGTTATAATCCATGTGTTCTCACTGGCTGCCACCCATCAAGGGGTCTCACTGATTTATAGGAGGTTTCATTGCCACCCATCAAGAGGTCTCACTGATTTATAGGAGGTGTCTGAGACTTGTAATCTGTGTCTTGTCACTGGCTGCCAGCTATCAGGATGTCTCACTGAGTTATACCAGAGTTCTGTAAATCTTTATACCAGAGTTGAATCAGAGTTCTGTATATATTAATCTATATATCACTCACCATGTCTGAAAGAACAAAAAGGACAGGCAGACGCTCCCAGACACAGATAAGAGGGCAAGCAGCCCCTGTGTCGGGAGGCTGTGCCTCTGGTCGTGGTGGACGTGGTGCATCCTCTGCAGGGGCACGCTTGTCCTCTCTAACTGGTGCTGGCCATCTTAAGCAGCAGCAACATACAGAGGACTTGGTGGATTGGCTAACCAGGCCATCCTTATTCCTCCGAGTCCTCTGCCAGCCAGGCTTCTAGTGCTTTACAGTCCACCTCAGCTGCCAAAGCATCTAATGCAGCCTCCATGTCCACAGCTACTCCTGCCGTAGCCTCGCTATCACACACGGAGGAGTCAGCTGAATTGTTTGACTACAATGAGAGTGACATGCTGCTTGAGAATGCGCAGCAAGTACAGTGCTCTGATTCAATCTCTGAGGTTGAGGAAGGGAGTATAATCAACCTAGAGGAAGGGGGTGCCAGTGATGACACACAAATAACTGGCACTCATGTTGCCCCAGCAGCTGCAGCATACTGCCAAGTTGACTCCAGTGACAAGGAGATAGGGGGTGATGATGACAATGATGATGAGGTCACTGACTCCACCTGGGTGCCTGATCGAACAGAGGAATTAAGTGAGGAAGAGGGGGAGGAGGAGGCACAGCAAACACGAGGCACAACATCCTCTGTGACCAACCGTAGCACTAGCCAGTCCAAGGCATCACAGGTCAGACCTGCTCTGGTGCAGAGCGCTGTTGTCTCAAAGAACACATGCAGGGACTCTGTTGTCTGGGAGTTCTTTAAGAAATGTGCAGTAGAGCACAGCGTTACTATTTGTAATCTATGTCAGATGAGGCTTAAGCGTGGGAAAGATACTGGACACTTGGATAACACATGCTTGAGGCAACATATGAACAACTGCCACACATCCCGTTGGCACAAAACTTTGCGTAGGTCCTCCTCCTCATCATCTGTCTCTACCCCCACTGTATGTCCTGCCATGTCATTGCCTGCAACCTCCACCGACAGGGATGATGCTACAGTAATGGATGTACCAATTCCTTCCTCACAATGTGACATCATCCCAGCAGCTGAAGATTTACACAGTCAGATTATGTTGCCGCAGCTGCTGCAGCGAAAGAAAAAATATAGTCCCAACCATCCCCAAGCACAGCATCTAAATGCCAGCTTAGCAAAATTACTCGCATTGCAGCTGCTGCCTTTCCAGCTGGTGAACTCTGCTCCATTCCGTGAATTTGCTGAATGTGTTGTACCACAGTGGCAGGTTCCAAAACGCCATTACTTTTCACACAAGGCCATTCCAGCACTATACTAGCACGTGGAAGATAATGTTATCCAGTCATTGGGAAAGGCAGTCAGCAGCAAGGTGCATGTGACTTTAGACACGTGGTCCAACAAGCATAGACAGGGTCGTTACATCTCCTTCATGGCACACTGGGTAACTCTGATTGCAGCTGGGAGGGATCCAAGACGGGGCTCTGTGCTGGAGCTTGTTTATCCACCACGCATCCAGAAAGCTGCTTGTATGAGGTCTGTCTGCTCCACCACCACCACCTCTCCCTCTTCCTCCTCCTCCTTCTCTGTCTCTGGCGAAGTGGCAGTTAAACCGATGCCTGACAGGGTCTACGCAATGGCTCAAGCAAAAAGATGCCATACTGTGCTTGAGCTGGTTTGTTTAGGGGACAGGAGCCACACCGGGCCAGAAATTCTGTCAGCTCTGCAGGGGCAGGTGCAGAGATGGTTAACACCTCGCCAGCTTGAGCTGGGAATGATCGTCTGCGATAATGGCAGCAACCTTCTCTCCGCCCTACGCAAAGGTAAATTGACGCATGTACCATGACTAGCACACATCCTAAATCTGGTGGTACAGCGTTTCCTAACCAAGTACCCAGGGCTGCCAGAGATTCTCATCCAGGCCAGAAAAGTCTGCAGCCACTTCAGATGGTCATTCCCAGCAAGAGTTCGCCTGGCAGAAATTCAAAGAGAATTCCACCTTCCCACAAACCGTCTGATCTGTGACATGCCCACCAGGTGGAACTCGACATTAGCAATGCTGCAGCGGCTGCACAAGCAGCAGAGGGCCATCAACGAGTACCTGTGTGAGTATGGCACAAGGACAGGTTCAGGTCAACTTGTTTTTTTTTCCCCCGCAGCGGCCGATGATCAAGGATGCATGCACTGTACTGTCACCATTTGAGGAGGCAACGAGGATGGTGAGCAGGGACAGTGCATGCATCAGTGACACAATTCCTTTAGTGTTCCTGATGGAGCACACTCTGCGGGGAATTATAGATGTGGCTCTAGAGGCAGAGCAGCGGGAGGAAGAGGAGGCCTTCCCTAGCTCTCAAGGCCCCAGTCTTTCCGCAGACAGCATTCCAGCGGGTCCTACTCAGATCCGACAGGAGGAGGATGAGGAGGAGGCAGAATATTTAAGTAGTGGGGGCATTGAAGGTGGGGATTCCTCAAGGGAGGGTTTCGTGTGCCCAGAAACACAAGGGCTAGTGCGTGGCTGGGAGGAGGAAGTGCGCGATACGTTCATCCTCATTGACCAGGAAGACTCGGAAGCTAATGCCATCTCCAACCTACGCTGCATGGGCTCCCTAATGATGCAATGCCTGCTAAAGGACCCCAGGATTTGTGCTATCAAGGAGAGGGATCATTACTGGTTGGCAACCCTTCTTGATCCACGATACAAGGGTAAAGTTGCAGAGCTCATCCTGCCCGCGCAGAGGGAGCACAGGATGAAAAAACTTGAGGACGCTCTAAAGCGACACTTGTGTAACACCTTTCCAGGCACTGGTAGATTACCAAGTGCTGACACACGTGCTTCTGAGGCTGCGGATGATCAGAGGAATAGTGGTGAAGGCCAGGGCCGCTTGACTGATGCATTTTTAAATTGTTTTAGTCCTCGACGCCCAGGGACATCAAATGTAGGCACCCATTGCCAGCGTCTTCGCCATATGGTGCAGGACTACCTAGGCAAGGGCAGACCTGGATACCTTTCCAGCAGATGATACACTGGCTTACTGGGTGTTGAGATTAGATCACTGGCCAGAATTTAGCCAATATGCTATTCAGCTACTAGGTTGCCCTTCATCTAGCGTGCTTTCCGAAAGAACGTTCAGTGCCGCTGGAGGTTTTGTCACAGACAAAAGAGTGCGTCTGTCCACCGATTCTGTAGACCGGCTGACATTTATAAAAATGAATCAGTCCTGGATCAGCAGCTATCAATCCCCTGATGCTGAAGTAATGGAATAGATCGGGATGTCCTCTTCTGCATTCACAAAACCTCCAGCACTGACTCTTCCACAATACCACAAAGGGTTACAGTGTGAAGGCACTTGCTGCCATGAAAGGCACAATATTTGGCTGCAATGATGCTGTGCCAGATTTATATCATTTTAATTTTTTGAACCGCAGGGTCCAACCCTGCACTCTTCCACAATACCACAGAGGGGTTACTGTATTATGATGGCACTTGCAGGCCTGGCACCAAAAGCACAATATCTGGGTGCACTGACGCCTTGACCAGAATCATATCTTTTCAATATAGGACCACATGGTCCACCCCTGCATTGTTCACAATACCACAGAGGGGTTACTGTATGATGATACTTGCTGGCCTGGCACCAAAGGCACAATATCTGGGTGCACTGATGCCTTGACCAGAATCATATCTTTTCAATATAGGACCACATGGTCCACCCCTGCATTCTTCCACAATACCAGAGGGGTTACTGTATGATGATACTTGCTGGCCTGGCACCAAAGTCACAATATCTGTGTGCACTGACGCTTGACCAGAATCATATCTTTTCATATATAGGACCACATGGTCCACCCCTGCACTCTTCCACAATACCACAGAGGGGTTACTGTATTATGATGGCACTTGCAAGCCTGGCACCAAAAGCACAATATCTGGGTGCACTGACGCCTTGACCAGAATCATATCTTTTCAATATAGGACCACATGGTCCACCCCTGCATTCTTCCAAAATACTACAGAGGGGTTACTGTATGATGATACTTGCTGGCCTGGCACCAAAGGCACAATATCTGGGTGCACTGACGCCTTGACCAGAATCATATCTTTTCAATATAGGACCACATGGTCCACCCCTGCACTCTTCCACAATACCACAGAGGGGTTACTGTATTATGATGGCACTTGCAGGCCTGGCACCAAAAGCACAATATCTTTTTGCACTGACGCCTTGACCAGAATCATATCTTTTCAATATAGGACCACATGGTCCACCCCTGCATTCTTCCAAAATACTACAGAGGGGTAACTGTATGATGATACTTGCTGGCCTGGCACCAAAGGCACAATATCTGGGTGCACTGACGCCTTGACCAGAATCATATCTTTTCAATATAGGACCACATGGTCCACCCCTGCATTCTTCCACAATACTACAGAGGGGTAACTGTATGATGATACTTGCTGGCCTGGCACCAAAGGCACAATATCTGGGTGCACTGATGCCTTGACCAGAATCATATCTTTTCAATATAGGACCACATGGTCCACCCCTGCATTCTTCCACAATACTACAGAGGGGTTACTGTAGGATGATACTTGCTGGCCTGGCAGTCTTGCACCAAAGGCAGAATATCTGGGTGCACTGATGCCTTAACCAGATGCATATCTTTTTAATATAGGACCGCAAGGTTCACCCCTGCATTCTTCCACAATACCACAAAGGGGTTACTGTATGATAGTAATTGCAGGCCTGGCACCAAAAGCACAATATTTGGGTGCACTGCCACTGACGCCTGTATCAGATTCATATCCTCAGAGGGGTTACAGTGTGACGGCACTGTTGGGGACGCTAAAGGACCAATTTTGAAGCACCTATTTTACTTTCATCCAAAACCTGCATAAGTTTCACAATAATTTAGCCAAAAAAATCAGTAAACTTTTTCTGCGTGTATGAAAATGTCTCCTCTTTTCATACAGACTGCCGCCCCAAGCAGTTGTTTATGGATAGATTAAAGGAAAAGCATTTACCGCCATATGAAACGTCATTTTTTTCTTTTTTTAAGTGTTTCTATACATTCTAGAAATCCGCCACTTCACGGGCAGGTTATGGGGACCTCCTAGGCACGATATTTGAAGGAATTTTTCGTTTGTATTTTTAACCCTTATTTCATGGAAAACTCACTGTCCCTTTAAAAACGTTTTTTTAAAAACTTTTTGTCCTTGTTTCCTGTCCCTCAGGGCACTACCCGGACCCCCATACACCTTTTATGGAAAATATCTACCATATATGCCCTCTTGGAGGGCACTCTAAAAACCGAATTTTCAGCCCCATTGACTTGCATGGAGTTCGAGTTCGTGTTCGGGTTCGGACCCGAACATATGGGAAGTTCAGGTTCGGGCCCGAACCGAACTCGGGGGGTGTTCGGCTCATCCCTAGTTGCCAACCAGTAATGTTCCCTCTCCTTAATAGCACGAGTCCTGGGGTCCTTTAGCAGGCTTTGCATTATTAAGGGAGCCCATGCAGCGTAGGTTGAAGGTGGCATTAGCTTCCGAGTCTTCCTGGTCAATGAGGATGACCCCATCGTACGCCTGTGGTCAGGTGCAAGACTGTAGCCAATTACGAGCTTCAGGCCAGTGTAAAAGTGCATTGTGGGTCATTGTGGTGCATTGTGGTCGAACATGCGGCGAACACCCGGAAATGTTCAGAGTTCGCGAGCAGACCGAACAGGCTAAGTTCGGTCCGAACTCCGAACCGTCCGAACCGAACAGCTCATCCCTAATCCAAAGCACACAACGTTATCTGTAAAACATGGTGGAGGCAGTGTGATGGCATGGGCATGCATGGATTCCATTGGTACTGGGTCATTGGTGTTTATTGATGATTTAACAGAAGACAGAAGCAGCTGGATGAATTCAGCGTTGTTTAGAGATATACTGTCAGGCCAGATTCAGTCAAATGCAGCAAAGTTGATTGGGTGGCGCTTCATAGTACAGATTGACAATGATCCAAAACACACTGCAAAAGAAACCTAGGAGTTTTTGAAGGAAAAGAAGTGGAATATTCTGCAATGGCCGAGTCAATCACCTGATCTCAACCCAATTGAGCAGCATTTCACTCTCTGAATTCAAAACTAAAGGTAGAAAGACCCACAAACAAAGAACAACAGAAAACAGCTGCAGTTAGAGCCTGGCAAAGCACTAGAAAGGAGGAGACATACAGGGTTATTCAGAGAGCGTGAAAAGCAGAAGAATGACTGGAGAATGACTGGAGAATGAAAAATTCTAGGTCAAAATAGCCGATTTAGAAATGTGATGAAAGGGCGAATTTTTCTGGTTTGGCTATTTTGACCTAGAATTTTTCATTCTCCAGTCATTCTCCTGCTTTTCACGTTCTCTGAATAACCCTGCAAGTCTTTGGTAATGTCTATGGGTTCCAGACTTCAGGCAGTCATTGCTAGTAAAGGATTCTCAATAAAATATTAAAAACGAACATTTTATTTATGATTATATTCATTTGTCCAATTCCATTTGAGCCCCTGAAAATGGGGGACTGTGTATAAAAAATGGTTGTAGTTCCTAAAATTTGTACCTGATATTTATGTTCAACCCCTTGAATTAAAGCTGAAAGTCTGCACTTCAAATTCATGTGGATTGTTTTATATTAATTTTATTCTGGTGGCATACAGAGCCTAAAGTGTGAAAACTGTGCCCGTGTAGAAATATATATGGACCTAATTGTACTGTATATCTGAGGTCTGTGTGTGTGGTCAGGGTGTGTGCAGGCTGTGCAGTGGGAAAATGAGGTGCCTGGTCATACATTTCAATATTATCATAAACTGGACAGGTTTAATCCTAAATTATGAAGATAGGGGTGGTTCCAGTGGCGCAAAAGGATTCTAAATGGTGATGATAGCTACTATACGTCAATGATGTATAGAGAAAGTGCTTACACAGGCTAGATGACAAATAGTACAGAAAATGGTTCTGTGCAAAGGTAAGGGGGTTATGAGTCCTAAAAGAACGGTACCCCAATGTGGGATATGAGCATAGTCGAAAAAAGACCAGTGATAAAGTGCTACCGTGGATAAAAAGCTAGTAATGTGCAAAAGTGCAAACAAAGTGCATAGATTGCAATAACAGCTAAAATGTTAGTGTTGACACCAATAATGTGCCAAGGGAAGTGCCTATTAAATTGGACCAATATGAAATCAGTTCAAAAAGCACACATCATAAAAAGCAATTCATATAAACACACATCTTGTGCAAAATGCAAATTAAAGTGCGTACAGGATATTATTATTGACAATGATAACAGTGAGTCAATAAAGTGCAACAGTGTCTATAAAACAGAGAAAAAAAAAAATGGAAGAAACAGTCTTGCGGAATGTGTAAAAAAAACGCAGCTGCAAAAAAAGTGCACGTCGGAAAAGTAGGCTATTTGTGAGTGGAGAATAGGACTGATTAAAGTCTATGTATGCCTCACACTTTTAGCATCCAGGCATATGTGGAGGTCCGGATGGATATCTTCTCCTTGGAATCCTAGTATGTTTCTGATCCTCGGAAATAGAAAAATAGGAAATAATAGTGCAGTACTGTCTGGACTCACTGGCTACGATATGTACCAAAGTAAGGGGGGCACTTACACTTTCCAGAGCCTATATTATCCAGGCTCTGGTTCGAAGTACACTGGGCCAAGTAAAGAGTGGCCTCTTCCCTTCTTTGTTTCTCTCGTTCACCTCAAATACAGGAAATTTGGAGAGACAGAGCAATCATAGCGTAACTTGAAACAACAGCCAAGTAGATATAAGGTAAAAGTGGTCTCACTCACCGATGATGGAGCTTTATTAATCCAGGCTTAACTTAGTGGCATGCGGTACTCCTTAGTCGGTGGGCACCATCACCTCTTTGTCAGCTTGCAAGGGTCTCAAGTGGATAGATGGAGTAATGTTCGTATCGCACAAGAAAACTGGCTAGACGTCTGATATACAGTCCATAGAAATAACTATAGACTGAATGAATAAAAAAGGGGGATACTTTATTGTAAAAAATGGATACAGGATACTTAAATTAGGGGGGAAGGATCAAAGGGGTGGGTGGATATGCGTTTCGGCAGTTAATATGCCTTCATCAGTCCATAGTCAGAAAAAAAAAGGGGGCAACCTGAGGCACTCCACGGGTCTGTTCTTATATAGGTTCAACAGGTAATCCGTTTGGAGCATGTTTGTTGACTTACTTCCGGGTTTGCGGGTCTCCCGGTCACATGTTAGGTATAACGTCATCATTGTGTGTCGCAGCCATCATGGCGGTGCGTTCCAGAACCTAGAGCATGCGTTCTACTTTGCGCGTCGCAACCGTTATGGCGGTGCGTTCCAAAAGTTCGGAGCATGTTTAGCAGTTCCCAGCAAAAGAACATGAATTAAAACAATTAAATGTGCCTAAGTAGCTACAAAGGCTACAGACGTGGGGCGGAACAGGAGGGAGGAATAAAAGTCCGCCCTCGTCATTAGCATCACACACATTAAAAGGGGTAAAACAAAAGGTTCCAAACACAACACAGGGAGTGCGCCCAAGTGACAATGGCATTACTTCACGTCACCAGGGGTAATATAAATGGGAAAGGAACGACCAACCTGATAGGGTGGTACAGTAATAAAGAGTATGTGTAAACAATAGACGGATGCATCATATGATTATGTGAAGCGTAGTGGATGCATAATATTAGGATTAAAATGGGGAGCATGTGTGGAGACATACAGTTGTGTTCAAAATTATTCAACCCCCACTGAAATTTAGTGTTTTGGCCAGTTTGACATTGATTTTGATCATTCAGTCATCTTGCTTACAATTAAATCAAAGAGGCACGTGTAGGTCAGACAAATATAACATAACATTTATATTGAAATAACCACAAATGTCTTTTCTGTGCTCACATAATTATCAGTTTTATTCAACCCCCAAGTGACATTCAATCTTAGTACTTAGTACAACATCCTTTTACAGTTATAACAGCTTTTAAACGTGAAGCATAGTTTGACACAAGTGTCTTGCAGCGATCTACGGGTATCTTCGCCCATTCGTCATGGGCAAAAGCCTCCAGTTCAGTCACATTCTTAGGCTTGCGCACTGCAACTGCTTTCTTTAAGTCCCACCAGAGGTTCTCAATCGGATTTAAGCCAGATGACTGCGATGGCCACTCCAAAATGTTCCAGCCTTTAATCTGCAACCATGCTCTAGTAGACTTGGAGGTATGCTTGGGATCATTGTCCTGTTGAAAGGTCCAACGTCTCCCAAGCCTCAGGTTTGTGACGGACTGCATCACATTGTCATCCAATATCTCCTGGTACTGAAGAGAATTCATGATACCTTGCACACGCTGAAGCTTCCCTGTACCTGCAGAAGCAAAACAGCCCCAAAGCATGATTGACCCCCCGCCATGCTTCACAGTAGGCAAGGTGTTCTTTTCTTCATAGGCCTTGTTCTTCCTCCTCCAAACATAGCGTTGATCCATGGCCCAAACAGTTCTAATTTGGTTTCATCAGTCCACAGAACACTATCCCAAAACTTCTGTGGTTTGTCCACATGACTTTTGGCATACTGCAGTCGACTCTTCTTATTCTTTGGAGACAGCAAGGGGTGCGCCTGGGAGTTCTGGCATGGAGGCCTTCATTACGCAGTGTGCGCCGTATTGTCTGAGCTGAAACTTCAGTACCCACATCTGACAAATCTTTTCTCAGTTCCTCAGCAGTCACACGGGGACTTTTCTCCACTCTACGCTTCAGGTAGCGCACAGCAGTCAAAGTCAGCATCTTCTTTCTGCCACGACCAGGTAGCGTTTCAACAGTGCCCTTTGCCTTGAATTTGCGAATGATGCTTCCTATGGTCTCTCTTGGTATGTTTAACATCTTTGCAATCTTCTTATAGCCATTGCCCTTGCTGTGAAGAGTAATCACCTCTTCTCTTGTCTTCCTGGACCATTCTCTTGACTTCACCATGTTTTTAACCACACCAGTAAATGTCTAGAAGGAGCTGAGTATCACAGTCATTTTAAAGCTGCCTAATTGGTGCTTATTATGCTTTATTGCTGCTCCGTGACATCCACAGGTGTTTTCAATACCTGATTGAAAACACTTGAATGAACCTCTGTTCTTCAGAGTGGTAGTCTTTAAGGGGTTGAATAATTGTGTCAATGAAGAATTCACAAAAGAAACATTTACTACTGTATTACAAAACCAATTGATGTCATTTTAGTTGCATATGGTTCTTTAAAAAGTCCTTGTAGGATTTCATTCTGAATACAATTACAAATGTACACTAAATTCCCTAAAACCCTTTACAGCATTGGGGGTTGAATAATTTTGAACACTACTGTATTAAGAAAAGGATAAAAGTGAATTAATAGTTCTTTAGGGAAAACAAATTGGAAATAATAGTTAAAATTAATAAGTAGGTGATGTTATATTGAGGATAAGAAATACGAGATAAGGATAACAATCTTAGATAAGGATAAAAAAATACGAGATATATGAGATAAGGATAAAAATCTTACAAATATAAAATATCTTAAAAATCTTAATTAAGAAAATGACACAATTCAAAATCTGCATTTAGCCCTCGTGGTTGTATAGTGAACCTAGGTTAAAAATCCAGCTCATTTCCTCTCTCCCGATAAGTTTATCGAAGTTACCACCTCGCCATGGTGTCTCAACCTTTTTTATTCAGATGAAAATCAATCCATCTGGGTTCATGGCGTGTTTGAGTTTAAAATGTAGCGGGACACTGTGGTTATCATTTCCATTCCTAATATTCCTAATGTGCTCTTGTATCCGTATATTGAGAGGTCTGGTGGTTCTACCCACGTACTTCAAACTGCAAGGGCATATGAGCAAGTAGATCACATTCTTCGTAAAGCAAGTAATTATATCTTTAATCTTAATCGGTCCGGTGATCCCATCTATTTGTGTAATAATCTGTTTTCTACTTCTCGTATTTCGGCAATTTAGACAATTGCCGCATTGATGAAATCCTTTCTTAATGTTGTAAAGATTGGGTTTTGATATGTGCTTCTTAGTATGTTTGTGTGCCGCCAGTTTCATTTTGAGGTTGCTGACTCCTCTACATATCATCCTGGGGTTTTCAGGTAATATATTCTTAAGTTGTGGGTCCCTTCTCAGGATAAGCCAGTATCTTCTTATCGCTTTTCTGATATGTTTATTCTGAGCGCTGTACGGGAAGATAAATGGTACGTCGGCTGCATATCCCGTGTTTATCTTCTGTTTCTTCTGGAGTAGAGTGGTACGTTCTACATTCTTAACCTCTATTTTAGTTGTCTCGAGTATGTCTGGATCATATCCCTTTTCTTCAAAATCGTTCTTACGTTTTTATGACTGTATTTCATACGTGGCCACATCTGTGCAGTTCCTTCTAACTCATAGGAATTGTCCCTTAGGGACTCCTTCTAGCCATTGAGGTAAGTGGCAACTCGTTGTTTCAATAAAGCTATTGACGTCCACTTTTTTAAAAAAGGTTTCGGTCTTGATCTTATTATCTTGGATAAATATGCTCAGGTCAAGAAAGTTGATTCGCTCGTTGCTCCAAGTGGCTGTGAGCTTAATACCTCTATTGTTCTGGTCCAACGTTTGTAAAAAGTGTTGTAGTGTATTGGTTCCACCTCTCCAGATGAAAAAAATATCATTGATATATCGTTTGTAGCATATCAGATTATCCTGATATGTCGGTAGAAAAGATGTTTCCCATAGTGCCATAAAAAAGTTAGCGTATGATGGGGCAAATCTTGTGCCCATCTTAGTCCCATTGAGTTGTAGGTAAAAGTCTTCCTGAAAATAAAAAAAGTTATTCTCTAAAATTAGGCGTATGCCTTCGAGGATAAAAACGATCTGTTCTGGTTGTAGAGTATCATTCATTTTCAAAAAGTGTTCTTTTTTTTTTTTCAATATAAAGATTTTTATTGAGTACCATTAGAAATTTGAAGTACAAAATATGAAAGGACAATAAAGGCCACGCAGGGCCTGTCAACGCTATAAATCACATATGTGCAGTTAGATTGTTGTCAACATTGTACGGTACTTTTTACATTGTAAATAAACAATAAGAAACAAATACAGTGGTTAATACAGTAGTGAAATAAACATAGACAAACAAAAAAAAAGAGGAAAAAGAAAAGGGAAACAAAGAGTAAAACATGCGGTTCGACAGGTTGAAGTAATTTTAAGAGGAGGTGTAAAAGGATTTTTGTTGTGAGGAGTTTTAAGAGTTTTTAAGGGGATGAAGAGGATCCCTTGGAGGATCTATAAGATATCCAACCTTCCCAAGTAGCCTGATACTGTGGAAGGGTGTTATGGGCCGAAGCGAACATTTCCTCGTATTTACAGATACTATCTAAACGGGTCAGAACTTCTGAGAGTGAGGGGGTGGAGGTCGAGTTCCAGTGACTAGCCAACACTAACTTGGCAACCCCGAATATTGCCGATATCAACCCTCTGGGTGGTATTTGAATGGTGATGGGGATGAAGTGTAACAGGTACGTTTCAGGCTGGAGAGGGATATCCAACGAGGTGCATAGTTTGGTCAGGCCATGGATATCAGCCCAGTAAGAGCTAATTTTCGGGCAAGACCAAAAAACGTGTAGCAAAGAACCCTTCTCTGTTGAACAACGCCAGCATACGTTGGCACCCTTGGAGATATGGTGCAGTCGAGCAGGGGTAAGGTACCAGCGGTATAATAATTTAAGATGTGCTTCTCTCATGCCTGTGCTTTTAGATAGGCGATACACTGATGATGTGGCATAAAACCAGTCCTCTCGTGAGAATGATAAATTTAGGTCATAGCCTGTGGAAAGCTGTCATATCTTTGTCTGGTATCGCCCCGATCCTGTGCGTTAACAATATATGTTTAATACGAAGATAGGTAAAAATTTTGTTGAAGGGAATACCAAATTCTTGTACTAGGTCTGGGAACAGTTTAATAGAGGTTGGAGCGAGAAGGTGTTGGACAAGGGTCACTCCCTGAAGCGTCCAGGAGGCAAGGTTTAGGTCAGGGGACAATCTACTTAAAAAACTAAGAGGTGCAAAACTGAGCAGTCGAAACGGTTTTAATAATGGTCTACCCCAGTGGCGCCAGGTCAGGACCGAGAGATAAGAGGAGGGAGTATCCCTCCGGTTTTACTTTAGGGAGAGGGTCATACATAACATAAAGTCATGAATAGAATAGGAGGCGATAACGGCATTTTCCAGGCGCAGCCATACAGGAGGTTCTGAGGAGTGCAGCGAGGCCAAAAATTGGGCTAATAGGGAAGCTCGATAATATCTTAACAGGTCAGGGAAGCCAAGGCCGCCAACTCTCTCGCAGTTGTAATTGTAGTAGCCGAAACTCTAGGGGGCTTGCGTTTCCAGATGTGGGCAAATAGCATTTTCTGCAGACGTAGGAGGATATGTGCTGGGAGAAAGATCGGAACATTGCGAAAATAGTAAAGGATTTGCGGGAGGATTGACATTTTTAAGGAGGCCATGCGCCCAGCCAGGACAGTTCTACTGAGTGCCATGATTGCAGTTGTTTTTCAATAGATTGCAGGGAGGAGGATAATTATGCTTAACGATGGAGCTCCTATTTTCCGTTAGGAAAATACCTAAATATTTAATAGAGTCCGAACGCCAGTCAAACGAGTATTGATTGTTTTAAGATCAACCAGCGAGGACCAGGAATATGCAAAGGGAGGGCCTGAGTCTTACCAACATTATTTTTATATTAGTAGATAGCCGACCATATTTCTCAAGTAAATTAAAAAGAGGAGGGAGTGAGGTTTCTGGGGTGGATAAGTATAGGAGGATATCATCTGCAAATAGAGTGAGTTTCTGTTCGCCTGCCGGTGTAGGCAGACCTGATATAAATGTGTTCAATCTAATATGAGATGCTAACGGTTCCAATGCCAAGACAAAAATTAGCGGGGATAAAGGGCAACCTTGACGAGTGCCGTTCGTAATTGGAAAAGTAGGGGACGAAAATCCCATGCTTAACACCTTTGCCGAGGGGGTGGAATACAGAGCCATAACACTTTGGATAAACAAGGCGGGAAATTGAAAGGCCTCCAACGTTTGGCGCATAAAGCCCCAGTGCATGCGATCAAACGCTTTTTTTCTGCGTCTAAAGACAGTAGGAGCCCGGGGGTTCCAGAACGGTTAGCTAGGTCTATTACGTCAAACAAGCGACGTGTATTGTCACAAGTCTGCCTCCCCTGTACAAATCCTGTCTGATCCGGGTGAATCAATTTAGGAGCAGGGGCGCGACGCGCGAGGCCAATAATTTTGCATAAAGTTTTATATCAACATTCAGTAGGGATATGGGGCGAAAATTCGCACAATGAGTGGGGGGCTTGCCAGGTTTAGGGAGTGTGACTACGGTGGCCAGGAGCATCTCTGGGGGAACTTGGCCAGTGGTTTTAATATGATTAAATAAGGCTGTCAGAGTAGGGACCAGGAGGGAGGCGAAATTTTGATAGTAGAGATTAGATAAGCCATCAGGGCCGGGTGCTTTACCCTTCGGGAGAGCCCGGATTGCTTTGTAGACGTCCTCCTCAGAGAAAGGGGCTAGCAAGTCAGCTTGCTGATGGGGCAGTAATGTCGGCAATTGCGCTTCTGCTAAGAAGGTAGAAATCTCTGCCGAGCAGGGCGGTGAAATGGCCGAGTCAAGTTTGAGATTGTAAAGAGAGCTATAATAGTTGGCAAATTCTGAGACTATCAGCGCTGGATTACGCACTATTTGTCCCCCTAAACTTTCAATTTGGGTGATTTTAGTTTGAACGCGTCTTGCCCTGAGTTTAGAGGCCAGTAACTTTCCCGCCTTGTTACCTTGAGTATAGGAAGTGTAATTTAATTTGCGTAGGGATCGTTCCATAGCCTGTAGGTTTAAGTGCTCCAACTCTCTCCGCAAGGAAAACAATTGAGATGCAATCGATGGGGTCGGCTTAGTCTTATTTTGGGATTCTAAGGAGGAGATTTGTTGTAAGAGAGTTGATGTTTTAAGAGTATACTGTTTCTTTCTATAAGCCCCCTGTTTAATGAAATGACCCCTGATAACCGCTTTGTGAGCTGACCACACAGAGGAGATCGCCACCTCCTCCGAAATGTTCAATCTGAAGTAGTCCTCAAGAACCGATGCTGCCCCATCCCTCCCAGCCGGGTCCACAATTAAGGAATCATTTAAACGCCATGAGCCCATACCTCGAGCCGGAAAATGAGCCCGGAAGGACAGAATCAAGGGAGCATGGTCAGACCATGTCATGGGTCCTATGTGAGCATCTAAGAGATGGTGGACCATAGTCCGGTGTATAAGGCATAAATCGATTCTGCTATAGGAGGAATGCACCTGGGAATAAAAAGTGTAATCCCTAGTCTGGGGGTGGGAGATGCGCCAGACATCATACAGGTCAACAGATTGCAGAAAATCAGTGAAGCGTCGGCCAAGAGACTTCGCTTTTTGAGAGGGGAGGCGGCTTCCAGAGGACTGGCAGTCAACCATGGGGCAGGGAGTCATATTAAAGTCGCCACAGATATACACCGCGCCTTGGCTAAGAGACTGAATTTTTTTATGGGCTTTCCTGAGGAACTGCAACTGATTAACATTCGGGAAATACAAATTAACAATAATCACCGGAACATCATTTAAAGAGCCAATCAATATCAACATTCTCCCCTCCTTGTCCTGGTGTTGAGATGCAACCCGAAACAACCAATCTCTATGGAAGAGGATGGAGACTCCTCTTGATTTGGTTGGAGACATAGAGTGATAAGCTTCAGGGTACATCTGAGACCGAAGACGGGGGGCATCGTGAGACCGAAAATGTGTCTCCTGTAAGCACACTACCGCAGGTTTATATTTATGCAAATCTCGGAAAAGACAGTGTCTTTTAAAAGGAACATTCAAACCTCTAACGTTTAAGGAGAAAAATTTCAGTTCAGGGGAACCCATCAATCATATATTGGGAAACATCCGTTGGTAAGCGTTCCCATCCCCTCCCAACCCCCAATGCAGACAGTCCCCCATAAGGAAGAAGCATTCGTCCAAGGGACCGTACAACAGGAGAACTGGAGGGAATACTGGACCAGACGAACCGAAAAAAAAAAGAAAAAAAGGAGGACAAAATAGGGAAAAAAGAAATTGAGAAATTCAGTAACAAAAAAAACACTGCGAGCCCGCAGTGTAAAGAGGTGTAACTCGCCGTGGTGAAAAAATGCGAGGTAGAATCTCAGGGAAGTAAACACCCACCGGGGGGTATCCCTGGCGTACCAGAGAAAAAAGCAAACAAAAATATCCAGAGCAATAAGATCGTGTCAATTATGAGCCACCAACAGGGGGGTGAGGGAGCTCGGTTCTCTGTGAAGTAGTGGGTCTCTCCAACATCTAAGAAGAAGCAGAAAGCAGCCAGGATCAGCTGGGCAGAGGAGAACGATATCAGTACAGGCCCAGACATAGGGCTCCGTTCATTTTGGCTTGACGCGGTGCCACTCTGGCGAAACTTTAAGTGGCGATGTAGTTACCACGCGAGGGGGGGTGTACTCCTTCACAAACCCCCATTCCTGCAGGAGCTGCATGCCCGATGGGATGTTGGTGATAGCATGTAGCCTCCCTTCTCTCCATATAAGCAATTTGGTCGGGAAACCCCACCTGTAAGCCACCTCGTGGTTCTTCAAGAGCTTCGTCAAGGGGAGGAATTCGCGCCTCTTCGCCAGGGTCATCGCTGATAGATCCGCAAACAGTAGCAAGTTAGCATACGGAGTAGGCAAGGTCGGGCCTTTTCTAGCCGCAGACATTAAGGACTCCTTAATATGATAAAAGTGAACTCGGACGATAACATCTCGGGGAACATCCGGTGAAAGATGTTTCGCTTTGGGCAGTCGATGAGCGCGGTCTAGGAGTAAGTCCTGGAGAGAGGCCGATGGGAGTAAAAGTTGAAAGACCTCCATGAGATATGCCGGGAGATCAGCCAGGACCACCACCTCCGGGACACCACGGATCCGCATGTTGTTTCTGCGTGAGCGGTCCTCTAAGTCAGCAACTTTGGTGGCCAGCGCATCATGTGCGATTTGCAGATTCTGGTGTCTGTCCACAAGGTCATTATGAGCAAGACAAATATCATCAGATTTGGTCTCAAGGTTGTCAGTACGCTCACCTAGATCCTGAACATCACGGCGCAGCTCCTGCAGCGCCTCTTTGAAGTCAGCCTGGAGGGTAGTGCGGAGTCCCTGGAGCATATCATGCATTGCCCTCTCAGATGCTGGGGACGTGTTAGAGAGGAGATCCGCATCCTGTTCCTCCAAGTCCAGGCCAGAGAGAGAGGAGCCCGAGATCGGGGAGCCGCCATCTTGAATTTTGCGGCCTTTCTCAGATCGGCTGGTCCGGGTCCCTTCAAGCTGCTGCTGGGCCTTTGGAGGTGCCATCCTGCCTCCGGATGGTGTTAGGACCCCGAGGGAGGTAAATTGAAGTTGGGGTGCCCCTTGTAAGAGCCGCTGGAGTGGAAAAACCGAGCGCCGCACACGGAGCTCTCAGAACATGCGGCTGCTCGTGTCGCCGGCTAGCCACGCCCCCCACTCAAAAAGTGTTCTGTTGCTTCAATTCCCATTTTATGTGGTATGATGGTATAGAGTGATTGAACTCTTTTTGGAACGCACCGCCTGTGATTTTGGAATGCACCGCCATGACGGTTGCGACGCACAAAGTGGAACGCATGTTCTAGGTTCTGGAACGCACCGCCATGATGGCTGCGACACACAATGATGACGTTATACCTAACATGTGACCGGGAGACCCGCGAACTCGGAAGTAAGTCAACAAACATGCTCCAAACGGATTACCTATTGAACCTATATAAGAACAGACCCGTGGAGTGCCTCAGGTTGCCCCCTTTTTTCCTGACTATGGACTGATGAAGGCATATTAACTGCCGAAACGCGTATCCACCCACCCCTTTGATCCTTCCCCCCTAATTTAAGTATCCTGTATCCATTTTTTACAATAAAGTGTCCCCCTTTTTTATTCATTCAGTCTATAGTTATTTCTATGGACTGTATATCAGATGTCTAGCCAGTTTTCTTGTGCGACACGAACATTACTCCATCTATCCACTTGAGACCCTTGCAAGCTGACAAAGAGGTGATGGTGCCACCGACTAAGGAGTATCGTGAAGTGGACAATATAGTCCTTCCTCAGATGCCAGTCTCTGTTCTAATCAGTGGAGAAATCAGGTAAGTGACGGTGCGCGGTTAAAGAAATCACACAGACAATCGAAGGAGTCTTATGCGGCTTCTCTGGTCAAAGCCAATGATTTCTCTGTTTAATGATAGGTTTCGATACATGTTTTATAGTAGTTTGCTGCGTAAGCGAGTGGGAGTCAACTTAACATTGTAGTCAACTTCAGCATAAAATTGTGTACATACAGATTAATTTATTAAATAAATGAGAATCAAACATCAGCTATTTCCAAAGTATCATGCGTCATCAGCGTAGTCAGACGTTTTTCTACATCATGGGTGTGTGGATGTTCTGTTCTGTTCTAGGATGCAGGATGGGCTTGATAAAACTCCTCATGACTTTGTGGTCAGCTTATTCTGTCAAAAAGCGAAGTTACGCAAGATACATTTTGGTTTTATCTGAAAAGACAGTTATATTAATTTCCTCTTAAAGACATAGCAAACTAAACTTAAATAAGCATTTTTCTAGGCCTTTTTCTAGGCCTTTGAATATTATTAAAGCAGATACATATGCTTGTCCACAACAGTCCCCCCTAAAAATGCACATTTCTCAAGTGTCCCCTTGGAGACGAGCCGCGCCTTCATCCGTTCCCCTAATAGTCTTGCCAGCCATCCCAAATCTTCACCAAGTTTGAGATGAAGTATCCTATTGATCCAACCCCTTTGTACCTTGGACTACGGCATGACTAGACTGGTGGGTCAAGAATTGGGCCTTCAACTCGTCTTGCAATGGGTCACTAACCTTGGCTCAAAGTTAAATCACATATGGGTTTCCTGAGGGAGGGGGTGCATGGATTCATAACTCTGTGTTTGCCTCATCACTGGTGGGTGGGGTTTGTCATAAATCTCATTCATAGGTATCTCCATAAATTGTAGACTAGCATAGGAAGTGTCAATATTCTCCCCAGTGTCCCCACAAAAGTGACTAAGCATAACAGGGGTAGTGGATTCCACAGTTCTTTCTACAACCTTTTTAATGCAGGGTAAAACACAACATACAATCACCGCCAACAGAACCATTACTACCAGGATAACTATCCATATTTGTGTGAGGATTTTATGCCAGCCACTCATCCAACTAAAATACTGATCCCATGGATCAGTAATACCAGAGTTCTTCTTCAGTTCTTCAGACAGGTCTTCCAATTGTTTAATGGCTTTAGTGACCTTACCAGTGGGGCCTGTGTTATCCGGGATAAAGGTGCAACAGGAGCCACCAGTACCTTTCAGCATCTTACAGACCCCACCCCTCTCTGCCAGTAGCATGTCAAGGGCCATGCAGTTCTGGAAGGTCATCGCAGAGGTCGGGCCTAGCTGGTCAGCCAAACCCTGGAGGGCATCTTGGGTATAGTTAACAAACCTCTGCTGGTTGTAATAGATGTAGTTAATCCAATCAACATTCTTGTTGATGGTTATCATGGGGATTAAAGATTTGAATCCCGCCTTTACCTGGTCTCTAGCTTTGAACTCATTAGGCACCCCCCTTGGGACTCCTATGACATCAAGGTAGACGTGGGGATCAAAATTGCCAGGTACAGGTTTCACCTGTCTCCTTTGTCTAGTGAGTCTGGGGGTGTGGGCTATAGGCAGATCATCATCAAAGGGCAGGATGTGGAGGGGCATGATGGCTTTAGCCAGAGCACACTCACCGTCCCACGCACCTACCAAGTGGGAGCAGACTCGCAGGTCACCGCAGATCCAATAGACGTCTCCCAGGGATATCACCTGGTTTTGCACTTTCTCCTTCTCCACAGTGCTGTACCGCGCACAATAACCTTCTGTGAAGTTCCCAACTACCCGGGCACTGGTCCCCCAAGAGGATTAACAGGTGTAGTTCCCGGGGTAGATAGTGATACTCTCTGAGAGTCTGGGGTTTTGTGTCTGGAGGGGGTATTTGGACTTCATTCTTTGCAAGCATCGTGATTTAGAGTGGTGCTGGTAAACATTCCTCAATATCCTCGGGGATATTGAGAGGTACTGTACCTAGATGAGGCCTAGCACTACCACACACATAGCAATTGGTTCTGTTGTGGGACTGAGCACAATATTTCATCCATTCTAACCAAACATTCATATCCGAGTATCCTGTTTCAATGGCCATAGTATCCTCGAACGTGGGATCAGCGATGGCTACTATACCATTGGAAGAGATCATCATGTGGTGATTAAGGGGTTTGGACTGTTGGTGCGGAGGGACCCAGTCAGGGGCAAGGTACATATCTCACAGGCAGAATTTTCCCAGGCTCCAGGGATTCCCTGACCCCCCTTTTTCCCATATTCCCAGAATATAGGTATTCCCGAGTCCAGGATTTTCTGGGGTTAGGATTAGTTTCAGTGCTGTCGCCCCTGTTCTAGATTTAAATACTTTGTCATCATCTGAGTCCTGCAGTTCTTGGGTGGGGCATGTGTTAAGGGCCATTTTCAGTTTCATGCGAGCAAGAAGTGATTTACCATTGTTATCTTTCTTGTCTAGGGCGCTTTGTGGTTTGTGTCCCCAGGAAACCCCAGTATTCCATCCCACTGATCCCCAACTACCACACTCCTGTCTCCAATAGCTATTGGTAACGCACATATATATCATAATTGTGTGGGATCCCATTTCTCCAGATACACTGCAGGCGGGGGCCTGGGCAAGGGTTTATATCACGATAGTTAAAGGTGTAAGTGGCCACTCGAGTGTTAGAGGAATTGTACCAGAAAGTGGTTAGTTTGTTTTCGGCGGCAGCAACTGCCGTGCCATCAGCAATCTGTTTGACAACCTGTGGAATTATGTCAATGCTCACCTGTTCCCCCACAACTTCTTGCACCATAGCAACAGCCGCTTGTCCCATTATGACAGCCACATTTTGCCCCTGGATTCCCACCCCCCAAATGAGAAGGATATACATAATCATGGTTGGGTTGTTGTCTGGTCCGTTTCTGGTGTACAGGTCTTTTTACAGTGGGACGCGTGGATCCAAGTGGATTTTCCTTCCAGCTTTACTGACGTTGCTGTTGTGAGGAGGACCTGGAAAGGACCGCCGTATCTGGGCTCAAGTGGATTTTTCTGAAGAAACTTCTTCACTAGTACCCAATCTCCCGGGACTAGTTGATGAGTGCCGTCAATACTTTCAGGGTCTGGAATGCAAGAGAACACCTGGCTATAGATATCAGTTAATGTTTTTGAAACACTGGTGACATATTTTATTAGGCTGTCCGATTGTAACTGTAATTGTTGAGGGAAACTGAATTTCGAAAGGTGACAGATTGTGTAGACCGATGAGGGCATTCATCAATGTCTTTGAGAGGTGTGAGGGCCCATGTGCCTATTGTACTACAGCCAGATAGAGTGCTTTAGGTAAGCACACTTTATTTCTTATGCAGAGGAGTCCATGCATGCTTGTGGCCCCCCTTTTCTCCCAGTCTCCCTTCTCACTGTGTGATGCAGAGTCATGCAACTGTGTGAGTTGTAGTTCTGAGACAGGAGTCTGTACTAGTAGTGGGACTAGCTGCTCGAGTTCCTTTTCCTGTGTCTGAGTGAGTCTGTCTTGCTGCCTGGTCTGCTAAATGATTTAATATCAGCTTCTGGTGTATTAAGCTTTCCATGTGCTTTTACTTTTAGCACTGCAACCTGTGTAAGTGCGTGTAGTTGCGCTTGTTTTGTTTTTTTTCTTCTGGCAGAAAGGGTGGGGGCGAGGGGGGGAAGTTGAACAGAATTGAAAATTCGCGTGACTGCGCACCCGGTGTGATATTTCCTGGACTCGTCTGCAAAGCGGGAGCCATACAGTGTCAGGTAAGGGGCTGTGAAGCGTATTGGGCACCAGTATTGCACACAGAGGGCAGGTGTGCTGTTTCTGGGAACTATCAGCATCGTCCCCTCCCCCCTCAGGAAAATGAAAGAGAGCAGCCAGGTTGAGACACCGACATCTGGTGAGAGTGTCATTATCAGGGAGCAGGAGGGAACATTGCAGGCGCAGGTGCCTTGCAGAGGAAGGCTATTTGTGCTGGGGTTTTTTGGAGGCAGGCAGAAACGTCATGTGGTGCCAACACTCGGGGCCGCTCATCCCTTCCTTTTTATGATGCAAATTAATACTTAATCAGTAGGCATCACTAGACTGTTGTAATTAATATCTTGAGCCGTTATTGAATTGGGGGACAAAACTTTTCTGGCATTAGCAACTTTATCATGTATATAGCTAGATCACACTCTGTTTGTGGGGTCGTCATTATCTAGAAAATCCTCTAAATTAACTAGAAAATAAAAACCTGCAATCCTCTGATACCGACTGTTTGCATATTATCCATTTTAAACCAAAATAAGCTATTGCAGGAGGTTAAAAAAACTTGCTCTACCTTTAAACTTCATAGAGTTGTATATTACCTTTTTTTTCTCTCTCTCTCTACAGGGTTAAAATATCTGCATGCTCATAGAAAAAAAGAGGAACCAATTTAATCTTTCTAGTTTCACTTTCTGTTCTGCGTCCTGCTTCTTTTTTTTTTCTATATAGAAAAAAAACAATACGGGATATTTTAAAGCTCACTTTTTTTTTTCTGAACACTTATCTGTATCGGGCGCCGTAGCACTCTGTCCTGCAGAGCAATACTGATAGAATGCGTAGCCTCTCTATCCCGAGAATATTTTGTATAAAACTATTTTCTACTAAAATAATAAAACTTTAGGGCGTTAGCAAAAACTCCCTCCATTAATATAGACAAATGATTCTATCTACAAGAATAATAATTCCGCATACGTATGTCTTGTACTTCACATATACACTACAACAGTAAACAACTCAGAGTCTCTTGGCAAGCACCTAACAATGGAATCATGTCACAAACAAAGCAGGTGTCATGTCTCATCTGTCTACTTTGCTTTTGGTCTTTGCTTACCGTGCTTTACATCTCTGACATACATACTTTTTAATGCTCTCTACTGGAAAGCAACCTGTAGTTGCCATATCTAGGATAGGCTTTCCTAACATCTTCTTACATTGACTCATAAACTATCATTCGCATCCTATAGATTATCAGATTCTGGTTTAAAATAACTTTCATCCCACGTTAAAAAAATTCATCATTTTTTGTAACCATTTACACGAGTTGGAACAGGCGTCCCTGTCCAACTGCCGATTAAATTTATACCTTTTTCGTCTCATACTTTATATACATCCATATATACAAATACACACACTATATACACATATATATATTACATTTATAGTAGTTGCTTGGTCAGCTAATCTGTCTTTTGCCCACTCTCTGAGTTGTTCGCAAAATTCTATACCTGACTGGTATGAGACATCAGATACTAAGCGCGCAGCTGTAAATCCTTTTCCCATTATGGGCCAATACCCATCGCCTGCTTTTGTTTCACACAAGCTTAAAAGATCTCTCCATGCTGCAGAGTAAGTCTTCTGAATCTGAACTATGCGTCTATAAAAGGGCATAGGTTGTTTTTCCGGGTCAGGTAATGTGCCTACTAGGGAGGAGGCTTGAAATGGTGTGAAGGTGACATACATAATGGGGACGTCAGGGGAAGTGAAATCTCCTAGTCGGGGAGATGGTCCCGGTACTCGGGCAGCTGGGATCGTCCAGGTTACATTATTTTTGGGAGTAGGAGGGATGTCGTGGGTGTTTTGGTAGAAAGGGTACGTGGTGTCGGTTTGGTGGGGTGGAAAGGTCATGAGATCTTGGCGCTGGGGTGGAAAAGTCGCGGGCCGGCTACGGGTGACCTGGGGCGTGGTTGCAGGTAACCCTATGTGGGATGTTAGGGAATCATTGGAACGATTTACTGAGTCATAAGAATGACTGGAAGAAGGTGCCCGCATTCCCAACCATGGTTGACCCGGGTCATCCGTACGGTCTATCGTTTGGAGAGTGGTATCTAAATTGGGCAAATGAGGCATTATAGGTGATATAGTCGGTGCCTGACATGCGGTTGTTGATGGGGATGTGGCAGAACCGGGTGTGTAGCATGCCCCATCTGTACTTAAAACAGGGTAAAGACTCGTGGGGGCTGATTTTTCTATTTTCCTTTTGGAAATCTCGCCATATGAAGGAGGCTCAGATCTTGGGGTGAGATAATAGTAATTAGTTTTTCCTTTCTTCTTTTCTACTGTTTCTATCCACCCTTCGTTCTCAATTTCTTTTGCAACCCTATACCATGCCTGTGCTACATTCCATAATCCATTATCTATCAACATTCCTTTTTCATTCTTCAATACATTTCTTTTGCCTGTCCTTTCCTCAACTAACTTGCATGGCGACAACCAACCAGCATGGCTACTCTGTTCATTTCCAATTCTCGATTGTTAGCTCTTTTTCCCGTTCAATTTCACATTCACGTAGTTTATTAACAGTCAGAAATGAGGATAGACCTATATCTATCGTGTCCTATTTTAACCACGACAATAAAGCTTCTCGTCCTCTCCTATATTCCAAATATAGGACCCTGCTAGAAGGTGTAGCTAGCACCTCTCTATCGCAGCAAATATATCCTACAGGTGCTTCCTTTACCGCGTCACCTGTTCCTACTAGATATATATATTCTTGTGAGTTACAACTAGATACGCCTAATGCATCATCTATATACCGGTACCCACAAAAACTCCTCTGACTGTCAATCAAACTATACTTCAATCAGAGACATATCGCGTCCTACTACCAAGCCTGTGTTCACCTGTTACTGTTAGGAAAGTCCTACTACCAGGTATGCGTCTATTACATCACATCACCTGTTACCGTCTGTAGATAGCTAACCAGGTACACCCCACTTGTTACCACAGGATCGCGATAAACTCTCTGACTAACAACCAAATCACAATGCTTTATCAGAAAATATGCCGTCAATTCAAAGAACCAGGAACAGACGTACAAACAATCAGACAACTGGCATGCGATGCGTGGGTCAGTATAACGGGCACCTGGGCAAAGTTAAATAAAACCCCACTTTTGATGCCTTTCCCAAGTGTCACACTGGGGTTTCCCGGGTAGGATCACAAAGGACTAAGGAGTACCGCATGCCACTAAATTGAGCCTGGATTAATAAGGCTCCATCATCGGTGAGTGAGATCACTTTTACCTTATATCTACTTGGCTGTTGTTTCAAGTTACGCTATGATTGCTCTGTCTCTCCAAATTTCCTGTATTTGAGGTGAACGAGAGAATCAAAGAAGGGAAGAGGCCACTCTTTACTTGGCCCAGTGTACTTCGAACCAGAGCCTGGATAATATAGGCTCTGGAAATTGTAAGTGCCCCCCTTACTTTGGTACATATCGTAGCCAGTGAGTCCAGACAGTACTGCACTATTATTTCCTATTTTTCTATTTCCGAGGATCAGAAACATTCTAGGATTCCAAGGAGAAGATATCCATCCGGACCCCCACATATGCCTGGATGCTAAGAGTGTGAGGCATACATAGACTTTAATCAGTCCTATTCTCCACTCACAAATAGCCTACTTTTCCGACGTGCACTTTTTTTGCAGCTGCGTTTTTTTTACACATTCCGCAAGACTGTTTCTTCCATTTTTTATTCTCTGTTTTTATAGACACTGTTGCACTTTATTGACTCACTGTTATCATTGTCAATAATAATATCCTGTACGAACTTTAATTTGCATTTTGCACAAGATGTGTGTTTATATGAATTGCTTTTTATGATGTGTGCTTTTTGAACTGATTTCATATTGGTCCAATTTAATAGGCACTTCCCTTGGCACATTATTGGTGTCAACACTAACATTTTAGCTGTTATTGCAATCTATGCACTTTGTTTGCACTTTTGCACATTACTAGCTTTTTATCCACGGCAGCACTTTATCACTGGTCTTTTTTCGACTGTGCTCATATCCCACATTGGGGTATCGTTCTTTTAGGACTCATAACCCCCTTACCTTTGCACAGAACCATTTTCTGTACCATTTGTCATCTAGCCTGCGTAAGCACTTTCTCTGTACATCATTGACGTATAGTAGCTATCATCACCATTTAGAATCCTTTTGCGCCACTGGAACCACCCCTCTCTTCGTACCTTTTTAAACACATTTCTGTCAAGGTTTTGTGTTCCTCTCCCAGTAGGCTGCATCTATACCTCAAATTACCATCTTACCTCGAATTTAGCGCCTCCACTGTACCCTCTATTTCTATTAATCCTAAATTATTTAATGAAAGCAGTCACATGACATTAAAAGTATCAGTGTCTTAAAAAAATGGTAACATGCATCCCTAGTCTCTGTACATAGTGCTTCCTGTGTCCCCCTTTTTATAAATATATATATATATATATGGAGGACACAGGGGGTGCTATGTATAAAGAGCGGGGGGACACAGGGTGTGTTATGTATAGAGAGAGGGGGACACAGGGTGTGCTATGTATATAGAGAGGGGTACACAGGGGGTGCTATATGTTTAGGGCTACCTTTTTTCTATCTTTTTTAAATACTATTCCAATTAAATTGGCATTAATTTATATTTACTTTATTTAATAGAAACTTTCTAAATGGACGTAATGTATCAGTGCAGTCGGGCGACTGATATAAGTAGAGTTTAGACCTTGCCTATATGAAATGTGCTTTGTAAAAATAAACAAAAGGTTTTGGCATGTACATTGTATTTTAAATGTTGTTGTTCAATAAACTTGTTTTTTTTTCTTTGAAATGTGCTTCACAAACATTTCTCTAATTTGATATTAAAAGTTGTTGGAACCCTGTCCAGTGTGCACAGAAGTAAAGGTAATCCAGGGGAGACTGGCTGCGAGGCGGAGCGGAGTCAAGTCAAACCTGCAAAATACTTTGCTTCATTACACTTGCAGTGTATCTCAGGCTTAAGAATGATGTATGAATGTTATATACATTGTTGCAGTTTGGGTAATGCAAAGTAGTTTTCCATAAACCCACTGGTTTCTGTCAGTGGTTTTATGGAAATCTAGTTTGTATTGAAGATGTTAAACCCTGATAAGTTTATTGTGTAGAATAACAGGTAATGCCAATTTCAATATATTTTATGTTTGAGCCTAGAGTGTTGCGGTCTGAATATTACAATATATTCAAAACTAGTCTGAAATAGCTCACGGCAAATACAGTGAAATAAATACATTAAGCAGTGTCCTTACTGCTCAGCTTTTGCCAGGTGTGTATCCCATGGGAGGAAGCAGCACCAAACACACAAGCAGATTGAGGATGATCGGCTCCTGTCGTTGCAAACTGAGGAAAAGGTTCATGACGCCTTCCGGACCCAAATTAAACTTAACATTTAACAGTAACCTATATTGTTATTTTTTTATTATTATTATCCTTTATTTATAAGTTTATATTGTTAAAATACATTTTTACATGAACTTTTCAAATAATACACTGTTTTAATAATACCATAATATTGTGAATTAAATGAACCCGGTTACAAAAAAAAATATGGAACTAACGAGACACACAAATATAACGCAAGAAATAAGCAGACCAGTCATTTACCTGCAATTAAATTCCTTCTTTTTTTTTACAGCAATTATAGAGGAACAACGGTTGGGATTATATATAATCAATATCAGCGTTATTCAAAGAGATCCGAATGGCTGCCGAAAGGGAACTGAATGCTGAAAATCAGCGTTCGGTTACCTTTCTTGGCCATTCGGCTATCCAGAGAGCAGGCAAATTTATTCGCTGCATTCGTCTGCGGTGTCTGCTTTTTCCGGCAGCTGCGATGCGTGTGATCGGCTCCTGCTCGGGTTTTTCCAGCGTTTTCGGCGTGTTAATCCAGATGTTTTTGCGGGTTTCGGTCAGTTTTCGGTGGGTTTGCGGTGGCTTTTCCCTGCATTTCGACGGCCCTGTGGTGCTTGCTGAATACACCGCAAGGTTGCTGAAATGGGATCGCCAAATCGAACCGAATTGAAGAGAACAAAAAATCCCCGAACGTGCGGTGGTTTTTCGATTCTCTTTGAATAACCCTGTATATAAAAAGGACTGCAGCAAAATAATTACCCCTTGAGTCAGTAGCTTTCCGGTTCTGTATGCGGGTGCTACAGATGCAATGTGGGCATAAACGCACAAAAATTAACAAAGAAAAATAAAGCAGCAGTTTTCCTTTTTTTTTCTATCATTTGAAACTTAAACGCTTCTATTGTGGGCAAAATGTCCTTCACTGGTTTGGTTTATTCAACACTGCAGATAGAAGTAATAGAAAGATAATAGCATTATTACAAGAAGAATTCTAGATAATTAAGTAATCACATAAAGAGAAAAATAAACAAATCAATAAAAATAATATTTTTCAGGTAGGAATTAATAATTATGAAAGCACTGAGATAAAAGACTATTGATTGGACGAATTTTAATAATAATAATAATAATAATATAGATTGTAGTAGGTACGCACAGGCAATACGCTTTGCATCCATGAAACATTTATTAACCCCTTCATTACCATGATCATATATACATGATCAGCTGTAGCAGGCACAGCAGCTCAAGATCTTGACAACACAACCTGCTGCTATGCTGTATCAGTGCAAATGAAATTCTTATGTTTGCAAAATAAATATTTTTCATTTGTACTTAGGTACATACCCCCAAGGTTTTAGCACCGTGAGCATGATGCTAACACTATTTCAAATTATTTGGGAGTAAGTCTTAACCCCTTCACTACCAAGTGATTTTCCAAAAAAACATTGTCAGGATACAAGTGTTTTTTTTTTAAAAAAACTAATTATATTAATTTTACAGCAATAAATATTTGGGAATATTCCCAGTGTATTTCTTACAGTAGTAACCTATTTGCAGGCAGATGTCGCCATCTACTGGCCAAATACAGTTACTGCAGTTAGAGCTGCAGCTCGTGGCTCTGTGCATTGACTGCAAAAGAATTTCATTTGCTTTTGTCCCGCGCATCTGCAGATCGAGATAACTCGATATCAGGCATCTGATGGTGCCTTTGAAGACACAAATTATCTCGGCTGTGAAAGGGTTAAAGAGACCTCTCCAGATGATCCTGCACACAGCTCACATCTGCAGTAACTCCATTTTGGACAGTAGATAGCAACATCTGCCTGCCAAATAGGTTATTACAGTAAGAAATACATTGGAATATTCCCAAATGTTTCTTACTGTATAATTAATTAAAAATGATTTTCCAAAAAAACTCTGGTTCCTGAGAGGACTTTTTTTTTTTTTTAAATCCCTTGGTAGTAAAAGGTGGTAATTGGAAACTGAATAATTAGCCAATTTTCTTTATCAAGAACCAGATGCAGTACATTGAAAATGTCTATTTTGGCCTATCAATTCTCAGAATTCTTTGACTGCAGTAGCATACCTGAGAATCATAGGATTTGTAGTTCAGAAACATCTGGGGGAGCCAGAGTTTGGAATCCCTGGTCCTGGTGGAAGCAGATGGTCACAGGGCAGGCATCCGCTTGCACATGCCTATGATGATCGTAGTTCTTGGATTACATCACATTGCAAATACCGGCAATAACCGTAGGGTGACGTGTACATAATATAAATAAAGATTCCATTTTAATATGCACGTTTTCCTAAAATCTCGTAGTAAATGCAACTGTGGAAGCAAAGCATGGGAACATAAATAGAAAGGACCAAAGACAAAAGAGTGAACAATGAGCGTTTTGATCTTGCACGCTGTGTGCATGCCGTTTCCAATGTCATTATATGTAAAGGAAATGTTTGTTTGTTTTTTATAATAATTTAACTTTAAAGATTTCGTTCCTTCCGAGTAGTTGTATGTATTTCCCCCGTACGTTCCAGTTTGCTTTGTTTTTATGTACCGAATCATATTTGTTTGATGGTTTAGACTCTTTGCCTCGGGGTACACAGGAAGAACACAGACTCAAGACTAATTAAAAGCCTTCCTTTTATCTTGCTGTGCTGTTTTTAAACAAAGTAATTAATTTACACTCTATCTTTAGCATTAAATGGAAGGGTTGGATTGGCAGATTCATGGCTGCATACAAAAATAAGCCCATTCTTTAAAAGTATCAGCTGTCTTTAGAAAATACAATTTATTGCATACTGAAACCGATACCTGGCTGTCAGTGTTATTAATTGTCACAAAAAGTCCAGGTCAAATATTTTCCCTAACCGCTGTGATTCGTTTTCCTTCGCCAGTTCCAGGATTCTCCTCTCAGCAAGCAGCGCTGATCCAATGTCAGATCTTAATTTCTCCCAATAAAGCAGACGACACTAGTCATGTTTAAGTTAAGCAGACTCACTGGCCATTTCACATGGTCTGATTTTATTTGATACAGAATCAGATAAGAACAGTTAACATCCTCGCCCCCAGGCTTCGGGGCACCGCCCTTCAGCCTGCTCTCCATCAGGTCCTCTCAGAGTGCAGGGTCCTCCCTGATACTGTTCTATGTGTTTAACTTGTATGCATATTAGTTGTTCTGTCTCTCCTATTGTACAACGCTATGGAACTTGGTGGTGCCTTACAAATAACTGTAACTGCAGTCATACAGAGCAGGGGTCCTTGTTTGGGGGTGATTTCAGGGGAGCAGCGGCAATCCGGGGGCCCCTATGGTGTCACAGTCCAAAAAGCGCCCAGATCTGGAGGCAGGGGCAAGGATGGCAGCGTGTACAGTTACCCCCAGAGGATGCCGCATGGTTGCTGCTGCCTGAGCTCCTGGGGCCAAGAAAGGCTCAGCAATGTGGGTTCCCAATGGAGCTCCCTCCTGAAAATCACCCCAATGGTAGCTCCCATGTGAGGGACCCTAACCCCAAAAGAGCACCTTGCTGGAGCAGAGGGTTTTCAGGGCTCCACGTTTTAAAGTTTCTGCAGATGTTCCCATTAACATGAATGCTGTGCAGTCCTTAAATGGGATTGGCTGGGGTTTCAAACCCAGCTCATGGTTGCAAACCCAGGCTTCCCCTGGTGTCCATAGGCGACTCTACAGGGGGGCAAGGGGGGGCAATTGCCCCCCTAGGTTATTCCTTGCCCCCCCACCAAAAATCAGCATCCAGCTTCCCATACTTCTTCGGACCAATGTATCTCTGTCGCTATGCATCGTATATGGATGAACTAGGTGTCATTTGAAAGGGCAGATTCTGGCCTTTCCAATGATACCCAACATGACTATATTCAGTGTGAAGTAAAAGTCAAAAAACATCAAATAAAAACGTGCAATTAAACATAAACATTTTCACAGGGTTGAAATGGCTCAGCAGTGAAATGGTTAATGTTCAGACTATACATTACATTGTGTATTACGTTAGTTTTTGCCTTGGTTTAGTTGTATATTAACCCTTTCACTGCTGAGGCTTTTCCCGCCCCTGTGCTGAGGTCATTTTTACCGGTTTTGCTCATCATGTTTAAACGTGTTTTGAAGGCTTATTTTAGTATATGACCCAGACATATTATATATCGTTCTTTCCGTCAGACTCGGTAGATTCATAATATGTCATTATTATATGTATACGTTATGTCATGTCTGTATATTATAACAAAAAATGCAATAAAATATGTATTTTCAATAATTTACAATGTGTAAAGTGTTTTTTTTCACATTTTAACATGCGAGCAATTGCGGTTATATTTTGTATGGGGTGCGCTTGTTAAAAAAATTAGAGATGGGGTCTCGTTACATTTTTTTTTGGGGAAAATTACACTATTTTTAACAAACGCACCGCATACAAAAATCGTTAGGGCAGCATCATTGTTCACATTATAATTTAAATGGGAACAATATTGCTGCATTAACGAAACAAAAAAAAGAAAAAAAAAGTGTTTATTTTTTTTTTTATATTTTTTTTTTTAATTTTTTTTTATTTTTATTTTTCATTTTATTTTTTTTGACAAACTTTTTCACTTTCATGTTTGGTATCGTTGGAACGGCCATGCTCTGGCCGATCCAACCATACCAAACATTAACCCTTAACTGCCACGGATCCGGAGATAGGGAGTTCATTGGAACTCCCTATCTCCACAGTTGGTGGCAGTTAGGGGTTAAGTCCAGGACTGGCGTCATCGTGCATAGCACGATGACGCCAGTCCTCAGGGGGAGTTCCGGGAGGCTTGGCCGACATCCAAGATGTCGGCCAGCTCTGGGAAAGGATCGCGAACCGGCGCTTTTCAGCGCCGATTCGCGATCCAGCTCCCCAGGGGTTAATGCCAGGCACCATTTGGAAGGGCAGGCTGTGCCCTTCCAAATGATGCCTGGGTTAACCCCCGCAGAGCCGCCGATCGGAGGAGAGAGGTCCGAAGGACCTCCACCCCTCCCTTTCAGGCGCCTCCTCCGCACATGCGGGGGGGCGCGTGAATTAGGTGTCATCGCGCTGCCGCGATGACCCCTAATTCCGGCGGCTGCGGTCCCGGATGCGCGGCTGACATCGAGGATGTCAGCCCGCACCGGGGGGGCCAGCGATCGGCCAGAACCCGGCCGAACGCTGACCCCAATGGGAGGACGCGCTGAGCGCGTCCTCCGCATACCAGCGGTAATGCTGAGGACGCGCTCAGCGCGTCCTCAGCATTGAAGTGGTTAAGGGTTAATGGGTAGGCTTCATCCCTCACAGTATACATTTGTTTTTTCCTTGATTAATGGCATTTTAGGAGTTAATGGGTTGGCTACATGCCTCAGTGTATTCATTTCATGTTTTCCCTTGATGAATGGCATTTTAGGGGTTGAGGGGTAGCTAAATGCCACATTGTTTATTATTTTTATTGCATTTCTCTGGGTTTAAGGCATTTTAGGGGTTATTATGGAAGTTAGAATCTAAAGGGTCTAATGATCTGTAGATCCTCTGCTTTCCGTCACATTTCGGGGAATTTATTTTGCAGAAAATAGGTGAATTCCCTATTTAGCGAATGGTCACTATAATTTGCTAAAAGTGGAGTCGCTGAAGCAGTTATCAGACATTCAGCGGAGACTGCAGAATTGCGGCAAATAAAATATTGAATTTAAGTATCAGGTTAGTACAACAAAAAGACATCATTGCATCACATTACTCTGGGGTTTTGTAATCTTATTTATATATATACTTATTTAGGGCACTATTACCTGTTGTGAGCTAACCCTTGCGTCGGCGTGATTTTGCGTTAGCGCCAGGTTAATTCAGTCTAGCACCTGACCAACAGATCGTTTGCCTCCCGCTACAAATGGGAAAAATCACTTAGCCCGTTGCTATTAGCGATTTGCACCGTGAGCTTACTGTACTTTCCGCATCCTATACTTAACACGGGGAGTGCTAGATATCTTTACAGATCACTTGGTGCCAGCACTAAATTTTTTGAGGTGCACTAATTGCAACATTTTACCTACTGCTCAGCCCTGGTGCCAAAAAAACTGAAAAACCAGGTCCTCGTCCAAAATTAACAGGCAATTGAAAGGAATGCAACACAGGTGTTCTCTTGGCCCCATACACCATAGTAATGGATATGGTCAGCAATGTCGCTGCTGTTGCAGTCGGCTCTATTATAAATGTATCCTTTATCCACATATATCCTAATTCTAATATATTGCCTAATTTTAAACATTTTATGCTGGGGGCTATTCATAGTATGTAAGCAGTTGATTATTAGGGTGACTGTGTGGACCATGTTTAAAGGAACACATGGATAAGTCTTGCCCTGAAACATGTATTGTTTTTATGCTGTAGCAGGGAAATTTTTGTCGCTCATCTGGCCTTCCTTTTGGATCTATTAAATGCAGTGTAATGATTCTACATGCTGCTGGGAGGCATTTATCATGCAATGCCCATCAGCCTTAATATATGTGTGCATCAAAACATGGATGATACGGCCACCGTGGAGGATTTTAATAATGCAGGGGTGAGAGGTTATTCACTGGATGTGTTCATATTCAAGCTTGTGAGGGCGGGGGATAGGTATGGAAAAGAAAAAACGTTCTATCCTGTACACAACCGCATTAGCGCTGGGTCTCAACTTGGGTCTTAGAGTTTCCCTAGCGTGCGCCAAACGACCTTGTTCATGGACTACTGCACACAAGGTGATCTGTTAGTAGGTCGTCAGGCACTAACAGGGTTATTCAGAAAGCGGTGAAAAGCAGAATTCTTTGACCAAGAATTTTCCATTCTCCAGTCAGTCATTCTCCTGCTTTTCACCTCTCTGAATAACCCTGTAAGTTTTAGCGACTCACACTAAATTTTTCCTTTAGGGATGGTGTTTTAGCTCACACCAGGTGATAGGGCCCTTACTTTTATTCAGTGGTATGATTTAGTGGTGAAAATTATTAGTGCCCCCCCAGTTTTGACTGCGGTATCTTCTGTGCCCCCCCTAAATATTGTTCCTAGAGTCGCCACTGCTGGTGTCAGATAACACAGTGAACATGAGGGACAGGCTTAAAGGCATTTGGATTATGTGCTGATGGGGGAAAGTCACAAACCACCACTTTTAACATTAAAACATAAACATACAAATAGCTTACATGAGGGGAATAGCAGAGGAACGAGGTTTTAGTACAGTCCACAGTTTCTGAACACAGGGTTCCGTCACATTAATTGATTATAAAATACAGACAGGTGGTAAAAGTGGTCAGTATTGTAGGTGTGCACAACTGGACAAAGCTGCGATACATTTCTTACTTACGTGCAGGTGCTCTGTAGCTATTTAGAGATAACCTGCTGGTATCACAACATTTAAGGGTCTATTCACAAAGCACCGTAATTGAATGCGATTTCGGGGCATTACATTTCAGTGCATTTTGGTTCACTTCAGCAACTGCATTTCACGAAAAATACTGTAAATTCGATATTTAGCAAATTGTCGCCGTATTTTTCCACAATCAGAGTCACCAAAGCAGTTATCGGATGTCGGAGAAAACACTGAATTGCAACGAAAACCACTGAATTGCGCCAAATTGGTGAATTCCACCAAACTGAAAAAAAAGGAAGTTTCCGATTCTCCTAATAGGTGCTTACATCAATAAAAAATATAGTAAAAATGTGGGGGGAGGTCCTAGTGGCGCAATCAATTATTAAGATGAAATATAATCGGTATAAATTCCTATAAAATCAGAGCCTAAATGGCCTATATGTAAATAAGGATTATGCAAGCTCTAGTAACATCAGTATTACAGCTTTCAATTGTAATAAAGTGCTTAGGATTTTTAAGTGCAAAACGGCAGACATACAATACCTAAAATGGATAAATTATATACGGTGGTTCCCAACGTTCTGGGATAAGTGCACGGTCTAAATGACCAAATAAATTGCAACCGTGAATAATCTATGTGCAATATTACCGCTGTGCAAATAAGCAAGGAATGTGCGTATATTGCAAAAAGCAACTAAAGTGCAGATGCAGACAAAAGTGCATATATAAAAACACGTAAAGTGCAGATGCAAAGAAAAGTGCATAAAAACACATAAAGTGCAAATGCAGACCAAAGTGCATATATAAAAAACGTCCTTAAACGGCTGTGCAGTCTATTCGTGCCGTGTTCTCTATGTTTCAGCGAATGCTGCTAAATTCAAGTCCAATCTCTCAAAGTCTAGAAAAAACTCCAACAGACCATGCACTTAGTGCTGGAAGAATGAGAAAGTTTGATTCAATCTCTATGTAAACAGTCCAGGCGTGTATGCAGAATCTTGATGTGATGTCTTCACCTAAATCTTGTGCGAACTCCCAGTTTACAAAAGGGAGAGAGAAGGAAGGTAAAAGAAAAAATAATAGTGCAATATTGCCTTAAAAAAGCCAAGTGTTCAGAGACAAAGGAACACTTACGCTTTCTAGAGCCTCATATATCCCGGCTCTGGTTTGAAATGCCTTGGGCCAAGTTGAGGGTGGTCTCTGCCCTTCGTTGGTACTTCTTGGTTATCTCAGATGCAGGGAAGTAAAAAGAGACAATGCCCTCATAGCGTAACTTGCAACCATATATTGAGTAAGGCAAAATTTAGACAAACTCACCGATGGTGGAGCCTTAGGATTCCAGGCTCAACTTTTTAGCATGTGGTACTGCTTACTCGGTGGGTCCCCTCACCTCTTTTGTCTGCAGACAATCTTCTTATTTGGCATCTTCAGCGTATACAGGTTGATTGCAGAGGGATGATGGGAATGATTGTTGTAGTAGCAGGAACCAGAAATGGGGAAATCAGGATCAGGTAGCAGATTAGCAATACAAGCAACGGTGTTCACTCTTCGTGAGCAAAAGCTGTAATGATCCAGCCTTTTCTGCTGTATATTAACACATTTCTGTCGAGGTTTTGTGCCTTAATCCCAGTTGGCTGCATAACACAAACATACCCATCTATTAATCACTAGCGCCTCCATTGTATATCACCTTCTTTGTTCATATAGTAAAAATGTGTCCACATAATAAAAAAGTCCTTTAAAAATTAAAAAAAAACGTCTGTTACAAAATAATGAAAAACATCTATAAAAAAAATATACATTTTACAAAAATGCAAAGTGATCTTTTATAAAAGAAAAACAAGCTTTTGCAAAAGATAAAAAATAATACATGGTCTTTAAAAAAAGAATTTAAAAAAAGATTACGTTTATTACATTGGAACCTATGGGACTCACCTGATTACACCTGTTGAGTTGAAACACCAAAAATCAGGTAATTTCACCAACAGTTTGGTGCAATTCAACGTGCTGTGAATAGACAAATCAATAGTTTCCAATGGGACAATTTCGGTGATGCCGAGTACTGCAGAATGGCGGCGAATTGCAATGTATTTCACCATCACTATGCCTGTATTTGGTGAATTGACAGCTTTGTTGATAGACAAATTGTCCCAAATTAGCACCTATGGTGATATTAATTCAACGCAATTCGGGGTCAAATTCAGCTGTTAGTGAACAACCCCTTTAGTGTTAAGATCAATACGCTGAAGCACTTCATCAGGTGTAACCACAGGATCATACTAAACACTTTGGGCTATATTACAAAGCTAGTGCTAACTTAACCAGAGCTGTTGTAAGCTTACCCGAGTCATTATAGTCTATGGAGTTAAGTTTACAACAGATCTGGATAAGTTAGCACCAACTTTGTAATACTGCCTTTTCTCTGTGGAGGACAGGCCAGATGTGTCGTTAAATTGTGAACATCATATGTCAATCATGTCATCGCATGTCAACAGCATGGCTTTGATCTACTAAAGAGCAGAACGATAACACACCACAGCAGTCTTCCCTTGGGACTGCCCCCAGTGAACTGACATCATCGTGAAAGGCTGTGATGTCAGAAAAGTAGCCCTTCCTCCTGCCAAGCACTGCTGGGAAAATTTATTTGTTTGTTTTTTCTGATGCCGTGAGATTGTCTGCTTTTTCTTATAAGCAAACAATGCTGCTGCAATAACTCTAATCTCTTGAGACCGGGTTTTTTCAACCTTCTTTGGTTCGACAGCGGTAGGGGATGTGAGAAATGCTGAACTCCTTGGACGCACCTCTTTATTCAGCCTGACTAACTATGTAACTAATTTTTTTCGATAGGACTTCATGGAGGCAAGAATGACCCTGCCGAATGTTTGCAAGAGTGGGGCCTTGCAAAGACCGTGTAAGGACTCCAAAAAATATTTCTTCCCAAAAATATTTGTTCCTGGATGGCGCTGCCCTCTACACAATGGGAATTGAGGGCAGTAACAGTAACTGTTCTTTATTTTGATCCGTTATTAATGGCTCCTATACAAAGAATAAGTGCCATTAATGTGCAATAAGAAGTCGCTAATTAAAGGCGGAATGGTAACTCCAGTTGTTAAGTTACCTGCAAGACTGATATACAGTTGTGTTCAAAATTATTCAACCCCCACTGAAATTGAGTGTTTTGGCCAGTTTGACATTGATTTTGATCATTCAGTCATCTTGCTTACAATTAAATCAAAGAGGCACGTGTAGGTCAGACAAATATAACATAACATTTATAATGAAATAACCACAAATGTCTTTTCTGTGCTCACATCATTATCAGTTTTATTCAACCCCCAAGTGACATTCAATCTTAGTACTTAGTACAACATCCTTTTACAGTTATAACAGCTTTTAAACGTGAAGCATAGCTTGACACAAGTGTCTTGCAGCGATCTACGGGTATCTTCGCCCATTCGTCATGGGCAAAAGCCTCCAGTTCAGCCACATTCTTAGGCTTGCGCACTGCAGCTGCGTTCTTTAAGTCCCACCTGAGGTTCTCAATCGGATTTAAGTCAGGTGACTGCGATGGCCACTCCAAAATGTTCCAGCCTTTAATCTGCAACCATGCTCTAGTGGACTTGGAGGTATGCTTGGGATCATTGTCCTGTTGAAAGGTCCAACGTATCCCAAGCCTCAGGTTTGTGACGGACTGCATCACATTGTCATCTAATATCTCCTGGAACTGAAGAGAATTCATGGTACCTTGCACATGCTGAAGCTTGCCTGTACCTGCAGAAGCAAAACAGCCCCAAAGCATGATTGACCCCCACCATGCTTCACAGTAGGCAAGGTGTTCTTTTCTTCATAGGCCTTGTTCTTCCTCCTCCAAACATAGCGTTGATCCATGGGCCCAAACAGTTCTAATTTTGTTTCATCAGTCCACAGATCACTATCCCAAAACTTCTGTGGTTTGTCCACATGACTTTTGGCATACTGCAGTCGACTCTTCTTATTCTTTGGAGACAGCAAGGTGGTGCGCCTGGGAGTTCTGGCATGGAGGCCTTCATTACGCAGTGTGCGCCATATTGTCTGAGCTGAAACTTCAGTACCCACATCTGACAAATCTTTTCTCAGTTCCTCAGCAGTCACACGGGGACTTTTCTCCACTCTACGCTTCAGGTAGAGCACAGCAGTCGAAGTCAGCATCTTCTTTCTGCCACGACCAGGTAGAGTTTCAACAGTGCCCTTTGCCTTGAATTTGCGAATGATGCTTCTTATGGTCTCTCTTGGTATGTTTAACATCTTTGCAATCTTCTTATAGCCATTGCCCTTCCTGTGAAGAGTAATCACCTCTTCTCTTGTCTTCCTGGACCATTCTCTTGACTTCACCATGTTTTTAACCACACCAGTAAATGTCTAGAAGGAGCTGAGTATCACAGTCATTTTAAAGCTGCCTAATTGGTGCTTATTATGCTTTATTGCTGCTCGTGACATCCACAGGTGTTTTCAATACCTGATTGAAAACACTTGAATGAACCTCTGTTCTTCAGAGTGGTAGTCTTTAAGGGGTTGAATAATTGTGTCAATGAAGAATTCACAAAAGAAACATTTACTACTTACTGTATTACAAAACCAATTGATGTCATTTTAGTTGCATATGGTTCTTTAAAAAGTCCTTGTAGGATTTCATTCTGAATACAATTACAAATGTACACTAAATTCTCTAAAACCCTTTACAGCATTGGGGGTTGAATAATTTTGAACACAACTGTAGGTCTCCTGGCGGCCCTTGGCATAGGGACAAACGCGTCTGCGTACAGGTGATGTCACGTGTTCAGCATGAGACTCAGAACTTAATAGCACTGCATTCAAAGAGTTTCTACGGTGCTACCGGTGGATAACAGCCGAGTGACAGCAGGGCAGCCATCAGAAATGATGGAGCCCCATACTAAACCTCACAATGGGGCCCCCACCGGCTCTCCCTCAAACTCTAACCGCTTTCCTCCCCCTTCAAAAAAAAGGACATAACATAGCACCACAGCAATAAAACTCCCAGTAATGTGCAGTGTGTATGAGCGTATCACAGAATCCACAGCAATAAAACTCACAATAATGTGCGGTGTGTATGAAGGTATCACAGAATCCACAGCAATAAATCTCACAGTAATGGGCTGTATATGATGGCCTCTGGGTCTGGTCCCTGGGTCTGGTTTGGGCCTTGGGGTCTGGAGTTTGTGCTCTGGGCCTTGGGGTCTGGGCTGGGCCTTGGGGTCTGTTCTGGGTTTGGTCCCTGGGACTGGGCCTTGGGGTCTGGTCCCTGTGGTCTGGGCCCTGAGTCTGGTCTGGGGTCTGGGCCCTGAGTCTGGCCTGGGGTCTGGGCCCTGGTCCCTGGGTCTGGGCTCTGGTCCCTGGGTCTGGGCCTTGGGGTCTGGTCCATTGGGCCGGGCCTTGGGGCCTGGCCCCTGGGTCTAGGCTGGGCCTGGTCCCTGGGGTCTGGTCCCTGGGTCTGGGCTCTGGGTCTGGTCCCTGGGACTGGGCCTTGGGGTCTGGTCCCTGGGGTCTGGGCCCTGAGTCTGGCCTGGGGTCTGGGCCCAGATCCCTTGGTCTGGGCCATGGGGCTGGGTCTTGGCCCTGGGTCTAGGCTGGGCCTGGTCCCTGGGGTCTGGGCCCTGGGGTATGGGCCCTGGGGTCTGGACCCAGGGTCTGGGCCTTGGGGTCTGGGCCTTGGGGTCTGGACCCAGGGTTCTGGGCCTTGGGGTCTGGACCCAGGGTCTGGGCCTTGGGGTCTGGGCCCTGGGTCTGGGCCCTGGGGTATGGGCCTTGGGGGTCTGGACCCAGGGTCTGGGCCTTGGGGTCTGGACCCAGGGTCTGGGCCTTGGGGTCTGGACCCAGGGTCTGGGCCTTGGGGTCTGGACCCAGGGTCTGGGCCTTGGGGTCTGGACCCAGGGTCTGGGCCTTGGGGTCTGGACCCAGGGTCTGGGCCTTGGGGTCTGGACCCAGGGTCTGGACCCAGGGTCTGGGCCTTGGGGTCTGGACCCAGGGTCTGGACCCAGGGTCTGGGCCTTGGGGTCTGGACCCAGGGTCTGGGTCTTGGGGGACCCAGGGTCTGGGCCTTGGGGTCTGGACCCAGGGTCTGGGCCTTTGTCACGGTGTGCGAGGGATGTCGAGCCCGATGTGCAGTGAACACAAAAAGAGGAAAGTCAGGTAAGGAAAATAATAAGGTTTATTTAGAACAAACAACAAGATAAAGAAAACCGGGTAATCTGAATATATGATAGGTCAGAGAAGGGCACAAGAGGCTGGAGGCAGAGAAGGGTACAAGAGGCTGGAGGCAGAGAAGGGTACAAGAGGCTGGAGGAAGAGAAGGGCACAAGAGGCTAGAGGCAGAGAAGGGCACAAGAGGCTGGAGGCAGAGAAGGGCACAAGATTGATAAACAATAATTAATATGATAGGAGTCTCTTGGCAGTAGGTGAATTCTTTGGGTGGAAGGGAAGTCCTTAGTAATAAGTATTACAGCAGAAGGAGTCCTTGGTTGAAGGGTAGACTTGGCATAAGGTGGATTCCTTAAATTGAAGGGTAGACTTGGCATAAGGTGAATTCCTTAAATTGAAGGGTAGACTTGGCATAAGGTGGATTCCTTATGTTGAAAGGTAGACTTGGCATAAGGTGGATTCCTTAGGTTGAAAGGTAGACTTGGCATAAGGTGGATTCCTTAGGTTGAAGGGTAGACTTGGCATATGGTGGATTCCTTATGTTGAAAGGTAGACTTGGCATAAGGTGGATTCCTTAGGTTGAAGAGTAGACTTGGCATAAGGTGGATTCCTTAGGTTGAAGGGTAGACTTGGCATAAGGTAGGTTCTTTAGAAGGGTAGACTTGGTATATTGTACAGACCTGAATAACTAAGATGCCGGCCTAGCAGGACATGAAGCCTGGCAAAGGTGGAAGGTCTGAAGTTCTGATTGTAGCCTTGAGATCTGGGAGAGCTTCTTGGTACACACCTTGGCTGAAGAGTGGTCTTGCAATAATGAAGCAAGGATAGATGGGAGAATAATCCTTATAAAGGAATTCAGGCTTGCTTCATTACAGGTGTAGTAGAAGTTGATTGAAGATCCAAGAGCAGCAAGAGAAGGGGACTCCCAGAGGCCAGAGGTGGAATTTGTATTAATATGTATGAATACATATGTTGGGGTTAATAGTTCAAATGTTCTTACCAGCTCGGGCACGGTGTCTATGGCGCCGTTTAGGAAGGCTACGGGTTGGCATATGACAGTTCCCCCCCGCAAAGGACGCTCTCTGAGCGGACAAGACTTGTTCTTCCATTTCAGTAATTACGGCGCTATGTGATGTTTCCATGCAATCCAGAGTGGTTGAACCATAGTCAATATTAGTCTGTAGAACATCCGATGACATTTCAGAGTAGTTTAGACAGGGACTAATGGAATCCCAATCGGAATCTGACATCGGAGGCAAATATGGATATATGTCCCGGTTTAGATTTTTGTAAGTTCCCACAAGGTAAGCGAAGATTGCGAATATTGACGATTGGAAAGTCTATCTTTGATATCAGGAGTCTTCTGGACGAACTCCATGGTAATCTCCCGACTCGACTATTGCAATAATCTCTTATCTGGCCTCCCTCTGTCCCGCCTCTCCCCCCTACAATCCATCCTGAACGCCTCCGCCAGGCTAATTCACCTCACCCGCCGCTCTGTCTCTGCCGCTCCCCTCTGCGAGTCCCTTCACTGGCTCCCCATCCACTGCAGAATTAAGTTCAAAATCCTTATCCTTACCTACAAAACCCTCACTAACTCAGCGCCCCACTACCTGTCCTCACTAATCACCAAATACACCCCAGCCCGCTCCCTAAGGTCAAACAGTGACCTGCGCCTAGCTTCTCCCCGCATCACCTCTTCCCATGATAGACTGCAGGATTTCTCACGCGCAGCCCCCACTCTCTGGAACGCTCTCCCTCGTGCTGTCAGACTTTCCCCTAACTTCTCTTCCTTCAAACGCTCCCTGAAAACATTCCTATTTAGGGAAGCCTACCACCCAACTCACTGACGCAACCATCAATCACTCTCACCTTACAGTCCTCTCCTCCTGTTTCCAACCCCAACCCTCCTAGATTGTGAGTTCCTACGGGAATAGGGCCCTCATCTCCTCCTGTACTGTTTGTCAAACGTTGTTCAATGTATTGTAACCCTGTCTGTACTGTGCTTATTGTACAGCGCTGCGGAATATGCTGGCGCTTTATAAATAAATAATAATAATAAAATAATAATACTCACAGTACAGGATGACTGACCAGTGTCAATAGGGGTGATATATATAGCTGGATTCAAAGGAGTTGCTGTGGAGTCTTTAAGGAGAACAGATAGGTTATCTGCTCTTATCTCTAATTCTGTGTGACGACTCTGGATGGTTTGAACAGCTTGGGTTAGGGTCATAACTTGTCCTAGAATGCTCTGCAGGGCAGACGGAAGATCCAAGACTTGATCTTTTAGGAGGTGGCATCTGTGAGGGTTTTTGGTAGTGACATCTCCATAGCCTTTTCAGCTATTAGCGCCTGAGATGTAGACTGTGGGAGTAATACAGGAACCAGCAACCGTTTCAATGGCGGAACCGGCAATGTTGTCAATGGCGGAACCGGCAATGTTGTCAATGGCGGAACCGGCAATGTTGTCAATGGCGGAACCGGCAATGTTGTCAATGGCGGAACTGGCAATGTTATCAATGGCGGAACCGGCAATGTTGTCAATGGCGGAACCGGCAATGTTTTCAATGGCGGAACCTGCAATGTTTTTAATAGCAGAACTTGCAATGTTTTCAATAGCAGAACCTGCAATGTTTTCAATAGCAGAACCTGCAATGTTTTCAATAGCAGAACCTGCAATGTTTTCAATAGAGGACTCAGCAGTCATTTCAATAGAGGACTCAGCAGTCATTTCAATAGAGGACTCAGCAGTCATTTCAATAGAGGACTCAGCAGTCATTTCAATAGAGGACTCTGCAGTCATTTCAATAGAGGACTCTGCAGTCATTTCAATAGAGGACTCAGCAGTCATTTCAATAGAGGACTGAGTAGTCCTTTCAATAGAGGACTGAGTAGTCCTTTCAATAGAGGACTGAGTAGTCCTTTCAATAGAGGACTGAGTAGTCATTTCAATAGAGGATTCATTAGTCATTTCAATAGAGGATTCAGCATTCTCACGAGTAGAGAACCCGGCAGCAGCCTCACGAGTAGGGAACCCAGCAGCAGCCTCACGAGTAGGGAACCCGGCAGCAGTCTCCCTAGGCAGGGTAGAAGATGAAACTTCTCGCTTGCTTTGGGTATCAGAGACTTCTCGCTCAGTTAATGGCTTCATTATTCTGTCACGGTGTGCGAGGGATGTCGAGCCCGATGTGCAGTGAACACAAAAAGAGGAAAGTCAGGTAAGGAAAATAATAAGGTTTATTTAGAACAAACAACAAGATAAAGAAAACCGGGTAATCTGAATATATGATAGGTCAGAGAAGGGCACAAGAGGCTGGAGGCAGAGAAGGGTACAAGAGGCTGGAGGCAGAGAAGGGTACAAGAGGCTGGAGGAAGAGAAGGGCACAAGAGGCTGGAGGCAGAGAAGGGCACAAGAGGCTGGAGGCAGAGAAGGGCACAAGATTGATAAACAATAATTAATATGATAGGAGTCTCTTGGCAGTAGGTGAATTCTTTGGGTGGAAGGGAAGTCCTTAGTAATAAATATTACAGCAGAAGGAGTCCTTGGTTGAAGGGTAGACTTGGCATAAGGTGGATTCCTTAAGTTGAAGGGTAGATTTGGCATAAGGTGGATTCCTTAAATTGAAGGGTAGACTTGGCATAAGGTGGATTCCTTAAATTGAAGGGTAGACTTGGCATAAGGTGGATTCCTTATGTTGAAAGGTAGACTTGGCATAAGGTGGATTCCTTAGGTTGAAGGGTAGACTTGGCATAAGGTGGATTCCTTAGGTTGAAGGGTAGACTTGGCATAAGGTAGATTCTTTAGAAGGGTAGACTTGGTATATTGTACAGACCTGAATAAATAAGATGCCGGCCTAGCAGGACATGAAGCCTGGCAAAGGTGGAAGGTCTGATGTTCTGATTGTAGCCTTGAGATCTGGGAGAGCTTCTTGGTACACACCTTGGCTGAAGAGTGGTCTTGCAATAATGAAGCAAGGATAGATGGGAGAATAATCCTTATAAAGGAATTCAGGCTTGCTTCATTACAGGTGTAGTAGAAGTTGATTGAAGATCCAAGAGCAGCAAGAGAAGGGGACTCCCAGAGGCCAGAGGTGGAATTTGTATTAATATGTATGAATACATATGTTGGGGTTAATAGTTCAATTGTTCTTACCAGCTCGGGCACGGTGTCTATGGCGCTGTTTAGGAGGGCTACGGGTTGGCATATGACAGCCTTGGGGTCTGGGCCCTGGGTCTGGGCCTTGGGTCTGGGCCCTGGCTCACCACTCCGCTGTCTTCTTTTCTTCTCCTTTTCTTCTCTCTTCTTTTCTTCAATCTTCTTTTCATCTCTTCAATCTTCAGTCTTCTCTCTTCAGCCTGGTCCCTCCAGCTCAGGCGCACAGCTTCACTGAGTGGAGGGGCGGAGCCAAAGCAACGTGCTTGGGAGGCCCTCACATGCTGCTTGGCCCCGCCCAGCCAGGAAGTGAAGCTGCCAGGAGCCGGAGGAGACACAGTGTCTCCTCCAGCTCCTGCAGCAGCAGCAGCAGGGACAGAACTCCAGATTCGGACTCTTGAGTCCGATACCGGAGCTGTAAGAGGGTGACGCCGCTGCCGAGGGTCCCTTACGGCAGCATGGGGCGTAATGCCCTGATGGCGGCCCTGAGTGACAGTGATAGCTGCATACCAAGGGAGTTCTGGAGACTCCCATAGAAATTTAAAAACATAAGGTTTTTATTTGATGTTGTTGATGATTTAGTACAATAAACGTTGAAAGCTTAGTCACCCATCTCTACTCTGATTATGAAGGATTTAAGAGGTTCCACAGTCTCTAGGGGGTCTGATCCCTGCCCAGACCAGACTTTTATTGTCTGACAAGCTCATAGCTGCTTGTTCTCTTTGTCGTTCACTTTTCTTTATTCCATGCATTCATATTGTTACAGAGAACAGTGAGAAGAGTTACTACTTTTTAGGACTGTTTAACCCCTTCCCGACCGCTGACGTACCCTGTACGTCCTGTGTTCGGGTCTCCCTTAGACCCGATGACGTACAGGGTACGTCAGCGGCGCCAAATCCCCCTCCCGCCCGATACTCACCTCCCTCGTCGGATCCCACGCCGATCTGACAGGGAGGAAGCCTGCCCATGTGATTTACATGGGCAGGCGAGGCTGATGACGTCGCCACGCTGCGTGGTGACGTCATCAGAAGGTGCCCCCATGTGTTTCAATGGAGGGGAGGGGGGGGCTCCTTCGGAGCCCTCTATCTCCCCAACCATTGAAGCTAGGGAGATGCCGTTTGCACCGCTGGAGAGGGGAGAGCCTCCCCTTTCCAGCGGTGTATGGCATTAACCATTTCGCCGCCGGATCACGTTGCGGCACCAATTGGCGCCAAAACGCGATTCAAACCTGGAGGGGGGCTGAAATCTTGGATGTCAGCCAAGCCTCCAGGTCCCCCCCCACCCACTGACAACCTCACCATATGTGTGAGGATGTCAGTGGGCCAGTTAACCCTCTAGCTGCCATGTAGAGATAAGGGGATCATAAGGATCCCTTTATCTCCCGATCCATGGCAGCTAGATGGTCATATTTGCCATCATTTGAAAGGCCTGATTATGGCCTTTCAAATGATACCAAACATGACCAGGTTTGGTTTTAAAAAAAAATGTAAAAAAAAAATTAAATAAAAAAAAAATAATAAAAAAATTAAATAAAATAAAAAAATGTTTTTTTTTTTTAAGTTTTTTTTGTCTGGGGGGAGTTTAATTAAATAGGACCTAGGCTGTCATCTAAAAATAATTAGCACAAAATGGTCAGAATGAGCGCAGCGCACATAGGTGAACTGGCTCAGCAGTGAAAGGGTTAAAAGGTAAAAACATGTAAAAATTGGGTATTTCTATTCTCGGGATAAAATTTGGAAACTATTTAGCCGGGGTCTTTATTGGTGGTTATAGCTTTAGGGGATTAAATTACGAAAAAGTGTGTTTTTACCATTTTTTTCATCATATTTCATATTTTTTTTATACTAAATTATTGGATATGATGGAAATAATGGTATTTCTAGAAAGTCCATTTAATGGCGGGAAAAAGGGTGTATAATATGTGTGGGTTGAATAAACAAGTAAGAGGAAAATTTGATCTAAACACGAGCAGCGCAGAAACGTAAAAACAGCAGCGGTCACTAAAGGACGGATTTGTGTAAAACCGCCCGGTCACTAAGGGGTTAATATTGTGTTGTCTATCTGCGCAAACACCATCAGTTATTGATAAGACTATTTTATTTATGAGTTTGGCAATAAAGCAAAGGTGCTATATATAAAAATGCTAAAAACACTACACTACAATTCTATATATTCCCTGAGAATATAAATGATGTGCTTTTTTATTCTGACCTGCATACGTTTTACCATACGGCTACCCCAAGGAACAGACACAGCCTAGGTCTGACTCCCTGTACTGGCAAGTAGTAGTTGTGCTGAATATCTCATCATCTTCTCAGTAACACGTTACAGTGATTTCTATGGCAGCTGTTCCTCTCTTGGGCAGGCTAGTAGCTTTCAATGTGTGTGGTCAGCCTTGAAATCCAAAATCATTTAAAAGAATTATTAATCAAGACTAGTTAGCCTTAGGGAAAGCCAAACTATGTCCGAACACACACACACACACACACACACACCTCCTTTACAGGAAGCCTATTGAAGGAACACAGAAAAATGTAGTCATAGTGAAAGTCCTGACCATGTATATTTTATTTATGATACTTTATAGCTAGTAGGGATGAGCTGTTCGGGTTCGGATGGTTCGGAGTTCGACCCGAACTTTGGCAGTTCGAAAGTTCGCGAATTTCGAACTTTTTGGGTGTGTTCGGTTCGAGTTCGAAAAAAAAAAAGAAATTTTGAAAAAAGTATAGAAAATGCTTAAAAAAATACTAAAAAATCTAGAAATAAAGAGACTCTTTACTGCAGAATATTATAAGCAATGGTTTATTAGATATTGAATTAAAAACTAATGTGTACGTGGAAAGATTATCAACTCTAAATGACCTCTGTTCACAAACGGGCATAACACCAGGTGTTTTTAGTCTGGTAATCAATTTGATACATTGTACACCATACTGAGGGTGGGGTGGTGTCTGCTTCTGATTGAGATTTGAGAATTAATTTCCCTAAAACATCCTAATATGCTGCATTTAACCCTTTCGCTGCTGAGGCTTTTCACACCTCTGTGCTGAGGTCATTTTTACCGCTTTCGCTCATCATGTTTAACCGCGTTTTGTAGCCATATTTTGATATATGACCCAGACATATTATATATCGTTCTTTCCGGCAGACTTGGCAGATTCATAGTATGTCATTATTATATGTATACGTTATGTCATGTCTGTATATTATAACAAAAATGCAATAAAATTAGAATTTTCAATAATTTATTATGTGTAAAGTGTTTTTTTTCACATTTTAACATGCGATCATTTGCGGTTATATTTTGTATGGGGTGCGCTTGTTACACAAATTAGAATTGGGGTCTCGTTACATTTTGTTTTGGGGAAAATTTCGCTTTTTTTAACAAACGCACCGCATACAAAAATCGTTAGTGTAGCATTATTGTTCACATTATAATTGAAATGTGAACAATATTGCTGCATTAACAAAAATACTTGTTTATTATTTTTTTCGATTTTTTTTTTAAAATATATATTATATTTTTTAAAATATTTTTTTAAAAAACATTTTTCATGCTCATGTTTGGTATCATTGGAAAGGCCATGCTCTGGCCGATCCAACGATATCGAACATTAACCCCTAGCTGCCACGGACTGGAGATAGGGGGTTCATTGGAACCCCCTATCTCCACCATTGGTGGCAGCTAGGGGTTAACTCCAGGACTGGCATCATCATGCTATGCATGATGACGCCAGCCCTCAGGGGAGTTCCTGGAGGCTTGGCCGACATCCAAGATGTCGGCCAGCTCCAGGAGAGGATCATGATCCGGCGCTTTACAGCGCCGATTCGTGATCTGGCTCCCCAGGGGTTAATCACAGCCACTGTTTGGAAGGGCAGGCTGTGCCCTTCCAAACGGTGCCTGAATTAACCCTCTGCCCCCCGGCGATAGGGAGGGAGAGAGGTCCAAAGGACCTCCCCCCTCCCTTTCAGGCGCTTCCTCCGCACATGCGGGGGGCACCTGAATTAGATCTCATCGCGCCGCCGCGATGACATCTAATTGCTCCGCCGGGGTCCCGGAGTGCTGGGCTGACATCCAAGATGCACTTTGCACCTGCACCTGCGTCCGTTTGCTGCGTCCGCCATGCATCCGCACTTCCGTGCGGACGTACTTCGTGTGTGGGGCTCCATTGGTCAGAATGCTATGCTGCCATGGAGGTACAAATGTGCGGCAACACGGACGTGATAACTGCGCTCGTCTGACCCCAGCCTTAAGCAATGTTATTTTTCACCTCGGGATTAAACATTCACAGGGTTATTCAGAGAGCGGTGAAAAGCAGGAGAATAACTGGAGAAGTGAAAATTCTAGGTCAAAATAGCCAAACCAGAAAAATTCTCTCATTTAACTCACTTTCCAAATTGGCTATTTGGTCTAGATTGTTCTCTTCTCCTGCCAGTTCTCCTGGCTTTCACCTCTCTCTCAGGGTTGTTCAGAGAAAGGTGAAAACCAGGAGAATGGCAGGAAAAGAGAACAAGCTGGACCAAATAGCCGATTTGGGAAGTGAGATAAGGCTAGGGTCAGACTAACGCATTTTTCACAGCGACCGTCAAAAAGTGCGTCCGAACGCATTGCCTTATTTTTTCACAGAATGCATGAAAACAGTCATATGATGCGCATTTTTGTGCGTGATTTTTTACAGATACAAACCAGGAAACTTTGGGTGTCTGGACGTTATGTTGGCCGGACATGAGCAGGGTCTGACGTCTCCAAATCACGCACACACGCCGCTAGTGGACGCAGCGCACTCTGTACGTCCGTACTAGCGGTTCTGCGTTCTCAAAAAAATGCGTTAATTTTCCACTTGCTTTGCGCAGCCGGACTTTCGTGCGACCGTACTTCGTATATTGGCTGTCATTGCCCGTCATTTGCTGCTAGTGCGGCCGTGATTAAGTGCGCCTAAACGCATGTAAAAATTCGCTAGTCTGACCCTAACCTAAATGGGAGAATTTTTCTGGTTTGGCTATTTTGACCTAGAATTTTCCATTCTCCAGTCATTCTCCTGCTCTACACCGCTCTCTGAATAACCCTGACAGGGTTATTCTGAGAAAGGTGAAACTCAGGAGAATGACTGAAGAGAAAATTCTAAGTCAAAATAGCCAAACCAGAAAAATTCTCCCATTTTTCTCACATTCCAAATCGGCTATTTGGGCTAGAATTTTCTCCTGCTTTTCACCGCCAAAAAATCAGTAAACTTTTTCTGCGTGTCCGAAAATGTCTCCTCTTTTCATACAGACTGCCACCCCAAGCAGTTGTTTATGGATAGATTAAAGGAAAAGTATTTACCGTCATTTGAAATGTCATTTTTTTTGGTTTTTACATATTTCTATACATCCTAGAAATCCGCCACTTCACGGGCAGGTTATGGGGACCTCCTAGGCACGATATTTGAAGGAATTTTTCGTTTTTATTTTTAACCCTTATTTCATGGAAAACTCACTGTCCCTTTAAAAACGTTTTTTTTAAAACTTTTTGTCCTTGTTTCCTTTCCCCCAGGGCACTACCCGGACCCCCATACACTTTTTATGGCAAATATCTAGCATATATGCCCTCTTGGAGGGCACTCTAAAAACCGAATTTTCAGCCCCATTGACTTGTATGGGGTTCGAGTTCGGGTTCGGATCCGAACATTTGGAAAGTTCGGGTTCGGCTTCGAACCGAACTCGGGGAGTGTTCGGCTCATCCCTAATAGCTAGCTCTAAAAAAACGGATGTTGCTGCAATTTTGAATAAGGACATTAAATCTGAAGACTAGTCACCCTCTCCGTGTATTTGCTTCACATTTGAAATAATGAGATTCTACTTCTCCTCCTGCCGTCATGGATGTTGAGTAGTAGTCAAGTCTTGCCTCCTTATAGTAGACCACCTCTGGTACTCAATGTCTTATTATTGAGAAGCTCCGCACTACTGCATAGACATGTGCACCCCAAAAAACTTCAGTTCGGTTTCAGATTTAAAAATATTTTGGATTTGGAAATTTTTGATTAGGACCGAACCAATTATGGACTGATCCAATGTTGTATCATTTCAGAACATTCAGGTATTCCATATTCAGAAAATCAGATTTGCGTTAGGATTATTTTGAGAGTTAAGGCAAGGATTACAGATACTTTTAGGGCTAAGGTTAGGGTTAGAGTTAATTTTAGGGGTGGTTAGAGTTACTTTTAGGACTTGATTTAAGGTTAGAGATTGTATTAGGGCTAGGGTTAGGGTCAGAATTAATTTTAAGGTTAACCCTTTCGCTGCTGAGGCTTTTCCCGCCCCTGTGCTGAGGTCATTTTTACCTGTTTTGCGCATCATGTTTAAACGTGTTTTGAAGGCTTATTTTAGTATATGACCCAGACATATTATATATCGTTCTTTCCATCAGACTCGGTAGATTCATACTATGTCATTATTATATGTATATGTTATGTCATGTCTGTATATTATAACAAAAAATGCAATAAAATATGTATTTTCAATAATTTACAATGTGTAAAGTGTTTTTTTTCACATTTTAACATGCGAGCAATTGCGGTTATATTTTGTATGGGGTGCGCTTGTTAAAAAAATTAGAGATGGGGTCTCGTTACATTTTTTTTTGGGGAAAATTACACTATTTTTAACAAACACACCGCATACAAAAATCATTAGTGCAGCATCATTGTTCACATTATAATTGAAATGGGAACAATATTGCTGCATTAACAAACCAAAAAAAATAAAAAAAAAGTGTTTTTTTTTTTTTTTATAATTTTTTGTTTTTTATTTTTTTTTTATTTTTAGTTTTCATTTTTTTTTTTTTTACCAAATTTTTCACAGTAGTGTTTGGTATCGTTGGAACGGCCATGCTCTGGCCGATCCAACCATACCAAACTTTAACCCCTAGCTGCCACGGATCGGGAGATAGGGAGTTCATTGGAACTCCCTATCTCCACAGTTGGTGGCAGTTAGGGGTTAAGTCCAGGACTGGCGTCATCGTGCTACGCACGATGACGCCAGTCCTCAGGGGGAGTTCCCGGAGGCTTGGCCGACATCCAAGATGTCGGCCAGCTCCGGGAAAGGATCGCGAACCGGCGCTTTTCAGCGCCGATTCGCGATCCAGCTCCCCAGGGGTTAATGCCAGGCACCATTTGGAAGGGCAGGCTGTGCCCTTCCAAATGGTGCCTGGGTTAAGCCCCGCAGAGCCGCCGATCGGGAGGGAGAGAGGTCCCTTTCAGGCGCCTCCTCCGCACATGCGGGGGGCGCCTGAATTAGGTGTCAACGCGCTGCTGCGATGACACCTAATTCCGGCGGCTGCGGTCCCGGATGCTGGGCTGACATCGAGGATGTCAGCCCGCACCGGGGGGGCCAGCGATCGGCCGGAACCCGGCCGAACGCTGACCCCAATGGGAGGACGCGCTCAGCGCGTCCTCCGCATACCAGCGGTAATGCGGAGGACGCGCTGAGCGCGTCCTCCGCATTGAAGTGGTTAAGGTTAGAGTCAAGGGCGTAACTGCCAGGGTTGCAGGGAGTGCTACTGCAACTGGGCCCCTGAGTTCGGAGGGGGCCCACACACAGCCAGCCGTGACCTCTCCTGGGCGGCTTGGCAAGGGCCAGGGCCTCACCTATGATTCACTCATACATACCGCACATTACTATGACTTTTATTGCTGTGGTGCTGAGATATGTTTCTAGGGAAGCATAAATAAAGGCCCACCAGTCTACCTCATGTTTGACAAGCAGCATGAACAGGTATGGTTTGCTATGTAGCAGCCTGTAGTTTCAATTTTGGATAGGACTCGCCTTCATTAGAGGTGCCTTGACGTTTGGCGGGCGAGCTTAGTCTTATAATGGCCATTGATAAGAAACCAAACCTCTAATTGTGTTTAGTTTCACACAGTATAATGGAAATTAGTGCAGATAACATTTTTTTCTTTGCTGAAATATACATGAGGCACATTACATTAAAAATGGGATGGACTGAACTGGTTGTATCGGACCTGGAAAAAAATGGCCAATGATTGTCTGGAGTCAACATTGTGGACCTGGAGGGGTCCAGTGCATGGGGATGATGGGGAGGATCAGTTTTTGCCTAGGGTGGGGGACCTTCATGAATTCCTGGGCCCTGGGGTTTCTAGTTACGCCTCTGGTTAGTTATTTTTAGGGCTAGGGTTAGAGTTAATTTTAGGGCTAGAGTTTGGGTTAGAGTTACTTTTAGGGCTAGGGTTAGAGTTACTTTTAGGGCTAGTGTTAGGGTTAGAGTTACTTTTAGGGCTAGGGTTAGGGTTAGAGTTAATTTGAGGGGTAGAGTTAGGGTCAGAGTTACTTTGAGGGGTAGGGTTAGAATTACTATTAGAACTAGGTATAGGGTTAGTTGTCAAGCAAAGAACACCGTACACTGTACGCTGTTCTTAGTAGCGGACCGGTTGGCAATAGTGCATCTGACTTGTTTATTTGTATAAGGATCTCTGTATCTCCATGTGTCGAAAATTTGCTACTTCATTCAAAAAACAATAATCATAGCTGTAGACATTTCCCTCTGCCCGCATTACATGAGTAAAATACTGATGTTCAGACTCATATGTTAAATATAAGATGTTGCACACAAATCCCATTTCGCCACACACTCATCCAGTTTAAACGACTAAACGACATTTGAGTCGAACCTTTAGATTCTCGCCAATGTACAATAAAACCACAAGTGAATTGCTACAGAGAGATAAAGCTTAACCATTTATCTCATTGTATTATTTGTCATTAAGATCCTAATGGCAAATTCAATAGCAATGTGTTAGTTGAAAGCAGTTATAGCAATCTGTACAACCTAACAGATGCACTGAACTGGCTAGTAAATCATGTAAAGCAGCCCTTCAGTTGCACTGAAGAAAGAACTGATGCTCACTGAGAAAAATAGGCGACTGCATACTCGAGTCGCAACCATAGATAGATCTCCAGTAAAGTACACTGAAGTATGCTTATTGATTGACCTGAAAACTCCTTTGAGGTCACAGTGATAGAGTTATCACAAGAGATTGATTAACACTTCAAAGCTCCAACTACTTTATTGACATCCATGGTAAGAAATGGCGGTGGTAAAATGGGCAGTAAAGATTCGGAATTAGAAAGCCATTTCAGGGGCTTTTCAATAAGTATAGTTGTTTTATAGTTCAGAAAATTTCGACAAAGTGTACAGTAATTCTTAAACTAAGGCAGTGGCGGCTGGTGTCATTTCAAGCTGGAAACATGAATGTTTCGAATCCCGAATAGGAATATGTCTATATGGCACGACTACCGTCAAAATATGTGGGCGATCCCATAGGGAATAAACCTTATAGATATATTACTATTAATGAGGAAAATAAAATGGCAATTAAATCAATGATTACAAGTGTAATCCAGAAATTAACCACAAGATGTATACATAACACATTATTCAGTATAAAAAAAATCAAAAACTGAAAAAAGTTATTTTATTATTATTTGCTAAAAATGGTGATCTCACCCAGGTTATTTTAAATAACTCTTAGAACACAGAACTTCAGTGTGTGTAAGAAAGAAATCCTGTTTACTGCTGCACATTTTTTTATTTGACTATTTTTTTATTTGTATTTAGCACATTAAGGCAAATTTTTGATGCATTTTCAGACATTATGGGGTTAAGGCAGGCACCTTGTGTGTTTAGCTAGATAAAAAAAATCAGCATTCCAGCCTCAACAGAGATTTTATGGACGGTTTGTGTGACTGACCAGCAGACCTCAATTAGCTAGCAGCAGGAGAGCTGATAACAGTGCGGTTCGGTTCCTGTTTTGAAAATCTCCCACAGAGCTCTTAACAAATTTCTGGATGCCGGTTAGAGGCAAGTAGTCACATAATCTTTCCTTTTTTTTACTCTGCCTGGCAACTGTTCAGGAGACAATGACACTGCTTAAAGGGACATAACACATTTTTGTCAGGCAAATCAATCAGGCACATGTTAAATTACATAAAAAAGCAGAAAAATAATATGTATTTTAAATTGTTAAAAAAAAATGAATTCCCAAATAAATATGGTAGGGTGCTGCCCCTTGTACCTGTAAGGACGAGCCACCACTGACCTATGTTGAATTCACTATTTAAGGACATTCCACCATCGTCCACGGTTGTTTTCACTGTTCTTTCCACCACAGTTGAAGCTGAAGATTTCACTGTTGTTTTTCTGCGTTGTTTCTATGGGAATCAATTAGGGGTCTAGTCCTAAAATAATAAGTGCAGGAACCCTCCAAGATTTCTGCCCTTCAAGTAACCATTGACCCGTTGCACTCAACCCACAAATACAAATGCAATTTTGTTATCATTGTTTAAACATAAAGATACTCTGGATTTTTGGGAATCCTAATGATAATTGAAAGAAATATCTCATATCTATGTCACGACTCCCTGATCCCAACAAGCGGTACGCGTTACAACCTAAACTCACACAGGGTTATTCAGAGAGATTTGAAAAGTCACCGTACATTCGATGACCTTTTGTTCCCCGCACTTCGGGGCGATTCGGCAATTCTAGTTCAGTGTATTTGGTGAATGCGGTGTATTCAGCAAGCACCGCAGGGCCCCCGTAGTGCAGGGAAAACCTGGCGCAAACCTGCCGAACAATCAGCGAACACTCACCGAAAACCTGCAGAAACCGCCTCAAAAACCACGCAGAACACGCCGGAAAAACCTGATGGATCCCCAATCACAACATAGAGCAGCCGCCGGAAAACGCTGACAATCTGACAAATGGGGTAAAAAAAAAAACAGTACGCTTAAAAGTTTCAAGATTTAGGCCAGCGCCAGACGAACGCATTGATCACGTCCGTGTTGCCGCACAGTTTAACGTCAATTGTAGCATAGAATCATGAGCAATAGAGGCCCACACACCAGGGACGTGCAGTCAGGGGTGGCAGGTGAGGCAGTGTCTCACCTGCCATTCCTATAAAAATTAATGAGCTGTTGTGTTTGTATAAATCTGTAAAATAAAAATTTGCGCCCTTTATTGGTCACTATTGTAAGTGCATGGATAGTACTCAATACAGTAAAAAACGATTTATAATTTCTGAAATTACACAGAGATGCACAATGCTATCACAAATGCTAATCAGGATAATCGTATAAGGAATAAGACCGTGTAGCTTTTCAGTTTGGACGGGTAATGAATAGATGTAAAATGATGTCACATTTGAAATTACACAGAAATTACCAATCATTTTTTACTGTATTACGAGTACTGCCACACTGGTATCATGGCACACTGGAATGTATATGGCACATGCTGCTGGCACTCTGGTATTATGACAGCATCCAGTTCCTGGGGATCATTGAACCTGAACCTATGTAACCCGCGTATATCTGACACTGATACTAGTCAGTGCCTCACCAGCCACTGACCTCACCGCACGTCACTGCCACACACGAAGTACGTGCGCACCGAACTGCACACGCACAATGCACGTAGCAAACGGACACAAGTTAGGCAAGAACGCAAAACCGCTACTACGGACGCGCAAAGTGCACCACGTCCGTGAAGCGTTCTGTGTGAGTAATGAGAAGATGTCAGATGCAGTGCATTTACGACGTCCAGCACCTTGACGCAAAAAATGGCTTTTCATATCCTTTTCCAATTTGTATAATTTTTCATATTAATTTTGTTTCCCATGCCTTTTTTTTCTATGTTCGTCAACAAAAACAGACCGTGTGGTGTCTACAGTATCTTCCATCAGTACGTCCGTCCATTGTGCAGGTACGCAGAGTGGGCTCTGACTGTTCGTCTGACATTAGCCTGAAACGCTGTTTGCAAAAAAAACTACTGAACGAAAATGTCTGGAATTTATATACAGTATAAGATCCAATGAATGATAATAAAAGAAAATACGATTTAAAAAAAAAAACAGAAAAAAATTTTTGCCAAAGAAATCCTGAAAAATGCTTAAAAGATCCTAAAAAAATCTATAAATAGACTTTTTACAGCAGATTAAAATAATATACGGTTTATTAGATATTGAGTAAAAATGGGAATATTATTAACATTAAGCCTATGGGATTCACCTGTCTAAACCTGCCGAATGAAACCACCGAACAGCAGGACACTTCAGCAACCTTTCTCTGCTGTTTGGTGTCTCTGAATAGACAAACCATCGCTTCTCTATCAAGGATTTTACCCAATCCCTTGGGTAAGCACCCTTCCCTGCCACAAGTACTCCTCCTAAAGGTATTATTTAACCTTGATCTGCGGGAGCTCCAGAAAGGACCTGTTCCTCCGTGAGTTTATCTCATGATGGGCAGTCATTAGGTTTGCAGAGTAGGACCTGCCAGAGGGTGGATTACATTGACGCTGTTGGCAGGCTTAAGCAATTCACTGACGTTCATTGCGAACCAAATTTCCAACATTTTATTCAACAAAGCTTACATTTAGAATTTTTCAACATGAGGTAAAAGCTGGTATTATGCACCCATGCATGAAGCTCTTGTTGCAGATTTTTGAATGTGTTTGACTGGAGTGCTCTCTCCATGGTTTTGTTTTGTATTTTATTTTTGAGATGCAACCGCACTGAATGCTTAGTTTAGGTTAAGTGCTACCCCCCCCCTGTGTTATATATATATATATATATATAGTCAGGTCCAGAAATATTGGGACATCGACACAATTCTATCATCTTTGGCTCTATACACCACCACAATGGAGTTGGAATGAAACAAACACAATGTGCTTTAACTGCAGACTGTCAGCTTTAATTTGAGGGTATGTACATCCAACTCAGGTGAATGGTGTAGGACTTACAGCAGTTTGCAGATGTGCCTCCCACTTGTTAAGGGACCAAAGTAATGGGACAATTGGCTTCTCAGCTGTTCCATGGCCAGGTGTGTGATATTCCCTCATTACCCCAATTACAATGTGCAGATAAAAGGCCCAGAGTTCATTTCAAGTGTGCTATTTGCATTTGGAATCTGTTGCTGTCAACTCTCAAGATGACATCATAAGAGCTGTCACTATCAGTGAAGCAAGCCATCATTAGGCTGAAGAAAGAAAACAAACCCATCAGAGAAATAGCAATAACATCAGGCGTGGCCAAAACAACTGTTTGAAACATTCTCAAAAAGAAGGAATGCACCGGTGAGCTCAGCAACACCAAAAGACCCAGGAGACCACGGAAAACAACTGTGGTTGATGACTGAAGAATTCTTTCCCTGGTGAAGAAAACACCCTTCACAACAGTTGGCCAGATCAAGAACACTCTCCAGGAGGTAGGTGTATGTGAGTCAAAGTCAACAATCAAGAGAAGACTTCACCAGAGTGAATACAGAGGGTTCACCACAAGATGTAAACCATTGGTGAGCCTCAAAAACAGGAAGGCCAGATTAGAGTTTGCCAAACAACACCTAACAAAGCATTCACAGTTCTGGAACATGATCCTATGGACAGATGAGACCAAGATCAACTTGTACCAGAGTGATGGGAAGAGAAGAGTATTGAGAAGGAAAGGAACTGCTCATGATCCTAAGCATTCCACCTCATCAGTGAAGCATGGTGGTCGTAGTGTCATGGCGTGGGCATGTATGGCTGCCAATGGAACTGGTTCTCTTGTATTTATTGATGATGTGACTGCTGACAAAAGCAGCAGGATGAATGAATTCTGCAGTGTTTCAGGCAATATTATCTGCTCACATTCAGCCAAAATGCTGCAGAACTCATTGGACGGCGCTTCACAGTGTAGATGGACAATGACCCAAAGCATACTGCAAAAGCAACCAAAGAGTTTTTGAAGGGACAGAAGTGGAATGCTATGCAATAGCCAAGTCAATCACCTGACCTGAATCCCATTGAGCAAGCATTTCACTTGCTGAAGACAAAACTGAAGGGAAAATGCCCCAAGAACAAGCAGGAACTGAGGCAGTAGAGGCCTGGCAGAGCATCACCAGGGATGATACCCAGCGTCTGGTGATGTCTATGCGTTCCAGACTTCAGGTTGTGATTGACTGCAAAGGATTTGCAACCAAGTATTAAGAAGGGAAAGTCTGATTTATGATTATTATTCTGTCCCATTACCTTTGGTCCCTTAACAAGTGGGAGGCACATCTGCAAACTGCTGTAAGTCCTATACCGTTCACCTGAGTTGACAGCAACAGATTCCAAATGCAAATAGCACACTTGAAATGAACTCTGGGCCTTTTATCTGCACATTGTAATTGGGGTAATGAGGGAATATCACACACCTGGCCATGGAACAGCTGAGAAGCCAATTGTCCCATTACTTTGGTCCCTTAACAAGTGGGAGGCACATCTGCAAATTGCTGTAAGTCCTACACCGTTCACCTGAGTTGGATGTACATATCCTCAAATTAAAGCTGACAGTCTGAAGTTAAAGCACATTGTGTTTGTTTCATTCCAGCTCCATTGTGGTGGTGTATAGTGCCAAAGATGTTAGAATTGTGTTGATGTCCCAATATTTCTGGACCTGACTATATATATATATATATATATATACCCGAAACAGCGCTCTCCAGAGGTGACTTTGACCAGTTGCATAAACCTGATCTCTGCTAAAAAAAGCCATCTAGTATGGCAAGGCATTGATTTAAGGGTTCTGTGTGAAAACAGACACAGGATGCAATAAAGTGAGACAGGTGTCATTTGCATGTCTTACCCAGAGTTCCTTGCTGCATATGGGAAATGTAACACAGGAGCTCTGTGATGCAGTTCTTTGAATTGCTGTGATGTGCAATTGGCTTCTGCAATAAACCTTATTGGTTATTGCGTGGAGGCTTTTTTTCTAAAAAAATTTGCCCTCCACCACAACCCAAGCAGGTATATATACCTTGAAAATGGCTCCTAAGAGAACCGAAACGTTGGTAACTATGTTTTAATTCTGGATAATAATAAATTTTGTATTTTTATATTTTTGAGTGCGGCCACTCCTTGGATTTTTGTATATTTTCTCACGCCTTGCACCACATTTTGCCTCGGTTTTTCACTTTTGTATTTTCTGGAAGGAGCTGCTGGTATCCTGTATAGTGATCTACTGTATATATATAGATATATATATAACAGTCCAATTTTCTCAGCACTCACGCTTTAAAACTCACTTTTGGAAGGTGCCGCGGTGCCAGAAGATCCTCAGACATATGTTATATTAACCAGATAAGGAGCACTCACGGACATAGAAAAAATAAAATGTTTGCTTTATTAGGAAGTCATTATATATTATATATATAATTAGACACGTATTTGAAAGTTTTTGAAAACCTAAACTATGTCAGAAAGCCTATAAGCTTGGCTACCTGCAATGTTTCTCAACAAAAATCTATCTTACATTGATTTTGTTGTATTTAGCTGAACACAAAGGGCTTCATTTAACTTCTATTATTTCTTTTCTCCCTTTGATGATTGTGCACCTGTCCACTACACAAATGACTGGATTAAATTGGAAACAAAAAACCATCTAAAACTAGAAAGGGAATGAAGGTATTTGTGGAATGCAGAAGAATAAAGGGATTATTGAAGATAGAAGAAGTGAAAATGATTCTGCACAAATAATATACACTGTAACTCTATGTGTCTCGGAGTTGCGCTTAATATTTCTGATATTATGATTAATTGTTAAAGTTCCGTGCAGTTAATAATAAAATTTGATTAATAATTTTGCTTAAAAAATGTGCATATAGAACTGTGTTTACGGAAATTATTCCTTGTAGAAAAACCAGCAAGTCCTAGAGAGGCGGCACATGAGCATACTGTACTGCGTCCTTTACGGACGCACTTTTTCACGGGAGATATTGTGAGTACTACGTAAAGTGCGTCCGTAACGTCTGATGTCTCCACGCCCTAGGAAAATACATGGCGGTGTTGTTTCTGCGTCCGTTTCGATTTTTCACGTCAATGTTATTTTTCGCGTCTTTGGCTTTATGCTTTGCCCATCCGTGAACAAGTGCGCAGGTGCTTCGTGTGGTGTGTTTAATTTACTCCTTTATAAAACTACGACGGACGGCAAACAGTATGGTCAAACGGACGCAAACTGTTTGCTCGTGTGCCGCCAGCCCAGGGGGCGGCCCAAGCCACTGTGCTGCCTGGAGCGAAGGGTGAATTGCTGCCCCCCCAAAACATGCAGCGTGTATGAGCGTATCACAGAGCTCAACAACAATAAAGCTCACAGTAAAGGGCGGTGTGTGTGTGTTTATATCACCGCCTAGGGGCTACTGCACAGCCCGCGTTTGGAGGACTGGTCTCTGAAGGGCTGGTTGGACATCAGGCTCCAGCCCATTGAAAGGGGCGGGTGCATGCTGGAGGGGCGAACGCAATCTGTTTTTTCGATGGAACACCATCCTGCTTGGGGGCCGTGCCTTGGCCGGGTGCTCCATGTTGTGGCCTTTGTCAGGGTGGCAAAATGCTGTCCCTGACAAAGGGCCGCCTGGAGCGACTGCACCACCCTGCTCCATGGATGGGCCGGCCTTGCGCCAGCCTTAAGTAGAAATATTTATTATGTTAAACGCAAATTTATCATGCAAGAGGGGGTTTCATTGCTAAAAGAGGTTTTAATCGTTAAATGGCAGGAAGTCCTGGGGCCAGAAAACAGCCAGAATGTTAAAGGTGATACGGAAATGGAAAACGCTGTGTTCCGCGCCTTTATAGCTTCAGGAGTCCATAAGACTCCATGGAACTGGCTGCCACTTCATGCGAGAAAGAGCTTGAATGAGTGAGGTCCGGCTGGAATGCCAGAAGGAGTCGCAAGCGAACACTGGGAACTATTTGTTCCCAGTGTTCATCTGCCCACAGCAAGAGGAAGCGGCGGATCACACCTACTCTCTTCATATAGGGATTTGAGGTGAGTATGGGATTTCTTGGTGGGTTTAAATTAATGTGTTAAGTGATTGTGCTGGAACGCAATCACTTAACACCAGAGTTGAAAATATGTTATTCGTTTACGATTAACGTCAGTCACAGTTTAATGGCGAGCAAGGTTCGAATAATTAATTCTTCATCTGCTAGGTGTACATTACCGTCTCCCATTTAAAATATAAGGGACATTAATATACAATAAACAGGCACAACAGCAGAGCTTGCGTCTCGAATGGATTAGGACGAGGTAAAATTAAGCAGCGCTCTAGAGCCATTATGCTGTATGGCTCGAGCACTCTGCTTAATGTCCCAGTTGTCCTCTGGCCCCTGATGTGTTAGGAAAGAAATGGTTAGAAATACATTGCAAGTCCAAGAGCCAGATTCCAATCTAGTTATTAACCTCCTTGGCGGTATTCCCGAGTGTGACTCAGGGTTAAATTTCGCTACTGCGAACGGTAACCCCGAGCCACACTCGGGCTGGATGTTTACTCACCTCCTCCTGGCTCCCTCGCTGTCCCCGCAGTGTGATCGCAGCGAGCTGCTTCCTGGATGGCTCCCTGCGAGTCACATGATGCAGAGGGGCTGGACCGCAGCAAATTTCATTCACAAAACTCACTGAATACAAATGGAAATGTTTATGAACGGCCACTAGGTGGCAGTACAGGATAAGAAATAGACCATACATCGTCTCACCCTTGTTCTCAGACAGATTTCAGTGTTTTTTTGTTGTATTTTATTGAATATCATTTATTTGCATTATTTTGGATAATTATTTTTGGGATAATAAATTATTATTTCGTGTTTCAAACTTTATCGGACTCCGTGTATTTACTATTTTTTTTTAATTAATTAATTAATTAATTTATAAAGGATTTTACCAGTAAGAACTCTTGATTGCATGGATTTCAGTGCGTGATTCCTAATTATTACAGGCTAACTATGTACAAAAACACGTTTCCTTTAAAAAAAAATTGATACGCTTTTAGACACAAAATTTTGAAAAAATTAGACCGCCAGGGAGGTTAATAGCATGCAAATCGGCAAAATCTCAAAAATTCTGAACAAGCCATTTTTCATTTGCGAAACTCTATCAGGTCTATTCACAAAAAGGTGAAACTCAGGAGACTTGGCAGGTGAAGAGAACAATAGCAAATAGCAAATGGAAAGTGAGATAAATGTGAGAATTTTTCTGGTTTGGCTATTTTAACCTAGAATTTTCAGTCATTCTCCTGAGTTTCACCTTTAGTGAATAGACCTGTATCACTACCTTCTCTACCAGGTGATTCTCCATAGAAAACACTGTCAGGACCCAGTGGATTTATGGAAAATGACTTTCCATTACATAAACAGTAAATATATACAAAGGTTTCCCATTGAATATGCTCACTATAGATAAGACCTATCTGACAGGCAGTGGGCTCCCTCTACTGGCCAGAGAGTGCTAGTACATTTATATTATAATTTGAGCTCCATGGTTCCATGCGGGAAAACCAGATCTCAAAGCTTTCAAATACTTTCAGCACTTTGGATGTCATGTCCATTGTGTTGCACTTTTAGAACTATAGAGCATTGAAATAGTATCTTGAGTCTTTCAGCCACCGTCTCAAATTGTTAGCTTAATGGCTCGTTTGTAATCAGACTACAGGTATGCTTATAACTGTCGTAGAAGTTAGTTGTACATAGGAATTAAATAATTTTGAACTTTAATTTATTATTATTTCCGTTTTTAGAAAGCAAAACAAGAGCTCCTAAAAAATACAATAGTGCAGCTTTCATTCACGAATCAGACAACAATTTATCAGAAAGAGAGCAATGAGTCGTGCAAAAATTCATGAGGAGCAGGAGGGGTTAATAGGTTTTGGTTTGGGGGCCCCCTCCAGCCCTTTGTATAATTTCATAAGAATTATTGAAAAGTAATGCTTGAAAATAAAACCATTTAAATGATTCTAATATAGGCCATAAACCTTCTCCCTCAAATCAGTAAATTACCCTCGCAGACAAGTCTCTTGCAGTGCTGTGTATACGGACAGCCCAGTGCCCCTCATGCTGCACTTAATCAAATGTTAGTGGCCCTGTGTTTGATTGCCTCCCGCTGCCATGCAAGACCACACCTGATTAGGATAGACCATAATCACATGCAGTATGGGCTCGGTGATGTTATATTATGTTGCCACAGAATGTTAGGCGATAGAAAATTAAATGAACAACCAGGTTATAGAACAGACACAGAGACAGCAGCGCAATCATACGTCGCACACGTTTAGTGGCTATCATGATAATCACTTTGAGAGCAAGCTGAGACATATTGAGGTTCAATTCTGCTGGAACCATATTAGCAACCACCTCCTCTCAATTACTTTTTCAAAGATACAAAAATAGAACTCTAAAGCAGAGGATGTTTCCTAATATTCACAATGCATTGTAACGCCCTCAAAAGCATTAGTTAAAAAATCATGTGATTTTTAAAATTAATTCATTTGAAACTGAATATAAAAAAGTATGTTAAATTGACATTTATACTATTAGCAGTAAATGCACAGCGAGATTTACATTAACAGTAAACGCACAGAAGGATTTACATTTACAGTAAAGTCACCAGTGATCTTAACAGTAAACAAACTAACAGTAAACAAACAGGATTCATCTGTACTGTACAATAAACTCCCCAGTGGAACTTCATGCTCATTTTTTAGACACTAGAATCCCGCTGGTGAGTTTATTGTACAGTAGAATCCCTCTGATTTGTTTACTGTTAATATAAATCCTGCTGTGAGCTTCCAGTAAATATAAGCTCTATTTGTGGTTTTCTGTATTACTACAATGTTTTACATTAGTATACTGCGTTGAACTGCTGTTATGTATACAACCACACAAGCATTTTTATATCACAATATTAATACACAATAAGAAATTACAAATAAGCCTATCACAGTAAAATATTTATTTAAATCCAATGAAATATTATGTATTAAATATGTATTAAGTACGTCTTAATTCAGGGCTCTCAAACTCTAAGCCTCCACCCCCTCCACCCCCGATGTTTCTAAACTACAACTCTGAATTCTGGGAATTATAGGCCATCAACATCTGGAGGCAAGAGTTTGAGATCCCTGTTTTAATTGGTAGATTCAACCCCCCCTTCTCAGGACACAACATTGCTAAATAAGTCTGTTGGTGTGTTGCAACGAGTATTTATCTTGCTTCTCAACCTATTTTTGACATATTAACAAACAGATCAATATCTTTATTAGTATATAAATAATTTAGACCATGTTTGAGGAGCAGGTGAGGAGCACGTGAGGAGTAGGTGAGTGCTTGAAAGCTATTTATATACTTAAGTGTAATTTATGAACATCCTTATTCATTTTAGCACAGTAGGAATACCTACCAGCTCTTGACATAATTAAGTGACGTAATGTAAGATCAAAAGAGAATACTCTAATGCTAGTACCTCTAAGCCAGTGTTTTCCAGCTCTGGTCAACATGTACCCCTAAAAGGCCAGGTTTTAATGATTATCTTGGGGAAATGAAGACTGAATCCTGAAATCACTGAACAGCAAATCATATCACCTGGCTGTGCATCATATCTGGCAAACCTGGTCTGTTAGTGAGTTCTGAGAAGCACTGCTCTACTTTTCATTCGGGTTTTAAGGCTACACGTTTAACTTTTTAGTTTTTTATTTTGTTTTAGGCGTCTTTGAACAAAACAGCGATCTTATTGATATAACAAAGTGCCACTCTTATGCCCAATTCATGTTGGGCTCATCTGACAGGTAATCACTCCCTTTGTAGTGCCAGCATTTTGCTGACATACAGTATTTCATTGAATAAAATGGAGTTATTTTGTTTCAAAGTTTGGATGTCTCCAACATGGCTGTAGCATGGCACAGGAGTAGGGTCAATTTTTAGCAGAGAGTCATCATATGGGCAGCAATCCGCTCAGGCCTGATTAACTGTCAGTAAGATTGCAATATATAGGTCACAGAGCTGGTGTCAGGCGCTGGCACCAATTTCCATCGGTTCCAGTGAAGGCTGATATACCTTGAAATATGTCTTTGACGGGAAAGCAGGGGAAAAAAGAAGAAGAATAACATTTCTGTGCAGACTGTTATATCCCAACCAGTAACCAGTAACTGAAGGAAGGATATACTCACATTTTTTAGTGCAAATTTAAGGAAACGGCACCAAACAACAGCCAAATCGGTGAATTTAACAAGGGACACCGATTCCCCTTCTTAAGATCCAGGTATCAGGAATCCAGATGAGAGAGGACGTCTTCCCAGGATAATATAGATTAAATCACCAAAGAACACTCAGAGTGATAAAATCTATGATCAGTTTATTTAAACAATGGTAAAATACACCTCAAACGCGTTTCGCTGGACACAGCTTCATCAGTGGGTGTGTAATATATGGGGGTGTGCAATATATGTTAACACATACAAAGGAAGTGAATCCCTGTTAAATGAGCCAAACTTGTTTTGGGCATAACAGGTACTCTTTAAAGTAGAAAGCATTTTTTTACCATTTTACCATTAGTAAAGATAGCAGGTCCTATTGCTAGATTACCAACATATGGGTAAGGGAAACAAATTGTTGCTAGCTGATTTCCCTTATTGGATTCCTTTTATCACACCTATTCCTACCCAGTCACTGTATTACTGTCAAGCCTTGAAATAATAGGGGGTGCTGATACCAGCAATGGGTTGGAGCCCAGGGTGACCTTGCAGAGGGCTTGCATTAGCAGAAATGCACAGGAGCCACGGAGGAAGCAAGGGGGAACAGCGGGTAACTATTTGTACCTGGCAGGAGAAAATAGCTGATTGCGCCACTCTCTCCATGTCACAGTTAGCTGTGCAATGTATGCAGGGTGTGAGCCCAGAATGCCGTGAATATATGAGATCCAGCAGGTTACAGGATACAACAGGGGTTTATGCAAATAAATCAAAAGCAGACATAAACAGGACACTTGCATCAAACAATGGAAAAGGGTTACTACTAGTCGGTAATAGAGCAAAGTCCACAATGGGGGTTCGCTGGTAGGGGTACAAAGGAGAGTCCTTGGAGGCTGAATATCTGGGAGAGGCCAGGAGGCAGGTCTGCAGTGTTGCACAGAAGGGACTTCAATGAGGAAGCATTGGGAAAAGGGTGTAGCTTCATATGCAGGTCTAATTAATCAAGGTGAGGTTCACCTGAGACCTCAGGGAGAATGTAGAACATACAGACAGAAAGTCCAGTGACCTGTATGATTAAACATGGAACAGGGACATGTGCAGGCTAAAATGGGCTGCAAGGGGTCAAGGAGTATGGGCCATGACACTCCACCCTGGGTTCAGTGATGAGTAAAGGATTTTATGGGCTATTTATTTACTGTGTTAAGTGATATGGTGAAAGTGAAAAAACACTCGGTTCTAGCAGTTATTATCTCTTTGAGAAGTACAAGCTACCGTTGAACAGCTCATTCTTCTCCATCTAGTCACAAATTAAGGGCTCCAATACCAGACAGTTCATTTACAGTAAGGAGCCGTAAGCAAAGGTTATGGTAAGTAAAACCGTTAATGGCTGGAGCCATCATACATAACAGCTCTAGCATTTAACATAACGGCAAGGGTGGAACAGGGTCCAACGAGTCTTAATCCAGACAAAGAGTCTTTCATTTGTTTTTGGTTTATTAAAATCAAGGTAAACCTTCCGCACGATCCATTCCGAGACACATTTCTTGCATTACTTGCAATTCAGAAGTTTAGTTCAATTCTCCAATCCTCATTGTAAAGTCCTATGGAAACTGGTGGCGCTATATAAATAATTATAGTAATATTAATAAAAAATTGTCTGGATTGTCTGCTTTGCTGCCACAACCTTTGTTAAAATTCCTGGCTATTTGCCATTACTAAACCTCTAATATAATTAACTCTGACACATAGGTTACAGTAATCTGTCCTCTAACCCTAGGCCCCGCTTAAGGCAATATGACCTTTGGAACCATTGGAATGTATATTTTACAGGGTTATATTTCATTAACGTGGCTTGCAGCACAGCTCTCTGAGGTTTTGAAGGGGAAAGCATTAGATTAAATTTCACATAGAGACAAAAAAAAGTAACAGTCGGCACCAGGTTATAACAATTAGTAATGGAGTAAACGCTGACATTCTCTCAGCTCCGACAAAATAGCAACAGAAACATTTTAATACGTTGATATGGAATATATTTAAACATGCAGAGCTGAGCATTCCCACTCTTAAATATTTCAAACCTGGTGTTATTGTTTCCAATGTAAAGGAGCCATTGACCTTGGCACATAGAACATTGCAAGTGTAATTACAGTGGAGTCTCATCTATAGGGTCAGTTAGGGCAGCACCAAAGGTCACTATTAGGAGGTGACAGCCCATTACTTGTTCCTGGGCCTGGCTGCTCCAGGGGCCCACCGGTGCCCTTCTTCATTCTTCTTTTATGTCACAGGTGCATCATGCTGGACATAAAGCTTGAGTATTGGACTTACTTTGAGGGGTGAGTGGGGAAAGGGGCAAATCATTTTGGGGAAGGAAGCATGAAACTTTGAGAGAATGGTGAAATTGAGGCCACCTATTTTGTGTGAAGCAGAGAATGGGACCGCTCACTTTGAGACGAAAAGGGGAATGGGACCAATCAGTTTGGGAAAAGTTGAGGGATGGGGTCTCTCACTCAGGTAGAAGGTCGGAATGGGTCCTCTCATGCTTGGGGAAGTGGTAATAGGACCACTAACTCTAAGGGAGGGAATAGTAGAAACATTAACTCCCAGGAAGTAAGTTGCCCTTACCAGTTACCAGTGGGACCCCGATATTTCTGAATGAACTGTTGACTTGTCATGGCAATGGCATGACCTGACCTGGCAAGAACTAGCATCATACATACTCACTGAGCACAGCAGCCCATCCTATGTAAACCAAGTTTATTCCTTGTTCTTCCTTTGGTCTTTTTCGCCAGAGAATGGGTTCAATTGTTCTGGTTTAGGATTGCCTGATTTCTCTGTCCTCTGGCATCCTATATTTCTAATGGCAAAGTCAAAAAACAAAGTATTTATATAGAAAGTACAACATTTTATAAAAGGAATAAAACCTGGAGGAAGCACACAAACTGCAGAACTCGATATATGTAACTGGATTTCTAAGTAAAATAAAAAAAGGCAAACTAACGTTCGTGCCATGTTTTCAGTAAATCAATCTGTACAGTTATTGAAATATTAACTCATCCAGGAAAACATCTGCATGGCATTAGTAAAGAATGAGAATTGCATAACATGGAGGGAGTTGAATTATCGCCCCTGGGCTCCGCCAGCTACATCTTGCACAATTAAATGTTTTCTGATCATTCATCTAAAATTTCCAAAGAACCCCCCCCCCCTCCAACCTGGGAGGAAAAATTCTACTCTCACTCACAGGCTTAAAAAAATAAAAAATAAGCATTTTTAAAAAGTAACGTTCCCATCCTGTGATTCGATGAAAATCATCAGCGAGTGACATTCTGGTCCCTGCAGGTGACTGTACTCCATGATCAGCCCAGTCATCCTTTGTGCATCAATATTTTTACAGTAATTGTTCATATTTTGCTTTTACTCACCGTCAATGCATGTGTTTTTAATATGCTAGTAGCAAAGCATAAGAAATTTCATAGCAAATCTATATATATGCAGGTATAGTTCTTATTTAAGTTATGCTGGCATGCAAAAAATTTGATTAATAGCCTCCATGCTGCAAATAATAAAGTTTATTATTGCAGAAGTCATTTTACACATTCCAGCAATTCAAAGAACTGCATCCCAGAGCTCATGTGCTACAATCCCCATATGCAGCAAGGAACTCTGGGTAAGACATGCAAATGACATTGTCAATTTTCCATTTTTTTGTATCCTGGGTCTGTTTTCACACAGTACCCTTAAATCAATGCCATGCCATACTAGATGACTTCTTTTTAGCAGAGATCAGGTTTATACAACTGGTCAAAGCCATTCCTGGACAGCAATGTTATGGGGTTCATTGGACCCTCTTCAGCAGGAGCTAGGCATGAGCAGTTGCAGTTTGATGCTTGGACCCGTAGGTTAAATCAGTACTTATTTAAGTTTTTAAGTTGTGGTGGAGGGCAAAAAGTGAGATTAAAAGCCTCCACATATATACAGTTGTGTTCAAAATTATTCAACCCCCACTGAAATTGAGCGTTTTGGCCAGATTTTGATCATTCAGTCATCTTGCTTACAATTAAATCAAAGAGGCACGTGTAGGTCAGACAAATATAACATAACATTTATAATGAAATAACCACAAATGTCTTTTCTGTGCTCACATCATTATCAGTTTTATTCAACCCCAAGTGACATTCAATCTTAGTACTTAGTACAACATCCTTTTACAGTTATAACAGCTTTTAAACGTGAAGCATAGCTTGACACAAGTGTCTTGCAGCGATCTACGGGTATCTTCGCCCATTCGTCATGGGCAAAAGCCTCCAGTTCAGTCACATTCTTAGGCTTGCGCACTGCAACTGCGTTCTTTAAGTCCCACCAGAGGTTCTCAATCGGATTTAAGTCAGGTGACTGCGATGGCCACTCCAAAATGTTCCAGCCTTTAATCTGCAACCATGCTCTAGTGGACTTGGAGGTATGCTTGGGATCATTGTCCTGCTGAAAGGTCCAACGTCTCCCAAGCCTCAAGTTTGTGACGGACTGCATCACATTGTCATCCAATATCTCCTGGTACTGAAGAGAATTCATGGTACCTTGCACACGCTGAAGCTTCCCTGTACCTGCAGAAGCAAAACAGCCCCAAAGCATGATTTACCCCCTGCCATGCTTCACAGTAGGCAAGGTGTTCTTTTCTTCATAGGCCTTGTTCTTCCTCCTCCAAACATAGCGTTGATCCATGGGCCCAAACAGTTCTAATTTTGTTTCATCAGTTCACAGAACACTATCCCAAAACTTCTGTGGTTTGTCCACATGACTTTTGGCATACTGCAGTCGACTCTTCTTATTCTTTGGAGACAGCAAGGGGGTGCCCCTGGGAGTTCTGGCATGGAGGCCTTCATTACGCAGTGTGCGCCGTATTGTCTGAGCTGAAACTTCAGTACCAACATCTGACAAATCTTTTCTCAGTTCCTCAGCAGTCACACAGGGACTTTTCTCCACTCTACGCTTCAGGTAGCGCACAGCAGTCGAAGTCAGCATCTTCTTTCTGCCACGACCAGGTAGCGTTTCAACAGTGCTCTTTGCCTTGAATTTGCGAATGATGCTTCCTATGGTCTCTCTTGGTATGTTTAACATCTTTGCAATCTTCTTATAGCCATTGCCCTTCCTGTGAAGAGAAATCACCTCTTCTCTTGTCTTCCTGGACCATTCTCTTGACTTCACCATGTTTGTAACCACACCAGTAAATGTCTAGAAGGAGCTGAGTATCACAGTCATTTTAAAGCTGCCTAATTGGTGCTTATTATGCTTTATTGCTGCTCCGTGACATCCACAGGTGTTTTCAATACCTGATTGAAAACACTTGAATGAACCTCTGTTCTTCAGAGTGGTAGTCTTTAAGGGGTTGAATAATTGTGTCAATGAAGAATTCACAAAAGAAACATTTACTACTGTATTACAAAACCAATTGATGTCATTTTAGTTGCAAATGGTTCTTTAAAAAGTCCTTGTAGGATTTCATTCTGAATACAATTACAAATGTACACTAAATTCCCTAAAACCCTTTACAGCATTGGGGGTTGAATAATTTTGAACACAACTGTATCTAAAAACTGATGAAAGCTACAATAGAGAGCTGAGACCTCCATGATTTTTAACCTCTTCACTACCAAGCAATTTTCGGTGAAAAAAACAACATCACAACATCTCTTTCAAACATGGGAGGGGGAGAAGTTAAAAATTACTTATAGAGGAAAATCGAATTTTTGCACAGAGATTGTGATTCTACAGTTACAGTTGCTTTTAGGATGCCAACAGATTACGAAGCACTTTACAATGGGGAAGCACAAACGTGAGACATAATAAATAATGATACATTAGGAGCAGAAAGCCCTGCGCATAGGATAATTGTCCTCCTAATACAGCACTTTATTCTAGTTCTCAGGCAGACATCCCGTGAGTTTACAATCTAAGCGACTAAGGCAAGTGGAACAAAAGGGAGCAGGGGGAGTGTGGAGCTGGTGACCAGAAAGAATATAACAGGGATTGCATGGGAAGGACCAGAAGTTTGGGCTTGAACAGGATAATCAGAAAGAAAAGTGGAAGCAGCCAGAAAGGACAGCTACAAGTTTAGGCCTGGGACTGGGGGGGGGGGGTGGATGGGGAGTGCGGGTGAGACTGCAGAGTGAAAATGCAGGAGTTGGAAACAGTGATGGCTTTGGGTGATGAGCTGCATGAAGAAAGAGACACTGAGTTATGGAAAGTGGGCTGTGTATGAGACATATTTGCGTCATGGGGAGGGGATGGGAAAGCAAATTGATAATGAGAATTTATCAAAAACAGAGGGAAACATTTTTAAAGAAAACTAATCAGCCAGAAATGAATACATAATTGTGACCATAAAATATGGACAGTAAGATTAGAGTGGAGGTTGGGGTGTAGACTGTCGGACGACAGGTTGATGGTAGGATACCTTGGTTTGTTTCAGGGTGAAAATGCAGGTGCAGGAAATGGGGATGGCTTCGGATGGTGCGTTCTAAAATTGTTAAAAAATTTAAATAATGTAATTTTTCTGATATCTTATTTTTCATGTATTTCTTTATCCTTTACAGAAATATTGTTGGCATGAAAGGTTCAAAGCTCTAGATCAGGGATCTCGAACTCTGGCCCCCAAATGTTCATTTACTACAATTCCCAAATTTATTTTGGCAATATCTGAAATTTTCGGTATTTCCTGATTAGGAGCAGGAGTAGCAAGGAAAATAAAATGGAAAGATATAGGGCCCTATTACATTCTTTGCGCATATTTTGTTCGCGCAGCGCATTTTTTTTTGCGCACAGCAAAATGCGTTATCGCGCAAAAATTAATGCTGGTATTACAATCCTCGCACATTTTTTCATCCGTCCAAAAGAATTGTGCGGAAAAACGACGTGCAAAAATGCGCGCAAAGTACCTTTGCGTGCAGAAATCAGTGACCGCAATGTAATTTTTGACGCGAGTTCGTCATTTTTTTACGCAGACCGTCATTTTTATACACAGACTGTCATTTTTATGCGCAACACCGTCATTTCTATATGCAGACCATCATTTTTATACGCAAGACCATCATTTTTATACGCGAATCCGTCAAAAAACCTGCGCATTGGCGTTCTCCGTTATGAATCCGCAGTTTGGTACGGACAGGTTGTTACAATTTGCCGTTACCACCAGCTTTTCTAAGACGTTAAAAATATGCGCGCAAACGTTATCTGTATAATTTTGCGCGAAGATTATAAATACCATGCGCGTACCAGCGCACAAACCCATTTGCGCTCACAATGTTAAGTATAGGACGCGCACAGTTCATCTTGCTCGCGCAGGTCCATCCGTGTTAAACGCTAAAGCGCATTTTTTGCGCGAACATTGTAATACGACGTTCAGCGCAAAGGGTTTTGCCCCTCACGTTAATGCGTTTTTGCGCACGCTCAAAATTGTGTGCGAAGAATGTAATAGGGCCCATAGTTGGTAACAGATTGTAACATTATTTATTAAAATAACCTCTTATGTCTTTTTGCCAATGGTCATCGCATTCACTGTGTAAAATGTTATTTTCTTCGCTAATTGATGCTGCTTTTATTTGGGTTGACAGGTAATTTGTTGGCTGTGTTGTAAAGCACACGATTCAGCCGAGTACACGAGACCACTATTAAACCAGGGTTTATAGAGACAACAGATCATAAAATACCATTCTGTAAATGTGTCCCATTATTCAGCTTTGCAATCTGTTAAAATTGCTTTTTGTGGGAACACATTTTTCTGTGTCCCTCCCAATTACAGTTATCCCTTCAAACAAACACTATTTTCTCTGGAAGTATAATGTTGTTTTTTTCTTCTCTTTATTTATTTGTTTGTTTTTCAAATGCCTCCAATGTCTAGAAGAGATGGGAATCCACAAGGTAGAGGAAGGGAGTATATTTAAACGGAAACAAAGTAGCAAAACAAGAGGACTAACAGGGTTATCCAAAGAGATTCGAAAAGTCACCGCATGTTCGGTGACTTTTCGTTCTCTTCAATTCGGTTCCTTTTGCCGATTGCATTTCGGTGACCCTGCGGTGTATTCAGCAAACAGCACAGGGTCCCCGAATTGCAGGGAAAACCTGCCGAAAACCTGCCGAAAACTAACCGAATGCACGCTGAAAACAAGCAAAAACATCTGGATTAACCTTTGAAGAAGCCGAACAGGAGCCGAACAGGAGCCTAACATGAGCCGAATCACACAGAGCCGAAGCAGCTGAGACGCAGAGGAGGCAGTGAATAAATTAGCAAAACCATTTGTATGAATTTGTGAAAATGAAACGCTGTTTGCAAAGAAACTACTGAGCGAAAATGTCTGAAATTTTCACAGGAGGTCCAGGGAATGATAATAAAGAGGGCTGTTACAGAAAAAATAAGTAAACTGAAAAAAAAAAAAAATCGGACTTTTTTAAAAAAAATCAAAAAAAAATCAGAAAAATGCTTACAGTATCCTAAAAAATCTATAAATAAAGAGACTTTTTGCTGCAGAATTTTATAATGAACGGTTTATTAGATATTGAATTAAAATGGGAATATTTTTTACATTGAAGCCTATGGGATTCTCCTGAATAAACTTGCCGAATTAAACCACCGAATGACAGGGCATTAGGGAAACCTTTCCCTGCTGGTTTGTGTTCTCTGAATAACCGAAGCAGTGCATTTTCATGGGGTTTTCACTGCCCTCGAACAGGGACCGAACAGGCACCGTATGTTCAGGCAATTCGCCAGGATTTGGCGAATTGCCTGCTCTCTGGATAGCCGAATGGTCAGGAAAGGTAACCGAACACTGATTTTCAGCGTTCAGTTACCTTTCTCAAGCAATTCGGATCTCTTTGGATAACCCTGATAGTCTTAGATTAGAGGGGCAAAGGTTTAAAAGTAACATCAGGAAGCATTATTTTACTGAGAGGGTGGTGGATACATGGAACAGTCTTCCAGTTGAAGTGGTAGAGGCCAAAACAGTAATTGAATTTAAGCAGGCATGGGATAGGCATAAGGCTATCCTAAACAAAAGATAAATCCAGGTAAAGTATCCATGTAATTGGGCAGACTAGATGGGCCGAAAGGTTCTTATCTGCCGACATTTTTTCTATGTTTCTATGTTTCTATCTCAGAATGCTTTTTTAACCCCATTCACTACAATGATCAAGTATACTCGATCTGCAAATGCACCTGCTGGAGACTGACATCAAGTATACTATAAGGTCTATTCAGTAAAGGTGAAACTCAGGAGAATTGGCAGAAAAAGAGAACAATCTAGGCCAAAATAGCCAAACCAGACCAATTCTTCCATTTATCTCACTTTCCAAATTGGCTGTTTGGTCTAGATTGTTCACTTTTCCTGCCAATTCTCCTGAGTTTCACCTTCTAGTGAATAGATCTGTATTTGTGGGCTACTTCTGGTGTAATGCAAAAGAATTTCAGAGGTCAGTCTTTTCCTTCTAGGAATAAAAGGAGCCCAAACTGTAATGTAGAGATGTAGTAATGCTTTTAGGCCAGCAGATGGCACAATCTGATTCCTCATAAAAAATGTGTTTATGGGATTTCCAAGTACATTTTCACTGTATGGATACTGCGAAGTGATTTACAATAGAGCCACTGGTTCCTGACAATGGTGTTATGGATAATCACTTTGTATTTAAAGGGTTAATCTTGGATATACATTGAAATGACTATAACGATCAGCGGGAGATTGTGTTAACCATGTTTTTTATTTTTTTGAGAAAGTATTTTACCAGGAAGGATACATTGAGATTTCTCTTGTTTTCAAGTATGTCCTGGTGGCGAGTATGTACCGTTGGGTGTCTTGCCAAGGACACTTACTGGAGAGGTTGCTCGCTGGGATTGAGCCCATGACTCCACAGGCTCTCTCCATGCAGAGCAGTGACATTACCTCTACTCCACCCAGCCGGTACTAAAATGTTATAGGGTTATGCTCTGTCATTACAAATTAAATTTGTTTGTTGCGAAAGGATTTTATTTGCATTTGGAGTCCAAAAGGGCCCAAAAGGTTGTAGCACCATGATGCTTGAAGTGCAAGGACTTTATAAAACCATCTGAGGAATGTCTGTTGTACTTTTCCCCAACTGATCCTGCACAAAGCACATAACTGTAGTAACTCCTTTTGGCCAGCAGATGGCAGCCTCTGCCTGCCAGATAGTGTAATAACCTAAGGAATACATTGTGAATATTATTAAATATTTCTTAATGTATAATAAAAAATGATTTTTGCAAAAAAAACAATTGTTCTTGACAATTTTGTTTATCACTTGGTAGTGAAGGTGTTAAGGATTATTTTTAAAGAAATGCAGTTTCACTGTATAACATTGCTGTTGGTGTTATGCAGCAAGAAAAAACAAAAAAGAACCAGAGTACTTATAGTAATATTAGTTCCTACTCATAACCTTATGTACTTCTTCCACTCTATATCGTGAGGCTCTATTAATCTCCCCTTATTCTCTCTCTATACATGAAAAATATTACTGTTATTACAGAGCATGACATAGGAACGGCCTTAGCTATCACTGTTACAAACATCACGCTCTACTGTGGTTTTATGGGAAGTACAATAGATACTATATCATGAGGAGAAATAAAAGAAGTACAAGGCAAACATGAATTTGTTGTTAAAAACTAAAGATGTGCATTCGTTTCGGAAAAATTCTGAATTTGGAACGGAATTTGATAATTCGTATTCGGAAGTACTTCTGAATAACGAATCGATACGATATGAGTTTGAAACGAAAGGGTATATAACGAATTTATTTTGTTTTACACAGTGTCATCATCATAAAAGAAAAATTTGAATAACTAATATCAACTATTGAATTTGAAATGAACTATCAGATTGATATCAACTATCGAATTGATCTTAACTTACAATACAAGTAATAGTCAGCAAAGGACTTTATGTAACAAATTAATTTTGTTTCACTGTTTAATTTGACTCAAATACTAAATCTGTGACACAGCTTAAACTTTAACCCTAGCTTTTCTTTTAACAGCCAAATTTGATTAATTGGGGTTTTATCTCGTGATCCAAAATTCAAATTGATATCAACTATCGAATTGATATATGAAATTCGAATCGATTTGAAATCTCAAATCGAAACAAAACGAAATTAGTTACGAAATTCCGAAAAAGAAATGATTTAAAAATGTAGCAAAACTGAACTAAACAAATTTTTCAGCCATGCACATCCCTATTAAAAACAAACCAACAGGTTATTCCATGGATGGTGCATTGTTTTGTATGTGGTTATGTTTTATGACACTATACGCCATGTTTCCATAGTAAGCAGACCGGCACTCAGCATAAAGAAGCAATTCCACTGCCTGACCAAAAACAATTCACAAGTTAATATTTGGTTGTGCTGCCTTTTGCTGTGGTTACGACATGCCACGTTTCGATAAACTCATGCAATGTCACAGCATTATTTCTATCCAGAGTCACCTTATTTGTGGCCAAGATCTTGTATTGATGATGGGAGAGTCGGATGCTGCGTAAAGTCTTCTCCAGCACATTATCCCAAAGATTCTCAATGGGGTTAAGGTCTGAACTGTGCGGTGGCCAATCCATGTGTGAAAATGATGTCTCATGCTCCCTGAACCACTCTCGCACAATTTGAGCACAATGAATCCTGGCATTGCCATCTTGGAATATGCCCGCTGTGCCATCAGGGAAGAAAAAACCCATTGATGGAAAAACTTGCTCAGTCAGTTTGTTCAGGGAGTCAGCTTAGCTCATTAATGGGCACATAATGTTTCTGAACCTGGACCTAACCAACTGAAGCAACCCCAGATCATTACGCTGCACCCACAGGTTTGTATGGTAGGTGGTGACTTTTTTTTGCTAAGCATTGTAATTTTTAATTATAAGAAAAAGGTGTAACAGTTCCATGTATAGACCTTAAGAAAAAAGTGGAATCAGATGAATGGCACATCATTAGGAGAAGTGATGTTTCAGGATCATCAGACTTTCTCAAGCCTTGGTGATCCAGCCAACATGTTGCTGGTCTCCTAATAAAGCGCCATTCATCTGAACCTGAGCATAGGATTCCCATCTTTTTTCGCATGACTGTACGTCAGGACTTGGTGGCACAGTGAAATCGATGTGCTGTGCAAATACTTCTGACCTCCAAGAAACAATTTGGACGTTCATGCGATCATGTGTACAGCTTTATAGAAGGAATGAGCACAATCAGAGCACCATGGTGCCTTAATTTCCTGTCGTTACATAAAACATGGTATATGTATTTACTGAAGAGTGAGTTGAATATCTTCTGCTTATTTTCCTCACTCATTTCCCCAATAAAAAGTCTGCAGCATTTATAGGAGGTGAAGAAAAGAGAAGCTATCAGGGTTATTCAGAGAGAGGTGAAAAGCAGGAGAATGACTGGAGAATGGAAAATTCTAGGACAAAATAGCCAAACCAGAAAACTCTCCCATTTATCTCACTTTCCAAATCGGCTATTTTGACCTAGAATTTTCCATTCTCCAGCCATTCTCCTGCTTTTCACCTCTCTCTGAATAACCCTGAGTATCTACCAAAGAAGGTCAGGCCTTCTATATGTTTGGATGATCACAAGGGGTAATATTGGTGTGTGTTTGTGTTTGTGGATGCAAAACGTCAATGGTACAACACCAAACAAGAAGCTAAACAGACCAGGGCAGTGAAATTCACTAACAACCCAACATTAGAGAAAGCAAACCAGCCGGCACTCAAGTGTAATCCAACTGGAGCTTTTATTCAGATAGATGCTACAAGGTTTCGGCTCTAACCCGGAGTCATGAACAGTTAAAGAGGAATGAGACATAACATTTCCGGTGGGTCTAATCAGATATCTCTAATTTAACTCTAATTAGTTTTTCACATGGGAAAAAAGTGTTACAGTTAAAAGTCGTGTAGTCTAGACACCAACGGGTACAACTTTATCAGACCTTTGAGGGAAATTCACCTTAGGGCAGGTTATTAATGCTTTGTCTGTTATCAGAGGTCTCACAAAACCATTTTTGTTCACTAAAAGTCTAGAGCAGGGGTCAGCAGTCTTGGCCCTCAAGATATTTTGGATCTACATTCTGCACGAGGCCCTGACATTCTGACAATTACCTGAGCCTCACGGGAGATGCAGGTCAAAAAACAGTTAGAGGGCAGCCAAGGTTGCCGAACAATGGTCTAGAGGGTAATTCAATTGGTCTCCATGGTTATGGTGTTTTGGAAATAGTCTCTCAAATGATGGGAGAAAAGGGTCAGACATAAACAAGGTTATTCAGAGACATCCGAATTGTGGCTGAAAGGTAACCGAACAGTGAAATTCAGCGTACGGTTACCTTTCCTGGCTATTCGGCTATTCAGAGAGCAGGCAGTTCGCCAAATCCTGGCGAATTGACTGCACATACGGTGCCTGTTCGAGGGCAGTGAAATCCCTATAGTGAAGCAATGCTTTGTCTATTCAGAGAACAAAAACCAGCAGTGAAAAGTTGCCAGATTGCCCTGCCATTCAGTCTTTTCATTCGACAGTTTTATTCAGGCGAATCCAATAGGCTTCAATGTTAAAAATATTCCAGTTTTAATTCAATATCTATTAAACCGTTGATTATTTTATTCTGCAGTAAAAAGTCTCTTTATTTATAGATTTTTTAGGATCTTTTAGGCATTTTTCAGAATTTTTTTTCCTTTTTTTTATTGTTTTTTTCTTTTTTCTGTAACAGCCCTTTTTATTATCATTCATTGGATCTTATATGTAAATTCCAGACATTTTCGTTATGTAGTTTCTTTGCAAACAGCGTTTCACTTTTCAACAATTCAAGCGTACTGGTTTTTGTTTTCTTTTCACTCCATTCGTCTGCGGTGTCGGCTTTTTCTGGCGGCTGCTCTGCGCTGTGATCGACGGCTGCTCGGGTTTCTCTGGCGTGTTCGGCGAGGTTAATCCAGCTGTTTTGCGGGTGTTAGTGAGTGTTCGGTGGGTTTTGCGGTGAGTGTTCGGCGGGTTGACGGTGAGTGTTCGTCGGGTTTGCGGTGGGTTTTCCTTGCACTTCGGGGACCCTGCGTTACTTGCTGAATACACCTCAGGGTCGCCGAAATAGGATCGCCAAATCGCGCCGAATTGAAGCAAACGAAAAGTCACCGAACGTACGGTGACTTTTCGATTCTCTTTGAATAACCCTGAAAGTCTTCAGGTGGATCTTCGCAAAAGGTTTAGGTGGACAGGAGTCTAACATTCATTTACAAACTAAGGGAATGTCAACAAATAAAACCCTGGATACGCTCTCCCGTGCTCCCGTCATGGAGTTCACCTTTGGAAAAACAACCATTCTTAATCCAGTCATTTTTGAATTCGTAATGATAGAGAAAGCTGGCTTATGTCGTGTTTCTGTCAATAAAGCTGGAAGCTCCTCTGAACACATTGACAGAATCTATGAGTCACTAGATCATTAATAGATATTCCACATCAAATTCCTAGCACTAAGCCTTCATTTTACAATCTACAGTTTACACGTAAATGTAAGTGTTTGAACCAACAGCTCTCGCATCAATCTTTGCTGAAGGCTTTATTTAAGCACTATTTTTAAGAGCAAGCTTACTTTCTACCTAATCTGTTGCCTCTGTCTGTTTTAGCAATATACGAGTACACCCGCGAATCAGGAAATTGCACTTTTTATAAAATGTTTGACCTACGTGATTTAGAAGCTTCCTTTCTCATTTTCGGCAGGAAAACAAGACACCCTTCACATGTATATAAGTGTTTTCCGTCTTCCTATCCTACACAGATATTGCATTCAGTGAGGTTCAGTGTTGACGGTCCAAAACGTAGAAAATATAGAAAATGTTGTTTACATATGAAATGGAGATGTTATGCCACGTTTTCTAAGAAATCACAAAGAACCCTCTCATAGAGGCACTCAGGTGGAATTTGCCATATTTATATCAGAAAGAAAATGTGTGTTCATCGTTACCATGGAGGGACACAACGTAGACCTTACAGCAAAAATGAAGGGTTAGGGAAAAATAACACCAACTTCTTCCAAGCTACGCATTATACTCTTCATTCTATCCTACATTTTAGAATCTAAATTATTCATTTTTAGACCAAAACAGAAACATAGAAAAATTTCGGCAGATAAGAACCTTTCGGCCCATCTAGTCTGCCCAATTACATGGATACTTTACCTGGATTTATCTTTTGTTTAGGATAGCCTTATGCCTATCCCATGCCTGCTTAAATTCAATTACTGTTTTGGCCTCTACCACTTCTACTGGAAGGCTGTTCCATGTATCCACCACCCTCTCAGTAAAATAATGCTTCCTGATGTTACTTTTAAACCTTTGCCCCTCTAATCTAAGACTATGTCCTCTTGTTTTGCTACTTTGTTTCCGTTTAAATATACTCCCTTCCTCTACCTTGTGGATTCCCTTTACGTATTTAAATGTTTCTATCATATCTCCTCTGTCTCGTCTTTTTTCCAAGCTGTACATGTTAAATGATTTGGTGATTTGGTGAGAATCCTCATGCGTCATTTGGTATAATATGCATTGATCAGCCACAGCATTAAAACCACCTGCCTAACATTGTGTAAGTCCCCCTTCTGCTTTCAAAATATTTCCGACGCTTAGGTGCATGGAGTCTTCAAGGACTCGCAACATCTCAATAGTTCTTCCGTGTGACGGGTTGCTTTTGCTCCTGGCATGCATCAATGAGCCTTGGGCGCCCCCGATGATTCTAATGCCACTTCAACAGTTGTCCTTACTTGCACAACGTTTGGTAGCTTCTAACCACTGCACCCTGGGAACACCCCACAAGACTTGCCATTTTGAAGATGCTCACACCCAGTCTTCTAACTTTCACTCTTTGGCCATCTTTTCGCCCATATTTCCTGCGTTCAAAACATGAAATTCAGGAACTGACTGTTCACTTGCTCCTAATATATCCCACCCCATGACAATATATCCCACCCTCTGACAGGGGACAGAGATATGACAGTGTTAACATATAATTAGTGTTATTCGCTTCACCTGTCTGGTGTTTTAATGTTGTGGACACTCATTGAACATTATATAATTTTCCAACTGTTTAACTCAGGGACAAAAAAATTGGCCCAGTAGTTAAAAACTAGTGTATCTCGGAGTCGGTAAGGTTTAGAGTTATGGTTAGAGTTAGAGTTAGTTTCTATTAAAACATATTATTCCTATAAAGGGCCATATTACAAACTGCCCACTAAAATGGGGACGCTAAGGTGGAAAACCTACACCTGCAGGTTTCCCTTAGCATCCCCGTTTTAGCACCATATAACAGGGCAGGCTTTAATCCAGCAACCTGCCCCGTAATGCAGCACTAAGCCAATGGATACTCACAGCAAGACTCCATCTAGGCTTGTGCTGCTACGTCAAGTGACCTGCAAGATGTCGCTCTCGCGAGATCATGGAGGTCGGCGGAGTGATCGCGGAGAGAGACTGCAGACTGTTTTTCCCCAGTCTCAATCTGCTCCCAGTGGCCAGAAGTGGCGGACCAAGCCACCGTTTGCACCGTGGGATGAGATGTGAGTATCTGACTTTTGGGTCAGTGGTGCGTTAGTTAGCGTTTTGACTTCGTAATCCTAACGCTAATTACTCTTTGTGCTCCACATGTTAAGTATAGGGAGCGCAAAGTACAGTAAGCTGACAGAAGCGAGCGCAATCACCAACGCGCTGACAGGTTTTTTAACCCATTAGTGTTTGGAATTAATATGGGGGTAATGCGCTAGGGCCACTTAACCTAGCGTTAACGCTCATATAGCTGATCACTAACATTAGCGTTAAGTTTGTAATATTGCCCAAAATGTTTTATGTATCTAGACATTTTTCTTGTGATCTTTAGGGATTACTTTAAGGATTAAGATTAGTGTGTTAATTTGGATTGTTCTATAGTTAGTTTTACGGTTGATTTTTGGATTTGGTGTTGGGGTTACAGTTAATTTTAGGATTGGGTGTACATTTTTTATGTAAATATTATCTATTTATTTTTCTTATTCAATATAGCAAGAAAAAATATGTCATCTGCGCTCGTTTCTATACAATGTGCAACAAAACACAATTAGAGGTTTTAGTTTGCTTGAATGGCTATTGAAGCGTAAGCTCACTCGCCCCAAAACGCCACCTCTTGGTAGAGTGAGTACCTAACCAATGTAACCAAAAGCCGCTCCTCTGAGCAGCTGCATTCCCTCTCGCTGCTTTTCAGCTAAGGAGAGGCAGAAAAATGGTGGGTTTATTTATACACGCACAAAGCACTTCCCATTTGGGGTTGAAAACAAATACCTGGAAAACGAAACAGTAGCAAAAATGACTTAACTGGTGTGACAACTTAGAACATAATATACATACATACATACAGAAAAAGAGGTGTCGCGCCCTTACTCACCAGACCGGCTGCAACAACCAGGAGTAACAATCCAGTTCATGTATAAAATATAACAAGAAAAAAGTAGTCATCTGCGCTCGTTTCTATACAATGCCATGTGCTACAAAACACAATTAGAGGTTTTAGTTTGCTTGAATGGCCATTGAAGTGTAAGCTTTACTAGCGGCACTTTTCTTATACCAGCATCATTTTTGTCCCATGCTCAAGGTAAACCCGTGTCAATCTCAGACCATACTTGAGTTAGTATATGATACTAATTATAGCTATATTGAAAAAGATTGGTTTTAACCTACAATTTTATTGGACGCCTTTTAATGATGCAAGACTTTTTTACACGTTATTACATTTCATGATCTACAGGTAAACCAATGTAATCAATATATCCATGTATCATACGAGTATTCACAGTTGTAGTGGCTCAAACGGAAACAAATTGGATGAATAAAAAGCATTCCAGGGTAATTTTAATTTCTGTTCATTCATGGGAGAGTCGTTTTGTTGATTCAGGTTTCAGATTAATTCCCAGATTAACTAAAATTTAGCTGTAAAAGAAATGTACGTGTCTATTGGACACAAACTGCCATGATTCTGTTTACAAACAACTAGCTGTGTATGAATTGCACAGTCTAGCGAGGGAAAAACTTTACGCAAGCTGTTTTCTCATGTATTTTTTGGTGCTGTATTGGAAAATAACAATAAAAATGTCATATTGCAGTTTTCTCACAACTTTGATGTCATTCCATGCTTATTTCTGTGTTTTATATCAACAAATTAAATTATTTTATGTCTATTAGAAGACAATTCACTTCACTTTTTAGGATTCTGACATGCGAGGCTCTTGATGTGTTCTGTGTATAATGTTTATTTTGACAGCAAATTTAAATTTAGTTTTAGCCCTACAGGGTAATTCAAAGAGATTTGAAAAGTCACCGCACGTTCGGTGACTTTTCGTTCTCTTCAATTCGGTTCCTTTTGCCGATCCCATTTCGGTGACCCTGCGGTGTATTCGGCAAGCACCACAGGGTCCCCGAATTGCAGGGAAAAGCTGCCGCAAACCCGACGAAAACTAACTGCAAAACCCGGCGAATGCACACCGAAAACCCGCAAAAACATCTGGATTAACCTGCCGAAAACCACGGAAAAACCCGTGCAGGAGTTGATCGCAGCCTCCGGAAAAAGCCGACACCGCAGAAGAAGGCAGTGGATAAATTAGGAAAACAGTTTGTGTGAACGTTTGAAAAGTGAAACGCTGTTTGCAAAGAAACTACTGAGCGAAAATGTCTGAAATTTACATATGAGATCCAGGGAATGATAATAAAGAGGGCTGTTACAGAAAAAAGAAGTAATTTAAAAAAAAAAACAATATCCAGAAAAATGCTTAAAATATCCTAAAAAAATCTATAAATAAAGAAACTCTTTACTGCAGAATTTTATAATGAACGGTTTATTAGATATTGAATTAAAACGGAATATTTTTAACATTGAAGCCTATGGGATTCTCCTGAATAAATCTGAGACATGAAACCACCGAATGGCAGGGCATTAGGGGAACCTTTCACTGCTGGTTTGTGTTCTCTGAATAGCCGAAGCAGTGCTTTTTCATGGGGTTTTCACTGCCCTCGAACAGGCACCGAAAGTTCAGGAAATTCGCTAGGATTTGGCGAATTGCCTTGTCTCTGGATAGCCGAATGGCCAAGAAAGGTAACCGAACACTGATTTTCAGAGTTCGATTACCTTTCTCAAACAATTCGGATCTCTTTGAATTACCCTGCTAGTCTTCGGAATAAAATGTCATTTAGTTTTAATCATCTGAATTGTTTTAGCTGACTAAATGTCCCAAAATTTTAGTTAACTATAGCTAGAGTAGACTAACAGGGTTATTCAGAGAGAGCCGATCTGGCCCCGAAAATGCACCGAACAGTGAATTACCCCATAAGGTGCAATTTCGTGGCCATTTGTCTATTCAGAAAGCAGACAGTTGGCCAAATTTTGGCAAATTGTCAGAAAATACGGTGCCTGTTCGGCAGCAGTGAAATCCCCCATAGAGAGGTAATGGTTAATCTATTCAGAGAACTCCGAACAGCAGAGAAATGTAAGTGAAATGCCCTGATGTTCGGTGGTTTCAATCAGCAGGTTTAATCAGGCGAACCCCATATGCTTCAAATTAAAAACATTTCTGTTTTAATCCAATAGCATATAAATTGTTTATTCTTTTAATCTGCAGCAAAAGTCTCTTTATTCTTTTAGGATCTTTTCAGCAATATTTTTTTTACCCGAACGGCGGCTTGTCGGCTTTTCTTTTTGCGGTGGTTGGCGCTGTGCCCGGCAGCTCGGTGGCTGCGTTCAGCGACTGTCGGGCAGGTTTGTGGCGGGTTTGTGGCAGCCAACGGGTTTGCTGCGGGTTGGCGACGGCATTCGGCTGCTGACTCCCTTCACTTCGAGGACTGTGCAGCGAATGGTGAATTCACTGCAAGGTGGGGAAATGTT